>OX463818.1:4016750-6416750 GCA_949825045.1 Argyresthia goedartella
ACTGGCCAACTTGAAAATCCCAGTTATCGACTGTGCAACGAGATGGTCTTCGAAATACATGATGCTTGTTAGATTGCAAGAGCTGAAAAACTTAAGTGCAAGCATTGATGCTGTTACCAGACTGATCTCTCCAACATTTTGGGACGAAATAACCGAATTAGTAAAATGTCTAGAGCCTTTTTATGTCACAACTGTGGAATTGCAACGAGAACAACTAACGATGGGGGATTTTTACATTTCATGGGTGAAATGCAAGACTAAAATTGAACCACGGCATAGCCCCTTTGCACGTGACTTACGCGAAGCGATGAAAAATCGGGAAAAAAAGCTGTTGGAGACGGATACTGTTCTAGAAGGACTGTACATGGACAGCCGCTTAAACGTAGTGTTGTCAGATGAACAATGTGCAAAGGCCAGGGCCCTTTTAAAGCAAACGTGGAAAAAAATACAGAAATTGTCCGAAAAATCGCCGGATTTAGCCCCCGAAAATATAGAAGAGCCCGGCCCGAGTACTAGACCTCCATTACCTCTAGACGTACCATATATTAATAAAGACTTGTTACCAATAGAGGACATGCTTGTGAGGACCGAAATGTCACGAGGGCTCTCAACTGGAACGAGACCCTCGATTGATATATGCATAAGAGAATTACGGGGATTACCCAGGGTACCATTAGAGACAAATATTATTCAGCATTGGTGCTCTAAAACTACGGCAAATTCCCAGCTGGCAAGAATCGCTGACATTATCTTAGCTAGTCCAGCTACACAGGTTTCTGTAGAAAGGTTGTTTCATCGTTAAAGTTTTTGCTAAGTCCATTAACACGTTCCGGGGCGGTACCTCACTAGCTCGACTTCGAAGATAAGCAGTAAAAATCTTCATACAAACCAAAACCCCTGTCAAAGCCGTACTGCCACCTTATAACACAAAAATACATTTGCAAATGACAGTTCGGTTATAGCAGTAATACGGTTATTACAGGACTGTCACTTCACTCATCAAATTAATACTTAGAGAAAATCAGTACGGTTATGACAGTAGTACAGTTATAGCCGTACTGTCATGCCAATACGTTGTTGCCGTGGTAGGAGATGTCAGTACGGATATAACAGTTAGTATAAGGGGATGTAAAACAAATGAAATTACTTGTTTATTATTTTCATTTTAATCATAATAGGAAACATTTTCGTTCATTACAGAAAGACAAACTTAAACACTAATCTTATTTATTTGGCTCTAGTTATAATTTTCAAAACATAATTAGGTTTTAAACAAAAAAGTTCAATATCACACTGCTCCAGTGAGATCAATTGTCATAATCAAGTTGTTGAACATATAAGCCATCCATTTCTAAATAACGAAACAAGAGACATCAGTCTTGTATTATTAGAAATAACAATGAACAGTGTAGAGCTTGTCTAAGCTCAAATGACGCAATGAGGTGGTGGGGCGCGTCATTTGAGCTTAGACAAGCTCTACAGTTATAATGAGATATATTTGTTTATAGTATATAAATGTAAATAACGACACAAGAGACATCAGTCTTAGATTATTATGAATAACAATGAACAGTGTACAGTTCTAATGAGATAAAGTTTTATATCAAAATGTAAATATCTAAATAAGTGACATCAGTCTTATATTATTAGGAATAACAATGAACGGTGCACAGTTCTAATGAGATTAATTTTTATATCAAAATGTAAATAACTAAACAAGTGACAACAGTCTTATATTATTAGGAATTATAATGAACAGTGTACAGTTCTAATGAGATCAATTTTATATCTGTAAAAATCAACAACTTATAAGCTAACCATTAATTTGTTGAATACAATAGATGCCATTCTTCAAAACACGTAGCACAAAGAGGAGTCTTAGCCGTGCATCCTTTGCATCTATACCTGGTCTCTTTACGTTTCTTCTTCTTGTAACAAAGACTGCAGTTGAGGTATTTTAGCTTTCTCTTTGAATTTTCAGATGGGGGAATGTCTTCTGGCCAATGATTTTCAGCAACTTGTTTTGAGGGTCCCGGGTTCTCAGTTCTCTGTGTCTGTGGTTTATTTGTATATTCTGTGCGTCTACTGGAAAAAATGCTTCCTTTTTTCAACAATTCTGTGCCTTTCGTGTTGTTGTCCAGCTTTATCATTTGCTTTATAAGTTCCTCTCGAAATGCCAGAAAGCTGTACTTGACGTCATCCTTGAAGTACTTTTTGAACACATAAAAAGCATTCCAAACACATATGTCTAGCAAATGGAAGAATACTTTTTTGTACCAACGAATGGTTTTTTGCGGTGACGAGTAGTATGCAACCATTTGATCTTTACGATCGATTCCCCCCATATATTTGTTGTACTCTCCAACTTCCACTGGCTTTGTCGATAATTTCCCAAATCTGTTCGCAACTTCAGTCATTGTGGGATGATTCCTGGTTGTTATGACATGGACAGGCCGTTTGTCTTGCCAGACAGAAACATACACTTGTTTTTTACGAAGCCAGTAATGTTCCCCCTTCTTCAACTTCTTAGTAACCAGTGATCTGGGATTGGTTTTCCTATTTTTTCGTAACGTGCCATTGGTATGCGTACGCAGATCTAATAATTTTTGACTTAGTTCTACATCATTGTAGAAGTTGTCCATGAAGACATGGTGGCCTTTCATCAGGTAAGGCCTTAAAAGTTTCATGACAATCATTTCTGTTTTCTTTGTAGATTCATCAGATTTCTTTGTTGATTCATCTCCTTTGCCGCAGTACATAAAGATGTTCAAAACATAACCGTCTGCAGTTGTTAGCACATAAAACTTTATGCCATATCGCGCTTTCTTAGATTTTATGTACTGGCGGAAGTGTAATCTGCCTCTGAATAAAATCAGTGATTCGTCCAATGATAGTTCTTTTCCTGGCCCATAAACACGACGAAAATTTTCAGTTATTGCCATCAGAAAGTCTGTGACTTTTTTCTCGCTTTTTGCATTGACGTTCGCCACACATAAGCACCTTAGTATTTGCTGAAATCTTCGAGACGACATGGCATGAGGAAATATCGGGTGATAATTTAGAGGGTCAGAATAGGAGAACAGTTGCCGGAAGTTTGGTGCCTGTATTTGCCCATGTAGTAAGCATAGTCCCAAAAATGCTAACATTTCGTCCTTGGTTACATTGCGGAAGACTTGGTTTCGGCTGTGCCTCGTATGAGGTCTATTTGTGTCAGTCAATCGATGACCGTAATCATTCGTTCTGGCCACGAGATAGTCTATTAGTTCTTCGGAGAACATCAGTTTAAACATATCAAGCGGATTAGTATTATCAGCAAGTTCAACCCGAAGTCCCTGTGAGGCAAAATCAAAATCGAATTCAGGGATCGGTTCTGTGGTACATGACCATTCATTATTATCATCTTGTGCATTTATATTGGGAGTATCCGAAGCAGCATCAACGGGTTGATCACCGACATCAACCAGTATTTCTGGTATTTCGGCTCCAGCAGGAACGACAAAAGTTTTAACATTAGCGGCTTGATCAGAAAGCCCACAAACATCAAGCGCTGATTCCGGTGCTTTGGTCTGAGAATAGAATACAGCAGGCTCTTCAAAAGTTTCGTTGACTAATATTGATGGACTTTCTGCTCTAGGCAAGTCAGATGATTCTTGAGGGGCAGCTAAATTTAGTGACCTGTTATGCTCGTCACCATGCGTTTTGATGACACCTTGACTTACGAGGCGAACTGCTGCTTTTGTCTGAGAATCACCATCTGACTCTGCCGAGGTGTCGCTTGAGTCACTAAATTCAGGTTTTTGTCTCCTAATCGTTTTACGTTTTAGTTCCTCGTCTTCGCTACTTGAAACATCACTAAAGTTCGGTTCAAAATTATGGTCTGTTCCATAGGCTCCATCACTATCACTGAATGGGTCATGATCACTATCAGAGCTTTTTTCCGTTTCCGACGAAGACATCTCTCCTAGAAGCCGCTGGATGCGCTCCTCTTCTTTTTCACCCTTCCTTGGTCGATTCATCTAAAAACAAAATAAACGATGAATCCTGTAAAGTCTGTGCGAAAAGATAACCATCGTAAGTTTGTACCTATTGTACATCACGCCACGCCATTGTGCGGCGGTTCCCTTTTCGCACACACTAATGACGTGTTGGTGATTTATTCTACTAATCACGCTTCAAACACATGCTATAAAACAATATGAAGTATTCTAAACAGGTAGTAACAAGTAAAACAACTTACTTTTCATCTCCGAACAACTTGTTTACCCGCGTAACGTGATCAAAAACACCGTCCACCACTGGCGACGTCCTGAGTGACACTGACGCACACGCCGATTGAAAACCCACATAAACGTATCGGGTATTACCGTACTGTCAATGTGTGAGTACTAGTATGCGTGTGTGCACTGGTCACTACAAAGAGCGACTCAACTGGCTGTAGATTGACAGTACAACTTTGATGTGTTTCTGTAGAATGGCGGTGGATTTTTTTTATATGGAGATCTCACAGAAATACTACGGAGGCAACCGTACCGACATTTAGAGAGGATTGAAAAATTACGGGGATCGCCGTACTGTCATATCAGAAGAAGTAAGAATAACGGCCATCGCCGTTACCGCCCCGGATCGTGTTAAGGACCAACTTGGACTCAAATTTGCTGCAAAGGATGCTTTTTATTAGAGCAAATAAAGATTTATTAGAAAAAACTTATCCACATACATAATTATTATAGACTAGCAAACCAGTTTTGTTAGTAATTTTAAATTCGATTTACAAATGTGAAGAATGAACCTTTAAGTTGTTGTTTTTTATTTGATATTCTTGATTATTACATTTTACAATCAAAAGTCATTGGATATTGTAAATCTTGTGAAATAAAAGTTAGTTTCATTTGAATTATTTGCGGTGCTCACGTTTTAAAGAATCAACATATTTAAGTATATTCATATAAGCTACTGATCGCATACATGGCGGTACGAATTGTAGTTCTCCAATCAATAAATTTCCAAAATAGTAATTTATTTTGTCTAACTCCTTTTCAAAGACACATTCAACACATCCCTTATTTGGCTTTTCCTCACTTCCGATTCTAATCCACGTTTCGTATCATCTTTTTTTTGCTCTTTATCTTCAGTATTTTCTTGAGTAACACTGCCGAAAGCTTTAGTGCTTAAGTTGGAGAAATCTTTCAATGTTTCACAACGTGATATTTTTGATGAAGTCCTTGACTGGGACCCATTTTCTTCAGCAATTTTCCTTTTCATTGGGTTATCTAGAAAAGTTAACATATTATATATCTTCGTATAATTTGCAAAAAGGGTAATAAGGAGAGCTCGGACAGGGTGACTTGTTTTCTTAGTAATTTTACATGACATACATTTTATTACTATGATAACAGCTCACCCTGTCCGAGTTCTGGTAGTAAGACTAATAATTTTCTGCCAAAATAATTTAATGTCGCTTGACTGAAATAATTTAAAGTCATTCTGCTTTAAGGACGACTTAAATAAATAAATACCAGGACAATTTTACATAAATCGACCTAGTTCCTCAGTAAGCTCAGCCTTATTGAGCTTACTGAGGAACTAGGTCGATTGTGGGTATTAGACGACGATTTATATGATAGATAGATATAGATGGCTTCAAAATGCTGACATAAAGTGTTAAGATGCTTCGTGAAATTATATTATAAGTATTTATGCGCACCTTGAGTCCTATATGTATAAGCTTACTATTTGTCTGTTAAAATGCTTCCTGTTTTACTTGGGCAGTGACGTCTTTTTACTTTTTCACCCCTACTAGTCGAAAAAGGGTAATTTGTTGCCCATTTACCGGGAGCAAAAATGACTTTTGATCCCTCTGCGATTTGTTGCCCATTTACAGGGAGCAAAAGTGACTTTTGATCCCTCTGCGTTTTTTCTTCCTTTATTTTGCAACCGATTAAAATGAGACAACATTATATAACTTCTCTTTCTAGCAGATAGCTAGTTTAGTACCTTTGTTTTCGTTTTTCTCATAGAAGGAGTGAAAAGTAGAGTGTACTACGTGGTAGCAAAATTATTTCGATCTCGGGTCACTTGAATCCCTCACTACGCTCAGGATTCCACGTTAGAATCCCTCGCTACGCTCGGGATTCTATTCTGGAATCCTTCGCTTCGTTCGGGATTCAACACGCTACCCTCGACCGAAATGAAATAAGTCATTTTGCTCCCTTGTAATACAATCTACTATTACGTACATACCGCAATAAAAATAACAACATAGGTGTGACGTGAGGTTGTGTTCAATTATGTTAATCATGTCAGCTGAGAGACATCCATTGTAGGCCTCCCCCAGAATACCCCACAATACAATGAATGAATGTCTTGCGATATCCCTATCTAAAAAAATCCCCCCCTCCCCCCAACTTCATGTCTACGGGAGGTACCCTAAAAACATTATTTTTTTTACATTTTATTGTACCACTTATACATATACATATTCGAACAAAATTTCAGCTTTCTAGTGCTAACGGTCACTGAGATTATCCGCGGACGGACATACAGACAGACAGACAGACGGACGGACAGACAGACAGACATGTTGACTACGGAACCCTAAAACTGTGTAATTGAGGTACTTACTATTACAGTACTCCACCGAATCGTTCTCCTGAGCCTGAGTCTCCTCGTCATTAAAAAATGGCGGACTGTCGATTTCGAATTGTTGTGAATTCTGTTCATCATGCACTTGAGTCACTTCTTGCAGGTCATCGAGAGTATCGCTATCGCATTGAGTTTCGTTTTCATCTGTATTTTCAGTTTCTGCGACATATAGCCCTCTAGTACTAAAAGAATAAAGGTTTATTAGTGCCCAATCTTAGTATATGTACCAGTGTACGGAAAAAGGGACCACTTTGTCGATATGGAGTTACTAGTATTTTCGAAAACTACACAATTTACACTATCTATTTGTGAAAGAAAAAAGTGCCCTTGTAAATCGACAAAGTGGTCCCTTGCACTAAACTCGCGCACATATAATCATATCTTAGTATTTAAATAGTAGTAAAAATACTGGGGTAAGTATTTTTACTACTATTTAAATACTAAGATATGTAAAAATACTTACCCCATGATACGCTAGTTTGTTTCAAAACGAAAAAGTTAGGTGTAATTAAAACGATAACGGATGTACGAGTACGTAATATTCACGCCAACCCACGCCCGCCGACGAAATAATTACGTAGGTCTTTCTTCAAGCGAGTCAGCAACTAAACTAAATTCAAAATCTGCCCTTTAGAGGCCGGCGACGAACCTCATTATACCTACTCATAATACTTAACTAAACATCTTATCGTATAAATACATAATTTCGAAATATTGCTCATATTTACTTAACGATAAGGACAAAAGTCGCTTAATCGTTGAAAAACCCCTTCAATAGCGCTATAATTTTAAGCGCTTAAAAATATACCGGTAAGCCTTTAGTAAACTGAGTACCCGTATTACTATTTGAATGATAGTGTAAATTCAGCAGCCTTACAAAAACCCCTTCAAATACCCTTTCGCAAAGGCTTTTTATAGCGCTTCGAAAACGTATCGGGTAGTGGTAAAGTAATAGTGCTTAGCCTTATTTAAAGCGCTTAAAAACCCAAATGAACGGGTTTTAAGGAGCAACGGCTTTGGTTAGCAAAGCCTTACGAAAAACCCCGCTAAAAACCCTCGAAGGGGATACCGGGCGGGTCCCTGCCGATGAGTGCTGATGAGTCATCGGTAATAATTTCATTAGGTCCTTTTATATTTCCGTTTTTGATTTTCCATGATTCCAACCATTGAAAAATGTTGTGCATGGTCTGATTTTCTGATATCATTTGAAATAATGGGATAGAAGTTTCTGTCGTGCTGTCTTCATCGTCAGGCGTCGGCAAATGGTCAGCGCGTTTCTTCTTCCGAGGAACTGGCAATGTTGAAGAAGTGTCTTCCATTTCATTCGCAACCATTTTGCATTCCCGCAAAATAATATTCCAACGATCACGCAGGAGCTGCAAATCGTCGACAAGACTCTCGAGATTCTTTTCTTCAATGTCGATAGTTCCTCCCCTGGCTTGAAGAACGACGTTCCTTTCATTAATGGCGTGGAGAATTTTAAACCAAATAGATGACATTAAAACACATTCGAATTTGCTCATGTATTTTATGACTCCTTGCACATCTCTGCGAGTTTCAGCGGACAAGTTCAGCTTTTTTAAATCTTCCAACGCATGTTTCAATCCAGGAAGATTTTTTGCAAATGGTTTTACGGCGTCAATCCCAGCAGACCATCTTGTGTCGGACAGAGTATGAAGTGAATCCGGTATTTTAGCTTTTAGAATCTCCCAACGTTGCGGACTTCCACTGAAGATGTTGAAACACTTCTGGACCACGCCGAAGAAAGTGATTGCTGAGGTGCAGCATTCCGCGGAATCGACTCCAACTAGGTTCAAGCTGTGAGCTGCACAAGGTGAATAAATTGCATTTGGATAATCGCGCTGAATCCATGCTTGTGCTCCTTTGTACGCGCCTTTCATATTTGCGCCATTATCATATCCTTGTCCTCGACAATCATCCAGCGGGATTTCGTACTTCAGCAAAGTTTCAAAGTTTTTTCATTACAATCCACAAAGGCTAAAAAGCGTTCTTCGATGTTGTAAGTTTTTGCTTCAGTGTCGTAATGAAGGTAACGAAGAATGAAAGTCGTCTGCTCTACATGACTGGAATCAGGCGTTGCGTCTACAAGGATGGTAAAATATTTTGCTTCTTCTCTCTCTTTTAGAATATGCGACACAACTTGACTAGCACAAAGTTCTATAAACTCATTTTGAATGTCGGGTGAAAGATAGTGTACTTGCATACGTTGATGTGACTGCTGCGAACGTCGAACCTTTTCCAAAAGTTCACGAAGAACTGGATCGTAGTGGCTGATCAATTCCAGAACCCCTAAGAAATTTCCGTTATTTCGCTCTCCAACAAGATTATTTTTCCCTCTGAAAGCCAACCCCCTCTCGCCCAAAAATAGAATTGTATCCAGAATACGAGTCAAAATTTCTTTCCATTTTTGGGTTTCATTCACGATTTGTTCATTTAAGGCCGAATCAATAGTGAACTCCTTGTCAATTCGCAACTCTAACTGACGCCATTTTACGTAACACTGAATAAGGTCTTTATTCTTCTCATGCGATGGTAACCTCTCCTGCAATTTTTTCCACGCTTTATTTTTCGAATATCCATCGGCAGTACAGAGGTGTGATCTATTCTGTGTATTAATATTTAGTAAACGGCATGGTAAGCAGAAAAAAGCATTTTTACTTGGACTCCAGATCAACCAATCACGTGGCCGTCTTTCCATTTGGCATAATTCTTTGTAGAAGTGATGTAGAAAATGGTTCGTTTAATTTATCCCGTGGAAAAGTCGTAGGCATTTTCTGACATCCTCGCCGAATAATGTCTTGAATCACATTAGGTTGCGGAAATTCCATTTCAAGGTTTCCAATATCAAAATCATTAAGACAGTCATACCTTGCTTGTACTTTGGCTGATTCTGCTGTTTCATTTTGGTTCGATGTATGGCCAATATTCAGAGTGTCATCACGGGTCATATCTTTGGAAGGAGCAATGTAGTCTGAAGAATTCACGGGTCCTTTTTCAGAAGTATCCGGAAGCTGCTGATTCTCTGAAGTTCCAGGAATGACTTCACTTGTACTTTGGGGGACATCTTTCTTCGAAAAAAAATCAAAAGCTGCAAGAGTTTTTTTGTGATTTTTGTGCTTTTGAGATGTTCTGTTCTCGCTCCGCTCGCTCTTTTCTCTTCTGGCTTCCGGATTTGTGTTGATACATTTTGGCTAACTGAAAAATATAGTTATTTAATTGATTATTAATGCATTTAATATTGTTACGCCACTATCGCGGGGCTCGACTAGCCACTCCCTCACCTCGTCCATCATTTCTCCTTCCCCAGGGTACGGGGAGTATCCGAAACGCAGATCCCAGTGGGTGGCCCACTTCCAGGAAGGGTGGATGAATCGGCCTCCCTGTTTCATCAGCCCGGATACCTCCTTGAGGACTTTCTTTACTCTGCACTTGCAGCCGGACGGAATGAGGGCCCTAATGTGATGTTACGTCTTGGAGATGAAGGCCCGCTCTGCTCTACTGGCCGATCTCATTAATAAGTGGAGTCCATCCTCGAGCAGACCCCGAGGTATCCGCGGGCACCAGTAACAGGTGTGCCCCTCTGGGATGCGATACCTGCGTAGCGGGATGTTGAAGTTATCCACTTCCCCCTCCCAGCCGGGGGCCCCCCCGCACTTGCACTTCCCCTCCTGGGCGGTGCTCACTACCAGGGCCAGCTTGTCCTCGTACATGACCGGGGTCCACTCCCAGTCAGGCACCATGGTGACAACGCTGTTCCTTATGCGACGTCTGACCTCATCTGGTGGTCCGAGGAGTACTCCGCTCGCACCGGGTCTCCTCCTGTCTTGGTCACGGGCTCCGTACCCGCACCAGCGACGACCGCAGGGACGTCGGGCCCGCGGTCCTGCTCCGGCGCGCCCTCCCGAAAAACCGAATCGGCCGGACCGCCTTGGGCTCCGCCCTTCTGCCCGCCTCTTCCCGTCCCTACCCTGGATCGGAGGCCTTGGGGTCGGTGTATGTACCGGGACCCCGTGCCGTGGTAGGGGACTTCACCCGGGGATGTGCGGATTACTGTCTCCGGCCCGGGGATCGGGGCCGTCAGTGAGCCCATCAACGCGTTGGACATTGTGGGAGTACGGTATTCCATAGTAGTCCAGTCCTTGACGGAGGTTCGTAGGAGCCACCCCGAGGCTGCGGGGAGCTCGGGCCCCTCCACTGACATCCTAAAGCATCCCCCCCACCCCCGGGAACGCCCCATGGCGCCGAACACCATGCTGTCCACCCTGAAGACCATGTCCACACAACGGATCATGTCGGGTCGTGCGCAATAGTTCACGTCATCCCGGCCGCACAGAAGTAGGTCTACCCGCCGGAGTATCCGCTCGAGACGCGGGGCTTCTAACTCCTCCCCGAGCTGCGCGCAGCGGCTGTTCAGCCAGCTGTCCCCCATATATGTTACCAGCTGGTATCCCTCTCGGTCCACCATTCCGGGGGGGGCAGACAGTGCGCAGTCCGTTAGCCACAGGGAAGAAGGTGTCCGTATACCCGTTCCGGTGGCGGCGGTCTCATGGACCACGTTTACTTCCCCCTATCAGGTCATGGGCCAGGGTGCTCAGCGCCGCCGGGTCATCTCTCCCCGTCCCCGCGAGCATCCTAGCCCAGTGTTCCTGGACCCGGGGAAAGACGCCAGGGCTGCACACGGGATCGGCCAGCCCCGCCGCTAGCTTGCCTTCTTCAAATATCCGGCGGAGGAGCTCCCCCCTCCGCAGAATGTCGACCCAGCCCCCGCACCCGCTAGCACCTGAGAACAGTGGCGGGATACCCGGGGAGTAGTGGAACAGGCCGGTCCCGGTTCCCAGTTTTGCCATATTTGTCCATTCGCCCAAGGCGAGGATGGGCACCTCCCTGGCGGTCTCCCTGTCGCAGACCACCTGGTCGAAGGCGGTAACGCCCTGGCCGTGGTAATATGAGGCATGCTCTTGTCCGGCTAGCTCCTGGGGTAACACCCCCGTCCCATACCTTCCTTGGTGGTAGGCTTGTGGCAGGCCTGTCAGCATGAGGTCCCCCGCCGCGTCCCTGATTGCCTCGACGCCCGGCATGAACCGGGACACCAGTAGCGCGACCAGTATGTCCACTTCCGCCCAGTCGCACCCGGCGGCCCCGGTCCGCGCCTGAATCCAGGGCCTGAGGATGACGCTCAGGGAGGTGTCGAGCCCGGCCACGATGCGGCAACACCTTCGCAGCAAAGGAGTAGCATTCACCGGGTCCAAGGCGGGGACTATGCCTTCCCTCAGAGGGGACACTACGGGGATGTTGGCATCCCCTATCCGGACGTGGGCCTCCCCCGAGGTCACCACGAAAACGATCCTTCTTTTACCCTCCCAGATGTCAATTTGCCCTTCATTTCGGAAGAAGGACCTCAGTTCGGAGTCGTCGGGGTTGTCCGCCCCACTCATCAGGAAGAACTCGCGACGGGACATCAGCGGGTAGTCTAACCTGATGATCGTTTGTAGGGCGAACAACACCGCCGAATCCTGAGTCGCCTTGTCAAGGACAGTGTAGGCCACCCCGGCCGAAGCAGGCCCCCAGTTTTCCTGCCCGACGCGCAGGACTACCTGTCCATCCCGCTGCGCCGCGGCGTTTAACACCCGGTGATCTATGCACACGTACGAGTAGTCCCACTCGTCTAGCAGGTCTCGAGTATAGGTCTCGCGGGCGGGGTCTGCCTTTTCGGGGACTGCCCACTCCGTCCCAGAAGGGAAAGGGCAGCTTGATCATTAGATCATACAGCCTAGCTTTAAGGAGCATGCCGCGCATGTCCCCCCGAGTCTCGCCTACTCCGGATGTGACGGCCGCCTGCAACCGGGCTGATTCGGCCATGTACTGCCACACCGGTTGATCCTATATAGCTTGGTATTTGCAAAACACCTTGGCATAGAAAAATAGAAGAGGAATTCTGAAAATATTTGAAAAATGTGCTTCCCTGGTGGGTTTATGGAATTAGAATAACCCCCGCTATAAAATTACTTTAATTTATAGCTAAAAATCATTATCGATTAATAAGCATACATATAGAAACAAGAAACCGGCCAAGTGCGAGTCGGACTCGCGCACCGAGAGTTTCAACCAAACCTATTTTTTTTCAAATGAAGTACTTTTTTTTCGGATTTTGTCCTTTACCGTGACCGCGTTGGCGTTCAACGTGTTAAGAGCCGCCAGGACGCTCGCGTTCCCATACAAACGTAGTTTTGCTCTCATTTTAAAACGACATACTTTAGAACCACGAAATTTGGCATGGGCATTCTAGTAGTACATATCTATGTCGGTAATTTGTTTTCGTTACTAAAAATTGGGGACGCGAGTTCACGCGAGCTTCCTGGCGACTCTTAAGTCATGCCATATAGGCCGAGTCAACACTAGTAAGGCAACGGCGACTCGGCAGCGATGTAACTAAAACAAATAATATATAATTAGGTATGTTGTTCGAATTATGTGAAAGGCCAGGAAAGGCCGCTTTATCAAGCGATATTGAGTCGCTGTCGCATCGCAATCGAGTCACCGTCGCCTTACCAGTGCGGACTTTCGATTTTCGAGACATTGATTTTCGATACTTACTATGTAGAAAACATTTACACCATGACGCGAATGATTTTTTTCGCGTAGTTTTTGTATTGTAAATGCTTTAAAATTGTATATACCTATTTACAAACTGCATTAAATATGCTTCCCTATGATATTTTTTTTATTAAAAATTTAATGATATTTATTAATTATATAACGTTCTAAAAAACTTATATAAAGTTCTTTTTTTTGTTGGTTACGTCATTTACTGTTTACATTATTAACGAAAATTACATTATTATTTTTGCAGGGAAAACACACCAGTAATTTAAAATCTCATTTAGCAGCCAAACATACCACCGAATATGTTGAAGTAATCAACATAAATAAAAGCCATAAAGAGTTAGAGCGACCCGGTACCAGCAAATGTGATAACGTAATAAATACCTTGAAATATTTGTCCATGCAATTAATTGCTGTACATGGGCGCCCTTTGGCATTATTAAATGATAGTCCCTATCAGAAAATTATTCATATGGCCGCTTCATCCAATCCAAGATCAAACGAAATAAATGAAATATCAGTTCGACTCATGATCCCCGAAGTTGCTTATACAATGAAATTTAGAATTGCAGCTGAAATAAAAAATAAGCTAATTTGCCTCAAGATCGACTCTGCAACTTGCGCTGAATGAAGATTCGTAGGTGTGAATATTCAATATATTCACAATGAGAAAATAATAATAAGAAATTTGAGTGTACTGGAGGTGTATCACAGGCAAACTGCGGAGTTCTTGAAGGAAAAATTGATCGACATCCTAAACGAATTTGCTATCCCAACGGAACAAATCTATTCCATCACGACAGATAACGGTTCGAATATGAAGAAAATGACCAAACTTTTAAAGGGTGACTACTGGTCAGATGACTCAATACTTGATGATGACACCCTTGAAGATGACGATGATGATGACAACAAGGAAGACAATGAAATAACTGATTTTTCTGATTTAATTACGGATCCCGAATTAACATTAACAGCTTTACAAAGTGCTCTGTCAGAACGGTCAGAAGACGAAGAGCCACATTTAAAAATTAGAGGCATGCTTTGTGCTGCACACACATTGCAGCTGGTGATAAAAGACGCGATTGAAGAAAATGTAGAGACCCAAGCCATAATTGATTTAGCAAGAAAAATTGTTCGGATCTTACGCACACCTACAAACAGGAATTTACTGCAACTGGCCAACTTGAAAATCCCAGTTATCGACTGTGCAACGAGATGGTCTTCGAAATACATGATGCTTGTTAGATTGCAAGAGCTGAAAAACTTAAGTGCAAGCATTGATGCTGTTACCAGACTGATCTCTCCAACATTTTGGGACGAAATAACCGAATTAGTAAAATGTCTAGAGCCTTTTTATGTCACAACTGTGGAATTGCAACGAGAACAACTAACGATGGGGGATTTTTACATTTCATGGGTGAAATGCAAGACTAAAATTGAACCACGGCATAGCCCCTTTGCACGTGACTTACGCGAAGCGATGAAAAATCGGGAAAAAAAGCTGTTGGAGACGGATACTGTTCTAGAAGGACTGTACATGGACAGCCGCTTAAACGTAGTGTTGTCAGATGAACAATGTGCAAAGGCCAGGGCCCTTTTAAAGCAAACGTGGAAAAAAATACAGAAATTGTCCGAAAAATCGCCGGATTTAGCCCCCGAAAATATAGAAGAGCCCGGCCCGAGTACTAGACCTCCATTACCTCTAGACGTACCATATATTAATAAAGACTTGTTACCAATAGAGGACATGCTTGTGAGGACCGAAATGTCACGAGGGCTCTCAACTGGAACGAGACCCTCGATTGATATATGCATAAGAGAATTACGGGGATTACCCAGGGTACCATTAGAGACAAATATTATTCAGCATTGGTGCTCTAAAACTACGGCAAATTCCCAGCTGGCAAGAATCGCTGACATTATCTTAGCTAGTCCAGCTACACAGGTTTCTGTAGAAAGGTTGTTTCATCGTTAAAGTTTTTGCTAAGTCCATTAAGGACCAACTTGGACTCAAATTTGCTGCAAAGGATGCTTTTTATTAGAGCAAATAAAGATTTATTAGAAAAAACTTATCCACATACATAATTATTATAGACTAGCAAACCAGTTTTGTTAGTAATTTTAAATTCGATTTACAAATGTGAAGAATGAACCTTTAAGTTGTTGTTTTTTATTTGATATTCTTGATTATTACATTTTACAATCAAAAGTCATTGGATATTGTAAATCTTGTGAAATAAAAGTTAGTTTCATTTGAATTATTTGCGGTGCTCACGTTTTAAAGAATCAACATATTTAAGTATATTCATATAAGCTACTGATCGCATACATGGCGGTACGAATTGTAGTTCTCCAATCAATAAATTTCCAAAATAGTAATTTCTTTTGTCTAACTCCTTTTCAAAGACACATTCAACACATCCCTTATTTGGCTTTTCCTCACTTCCGATTCTAATCCACGTTTCGTATCATCTTTTTTTTGCTCTTTAGGAGTGGGTCGTCTTCGTTTTTTTCAAAGACGAGACGAAACCGGTTTTCCTGTTTCAAAAACAGGTTTTTAAAACGGTTTCGTTGGCGACTGGATTTATTTGATGCAATGTTCAACGTTTCGTGAGATGTAGAGCATTGATTCGAAGCCCTCGACTATATGCTTTTGAATAATCGCGAGTCACTTCATTTCACGAGGAGGCGAGTTTAGGCGAAGAACGTCTCTTTGCGATTCGCCTACTTAACCTAGCCCGTTTTTCTACGTTCAGTGGCACCCTTAGTTATGGGCGCGACTTCGTAAGCCATGTTAGTGTATTTCGCAATGAATGATCAAAAACATGGAATGCACTTTCCTTCATACTTTTCCAGGCTTAGGACTGGCTGCTGGGTGACAAATATGCCTCCAAGCTACAGGCGTATTTAAAAGTGATTCCATGTACATTAAATTATAATCAGATGTATTTTTTTTATATTTTCTTTTGTTTTTTTTTGTTTTTGTTTTTGTTTTTTTTTTGTTTTAGCATTTTTTATTCTTTTAACGATTAATTACAAGTGTGTACAGTACAGTAAGTACAGTGTGTACATTATTTACATAAATCTATCATCTGGCATATTTACATTTAGAAACATAATTTTTTCGACTTTTGAGGTTGTCAGCCTTGTTCTTCTCTGATTTATTAATAGTCCAGTCTTCGAAAACATCCGCTCGCATGGCACGGACGTTGCGACAATATTACAGTGCCGAATAAATAATTTCGTTAAATTTGGGTAAACGGCACGGTAGCTCTTCCACCACTTCAGAGGGCAGTTCCAAGCTCCGGCTTGGTTTTTCCTTGGCAGCCGGTCAGCTGCCAAATACATATCCACTTCTTTGATTGCCTTGCTCGTTGGCGTGCCTTGGTGGCCTGTTGTTTGACCGACCAATTTGTCAAAAATAGACCATGGATTCAGCTCATTTTCCGCCTCCATGGTCTCCACCATAGGTACTGCCGGCTGTTGAGTTATTTCCTCTTCGGCGATAATATTTGCCACGAGCCGGCGAACACGCTCTTTCGTTTTCTGCGCTTCTTCTGGGTTCGAAAACGCCTGCATCTTAAAACGGGGATCCAAGAAAGTACAAAGCGAAAATGTACCGCTCTGCTCTATTCCTTTGAGTCGCTCAGAGATCCCCATTTTTAAAGACAGTGCCACCTCATTGACTGTCGGCTGGTCGGTCTTCTCCATCATCGTTTTGCAAGCCTCATGTAGACATCGTGTCATAACAATGACGGAGCTTGCTGTGACATATTTTTCGCCGCTCATACAGCTCGTGAGATCCTCAAACGGACGGAGAACCTGGACCAGTTCTTTGAACACTTTCCAGTCCTCCATGGATATTCGTGGTAAGTCTCTGTCCACCAAGGCCATTGTCGACCGCAGCGCTTCTTGTAGTTCGACGAATCTCCTCAACATATAATAGGTCGAGTTCCATCGGGTCTCAACATCCTGTATTAGTCGTAACGGTTGGCAGCTTTGGTCTTGTTGTAGTTGGTATTTGGCCAACCGCTCCGAAGACACCGTGCTTTTTTTATAGTGACCTACAACTCGTTTTACTTTGTCAATTACGTCTCTGCATGGTTTTATGGCATCTTCGACAATAAGATTTAACGTGTGAGCAAAACAGCCGAAATGCTTCCACCCTGAGTCTTTTACGGCTTTCACCACGTTCGCCGCATTGTCACTGACGACGAAATTCACCTTCCCTGTTAGGCCCCAAATCTCAACTAGACCACGTAACTCAGATGCAATGTTAGCCGCAGTGTGGTTACCAGAAAAATGGCAACATCCCAGTAAAACAGTTTTGAACTGCAGATCCTCTGTGAGATAATGCCCAGTGACAGCAATGTAACTCTCCGTTATCCGAGATGTCCACAAGTCCGTCGTGATGCAAATAGTTTGCACATCTCTATCAATCTGCAATTTCATATCTTCTTTGACTTTATTGTAAGTCATGTCGAGTAATGAGTTTGATAGAGTCTTTCTACTGGGAGGACCGTATCCGGGTATCCACCGGCAAAACTTCCTAAATCCTCTTTCTTCCACAATACTAAATGGATGAAATCCATCAACGCATAAGTCCAGCAAGTCCAGGTCAATTTGTTTTTTTTGTTCCGCACTAATTTTCTTATGTACGTATGTATCTATTATTTTTTGACGTTTGGGTGGTGGTGGATTGGTAGGTGTTGGGACAGGTTGATTCTGGTAAATGCCAGAGCCAGATGCTTGGGGAACAGATGATGATAGGAGAACAGATGATGCTTGGGAAACAGATTCTTCATTCTCGATCCGCTGAGTCCGAGATTCGCTCACAATCTGTTCAGCCCGAGCTGGCTGTGGCTGGACCTGACGTTCTTCTTCAATTAATAAAGTGTATGTTCCAATGTGTCTACTTTTTAGATGGTTTCTTAAGCTTGCTGTTGTTGATTTATAACTTATTAAGTCTCGACACGCATTGCACTTCGCTTTTTTTGTTACATTATCTGGCTCATAATAACGCCACAAAAGACTGGCGTTTTTCCGTGGCACCATTTTTATTTTATTGTCAATCACTATATCTACCTAACCTACACAAAAATATTTACAGTTATTTACACAATTTTATACGAATTCTGAATTATAATTACATATAAGCACTATCACACAGTTCACACACTATTGTCAGTCACTTAGTAGTTATTTAATACACTCAACTCAACTCAGGAATTAACAAGCTTATTTTGAAGCAATTTAGTTGCAAACGCGCCAATATAATTTTGCGTAATGAAATGCATCAACAATAAAATAAAACAAACAAACCGATGGCACGCGTCGCGCTCACATCACATAGGGAAAGAGACAGTTTGATCGTAACCGCAAATCACCTTTAACTCCTTAGCAATTAAGGTAATTTTCGATGCAAACGCAATAAATATTGTCTTTTGTCTCTAGATAAAGACGATTATTTTTTCATTGCATTACTACCTTTATTAATATGTGATAAAGTTCGTATTTCTATGACGGACGGCTAGGATTCTAGGAATGCGGAAACACATTTGCTAATCTATTACAGCACGACCACGACGGATTTTTACGTTTTCATTGCACATGATCATGACCGCATGAATTGCATGATCAAGTACTAAAGCTACATAAATATAAATAGTCATGTTCGATCTAAGAGCATTATGTTTTATGTAGTTAAATACACTGTTTTATTAAGTCTCAATATCTTTTAATTTTATGTGCTTTCTTTCCGGCAAACACGACCAATAAGTTTTATTAAATCTCATTATCGTTTTAGCACAATATTACAATATAAGATGTCAAGAACTCAAGAGAGGAGTATAACAAAGTTTTGTTTTATTGAATTTGTACTTCAATAAAAAAGTGAAAATCAGCCGTAGTCGTGCTGTAATGCATAGTATCACACAACGCAGAGAGTGCGTGTGAAATAGATGAGTTTGCGTGTGTGAGTGTATGCCCGCGCCCCGCTCTATCAGTACACGGCTATTCGGCACGAAAGTAGTCGGCGTTAAACCTGTTGGTGCCAAAAGGGTCGGCGCGGAAATAGTCGGCGTGCGGACGAGCGAGACGAATGAATTCAAAGCAGTCGGCGTTAAACCAGTCGGTGCTCCCGACCGGTTTAGAAGAGTACTGCTTTTCCTGAGAACGAAAAACGAGTCTGTCGTTCCTGGCACCTAAACGGTATTTTTAAACGGTGCGTCTTAGAAACGCTCACTCCTATTGCTCTTTATCTTCAGTATTTTCTTGAGTAACACTGCCGAAAGCTTTAGTGCTTAAGTTGGAGAAATCTTTCAATGTTTCACAACGTGATATTTTTGATGAAGTCCTTGACTGGGACCCATTTTCTTCAGCAATTTTCCTTTTCATTGGGTTATCTAGAAAAGTTAACATATTATATATCTTCGTATAATTTGCAAAAAGGGTAATAAGGAGAGCTCGGACAGGGTGACTTGTTTTCTTAGTAATTTTACATGACATACATTTTATTACTATGATAACAGCTCACCCTGTCCGAGTTCTGGTAGTAAGACTAATAATTTTCTGCCAAAATAATTTAATGTCGCTTGACTGAAATAATTTAAAGTCATTCTGCTTTAAGGACGACTTAAATAAATAAATACCAGGACAATTTTACATAAATCGACCTAGTTCCTCAGTAAGCTCAGCCTTATTGAGCTTACTGAGGAACTAGGTCGATTGTGGGTATTAGACGACGATTTATATGATAGATAGATATAGATGGCTTCAAAATGCTGACATAAAGTGTTAAGATGCTTCGTGAAATTATATTATAAGTATTTATGCGCACCTTGAGTCCTATATGTATAAGCTTACTATTTGTCTGTTAAAATGCTTCCTGTTTTACTTGGGCAGTGACGTCTTTTTACTTTTTCACCCCTACTATTCGAAAAAGGGTAATTTGTTGCCCATTTACCGGGAGCAAAAATGACTTTTGATCCCTCTGCGATTTGTTGCCCATTTACAGGGAGCAAAAGTGACTTTTGATCCCTCTGCGTTTTTTCTTCCTTTATTTTGCAACCGATTAAAATGAGACAACATTATATAACTTCTCTTTCTAGCAGATAGCTAGTTTAGTACCTTTGTTTTCGTTTTTCTCATAGAAGGAGTGAAAAGTAGAGTGTACTACGTGGTAGCAAAATTATTTCGATCTCGGGTCACTTGAATCCCTCACTACGCTCAGGATTCCACGTTAGAATCCCTCGCTACGCTCGGGATTCTATTCTGGAATCCTTCGCTTCGTTCGGGATTCAACACGCTACCCTCGACCGAAATGAAATAAGTCATTTTGCTCCCTTGTAATACAATCTACTATTACGTACATACCGCAATAAAAATAACAACATAGGTGTGACGTGAGGTTGTGTTCAATTATGTTAATCATGTCAGCTGAGAGACATCCATTGTAGGCCTCCCCCAGAATACCCCACAATACAATGAATGAATGTCTTGCGATATCCCTATCTAAAAAAATCCCCCCCTCCCCCCAACTTCATGTCTACGGGAGGTACCCTAAAAACATTATTTTTTTTACATTTTATTGTACCACTTATACATATACATATTCGAACAAAATTTCAGCTTTCTAGTGCTAACGGTCACTGAGATTATCCGCGGACGGACATACAGACAGACAGACAGACGGACGGACAGACAGACAGACATGTTGACTACGGAACCCTAAAACTGTGTAATTGAGGTACTTACTATTACAGTACTCCACCGAATCGTTCTCCTGAGCCTGAGTCTCCTCGTCATTAAAAAATGGCGGACTGTCGATTTCGAATTGTTGTGAATTCTGTTCATCATGCACTTGAGTCACTTCTTGCAGGTCATCGAGAGTATCGCTATCGCATTGAGTTTCGTTTTCATCTGTATTTTCAGTTTCTGCGACATATAGCCCTCTAGTACTAAAAGAATAAAGGTTTATTAGTGCCCAATCTTAGTATATGTACCAGTGTACGGAAAAAGGGACCACTTTGTCGATATGGAGTTACTAGTATTTTCGAAAACTACACAATTTACACTATCTATTTGTGAAAGAAAAAAGTGCCCTTGTAAATCGACAAAGTGGTCCCTTGCACTAAACTCGCGCACATATAATCATATCTTAGTATTTAAATAGTAGTAAAAATACTGGGGTAAGTATTTTTACTACTATTTAAATACTAAGATATGTAAAAATACTTACCCCATGATACGCTAGTTTGTTTCAAAACGAAAAAGTTAGGTGTAATTAAAACGATAACGGATGTACGAGTACGTAATATTCACGCCAACCCACGCCCGCCGACGAAATAATTACGTAGGTCTTTCTTCAAGCGAGTCAGCAACTAAACTAAATTCAAAATCTGCCCTTTAGAGGCCGGCGACGAACCTCATTATACCTACTCATAATACTTAACTAAACATCTTATCGTATAAATACATAATTTCGAAATATTGCTCATATTTACTTAACGATAAGGACAAAAGTCGCTTAATCGTTGAAAAACCCCTTCAATAGCGCTATAATTTTAAGCGCTTAAAAATATACCGGTAAGCCTTTAGTAAACTGAGTACCCGTATTACTATTTGAATGATAGTGTAAATTCAGCAGCCTTACAAAAACCCCTTCAAATACCCTTTCGCAAAGGCTTTTTATAGCGCTTCGAAAACGTATCGGGTAGTGGTAAAGTAATAGTGCTTAGCCTTATTTAAAGCGCTTAAAAACCCAAATGAACGGGTTTTAAGGAGCAACGGCTTTGGTTAGCAAAGCCTTACGAAAAACCCCGCTAAAAACCCTCGAAGGGGATACCGGGCGGGTCCCTGCCGATGAGTGCTGATGAGTCATCGGTAATAATTTCATTAGGTCCTTTTATATTTCCGTTTTTGATTTTCCATGATTCCAACCATTGAAAAATGTTGTGCATGGTCTGATTTTCTGATATCATTTGAAATAATGGGATAGAAGTTTCTGTCGTGCTGTCTTCATCGTCAGGCGTCGGCAAATGGTCAGCGCGTTTCTTCTTCCGAGGAACTGGCAATGTTGAAGAAGTGTCTTCCATTTCATTCGCAACCATTTTGCATTCCCGCAAAATAATATTCCAACGATCACGCAGGAGCTGCAAATCGTCGACAAGACTCTCGAGATTCTTTTCTTCAATGTCGATAGTTCCTCCCCTGGCTTGAAGAACGACGTTCCTTTCATTAATGGCGTGGAGAATTTTAAACCAAATAGATGACATTAAAACACATTCGAATTTGCTCATGTATTTTATGACTCCTTGCACATCTCTGCGAGTTTCAGCGGACAAGTTCAGCTTTTTTAAATCTTCCAACGCATGTTTCAATCCAGGAAGATTTTTTGCAAATGGTTTTACGGCGTCAATCCCAGCAGACCATCTTGTGTCGGACAGAGTATGAAGTGAATCCGGTATTTTAGCTTTTAGAATCTCCCAACGTTGCGGACTTCCACTGAAGATGTTGAAACACTTCTGGACCACGCCGAAGAAAGTGATTGCTGAGGTGCAGCATTCCGCGGAATCGACTCCAACTAGGTTCAAGCTGTGAGCTGCACAAGGTGAATAAATTGCATTTGGATAATCGCGCTGAATCCATGCTTGTGCTCCTTTGTACGCGCCTTTCATATTTGCGCCATTATCATATCCTTGTCCTCGACAATCATCCAGCGGGATTTCGTACTTCAGCAAAGTTTCAAAGTTTTTTCATTACAATCCACAAAGGCTAAAAAGCGTTCTTCGATGTTGTAAGTTTTTGCTTCAGTGTCGTAATGAAGGTAACGAAGAATGAAAGTCGTCTGCTCTACATGACTGGAATCAGGCGTTGCGTCTACAAGGATGGTAAAATATTTTGCTTCTTCTCTCTCTTTTAGAATATGCGACACAACTTGACTAGCACAAAGTTCTATAAACTCATTTTGAATGTCGGGTGAAAGATAGTGTACTTGCATACGTTGATGTGACTGCTGCGAACGTCGAACCTTTTCCAAATGTTCACGAAGAACTGGATCGTAGTGGCTGATCAATTCCAGAACCCCTAAGAAATTTCCGTTATTTCGCTCTCCAACAAGATTATTTTTCCCTCTGAAAGCCAACCCCCTCTCGCCCAAAAATAGAATTGTATCCAGAATACGAGTCAAAATTTCTTTCCATTTTTGGGTTTCATTCACGATTTGTTCATTTAAGGCCGAATCAATAGTGAACTCCTTGTCAATTCGCAACTCTAACTGACGCCATTTCACGTAACACTGAATAAGGTCTTTATTCTTCTCATGCGATGGTAACCTCTCCTGCAATTTTTTCCACGCTTTATTTTTCGAATATCCATCGGCAGTACAGAGGTGTGATCTATTCTGTGTATTAATATTTAGTAAACGGCATGGTAAGCAGAAAAAAGCATTTTTACTTGGACTCCAGATCAACCAATCACGTGGCCGTCTTTCCATTTGGCATAATTCTTTGTAGAAGTGATGTAGAAAATGGTTCGTTTAATTTATCCCGTGGAAAAGTCGTAGGCATTTTCTGACATCCTCGCCGAATAATGTCTTGAATCACATTAGGTTGCGGAAATTCCATTTCAAGGTTTCCAATATCAAAATCATTAAGACAGTCATACCTTGCTTGTACTTTGGCTGATTCTGCTGTTTCATTTTGGTTCGATGTATGGCCAATATTCAGAGTGTCATCACGGGTCATATCTTTGGAAGGAGCAATGTAGTCTGAAGAATTCACGGGTCCTTTTTCAGAAGTATCCGGAAGCTGCTGATTCTCTGAAGTTCCAGGAATGACTTCACTTGTACTTTGGGGGACATCTTTCTTCGAAAAAAAATCAAAAGCTGCAAGAGTTTTTTTGTGATTTTTGTGCTTTTGAGATGTTCTGTTCTCGCTCCGCTCGCTCTTTTCTCTTCTGGCTTCCGGATTTGTGTTGATACATTTTGGCTAACTGAAAAATATAGTTATTTAATTGATTATTAATGCATTTAATATTGTTACGCCACTATCGCGGGGCTCGACTAGCCACTCCCTCACCTCGTCCATCATTTCTCCTTCCCCAGGGTACGGGGAGTATCCGAAACGCAGATCCCAGTGGGTGGCCCACTTCCAGGAAGGGTGGATGAATCGGCCTCCCTGTTTCATCAGCCCGGATACCTCCTTGAGGACTTTCTTTACTCTGCACTTGCAGCCGGACGGAATGAGGGCCCTAATGTGATGGTACGTCTTGGAGATGAAGGCCCCCTCTGCTCTACTGGCCGATCTCATTAATAAGTGGAGTCCATCCTCGAGCAGACCCCGAGGTATCCGCGGGCACCAGTAACAGGTGTGCCCCTCTGGGATGCGATACCTGCGTAGCGGGATGTTGAAGTTATCCACTTCCCCCTCCCAGCCGGGGGCCCCCCCGCACTTGCACTTCCCCTCCTGGGCGGTGCTCACTACCAGGGCCAGCTTGTCCTCGTACATGACCGGGGTCCACTCCCAGTCAGGCACCATGGTGACAACGCTGTTCCTTATGCGACGTCTGACCTCATCTGGTGGTCCGAGGAGTACTCCGCTCGCACCGGGTCTCCTCCTGTCTTGGTCACGGGCTCCGTACCCGCACCAGCGACGACCGCAGGGACGTCGGGCCCGCGGTCCTGCTCCGGCGCGCCCTCCCGAAAAACCGAATCGGCCGGACCGCCTTGGGCTCCGCCCTTCTGCCCGCCTCTTCCCGTCCCTACCCTGGATCGGAGGCCTTGGGGTCAGTGTATGTACCGGGACCCCGTGCCGTGGTAGGGCACTTCACCCGGGGATGTGCGGAATACTGTCTCCGGCCCGGGGATCGGGGCCGTCAGTGAGCCCATCAACGCGTTGGACATTGTGGGAGTACGGTATTCCATAGTAGTCCAGTCCTTGACGGAGGTTCGTAGGAGCCACCCCGAGGCTGCGGGGAGCTCGGGTCCCTCCACTGACATCCTAAAGCATCCCCCCCACCCCCGGGAACGCCCCATGGCGCCGAACACCATGCTGTCCACCCTGAAGACCATGTCCACACAACGGATCATGTCGGGTCGTGCGCAATAGTTCACGTCATCCCGGCCGCACAGAAGTAGGTCTACCCGCCGGAGTATCCGCTCGAGACGCGGGGCTTCTAACTCCTCCCCGAGCTGCGCGCAGCGGCTGTTCAGCCAGCTGTCCCCCATATATGTTACCAGCTGGTATCCCTCTCGGTCCACCATTCCGGGGGGGGCAGACAGTGCGCAGTCCGTTAGCCACAGGGAAGGTGTCCGTATACCCGTTCCGGTGGCGGCGGTCTCATGGACCACGTTTACTTCCCATGATAGCGAGCGGCCCCTGTCGTCCCCTATCAGGTCATGGGCCAGGGTGCTCAGCGCCGCCGGGTCATCTCTCCCCGTCCCCGCGAGCATCCTAGCCCAGTGTTCCTGGACCCGGGGAAAGACGCCAGGGCTGCACACGGGATCGGCCAGCCCCGCCGCTAGCTTGCCTTCTTCAAATATCCGGCGGAGGAGCACCCACCTCCGCAGAATGTCGACCCAGCCCCCGCACCCGCTAGCACCTGAGAACAGTGGCGGGATACCCGGGGAGTAGTGGAACAGGCCGGTCCCGGTTCCCAGTTCTGCCATATTTGTCCATTCGCCCAAGGCAAGGATGGGCACCTCCCTGGCGGTCCCCCTGTCGCAGACCACCTGGTCGAAGGCGGTAACGCCCTGGCCGTGGTAATATGAGGCATGCTGTTGTCCGGCTAGCTCCTGGGGTAACACCCCCGTCCCATACCTTCCTTGGTGGTAGGCTTGTGGCAGGCCTGTCAGCATGAGGTCCCCCGCCGCGTCCCTGATTGCCTCGACGCCCGGCATGAACGGGGCACCAGTAGCGCGACCAGTATGTCCACTTCCGCCCAGTCGCACCCGGCGCCCCCGGTCCGCGCCTGAATCCAGGGCCTGAGGATGACGCTCAGGGAGGTGTCGAGCCCGGCCACGATGCGGCAACACCTTCGCAGCAAAGGAGTAGCATTCACCGGGTCCAAGGCGGGGACTATGCCTTCCCTCAGAGGGGACACTACGGGGATGTTGGCATCCCCTATCCGGACGTGGGCCTCCCCCGAGGTCACCACGAAAACGATCCTTCTTTTACCCTCCCAGATGTCAATTTGCCCTTCATTGCGGAAGAAGGACCTCAGTTCGGAGTCGTCGGGGTTGTCCGCCCCACTCATCAGGAAGAACTCGCGACGGGACATCAGCGGGTAGTCTAACCTGATGATCGTTTGTAGGGCGAACAACACCGCCGAATCCTGAGTCGCCTTGTCCAGGACAATGTAGGCCACCCCGGCCGAAGCAGGCCCCCAGCTTTCCTGCCCGACGCGCAGGACTACCTGTCCATCCCGCTGCGCCGCGGCGTTTAACACCCGGTGATCTATGCACACGTACGAGTAGTCCCACTCGTCTAGCAGGTCTCGAGTATAGGTCTCGCGGGCGGGGTCTGCCTTTTCGGGGACTGCCCACTCCGTCCCAGAAGGGAAAGGGCAGCCCCGCTTGATCATTAGATCATACAGCCTAGCTTTAAGGAGCATGCCGCGCATGTCCCCCCGAGTCTCGCCTACTCCGGATGTGACGGCCGCCTGCAACCGGGCTGATTCGGCCATGTACTGCCACACCGGTTGATCCTATATAGCTTGGTATTTGCAAAACACCTTGGCATAGAAAAATAGAAGAGGAATTCTGAAAATATTTGAAAAATGTGCTTCCCTGGTGGGTTTATGGAATTAGAATAACCCCCGCTATAAAATTACTTTAATTTTTAGCTAAAAATCATTATCGATTAATAAGCATACATATAAAAACAAGAAACCGGCCAAGTGCGAGTCGGACTCGCGCACCGAGGGTTTCAACCAAACCTCTTTTTTTGCAAATGAAGTACTTTTTTTTCGGATTTTGTCCTTTACTAGTGCTAGTAAGCATGACTTAGAATCTCTTGAGAAAGATCTTGAAAGACGGACAGACGACGAGACGGTCGGACAGACAGACAGACGACTTAATTGAAATGTTTAGGAATCAGCAAGTGGGGCACAATGTTTTCTAATATAATGTTATAATAGCCTATTTAAACTTGTATTATACAATACGGGCGAGAGGCGGGGTGCGCGGGAGTCGCGGGAGTGATGTCCGGCAACATGACCGCGTGGCCTCATGGAACGTATTTTCCATTTTTCGTCCGCGGAGGCCGCGCCGGACATTGTGGTACGGCACAGAATAATTCATCAAAGAGAACTTAATAAAACATAGATTCTTATGGTAATAAAGTTTATTCAAAATGACCCCCGCGATTTTGAATACAGGCCTTTATTCTGCGCGGCCAGTCGTCTATCGCAGCACGAACGAGGTCCATGTCAATATCGGCGGCTGCCTTAATCAAGGATGCCTTGAGTCCAAATCAGGATGAGGCTTTGAGCAGGCCTTTTCCTCCAAGTGTTGCCATATCTTGTAATCTAACGGACTCAAATCTGGACTGGAGGAGGGCCAGTCTTCGTGCCGGATGAAGTCGATTTCACGCGCCGCCAGCCAGTCTTGTGTGCTTTTCGCTCTATGAGCTGGCGCAGAATCTTGTTGGAATACCCAGTGCCTGTTATTAAACATGGTATGAGAAACAGGTTCCACAAGGCTCTTGAGGACTGTATTTTGATACACAACTGCATTCGTTTTTACGCCTTTATTACAAAAATGTACCTCAGTTAAGCCCCAATAAGAGACTCCCAACCAAACTATGAGCGAGGATGGAAAATGACCTCGTTGGACACGCGGAATACGGTTGCTCGCTTCTTCACTGCTGTGTGCGTACACTTTATCATTTTGTTTGTTGTAGCTCTCTTCCACGGTGAAAATTTTTTCATCCGAAAAAGGAATTTCCCGATGCTTTTTTCCTGCGTACCGCTTCAACAAAGCGCGGCATCTCTTCAGTCTCAGGTCCATTAAACGAGCGTCAAAACGATGTCCTGTTTTTCTTCGATATGCCCTAAGCCCTAAGTCTTCATTTAACACCCTTTTCACTGTGGCCTGCTTAACCCCATCTGAAGGGCCAACAGTTTCTGCTTACGTATGGGATTTCTTTGAATTCGCGCCTTCACAGCTTTTATCACTGCTGGAGCCCTAACAGAGCGAGGGCGACCACTTCTTGACCTGTCATCTACACTAGAGTCTTCATTGTATCGTTTCATGGTACGATAAACGAATCTTTTGGTTATATTAAAATTTTTCAGTAAGTCGAAAATCTGAATTGGCGCGTAACCGCAACGATGCAACGCAATAACTGCGACTCGGTCTTCTTTAAGTGTCCACCCCATATTTAAAAATGAGGAAAATTCTAAAAAGTACACATTTTTATTTTCATGAAAAATTCGAAATTTGAATTCAATAATCTTTTTTGTGGCTAGCGTTCTAAATTCAAAAGTTTTTATTGTGTGACAGAACTTATGACCTGACTGTGTATATAGTATAAATGTAGATGTAATGAAATAAACAATAAAATAATAAATATATATTACCGCTCGACGTTGGAGGCCACCTCTAGCTGGCCGTTGGGGGCCAGCTCCAGCTCCAGAACATCATTACAATACATGAGCTCTTCGACCTGTAAAAATAATAAAGCTCAGCATGGGCAATAGTCATTACCAGCATACCGTACACGTACGTAATGATTACTGCAAGTTGTCATACCTCCAAGAGAGCGGCGAGCGGTATCTGGGTCCCATCGTCAGCCTCCCGATAGATATCCTGCTCCTGAAATAGGTTAGTTGAAATGTTATTCACGATTTAGGTAGGTAACTCGGGAGATAGCGAGTGTAAAAGTCGACACAAGTGGGAAATTATTTGCAATATTTTTGCCTTTTGCCTTTTCCCAGCAGTGGGACACCGTAAATAAAAATAAAAATATTTTTTTAATAAATATTTGTTTTTTGTTATAAATAACTTTTTAGAAAAAAAAAGTTGGATAAAATACACACACAAGTATAGTAATTAAAACCAAAGTATAAACTGATATACGTAAGTCGGTATCATAGTAGACGTATTCTGCCTCAGAAGCCGAGGACTCGGAATCCTCATCCCTCAGTATGTCCTCGAACTCCTGAGGCATGTCGTCACCTGCACCTGCATGCCAAGTCATCTGAAAATATAAACTCCTATGAATAAATCCATATACAAGTATCGACAAATTCATCGACTAGATCACGGGCGTAGTCGTACACCTCTAGTCTGCAATTTCAAAATGGCGTTCACTTCAAACCCTGAACATCGCCTTCACATCATTTTGGTTGCTTTATACAAAATTATGACACCCTACGCTAGAAATATGCCCGAAACACATAGTTCCATAGTTTTTAGAGCAATAATAAGTGTTCAGGGTTCTCAGCACCTAATGACCTCGTAGGGGCCCATGAGCTACGAGGTAGCGTGACGATCAGGTGCCAAGAAGTGCTGAACGTCGGCGATTCACCGGGCTGAAGTTATGTGGGGTAGATCTAACCTGGTCTGTGCTTCGGTCCCGTCAACCTCCTGTCTCTCTGCAAGGCCCGGGTGCACCCTAGACTCTTCTTGGTAGACAGGTTCTTCAGCCAACCAGGTATGACTGGCGGGCCAGCTTCAATGAGCACAGTGTTCCAACACAAGTTATGTTCTACGTGGTAAATACAAATCGGGCACGAAAATCCGAACTTAATCTGGTTCGAGAGACAACGGCACACTCAGCTATATTAACAATCCTGAGGGAATCCCGAATACATTCCAGATGCCCTGCGATTTAATTTCAAGCCCTAACCAAAACGCGTTTACATTGCGAGGGCTTTCGTCTGTCAGTTGTCAAAACTGCCAGATTGACAGCTAACGTCAAATTAAAAAAGGCCGTTCAGAAACCATCGATCGAATATCGATTTGGAATCGAACAATCACCCCCCGGACAGGCACCCACCTGTCCCCTAATCTACGGGCAGCCGAGACAACGTTGCTACCGCTCGTTTTAGAACCGAGCCTCCTACTAGAACCTCTGCAGACCGGGGGGTCCCGTCCTTGCCAGGGAACAAGTTAACAATGCGCCCCCTGCGCCAACGTAGTGGCGGTAGGTTAGCATCCTTAACCAGAACGAGGTCACCAACACTAGGGGGGCTAGTTTTGTCAGTCCACTTAAGGCGCTGTTGTAAGATATGCAGATACTCGAGCGCCCAACGCTTCCAGAAATTCTGAGTAAACTGCTGCAACATCTGATACCTTGACAACCGATACAATTTCACTCCCTCGAAGGGGTGGTCGGGCAACGCGTTAAGTGGCTGTCCTATCAAGAAATGGCCTGGGGTCAGAGCCTCCAGGTCATTTGGATCCGAGCTGAGCGGACACAACGGTCGCGAATTGAGAACGGCCTCGATCTTACAAAACAATGTCGCGAGCTCCTCAAAAGTCAGCGCGGTCTGACCTACTATACGCCCTAAGTGCGTCTTAGCTGACTTAACTACGGCCTCAAAAATCCCACCCCAGTGGGGGCAAATCGGTGGGCTGAAGGTCCACTGTATACCCCGACGGGAGAGGGCCGTTCCAATATCCACTTTATTTACATTCAAAAAGTTGACTATCTCTCGTAAGTATCGTTCCGCACCGATGTAGTTAGTGCCGTTATCAGAGCAAATCAAAGTTGGAAATCCCCTTCGAGAAACAAACCTATCCAAACAAGCAATGAAAGCCTCTGTCGAGAGATCAGCAACGAGCTCGAGATGTACCGCCTTGGTGGATAAACAAACAAACACACATAGGTACGCCTTGTATTGCTTAGCGGTACGCAATCGTGAACTCTTCACCATAAACGGTCCTGCAAAATCCGTACCAACACCTGAAAACGGTCTGACCTCATTCACACGATCAGGGGGCAAGTCCCCCATGAGAGGTTGCATCGTGGCAGCCTTAAGTCGATAACAAGGCATGCACCGAAACACGATGTTCCGTATGACACGGCGGGCAGATAAGATCCAAAACTCCCGCTGGAGCGTGGCCAACAACGCGTTACAGCCGGCATGCGCGTTTTTAATATGACGATCAGTCACCAGCAATTCAACTAACTGTCCCCCCTTGGGGAGCAGAAGTGGGTGACGAGCCGAATACGACAGATTCGCATTGCGCAATCTTCGTCCTACCCGAAGTAACCCGGTCGAATCAACAAAGGGGTTGAGACGCGCGACGGCTCCCTTCAATTTCGAACGTCCACTTCGTATAATCTCCAATTCTGCCCCAAACTTCGAGGACTGTACCAACCGGACCAAATTCAACAGCGACTCGTTTTGTTCTGCCGGAGTCAGAATAGGGTTCAACGTTCGCTGATCGCGAGGAGTACGACAATTTCGAGCGAATCTCCTAATCCAAGTGGACACTGTAATGGTACACGAGAGTCAGTACATTTGATACTTCATTTTGCGTGACAGAGGGCTAGCCCATCGCCGCGCTGTTTTGAATATGAGAATCGGTTCATATAACGTTTGGGGTTTTGCGTAGCTCAGGGTAAGTTAGCAAAAAACAATGAGCCGAGCGCGTGGGTTGGTTCCAGGAACAGAGTTCAGTTCAGGTTTTTTTTGTCGCATTCCTGCGGAATGTGTAGGGATCAGAGCCGATTTGGCTGCGCGCTGAATAAATTATGAATAACTAAATAATGGAAGGTTATTATGGAACGATACGGAGAAAGCTATTATGTTGATTGCAAATATACAATTGCGTTTGTTTGGTATGAGATGGCGAGTTTGACATGACTAGTTTGAATATCATTCTAGTGATCTTTGTCTAGCGCGCTAGCGGTCGGGAAGGCTTAATTAATCGCAACAAGCTTTTATGGTCAGCGATCAACAGATTCTGTGTATCGGCAGTACCGAATGACTTGAGTGATAACCTACGGTTGATCATAGTGAATATGCGTACACACAATTTGTAGAACGGCGGATCTGCATGGCATGGTTGAAATTAGACCCTGTGTAGTTAGTGATAAGAAGCTTCGCTTGGGCAGAGCCTGTTCGCAGAGGACGCCATTTTTTTTTCAGACATGTGGGGACTATAAATACGATTGCGGGGGAAGGGAGAGCATTCAGTCTCAGCGTCTAGCTACTGTGATAGTCGTCTTTCAAATTCTAAACAGTTTTGATCTGCCGTCTTACGCGTCTGAACTAGACGAATTGTGATTGCGAAGTTACAGTGGATTTTCGTGAGTGTCTGAAGCGCCGAGATATACCTCAGTTCCTATCCTTTATATCAACCTACCCCAAATTCCAAAACTATCCTTGGGTCGTTATATAAGAACTTGTAGGTAACTGATCTGAGTCTGAGTCTGGGCTTGGAGCGACCCTAAATTCCTTTTTCCTTCACCATAGGGTTCCTGGATTGGCTCTTAGGATATTCGCGGGCTAATCCTCTCCTCATTCCTTTCGAGTAGCGAGTTTTGAAATTCCCACACACACAGTCATTAAACATACAAGCACATTCAAATCAAACTCAACCATTTTCGAGTGGTGTCGAGAATGGACGTGGTATAACACTAGGTTTTTAGACTAGGCTAGACAGGAGTTTAGTTGCGGCTAAACCTAGGTTGGCAGGGCATAGGGAGACTGTTTGATCGATGAGGTTCCGCGGATGGAAATAACAAATTCAGAACAAAGTTAAACCGGTGTCAACACAGATAACCTATCCTGTTGATATTTTGGCATTAGAGTGTTGTCGGGGACGCGCGAAGAGATCAAATTACAGTCTAAAGTTCATTGTTTAGGACCGGGTGGGTTGTTTTGCTTTGCCTTGGGTCAGGTTGGATTCAAGTTGCATCTTTAAATTAAATGTAAATTTCGCTGGAGGTCTAATGTGTAGGCTGAGTCAAATATATATGATTAGGCTCAGTCGAGGACGTGCTGAGGCTAGTGGAATTCATAGTTCGGTATTTATCGAACTATGCATTTCGCTATGGTGTGGGTTAGATCTCCTAAAGCGCTAATGACTACGTTTCGATAACATCCAGCTCAAATTGCGCAGAGTTGAAGGTTTCAAAACGTTACGGACCTTTTGAGGTAACCGCTAGTTCAAACCCATTTCGGAAAATCAAATCGCAATTGTGTAAACCGGTCTTTTCGGATCGTAATTGCCGTGAACTAATTATATAATTGGAACCACCACAAGCCGCTACTAGCGAGCACATGAAATATCATTGAGTACTCACGTCGTAAAACTACGACGGATATCTATACGATATCCCAAACAAAAATTACGAATCGTGGTCGACCACTAAAAGAAGTTCCAAGCGCCCATATATACAAAAAATAAATGGTACCATCACACAAAATACAACAACGATCGATCTGGCGCAATACACCGCTGACAGATGCGAAATACCGGCTTGCGGACATATATGCTTTCTCTGTCAAACTTGAAACTGTAACTTCCTGAATCAATCTCCACGTTCGACTATTGTACGCCTAACGAGCTTCTCAAAGAACAAGAAATTCGGACTTATCATTCTTAACTTGCAAATTTTACAGCTGAATCGGGACATCTCTGTTTGGGGTAGGTAGAATAGACGATCATAGCTACTGATAGCGGTGGCCCTATACTCGACCTTAGCCGTTATGCCGTTACAACACGTTTATCAACTTGTCAAGTGAGCTATACCGGTCCAGCAGAAATCCGGCGTCAGGGTCCTCAGCCTTCTGGGTAACATGCACGGCCGCTCTGGGGCTATGATCCGAAGATACTACTACATGGCTGTGGGGCCAGTCCGATTCTCTCTTGGCAAGCCAGGGTGGTCCCCACCACAAATGGTGTCTAACGAGTTCAGGAGCCCGACATCTCCTGGATGCACAATCAGACTGGTTCAATTCTCCTGGTACATGTCTCCAGGTCAGTGGTACCTCAGACGACACAATCTGGGAGACACGGTTCGCAACAAAAACCTCTAAGTTATGGACCGAAGCCTTCAGCCAGCACAAAACAATCTGGCTGTCCGTCCACGCGTACACCGTATCCTCCAAAACCACTGACCCACGCAACACTGTTAGAGTGTGATTCAAAAGTTTGGTCAAAAGAGCAGCCCCGGACAGTTCCAGTTTTGGAATCGTCATCCTTGTCCGAATATGCGCTACCTTGCTTTTGGCCAAAACCAAACGCACGTCGACCTCCCCGGTGGAGGTGTCGGTTCGCAAAAAAACCGCTGCCGCAAACCCTCGTTCAGAGGCATCACAAAACCCGTGAAGGGTTGCCCTGTAATCCCCAGCAGGGACCAATTTCCTCGGCAGCGATACATTATTTATGTCCGATAGCGAGGTGAACATTCGCGTCCAATCAGTCAACAAATCACCTGAGAGGTGGGTGTCCCAGGTCAACTGAGCCGCCCATAGACTTTGCATAAAACATTTGAGAGCAAAGGTGACTGGAGTAATCCATCCATTCGGGTCGAACGTTCTCGCAATCGTTGACAGTACTGACCGCTTCGTCCAGGCCTTCGGTGTTTCTAAAACCACCCGATAGGTAAACTCATCATGGACGGGCCGGTACTGAATTCCAAGCACTGACAACATGTTAGGGTTGTCAGGATTCTCAAAAACGTGCGGGTCTTGTTGAAACTCATCTGGGAGACCAGCCATCAACTCAGGGGAGTTGGACATCCACTTGCGTAGTTCATAGCCGCCTCGTTCCAGCAATTGAATGAGCTCATCACGTCGGTCCAGAGCTTCCTCTACACTGGCTGCCCCTGTGCAGACGTCATCGACGTACAAATCTTGCTCCAGGATAGCGGCGGCTCTAGGATAGCTCACACGGACACGCGACGCCAACTCCCGCAGGGTACGCATCGCCAAATACGGGCTAGACCGTAACCCATACGTGTTCGTGTTTAACTCATAGACCTTGACTGGCTCGGCCGTGGTCTCACGCCAAAGTATCAACTGATACCTTCTGTCAGCCGGATGAATTACCGTTTGCCTAAATATCATCCGAATGTCTGCGATAAATACAATCTGGTGTCTCCGAAAGCTCGTGAGAATATCCGAAATATCACGACTCAACTTGGGTGCCGAATGTAGACACTGATTCAGGGACATCCCGTTCGAGGTAGGTGCTGACCCATCAAAAACAACTCGAATATTGCCGGTAGGGGTTCGCAGGACGGCATGGTGTGGAAGGAAACAATGATCCTCAGATCTCCAGTCCACACCCGATACCGACATGTGTCCTAACGACTCATACTCCCTCATGAAATCGACGTATTTTTGTTTAAATACGGCGTCCCTTGACATCCTACGCTCCATCGACATCAATCTCGTCTCAGCCATCTTCCTAGATTCTCCTAGTGGCGGTCGATCGGCCCTGAAAGGCAGTCGAGTTACAAAACGACCAGAACGAAGGCGACCAGTACTATTCTGGTAAAACAACTCGCACTCTTCTTCGTCTGCGTCGACTCGACGAACGGTGGGAGGTTCCTCTATCTCCCAGAAACGTTGGATAGCGTCTGACAACGCTGAGCCAATAAGTATGCCATCTGACTCGGCAGGCCTAACCATTGGCAATGCCGGACCCATGATCACGTGACCAAACTTAGTATCCACAGCAATCAACCCGTCCGGCTGAAGAACTCGCCGATCCGACAACAGAAACCTACCCAGAACGTCTGCTCCCAGTAGCAGGTCGACCGGGGCTGGAGTGTCAAAATCGGGATCCGCCAACTTGAGTCCTGATGTCAGGAATCGAACGGCCGGATTCAACTTCACCAAGGGGTGTCTGCCCATGACATGCGTCATTACTAAAGCTTGCAAGGATGTTTTTGTCAAAATGTCATAACGTGGAGAGAACGTGATCACCGATTGACCAACTACATTCGTAACCGTAACATTCCCCACGCCCCGTATTGATTTATTATACCTATTTACCTTGAGGCCCAACCATTTTGCTAAATCATTCGATACAATGCAGCCCTGAGCTCCAGAATCTAATAGGGCGCGAACGTATGTTGGGTTGCCCGCCAAATCCCAAACAAACACAGAGGCGATCGGTAACACCACCGTCTCCGGTTGGGGGGCAACAAATTGTTGGGCCGCTAATTCCTAGCGAGGGCTCCCGGGGCCCCACTCTGCCTGTAACCGATCAGGTATGCAGCTATACGCCAGAGGGTCCCATTGTACAAATGGCCCACGCGCCGGTTCCATTGCCACCCTACGATTCCCCGTAAAGGGGGGTGGGCGTGAATTCAACCGTGGCCGCTCCATGAGCGGGAGGGACATCACATGTGACCGACGAGGACGAGGCGACGAGCGGGGCGCCAACTGAGGCGGCGTCCGAACCGCACCCGCATAGCTCGAAGGTGTCCCATGCCACCCGCCCGTTACGGCCTGCTCAACACACCCAATGTCCCGCTGAGTCGGATGCTGAGTCGCAACCGAAAACTCAGGGCCCCCCATGTAATGATCCTGAGTGCGGCCCTGCACCCTAGTACTGCCCTGTGCACGTGGGGACGTTGGCCCCTGAGTTGCGCTCCGAGTCGCAAACGAATTCTCAGGGCCCCATGCCGTGTCACCCTGGGTACGGCCCTGTGGTGGCTGTTGGCCGGACCGGTTCATGCACAACAGATTGTTGTGGGGCCCACCACAATATCCGCACATTTGTGTGCGCGTGCAGTCCCTAGCCATGTGTGGCCCGAGGCACAGGAAACACCAGCTCCGCTGCTTGGCCATCCGGCGCCGTCCCTGAACCCTAAGTTCCCCGAACTTATTGCAATTGGCCACAGCATGGCCAATCTGCCTACTACATGGGCAGGTCTCACCATGTGGGGTCAATTCACTCACAGTCCCATACGACTGCCGGTTGGTGCGGTCCTTCCTCGTCGGAGGGCCCCTACTCACAGCGCTCCCGGCAGCTCTCTGTGGCTCCGAAGGATGGGTGACCGTCAACCCCAAATTCTCTGCCCGTCGAGCCTCCTCTTCCAAAAATCCGACCAAGTCGGAGAAGGCGGGCAGGTCCTCGGCCGACCTCCCGTGAGACTGTTCGAAACGAGTCTGCACGTCAGCGGGTAGGCGGGAAAGTACAATGTACAACAGTAGGTACGACCATTCACCAACCGGAAGTCCAAGATTCTCTAGAGCCTTGGTGACGGACAACAATGGGTTCAAAACCTCCGTCTGTATGGCCCCGACCTTGTTCACAACCGGGATGCTAAACAAACGGTTCAGTTGGGCATCGGCCAACCTCCGTTTGTTGTGGTAACGTCTGACCAACAATTGCCTGGCCGTCTCATAGTTACCCTCCGTAACTGTCAAATGAGCGACCAGCTCCCTAGGCTCACCCCTCAATGCTGCCACCAGCTGAGCCATCTTGACAGACTTGGTAATGTCCGATCGCATGTGCACCAAACTGTCGAACAGATTGATGAAGCTCATCCATTCACCGGACACGCCGTCAAAAGTAGGCATAGTTATGGCAGGTAACCTGGACCCCGATCCCTGATGCGTCAGAGGTGCTTCAGTGTCACCATCATGGCTGGACTCGCGCTGTCTTCGTATGTCCGCAGCCTTCTGCGTGATAGCAGCTGCCATCTCCATACATTGGTCGACATCCCCTATCAACCGTGACAGCCTGTCAGGTGCACAACCATCAACTGATTCCGCCTGCGCGGACAATTCGAGCACCCTATTGTAGCGTTCCTTAACGTCCATAGACCGCTCCAATACCACATCATGCCTATCTAAACGGTCTATCAGACCGTGTGCAGAGGAAAACCATCTGAGTTCCTTAGAAACACCCTTCTGGTTTTCAGATAACGACATGATCAGAACGATACTTACTCACAATTTGCAGTTACTCAATTTTATTGGACCCTCCAGTCTATAACCCAAACGAGGGAACCCTAAACTATAACTTAAACAATGTTGTTTTCCTTAAACAATAGGAACCGAGTTTTATATCTATATAAATTCTGTAAATAACAATTTAGTCTCCCTTTATCACTACAACACACACAGATAGTCAATATTAGTTCAAGTTATAAATTGCTATAAACTGAAAACAATGTAATAGCCTGCTATCAATAGATGTAACTACCTATGTTAACCAAAACATTCATTCAATAGCATTACTAGACCACTAGTAAATTGACTAACTGGTAATTCAATGCAAATTTCAATTCAATATCTGTCTGTCTACTACCAGCAATAGACTTATAGCTTACTATACTACCAATCTTATTCATATTCATATTCATTCATATTCTTTACTGCACAGAAATCTTAACAGTAAGGTAACAAAACATTTTATGAGCAAAGGCGAGCTTATCTCTAAAGAGAGATTTCTACCAGCAAACCTAGGTAGGACAGGAAAAATTGTGCAACAGGAGAGTCCTAGTGCGCAATAAAACTGTACACATCTAATTGTTTACAACTAACACATAATAATTTAATAAATGATATGTACTAAATAAAATACAAAAGCAAAAAAAAATTATATATATCAAACATATACTACTTATATATACATATATAAAAGTACCTATCACGAAAGAGAAAGGAAATGCTCTTTCAATCTTGTCTTAAAAGTGAAAATTGAGGGACTATCTCTAATAGCGCAGGGAAGTGCGTTCCACAGTCGGATCGCCGTTAACCTAAACGAGTGTGGATACAGGAACAACCAAGTTACTTAACCGCCTATACCTACAGATTGATAGTCCCAAATCGTGCCTTCCTGGAGCCCTTGACGGCTGCAAATCTCAGGAAGCCACGCTCTAGCTACCAAAATGTTCAGGGTTCTCAGCACCTAATGACCTCGTAGGGGCCCATGAGCTACGAGGTAGCGTGACGATCAGGTGCCAAGAAGTGCTGAACGTCGGCGATTCACCGAGCTGAAGTTATGTGGGGTAGATCTAACCTGGTCTGTGCTTCGGTCCCGTCAACCTACTGTCTCTCTGCAAGGCCCGGGTGCACCCTAGGCTCTTCTTGGTAGACAGGTTCTTCAGCCAACCAGGTATGACTGGCGGGCCAGCTTCAATGAGCACAGTGTTCCAACACAGGTTATGTTCTACGTGGTAAATACAAATCGGGCACGAAAATCCGAACTTTATCTGGTTCGAGAGACAACGGCACACTCAGCTATATTAACAATCCTGAGGGAATCCCGAATACATTCCAGATGCCCTGCGATTTAATTTCAACCCCTAACCAAAACGCGTTTACATTTCGAGGGCTTTCGTCTGTCAGTTGTCAAAACTGCCAGATTGACAGCTAACATCAAATTAAAAAAGGCCGTTCAGAAACCATCGATCGAATATCGATTTGGAATCGAACAATAAGTTTCCATCGTGTGAACTACATGCGCCATTTATTGTCAAATCCAATCAAAACACCAATTATTTACGCAACCTTCACCGACAAACCTTTGTTGGGCAGATTTTTTCATTTCTTATCTCACTTTCGGCACTAAATAAGATAAATTCACATAGATAAACGTTTACAGAATACGGAAAAACTATTTATCACTCACCTTTTCCAAAATAAAGCACACAAAAGATTTAATTTCACACACGCACAATACCAACAATGGCGTCCAAAAAATTCTTGAATGAATACAGTTTTGTGGTCTATTGGCACCTCCGATTTGTGATTGCCAGCTACCAAAAAATAAAGGAACGTTCAGAGAATTTTTATAAAGGCACATTTTCACCGTCCAACCATACCGTCATGCAACATTCGGAGCTGTAACGGACGGTGTTGAGGGCTTTCGTCTGTCAGTTGTCAAAACTGCCAGATTGACAGCTAACGTCAAATTAAAAAAGGCCGTTCAGAAACCATCGATCGAATATCGATTTGGAATCGAACAATAAGTTTCCATCGTGTGAACTACATGCGCCATTTATTGTCAAATCCAATCAAAACACCAATTATTTACGCAAACTTCACCGACAAACCTTTGTTGGGCAGATTTTTTTCACTTCTTATCTCACTTTCGGCACAAAATAAGATAAATTCACATAGATAAACGTTTACAGAATACGGAAAAACTATTTATCACTCACCTTTTCCAAAATAAAGCACACAAAAGATTTAATTTCACACACGCACAATACCAACAATGGCGTCCAAAAAATTCTTGAATGAATACAGTTTTGTGGTCTATTGGCACCTCCGATTTGTGATTGCCAGCTACCAAAAAATAAAGGAACGTTCAGAGAATTTTTATAAAGGCACATTTTCACCGTCCAACTATACCGTCATGCAAAATTCGGAGCTGTATCGGACGGTGTTGTTCCAAGCATTATTTTTTGCTTCCGCGAGTTAGCGGTAAAATCATTTCGAGCACTATTTTGTGCTCCTGCGAGCGAACAAGTTAAGGCTGTCAGGGACAAATTCCCTATTTAGCCGGAGCGTACCCATCGTGTCCGTTTGGAGCGCTTTGAGTGTCCGGGACAACAGCGGGGAATTGTAAAAGTTGTCCATCACAAGGGTATGCCCCTTGTGAAGCAGCGGACGGACCAAACTGAAGACAATTTTTGATGTCGCCCCCTCAGGCTCCGTCGAAATGGACTCAGGCCTCAGGACACAGGTCCTTGATGTTCGCTCTTTCCCGTGTAGACAATCATATTCCAGAGGTAGCCGGTCCTCGACTCACAGAGCTCGTAGTTCTTTATACCTACCGAAGCCGCTTTTGTTGTGATCAACTGTACGAAGGACAATCTGCCCTTCCACAACAAAAGCGACTCGTCAATCAAATATTTTGCTCCGGTAGGTATAGAGAGCTAAATTTCTCATTGAGGTGGTCAAGGACCGGCTGAATTTTTGAAAGTTTTATGTTTTCCCGGAAAGGGATCCATTGTCGACAAAATGGAGACACCGTTTGATCATCAAGAACCTGTGGTAAGGTATGATGTCCCCAAAGTTACCGACCTGTAGGTATTTTAGGCTTGGGTACCAATACTCCCTTTCCACCGGTAACGGAACGATGCTTTGCAGCATCATTATGCCTAAAAATATCCACAACTCATCTTTGGAGACATCCGTCCATTGGCGAAGCCTAGCCTTAGCCTTCAATGTTGGATCATTGAGCAAATCGTTCGCGTACCGGTTGGTCTCACTAACGATTTGCTCCATGATTTTATCGTCCCATATTTTCTCAAAAATTTCCAATGGGGACAGCCCTTCCGTAGCAAATGTCGGACCGGCTGGTCCTACAAATGTCTCCCTCTTCCCTTTGAAAATTGCAGGGTCCTCTGCCCAATTGAAGTGCAGCATGTCCTGTTCAGATATCTGCCTCAGGGCAGCATTGTCACGGGCATCCAATCGTTCCAGCTGCTCCCGTACCAAGGGCGGCATCTCTTCGGGACTTGGGTACTCTGCCACGTACCGTATCCGAGAAGTAGGCAACGACACCAAATCGACCTCCAAATCGTCCTCTTCGATGTCGCTGCCAGGATTTGCAGATACCGCCAAATCTTCAAATATTCTTGGATCTAAAACAAAACACTGTACTAAATAACTTGAAGTCCGACGTCGAAAACACAGTAATTTAAATACAAAGCAATGCATCTGATGAAGTCTGTAGCCATGCAGTAGACGCTACAACTATCTTGCCAGAGGTCGAATCTCAGTCAAAAAAACGCATAAAAAATATGCAATTCTCGGGTCTTGGTTTACATGTTTGTGACATCGCTGTTTCTGGCTTCCACGACACAGGGTGCCTCTTACGTCAACTCTCACGTTTGCGGTCAAAATAAATGCACGTGACTGACCATGTGTGCTATGGTGTGTTATGGTATATTATGTCCTACTTACAATGCTATCATCCTGTGATATAAACAGACGACCAAACTAATCTGGTATAGAAGGTTAAAAAATGTTCAACTGACCTGAGGGTGATCCCTGGCCTAATCCAGAGGAAGACGGGATCGTGGAGGTCGGTTCTGTTACGCTAGATGCTGAAAATTGCAAAGTAGTTATTTATCAGGAAACCTAGTTTAGCTGAAGTTACATTTCTAAGAAAAAAATGTTATTTTTTGTACTCACAAGGTGAAAATCCAACATATTCTATTTCAAAAAGGATGTCCACCATATTTTGTTGGTTTATTGTATTGACAAACAGGATCCCCGATGACGGGGTAAATACTTTTCTCCTTCTGTGAAACAATATAATCATATAATATAAAAAGACAAAAACAATATAATATCAACTCAAATATGTACACTAAACCTAAAACTTACTTAATGGGAATAGCCAGAGAGGAGCCGGCTTCGGCAACCTCAAAGGGAGGAAGGACATCGCCAGGAGCCCTCCAGTAAAGAGCATCATCTAGAAAGAAAAGACTTTTTTAGATTTCAGATTCAATAAAAATAACCCGAAAGTAAGTAGGTACGAGCATTAAAAAATAGATTTAAACCAACCGTTCGTCACAGAGGGGCCGGCATCGGCCACCTCGCCGGAAGCGCACATCCTCCGCGGAAGTACAGGTTCTGGAAAAAAGATATGTTTTTCATTTCAGATTCAATAAAAATAATCCTAAAGCAAGTAGGTACGAGCATTAAAAATAGATTTAAACCAACCATTTGTCTTTAGCTTCCACCACGGCTGGGGAACGCGTGAAGGAGGAACGGACGGCGTGCCTTCAACCAACGGGCAGGCCACCCGTAGTGGAGAGGATGCTTTTCTGTAGAGTTATTTAATATTATATAAAAACCGGCTAAGTGCGAGTCAGACTCGTACGCGAAGGGTTCCGTACCATTTTCTATAAAAAACGGCAAAAAAATATAAATCAATAATCAATCATTCGGGTAGGAACCTAAAAAAACAACCATTTATTTTTCTTTTATTACCTTTTTTGCTTGCGTTCAGGGGCATCCGGCAACAAAAATCTGCCCACCTGCTTCACCTTTCTGAGAGCAGCTAATCGCCTCCGTTGGTCTTCGGAGAGGGCCAACATATTTTTTTTGTCCGTGGCCCTCTGCCTTTTTACCTGCTTCAACTGCTCAGAGAGAGACAGACTGAAAAAATAAATTGTCATTGATGTTATATATGTTTATATTATAGTTTTACAATGAAAGTTTACTTTCGTGGGCAGATCTGATGTTGAAGCGTGGGGTATGGGGGGATGTTCATGCATCAATTCTAAGCCCTCCTCCGAATGTCTAAAAACAAGAAAACCAACCAATTAAAGATATAAATAACATAAAGCTTGAAAATATAAATTACAAATTATTTGTTACTAACATTTCAGATGGTCCAGCAACTGCGTCGTCAACCAGCGCGCCAGTGCTGCAAATAAGAAAATCAATAAATTGTAGGGTGGTAAAGATGATCGAAATAAAATAAGATAAAAAAAATACATAATAGTGTTAGTTAATATTAGTGCAAATTAAAAAGCATTAAAACAATTACATGTTAAAAAGCGAGCGTCTGGCACGACTGCCACGTGCACGACTGCCACATGCACGGCTGCGACCACCTCTGCCCCGAGACTTCTATTTGGCGAGGCATTCAAAACTGTAAAAAAAACAACCAAAAACAACACGATATAAGAAAAATAATAGTAAAAAGTTGTAAGTAACAGAGCGTTTTTAAATTTTTCATTCATTGTTTTTGATGAATAAAATGCACTTTTTCGAGTGGAAATGCTATAAATAAACAAAATATGAAATAATATTAAAAAAAAAATAAATAAATGTATTTATGCATAGCATCACTTTTTTCCCATACGGGGTGGCATAGGCACAATTATGCCTACGTTTAGCCAATTCTGTTATATTAAGCGTGATGGTATATTGTATTACTATTAAATAATTTAAAAACAATAGTGCTTAAAAAAAATGCTTTAGAAATAAATTAATTAAATGTCGATTTGCTCTAAAATGGTTCGTCTTCCGCCACCAAGTCATAGACCTTTTATGCTTCCCAACACGATCCCCGTCAGTTTCCACAAAAATAAAAAATAATGAAAAATCCTAACAAAATATATATAGGTATATATCTAAGAACAAAAACATAAAGAACAAATTCATAAACACACTTAATTAACATCCTTTTTAGCGACCGAATTATCATCCAACTTTATTACCCGGGTATCGAAGAATTTGCCCAGTGTGTTCCATACCTTACTGCATTGGCCGGCAACTGGCCGTTGGAATTTTGACCTCGCGTGACCTCTCGGAAACAATGTCTATTTACAACCGTAATTGAACGTATTTCTATAATGTTTCTACCTAAAAGTACTGTTGAATTATTAGCTTCTTGTTGGCATCAAACACGAAATTTTCACCAAAAGTAAAGGAAACATCTTCGACTTACCTGTTGAAACAAACCTCTGTTGACAAAACTTGTGATATATTGCACCGAAATCTGGTTTCAGCTAAATTTTTCACACTAGAGGAAGTAACTAACTAATAATCTATACGAAAATGAATAGCTGATAGCTAAATACTTATAATATTTAATATTTTGCACAGATTCAAATCACGAACACACACTGCTCGCGAGGTGACTGGCGTCTCATGGCGTGATCCGGCTTGATTGCATCATTTTGTTTTAAGCGCTGTGATTGGTTGATATGTTGTCGTATGTTTAAATGACGCTAATATCACTGAGAACGAGACGGAGTACGTTCCTCATGGCCTAAGTCATTTGTGTAAAAGAAACAAAAGGTTTTGTTACTCTTGTCGTCGCGCAAAGCTTCTGGGTACTCTGAGTACCCAATGGCAATCTACGGTAGAAAAATGCTTGGGTACCGGGGGTACCCACGGTGAAGTAAGCGGTTATGGAACCCTCTACTTCATTGGAACGAATATTTTCTTCGATATTAGAAATAAGAAAAAAAATATTTAGTAAAATGTTACACTTAGGAGTTACACGAAATGGTATTGCTGGTTTACAATTCAATAATATTTTTTTTGCTTCCATTGTTCCCACACTAGCAAAATCCTGTGTCGTGGGATCCCATTCTGACCTGTTGCCTGATCGGGGTGGAAGGTTGAAAGTAAGTAAACAAAGGAACCTAACTAGACATTTGTAACAAACTAAACTAAAAGAATATGAACATAATGCATGCAGAGAGATAAATAATAATATTAACAAATAATATAATGATAAAAATAAAATAGATATATTGACAAATTGCTCGCGGTTTATTTCAGTATCGTGAGTATTTCCTCAGAGTCATTGTAGTTTTTACTTAGCAACCATCGTTTTAGTGCTCGTTATATAAACGAGTTTTCAGTTCTTTTAAAAGGCATATTAGGAAATGTCATACTCCTAGAAGTATTTTTGACCTTAATCCAAGTAATATATACTTGGATTAAGGTCAGAAATACTTCTAGGAGTATGACATTTCCTAATATGCCTTTTAAAAGAACTGAAAATGTGAAATGACCGCTTACAATTATCTTCATTGCAGTTGTATGAAATAAAATAATGGTCGTTGTGCCTCAATTGAAAATGACTTTTAAGCAATCTTAGCTCTAGACAAGCTTTACATAAAAAACAGACAACCATTATCACTATTTTTGTAAGTCAATGCCCAATTCTGACAGCAAAGTGTGGGCGGACGTTGATTCGCTATCAAATTTGGTTTTGAATTTATAAAACGCAGCTTGAATAAACATCCACGTACTGTGGCACTCAACCGGATACTGAGCATTGATTACCCATGTTACTTTGATACATGTATTGACCGCGGACAGAATATTCGGCAGCATGTAAAATGTGTCTTTAATCACGACAAAGTACGATTTGATTTCACATAAGGTGGGGCCGACAATGACTATAGATGGCTGAAGAGTCAAGCCAAGCTCTTTAAATTTATCGCGCCTCCCACAGATATCTGTCTTTTTATCTGAGTCATTAATAACATGAGTGATAAAACCTTCTCTGACCTCCACCTTCGATGGCCGCCACACCTTCTTGGCGGCATTCTCCAGCCGTATAGTAGTTACAGCCAGCAGAGAGGGAATCAGCAACAAGCAGGCGATATTAGCAGTCTCTTCCGATTCTGTAAATTACAATTTCGCACTGTCAGTGTAAGGAATTCTACTGGCACTCTTCTTATAAATATCTTTGATGGTATCGGTCTCTCAGTTAGTTGCATGCACGATGAAAATGTATATCACCTAAAATGATGGCAAAGACGAAACACGATGAAAAATAATCTAATAGTCTTATATACATACCAAACATAAATACAGGCTACTTGTGAGCCTAGCTATGTTAAGTAGTCACCTTACCTTTCCCCTGTCACTGTTTTATCTTGAATAAAGATTATTATTATTATAACATACCATTCTGCAGAGCGATCAATTGCTGCAAGTATTTGTCTCAGCCGGCAGACGACCGCTTTGTTGCAAAGTCGAAGATCTTCTGCTTAAGGTGCGGGAAAGTCTCATTTATGTCGTATATCTTGTCTTTGTAGAGGCAGTCAAGTCTTTTTCTAGCTGTGAACGTAAGAAATTTACTTTACAACAGTAATCATAAAATATTCACATCTCTTCAGTAGGTAGGAATCGCAAAGAGTGATGTCGGTTAGCTAGCAGATTCGGACATCCAAAAATATTACAAGTGTCAGGTCCCGCTACCTTGACACTCTATTTAAAATAAAACAATAATATGAATTGCTCAAAATGTACTCACCAGTACATATCCGAGGGGCTTTCCGAGAGCTGGATACTCATTGAAATATGCGGCTATAGGCGTCTCCTTTGCCAATTGTAGTCGGGCGTGTGTTGTGTCTGACCATTTCTTAGCGACAGTCGCCCACGGGTCGCTAGAATTTTTTAGCCATTGGATGTTGTCCAGTGTCTCTTCATCCCATGTTGTGGCTTCTAAGGTTTCGGGCAAGCGAAATCTTGGCGACTGAGACGGGTTTGACGAAGTCGATGACGGTGACGAGGTCCTTCGCCGCTTTTCAAATATGCCTTGTTCTGTGTACTTTCTTTTTAAATTGTGAATGGCATCCGGCAATTTTCCCGCCAATCTTGAAATAATACCTCGTGTTGATTCCACAATCTTAGTGTGGTAATACACAGAAAGTTTCTCTTGTGCAAACACGCGGACAATCTCGTGGGTCCAGCTTGTGTAAACGGAAGACCTTACCGCTTCCGGATGCTCCTTGAGAATACTGTTCGCTATGATCCGCACCAAACGAAGACGCGTGCCACTATCTAGCGGTTTAGATTTGTCTGCTTTCAATAGAGCTTTTCCCTCGATGCTTTTGCCGAGCAAAAGCTCTAGGTCCTGAAATGTAAAAACATTATGTCACTTAAACAGTCTTCGGTTGGCGATTCAAATTGGGGCGGGAAGTAGGAGTTAGGGTGTAGCGTTTTAGGGGAAGCATGGGAGGCATATAAAAATAATTCTAGAAAAATATTTTTAGGACAATATTTTTCGTAATATTTCCACCAAGTCATGGGACCTTTTTTGCTCCCACATGACTAGGCAAAAGATAAAGAAAGATAAAGAAAAAAGGATAAGCTTAGATACATACTTCTTCAAATAGAGCACACGACGCAGCAGAAGATGTACTGGGTGAGGACACTGCGGAGCTTATCGGTGATGTTAGTCGACATGCATGATGTCCATATTCATATTTGTCCTAACTCTTCGACATTCTGTGAAATGGAGAACATAGGTATTTACTATTGTGTTCGATATCGAAATGATCCCTACATTATAATTATTATTACCTACAATGATGGTCATTTTCTCGATTCATAAATCATAACTGAATAGGTAGGTACTAGGGTTTCTGATTTCTCGAGCTTTTTCAGTTCCCGGGAATCGAGAGCTCGTGACCGGCTGTTCCCGGGAATTCTCGAAATTTCGAGAATTTTGTAAAAGTTTAAGAAACCTATAGAAAAATAAAAAAAGCCATGTTATCATTATATATAGGTATTTATTAACAGGCATGTACTATTAGTTAGCGGGAAATTAGGTACTAACATCACAACAACACTTCTTTCTGAAGATAAATTTTAATTACATTGAGGTCAATCAGTTAAAACATATAAAAATCAACAAAATGTCAACTAGTGTCTATTAAAATACTTTTTCTTGAATTGGGATTACGATAGCACAGAAATCAACCTATTAAAATATATCAAATGTCAAAAATTTTGTTAAGTTTACTTACTAAGTCACTTCTTCCTGAAGAAGAATCACAACAATACAGAGATCAATCGGTTAAAGTAATTAAAACATATAAATCATCAACAAAATGTCAACTAGTATTATGTCAATTAGTTTAGTTTACTTACTAAGTAAGTCACTTCTTCCTAAAGTAGAATAACAGCTACACAGAGATCAATCTGTTAAAATTAAAAGTAATTAAAACATATAAATAATATCGGTCTTTCTTTTCTTTACTTGCTATTCTTCAAACTTACTTCTTGCTCTTTTGGTTGATGAAATAAGATTTTAAGAACACTAGAGCGTTTATTGATTCACCAGAAAGCCGATTTCTAATCTTTGACACTAAAACTACGCTTAAGGAAAAAACTCGTTCATTTTCCGTAGATGAGGGCTTTACTGTTAATAAAGCCTTGTACAAGGTTTCAAGATGAGGGGTCCGTTTTCCAGTAGTTTCCAAAAGTTGGAAATCTTTTTTTATTCAGTTTCTAAGACCTCCCTTGCTTGATTTACATTTCTTCCAGAACTAGATGCTGCTGTGTCTATAGCCATCTTGAGTTGTAGTTCAAATGAATCTGTGGGGTCCTGCTGATTGTCATCTTGCGTATCGGCAATTTGGATGTCAGTGTCGCTGTCGTTATTTTAATAAATATAATATATTTATACAAGAATGTTCCATCGTGTTGCGTGATTTTATACAAAAAAAAATAAAAAAATACTAATATTTGAAATTTATCGAGAGTTCGAGCTCTCGATCTCTAATTCTCGTCTCGTGCAAGTCCAAAATTCCCGGGACGAGAATTGCCGGGAAGAAACCCTAGTAGGTACCCATGTAATAACTATGAATTAACAATTCAAAATACCTCTGACACATTATTGAAACCTTACAGACATACACTTCAAACTTATAACACCCCTCGTTTGATCGTCGGGGGTTAAAGTGAAGTTAAATAAAAGCATTTTAATGTATCGCAATGAAGTAACACTAAAACATAGAATCCAGCTTGCCACGGGGTAGGTATAATCATCACTTACTTTGCTTTTTAGACTGAGCTTCCAGTCAGAAAGTGCTTTTTTAAATTTGGCCTGTGGTCCAATGACAGGTATCAGCTGTTTGATTTGGTCATCATTTAATAATTCCAGCGCATTGACGTCAACCTCGTTTTCTGAAATAAAGAAGATTTAAAAGTAGTACTCTTTTAAAATGGGAGACAATGCACAAACACAGCCCCAACAGGGGTATGTCAGTGCAGGCCTTGGTCACCCTCACTAAGAATATTACTCTTCAGGTAGGTACTTTAGTAGGTATTTTAGGTAGGTATTTTAGTTACTTTCATTGTGTCCTATGGTATCTTGTTGTGGGGGAAAGCAGCGGATATTCAAACTATTTTTATTTTACAGAAAAGAGCTATTCGAGCAATTTATAATTTAAAACGAACAGACTCCTTAAGAGAGCTTTTTAAAGAAATTGACATACTAACTGTAGCTAGTCAATTTATTTTCGAAAATATAATGTATGTACGCAAGAACCTTACAACATTTGCCAAACTTAGCGATAGCTGCAATGTTAACCTAAGAAATAATCACTGACTGTGTGCGCCCCGATTAAGACTCGCGAAGGTTAGCAATTCTTTCAAGGGTCAGTGCATTCTCTACTATAATAAGATATCTCTGGAGATTTTGAAATTGCCATTTGAGCAATTTAAAAATCATGTCAAAGCGACTTTGTCGAAAAAGGGATATTAAAATGTTCGAGATTACTTAAATGACAGGACTGTATGGGGTTAATCTAGTTCAACACATACCTCGCTGTTAATAATTTTGTAATTATTTATTATTGCCTGCTTATTAAATAAAAAAAATCATGTATTAGTTAAGCACAACCTATTTTTAAAAGAGATCTAAAAATCAATCCGTGGGAGTTTCTACGCCCTCCTTCTCCCACAGTGGTCCAATGTAGAGAAGGGGCAAAAAATGACGTTTGCTAAGTTTAATAATAATAATAATTCTTTATTGCACAGAAAACACAATGGAAAAAATACAACGAACAATATGCAAAGGTGAGCTTATTTCTAAAAAGAAATTTCTTACAGCTAACCTGTGAGGAAAGGAAAAAATATTTATAGAGAGGTAGTCCTAGTGTACAATTAAGATTTAAAAGAAAGAAATAAAGTCAATATACTATCAGATAAATCATAATACATCCTACACATACTATAAAATAAATTAATAGAATACAATAAATACATAGATACACATACATACTATAAGATACCCACTATGCGGAAGAGAGGAGATGCTGTTTCAACTTTTTCTTAAAAGAGAACAAGGATGTGCAATCCCTAATAGTGCAAGGAAGTGCATTCCATAAACGTATTGCCCTTAACCTAAACGAGTGCTCGTAAGCAACAGTTTTGTGCTGAGGAATTGACAAAAGTGACACCGTGTGAGATCTCCGAAGTCTATCCCCAGAGAAAATAAACTCAAAATGTTCACGAAGATATGCGGGATAGCGCGGATTCCTCAAAATATTGAAGAGGAAGTATATGTAAATATCTACCGTAATAAAGTACTATGACTTTGTACCGGACACAAAACCAAAGTGTGCGTTGCCATGCCAGTTCCGGGGTACTATAGTTAAAAATTAAAACCAAGCATAGCAAATTAAAAAGGAGGTTAGTACTTATTCAAGGGTCAGAGTGTTGAGGTTGTAGGGTAGGCAGGAGCGTGCTTGTATGAAGTTTTTTTTTTCGAATTTCAATTAGGCGGTGTGCGGAATTGGTGCTCCGGTACATTCATTATAAGCACAGAAAATTTGGATTCAATATCTCAACTGCAAATTAAGCCCAAAAGCCCTTGAAATATCAAAAATATTGGAAAAAGTGGGTAGTGCAACAACTAGTCGGCTGGCAACCCCAGACCGAATAGCTGACGATGTAAACAGCTCTGTAGTTTTTATTTCAATTAAATTAGTCAAAATTGCTTTTCTGCACGAGTAAACTTAATTTAAGTAGTAATTAGTGATTAAATAATGTGTAGATAAGAAACAGCTTTGCAAACATACAAGCTTTGGAAAAAACAAGACCGATTGTACCGGCCGATTGAACTGTCAAAATCAGTTCAAATAGCAACGACGTAAACGGGGGAAGTATCGTTTTATTTCTGTATTTATATCAATAATCTTTCACACCCGTAACAAACTAAACAAACCTTCATAAACACTTGCCGTACACTCACTCAGGTACCGTTTTGTCTCTCTTTACTTGGCAAAAGCGGAAGCAAAGTTGAAGACGCAACATTCTGCCACATTCAACAAAAACACACACTTAACACCTTCATTGTGCAATAAACTCCCTAGTGTTCGCTAGTATTCCACCCGGTCATACACTGACACCTATTCGCGGTTTTTTTTCAGGCGAAAAAGGGTGCAATGCTGACCCGAAGCAAGATGAGCACACGCGATATGGAGTTGAAGCTGAAAGCGACATTGCTGGAGCTCAAGAAGAGCCAAGAGCTTTGTGAAATACTTCTACGAGAGCGAGATGAGTGTGAAGAGGAGATAGAAAAGCAAATTAAGAAAAATTCGGCGCTAAAAGAAGAGCTCAGTGAGTTGGACATCCAATGCCAGGATCTCAGTGCCCAGAGAGATGAGTCGACTTGGTGTTGACCAAGTCGACTCATTTTACAAGTGTCATGATGTCCACCACGTAGCATTGCAACACATAAAATCACTTGAACAACAGCTTGCAGAGGCACACCACGAGCTTCAAGTTTTCAGCGAGCGGGAGGAACAGCGAGACAGTGCCTCAACCAGGGCCTTATATAATGAGGTCATGAGCCAAACTGGCATACCAACTATTGACCTAACAGCTTGTGATCTCACGTGTGATAGTACTAATAGATCGCAATCAGTAACCACTATGAGCTGTAGTAAAAATAAATTAAAGAAATATGTTAAATTGAATAATTATATAAAAAACACACATAAACTAGCTAATAGAAATAAAATATTTTGTAAAAATGTAAATTGTAGCAAGGAACGTGTCGAATTAATTAAGGAAATCGATGATTATAGATTATGTTTGGAAAAAACTACAGAAAAGTATGAATGTGACACACGGCGACTCCAGTCAGATATGCATATTTTAAACTCATCATTACAAAGTATTACACGTAAATATGAGTCAGCACAATACGAAATTAAGGAACATGTGTCGGCTATGAATAGTTTGTTGGAGACGTGTAAGTATAATTATGACACTTTCATATCTTTGACCGACAATCACATCTGTGATTGTAAACAAGCTCCAGCGGACTGTTCCGTGCCGACCGTGTGTCCCGCCGAGCAGCCGGCCGAACAGCTGATACTGACCCAGGCGCCGCCGTCAGTCGACTTGAGTACTAATAGTGTTATCAATAACGCCTCCTTCTCTCGGACAAAGGATAGGTATATAATGTACAGCGATGAACTTGGAAAAAATATGGGTTTACAACTTAGTCAGCGCGTGGGCCAGGCAATATTAAATAACTATATGCCTGGCGCCACATATTCACAAATATTAAACAAAGTGTTGTCATCGCAGTTTTTAGAACCAACCACCCTAATTATTTTAATTGGTAGAAGGCAAAATGTATCTAAAAAACTAATTACTAAATACTTTTCCAAATTAAATTCTTTACAAAATGTAGATAGAATAATCTTGTTTGCGTTTCCCTTCAGCCAATCTTTGTCACAACATGAAAATCATATAAGACATGATTATAATACATTTATACACACATTGACATGTCGTCATAATGAAAAATTTCATTTCATAGACACCAATATTTGTATTGGAAGATATTTTTATTTGACTAAGGATAGGTATTACCTATCTAGATTTTATACAAAACAGATAGCACAGTCACTATCTTATTTTATTTTGAACTCAGTCAAGTTTTTGACTAATGAAACGCCTGCTTCTATTGAGCAGTGTAATAATAATGACATGTACTCCTTGGAATCTGTTCCAAGCTCTTTAAATTAACCCATAGGACAACAGAGAGTAACTCTGGCAGTACTATTAATATTTGTATAAATATACCTTTATCTTGCCCATTAAATCAAGTTACTAGTAATGAAAAATGTAAAAGTAAGAATATTTTAAACGTGGTTCATCAAAATATACAGGGCATGTTAAGTAAAGAACTGGAAATTGAGTTATTCATGAACTGTAATAATATTGATATTTTATGTATAACAGAGCACTTTTTAAAGAGTTATCAGTTCATGTTCAACTTTAATAACCACCACGTTGCTAGTTCGTTCAACAGAAAAACAGCTGATCGCGGTGGCTCCTTAATACTTGTAAATAATAGTTTTAAATATAAGGAACGAGTTGACATAGTGAGCCTGTCTGTTGAGCGTACCATGGAAATAGCCTGTATTGAACTTGAACAACTTATTGTAATGAGCGTATACAGACCACCAGATTCATCCTTTGATTTATTCGAAAAGAAAATGGATGAAGTGTTGATTAAAATCAGCGATAAAAACAATTTTTTTATAATTTGTGGTGATTTTAATGTTAATCTGTTAGAGGATAATAATATTTGTACTAGATTAAAATCTTTATTTTTATGTCACAACATGAACTATCTGTTTTTGGAGCCTACTAGAATTACTGCAACATCTGCTACCTGCATTGACAATATATTTACTAACATTACGCCCATTTTCAAATCGGTCATCAATAAATTAACCTCTGATCACTCTGGTCAGATAGGTATATTCAATATTAAAATAAAAAAGGACCAAAAAGAGGATATTACATGTGTGCCCGTTAGTGACACTCGGCTTGAACACTACAGGAATAATATTTTAGATAAACTATGGGAAATACCATACAGTGACGATCCAAATTTGTTGTAATCCAAACTCAGTATTTAACCTTGTCAAAAATGAATATGATACGGTATTTAAATCAAAAACTATAAAAGTTAATAAGAAAGCTTTGTTTAGTGATTGGGCGACAGTTGGAATTCATAGGAGCAGACGAAGATTATATGAACTCTATGAAGAGAAATCATATAACAAAAATACGGCCTTTCTAGATTATGTTCGTAGTTATTCAAAAATGTTTAAACGCGTTTGTGCCGTAGCTAAATCTAATTTCATTAAAAACAAAATTGAATCTAGTAGCAATGTAATGAAAACGACTTGGCAAATTATAAACAGAGAGACTGGAAAGGCCAAAGCTACACATAATAACTTCAAGCTTAATATAGATAATCAATTGCTAATTACAGACCTAGAAATAGCAAAAGCTTTCGAAAATTTCTTTACGGACATTCCAGTTTCAACAACCAAGTCTTTAAATTCATCTCCCGCTGCTGCTGAATCTATACTTAAACAAAACTTTGAGGATTGTAAAACAGATTTTAAATTTAGGCACGTAAATAATGAAGACATTGTAAAAGCGTTTAAATCCCTGGAAATGAAAAAGACAGCTGACGCCCATGGTCTATCAGTAAAAATTATTAGTTCCATTGTAGATTGTATTGCACCTCACCTTTGTTGTATATTTAATCAATGTATAGATAATGGTGTGTTTCCTGACTTGATGAAACTAAGTAAAGTTATACCTTTATTCAAAGCTGGTAGTACATCAGACCCCACCAATTTTAGACCCATATCGATACTACCAACGCTTAGCAAAATATTTGAAAAACTCATACTTAATCAATTGCAAATTCATTTTTATCTCAATAATTTAATTCATATTGCTCAGTTTGGTTTCACAAAGGGTCGTTCAACAGCCGATGCTGGTGTTGAACTAATCGACAATATTTTTGATGCCTGGGAAGACGCAATGGATGCAATAGGTTTCTTCTGCGATCTATCCAAGGCTTTTGATTGCGTCCATCATGACACTCTTGTCAGGAAGTTACGCCATTATGGTGTAAAAGATCAGGCACTTGGCCTTCTGGAGTCATATCTAACAGATAGGGTTCAGATGGTCGATGTTAATGGGAAAAGATCACTTGGGTCTTCTATAAGTATGGGCGTACCGCAAGGTTCAATTCTTGGTCCTTTCTTGTTTTTAGTATATATTAATGATTTACCTTACCTTGTTAAAGCAAAACATGGGTTAGTATTGTTTGCCGATGATACTTCTTTGATATTTAAAGTTAAAAGACAGCAATCAAATTATGACGAGGTAAACAATGCTATCTCTAGTATAGTGAACTGGTTTACTGTTAACAATTTATTACTTAATGAAAAGAAAACTAAATGTATTAAATTCGTGTTACCTAATGTGAACCCGGTAACTACAGACATATTTATAAAAGGACAGAGATTGGACCTTGTGCAGTCGACTGTCTTTTTGGGCATTACTTTAGACGCCAAACTACAATGGGATCCTCATATAAATAAATTGTCGAACAGACTGAGTTCGGCAGCGTTCGCAGTTAAAAAAATTAGAGCTCTTACCGACGTAGACACCGCTAGACTAGTCTACTTTAGTTACTTTCATAGTCTAATGACCTATGGTATTTTATTGTGGGGTCACGCTGCGAATGCTAATAGTATATTTATTCTGCAGAAACGGGCTGTTCGTGCAATTTATAGATTAGGGCCTAGAGTGTCACTGAGGGAAAAGTTTAAAGAAATCAATATTCTGACATTTGTGTCTCAATATATCTATGACAATCTTGTGTATGTAAAAAGAAATATAACTAATTTTCAGAAGTACAGTGATATACACAATTTTAATACTAGAAATAAAGACAAGTTGGTTGCTTATGTAAGCCGACTACATAAAATTAGTAATTCTTTTAAAGGCAATTGTATACGCTATTACAATAAGGTCCCTACTGATATTAAAAACTTACCTTTAGACAAGTTTAAAATAATAATAAAACAGAAATTGTATAAAAAAGGTTACTATAGGATATCTGATTACTTAGAGGACAGATGTCCATGGGAATAGATTGTTTGAGTAACAGGCTGTTTCGATATATAATAAGCATTCATTTTGTAATTTGACAATATTTTATTTAAAAAAGGAAACGCAAAAGATGCGACGACTGTGGAGTTTCTTCGGTGAGCTCTTCTCCACAGATTCCGCCATTGTGTTAGTGAACTCACCCAAAAAAATGTAATGACGGATCTAAGTGATGTAACAACATCCTATGGAAATAAATGACTTTTGATTTGATTTGATTTGATTTGACTGGTCTCGTATCAATTCGAACAATTAAATAAACATTTTCTCATTTAGTATTGATTAACGATAAACACAACTATAGAAAAATGGCGAAAAAACCATAAAATAACATTTATTTATCTGCGAAATATCGTTGATAATTGAGTAAAATTTCGCGCAATTTTGTAATTTTTTGTTTCACCTACGCGCCGAGATAGACTTAGCAATGACCTGTGACTAATGGAACTGCATTGCATTAGTGACCTATTTCAGTTGACGGTGAGAGCACGTGCGTTTTATTAGCTACCTACCGTGTTTGTTTACTGTTCCGCGATTGTGTGAAACCAAAACAATGAGTTTACGTAGTGAGGCGAAAATATGTCCTTTATTTGGAGGTGGAAAAGTCTTACCAGCTGCTGTGTTGCCGAGGTATGAAGACATTATGAAATATTTCATTCACGTCACACAATCAAAGGGAAATAGAAAGAATTCTACAAATGAGGCTTCTGAAATTGTTACCACTGCAATTGAAGATATTTGGAAACGAGCATCTATACCGATCGTAGAACATCGCACGATCCTGGCACGATTAAAGGCATTTAATGAAAAATATCGTTCAATTCTGAAGCCATATAAAGAAAGGAAGCACAGTCAGAGCTATCATAAGAAATTGGATGATTTTAAAAGAGACAGCAAGATATTGTTTGATGTGGCTACGTGCAAATGCAGATCATTCAGTGTTTGTGACTGTGCGTATGATCGAAAAGTACCTATTCAAGAAAGAAAGTTTCTTACAGACCAAAGAACTGATAGGATGTTGATGATTGGTGCTTTAGACAGAAAAACTTCTAAGAACAATGAAGACTTATTTTCCCGTAAATTAAAGCGAAAACTATTCCAAGAAAAGAACAACATCCAACCCCAGGTCTCAAAACTACCGCCCACGTCACGAAGTGTGATATCAACCTGTCCCAATGTCGCTGAACTTCAAAACAGGGAAGACAAGTTCGCTGGAGATCAGCCATCCACGTCTGGCGGTATACTACACTTGTCTACAGCTACTGCTACAGCAACCAAGCAAATCAATCGCCTTAATTTGCCAGTTGTAGCCAGAACTCTGGATCGCTATGGCGTTTCCGATCGGGCAGGAGCTGCCATCGTGTCTGCTGCATAACAAGATATCGGTTTAGTGACTGAAGGTGATTGCAAGAATGTTGTCGATCGCAGTAAGATCCGCCGACCCCGTACCCAAACTAGGTACTTACAGATTTCTGCTCAGCCCGACCTAGGACAGTCCATTTGTATCTCATTTGACGGACGAAAGGATAAAACGTTAGTAATGGGTGGCAACCGCAGAAGACTTGTAGTAGAAGAACACATCACTCTGTTAAAAGAACCTGGGTCACAATACATTAGCCACATTATTTGCAAGTCTAGCGATGCTAGGACTATTGCCAACAAACTGTTAGCTTATTTTATAGCGAAATCAATCGATCTAACTACGATCACAGCCATCGGATGCGACGGCAGTTAATACTGGGATTAATTCAGGTATCATACGCCTTTTAGAAAAAATATTTAAACGACCGCTGCAGTGGCTAGTGTGCCAGTTACATGCAAATGAATTAAGCTTGCGTCACATTTTTGAATCTATCGATGGGACGACTACAGGACCAAAAAGCTTCAGCGGTCAGCTGGGAAAACAACTGAAAAATTGCGAATACCTCCCAGTAGTTGATTTTGTACCAATAACATGCAACCTGCCGGATATCACAAAAGCCCGCGGGGATCTAAGCACAGACCAGTTATATTTATTGGAAATATGTCAGGCTATTAGTGCAGGACATTGTGAGGAAAGCTTGGCTATGAGGTCTCCAGGAACAATCTGTCATTCGCGTTGGCTGACGACAGCCAACTCACTTCTCAGTCTGTACATTTCCACCAAGAATCCGACTGAAAAACAGATGATTGTGACTGAATTCGTCTTGAAGGTTTACGCACCAATGTGGTTCCATATAAAAAGGAAACCTTTGTGTGTTTACGGGGCAAAACACCTACACGAGACCATTAAAATGACTCGGTATCTTCCAACGCACTTGAAGAAAATTGTCGACCCCGTGATACAAAGGAATGGTTATTTCGGTCACTGCGAAAATATACTAATCGCAATGTTGAACGACGAGAGAAGCCACATCCGAGAACTAGCTCTCAGGCGGATCGTGAAGATCAGGGAACAAACGTCGGGGTTCGCTCCTATCAGAGTCTTCAAGGTGCCAAGCCTGAACTTCGACGCAGGGCAATACTATGACCTGATTAAATGGGACAAAGTTTCAGAACCACCAGTCCTGAAACAAATTAGCACCGACTTACTGAAGGATGCTATCGCCAACCCACATATAGTGGAAACTGAGATTTTGACACTCTTTCGTCAAATGCCCTGTCACACTCAAGCAACTGAAAGGTGCATTAAACTTGTGACGGAAGCGTGCTCTGCTGTATGTGGTCCTGAACGACGGGAGGGATGGATACAAAATACGTTAGAATCCTATAAAATCATACCTATTTTCAATACAAAGAGAGACTATAGAACTAAGTAATTTTAAGAAATTTACCCCATTTCCAATATTTTTTCTAAATGTTTTCCTATTTTAATTGTGTTAACTCTTTAATTTTATTCCTTTGTTGGTATGCAAAGATTAATATTAATAAATAATATATGTAAAAATTTGTTTTTGGACATTTTTGATTTTTTCAGTGGCTTTGGGGCACAATTTCCACTGAAAATATCAAAATCCTGTCATAGTATCTTTTGTTTGTATCCCTATGGAGCACCGATTCCCCACCCCGCCCAAATCAAAAGCCCAAAAAAAAATTCACGCTCCAGCCTATTGTAGGGGCGCAACTCGAAACTCTTATTTTTGTTTACCACTTTTTTTTTATTTTAGGTCATATACATTTTCGCCGTGGACCTCACCAAAAATAGTAAAAAAAAAAAACATTACTTTACAAGTCTTTGGCGCCCCCTTACCGACACATCGACCGGGGGGGGTTGTATATCAGCTTCCCATAACCATTCCATACCAATAAAATACATAGGCACACGACATGCTTATTGTAGAAATGCGTAGGTAATTACCATGAGAAATACATGTTTTACACTATTGAATGCAAATCATCATCAAGGAAAATGAGGTCATTTCTGAAACAAAAAACTTATAGGTACATTCTCATTTAGGCGCAATTTCACCACTTTAACTAAACTGGATTAGTTCAAACAAAACTCAGTTTACGCACTTAACTGAGTTTAGAGCATTTCACCATCATTACTGGACGCAGTTTAAGCTAAACGGAGTTTTAAATTCTGAACGCCCGATTTTGGACAGTTAAACTCCTTAAACTGCGTTCAGAGCTGTCATAGCTGTCACTTTATAATTTTGCATTTTATTTTTTGCTTTGATAATATTTATCAAGCATGAGAAGAGCGTTGGCACTAGCTTTTGAAGATAGTGATGATGATGACGAATTTGTGGTTCGTCGACCGAGATGGATACGTGAGAGAGAAGAACACTTCGACACCCTTGATGTCATCAAGGGTGTCGAAGTGTTCTTCCCTCTCACATCAAGTTGATGACAAAGACTTTGTTACAAGATTTCGTCTCACGAAACCAACAGTTCTGTCTGAATTGGAGTCTATTGAAGATGAAATCGAGTTTCCTACAAACATGTAAGCACCAAAACGTATTTTATTTCATACTACGCGTTTGCCCGCCATCGGTGGACAGTTTACTGTTAAGGCTGAAATGCCATATTATACCTATGTACCTATCAATAAAAAAATAAAAGAATATGGTCATAGTGTCGATAAGAGGGTCTGTTCCACGATTATTTGCTTTTACTTATCCCTTATTTTTACATGACAACCATAAAGGCACGGAAAAATCCATTAGATACCAATGGACATCGTAACAAGTAAACATCGATCGAGCAGAGCTCCGTGAAATAAATAATTATATCGTGTTTAATCGTAACGCTTCAACTAGCTGTTTTGTTTAAACTGTGGCTAAAAGTGATTGCTGTGTGGCTGTTGTGATTTTAAAGTGTCGTATAAGAGCTAAGTGCATTTTTAAAATCGTCGCTTAGGCAAACGTAGGCAGACGTGGCGAAGGTCATTGACCGGACGTTTCGCGACGACAGCGCCATCTCTCCATTACCCGCTAGCACTACTTCGACGCTTCCACCACTGCAACCCGGCTACTTGCTCTGCTCCTGCGCGCACGCAAAACTTCAACTCGTTGCCATTGGAAGTGTATGCAGACATACCACTAGAGGGCGCTACACTCCTTTTGGGACAGGTAAACGTACACATTAACCACTATGCGGTGCGCTGCTGGGTGTGGGGTAAGTATCCCCCGATCTGAACTACTGGTATGCCATGTGTGCAAGGATACTTATCACCATGACTGCGTAAATTTAACTACCGCACAATATCTTGCAAACATCTCTGAATACAAAACTTCGTGGCGCTGCCAGCGAACGGCTTGCTCAGGAGTCACACTAAGAAAAGATAGCACTCCGGTGGGCAAGCGGGAATTGCAACCTGTGGCACGGGGGACGGCCAAGAATGCCGCTAAGAAAAATGGTACAGGAGAGTGCGAAGCACCTAACCCTGATATTGCTAGTGAACCTACTGTCCACATGGCTGCTTTGTCAACTTCAACCAGCGACACCGACATTATATTCGAACGTTTCGAAAAACTGCTTAACTCCAGGTTTGAAAAATTCGGAGCTGAAATCACCGCAAAATTGGCAGGTGAGATAGCAAAGGCGACTAGCTCATTATCCGCTGAAATTAAGCGGCTCACTGCAGACGTCTCCTCAGTGAGAGCCAGACTGGTGGAAGTTGTTGCTGAAAACACTGGCCTGAATGAGAACTTGAGGAGCTGAAGACGCAGTGCAGTGCATCCCACGGTGCTGAGCTACAGGATGCCGTGAACCAGCTTAAGTCGGAGAACGAGTACCGCAACAGGGTCGCCTTACTCAACGACGTGGAGATCACCTGTGTCCCAGAGTACGACGGAGAGTCTGTCGGGCACATCGTGGCTACTTTGGCGATCAAGCTGGGAGTCCCCCTCGACGAGCGCGACGTTGTGAGCGCGACGCGCGTGGGCCGCCACCCCTCCTTCGCCGCCACCGCCGCCGCCGAGGGCGCACGGCCCGCGCCCGCGCACCGCGACTGGCCCCGCCCCATCGTCGTCTCGCTCGCACGTCGCTCCGTCCGCGAGCAGCTTTTGAACGGTGCCCGGGTGCGGCGTGGAATTACTTCCGATGGACTGGGACTGCCGAACCACTCGCCTCAGAAGATACACGTTAATGAAAGACTGACCAAGGCAAACCGTGTACTTCTCGCTAAGGCACGTGCACTGGGCAAGGAGTGGCGTTTTATCGGAACCAGAGATGGTCGCGTACAGGCGAGGCGCGAAAAAGACTCTAAACGCCACTACATCAACTGTGAGGCAGATTTGGACAGTGTTTTTGATGCCAGAGTACCCCCTGGAAAAGTTTAATACTACTCTTAATAGTGGAACATTGTATTTATGTTGTAATAACATTCCTAAGAGTCTCTGCTTTCTCACTGTCTTAAATGAAACGAAAACTATACCAACGCCTCTGTTAATTGAAATCAAGCCCGTTTGCTTCCAATGCAATATACTTTTATTAGTTGGAACTATAATCTTATCGTCTCAGCCTCTTTATCAGCATGTAACATATAAAAATACAGTGAATTCATATATTCATTGGACACCGCTTATTCATATTCCTGACTCTCTGGCACCACACGTTAACAACAATTTAATTATGTCTCTGTACATACAACACACTCACACACAATATACTCGCAATGTGCAACTCACTTTCACGCTATCCAATTCAAATCTTCACACACACACTCACTATAATATATCCCCCAAACAATGCAATAGTGCCACTAATTCTCAAACTGATCGTTACCCAGAGAACCCCAATACCCCCGTCTATGTAAGCTCAATAAAGACCCTCCTACGGCATAAGTCACCCGCTCCACCATAATGACTTCACGCACGAAACATTTTAAAGTAGGGTTATGGAACGCGGGCTCTTTGGGAACGGGTCATGACGAGCTAATTGTGGCAATAAATGACCTTAAGTTAGACATCCTTGCAATAAATGAAACTTGGTTAAGACGGGATGAAATTGATAAGGCCCCTGTTATCCCCGGATACATACTGAAGCATACGCCACGCCCGGATGGCTACCGAACCGGTTTTGGTGGTGTAGGATTCTATATCAAACGAGGCCTCAGGGTGCGAATATGTTCTCACCCTGTTGTTTACACAGTGGAACAAATGTGGCTTAGTCTAACAATTGATAGTAGGAGACTGGTTATTGGCACTGCGTATCGGGCTCAGTGGGTAGACGTCGACGTGTTCTTGGACGCAATAACGGATTCGGTGCTCTCCTTTGCGCAGTCTGATAATATCATTCTCTTGGGTGACCTAAATATTAACACTTTATCGGTTAACTGTTCCGAAACTGCAAAGTTGAATTCCTTTCTAAACAGTGTCAGCCTGACTCAAATCGTTGCAGACGCAACACATCATGCTGACGACGATACCGAGACACTTATCGACTTGATATGCACAGATGCTCCCGTGCGCTGTGTAACTGTGGACTATCGCCCTGATCTGGGTAGACATGCTCTGGTTGCGGCAGAATTTAGCTTTAGAAAAATTAAGCAGCCTCCTACCTATACAATTTACAGACCTTTAAAGGATATCCTGCCCGAGCTTTTTCAAAAAGATCTGAATTCGATTAATTGGAACCACATTAAATCACTTAATGACATAAATGAAATGCTTTTGACTTTTAACGATATTATAACGCAATTGTTTGAGTTACATGCCCCTGAAAAGAAGTTACTTATTAAACAGTACAGCTATCCATGGATTACTGACAACGTTAAATTTATGATGCATCTTAGAGATCAGGCTCACGATAAATATCGTAAAAGTAAAAATGAAGAACATAAAAGTACTTATAAAGAACTAAAATCTCTGGTAAATATATCTTTGTATAACGAAAAGCGAGCCTACTTTGAATCCAAAATTAACCACACAGCAAACCCTAAAACTCTATGGAAGAATCTGAAAAAAACAGTACTCCGTAGCCATAATGATCCCGACCTTCCATCCCATTTCAATGATCCCAATGCTATCAACCAACACTTTCTTAACGTACCTGGGGAAATGGAGGTCAGTATCTCATACTTGACGTACTATGAGTTCAATAGATTTGGCAACTCTACTTTTCATCTCGAACCAATTAGTCAGACTAAACTTTGGGGGATCATCAAGGGGCTTACGTCTAACGCGAAAGGGGCAGACAAAATTACCTTAAGTATGATTCTTTTAACACTTCCCAATACCCTGGACATAATAACATTCATGATTAATTATTCCATTCAATCATCAACTTTTCCCGATCTATGGAAGGCTGTGATAGTCCGGCCTATACCTAAAAAAGCAAACCTTGCAGACGTTAATGAACTACGGCCAATAAGTCTACTTTGTTGCCTCTCTAAATTACTAGAAAAGGCTGTATCAGTGCAACTTACTCGATATCTGGAAATTAACAGAATCCTCCCTTGTTTGCAATCTGGATTCCGAAAATCCCGGAGCACTGCCACGACCCTACTTGACGTAGTAGATAATATTATAGCCTCCCAAGATATAGGTAAGGGTACAGTGCTGACTTTACTTGATTTTTCCCGGGCGTTCGATGCTATTAATGTTGCGCTGCTATTGTCAAAATTATCCTTTTATGGTTTCGAATCAAGCACTGTTGTCTGGTTTCATAGCTACCTAGAAAACCGGACCCAGCGTGTGGAAGTTCGCACAGGAGGCGGCTCCGTCTTGTCCTCAGCTGATTCTCCGATTACGAGAGGCGTTCCACAAGGATCAATACTTGGCCCCATACTATTTATATTATATAGCGCTGACATTACTCGTTGTTTAGAGAACTGTTCCTATCATTTGTACGCAGACGACTTACAAGTATACTTATCCTTTAAACCAGACGAAACCTCTGCTGCTACTGAAAAGATCAATCAAGATCTCCATCGTATTGTCGCGTGGTCCACTCAAAATAGTCTAATGCTTAACCCCAATAAATCAAAATTTATGGTCATTGGAAGTAAAAAACAAATAAATAATATAATTTCTCACAAGCCTGAAATCAAAATCATGGAAAAGAGCATCGAAAGGGTTGACGAAATTCGTAACTTGGGGTTGCTGATGGACAGTACCCTCAGATTTGAGAAACATGTCGCAAATACAGTGCGTAACTGCTTCTATCGATTGAAAATACTGTACAAAATTAGGCCTTTCCTCAGCATAGATCTTCGTGTGCAGCTGTGTGAATCCCTTGTGCTTTCGAAACTAAATTATATGGACACGGTATATGACGCGCGCCTTCTGAACCGATCTGAACGTCTACTTCAACGTGTTCAGAATGCGTGCGCCAGGTTCTGCTTCAACGTACCCCCCCGCGCTCATGTCACCCCTTATATCAATAAGTCCAATCTTCTAAAACTTAGCGCTAGAAGAAATCTTCACTTTGCGACGCTGTTGTTTGGAGTAGTAAGATTTCAGGTTCCGGAATACCTTTACTCTAAACTTAACTGGTCCCGTAGGAACCCGACTAACTCAAGAGCAGCCACGTCTCTGCTGTCGTGTCCAAGACACAAGACTGCTGCATTCCGTGGTAGTTTTCGCTATGCTGCAACCAAATGCTGGAATAATATACCACCCCCGTTTCATGATCTGAAATCAATTAGCTCCTTCAGACACAAGCTCAAGGCACATTTGTTAGCAGCACAAAAAACCATACTATAGGACAGAGCACAGTTGACTTCACCAAATACCTCTACATAGGTATACATATATACATAATAGGTCTACCCAAACTCTCACTCTCTCGCAGTCTCACATATTTCCACTACTTAAGCTACACTACTCACTTACCCCAACATTTAACATATGACTGTATGATTGGATTGTTTGTATGTCTGTTTTTTAACATATGATTGGCTTTATTTATATTATTTTATTTTAATTTCCGATCGTTTCTTGTTGTTGCATTTTGCCACTGGTGCATAATTATGCTTGAGCTCTTTCTGCGTATTTACTTTTACTCAGATTATAAGTTTAGTTTTAAGTTTCTAGTTTTAGGAAATGGTGTGAGCTGAAAACCAGCGTTACGAGCAGCTCACTGCTACACGTAACACATGCTGAGCTCAAACCATTTTGGCATCTAAAAACCTCAACCCCGAACTGTACTATGGTTTCTTTTTCTTTCTGTATATCCTTGTGTTTATTTGTCAAATAAATATATTTCTATTTCTATTTCTATTTCTATGGATTTTTTAAGGGTTAGTCCACTTATTTATACTACTAGTTATACGATATAACAAAATGAACAAAAATAATCCTAATAGTTATACTGAGCAGTATAACTAAACGGATTTCATTATTTTGGATCGGGTACGTCCATTTAGTTATACAATATAACAAAATGAACAAAAAAAATCCTAATAGTTACACTGAGCAGTATAACTAAACGGATTTCATTATTTTGGATCGGGTACGTCCATTTAGTTATATTCGTAAATAAACTCTATTAATTTTTTTGGATGTTTTACGTTTTCACACATTTTATTTCAATTTAAAATAATAACACCATGTGAATCAATTGATACAGATATATATATCAAGATAAGACTAATTAGGAGTAAAAGGTTAGTATATTACTATCGTAATGTTTCTATAAATGTGGCTATTGAGATATCGCCGTTAATTAATTGCATCTGTGCGTCCATAATCATGGCGTCATTGATGATACTGCTTTCTTGTCGATTTTCCTTAATCTCCGTAATGTTGATAATATAATCTTCTCCATCTTCAGCCATTGCTTTGAAAAATTGCATAATACTAACATTTTTACTAGTTTTGCATGATTGGTTAAGATTCATGTGCCATGCCTCCACTTGGTTGGTACTGCGATGCCTCTCTCCGAATACGCACCATGAGTTTATGAACCCATCGTTCTTGAGCCAGTAAGACTCGAAGTAATTCACAAAGGTTGTTAGATTCTTTTTTTTCATTAGATCTTGTATTTTGGCAGCTTTTTCTTTAATATATTCCCATCCTTCTCGAATATGCTTATTTGGGAGAAGTGGTAACACACAACAAAGCCCTACAATTTGTTTAGGCCATTTCGCATTTTTCTTTTCTAGATCTAGTTTTTTAGCTTTTCTCCAAAGGCTATCAGAATAATGGGTATGACATCCTTTAATCTTAACATCTGGGAACACTTTCAATGCAGCATTTTTTGACGCTTTCTCATAATCAAACATAAACTTACTTGGTTTCCAACTTGTGATGCGGGACAAAATGATTCTGAACATATCCGACATCAAGATATACACCATTGGCAAAATACGCGATTCCGTCTGAGTACTGAATAAGTCACCGTGCAGAGTATATATCTGAGGTTTCGGACAGCTTTTATGAGTGCCGTCGCCGTAATATTCTTTTACATCCGTTAAGTGTTTTATCATATCTGGCAAGCAAAACACTAAAATTCCTCTCCCTTCAGAATCATAATCACACAAGAGAATGGATGAGTATCGTTCGGGTACGGTTACTTCTTCTGGTTTTAGGCAATGCAATTTTGACACTCCTGCTGCTTCGTTCCTTTTTTTGTATAATGTAGTTTTCACACTTTTATATTTTGGTACCTTAGTAACCAAATGGTATCCTAGGGACTTTATTTCCCGTCTCGTTTGTTTGTAAATATTTGGAATCGAACTTATAAAGTCGGTGGAGGCTTTGTTTTGGCATTCAATCAGTTTGAGCTCTATTTCATTTTTCGCATAATTAGGTTGACAGTCTTTACTATGCATTACGGATTTTATGATTTCTTCATTCTGAAAAGACGGACTTTAGGTTACTCAAGTCGTTTCTGTATTATTATTATTTACTTTCGGTACCGAATATTCAAATAAAAACCTAGTAATAAATAAATAATAATAAATATTATAGGCCAATCATACACAAATTGACCTAGTCCCACGGTTAGCACATTAAGGCTTGTGTTGTGGGTACTAGACGACGATATATATAATAGATATAATATAGATAAATACTTATATACATATAACATCACTCAGGAACAAATATTTGTGATATCTACACAAATAAATGCCCGCACCGGGATTCGAACCCAGGACCTCCAGCTTAGTAGGCAGAGGGTCACTACCAACTAAGCTAAAGAGGTCGTCAAGTCAGATTGTATATTAGAAATATATTTATAGTAAGTATACAATAAAAAGTAGGTATCTTTGCTGAAAAAAAAATACGTGTGAACTTTTATATTGCCCAATATTACAATATATAGATATTAAAATAATATGAACATACTTTTGAGGCTGACAGTATAAATTAGTGTGGTTTTTACAGGTACTAATACTAACGATGAATGAAGATGGGCATGAATAAGCAAGCAACGATACTAACGTAGTATAAAGGGCATAGTAACAAATCTTTGTCACGTATAGAAGAGAGACAGCAGTAATTAACACTTACTTTGACAGTCAGAGAACCCGTGCAATATTGTTTGCCACACAGATCTTTAGATGAGCACCTCCAGATAAAAGCACCATCATTATACCGTCGATTTTTATAGTACTGATGACCGTTAAAAAACAATACCAAACCTCGTCCTCTTTTGATAAAACGCGGCTTTTCTTCGAGGGCCCGGGACGGTCTAGGAATAGCTTCCATTTTAAATTCACCACATAATATGATAACAAATCAAGCAGTCATTTGCAACTGACATTTATAATAGTAAATCAAATATTCTGTCTTTTTGATACCAGCCAGTACTTGATAAGCTTTCTTGGTTATTCGAACTCCTTGCCCTTTTCTAGAAACATTACGATAGTAATATACTAACCTTTTACTCCTAATTAGTCTTATCTTGATATATATATCTGTATCAATTGATTCACATGGTGTTATTATTTTAAATTGAAATAAAATGTGTGAAAACGTAAAACATCCAAAAAAATTAATAGAGTTTATTTACGAATATAACTAAATGGACGTACCCGATCCAAAATAATGAAATCCGTTTAGTTATACTGCTCAGTATAACTATTAGGATTTTTTTTGTTCATTTTGTTATATCGTATAACTAAATGGACGTACCCGATCCAAAATAATGAAATCCGTTTAGTTATACTGCTCAGTATAACTATTAGGATTTTTTTTGTTCATTTTGTTATATCGTATAACTAAATGGACGTACCCGATCCAAAATAATGAAATCCGTTTAGTTATACTGCTCAGTATAACTATTAGGATTTTTTTTGTTCATTTTGTTATATCGTATAACTAGTAGTATAACTAAGTGGACTAACCCATATTCCAGAAATAACAGTGTGTCTCCTATAAACCACTTGTTATGTGCTCTACGCTTCTATGCAAATGGGTGCTATCAAATGACTGCTGCGGATTTATGTGGCTTTAGCACGTCTACTGCACATAGAATTGTCCACCGAGTTAGTGCTGCTATTGCATCTCTAAATCGAAATATAATATACTTTCCGGAGTCACCCGATGAGATCCGCAGGACACAAACTGAATTTTACAAGAGGGCTCGATTTCCATATGTTATTGGTGCTATTGATTGCACTCATGTGAGATTCATTTAATCACCAGGTAAAGCATTATTCTCCTTTCATGGTATATTGTGTCCAAATGCATTTAGATATTTTACTCATGCACATAAACATCTATTTTAGGTGGAGAGGATCCAGAAATTTTCCGTAAGAGAAAAAACTACTTCTAACTTAATGTGCAAGCCATCTGCAATGCGAATTTGGAATTCACCGATTTGGTTGCTCGGTGGCCAGGAAGAACACACGACTCTTATATTTTCAGCAACTGTTACAGAAGAGCAATGTTCGAACGGGGTCAATATGAAAATGCTCTTCTTGTTGGAGATGCAGGCTACGCATGTAATAATTATATGATGACACCATTGCAACAGTGTAATAATGCTGCAGAAAATTTGTACAATGAGTCTCAAATTCGAACAAGAAATTGTGTAGAAAGATTGTTTGGAGTCTGGAAAAGACGTTTCCCAGCCATGGCTTTTGGTTTAGGTGTTTCGATTCAAAATTCTTTTCCAATTTTAATTTCCACCGCTGTATTACACAATATTGCACGATGAAGTGGGGAAGACACACCTCCTAATGATAGCCGTGTAATTAATCCCGATACTTGGGATGTTTTATTAGCTCAAGGCAATATTAATAATGGAAACATGGATGCAGATAGACACAGAAGCAATCCTAATTTTAGAAAACGTACTGAGCTTGAGTCAAACTATTTTGCACAGTAAGTTTACACCAGTGTTCCTTTTGCATGTAAATCTATTAAAATATAAATATCAGTAGTAATTTAAAAACACTATCCCGACTTTATATAAAACTCCATTTTCATCTTTTCAGATTAACAAGATGATATTTGTAATTTCTTTATTGTACTTCACAAAACAGTCATACAGATAACTTATAATAGAAAAAAAACATGTACAAAGGCGAGCTTATCTCTCAAAAGAGATTTCTTCCAGCAAACCAAGATGGTAGGAGAGGTGATGGTTGAGCGGGGGAAGACCTGCGCGTACAATAAAACTCTATAAATACTACGACTAATATATACTACAAACAGTATGTATTATACTGATAACCCTAATTGCTAAACATAGACTGCATACACAATTACTTAAATACAACGTAAAAATATGAATTAACCGTATAATAAACTAATACATACAAATATATATATATTATCTAACTGGAAAGGGAGAGATAGTGCTTCTTTAGCCGGTTTTTGAATATTTTTAGAGATCGACTGTCCCTGATAGTGCAAGGAAGCTCATTCCACAGTCGTACGGCTCGGATTCTGAACCCGTGCTCGTAGGCTGCAGTGGAGCGATCTGGAGCTTTGAGCGTAGACGCCATATGAGTTCTCCGAGGCCTGCTTGAAGAAAGAAATTCGAAGCGATCACGTAGGAAGTTAGGGTAACGAGGGTTCCACAAAATATTATAAAGGAAACACAGGATATGAGAGTCCCATCGAAGCCGAATCGGTAGCCACTTCAGCTCCCTGCGATGCTGAGATACGTGGTCATACTTGCGCAGTCCGAAGATGAACCGAATCCCGAGATTTTGAAGTCGTTCGAGTTTGTTCAGTTGTTCTTCGTTTGCGCTCACCCAGCAAACATCAGCATAATCAATGAGGGGGAGAAGAAGGGACTGAGCGAGAGTTATTTTGGTCTGGCGAGGAAGAAAGTTCTGAAGTCTCCTGAGGGAATGAAAAGTTGCGTAAACTCGCCTGCTGACCTCATTAACATGCATTGACCAGGACAATTGATTATCAAAGGTGACACCCAGGTTTTTAGCTTTATCGCTATACATGATTACAGTACCGTTATAAGTTACAGAAGGGACAGACAATTGCTGCAACGTGTTTAAAGAGTGTCTGGTACCTATAATCATGGCCTGGGACTTATTCGGATTAACCAGCAACCCAAATGACGATGCCCATCCACTAATACCAGCCAAGTCAGCGTTTAACGCTTCCACAGCGGAATTTACATCATCAGGAGAGAAGTGACGATAGATCTGAAGGTCATCCGCGTAGAGATGATAGGAAGAAGAGAGGACATCGGATATGGAATTGATAAATATTGAGAATATAAGAGGAGAGAGAATGCCACCTTGGGGGACACCGGAAGAGAGGTCACACCACTCCGTACAAGCATCCTCCGACTTGATACGCTGTTTTCGGTTCCTTAGGTAAGAGTCAAACCAGCTGGCAGAGAGGGTGGAGACGTTAAGAGATTTGAGAAGTTCAACGAGAATGTCGAAGTCAACACAGTTAAAAGCACTGCTGAAGTCCAGCAGAGCCAGCACCGAGAGCTGCCTTTGATCCATGGCGACCTGAATATCATCGGTCACTTTTAATAAAGCCGTAACAGTACTATGACCCGTTCTAAAGCCAGACTGAAAAGGATTAAGTAGATTTTTAGAGGATAGATAATGGGAGAGCTGAGTATGGACAATGGATTCTAGGACTTTAGAAAGGATCGGCAGGATAGAAATGGGGCGATACTCTTTAAAGGAGGTGGGATTGGATGTTTTGGGGAGAGGGATAACTAATGCTTGTTTCCAAGCAGTAGGGAAAGAACAATTGGAAATGGAGAAATTTAAAATATGTGTTATGGCCGGAAGCAGATCATCAAGGATAGTTAGAATCATTCGTTGGCAGATATTATCATCTCCTACAGCTTTGGAGCTAATTGCTAGAAATGCTTTCTTAACCGTGTCGCTTCCCACATTGCTCAGGTTGAAAGGAGTGGTGTTGGGTAATGACCTAGAGCGCAGACTCTGAAGAGTGGCTTCCTTGATAGAAGGGTCCATTACAACTGGTGGAGCAGAGAGGAATGGATTGAGAGCGTTCAGATCAACATCACCCGAATGCATGTCCTGGGATTTGCCAATACCAAGTGTCCTGAGGAATTTCCACACCTGAGCTGGGGTGTACCTTTCGATACACTCGAAGATGTGGCGGCGCTTGGCGCCTCGACAGAGACGGTTGCATCGATTGCGAAGGCATTTGTAGGAAAGAAAGTTGTCATCTGTCGGATCCTTTTTGTAGTTACACTTAGCGCGATTTTTCTTGGCCATTAGGCGCTTGATAGCATCGTTAAGCCAGGGCGCCGGCAGGTGTTTTACCCTGACTTTCTTAATGGGAGCATGTTTGTCGTAAAGTCCCAAGACAATTGCATTAAAGTTGTGGATTTTGTCGTCAACGTTCTCGCTCAAGATGACAGCTAATGATGATATATGACATGTGTTAAAAGGGGAGAGCGAAGCGAAGCCCCCTTTATCCTTCGTGTTAGGTTGAACATGTAAGAACAACGATATTATCATAGGGCAGCAGAGTACCAATGAAAATAAACTAATCCTAGGCAAAACTAGTTTGTCCTGAAATCGGGTTTGGTCGGTAACATATCCACTTATAACAGTTGTATTTTTTGCTTCATAAATAAACTAGAGACAGTAAAACAACTCTATTGTCATTGCAAATGATACAGAAGCCAAGAGAGCTTGAAATGTATATATCTTTCTTCAGTTTGTTCATATTTATGATTGATTAATTACACCAAATAAAGTAAAGCGAGTGGGTAACAAATATATTAATTATATTTGTTTAAATATCATATTTATTCCTTAATTTTCCCTTTCAGGCCGAGAGATCTTTTTTCTAAAATTGGAATATATGGGCTTGGATTATGGAAGGGGGGCCTAAAACACATCTGTAAAAAATAATTAAAAAATATCTACCACCCCTAAAACCAGTTACAACCATTGCACGATCGTGACGTTTCGACTTTAACTTTACTAGTGCACGATAGTGCGATGTTCGGTTTTTGGCTTTTGAGGTGCTTGTAAAGTATAAATAAAACACATATCTTATCAAAATCAACTTTTTTTTTAAAGGTTCGTCATACAAAAACCATAACAAGTTAGTAGAATGTAATTAACTCCCTACCTATAGATATTTCAGACCATAAACTGAAATTGAGATCAATAAAAAAATAACATCGTAATCATAATCAGTCTCTTATTACTTTAATCAGACTTGTAAATTGAATTAGATAGGTACTAGACCTACTAATTATTTTTCTTATGATATGCCACATAGCAGTTATTTTTTCTCGATAGGCACAGATACACGTCGCACTTTTCGCACCTAATCTTTGACCGGCTACCACAGTTTTCCATTCTGCATACGCGGGGACTAGCAATCTCGTCAAAGATTGGAAGGTGCTCGCAGCCATCGTACCTTTTAGCTTGGGAGGGTAGGTTAGCTCTCTTGAACCTACTCCTCAGGTTTGACTCCTCCAAAGCAGATTCGGCGTCACTCTCGCTAATCCTTCTTTGGCGAATAGGTGTGTTGGTTAGACCATCGGCTACTTGCATCCGAAACTCAACCAAATCCAATATTTTGTTGCTTGCGATCGCAGCTGTTGTACATTCCATTTTGTACAGACGCCAGGCATTGCACAGAGCCAGATCAACGTCCATTTTCTTGTTTTCATGAAAGTGCGGTAATATTCCATAGAGTGATCAAGGATATCAACACCCCCTCATATGCTTGTTGTAATTGGCAAGGATTTTTGGTGCTGTTACATCAGTGAAAGCTGAGATATTTTTATTCCAGCGGCGCACAAGAGTGGTGTCATCTCCCGATGTGCAGTCCGATGCAACTAGCACGGACTTGTTGTCCATCCATTTGACAACTACCACGTCATTACTCACAAATTGCTGCGATTCTCCCCGTTGCATGCGGCGATCAGCTTTGAAATCGACATCCTTTCTCTCTGGTGTCCGGTTCATCATCAGGGTTCCTGTACCATGCAGCCCAATGGAGTTTAGCTTTTCGAACAATGGTATGGAAGAGAAGTACCGGTCAAAGTAAATGCAACTTCCTCTAGGAATGGACTTGGAAAGGTGCAGAATTATCGATGCCCCAACCCCTAGTGATCTGTCACCAATAGCTGTGTTGGCACCTCTGTAGACTTAAAAAACAACAATCAGACCATCGTGGGAGGTAGCTTCAAAGGCTTTTAGACCTTGCGGACGGGGCTTGGTCTTGATAACCTGTCGTAGCCCACGCGGACAATCACCACTGAATGGGATCATTGCTCATCAATCGAATAATATCCCGGTTGTCTTTCGAGACGAATACATGCTTTTTTGACTTGGTCTAGTATCGGCTGCACCTTCCAAAGTGTGTAAGTGGTCCCTGGTTGAGCAGTGTCGCTGTCAACTACGTGCAATGCAGAACGAAGAGTCTTGAACCTATCTCTAGTCATTACGTTTGCTATCTCGCCAGTACATGTGCATCCTCGGGTATGGGATGCATCCCATACCCGTCGAGTCTTGAACCTATCTCTAGTCATTACGTTTGCTATCTCGCCAGTACATGTGCATCCTCGGGTATGGGATGCCTCCCATACCCGTCGAGTCTTGAACCTATCTCTAGTCATTACGTTTGCTATCTCGCCAGTACATGTGCATCCTCGGGTATGGGATGCATCCCATACCGGCCTCTGGAAAGGTGATTCTTCATCTTCACACACGCCTTTTATTTCGGAATCATTGCCATCTCCGAGTAGTTCTAGAACTATATCACCAGAAAGCGGCCTTCCTACAAAAAAGAAGAATAATAGCACTTAATTCAATTACACGTAGTCAACATCTAAAACTGGGTAAAGTGGATTTGAACCTTAACATCACGCTCGTGCATTTGATTTTCAAATTCAATATTTTGCTTTGAATTTGTAAGTTTAGTAATTCTAACCATGACAAAGGAATGTGTCATGATAACAGCTAGTAACTAATAACGATAGCTTGATGTAAACAATTAAACTTATACGAATAATCAATACTTATGTGAACCAGTGTCGCTGACAAAAAACGCCGCCATCTTTGTCACCTGATCTTGACCAACTGATAGCTCATCCGGGCAAAAATTATTATTTAGAGTAAAGTGTGATCTATGCACGAGCGATCGGTGCCGTCCTGGTCCCGTTATGTTGATTCGCCGAAGCGCGGGATTTTTAAAAACAAAAAGTCACGATAGTGTAGGACCGTCCTTAAAGGGTGTAAGCAAGTGTATTTTATTATATTAAAGTAAGCCTAACTTTTCATTTTATTTTTCTCTATTAGGTATATTTATATTTGTTTTTCTTTATTTTAAAATTTACGTGTAAGGTGTGTTATTATATAAAAAAAAATTGAATTTGAAATAAAAGTAGTTCAACATTTTTTTTTTAATTTCTTTAATGTATGATCACATATTTCTAAATTTATTCTCTCTTGCAAAGTTTTGAGCTTTTCCTGCTCCAACATCTCCTTCTCCCTCTGCAACGTAACCTCTTCCTTTTGTTCCTGGAGCTTCAGATTTTTTAATTGAAGTTCATGCTGCTCCTCAGCCTGCATGTTGACTTTTAGCAAAGTATTTAGCCTCTCATGTGCCAAACTTTGAGCCTCTCTGTCACGCCTTAAAACTGGCCTTCTGCGGCTTGCAGCTGCTGGCACTGCACTTCCATGAGGATTATTTCTGCAAAATGCATAATAGCTTACATGAAAAGATACAGATTACCACAAGCCCGGTTTACCATTCTTTATGTTTGTTTCAATGGCTTTAATCATAACATTTCCTCACAAAACTTTCCTATAAATTGATATACCTTCACAAAATAAAAAGTTAGCGAGAAAAGGCCAGTGAAAAGAAATTTGAAATATCAATGTCGAATAAGGATTCTCAACCGAGATAGTATAAGCCTGCATACTGGGCTATCAACACATTTAACTCACCTCCGTGGAGTGATGATATCATTTGTATCCACCTTTGTAGCTGTTGTAGGCAGGTGGTGGTCTCCAACAAGCAGCACCTCGGGATTGTTTGTTGTATCCACCGTTGTAGCCGGTGTAGGCAGGTGGTGTTCTTCATCAAGCAGCACCTCAGGTGATGGGTTCAGAAGTGGGTTCCTTGAATCTCTCAGCATACAGGGTGTATACTGAGACCAGTCCTGCATGATGAAAAAAATACATTGTAGGTATTTGTTACAGGACAAATAAACAGTTATAGCTCTACCTTCAATAAAGTTGTGCATACTTACTGGTAATTTGTTGCTTGTCTCAGTACTTCTGCCAGAGGTTTTAACTGTCTCAGTCTCGGTACATGTAATAGCAATCTCATTGGACAGAAATTGTGATGCACCAGTATTGGTATCTGAGAAAGATGCAGTTATGTAAATACATGCAATCATTTCAGCCTGTTGATGTCCACTGCTGAACATAGGCCTCTCCAATCGCACTCCAGCGTGACCGGTCCGTAGCCACCTGCATTCAACGAGATCCAGCGATCCTCACCAGGTCGTCGGTCCATCTCGTAGGTGGCCGACCCACACTGCGCTTGCCAGTACGTGGTCTCCATTCAAGGACCTTTTTGCCCCATCGGCCATCCGATCTTCGCGCTATGTGGCCTGCCCATTGCCACTTCAGCTTGCTTATCCTACGGGCTATGTCAGCAACTTTGGTTCTTCTACGGATCTCCTCATTTCTGACTCGATCTCGTAGAGAAATATCAAGCATAGCCCTTTCCATAGCTCGCTGCGCGACATTGAGCCTCTGAAAAAGTCCTTTTGTGAAGCACCACGTCTCAGAGCCATAAGTCATCACTGGCAACACACACTGATTGTACACCTTAGTCTTCAGGCACTGAGGGATTTTGGACGAGAAGACGTTGCGTAATTTACCGAACGCTGCCCAACCTAGTTGGATCCGTCTACTGACCTCTCTCTCAAAATTGGACTTACCTAATCGGACTGCCTGTCCCAGGTATATATATTCGTCAACAACTTCGAGAGTAGAGTTCCCAACAGTTAGTGCGGTGGGTGCAACATGGACGTTGAACATGACCTTCGTTTTGTCCATGTTCATTTTAAGACCCACTTGTTGAGAAACTCTTTTGAATTCATCGAGCATTTTTCCAAGATCTTCAAGCGACTCAGCCATGACTACTACAATTCGATCGAATCGAACTACAAATCGAAGGTGAGTGATGTATTCACCGTTGATATTGATGCCTAGTCCTTGCCATTCCAGGAGCTTGAAGGAATCCTCCAGAGCAGCAGTAAACAGTTTCGGAGATATTACCCCTGTCTTACTCCTCTCTTTAGGGGGATTTCCTTCGTGGAATGCTCCTGTACTCGAACTGACATGGTGGCGTTGTTATACAAGCACTTCAGCACTTCAACGTACCGATAGTCAATACGGCATCGCTTGAGAGATCTAAGAACAGCCGATGTTTCGACGGAACCGAAGGCTTTCTCATAGTCCACAAACGCCAAGCATAATGGGCGATTATACTCTTTAGTCTTTTGTATAATCTGCCGAAGTGTATATATGTGGTCTATGGTGCTATTGTCCTTTCGGAAACCGGCTTGTTCGGTAGGCTGGAAGTCATCGAGCCTGTGTTCGAGACGGTTCGTGATAACTCTCGAGAACAGCTTATAGACGTGGCTCAGCAGTGTTATGGGCCTGTAGTTCTTCAGTAAGGTTTTGTCACCTTTTTTGAAGAACAGTACCACAACACCCCTGTTCCACGCCTCAGGCGTTTTTCCCTCGAGCAAGGTGGAATTAAATAGCTTCTGAAGGACTTTCAGTACCGGCGTCCCGCCCGCTTTCAGAAGCTCTGTGGTAATTCCATCCTCGCCCGGTGCCTTGTTGTTCTTAAGCTGTTTGAGAGCCATCCTAATCTCGTATAGGCTGATGTCTGGGATATCCTCGGTATAGTGTCGGGTTAGCTTGGCTCTGGGGTCCGTCGCAGAGCCAACAGGCTCAGAGGACACAGAGGTATATAACTGTCCATAGAACCTCTCTATCTCCCGTAACACCTCTGACTTGTTCGACGTTACGCTTCCATCCTCGATCTTCAGCTTTGTCAACTGGCTTTGCCCGATAGACATGTCCCTTGCGAACACTTTGGAGCCTTGGTTCCGCTCGATGGTCTCCTTAATACGCTGTGTATTGAAGGAGCGTATGTCGTGTCGCAGGGACTTCATAATCTGTCTATTGAGCTGCCTATAAGACTCAGCGTCATCGGAGGTTTGGAGCGTCATAGAACGTCTACTAGCCATGAGGTTTCGGGTGTGGTCTGATAGTTTTTGAGGTCTATTTTTACGGAGAGTTTTAAAATACTTGGACCCTACCGTGTGGACAGTTTCTACCAACTTGCTGTTAATATTGTCCACTGATACACAGCTGTCTAGCAATTTGAAGCGATTTGTCAGTTCGAGTTGAAAGCTCTCGGGGTTTTGGATATGTGCATTTGACGGTCGGAGCTTGGACTTCATCATACGCAACCTTTCAAGTTTGACATTGATATTCAATATGCCCCTGACGATTCGGTGATCGCTACCGGTTTTGACCTTGTGGATCACCGTGACATCATTGAATATCTGCCTCTTGGTGCTCATAATGAAGTCGATCTCGTTTTTTGTTACACCGTCGGGGCTCATCCAGGTCCATTTCCTATGAGGCGGCTTCTGGAAGAAAGAAATTATCATAAAGAGTCCTTCTTTCTCCAGAAAATCGGCCAGCCTCTGTCCTCTGGCGTTTCGCTGCCCATAACCAAATTGCCCCACTCTCAACTCACCATCGCTTCTACAGCCCAGCTTTGCATTAAAGTCTCCCAAGACAACAGTGAAGTGTGTCTTGGAGCTATGTATGGCCCTACTAATGTCCTCATACATATCTTCCACCTCATCATCTGAGTGCGTCGTGGTTGGGGCGTATACCTGTATGACCTTCATCGAGTACCGCTTGGATACTCTGAGTATAAGGCACGCTACCCTATTCGACACACTTCCGATGGACACAATGTTGTTCGTGAGAGTCTTGTGGACGATAAACCCAACACCACCTTGGGACTTCTGTTCTCCCTCCCGGTAGTAGAACAAGTGGCCGGACTGTAAGGTTATCGTATCCTCTCCCTCTCTTCGGATCTCCGATAAACCAATAACGTCCCAGCGCAACTTGTTTACTTCTTCTTCCAGCTCAACCAGTTTCTCGTCCAACCTCAGTGTGCGCACGTTGTGTGTTACCAGGGCCAGTTGTTGTCGTCTTTGGGGGTGGTAGCCAGATCTCTTCCGGAGATTCTTAGCACCCCCTGCCCCGCCGTTACCGTGGCCGCTACCGTAGCCAGGAATAGCGGGGCCGCCGGGGACTAGGGGCCTGGTTTTTGTTTGTGCTTTCATAGAGGTTTTTTAGCCTACTGTTACCACGCTGGCTAGACGGGTTGGTACAGGGTTTGTTTCGAGTTTTCCTTCTCTTGCACTGATGTTGTAGTGCATTTGTCCCTTAGTCGCCTCTTACGACTCCCTGGGAAGTGAGGGGGTGGTGACTAATGTATTCTAAAGCCGTCACCACACGGCACTTTATGTTAGTGGTTTGTTCTAGCGCCTGAATTCCTCAATATATTTCTTCACAAATGAAAATCTAGATTCAGCATTTGATATAGTATTTACTGGTAACTTGGTAGTTTACAAATTTTGAGTATATATGACGTAATTGAATAAAACATTGCAAATGTGTGGCTGCGGTCGAGTCTTAGCTCCAGAGGTGTGTTGTCGAATGTCACGTGTATGGTTGCTGTGTCGCATGCGTCGAAGAAGACGGGGTCCTCGCCAAGGTCTGACGAACTATCACCAAAGAGAGTGGTGCGTCTGGTATGCAGTCTGGTCTTGGAGACGCATATGCTGTATGAAGCGCTAAGGATCAGCGACAGCCTCGTGGTTATCATGATTGGGGAATAGTAGCGCCAGGTCGAGATGTCTTCCATATGTCTCACGTGTATCGTGAACATGTTCTTCAGGGTTGTCACATCCTGTTCACGTTGTGCTACCAGCAAGATCGGTATGCGGGCAAATCTATGCCGGTACAGTGATACTCCGATCTTGGCCATATCCGTGTTGCTCACGTTTAGGGTACTGATCCGTCGGTATCCACCCAGGTCGGCCGGGTATTGCAGTAGATAGAATAACCCCAGCATTGCAGGCATGGATGCATACTCGACACTCACTCCAACCGCTGCCGCTGCGTCTCTGAGTCTCTTAAGGTCGAGTTCTATGCTGTATCCACTGACCAGCTCCCTCAGCAGGTTGACTCTGGGGATGTAGATGTCAAACGGGTCCACGTTGCGCATTATCTCCAGTATGGATATCCCCTTGATTGCTCTGAAATGGGAGTGGGAAACCGGTCCTGACACGTCTAGTGTCTGTTGCGACACGAAGTACCTCAGGTTGTGGTAGTAAGAGAAGCTTGTGTTGTAATGACTAGACTGGATAATGTCGAACTCATACCGCAGTTTGGGCGTGTTAAGAAGGTGTTCAATCGCCAATGTGAAGGCGGACTCGGTGTAAAACAGTAATTTTGTGGAAAGTTTCTTCTCACGGTTTGAATAGGTATATGATTTAAGGGCCAGCCAGGGTGAACGAGCGAAGTTGTTGTTATATTCTGCCGCGTCTCGGAGGGAGTGGTGGCTGACGTCTCGAACGCTTGGGGCAAATGCAGGGTAAACGTCATTGAAGTACGGCACGTAATCGTTTATGATGTACTTGGCAGGCCCGTTATAGAACAACACACCCTCGACCACATAGGTGATGTCAAAGTGTACTGATAGAGTTTCAAGTAGCAGAGCTGGGTCTAGTCCGACGAATTGGTTTTCGAAGAAGCTTGAACATGCTCGCAGCGTGTTCCCTGGCAATCCCAGCCTGGTGTTAAAGACAACGTCCCTCTGAGTTAAGTTCTTCTGACCGACATTGATGATGAAGTCGTCGCCGAACGTGTTGAGCGCGTCTCTCTTAACCTTATCGCTGTGAAAGCATTGGCAGAAGATCAAGGTGGTCACTGTTTTGGATGGGGTGGATGGTCTGAATGGTCTCGTCAAATGTCCGCAGGTTCTTGACGGCGGACACTACCCATGGCGCGGAATACGCTATTCCCGTCCACGCCCAACTGGGTACTTTGGAGAGGGTGTTTGCTGCCTTTTGAATACCCACAGCCAGCCCCCTGCTCACTTGACGCCGACATCGTAATCTTCCCCTCCTCGATGCGAACTTCCCGCAACCAAGCTGCCAGTTTAGAAGGGAAGAGTTGGCCGGTCCGTGCCCAGAGATAGAAGACCAGGGGTCAGGTGGGGAGGTCCTCTGGGTCTCGTTCCCCTCTGGTTTGTTCGTACTACTTGCCGTCTCGACACTAGAGATGTTGCGGACTGGCTCACCCGGCTGCGTCAATTGTGCTCCCCAACCCGCTTGGCGACGTTTCCTCTTGGGTAGCCTACGTAGTGTTGATAGCACCTTAACTAATATGTTTCGGCTGTTGGACCTGATTATAGTTGCGGTGGGTGTTCCCGCAGCGCTGATGATGACTGGCGTCTCTCTTAGTACGTCAAGTGTGGATTTTGACATGGATGAAAGAACTTCCGTAGACCTTCCCAATACGGGCAAGACGGGGGCCGACGCATACTTAACTAACTTCCCCGCGTGCACAACCCCCCCCGCCCCCATTCCGCGTGTTGATGTTATAATCCCCGTGACGGAGCCCGAAGACATGGAAGCTACGGGAGTGACGGAGAAGGCGGACCCGAACGCTGAAGAAGCAGGCGACTCGACGATGCCCATGGCCTGTCCCACGCTTGTAGATGCGACTATCTCAGATGACGCTGCTGCTCCCGCCTCAAACGCGCGTGCCGTTACTTGCTGTCCATTCGGATACAGCGCGTTGTTATACCACCTCACGAATGGTCTTTTCAGATATGAGACAGGACCCTGTAGTGCCGGTGCTATGACGTGTTTGGTAGCCAAGTGTGCTCCTATCCCGATTGCGGTGTCCCGTAGTCCGTCGATGAAGAAGTCGCCCACTCTTAGGACACTACAACTCTCCGCGTCACAAGACCCGTCACGCAGCAGAACAGGTGCCTGCAGTTTAACCGCAAGCGACGGGAAGGACTGAACAAGGAAAGAGAAGTCGTAGTTGCCTGATGAGTAGAAGCTGATAAAAGACTCCCTGTCTCCGTAAAGGAACGACGGTATGTTGAAAGCTCTTCGAATCAGTGTGGGATCCAGCTTGGGCATAAAGGACCATGAAGGTAGCGTGTCGCGTGAAGGACATTTCATCTGGGGTGCGTGTAGTGACATCATCCTACACAGGTCTATGGTAGAGGGGAGATCGATTAGTAGAAAGGTGTGTGTCCCATTATCGATGTGCTTTGATCGCACCTCCCACTCTCCAACCTTAACGGATACACTGCGCAGGGACTGCGCGTTTTCTATGTCGGTGTACCTGGTAGTGATGATCAAGTTGTTTTCGGATGTGCTGATCTCTTCTTTAATCAAAACTAGGTATGGGAGCATATATGCCAAGGCGAACTTGAAGGCAATTGCGGAAATCATTATGCCGATCTACAGTTCCGGATTCGCGTATGTCATCAGCCAATAACACCCAAGGTACGTCGGGCCTTGGCGGTACCTTCTCACGAACTTGACCACGTCTTGTATTATGATGTGTTCTGCCAAGTCAAGTTCTCCCAGGTATCCCTTGCACTCGTTGTCGTCTAAGTGGGTGACAACTAGCGATATGAGGGATTGGTGTGGTTGGTATGTAACGCTAACTGAGAGAGTTTCGATTAAGTACAGTCTCCGGGATCCTGCACGAAACAGACGGTTTTCGTCGATCTTGGCCCAGTAGCCGTTAATCACGTGAAGTCTGAACAGATGGTCTGCATTCAGGGGTCCTGTGGGCACTCCGTGGTCGTGCTGTATACGTGAAGTTGAGGCGGGGAGACGGCTAATTCTAAATTCTAGGTAGTGTTGGAGCACAGCCTCCCGGACCGTTTCTCTTATCCCTATTGTGTCGTAGGAATATCTTAGGTCACTGACGATGGTGCCCCGGGGGACAGACGATATTCCGGTGGTTACTAAATACTCGTGGTATGCGGCGTACTTTTCGTCGGCCAAGCCTATGCTGTCGGGCAGTCTCTACCTTACGCGCCACTCCTGTATGGTCGGGGAAGCTGACTGGTCGACGGACCACGGTAGTGTGAGGTGAGTGGTGTTGGCAGAAATGAGCTGGTGGGCTAAGTATATCACCGCCTCTAGCGTCAGAGTCATGTGATTGGCTAGTGCCTGTTCCGGGATGCCCCTCCTATATACGTGTTTCCTTGCCCGACGGCCTTGTCGATGCTATACTGTCTATGCCAAAGCTCAAGCCTCTGGGGTGCGTACCTCTTGTAATTGTCGGTGTACCACCTTTCTACAGGCTTGAGATCGAGGTAGTCCTGCCGATCGAGACTAACGATGTCGAGACCGCCCCTAAGGACCAACGTTTTTGTCTTATGGTCCAGAGCAACCCAGCGGTCAGGCCATGGAGCACTTTCTTTAAGCTCTGTGTTGCTCAGTCTCCCGAAGGGCAGGGAGTCGTTCATCTCTGGCTTGAGCCAGTCTTGGTGCCTATTTCAAAGGTGTGTGTCGCCCCCTACGCTAGGGGTGATGTGTGGTTGGATGAAACAGTACAGTCTGGGTGGGCGCCTTGTGTACGATCTAGGCGTTGTGTTGTGATAAGTGGACTCTAGCTGGGGGTTTAGCCTTCCTCTTCAGCGAGTTAGTGTTTTTATTGCAGTTCTGTCGAACTGAGGTTGTGTTCAGATGTCTTCTCAGATGCAGTGGTTTCCTCTATGGGTCCTCTCTGCAATACATGCAAGTACTATTAATATTTTTAACCTGATCTAAATATGTATATGAAAGGAATAATTACCCACCTAATACAAGAGTCCCATCAGAGTTATAGCAATTGACAAAGCCTGACACTCTTGCTTGAATTAATTCAAGCACTCGTGTTATGACTGGGTCATCATGAAACTTTTTTGGCGGGCCTTCTCCTGTAATTCGCAAAAACTTTAGCCATAAGCCTACCGCCCCTGTAAAATATCTAGTCTAGGAAATGTAAGGTAATTGAGATATTCAACCTAAACTAACCTAACCTCAATGTTTTCCTACTGTAATCGAGCAGTTTTCCACAGGTCCCAGTTTGAATAGACAGGCAGCGATAAGGGCCCCCCTCTGTAACATATTCAGCCAATGGAATGCATAGGTTTTGATAAAAAAAAAAATGGCTAACCTAACCTAAAACATTAGGGGGTCGCCTCACTCAGCTCCGGCTCCCGGGTCTGCTGTAACGTGTGAACCTAACTAACCTAACTTAAGTGTTCAAACAGGAAGTGACCTATAGCAACCAATTCGGTTCTGTGACATGCTCGGGGATGCTAACCTTTGTCCTAACATAATCCAAAACTTGTTTATGCTTCTGCTCCGGCGCAACGTAGCGCGGCGACTGTCCCCGTGCAGCTCGTCGCAGGCTTCCTCACTCGCCGTCGCTGCTTCGGCTTCGTTCGTCTGGCCTGCTCCTCACCGGCACGCGGCCGCCGCGCTCCGCAGCGCCTCCGGCTCATAAAAAACACTCTAGGGAGTAGCCACAAGACTGCCCAGGAAGGACTGCCCAGATGTCGGTTTGGCACCAACACTAACCTAATAGTAGCCACAAGACTGCCCAGGAAAGACTACCCAGATGTCGCTTTTGGTACAGACACTAAACTAATAGTATCTGACCTTTCAGATGGTAAGGATTATGAATAAAACGTTGTAGCAATCGATAGACAGTCCAGAAACACAGCAAAAGTCGTCGAAATATCAGAAAACAGGTGAGGGAAAACATTCACGGCACTATACCTAGTCCAACATAGGATGATCTCTGACAGCTTGTCACTGTGACTTTACTAGGCATGGGGATAATGTCGAAATAAATTATCGATATTCTAACCAAAGTTTCTGAATGTTTCAAGCAAATCAAACAAAAGGATGTTGTAACATGTTTTTATTCTTGTTAAATCGGTTCACAGCCCAAATCACTATCATCAAAGTCTGATTCTGACTCGCTGGAGCAGTCTTGTAGATTTATAATCAGTTCCTGGGTAGATTGGTCGAATCGTACGTCACGCTCCCAATCATCTTCCATAATTTTTCATGTTCTGTCTATGTCTTTCTTCCAATTGTCTGATGTGACACTGTCACATGCATCCTTCAGTAACTTCAGCATTTTATTTGCTGTAAAAGGCGGTGTTGTATTATGTCTGGCTGCGTAACCTGTAACAAAGAAATAAAATACATATTAAACACACCATGGCTTGTTGGAAGAGATGTCTTAATAGCTAATCGATGTTTTATTAGCTAATTGATGTTTTATGAGATATTTTTACATTCTTATCTTCCTATGCTATCAAAATGTATTTGATTATAATTTTATGTGAGTACAATAAATTACAAATATTAATCTAATTGACTTTTTTTAAGCAAACGACAGAAATGCGAGCGATGGTGAAAGAAACACATAAGCACGTTTACCTTTGACTTGAGCCCAGATCAGCTCTATCGGGTTGTACTGGCAGTGGTATGGAGGTAGCCGAATTACAGTATGGCCCTTTTCTTTTGCTATTTCATCCAAGATGTATGTTGGAGTACGGGGTTTGTGTATACGGACCAATCGTAGTAATTCAGTTTTCAACATCTTTTCGTTGGCCTCTATACCTTTGCTTTGCAGCCACGAAATTAAATCCAATTTCCGGTTGCTTGACGTTGGTGCTTTATCTCTTTGTACGGAGTGGTACGATGCATTGTCCATCACGATGGTATGCGGTTCTTTCAGGTTTTCCAAAAGAGTTAAAAACCACTTTTTGAATCTTTCGAAATCCATTTCTTCATGATATTCGGTGGTCTTTACTGATTTAAACGCCAGCAAACAATTCGGCACAAAGCCAGACGACGTCCCAGCATGTGTTATAATTAATCTTTGCCCTTTGCCTTCGGGCACATTTGTAGTTGACTCAGCTGTGTCATCCGTCCAAGATCTTGAAACTGTGTGATTTGCGTTTCGCCACGTTTCGTCCAGAAAAACCACTTTGTCCCAGTTTGAGATCTCTTTAATTTTTCGGAGAAAATCAATTCTCTTGAGCGCAACATCTGTCCGCTCCATTAGTATTTTTCTTTTGTCACTTTTTTTGTAGCGGAACCCGATGCTTTTTAGTGTTTTGGCTAACGACGAGTGGCCACCTTTAAATAATTCAGCGTCTTCAAGAGATGTTTGTAGTTTTCTGAGTGTTGGTAACTCTCCACGCGTGTAGTACCCATAAATATGGTTCCGGATTGCTGCGGCATCAAAATCGTCAATTTTTGATATTGGACACGTCCTCTTCCTTTTTTTATTTGGCGTCGACAGTTTTTGCTCTTCGTTTTCCTCTGTCGTCGTTGTCGCAGATGATTGCTCACCATACTTTTCTCTGCTGACACGAATCACTGTAGCAATCCCGATTCCCAGAGCATCAGCAACTCTGTTGCACGCTTGTGTTAATGGCAACAACGGTCCGCCATTTTGACTCTCGCGTTCAAAGTATTCGCGCAAGCGAATCACAAACTCCCGGCTTTCACTATTTAAAACAGTTTTCTTTGTTCTTTTTGGCATACTGTATCCAAAAACAGAACAAACTTAACAAACAAATAACAGCAAAACTCAACAAATTAATAACAATAACGATAACCGAATGGAGACTGAATGAAAACACGTGGCGTATACAAGGCGTTGGCACTCGTACTGAACAAGATGGCAGAATGGCAGATGCAATGCAATCAAACAAGATGGCGGCATGGCGCGGTGAAGCCCACTCTACACACTCACGCGCAAAGCCCGCGAAACATGCATGAATGAATGAATGGGATTTCATTATTGTTTCACGCGCGAGTGTGGAGCGCCCATGAAGCGCCACTCGTTAAAAATTCAGTTTGCTTTTAACAAAAATAAAACTATTTTTTATCGTTGTTTTAATAGTATTTCTATTTCATTTACCTTGTTGTTTGCAATCTATTTTATTTACAAAATATCATCAATATTCTATTATATGTTTCGAGTCAAGATCGATAACTTGTCTTACGATAAGTGTAGCACGTCACTATTTGCCAATAAAGTATTTAAATTGTCTCTATACATTTTACCGTCGAAAAATACGATACTTCATAGGCGTGTTTTGACACTGACAGCTGTCAGAGATCATCCTATGTTGGACTAGGTATAGGACAGAAACGGAATAACACGGCAAAAACAAAAAGTTGCGTTCTGTTCCACGCTTTCTAAATGCATATGTCAAGTCTAATTGACCACTATCCCGAACGAAAACGTTCCGTTCCAAACCTAATTTATCAAAACCATAAATATTTTACCGATTTTACGTTCCATTCCACGCGTTATAAATGCTTCATCCCGAACAAAAACCGTTCCGTTCTTAACCTAACCTAAAAAATCGTGAATCTTATTTTATTCATAATTAATTAAATACTTATTTCCTAATCTTGAAAACAGGTTAAATGGTTCAAGCTGAACCCCAACAAACCCTCGGTAACCAATTTAACTTTATCTTACTGTTTACTGTTTGGTTTGGAAAGCCAACCCCGCATTTCTGCGATTCCGGCTATTCCTGCGGCGTGGATAGATAGATGTACGAAGCCGATACCATGAAGTTCGATTGCTTGTCTAGCTCAAATGACGCGTCCGCTTGTAGGTACCACTTACTATGAAAACTATACCCACGGCCTACAGAGACAAAATTGGTATGGATGTTTAGATAAACGTCCCTAGTTTACGAATATATATGTCGCATCAATGTAGAGTATGGGAATCTGCCCAAAAATTGAAAAAAAAAATGTAAGTGATATACGGTAATGATAAGACATTTTCGACTATTTGCATTGAATTGAATGTGTGTTGAACTCGTCATGTTCGTCTGCTGGTTCTAACAATACAAGTCTGTAGGGCATCTAAAAGATAAAAACTTATTACTCACTGGGCAACTTACTATGAAAACTATATCCACGGCCTACATAAACAAAATTGGTATGGATGTTTAGATAAACGTCCCTAGTTTACGAATATATAGTAAGTAAGTAAGTAAGTATGTCGCATCAATGTAGAGTATGGACATCTGCTCAAAAAAAAATGTAAGTGATATACGGTAATGTACTCTTACTATTACGATAGGTAATGTAATCTTACTATTACGATAGGTAATTAACTATTAGGATAGGAATAATCTGATGCATTTTTAAATCAAACAAATGTGTGTTTAAATCAAACAGTTTTTATTCAACATAATCTATGTCAACAGGCACAATAGTGTTGTCCAAGAACATGGCTGGCGCATCTATTTGTTCTTGGTGTCTGGCCCAAGATAAAAAATACACCATGCTGGCAATATGCGCGCAGCATCCGATAGTTCGGCGGCCGTGGATACAAGAACAGTAATAGTCTTCTATGCTCTCTCTGCCCTCTCTTGTAGGGTTCACCAATATGTATATATAATACTGCTTACTCCTGACGTGTCGGGACTGAATTCTACCGCGTATCAATGATCTGTTGTTGACCAATTCGTGGTGCCGGTAGAGTTCGATGATATATAGGCCATTTGGTCGCATGTGCTCTTGGACGTATGATCTTGCTATCCTGAGGTGATAGCTGCCCAGCGTAAGAAGAATTAAATCTTCGTACGATAATTGTGGGAAATCAAACGCTGCATGCTACCCTTTGCCTATTCAAGTTGTGCCCACTCACATATTCCACCACCTCATAATAATTGACATTGGCTCATTTCTTCTATTAATATTTTCATTAATTATATCAATGAATTGCTCGGCGTATATGCTATCCGCGTATGGTCGCCGAGTAGCGTTGATGATCGCTGCAGTGATTCGGAAATCCGCCATCATGTTAGGCAAAGAAACATTAAAATATGTGTGTCGGAATAGCTTATAATCTTTTTTGAAACGACTGTTCATTGTCTCGACAACCCACCGGCTCATTGTTATAAGTCTAGACAGGCGACTCTTCATCTTCCATTATGGAACGCATAATTGTTGCATCTGATGTTGTTGCTGCGTAAGGTCCTAATACATCTAAAATATAGCCATCTGTGCAAACTATCATGAACGGCTTTACCAGGTTCCTGAATTTGTGCAAGCTATATGTAATTCTTTGGAACAAAAAATTGGCACTCTTTTGCACATTTTGGTCGCCCCCGAAAATATGCGATGGAATAGAAAGGTTTCGAGCAACCACCTCTTCTCTGGTTATATGATCTAAGCCCAGAAAATGCGGGACGAAATCTTGAGTGAAGCATTCTCTTGCTATTTTTATCTTTCTCTCTAACGTTCTTCTGGACATTTTGAATTTCGTAGCCAACCTTTCATCCGGTTCCTCAGTCCTAATTTTTGTAAGGTATATACCAAGAGTCGTAGCAGGCTTATCATTTCTGTTATGAAGAGATGGTGTTAACTGTAGAAAACTGTTGAATTGTTCTTTAGTTACTCCTGTCCAAAAATGTAGCTCATTATCATCAATAGCATTTATGTTTTCGAAATCAAGTTCGTTTTTTTGTTCCAAGCCCCATTTGTATATATTCATCATGTCAAGTACATGAGCACCATTAAATTGAAATTGATGCATTTGCCTCTGAGTAATCAGTTCTTCCCAATAATTTCTTTGCAAATGTGATTGGCAGATACGGGCAAGAGGAGGTATATAAAAGTTCTTTGTATGCAACAAAAAGAATTTTACGTACAATGGCAATAAGTGCGTAGGAATGTTTCTGCAGTTGTGAAATATGCAACGTCTTGCTGTATTTGAAGCACGGGAATATCCTTGTAGAGAAATGAAATCGGAATTATCTTGTTGACCCTCATTTTGTTCTTCCTCACCAGCATCTTCTGCTTGTTGAGGTGGTTCGTCATGAACTCGTTGAGGTGGCTCATTTTGCCTAGGCTGATTTCTGAGCGTGGAATCCAATCTCACCCAACAGGCATGGCATATAGACCGCGAACCATCAAAGGGAATCTGGAAAAAAACGTGCAGGAGTGTTATATTTTATTTTATTACCTAGTGAACATCGATGTTAATGCAATATCGATGAACATCGACCATCCCTTTGTTGGCTATAGCCAAAGATCGTTCAAGACTATAGTCTTGAACGATCGCAGCCGCGACATGCCACGAGTAATTGTATATATATAGTTAAGTTTTTTGTAAACATAGCGTAGATTAGTTATGAATACAATTATGTAAGTAATAGGTAGTTTGTTTAGAGTATGTGTAAATAATAAGATGTGTGTAAGGTACGACAAGTAAGCCAAGTAACTATAAAATGATAAAACAAAACTGAACCTACTTACCTCACGTGGTGTTATTTCCTGTAATAATAACTCTGCGTAATCTCGAAACCTTTCGAGAAAGTGCTCTGTGAGAATATGTTTCCTTCGCCGCAACACAGACCGGCTACACAAAACACAACTATTTTGTCTATCCATATCAACGTAATCCAATCAAAATGCAAACTCAAAATCCATTAACACAGCAAGTAATCGTTAAAAATAGGTAGTTGAAGCTCAAGAAACACACAGATCGCAACGACAAAGGACGAGAGACTGCGACGACAAAGCTCAGGTAGCGCGGGCGTCTAGCACAGGCGAAACCGGTTTTAACTTGTTTAAGAGTGTGTGGCGCGGCTTTAACGTGCTATTGAAATGGATAATGCAAGCCTCTGGCCGTGCATTATTGGAAGGCGCAAACGTTCATGTTATTTTTATTGATTACAATACTTAATTGATACCTACGTAATATTTTCAAACACATTTCAATTCAATTTCAATAGTTGTATTTCAGACTACCCCCGCGGTTTTTATTTTTTTTACTACACAAAATGAAATGTAGGCTAGCCCTCAATAATTTACAAATAATTTGATTTTTGTAGCAAATATTTCGAAAACCGGGTCAGATTATGCCCAATGACCTTTGGTGGCGCGTTTTTTCAGACAAGCAATCGAACTTCGATTTTCGCCAAATTACTCGTCTTCGTCTTTGCCGCCAGACCATCGTCTGGACTAGGCTAGCCGGCAGACCCCCTGATCGTCGTGATCAAATCAAAATCAAATCAAATATGGTAGCTCAATGCAGTGGCGTATTTAGAAATTTGCCGCCCTGGACTATTGAGTCTGACCGCCCTTTTTATATGTGAATTAAAAGGCCACGATATGTATAATTTAATTATTTATTTATATTGATTTTCTATGTGAAAATTTATTAGCCAACTCTTCAATTATATCAGTACAATTTAATGATAGTGCTAAACTATTTAGGCGTTCCTCGCTAATGCGAGAACGAAGATAGTTTTTTATTCGTTTTAATACAGAAAAAGATCTTTCTGCACTGCAGTTCGTCACTGCAGTGAACAAAAATATCCTCAATGCTATTTCTGTGTATGGTAACGCTTCCTTCAAGTCATTATTTTTTATATATGTCAGCAGATCTCTAATACTTCGTATGTGAATTTCCTTTGTGTAATGTTTTAGAAGCACACATTCTTCTTCTAATTCTTGAGTCAAATCTGTGGGGTATGCTTCATATAGGTTTCGAGCGTGCGCTCGTACCTCAGGTTCACTCATGTCATTCATTTTGCTTAAAAATGTAAACTTTCGGACCGCGGCATCATAGGATGTTTTGCGCCGTCTTAACTCGCCCAAAAGTTTATCACAAATTGGCAAAAATGTCTCCATCCTGAAGTGTGCACGCCCTTGGAGCACTGTGTCAGGTTCGCGACTCTCGTCATCCCTCTTTTTTCTTTTGATGATTCGGTGGTGGCTGGTTTTATAATCCTCCGGACATTTTTTAAACCCCGCGTCTTCGAAATCATCAAAAGATTCTCGTTTATTTTTCAATAAACGAGATAAGGGATGCGTAGAGTCGCGAAACCACCTCTACATACATCAGCGTCCACACTTTGGAGTACTTTTGATACCATATTGAATTGCTGTAATACAGCTCCATAGCGATCTCTAATGACTTTATCTGAGTCATTAGCCCTGTAGCTTCATTTTTAACAATGGCTTTTTGGTGGCTGGCATCGCTTTTTACATATTCAAGAGCCAGTATTACCTGATGCCAGTTTTTATTTAAGCTTTAACAAGCATCCTCTCTTGCTGACCATCGCGTTTGTGACAATTTTTTTACAGTAACATTTTCGGGCTGCGTCAAAAAAGTTTGCAATATTTTTGCACGTTCTGTCGACGCAGTAAAAAATACGTATAGGTTTTGCAACAGCCCAAAAAATTTGGTGGCTTCTGGGCAACAGTCTACTGCCGATGAGCCGATTAAGTTTAAGGAATGCGCAGCACATGGTACGTATGTTGCTTATTGACACTTTTCTTTGATTTTTGCCTGTAAACCATTATATTGCCCTGACATATTGCTGGCGTTATCATAAGATTGACCTCTACAATTGTGAATATCGATGTTCAGTATTATGAACGTATCCATAATAGCCAGCAACATGTTTTCAGCTTTATGACCAGTATTTGGCATAAAACAAAGGAATCGTTCAGCAGGCTCGCCATTGTCTAGAACATATCTCACAACTAACGAAAGTTGATCTACGTGTGTGATGTCAGGAGTTGAATCAACACTGAAAGAAAAGTATTTAGCCTTTTGAAGTTGCCCTATTATTGTGGTTGTGACTTTATCTGCCATCAGTTATATTATTTTTTCGTATGTTGCAAATTACAAATATGACGTCATGCCTTTGCCGGGATTACCATGTTTTGGTATGTGTTTTGCTAGAAACGGATCAAATTCAGAAATTGCTTCCAAAATCATCAAGAAATTTCCGTTATTTGTTGACCCAAATTGGTCGGTCTTTCCACGAAAGGAAAGACCACGCGTTGATAATGATTTTACAGCAACAACGACCCTAAGCAACACATTGCGCCAATATTGTTTTTCATCTTCTATCTGTCTTAGCAAACTAGAGTCAACTCTTGCTTCGGTTTGACCACGAGTTTTCATTCTCAATAAACATTTCTTATGCAATATACTAGTTTCATGTCCACTAAGCCTTTCTTGAGCATGTCTCCAATCACTGTATCCTTGTTCCGTGACAAGTGCACTGTGTCCGCTATTGAACAGGCGACATGGTCCGCAAAATACAGACCCAAGTGACTTCGAGTATATTAAGTAATTCCTAGTGACCTTCTCTCCATTTTTTAGGGTGGTAGAAAATAAATCTTTTGAAGCATTTCGATCTTGGTCATCAGCTCTTCGTTTAGATTTCGAGAAGTTTTCATCTTGAATATTTTGGTCAAAGGCATTTCTGCAAAATAAGTCGATTAGTTCGTCATTTATCTTCCATAAAGCTGGATCTTTTTCTACTGGAACGAAACTTGTGTGTGGTGGAGAACTAGTGGAAGCAGAATCCTCAAGCAAAGGTTCAGACAGCGAAACAGTTGATGTTAAAACACTCATTGACGCGGAAGGCAGAGTACCAACACCAGTGTTAGAATTGTTAGTAGACACTTGATCTTGCGTTATCAATGGGGGTATTCTTGAACTCATTGACGCGGAAGGCAGAGTCCCAACACCAGTGTTAGAAATGTTAGTAGGCACTTGATCTTGCGTTATCAATGGGGGTATTCTTGAACTCATTGATGTGGAAGGGACAGTACCAGCAGCAGCGTCAGTGTTAGAAATGTTAGTAGGCACTTGATCTTGCGTTATCAATGGGGGTATGCTTGAACTCATTGATGTGGAAGGGACAGTACCAGCAGCAGCGTCAGTGTTAGAAATGTTAGTAGGCACTTGATCTTGCGTTATCAATGGGGGTATTCTTGAACTCATTGATGTGGAAGGGGCAGTACCAGCAGCAGCGTCAGTGTTAGAAATGTTAGTAGGTACACGATCTTGCGTTGTCAATGGGGGTGTCATCATTACAGTCGTATTAGTAATGTGTTGATGATCACTTTTTTCAACGAATGTCTGCAAGAAACGCAATTGATAAATAAAAATAATATATCCCGCACATGCGTGGTAATCGAATATAGGTACAATATTTGGTACAGAAACGGGACTTTTGAAATTTGCCAACTCTGACTGCGCTTAAGGGTTAGCTAAGGACTTCTAGGTAAATGAGTTGGTGTTGTTTGTTTTGTGTCTCGCTCGAGGATAATAGATAAACATCAACTTCGCGGCGACACCGACCACCGTGGCTGCCTCGCTCTGTGGGGACTTAGTTAGACCCCAGAATCTAATCATAAATGAATTTGTCTATTGATATATTTGGGCGAATAAATAAAATTAATATCATCTTGTGATAACACGAAACAATACCAACCACAAGACCAAGGTCCAAGAGGTAAGGTTGCTTACCCTACCCCAATACACCAGCACAAGGTATCAGCCGCGTTCTCAACTGAGCGAGGCAGCGCGCGAGGAAACCGCGCGACACGGTCCGTGGCGCAGGTTGTCGGCTTTTGTCGACACCTTTGAGCACTATTGAGCATCGACAAAAGCCGACAATCTGCGCCACGGACCTCGTCGCGCGGTTGCCTCGCTCGCTCAGTGAGTACCGGGCTATGACCATTGACCACGGAATAACTTATAGTACCTACTAACGTACTATGACTGAGCAAGTTGCGCATGCATGCATACCTATACCTACCTGATTCATGATTTGACATGCGCATGCTTGGTAGATTGCAGGTACACTCTAGTAAATATGTATATAAGAATAGGTATAACATATTTTTCTCTATCGATTTAACACTATTTAGATGGATTGACAGAAAAAATTGAAAATGTTCTGCTTTATTTGTTGACCCTATCAGCTGTCACTGCAAGTAGAAGCAGCCATCTAAGATTTTTTTCTATAATGACTGAGCTAATACATGGTTAGCACCGGGATTCGAACCGAACGAACGAACGAGTAGGTATAATAAGTTATATTAGGCCATTCCCATAATTAAGGGAATGTGATATATTTACCTCTGCCGGGTTCTCGGAACATGAAGCTTCGTCTGGTGACAGTTGAAATCTCCCAACACTATGAAGGAGCCCTGAACATGTTCAAAAATATTCTTTAAAATTGGTATATATTCAAGTTAAGGATCACTTATGTAAACTGAAATGACTGTGATACTCTCAACTCTGCAAGCTACAACATTTAGATTGTCGGGAAGGGGTGGAAGAGAGAGGGTCTCACTTACGCCAATATTCAACCGAGCATTCCATCCAAACCTTGGTTCTTCCGCTACAAAAAATTCCCTCGTAACATAATATCTGTGCAGGCTTCGCATTGACCACTGTTGCACGCCAGTGTTTTTGCACAAAATCAGGATCCTGGACAGCTCGCTATGCGACTGCGTTCTGGAGGACGGCTCTCTGGAGCACATCTTTTTTTCTTGCCCCAATAACCCTTCGCCCCCTTCCCCCAATCTGTATGAATTCGCTTCCAAATTTAAAATCCCTCTCCCTTCTAATTTTCATTGCTTCTTGGCTTACCTTTTCCGTGAACCGGAACTCATCGAAATTATGATGAAGTGATGAAATTTAGTTTATCTCCTATTATTAAGTTACTTATACATTATTTACTCTAATATATATTCATATATTATTATATATTTTTTGTTTGTCTTTTGCAGGCATAGTTAGGTACTAACAAGTTATTTGTGTTTGTTTCAGATGTCTATGTACTAACATCCTACAAAGAATACTCACAAAGTATTATTTTCATCAGAGTAGTCTGTTAATTCCTTGGCTTGTCTAATCATTCATGTCAAGCCTTACACCTGACACTGGCAGAATTTGTCGATAGCCAACCAACTGCCATTCACAAAAATAGAATAGAATAGACCGTCATTCATTTCATTCCGTTTCGTAGAACGTGTTTGGAATTTTGGTTTGGATTATTTGGCTGTAATAACGTACCTACCTACTGTGCTCGATCGGATAATTTGCACTCTTGTTTCACTGAATAAGGTAAGCTTGGCTTGGTTCTCTATCTCTAGCCAGGTCCGCCTCGTGTTATTTATTATTGAACGAACACTGTGTTTTTCTGTTTTCCGAGTCGAATAAATAACACGATATGTGTTAGCAAAACACGAAAACATACCGCAGCGGACCCGGCTTTACAGCGTGCTAATCATTTGAATCAATTAGAACAAATGTAGTCCCCAGAACATTCTATAAAATCACATAACCTCAAAATCCTCATGTTTTTCTTCACTATTAGCAAACTGTAGACTATTTCTAACAATGTTGTTAACACGTAAAAATGCTCCATTTACCAATTACATTACCAACAGTCACATTACTAAACATGCTGTTTATTGTCAATTAGTAGTTTTTGCCAGAGGCAATTATAAGGAGAGCGACATCTTCGGGAGTAAAGTAAAAGGCTTGAGATGCGCGCAAATACTAGACTAATTTATTATAGGAAATACTATACGCTTATATACAACTTACTACAAAACTACGTGATGATTATAAATATACCTTATCTGTGACGGTCGTCAACTTATCTTAACATTACGCGGAAATATGACTAACATAGTCGACCGGCACAGATACTCCCCCCTTTAGGGAAAAAATAAATGAATGTACTTATAACAATGAACAAAAATCTAAGTTAGAACCAAACAATAACCTTAAATGAATCGAAATAACTTTAAAAATGTGTATACCATAACAAACTTATATCAACTGCAATAATAACCAGTAGGATTTTTAATAAACATAAATTAGATAGTAATTGTGCATACTTCAACTTAATCTAAAGGTAAATCTTACACGAATTAGAAAATAAAGGAACTAAGGTTATGTGAATTCTACATAAGTTTAAAGAATTACCTAATATTTAACTACAGGCAAGGTTATGTGAATTCTACATAAGTTTAAAGAATTACCTAATATTTAACTACAGGCAGGTCTTGTATCTGGCCGCACACTACATGAAATAAACTAAAAACTGGAAAACAGAAAAGCACCAGAAAAATGGGGCTTCGCGGTTAGTAAACTAACCTAACCTATTACTGGAAAAGATACGCAGGAGAGTCGTCTGATGCTGCAGCCGCCCATGTTTTTCAGGAATCGATGAGTCAATTTACATCGCACGTCGTTGAAGTTGTAATCACTGTTTGTTTATAATTGCGACGTACCTACACAAGGATGATTGTGCTGAATCAGCGTCAGCATTAAATCTGTAACCTTGGCTGTAGGCAGTCAATGATTTCGTACGTCATATGTACGTGCGTGCTCTTCACTCTTGAGTGAATATTAAGTTGTCGATTGATGAAATTTTTGTGCCTAAAAACCTTGGGATTTGGCAACATAGGGCACATCTTGTACACCAACCGTTTTATATATATATCTATCTCCAGTGATTTGATTATTCTTCGTGCGATGTTCTTCCTGGATTATATTATAGATCCTTTATTACAGTTCAGCTTTACACGGTACACCTGGGATAACACAGAAGAGACAAGTTACTTAGAACGCGATTACGGAACGACTAACTCGCAAGCAGAGCGCACTCGCTACCACTGTTACATATTGCTGACATAAGCATGTCCCTACACTCATCCCCCTCTTAAAAAACAAAAATTTTACTTGAAATTTTTAACAATTACAAAACATTATGCAAAAACTTACTTGACTGACTGTACTTTGAAACGTCCAATACAATGCAAAAATACCTGATACTATCTGTAATGATTCTGCTGACTCTAAGTTCTGAGCAACGCTGCAATGATAAACACTAATGCAAAACTGTATTCTGATTCTGAATGATGAAATATACCTTCTGTTAATATATATCGTGTTTCATTTGTTATTTATAACAATGCTTATGCCTACATCCGTTTAACAAAACATTGTCTACATGTATTCCTTTCTAATTCAAAGATTAGAAATTACACTTGCAATTAAATACGTTAGTTAAAACTTGTTGGAATGAGTACCTCCTTGGCGTCATACTAAGTACACAATCCCACGAAAGTCCTACGTTGATACTCATTCCAACAATTACACATAAGTTGTATATCAATCAATACGTTATCAAACTTACTTGGGACGAAATACTGTAGTTATACAAAACTGAACTGAGGATAACCCACTTAAGTCTAACATAAAATACTTTAGTACATTCCATATTAACTTGTGTGACACAAAAATAAACGTACACCTATTCATTTTTGTGTCCCCAAGCCAACGATACATACATATGCGGTACATGTGTTTCAATGCCCGACTTGAAATTCAATACATTGCAATACAATACAATACAATACTTTGCAAATACAATCAATAGAAAAAAAAAAACTTACGAGACTACTTCGTAATCGCTACACACTTTGGGATGCTGCATTCATGTCCTTTCTAAACAATTTTCTTAGATGATTCTTGTAAAGTCTGAAGGCCACATACAAATACATAAGCACTACAGCCACTGTCAGCACCATCAACATCACAAAATTACTATTAACTTTTGTTTCTACCTCTGTGATGCGCGGACTCGCGTTATTAGCTCCGTTTTGCGCAATGAGTATTTCCTCGTGCTTGCTTTGATTTCCACCCATTGTGTTCCAAAAAATAGCAATTTTGTTAACTCGATACAATTGATGCGCTATGGGCCCGATAAGTAACTCTTATCAATATACTAGTTTCATGTCCACTAAGCCTTTCTTGAGCATGTCTCCAATCACTGTATCCTTGTTCCGTGACAAGTGCACTGTGTCCGCTATTGAACAGGCGACATGGTCCGCAAAATACAGACCCAAGTGACTTCGAGTATATTAAGTAATTCCTAGTGACCTTCTCTCCATTTTTTAGGGTGGTAGAAAATAAATCTTTTGAAGCATTTCGATCTTGGTCATCAGCTCTTCGTTTAGATTTCGAGAAGTTTTCATCTTGAATATTTTGGTCAAAGGCATTTCTGCAAAATAAGTCGATTAGTTCGTCATTTATCTTCCATAAAGCTGGATCTTTTTCTACTGGAACGAAACTTGTGTGTGGTGGAGAACTAGTGGAAGCAGAATCCTCAAGCAAAGGTTCAGACAGCGAAACAGTTGATGTTAAAACACTCATTGACGCGGAAGGCAGAGTACCAACACCAGTGTTAGAATTGTTAGTAGACACTTGATCTTGCGTTATCAATGGGGGTATTCTTGAACTCATTGACGCGGAAGGCAGAGTCCCAACACCAGTGTTAGAAATGTTAGTAGGCACTTGATCTTGCGTTATCAATGGGGGTATTCTTGAACTCATTGATGTGGAAGGGACAGTACCAGCAGCAGCGTCAGTGTTAGAAATGTTAGTAGGCACTTGATCTTGCGTTATCAATGGGGGTATGCTTGAACTCATTGATGTGGAAGGGACAGTACCAGCAGCAGCGTCAGTGTTAGAAATGTTAGTAGGCACTTGATCTTGCGTTATCAATGGGGGTATTCTTGAACTCATTGATGTGGAAGGGGCAGTACCAGCAGCAGCGTCAGTGTTAGAAATGTTAGTAGGTACACGATCTTGCGTTGTCAATGGGGGTGTCATCATTACAGTCGTATTAGTAATGTGTTGATGATCACTTTTTTCAACGAATGTCTGCAAGAAACGCAATTGATAAATAAAAATAATATATCCCGCACATGCGTGGTAATCGAATATAGGTACAATATTTGGTACAGAAACGGGACTTTTGAAATTTGCCAACTCTGACTGCGCTTAAGGGTTAGCTAGGGACTTCTAGGTAAATGAGTTGGTGTTGTTTGTTTTGTGTCTCGCTCGAGGATAATAGATAAACATCAACTTCGCGGCGACACCGACCACCGTGGCTGCCTCGCTCTGTGGGGACTTAGTTAGACCCCAGAATCTAATCATAAATGAATTTGTCTATTGATATATTTGGGCGAATAAATAAAATTAATATCATCTTGTGATAACACGAAACAATACCAACCACAAGACCAAGGTCCAAGAGGTAAGGTTGCTTACCCTACCCCAATACACCAGCACAAGGTATCAGCCGCGTTCTCAACTGAGCGAGGCAGCGCGCGAGGAAACCGCGCGACACGGTCCGTGGCGCAGGTTGTCGGCTTTTGTCGACACCTTTGAGCACTATTGAGCATCGACAAAAGCCGACAATCTGCGCCACGGACCTCGTCGCGCGGTTGCCTCGCTCGCTCAGTGAGTACCGGGCTATGACCATTGACCACGGAATAACTTATAGTACCTACTAACGTACTATGACTGAGCAAGTTGCGCATGCATGCATACCTATACCTACCTGATTCATGATTTGACATGCGCATGCTTGGTAGATTGCAGGTACACTCTAGTAAATATGTATATAAGAATAGGTATAACATATTTTTCTCTATCGATTTAACACTATTTAGATGGATTGACAGAAAAAATTGAAAATGTTCTGCTTTATTTGTTGACCCTATCAGCTGTCACTGCAAGTAGAAGCAGCCATCTAAGATTTTTTTCTATAATGACTGAGCTAATACATGGTTAGCACCGGGATTCGAACCGAACGAACGAACGAGTAGGTATAATAAGTTATATTAGGCCATTCCCATAATTAAGGGAATGTGATATATTTACCTCTGCCGGGTTCTCGGAACATGAAGCTTCGTCTGGTGACAGTTGAAATCTCCCAACACTATGAAGGAGCCCTGAACATGTTCAAAAATATTCTTTAAAATTGGTATATATTCAAGTTAAGGATCACTTATGTAAACTGAAATGACTGTGATACTCTCAACTCTGCAAGCTACAACATTTAGATTGTCGGGAAGGGGTGGAAGAGAGAGGGTCTCACTTACGCCAATATTCAACCGAGCATTCCATCCAAACCTTGGTTCTTCCGCTACAAAAAATTCCCTCGTAACATAATATCTGTGCAGGCTTCGCATTGACCACTGTTGCACGCCAGTGTTTTTGCACAAAATCAGGATCCTGGACAGCTCGCTATGCGACTGCGTCTGGAGGACGGCTCTCTGGAGCACATCTTTTTTTCTTGCCCCAATAACCCTTCGCCCCCTTCCCCCAATCTGTATGAATTCGCTTCCAAATTTAAAATCCCTCTCCCTTCTAATTTTCATTGCTTCTTGGCTTACCTTTTCCGTGAACCGGAACTCATCGAAATTATGATGAAGTGATGAAATTTAGTTTATCTCCTATTATTAAGTTACTTATACATTATTTACTCTAATATATATTCATATATTATTATATATTTTTTGTTTGTCTTTTGCAGGCATAGTTAGGTACTAACAAGTTATTTGTGTTTGTTTCAGATGTCTATGTACTAACATCCTACAAAGAATACTCACAAAGTATTATTTTCATCAGAGTAGTCTGTTAATTCCTTGGCTTGTCTAATCATTCATGTCAAGCCTTACACCTGACACTGGCAGAATTTGTCGATAGCCAACCAACTGCCATTCACAAAAATAGAATAGAATAGACCGTCATTCATTTCATTCCGTTTCGTAGAACGTGTTTGGAATTTTGGTTTGGATTATTTGGCTGTAATAACGTACCTACCTACTGTGCTCGATCGGATAATTTGCACTCTTGTTTCACTGAATAAGGTAAGCTTGGCTTGGTTCTCTATCTCTAGCCAGGTCCGCCTCGTGTTATTTATTATTGAACGAACACTGTGTTTTTCTGTTTTCCGAGTCGAATAAATAACACGATATGTGTTAGCAAAACACGAAAACATACCGCAGCGGACCCGGCTTTACAGCGTGCTAATCATTTGAATCAATTAGAACAAATGTAGTCCCCAGAACATTCTATAAAATCACATAACCTCAAAATCCTCATGTTTTTCTTCACTATTAGCAAACTGTAGACTATTTCTAACAATGTTGTTAACACGTAAAAATGCTCCATTTACCAATTACATTACCAACAGTCACATTACTAAACATGCTGTTTATTGTCAATTAGTAGTTTTTGCCAGAGGCAATTATAAGGAGAGCGACATCTTCGGGAGTAAAGTAAAAGGCTTGAGATGCGCGCAAATACTAGACTAATTTATTATAGGAAATACTATACGCTTATATACAACTTACTACAAAACTACGTGATGATTATAAATATACCTTATCTGTGACGGTCGTCAACTTATCTTAACATTACGCGGAAATATGACTAACATAGTCGACCGGCACAGATACTCCCCCCTTTAGGGAAAAAATAAATGAATGTACTTATAACAATGAACAAAAATCTAAGTTAGAACCAAACAATAACCTTAAATGAATCGAAATAACTTTAAAAATGTGTATACCATAACAAACTTATATCAACTGCAATAATAACCAGTAGGATTTTTAATAAACATAAATTAGATAGTAATTGTGCATACTTCAACTTAATCTAAAGGTAAATCTTACACGAATTAGAAAATAAAGGAACTAAGGTTATGTGAATTCTACATAAGTTTAAAGAATTACCTAATATTTAACTACAGGCAAGGTTATGTGAATTCTACATAAGTTTAAAGAATTACCTAATATTTAACTACAGGCAGGTCTTGTATCTGGCCGCACACTACATGAAATAAACTAAAAACTGGAAAACAGAAAAGCACCAGAAAAATGGGGCTTCGCGGTTAGTAAACTAACCTAACCTATTACTGGAAAAGATACGCAGGAGAGTCGTCTGATGCTGCAGCCGCCCATGTTTTTCAGGAATCGATGAGTCAATTTACATCGCACGTCGTTGAAGTTGTAATCACTGTTTGTTTATAATTGCGACGTACCTACACAAGGATGATTGTGCTGAATCAGCGTCAGCATTAAATCTGTAACCTTGGCTGTAGGCAGTCAATGATTTCGTACGTCATATGTACGTGCGTGCTCTTCACTCTTGAGTGAATATTAAGTTGTCGATTGATGAAATTTTTGTGCCTAAAAACCTTGGGATTTGGCAACATAGGGCACATCTTGTACACCAACCGTTTTATATATATATCTATCTCCAGTGATTTGATTATTCTTCGTGCGATGTTCTTCCTGGATGATTTAAATATTCGTTGAATTAGGTATATCGATGATGTTTCAATACTCTTCTGGGGGCTGGAACGGCTTCCTATGTCTTAAACTTGAAAAGCTGCTTGCTGTGAATGAATTTGCCGACGCGTTCGTTTCTGCTGGTGCGAGCTCCATTTTGATAAATCAGCAGTCAGCTGACTATCGGTTCATTGTTCTTGCGGTATCTTGAGTTCGATGCGGGAAATCTTCAGTTGAAATTATTTATCTTTTGGATTCTGGTCCGTTTTCAAATCTGGTCCAATCATGGCTTGCTTGATGTCGTCTTGGTTTGGGTGGGGTCTTGATTATGGAGTTCTGCAGCGTGGTTTGAAATAGGTATGCAAACCGAAGTCGCGTCTCGGCGATCTTGGACGAAGTGCTTCTTGCTTGCACTTCTAAGGTGGCAGCACACGGAGTTTTCTTCGCGGCTGGGTTCATGCTGCTATTACCGAAGGTTGCTGATGTTCAGAAGTCGGGTCACCACTTTGCCAGAGGCAATTATAAGGAGAGCGACATCTTCGGGAGTAAAGTAAAAGGCTTGAGATGCGCGCAAATACTAGACCAATTTATTATAGGAAATACTATACGCTTATATACAACTTACTACAAAACTACGTGATGAATATAAATATACCTTATCTGTGACGGTCGTCAACTTATCTTAACATTACGTATGTCTAACATAGTCGACCGGCACATTATACTTACTTAGCTGTTTTATTTATATTTTCAGAAATGTAAAAAAATACATGGAAATGCTGCTACCGACGATAAGCTTTTAGGAGTGTCAATAATATTCACTTAGTCTTTAGTATAGATCCTTTATTACAGTTCAGCTTTACACGGTACACCTGGGATAACACAGAAGAGACAAGTTACTTAGAACGCGATTACGGAACGACTAACTCGCAAGCAGAGCGCACTCGCTACCACTGTTACATATTGCTGACATAAGCATGTCCCTACACTCATCCCCCTCTTAAAAAACAAAAATTTTACTTGAAATTTTTAACAATTACAAAACATTATGCAAAAACTTACTTGACTGACTGTACTTTGAAACGTCCAATACAATGCAAAAATACCTGATACTATCTGTAATGATTCTGCTGACTCTAAGTTCTGAGCAACGCTGCAATGATAAACACTAATGCAAAACTGTATTCTGATTCTGAATGATGAAATATACCTTCTGTTAATATATATCGTGTTTCATTTGTTATTTATAACAATGCTTATGCCTACATCCGTTTAACAAAACATTGTCTACATGTATTCCTTTCTAATTCAAAGATTAGAAATTACACTTGCAATTAAATACGTTAGTTAAAACTTGTTGGAATGAGTACCTCCTTGGCGTCATACTAAGTACACAATCCCACGAAAGTCCTACGTTGATACTCATTCCAACAATTACACATAAGTTGTATATCAATCAATACGTTATCAAACTTACTTGGGACGAAATACTGTAGTTATACAAAACTGAACTGAGGATAACCCACTTAAGTCTAACATAAAATACTTTAGTACATTCCATATTAACTTGTGTGACACAAAAATAAACGTACACCTATTCATTTTTGTGTCCCCAAGCCAACGATACATACATATGCGGTACATGTGTTTCAATGCCCGACTTGAAATTCAATACATTGCAATACAATACAATACAATACTTTGCAAATACAATCAATAGAAAAAAAAAACTTACGAGACTACTTCGTAATCGCTACACACTTTGGGATGCTGCATTCATGTCCTTTCTAAACAATTTTCTTAGATGATTCTTGTAAAGTCTGAAGGCCACATACAAATACATAAGCACTACAGCCACTGTCAGCACCATCAACATCACAAAATTACTATTAACTTTTGTTTCTACCTCTGTGATGCGCGGACTCGCGTTATTAGCTCCGTTTTGCGCAATGAGTATTTCCTCGTGCTTGCTTTGATTTCCACCCATTGTGTTCCAAAAAATAGCAATTTTGTTAACTCGATACAATTGATGCGCTATGGGCCCGATAAGTAACTCTTATCAATATTGCGGTAATAATGACGATTTACTCTCGCACAGCTATATTTAAACTATTGACTATTCTAATTAATGGTGCTGACCGCTGAGGTAAACATTTTTCTTACAACAACATCCGTCATTTAACATCTGACAAAATCCGTATTTAAACTATATTATTTTCTATTCAAAACTTATACCTATTGCGTGTGCTCAATTATTGAAGCGCACGGGTCGCTTGACGACGCGGCCGCTACGTGTGCACTTTTCGCTGGCGGGTACTAAATCTGCCGCTGGCTCGAAATTTGAAAAGGGGGGTGGCATGTCTATTGTCTGTTGGTTTGTTTGTCCCCTAACTCTCAATGCTACCCTTGGGTTTCTGCCTAATGTATCTTCGTCTTCCCTAACTAAATACGCCGGTTTAAGCCTGTCTATAGAAACTTGCGTGATTCTGTTGGGCAACTGTATCGAATAATATTTGTCTGTTCTACTTACTATTTTGTACGGTCCGTCATACGGTGGCTGTAAAGGCTTGCGTACGGCGTCATTTCTAATAAATACATACTCACATAATTTCAGGTCCGGATGAACAAACACGGTTCTAGAATTCGAGTGTGAACCGGGCTGGGGCCTATTCTGTGCAATTGACTTACGCAGTGTTTCCAAGTACTCATGTTCATCTAACGATCTCTGAGGACTCTGTACATACATTTCACCTGGTAAAGTGATTGTCTGTCCATATACCAGTTCTGCGGCACTTATCCCTGAATCACTACGAATGGCTGTTCTCAACCCAAGCAGGATCGTTGGAAGTTCGTCCACCCACGAGGTCTGCGATAACCTTGCCATTAACGCCGCCTTAAGGCTACGGTGCCAGCGTTCTATCATGCCGTTGCTCTCGGGGTGGTATGGGGTTGTTTTGATTCTACTTACCCCTAACATATGCATCAGTTTTGTGAACAAATCACTCTCGAATTGCCGGCCTTTGTCTGTGGTTATTACCCTGCAATTTCCAAATCGACAAATCCAGCCCTCGTATAGCGTTTTTGCAACTATATCTGCCGTTATTGTTTTCAGTGGGAAAGCCTCAGGCCACCTGGTGAATCTGTCTATAACTGTCAATACATACCTGTACCCTTCCTGAGTTGTCTGTAGCGGGCCAACTATATCGACGTGAATATGTTCGAAACGTTCTTTCTTCTCAAATTGTCCTATCCCGGAGCTGGTATGACGCACTACTTTGGCTCGCTGACAGGCGATACAAGTTTTGGCCCAAAGGCCTACATCCTTATTCATACCTGGCCAAAAGTACCTCTTAGCTACCATTCTCCTTGTTGTCCTAATACCTGGGTGGCTGATGCCATGAATCGCATCAAAAACTTGTTTCCTCATATTTTCCGGGACGTATGGTCTAATATTTTTCTGAGTTACTTCACAATAAATCTTGCTGTCTGAGTTGGGCATGCTACATTGTTTCAATTCATAACTATTTTTATCGCTCGCTTCATTTAGCAGTAATGTAATCTGAGTATCGGCTTCCTGCGCTCTTGCTAGGTCTGCGAAATCGAACACAGTGGGACATTCTATTGTTTCTACACGGGACAAGGCGTCAGCTACAATGTTTAGGTCGCCTTTTATATGTCGTATATCTGTTGAGAACTCACTTATGTATGCTAATTGTCTAATTCTTCTAGCTAATTCCTTGCCGTTGTCGGGCTTTGTAAATGCGAATGATAGCGGCTTATGGTCCGTGAAGATTATCAATGGTCGGCCTTCGATCATGTTCTGGAAATGTTCGATTGATAAGTATATTGCTAAAAGTTCCCTGTCATAGGTACTATATTTAGTCTGAGTACCGGAAAGTTTCTTTGAGTAAAATCCTAACGGTCTCCACGACTTACCATCCCACTGCTGTAGTACTCCGCCGATACACGAGTCAGACGCATCAGACATCAGTGCTAAAGGAACGCCTTCCAATGGATGAGCTAGGGTAATAGCATTTCTAAGGCTCACCTTACATTGTTCAAATGCTTTACTCGCCTCCTCCGTCCACGTTATTCTGGTCTTATCTCTTTTCTTAGTGTTGTGCAGAAACTTGTTCAGTTCCTGCTGTTGTTCCACGGCTCTGGGCAGATGAGATCTGTAAAAATTAATCATCCCTAAGAATCTTCTCAGTTGTTCTACTGTTTGTGGACGAGGAAAATTCATGATGGCCTCCACTTTACTTTGGAGGGGTGTGATACCCTCCGCCGATACCTCATAACCAAGGAATTCTACTTTATCTTTTGCAAATTCACACTTTGCCATATTGATGGTTAGCCCGCACTCACTATACCTTTGGCAAACCACATCAAGGTGTTTCTTATGGCAATCCACACAATGACTCGATATAATGACGTCATCAATATAACAGAATAGGTTCGATTTTTCGGTACTCGATTCCCTGGTAGCCTCGCACCTAATCTGTTCTATGCCTTTTAATACTACGTCGTTCATGAACCTTTGATACGTCTGGGCTGCGTTACATAGGCCAAACGTCATTCTGGGAAACTCGAATAGCCCAAATGGGGTAATTATTGCGGTTTTTTCGACGTCCTGAGGATTGATTGGGATGTTATGGAATGCCTTATTTGCATCAATATGCGAAAAAAGTTTCTTACCTGAAAGTCCATATGTGAAGTCCTGCAGTCTTGGGATGGGGTAACGGTCCGGCTTGGTCGCCGCGTTCAGCTGCCTGTAGTCACCACAGGGTCGGATTTGCCCATCTTTCTTGGGCACAACGTGAAGCGGGCTTGCCCATTCGCTCTTCGATGGACGGCAAATACCTAATTCTTGCATATTCCTAAATTCCTCCCTGACCTTGTCATACCTATCTGGGGGTAAACGTCTCGCCTTTGCATGAACAGGTGGGCCCTTTGTATCAATGTAATGGTGTACCCCGTGTTTAGTATCATATTTCAGGTTAAAAGGCCTGGTTATGTCTGGGTATCTAGCCAAAATTTCGCTACAGGGGTTTCCGCCATCGAAAGTGCTCACTGTAGTAGCCCCATCATCAACCAAAATTCCTATTGTTTTTAAGTCAGTAATTTTATCTCGCAAACATTTCCCACTTACATCAACTAACAGCTTATAATGCTCTAAAAAATCTGCTCCCAAGATTGGTTTGCTTACATTGGCAATTACAAACACCCATTTCAATGCTCTTCTTAATCTTAAATTTAATTCTAAAGTCACAGTTCCGTAGGTTTGTATCTCCGAACCGTTTGCCGCATATAGTTTATAAGATACATTTCCACGTCGCAAATGTTTGTTCACTTTTGATTTTGGAATAACTGAAATGTTCGCACCAGTATCCACTAACCACCGCAACGCGTTTTTACGATCGTACACACAGAGACGATTTTCTCGCAGCACGGTATTTCCTACGTCTCCTGAGGCCGTTGCTTCTAGTTTTCCGCCGGTTGTTTCCATGCGCAGGGTTTCTCACATCTAGTCGCTCTTGATCTAAATCGGAAATGGTACCGACAGAGCCAGTCCGGACTCTCTGGAGTTCTGTTAGGTGATGGCGATCTGCCCCTTGACGCTGATCTGCCCCTACTCTGGTACCTTGCTTGTGACCTGCCACGTATCTCGCCGCGCAGAGAAGCTACCTCCAGGACCAATTTGTTCATAGCTGTCATCATCTCTTGCATCGCGAAGTTTGCTGCACCGCTGCTTACCGACGCTACCTCGTTCACACTCGTTATGTTTTCCACTACCTTATCTGCAATTGTCCCCAGGTTCTCCAATGTCTGATCTTGACTCGCTGTCAACACCGCTCTTACAGGCGTCGGTAGTCGTGCCATCCATAATCTATGAACTGTTTCATCACTCGCTTGGCAGTTCCTTGCTAAAGTCATCATTTTTCGTAGCAGCTGCGTGGGTTTCTGTGATCCCAAATCCATTTCACCGACCAGACGCTGAAATTGTCGTTCTGGAGACTCTTCGTACACCTTGAGAAGCCTCTCTTTGAGTGAATTATATTTCCCTTCTGCTGGTGGTGTATAAAGTATGTCTGAGCACTGTTGTAATGCATCCCTACTTAACTTTGACACTGCCAGTTGGTATTTATATTCGTCACCTTGTTTCTGGGGGCTGACTATCGCCTCGAACTGCGCGAACCATAAACGCGGCTGTTCCTGCCAGAATTCAGGGATTCTCGCCGACACCGAAATTGACGCCATTTCAGATGGTTGCTCTTCTTTGCTGGGTCCGGCGGCGGCTCCAGCCTTGTCTTGGCCCGCTCCCTTACTCATTGTTCCACGTTGAAACTCCGGCCAAGTCGTGGTTACTTAGCCGGGAGTCGTCCCGTCGCCGCTCGTTCGTAGGTAGGTATACACTTGTCACTGCACTGATTCCCAGAAAAAAAGAGTCGGGGTCACCAATTTAGGAGTGTCAATAATATTCACTTAGTCTTTAGTATAGATCCTTTATTACAGTTCAGCTTTACACGGTACACCTGGGATAACACAGAAGAGACAAGTTACTTAGAACGCGATTACGGAACGACTAACTCGCAAGCAGAGCGCACTCGCTACCACTGTTACATATTGCTGACATAAGCATGTCCCTACAAGCTGAAATAGATAATCAGTGAATGGCTAAACCAAGCCAAAATAAGATTGTCAAGAAGGTAACATTACTTTCTTCTTTATTATGAATAGTCTTTAGAGCTGGTGTAGATAGTCCAGTGGGCCCTCTACTGGTACTGGGTTCGAACCCCGGCTCTAAGACCAATATTTATTTATTTTATCCTACTAATATTATAAATGCGAAAGTTTGTGTGTGTGTTTGTGTGTTTATTTGTTACTTCCTCGCGTTGAAACTGCTGGACGGATTTAGATGAATTTTGAAATGTATTTAGCTTATACCCTGACTTAACACATAGGCTACCTATGATCCCGAAAATCATCACTGTTCCCGTGGGAAGGCCAACGTGACAAAAAAGCATCCATCGCTGAAACGGCTGGGCGGATTTCAATATAATTCGGAATGTATGTAGCTTATTCCCTGACTGACACATAGGCTACCCATATTCCCGAAACTACTCCCATGGGATAGCCAACGTGACTAAAAAGCATCCATCGCTAAAACGGCTGGGCGGATTTTAATTATTTTTGGAATGTATGTAGCTTATACCGTGACTAAACACAGGTTACCTTTTATCCCGAAATATAATTACTGTTCCCGTGGGATGGTCAGCGTGACTAAAAAGCATCATTCGCTTTGGAATGTATATAGGTTATACTATAACTCAACAGATAGGCTACTTTTTATCCCAAATATCTCAGTTTTTGTGAGCCCCCTTAAACATTTGTTTTAATTTATGTTAAATTAAATATATATACTTAACTGAATATTCTGTGAATAAGTCTACCTACTGCCGCTATTAGTATCGAGCAATAACGACGGAAAAATTACGTTTTGTATGTCAGCCCCCTTAAATATTTATTTTATTCTGTTTTTGGTATTTGTTACGGCGGCGACTGTATAGCGGCAATAGAAATACATCATCTGTGAAAAATTCAACTGTCTAGCCCTCACGGTTATCATATACAGCCTGGTGACAGAAAAGACAGACGGACAGACAGACGGACAGACGAACAGACGGATAGATGGACAGACGGACAGGCGACAGCGGAATCTTAGTAATAGGGTCCCATTTTTACTCTTTTGGTAAGGAACCCTAAAAAGTTAGGCATTTGATATAATCACAAAATTAAATACGAATACAACAAAACAAAAACAGGGAGTTGTCCGTTATGTGTTTGTGAAATAATTTACTCAATTATCTGGCACATTCCAAAGAATGACGGAAAACCGAATACCACGCGGGTGTTAAGGTTGAGCAACCCTTACAATTATCTTTCGTCAGCACTAAGTCATCATCCTAAAATGTAGAACGTACGTCATAATCTAAATTGTCAACGCTTCACTATTTTAGATATAAATATCATTGTATTTTAGATTTAATTATTATTGTCTTAATAAACCTAGTGGAAACTCTGTCCGTTTAAATAAATTATTTTTATTAATTCCTCCGCCACACCTAACTTAATTGGCGCAGCCGGTAGGATTTCAACAGTTGAATCCATATTCATCGTCCGTTTCTACGGTTAAGTTGAATCTATCGAACAAATAAATATATTAAGAAGAGGCGAACGTAGTTCCTGAGGAGTCAAGCGGCGACGTCACAGGAACGAGACCAGGACCAGGACCAAACATCGGACCAAGACCAGGCCAGGAGAGGATCAGGACCAGAGGACACTTCGGCAAACAAGCAATATTCCGAAAGGACATGGGAGCGACGGGATTGTGAGTACACCTTTTCACCATTCCTTATCATTCCGTATTTCCTTCCGTTCATAATATCTATACGTGTTGTTAGGAATTAGAAAACGTCATAACAAAGTCGTGTAGGTAGGCTGTTATTTGGGAATTCACATTTTCTCGAATAACAATTTAGATAGTGTTAGTAGTCAATTTTAGAAGTCTTTAGTTTTGATAGGTTTTTTTTTTATCTCATCGTTCAAGATGGAAAATATTTTGAGAGTACCCATGGAAATGGTCAAGATCATTCCAGTATTCGATGGGGACTCCAGATTATTACCACTGTTTGTTAAGAAATGCGATTACATCCTAAACACTTTCCAAGGGGGAAATTTGCAAAACGAGTACTTGTTCCATGTTATAACTAGTAGGCTTTCGGGGGAAGCAGCTAAACTAGTTGGGGAACGAGAAAGCATTAATACATGGGATGAGTTAAAACATTTATTGGGCCAAAACTTCGGCGATCCAAGGTCCGAAGAATGCTTGGCCATGGAACTGGAAGCATTAAAACGAAATAGAAACGAAGGTTATTGCGATCTTTGTCACAGAATCCAACATTTGGGAAGTATATTATTCGCGAAGATTAATGAAACCATCAGTGACGTGAATTTACGCCAAGCTAAACACCACATTTACGATAATTTGTCGCTGAATGTTTTCCTTTTCAATTTGCCGGCTTACTTAGTTAGGCTAGTACGCTTGCGAAATGTTACTACCCTGGAGGATGCTTTGAAAGTGGTATTGGAGGAACAAAACTTCCAAACAGTTTACGATGCAAAGAACGGTCCACGATTCAATCCAAACAGGAATGGACCCAATAACAGTTCAGGTAGCAATCAATCAGTAAGGCCAAATCAATCCGCTCAATATAACCCTCCACAGTACGACAACTCACAACGAGTACCAGGTGCACATGCACCTAATAATGCATCTACTCACATGCAAAACAGTGCGCAGAACTCGACAAATAATTCATTCCAATTTAGAAACAATAGACAGCAGCAGGCTAATAATAGATTTAACGATAACACTTATAATAATTCGCCGCGTTTTAATAAGTCAGTGCAACCGACGGTACAAGCGCAGCGTCAGCACTATGCGGACAATGCTCCGATGCAATATCATGCGTCACCTATACCTTCGGGGTCAAACACCGATGTTACGATGCGAACAGCGAGTTCTAGACGTGTTAATTACACAGAAAATAATAACGATGTTCAACCGTGTAACTCGCAACAATGTACGAAAGACAGTCAAAATTCTGTCTCGTACAGTGAGCCGGTGGGAAATATTTATACGGAAGCCTCCGAGATAGGGAACGTATAAAACTTAATTGTCATAAGCTTTTGAACTTGCCTCATATTCGCATACCAGAACTAGATGCCGTTTTTATGATAGATACGGGCAGCACTCGATCATTTATTAGTCCGAAAGTGGCAAACGAATATTACGCAAGTTATAAGCAGAAAGAGTCTTTCGAAGTCATTAGCACCCACGCATCAAGCAAACACAGTGAGGTAGCCTACATTGACTTGCCAAAGATATTTAAATGCAGCCATAAACATAAGTTTTATATTTATTCGGTTGATGAACGGTACGATGGTCTAATAGGAAGTGATTTATTGAAACAACTCAATGCCAAGATCGACATGAAATCTCAAACTTTGTTCACGGACTCTAGTAAGATACCTATCATTTACTCGCCACCCACGAGAGAGATGTATAACCTACCTCCTCGATGCGAAATGAGAGTCAAATTACCAGTCAACTTGTTAAACGGAGAGGGTATTCTAAATTATACCCAATTCAATAATGGAGTGAGAATGCCGGCCGCTATAGTAAAATGTACTAACGGTTACGCAACGACAGTAATTCAAAATACAACCGATTTACTTCAAAAAATAACAGTTACGGCCCCGTTCAAGATAGAGTTATTTCAACAACAATCACACAACGTCAACTCAACATCTCTGAATCCAACAGGAAGTTATCAGGACGTCGAGAGATTACTAGACGATAATTTAGATAGTAAGCTTAGGTTAGAACATATGAACGAGGAAGAAAGAATGATGATAGATCAAACTTGTAGAGAATATAAAGACATATTCTATTGTGAAGACATACCTCTGTCTTTTAGTAATCAGGTGAAACATAAAATCAGAACAAAAAACGAGGATCCAATTAATTTAAAGGCACACAGACTACCCCCAGTCCAGACACAAGAGATAAAAAGACAAGTAGGAAAAATGCTACGAGATAATATTGTGCAAGAATCACACTCGCCTTGGAGCGCCCCAGTACACCTGGTGCCCAAAAAGTTGGATGCATCAGGGGAACAAAAGTGGAGAATGGTAGTCGATTATAGGCGTTTAAACGATATCACTACTGATGATAAATACCCTTTACCAAACATCAATGATCTTTTTGACATGCTTGGGAAGAGTATGTATTTCACTACGCTAGATCTCGCGAGCGGATACCATCAGATAGAAGTAGAAGAGGAAGATAAATCAAAAACTGCTTTCAGTACACCATTCGGGCATTACGAATTCAATAGAATGCCGTTTGAGCTTAAAACTGCTCCTGCGACCTTTCAGCGAGCAATGGACAACGTTTTAAGAGGGTTACAAGGTTTGCATTGCCTTGTTTACCTTGATGACGTCATTATCTTTTCAAAAAGCTTGCCAGAACACATAGAGAAATTAAAAGCTGTTTTTGATAGATTCCGCCAGACTAACTTAAAAATTCAGTTAGATAAATCTCACTTCCTTAGGAAAGAAGTCTTGTATTTAGGACACACAATCACGAACGAGGGTCTTAAACCAAATAACGACAAAATAGAAGCAGTACTTAAGTATCCAATTCCCCAAACAGCTACAGAAATTAAAAGTTTTTTAGGGCTGATAGGTTACTACAGGAAGTTTATCAAAGATTTTGCCAAAATCACGAGACCACTCACGGCATGTTTAAAGAAAGGGAAAAAGATCGTGTTAAATGAAGACTACATAAATAGTTTTGAAACTTGTAAGAAGCTGCTAACAAACGCACCTCTTTTACAGTTCCCAGATTTCGAAAAACCATTTGTAGTGACCACCGATGCATCCAACTTTGCTATCGGGGCTGTCCTTTCACAAGGCACTATAGGTTCCGACAAACCTATAGCATATGCTAGTAGGACGTTAAGCGATACAGAGAGTAGATATAGTACGATCGAAAAAGAACTTTTGACGGTAGTATGGGCCGTAAAACATTTTAGACCGTATCTTTACGGTAAGAAGTTTGTTATTTACACTGACCACAGACCTTTGGCATGGTTGTATTCACTCAAAGAGCCAAACAGCAAACTCACACGTTGGCGCCTACGATTAGAAGAGTACGATTTCGAGATTAAGTATAAAAAAGGGCAGCAAAATACTAATGCTGACGCCCTTTCTCGAGTTAGGATTAACGCATTAGAGGACGACTTAGATTCAATTTTAGTAAATGTAGATGCAGACGAGAACCGTGTGGAAATTATTGAAGAATTGGAACGAAATGTGACCGTTAGAAAGCCTAGACCACAGGAAGAAATAATGGATATTTCAGATACTGAGAGTGTTAAAACACAAGCGATAGATTTTTCTGGCTCCGAAAGTGACAAAATGGAGATCAAAGAAATTTCAGATTCAGATGATGGGGCAACTGCAAACTCAATCTCTAATAGGGAACACGAAGGAATCCCTATTCTTAATGAGGCAATTGATTGCAAACCGAAACAAATAATAGTACACACGTGGTTTAGGGATAATTTCTCCGTAAACAATATTTCTAATAAAAAACAAAGAATTTTAGAAGTCTTTATGCCCGTCAATAACGAAAAGTTAGTGAAAGATTTTTTTAAAGAATATGTAGATACTAAACACAAATATTTCATTTATTTCGAAGACCCGATATTTAGGACAACATTCTCAAATGTTATCACAAGATTATACAAGAAAGGGACACTAAATTTGACCGAATGCACCGAGCGTACGGTAAATCTGTCAGAGTCAGAAGAAGATCAACGTCAGGTTATTCTAAAGTACCACGAAGGTAAAACATGTCATAGGGGTATTAACGAAACATTGACGAAAATCAAACGACATTATTGGTGGCCGAACATGAAAGAAACAGTTACAGCTATAATTAACTCGTGTGAACAGTGCAAAAGAATGAAGTATGAAAGGAAACCCGTAAAACCAAGTATACAATTAACTCAAACTCAAAATGCACCATTTCAGGAAGTTTTTATGGACCTTCTTTATATTGAAGGGAAATACTACTTAACAATAGTCGATGCATTTAGTAAGCTAGGACAAGCTATTAATATCCCAAATCGTAGCACACCAGAAGTAGTACAAGCTCTTATCAAGTACTTCAGTATGTACGGCCTACCAAAGAAAATAAATGGCGATTCTGGAACCGAGTTCAACAATGAATTGATTAAGGAACTATTAAATCTATACAAAATAGAGTTACATATTGGCACCCCAAATAATCCCAGTTCAATGGCAATAGTAGAGCGTTTCCACTCAACAATCATTGAGATTTATCGCTTAGCTAAGTATGAGAAAAGCGAACTTGACGTCGCTTCTGTCATGACTTACGCAACAATGGCGTACAATAACTCCATCCATTCCGCAACTAGCTACACTCCTTTTGAGATCGTTTTTGGAAACACAGACTCAAACAATGTATTTGACATAGATAGGGAACGAAACCTAATGCAAAAATTACTTCAAGATCATAGGAAACGATTAAAAGTATTATATGAATATGTATCGGATAAACTGCAAAATGATAAGATTAAAGTTAGAGAAAAAAGAGGAGGCGAGGACCCACCTGAAATAAAAAATGGCGATGATATCTTTATGAAAAATACCCGAACAAGAAAAGCGAAAGATCTACCCCGTTTTGAGAAAGCGAAGGTCATAGGCTCACCATCTAGGAATATTATTCCAGTCGAGATAAAGAAGAGAAAAACAAGGGTAGCTATTAAGAATATTAAACGTCCTCCACAGGTCAAACCTAGTACTTCTAGTACTAGTCGGACAGATCGGCAGCCTGGAACTTCAAACCCTAAACCAGAATCCGGGAATAACACCGATAAAACTTGGCACAGCAGTGATGAGGACTAATATATGGACTATTTTTAAGACATTAGATTTAGAAACTGTAGTAAGCGAAGTAGATAATAATATACTACAGTATGATAAGATAAACGTTATAGTAACTAGTAATAATGAGTATAAAAATGAATTAGGAAGTTTATGTAAGCAAATTGAATCATTAGTAAACGAAATAAAAACTAGGATTAATCAGATTTTACCTACTTTTAGAGTAAAAAGGGCATTATTTAGTCCTTTAGGTTCGTTAGTAAAAATCATTTCAGGAAACTTAGACGAAGAGGACGCAAAACAATACAACTTTGAAATAAGTCAGTTAAAAAAGGAAGAACATTCAGTCGAACGAAAAGTATCCTTAGTAGTTAACGCTTTAGATAAATTCACTAATCTATCAGATAGTATGAATTCAAATATTAAATACTGAGATAACAAAACAGTTGAGATTCAATCACTTCTTGAAACAGAAAGCCGACGTTATAACATAATTACATTAATGAATAACTTGTACCAAATTTCCAATAACTTTCGTACTATTTATGATTTCATTCAAGAAACCGAGACCGCTATTGCCTTCAGCAAGTTGCATACCCTACATCAGTCAATATTAAATTCCACAGAGCTTATGCAAGTCCTTATAGAAATTGAGAAACATGATAATTTAATTTACCCGGTAACAAGGGAAAACCTAGTTAAGTTAGAACGTAATATTTTGTTAAAATCATACATTGACAGGAATAAGTTAGTTTTTGTATTAGAAGTACCGCTAATAGAACCCAACACGTATATATATTATAAAATAATTCCCATTCCTATATACAATCCCTTAAACCGAAAAACCGTTACCATCATTCCCAAACAACCCTACCTAATGGTGAATAGGTTGAAATACAGACCCGTAGCGAACCTGTGTGGAGAAGCCGAGGACAACAAGTTCTTGTGTTTGCGAGACGACCTAGCACAGTACCCTACCGAAACCTGCATAGAGGAGATAATGACGCTAAAGGACAACTGCAGCAGATGCCACCAGCATCCTATACACATGGAAAAAGAGAAGATACAGAGGATAGTCGGAAACTGTTGGCTGATATACTCCGAAACAGGACTAATTATCACGGAACACTGTGAAGACGAAGTTTACAAACAGAACATACAAGGGACATTTCTAATATGGCCGAGCCAACACTGCACAACCCAGGTACAAGATGTCGTAATAAAAACACCGACAAACGCTTCAACGATCAATCTTCAACTACCGTTTGTACAGATACCAGAAGTACGTCACGGCATCAGACAAGAAGACAAACGACTCAACCTCCGAAACGTGGATTTCAGTGATATCAAAGACATTATCAACAGTGCAAAGTTTAGTGTCAGTGAAAGTATTTCAGACGACTATATGTATGTTGTAAAAAACATAAGTGTATGGACAATTTTACTCTATTCTATCATTTTTATTATCTTGTTATCACTTCTAATTAAATTCAAGTTATTTACAAAATGTATAAGCCGAAATTCTCCGAATACGTCTTCAACGTCTTCAGATAATTTCTCTCTTAAGGGGGGAGGTGTTAAGGTTGAGCAACCCTTACAATTATCATTCGTCAGCACTAAGTCATCATCCTAAAATGTAGAACGTACGTCATAATCTAAATTGTCAACGCTTCACTATTTTAGATATAAATATCATTGTATTTTAGATTTAATTATTATTGTCTTAATAAACCTAGTGGAAACTCTGTCCGTTTAAATAAATTATTTTTATTAATTCCTCCGCCACACCTAACTTAATTCGGGCGGAGCCGCGGGCAAAAGCAAATTTCAAATAAATGTGTACACAGTGGTTCCCAATTAGTATTTGCTGCGTACCACTTAAAGAAAGATCTTTAACTAGCGCACCCCTTATTGCAGGAGAGATAAATAAAATAAAAACAGCTTTTTAACATTTATTACGTGAACATCAAAATACAATGAAAATCAGTCTCGTTAACCGTCCCATTGTTCTCTTTTGTTAGTTTGCTCATCCGGTGTCCTTACGTGACTTAACAGATTAATGCAACACAGATGTTTGGTTAATGTGACAAATGTGCACGTTTTTCTTTGCACAACTCAGAAATATCTGGTTGCTCTTTTGTCAGCTTCAGTCTCATGTCGTGTTCCAGTTGAAGTCTATGACGATATTTAGTTTTCAAGTTCGTCATAGCCGAAAATCCACTCTCGCAAAGGTAGGTCGTGCAAAATGGCAGTAAATATTTTATTGCTGCTTCGCTGACACGGTGAATGCCTCTGATCTGAAGATCAGCCCAAAAGTCACCCACTGATTTCTCTGCAAAACAACTCCTGAGTCTGCTGTTGCATGATATTTCTATCAATTCCTCTTGATCAGAGATCGGTAGGTGGTCGGTGGAATGGTTAGTGAAAGGGTTGTTTATCCAGTTCCATTGCGGCGATATTTCTGGGAAATAACTGCGTAGTGACGCCGATAGATTTTGCAGGTGGCATTTTATGGCTAATTTAACATCTTCATTCACAGACGAAGAAGTAGACTCCAAAAAAATTTTTAGATTCGGAAACTGGTCATATTTAGCGTTATCAATCAAAGATATCCAGAGGCTTATTTTTTTAATAGTTGACTCAACTTTATCCTGCATAGTAAACATGGTTGTATCTTGGCCTTGTAGTCCCATATTCAACTCATTCATTTTTGTGAAAATATCTGACAGGTAAGCCAACTTTTGCAGCCACAGCGGATCAATCAGCATCTGTTTGTACTCATCATGTTTCTGCTCGACCAAAAATAATTCAATTTCATGTCTCAACTCAAAAATTCTCGAAACCACTCTTCCTCTGGATAGCCAGCGTACTTCAGTGTGTAATAACAGGGTCTCGTGCTCACTGCCAAGCTCTTTACAAATATCTGTAAAAATTCTTGAGTTTGTGGCTCGAGCCTTGATTAAGTTTACGATTTTTACAGCATTTTTAAGAGTGATGTCTAAGCTGGCTGGAATATTTTTACAAGCAAGTGCCTCACGATGAATTCCACAATGGGTCCATTTTGCGTCTGGGGTTACATCTTGTATCCGCTTCACAAGTCCCGAAAACCGACCAGTCATTGCTCTGGCACCGTCAGTGCATATCCCTACACATTTTGACCATTCCAATTTGTTTTCTTTCACAAAAGCATCGACCATGTGAAATATATCTTCCCCCGTTGTGCGAATCGGAAGGGCACGACAAAACAGGAACTCTTCATGAAACTTTTTGGAATGAACATAACGAACTTATGTTAATAGTTGAGCTAAGTTTGCTACATTCGTGGATTCATCAAGTTGTATTGCAAAGTAATCGCTTTGTGAGATGCGTTGAATCTGGTGGGTTTTCACATTCTCTTTCACATTTCTGCAATACGAGACAGTGTTATTTGACATAGGAATAACATCAAGTTCTTTTGCCATTTTTTCTCCGAACATACATTTAACCATGTCTTTTGCTGCAGGTAGTACAAGGTTTTCCCCAATAGTATGCGGTTTTGATTGCTTTGCAATTAAATAACTTACTCTATAAGAGGCTTGCAAAGCGTTAATATTCGAGTTCAGAGAGAGTGCCTCAATAGACTTTTGCTGATGTTTGAGGTCCTTTAATTTATGTTGAAAGAAGGAAACAGATTGATCTTTCAAATTAACATGTTTAGTTTCCAAATGGCGACGTAGTAACCATCCTTACTTAACGAATGATTTGACAGCTTTTCTGTGGTAATGGAGAATCAGGGTCTCCAGAGCTTGTAAATCCAAACTGAATATAACTATCATCATATTTTCGTTTTTTAGAGACGATTCTTTGCTATCAAGGTTTCTTTTTCTTTGTGTCAGATTACTGGTAGAGGGTGACACATCACTAGCAGGTAATTGTTCAGTATGGCCTGACTCCTCCTCATCAGCCTTTTGGCGCCTTATCAGCCACTGTTCCATCTGAAAGACAAGAGGACTTTTCAACTCGGCTTAGCTACGTAAAAAAAACTTTAGCATTAAAAAACCCCCGCATAAAAGCAGACTTCCGGTTTCATCACCAGGTCTCATCATCGGGTGTTATTAAAAGGTCTCATTACAACGAATCGAATGAGCCTAAACTCCATGGGTTACTAGTAAGCATCCCAGGGTTCTAGCTCCTACCTTCGAGCTTCGCACTCCATCATCAGATCAGCTCGATAGTACTATATTCTCAAAAGTTTTGTCACTACGAGACTAATGAGCCCAAACGCGATGGGTTTACTAGTAAGCATCCCAGGGTTCCAGCTCCCACCTTTGATCTTCGCACTCCATCATCAGATCAGCTCGATGATACCATAATCTCAAAGGTCTTGTCACTACGAGCCTATTGAGCACAAACTCGATGGGTTTACTAGTAAGCATACCAGGGTTACAGGTCCCACCTTCAAGCTTCGCACTCCATCGTCAGATCAGCTCGATAGTACCATATTCTCAAAGACCTTGTCAATACGAGTCGAATGAGCCCAAACTCGATGGGTTTACTATTAAGCATCCCAGGGTTCCAGCTCCCACCTTCGATCTTCGCACTCCATCATCAGATCAGCTCGATAGTACCATATTCTCAAATGTCTTGTCACTACGAATCTAATGAGCCCAAATTCGACGGGTTTACTAATAAGCATACCAGGGTTCCAGGTCCCACCTTCAAGCTTCGCACTCCATCGTCAAATCAGCTCGATAGTACCATATTCTCAAAGGTCTTGTCAATACGAGTCGAATGAGCCCAAACTCGATGGGTTTACTATTAACCTCTGGAATGTCCCTGTACAGCGAATCTCGTGGACCCTAACGCGTCCAAGGTTCTGGCGAAAATAAACTTTCAATCGACTTGCGTTAGGAATTTGATAAGTTTGTTAGGTTATTTTATTAGTTTCCTAACATGTTATGTACCATAATAAAGTTTATGAAATTATCTATCTTGTGATGTATAGTACTCACATGTGATAATAAAGTTGATAAGGCTTTTCATCGATTGTTTGCAGAATCCATTATTTGACACCGACACCTCTAATTATATTTCGTTCTTACGGGCCAAACACAAAATATACACTATTTTCCATTTTTCACATCACCACTATTAATTTCTCCAGCGATAAGATGTATTATTTTATTACAAAACACAGTAATTACTTCACAATAAATAAATATTGACAAACATAAAATGTAAGTCTGCGGCCGGTCGCCTGCCCAAAATGGCGACATGGCTTGGTATTTTATTTATTTTGATCTGATTTGGCTGTCTCAATGTCAGTTCCAATCATATCACACGGTTGCCAACTAAACTACTCATTATCTAAGACTACTTCCGGGAAGATAGATAGATAGATAGATAGATAGATAATTCATTTATTCATTGTTCGGTACAAACACAAAAAAAAAATTGGTTATTAACATATTACAAACCACACAAAATTAATTATGACAAAAAACATCAAAGTATACGGGAACGTTCTGAAACTTGGTGAATATTCATAAAACGTCGAAGTTTGCAATACTTTCTATGCGCTTATGCAGCGCACAGGACGCTAGCCGCCTAAAAAAGTTATGCGCTTATGTAGCGCATAGGACGTATGACGGGTTAAGCATCCCAGGGTTCCAGCTCCCACCTTCGATCTTCGCACTCCATCATCAGATCAGCTCGATGGTACCATATTCTCAAATTTCTTGTCACTACGAATCTAATGAGCCCAAATTCGACGGGTTTACTAATAAGCTTCATAAGGTTCCCGCTCCCACCTTCGAAGTTGAAATGTACCACAACAACATGCTCCAAGAAATCTACTTTCGAAAAAAAAACTATCATTAAAATCGGTTCACCCGTTTACGCTCCGCTAGCTGACAGACAGACACAGAGACAGAGTGACTCACACGTCAAAGTCATAACACCCCAAACACACACTCACGCTCGGACTTATCCAGTCCTTACATACTGGAATTAGCAAAAACTTTTAATCTAGGACTGCTTGAACCTGCAATATTCCAACCGGAGCATTAAGATAGAAAAACATTATCTTACCGTTTGTACGAATTGTCCTTAATATCGATATCGATGCGACGTTTATTAATTCACAATCAAAACCACAGAGCATATATCAAAACAATATCAAAACAAAATAATTTTACACCGACGACACGCACGCGTCAAGGTCACGCGAACAAACAATGGCGGAAAGAAAGATCTGGGGAGGGGTAAAACATTTCACTAGTGGTGCATTTGCGGAGATCGATGTGTGCAACACATCTCGATCGCGATGATTTAAAATATTTTTGCGCAAAAAACAGTTGTTTGCGTTCCTATTTTTTGTCGGATTAAACTATCTTGGTCAAGAGATTAGCACGCGGCATGCGTACCCCTTGATTGAGCAACGCGTACCCCTGGGGGTACGCGTACCACTAATTGGGAAATACTGGAGTACAGCATTACGGTAATATAACCAATGCGCTGCACAGATTAAATAATAATATGAAATGTCAATAACATAATTATAAAAATACATAGAAAATGTCAATTACATAATTACACAAATGAAAATGTGCAAATTATTCATATAAACACAATTATCAAGCGCAATTCAAAAATATAATTATATTGATTTATTTCATAACAGTTCAGGGTGACTGTAATGGTATAATTTGAAATTTAGATTTGCAAGTGTTTATTGACTTACAGCCATTTTATTTCGTTGTTTTAGGGCCGAGAGACAAAATCGACCTGTTTGAAGAATAATCCCATGGCACGCGCATCGTGCATTTAACCTGCGACCGCTAGCCGAGTCGCGCTGCCTGCAAGCGATGATAGTGCTAAAAGTGGATAGGCGAGGCGTTTGCTGATAGTACCTTGTTATCTCTACTGTTTAATAAATGAGTTAATTTTAATTTCAATTGACAGTTTTTTAGTTTTATTTCTATTTAAGTATCAAAAACCAAAAAAAAAAAATTAATTTATTGATGCAACAAACAACAAGCAAGTTTGTTCGGCAGTTGTCATGACAAAGATTTGGCAAGTTTGCATTTGCAAACATTATACAAGTTTGATGGGCGGAAACTAGACATCCCACTAATATTATAAATGTGAAAGTGTGTATTTATGTATGTATGGGTGTATGTATGTATGTATGGATGTATGTTGCTCTTTCACGCGATAACGGCTGAACTGATTTTAATTAAATTTGTCATGGCGATAGATAAGACCCTGGAGACGGACATAGGCTATACTATAACCTAATGGTCTACCCAGGGTTTGCTCCAGACAAGAGCATTCTTCAACGGTTAACAGGACAGACACGAAATTTAGCACATTTATACAGCTGTAATAGGCCGTTTTGGAGTGCACCATTGCCAAGCTGCAGCACCCAGAGCTGGCTTCATTTAATGGAACTCCTCAATGGGAAACAGCCCAGACTTAGAATTTTGCACATTGCTTCAACTATGGAAGCCCGGTCTAAGGTCCACCATAACCAGACTGCAGCACCCAGGGATTGGCTCCATATAATGGAACTCAACGGGCAACAGCCCAGACTCGTAATTTAAAACATCGTTTCAAACATTGTAGCCCAGGATAAGGTGCACCATAACCAGGCCGCAGCACCCAGGGTTGGCTCCATATAATGGAACTCCTCAACGGGCAACAGCCCAGACTCGGAATTTTGTACATTGTTTTAACCATGGTAGCCCGGTGTAAGGTGCACCAAAACCAGACTGCAGCACCTAGGGGTTGGCTCCATATAATGGAACTCCTCAACGGGCTACAGCCCAGACTCGGAATTTTAACGTGCGAGTCGAGAGTCCCGCTCATCGCAAAACGCGCGGCAGCATCTGGACGGATATACCTCCAGTAGCTAAGGGGCCGGCTGAAAACCAGCGCTGAAACTGAGATTTGTCTCAGCTCAGCATTGCTGAGCCGGTTCCTATTAGCACTATGTCTATGTAATATTCTATTGTTTGTCCATTTGTAATGAATGTGTTAATAAAGTCTTTTTCAATTTCAGTTTATCTATACAGCTGCCAGTAGCAACATCCCGAACAATTAAAGAGCCTCCCAAAAAATTCGTTCCCTAAGATGAATGGTGTGATCCGAAAGGAAGAAATATAATTAAAAATGTAGTCGATCGTGTGATCCGAGTGGAATATTTTGCTTTTTTTATGTGATCCGTTGCGTGCGACTGTGATCCGAGTGTACAAACTCGGTAATTGATAGGCGTATGGTGTGATTACGATTGCTCTGGCGGGCACAGACGTATCTCTCAGACAAAGGGATACGTCAATCTCTCTTTTGCAGCTGTTTAGTACTGCGCGCGCATCGACGTTGACGTTGATGTTTATTGTTGTTGTTTGTTTAATGTGTATCCACCTAAAAGTGTCAAAGTATAGTATTCATAGTGTAAGGATCGACTTTTGGTTGAAATTAAGCGAGTAACTTGTTTAAGAACAGCCAAGAAATTAGTTTTATTTTAGCACTGTCGACTGAAGGATTTCAGCTACCGAGTTGGTTGATAACTTCCAAGCATCAAGTCGTCTAATTTTAGCTACTTTCACTAGTTTAATTTTGGTCAAATACTTGATTGATAATTACCAAGTGCTTGGTTTAAATTAAGCGAGTAAGTTGTTTAAGAATAGCCAAGAAAGTCGTTTAATTTTAGCACTGCCAATTGATGGATTTCAGCTAACGAGTTGGTTGATAACTTCCAAGCATTTCGATGAAATTAACCGAGCAACTTGTTTAAGATTAGTAAATCAACTCGTCTAATTGAAGCTACGTTCACTTGTGTGATTTTGGATAAGTACTTGATTGATAATTACCAAGCGCTTGGTTTCAATTAAGCGAGTAACTTGATTAGGAATAGCAAAAAAATTCGTTTAATTTTAGCACTGCCGACCTGATGGGTTTCATCTAAGGAGTTGGTTGATAACTACCAGGCATTTCGTTGAAATTGACCGCGCAACTTGTTTAAGATTAGTAAAGCAACTCGTATAAGTTTAGCTACTTTCGCTTGTTTCATTTTGGTCAAGTATTTGGTTGATAATTACCAAGTGCTTGGTTTAAATTAAGCGAGTAACTTGTTTAAGAATAGCCAAGAAAGTCGTTTAATTTTAGCACTGCCGACCTGATTGATTTCAGCTAAGGAGTTGGTTGATAACTACCAAGCATTTGGCTGAAATTAACCGAGCAACTTAATACAAAGTGAGATAATAATGTAAACACTACCTAGATGCAGCTTCATTAATATAATATTTACAGTAAGAATTTAAAACAAAACTAGATAAAAAAAAAATGCAATTGGCATATTTATTGCTTTTACAGTGGTGGGGATTACGATGATTTCTGGAGCGTCAACAAATAGCCTTTAAGCATACGTGTATCTGCTAAGCGCCCCTTGTATAGGAGGAGGGATATCATTCCAGCACTTAGACGCCGCAAACTTGAAACTACCTCTGAGAGCAGCAGTTCGGTGCATAGGTATAATGGCCATTGACTTGAACCTGCGCACACTTTTGGACCAAACCAGTTTATTAAAAAGGTAGGTGGGGGTTTTGTGTCTTACCACCCCGAACAGCAGGGTGGCCAAGTGCAGGCGCCGGCGTGCAGGCAAGTTAAGCAAGTTAGCGGCGTTCAAGTATGGAGTGATGTGGGACCGGGGAGGGACTCTGAAACAAAAACGAGCACATGCTTTCTGCACTCGTTGTATGAGCCTCTTGGAACGACCAGTAATGCCCCCTACACGACATCACAATAGTTTAACCTAGCTCAACACGCAAATCGACACTAAGGTAATCTCGTATATTATATAGAACTTTGAGGCGATAGAAGCAGTTACTCACAACATTTAGTATGTGGTTCTCATAAAGCGCAAATTCCCGTCCATTAAAAGGCCGAGGTTGGTTGCTTCGACCACCCGTTCGATTGGTTTGCCCATGACGGCGACATTCCCGGAAGTCAGAGCTTCAAGGGTATTATGGATTTGATGTTTTGACCCAAAAACGACTTATTTCGACTTGCCAGGATTAAGAACTAAACAGCATTTGTCTGACCAAGAGGAAATACGGTCTAGGTCAGCATTTATCTTGTTTATGGCAGCAGAAGTGTCTGACGGCACGCTAGAAAAGTAAAGTTGCACGTCGTCCGCGTACAGGTGATACTTGCAGCTCTCTATACTGTTAGTGATATCAGCGCTATACAGTATGAAGAGCAGAGGCCCGACTATCGAACCCTGCGGTACTCCTCTTGTCACAGGACAAACAGAGGACCGCTGAGCACTACCATCCACCCTACGCAATGCAACTGCCTGCGCACGGCCAGACAAATAGCTACTGAACCATTTTGTAGCAGTGACATCAAACCCGTAATAAGACATCTTGGATTATAGTAGGGGTATGCTAATACAGTCGAAGGCCCTGGAGAGAAATAAAAGTACTAAAAAAGTACTTTTACCAGCATCACGAGCTTGTAAGATGTTATCGACTACATCGAGCAGCGCAGTAGCTGTCGATCGACCTTTGCGAAAACCTGACTGCAGTCCAGGGAGTATGCTGTTTTTCTCCAGGTAATCGGACAGCTGATCGCAAACTACCCGTTCTATTATCTTCGATGCACTAGGAAGAATACTTATAGGTCGCAGTTGAGACATTTCAGTGGGATTCGGTTTTTTTGGTAACGGGGCCACCTGAGCGATTTTCCAGTCAGCTGGGAAAGTCATTGTCAGAATGCTCATATTAATAATGTAAATCAGTACGTCTGTAGTTCTCGGTAAAGTCAGAAGTATCATGTCAATATCAATTGAGTCGAGTCCTTTTGCTGTGGTTTTTATTGACGTAATGAGTTTTGTGACGGCAGTAACAGTAGTAGGAGAAAGCGTGAAAGTTTTGTCATTATGTCTATTAAATTCAAAAAAAGTTAAGTCAGATAAAGTCACTTCCTGTTTCCCAGGAATATTAAGGAAATGACGGTTTATCAAGTCAGGGTCATCAAATTGTGCCGGGAGGTCAGTCTGCGTCTGTGAATCTGGAAGAACAGTGCGCTTTAAGGTTTTTCAGAGAGTCTTCGAGTCGGTAATGTCATTGATATGATGCGTGAAGAAGGCACGTTTCTCGTTATAAATGGCTTCTATCACAAGGTGCTTCAGGTCGAGGTAATACCGCTTGTGAACATCGCTCCCGGTTCGTTTGTAACGAGTGTGAGCCTCGTTTCTGAGCCGCATCATGAGCCGAACGTTGCTCGTGAGCCATGGTTTAAGTGCCTTCTTCATCACTATCGTCTTCTTCTTCCTAGTAGCAGTAAGTTAAATAGTCTAACCATGTCATTTATGTCGTTAAGTAAATAAATTTGTTCCCAGTTTATGGCGTCAAGGTCATTGTTTGATATAGTTAGGTTAATATCTTTCAGTGGTCTATAGGTAATACGTCTAGGTGTCGGTTTCCGTTTTTTAATGTCAAACTCGGCTGTGATGAATGCATGCCTCCCTAAGTCCGGGATATCCTGCACGTCCACAGACACAACACGAGCGTCGGAGCAAATAAGGTCTATAGTTGTCTGGCTGTTCCGTAAAGTGAGTCGGGTCGCTTACATGTTGTGTCAAGCCAATCGTTGTCAGAAATTGTGTCAAACATCTAAGTTTTCTGCCGTTCTTGTCCATATAATTAATATTAAAGTCACCCAGTAAAATCAGTCGGTCGTATTTAATAAAAGAAGTTATTGAGTAAGTCAGACAAAGACATCAGACAAAGCACGGATGTGGCTACATCTAGGCTAGTATATTTTAGTTACTTTCATAGTGTGATGTCCTATGGTATCTTGTTGTGGGGGAATGCAGCGGATATTCAAACTATTTTTATTTTACAGAAAAGAGCTATTCGAGCAATTTATAATTTAAAACGAACAGACTCCTTAAGAGAGTTTTTTAAAGAAATTGACATACTAACAGTAGCTAGTCAATTTATTTTCGAAAATATAATTACAACATTTTCCAAAATTAGCGATAGCTGTAATGTTAACCTAAGAAATAATCACAGACTGTGTGCGCGCCGATTTAGACTCGCGAAGGTTAGCAATTCTTTCAAGGGTCAGTGTATTCTCTACTATAATAAGATACCTCTGGAGATTTTGAAATTGCCATTTGAGCAATTTAAAAAGCATGTTAAAGCGACTTTGTCAAAAAAGGGATATTACAATGTTCAAGATTACTTAAATGACAGGACTGTATGGGGTTAATCTGGCCCAACACAGGCCTTGCTGTTAATAATTTTGTAATTATTTATTCCTGCTTATTAATCATAATAATTATTTTTTTTATATTTGTAATAGTTAAGCACAACCTATTTTTAAAAGAGATCTAAAAATCAATCTGTGGGAGTTTCTACGCCCTTCTTCTCCCACAGTGGTCCAATGTAGAGAAGAGGCAAAATTGACGTTTGCTAAGTATATGTAAATATCTACAGTAATAAAGTAAAAAAAAAAAAAAAGTAATGGCATCAAAAAAAGTGTCAACATCGAGCCGCGGTGGCCGATATTATTCATATTCATATTCTTTATTGCATAGATAATATAAGGTTACAGACAATTAAAATAAATTCTAATAAGCAAAGGCGAGCTTATCTCTAAAAAGAGATTTCTTCCAGCAACCCTAGGCAGGACAGGAGAGTTAATTATACAGGAAAGTCCTAGTTCGCAATAACACTCTATACTTACGTACGAAAATTACTTTCAAAATATATATAAACTATACCAAATAAAAAATAAAAATATATACTTCAACTACATAAAATACAATATATAGCATGAACATACATAAACTATAAGAAATCATACAAATACCTACATAAATATGGTACCTTTTACGGAAGAGAAAGGAAATGCACTTTCAGTCTTTTCTTAAATGTGAAAATTGAGGGACTTTCCCTAATAGCGCAGGGAAGTGCGTTCCACATTCGGATTGCCCTTAACCTAAACGAGTGTTCGTAAGCGGCAGTGTTATGCCGAGGAGTTGAAAGGAGAGACACCGTGTGGGATCTCGGATTGCTATCCCTTGGGAAAAGAAAGTCAAAACGTTCACGTAGATATTTGGGGTATCGGGGATTTCGCAATATATTGAACAGATAGGAGAAAATGTGCATGTCACTGCGAAGACGGATCGGGAGCCACCCCAGCTCCTTGCGATACTGGGTGACATGGTCATACTTGCGCAACCCGTAGATAAACCGATTCCCGATATTTTGAAGTCGTTCGAGTTTGTTCAGTTGTTCTTCGTTCGCGCTGATCCAACAAACATCCGCATAGTCTATTAAAGGTAGTAGAAGGGACTGAGCAAGAGTGATTTTAGTCTGCCGTGGCAGGAAGTACTGCAATCTTTGGAGGGAGTGAAATGACGCAAAGACTCTACCTCACAAACATGGGGCGACCAGGACAACAAGTTGTCAAATATAACCCAAGATTCTTAGCTTTCTCACTGTAAGTAATTATGGTACCATCATACAATACAGGATCGACGGGCGAATTCTGTAATAAGTTAAGCGAGTGCCGTGTACCCATAATCATGGCTTGAGATTTTCCCGGGTTGACTTGCAGCCCCTATGAAATAGACCATTTCCTGATGTTGTCGAGGTCAGCATTCAACGCCTCTACACATCACACGGAGAGAAGTGCCGATATATTTGGAGGTCATCTGCGTAGAGATGATAAGAAAAAGTAAGAACGTCAGATATGGAGTTTATGAATACTGAGAAGAGGAGAGGAGAAAGGATACCACCCTGCGGGACACCCGTGGAGACCTCACACCAGTCCGTGGAGACCACACACCAGTCCGTGGAGACCTCACACCAGTCCGTGGAGATCTCCTCAGAATTAATCCGCTGCTGGCGGACTCTCAGGTAGGAGTCAAACCAGCGAGCCGAGTGCGAGGAGACTTTAAGCGACTTTAGAATTTCAACCATGATATCGAAATCGACGCAGTTGAAGGCGCTACTGAAATCAAGCAGTGTGATCCATAGCCGATTGAATATCGTCAGTGACTTTAAGAAGAGCCGTGGTAGTGCTGTGACCCTGCCTGAAACCTGATTGATCGGGATTTCATTTTTTGTTATATAAAGTTGTATAAAGTTTTTTGAGGACAGGTAGGAGGAGAGCTGGATGTGAACAATTGATTCCAGGACTTTGGAGAGGATAGGCAGAATAGATATGGGACGGAATTCTTTAAAGGAGACGGGATTGGATTTTTTAGGTAGGGGAATCACAAGTGCCTGTTTCCACTGAGTGGGGAAGCAAGATTGTTCAAGCGACACATTCATTATGTGGGTGATGATAAGTAATAGCTCATCGATGATGCTGGTTATCATCTGATAACAGATCTTGTCCTCACCTATGGCCTTTGAAGAGATCGCTAATATTGCCCTCCTTACTGCGCCGATTCCGACATGGTTAAAGTTGAAGGGTGAACTGTGGGCTGTGGTCTTGGACCGTAGGTTACGAAGGGTGGCTTCCTTAACGAGGGGGTCCATCACGACAGGGGGGATGGCAAAGAAATAGTTGAGACCGTTAAGGTGACATTTCCAGCAGCCAAGTCCTGGGACTTACCTACACCAAGAGTCTTCAGGAATTTTCAAACCTGTGCTGGAGTATAGCTCTCAATAAACTCGTAGAAGTGACGACGTTTGGCATTACGACACAGACGAGTGCAAAGATTACGGAGGCGTTTGAAAATTAAAATGTTCTCGTCAGTCGGATCCAACTTATATCTCGTCTTGACTCGGTTTCTCTTGGCCATCAGACCCTTGATGGTGTCAGTAAGCCACGGCGCAGGTAGGTGCTTAACCTTAACACTCTTGACCGGAGCGTGCTTATCAAACAAGCTCAGGACAGTAGAGTTAAAGTTCCGGACTTTGTCTTCAACGGCCTCGCTATCAACAACAGGGGACCAGTCAACAGAGGCGGCATATGATTTAAGGGAGTTAAGATCCATGCCCTTGAAGCTACGAATGTCAAGGAATTTAGCTGCGCGCTTGGGAGGCCTTAACTTGAATGAAAGGTAAATCAAATCATGATAGGAGAAGGGGGCATTAAGATGGCCATGCACAGCAACCTTGGATATGTTAGAAGTAATCATCAGATCAAGAAGCTGAGCGACCGTTATTTTTGAGAAGGCAAATGTTAAAGTCTCCGAGAATTAGGGTGTCGCTATAAAGAGGAGTCAGATCATTGAGGAGGGTTTCAAATGAGTTAAAATAGTCAATGCGAAGAGAGGGGCTATAATAGACACCCAGGAGGACTTTATTGTGACGCAAGCAAATCTCCAAGAACAGATGTTCAGCGGTACCAGAGTACAGGCTTGGCGACTGGCTGATGACTTTGCATGGAATGTCGGCACGTAGGTATATGGCTACACCGCCATCAGCCTTGCCGTTCCGATAGAGACTGAACCCTGGCAGAGCATACATGGCAGAAGGAAGTGAAGGGTTAAGAAAAGATTCCGAAACAAGAATACCATGTATGTTCTGATCGCTAAAAGTTACAAGGAGGTCAGCATAGCTGGTGTGAATGCTTTGTGCATTAATATGGATAACGTTGAAGTTTGTATCAAGATTAGAAAACACCCGCTTTAAGTTGTAAGGCAGTGAGTCATCTGCTGATGACCCTACACTTCCCGCACTAGGAAACATCACTATTAGAACAAGAGAAGAAGCTGTCATCAAAGTTGTAGGTATCCATAAACTAGATATAATATAATAAATTCAAATACAGAAATAAATAAAATAAATAAACACAATACTTATTTAAAACAAAAGAAATACATTTGCCTGAACCCAGTCGAACACTGAGCTTGCTGGGAAAGAAATTGGACAAACTAATACAAACTTACAAACATTGAAATAAAAAACATAAGCTGGACTTACAAATAAAAAGTAAAATAGACGAAACACAGTAGGTATAAAACACAAAACATAATTTACATGAACACATTCCACGCATTCCAATAATACATCATCGCTACTACGGCTAAATGTAAAAATTAGGCCGTGGCAGCGCAACGTTGGACAAACGATGGAGAAATGTTGGGAACTAGCTAGCTTGATTGACACGACATGCATGTCGATGACATGGTGTTGTACAAAATTTTTACTTGATTCCATTGCAAAACAAAACCAAAAAATGCTAAGAAAAGAAGGATTTGGAATATTTTAGACTACCTACTGAGTAAAAGTGAAAATGAGATGTATTACCCGTCCAACTTGCGAGAACAGGGAAAAAATTGAGAATAGCTTGAGTACGAGATTTCTACTTCTTGACTCCCGTTGGATCAGCGCGCCTGGAGCTGGGTAGACGCTTGCCAGGGGCAGGCACCGAAGAAGCCGCTACCGCCCCAGCAGCAACCGCAGCCGGTTTCGGGGCAGGGATGTTGGCTTGTTTAGGCACAGGCAGAGCAGAAGGAGGGAACTTGGCAGTTATAACTTGGAGCTCCGACATACTCTCCACCTTCTGTCTGGACTTGTCAGGAAGCAGCAATACGATCCTGCCCTCAGTTGTCCAGCAATTCAGCATACCGAAGTGTTTTCGCGCAGCCACAAACACCTCGTGCCTGGATTTTTTAAGGAACTCTCACATTGTGAATCCAGTTCCCTTCAAAGCTGTCTTGGCTTTCCAGGCCTCTGATCGAGCACTGATGTTTGAGAAACTCACCAGTAAAGGACGGGGATTAGAAGGCTTCTTGGTAGATCCGAGTCTGTCCACTACATGTATGTTGGACACACACTCGGGGGACAACTTCATTTTGTCGGACAGTATTACACGCACAATGTCAATGGCCTGCTCCTTCACTTCTTCGGGGAGTCCATGAAGAAGGAGCACCTTCCGCCTGGATGCCATCTCGAGACGGTGCTGGTCAGCAAGCAGCAACTCCATCTGAGAGCGCAGCAAGTCAAGGCAGTTCCAGGTGAATGCCTTGAACTCAACAAATTCACTGGCGATGATGTTGATATCAAGTTGGCTGCTGGAGGAAGACATGGTGGCAGCCTCCCGAAGCTCCTTCTCATATTGAGACATCCTTGTGTTGAAAGTGGTGGCAATCTTCTCCATGTTATTGTTCAACTTTCTGTAGAGGTCCATTGTGAAGTGAAGTTAGAATCCAAGGTTTGTTTATAAGATTGTTTATAATAAACTCAGTGTTGTTGGGGGTCCAGGCCTAGTTTTATTTTATAATAATTGACATTAAATTATTGTTAAAACTAATATTAAAATGAATTTAAAATCGGGAGTTAATTTTTAAGATGTTGCTTGCTAGGCTACCCTCCAAAAAAAAGTATGCGGTCCCAATGATTAAATGTTTGCTCTTAATTATTGTTTTCAACTACATTTGTTCTACGAGCGCAGCGGAAGGATGTGTAAGTGTGCGCGCGTAGAGGCCCCGGCGCAGGAAGAAACCAATGCTCCAACCCCGTCCTCCACATATTTCGACCAGACGGGGATCGTGCCGTAGTCGGTAATTAGGCACGGCGGGAGCACGTCCATCCTCTCCAGCCCGAAGCCAAGACTCGTTTATGGCAATAATGTCTGCGTTCGTATCTGTTAAAGTCGCAATCAGCTCATCGTGTCCCGTACCAAGGGAACCAGCATTAAATAATCCAACTTTTAAGTTATTAAACCGCGACATCATGAAAACGAGCAAAAAAGTTAAAAGAACAATAGCAAATGAATGAATGCATACAGGTAAGTGACTCAGCCCACGAAGATAAAAGTAAATAGCAAGTGCAGCACAAAGTGATAAATAAAGAGTGATAGTGAAAACCTATAACATATATATACATACATAAGTTATATACGGATAAATTTATTTAAAATGATTGCTTCCAGGCTGAATCACGCGACGGTACGAGGCATATTTGTCGCTCCACTCCCGCGACAAGACATAGCAATGACGAAATAAGCATATAGGCCACAACAAAACGGTAAAAAACGGTATTTTTTTACAATTATACAATTTATCAGAAACGAGTTACAAACAAACAACAACAACGAAACATTTAATTGCAGGACTTTACTACAAAACAAACAAAAACAATAACAATTAAGGAATTGTTTGTACTTCGGCTGGCAAAAAAATGTGCAGATCGGATAACCGACGCACGTGATGAGCCGGCTGACCCTCAGACCTGCGGGCTAGGATCCTGCCGTCGCGGGTCCACACGAAGCGCCAGGTGGCGGTGCGCGCGGCCTCGCGCGCCCGCTGGAACAGCTGTCGGTTGGCGCTAGTCAGCCGCTCGTTCACATAGAAACGCTGCGGCGCGCCGGCCAGGCCCTGCCCTTCGTTGGTGGCACCGCGGCGTGTGCGCGCGCCCTGCAGCAGCTCGTCCTTGACGGCGCGAGGCGCCAGGAGCAGCACGATGGGCCGCGGCCGGGCCGCCTCGCGCGTCCGCCCGGCACGATACACCGACACCACGTCACGCACGTCCAGCTCCACGCCCAGTTTTGCGCAGATCCGCGTGGCTTGGCCGGCGGCACTCTCACCGGGGTCCTCCGGGATGTTCGTCACCTGGATGTCGTTCGACAAAAGCTCGTGGTCGCGGTCGTTCAGCTCTATTTGAAGAGTCGCGACGGCTTTTTCGAGGACTCGGGTAGCAGCTGACGCCGCCCCATCTATGATCTGCCTTTTAATAGCGTCGTCGCGGCCCTCGAAACGATCCATCCTTTCGCCAAGCACGGACAGGTGCGCTCTCAAGTCCTGAAACTCGTCGCGAAACTCCTTCAGCTCCTGTCGGATGGTGTGGAATTCCACTCCGATGAAGCGTTTCAGCTCAATAAGCGCACTGACCATGTCCTCCCCATTGAAGGATGCAGGAGAGCAGGGCATGGCCGTGTCCGCGCTTAGCGAGTCCGCAGAGGAGGCAAGCAGTGCGGTGGCGGTCTGAGCGGAGGCGGGCCGAGCGGCAGCAGCGGGCCGGTCGGTGGCGAGCGGAGCGGCGGCTGGCGGAGCCGAAGAGGAGGATTGACCCAGCAGGCCTTTAACGGGTGTGTCAGCGCGGTTGTCTCTCGGTTTTAATCTCTGGCAATCAGGACAGTCCCAGTCCTTGGTGATAACTGCTCCAGCTGAGACACCCACACAAGCACCGTGGTACTGGCCGCCACATTTTGGGCACGATACGATGCCAGTGCGCCCAATAAATTTAGCACATGCCTCACACTTTTTCATTGTTTTGTGCTGTTTTTTTTCCTTTTAACACTGGGTAGATGTCACAGCACATGACAGTATGAATCTATTTTGGTCACTTTTTGGCCTAATCACTGAACCTTTAAATACGCAAATAATAATTGTCAATATTTACACTAATGCGCATTAAATAAATGTATTTGCATAGCAAAAACAACGCTAGTTTTATTTTATATGAACGGCGGCGATAGTAGGCGCATACGTCATATGGCGTCCGGGAGTACATTTTTGAAGCCTGCAAATTTGTCAGAAAACATCCCAACCTGTACTCCCCAATACATACTATAAAACGAAATGACCGAAACCTACATACATTAAAAGTACCATTCTCTAAACTAAAATTAATATCCTCAGGGCCGCATTCCATGGTAATAAAAATATACAACCACATACCAAATAGTATAAAAAATATAGATAAAGCTACGCTATTTAACAAACATTTAAAAAATTTCCTAATACACAAAAGCTACTACAATATAAAAGAATTTTTTGACGATAAGATGACATAATGACAAATCGACAAGACAATAATAATAATATTTAGGAGCATGCCGTAATATAATTTAACATTGATTTAGTTTGATTTAATTTAATTTAAATATAAGGGACTTGTTATAAACTGTTATAGATAAATGTAGATGTTACTTTTTAATTTTGAATTCTATTGTCGTTGGAATATAAATATTTATTAAAGTTCAAGTTAACATGAACATTTAAAATGTAATAGAAATAAGTAATTAATTATGTAATATTAAGTAAAACCCGTATCTCTCAAAATTGCAACGCCTCTACGAGGCGTCACATGTATACCTATATCCTGCCTGTACCACCTTTTTTAATGTAATGTGACAGCAATAAATGATTTGATTTGATTTGATTTGAGTCACTCCGAGTGACACTCACAGTAAGCGAGTAACTTGTTTAACCCTCGGGTTAAATTTTCGTATGGAACATAGACGGCTTGGCAGTTTCTTACGAACTCTTCAAAAATATGTCTGATAGGTGCCAACTTATCAGTTTTCGCTCTTTCTTCACGCGTGTTCAAGTCATCGAATCTCATACAATTGACAATAAACACAAAGCGTCTCAAACTCATTGTTATTTGAAATATATCGATACCGGTTCCGTCACCTGCCCATAAATCTTTCAGGTTTTGTCTTCCAGATTTGAATAATCCAGCTAAGAAAAGTAATCCAATAACTGCTTTTAGTTCGCTCATTGTGATATCTGAATAAGCATATTCGTTGGAAGTATTGCACCCCTGCCTCATATTGCGGATTTTACTATTTGTATGTTCCATAACTACCTCCAACATATTTTCGGTCACAAACAGATAAAAGCAATCAAGTTCTTGCTGGGCATGTCTTGCATGAGGTTTCACTCCAGGTGTTCCAGTAAAAATGTTTTCTGCTCTAGTACGGATGCGAGCACTCGGAGGATTACGGTACCATATTGTGTTATCTTTGCCTTTATACTTCGATCCGTGAGTAAAGTTGCTCAAAGGCTGAGACATCTCCTCATCACTATCACTACTCGGTTCATTATGAACTTCTGCTTCTTCCTCAGTGTCATATAAATCATGTTGGACACTCACGTGATCGGATTCGGCTCCACTTTCATCAAAAACAACGTCATCCTCGACGTCATCAAAGTCTTGTTGTAAAATTCTGCTTATTTCGGCATTACTTAATCTCCTGGCCATATTTAACTGCAACAATATGATAATTATGAATAATTAACCACACAAAGCAAAATAAATAATGGAAAACAAAAATAACCACTTACCAATTAAAAGTTACGCCGCGTGCCTGGTCGGGTCTCTCAGGCCCGAGGGCGCAGAAAACGCGTGTTACTTGAACGCGAGCGCGGTGCGAACTGCGGGAGGGGTGGTAATCGGACTGCTAGTCTATATCGCGAAGCTACTCTGGCGCACAGCGTTGCTAGTTTCGAATTTTAAGAAATATTGTCGATTTCTTGAAGTGACGGGTCTGTCAGACCCACCAGGCACCCCGAGGGTTAAGTTTCGAAGTGAGGATATGATGATGTTTTGTTTGCATTCTGTTGGGCTGGAAACATCGCTGCCATAATACACCACAGAAAGCAAAATTGGTCGGTTTTTTTTTTTTTTTGGATGTTGACACACGCCCGTTTTAATTTTATAGCTCTAGGAAGGTCGATGAATACTGATGCCCGCAGAGGATTATATTTATTTATGTTGACCTCTAGATAAGAATTGGCTACAAATGACCAACCACTATCCCTTTCCTGAAACTCGTCCATAAGAGTAACAATCCAATAACATTTTTAAATATTTCATTAAAGTCGAAATTTTTATGAATGACTATGTTCCCGGTAACAAACGATTTAACTTCGCGGTTTTCATCCTTCGGTAATGAAAACTCTGCGAAAAGCACAAAAATCACTTTGACACTGTTAAACGAGTCAAGACGTGCATTCACCAACTGGCCCACGCGACTACGTAGCGAACGTAGGAAAACAGCTGGAGGGCACGTGTCGCTAACGACATCTTCGCTGTCTGAACTACCTTGAGACCTCACTCGGTAAGTTGCGGTTACGGAACGCACTACACACTTTCTCAATGCCATCACTTACTCTCACGGAACTGTTACTCTTATGGACATTGCTTCGTAGGTGCGACGAAAAAGCACTACTTTTCACGCTAATATCACATACTGTGCAATATATCAACCTATTACCTGCCATATTGAAATGTGCCTGTATGTATGTAAGTACAGTAATGCTCAATACAAGTCACCTCAGTTCAATACTCTACAAAATCTATAAAGGTGGCTAGACGTGAGCGCGAGTGTACTTATCAAAATGAGTGTAAAACCTTACCGATTAAAATTTACCGATATACCTAGTCGGTCCATAAGTTCTGTCACAAATATTTTGCCGCATAGTAAATGATACCAAGTTTTATTTTATTTAATACTATATATGGTTTGATAGCTCATTAAATACTGATAAATTAGAACGATTATTGGATTTAAATGCTATATTACACAAATGCTAGTTTCTTGAGAGATTTTGCACTTTTTTACCCAATCAAAAATACGGACGTGATTCACTTTATCTTTTTTCCATGACTCTTAAAACCTTTCTAACTTACGTGAGATTTTAGTCAGAACCCTCCCTGAACCCGTTACCTTCATTTTGAAACATAAGATAACTAAGTCTGGGTAAAACTAATTTTCATATTCACATTTTACGTAGTGTACTTGTTGCCCACAAGATCATTTTATACGTTTTTCTGAAAACGTAAAAAGTACGTTAAGTTCTCTTTGGGAGCATTTGGAACTGAAAGCTAACAGAAAATCAAATGCTAGTTGTTAAGCATGGTCTAAAATCGAGGTTTCAGAACAAATAAAAAAAAACTTGTTGGTTATCTGGAACACTGTTTTTTTATTAAATTTGTGGTAAGTGGTATTTTTGTCAGTTGCGGCGTGTTTTGGGTTCGCGATTGTCTCAAGTTATAAGGTTTTTTGTCATATTGCGATAATCGTACAAAATGTATTGTATTGCAATTTGATTCGTATAAAATAAGCTTTTTAATCATGTATAATACGAATAAGAAAAAGTTTATTGCTGAGTTTTATCTATCAAAAACCTTGTGACAGAACTTAAGGACCGACTATGTATATTATACCTATTTATGTAAGTACCAGTAATGCTCTAGGTTAGACACCCCCGTTTAATTTCTACTAAGTTAGTATAAAGGGGTGGCTAGACATGAGCGTGAGTGTACTTGACTGTCTAAAGCACCTAAATACCTAAAATGACAAAGAACTACCTAAATGATAAAAATACTCTTTCATGGGGGCACCGGGAACTACTTAACAACAAAACATAAAAATACAAAACAATTATTTATTTCTTATTTAAATTCCACACGATCGCTAAAGAAAAATCCTGCCTCTGGGAACTTCGCCTTCGAACGCTGCAGCAGCTGCCTCAAAGCCATCAACTCCAGCGCGTCGTGATCGGCTTGTAGCCGTAGCGCCAACACAGCCGTCTCGTAACGCTTCGCTGGGTGGACGTTTTTTATATCGTCCACCTGATACAGCTTGAGGTCTAAGTATAGACCTCCCTCTAGATAAGCCGTGCGACGCACGACTCCGTCCGCGACCCGCTTTGAATAACTGGACGCCAGCCGCTGCGGCTGTACCGCGACCTCCCCGTCGCTCTCCGAGTCGAAAGTCCTCCACTCTTCCGACTTGGTCTGCTTCCTTTTGGCTGGAGTCGCCTTGCGTCTGTAAATAAAACGAAATGGTTAGATTACACTGTGAATGATATCGAAAATACTTGGGCTACGGGGACTGATATAATACAAGTTAATTAAGACAATGTCATATCTGGCTGTGCACCGAATTCATTCTAAAAATCATATTTACCTAGGCACTGAGTCCTCGTCGTCTTCGTCCTGAAGCGGTAGTTTCGCCTGTTGCTAGGCGGCTGTCGTTGTCTTGGAGGATGCGCTCTTCGGGGACTTCGATGGCGGAGGCGTCGGCTTCGGTGTTGCCCTCTGCGTCTGGGGTGGTTGAGCCCTTTTCAAACTGAAACAAAAAAAAAACGTTTAGACATTACATTAAGCCTTTGGTACCGTTTGGTAACTAAAAGTTGGTAACCTACTTCGAAACGGGAAAAAAATCCCATTCGGTAACTGGCTTCAAAACGGGACTTTTACATTACCGATTCGTAACCGCGGTTACGAACCAGCTTCGAAACGGGAAAAAAATCCCATTCGGTAACTGGTTACAATACGGGAATTTTAAATTATCGATTCGTAACCGCAGTTACGAACCAGCTTCGAAACGGGAAAAAAATCCCATTCGGTAACTGGTTACAATACGGGAATTTTAAATTATCGATTCGTAACCGCAGTTACAAACCAGCTACGAAACGGGAAAAAATCCCATTCGGTAACTGGGTTCAAAACGGGACTTTTCCACTACCGATTCGTAACCGCGGTTACGAACCATCTTCGAAAGAGGAAAAAAAATGTAGTTTATAAATACTTTTCTTTTGTAAAAATACTGCATAAGTAGGTAAAAAATAACCTTTATTCGCCATTATAATTAAATAGCATAACTAAATTACCACTTAACATAACGAAATTACGACGTAAATGAACGAAAACATAACTCTTGTATTACTCTAATTTTTGGGCTTTTAATTTTATACAGCAAATGGGCTTATTATCTCGATGCATTGTCCCACACTTATATCACCGTTTTGTAGGTCTCTAACCGCTCTGCTAATTTCTGCCGCTATTTGTTCATATTCTTTGGCTCTTTTCGTCTCATTGAACTTCTTGTTCAAATCAGACATTGAAATATTATAAAACCTTGCTTCATTTTGCAATGTTTTCAAAATTTCTGGCATAGTTGGGTTTTTACGTCCTACAAATCGGTTTAGTTTTGCATTCCAACCTTCTAAATTGTTGTTGGTTTTAAAAGTCTCACCTTCACAATTCCATATTTGGATGAAATGGTCGTTTTTCAGCCATTGTTTTGAAAAGTACGCATTAAACTCAACCATATTATTTCCGTAATTGCATTGTCGGCTTGATATGTACTGTACTCCTTCTGCAACTCTGCTGTTTGGTAACAAGCTAAAGCGATGCAACGCGACACGTGTTTACGCTCAGTTCTCAGTTTTAATTTCAGCTTCTGAGCTTTTCCCCACAGACTATTACCAAAATGGTAAAAACAACCCGATGCTTGGAAAAACGTGTGAAATGGCATCCATTGCGGCCGTTTCAAAGTCGACAGTTATCTTTTTCTGATTCCAGGATGGCAGTTGTGATTTTATAACATTTAATAATATCTCATAAGTGTTCTGATCCTTTCTGACCAAAAAAGCAAAAATCAGAGGGATGTCGCAATTCGACTCCTCATGGTATCCATGAATCGTGTAAATTTGGTTAAATGGACGTGGGCATGATTTAAAAGTGCCATCGGCTAAGTAGTGTCCAATTTCAGTAATGCGAAGTATATTCTTTTTGTCAAAAAATACTAAAATTTTGTCCCCATCGTAATTGTAATCCGCAAGCAAAAATTGTTGTAATTGTGTTGGGATCTCTGTTTCGGCTGGATCATTGTTACGTATGCTTGAAACTCCTAAGTTTTTCCTTTTATTACGATAAATGCTCGATTTGATGCTTGCGAACTTTGGTATAGCATGGTGTAAATGAACGTTGTTCTGCTCAAGATTACAGACCATGTCTTGGTATTGTTTTTGGATTGGGCTTGGGTTTTCAGAAGTTTTTCTTGTAAGACGATCTAATGCTATCATTATAGCATGTTTTCCCGGATGAGTCAGACAATCTGGCTGATGTTCTGTCATCTTTGTAATTAATTTGCGGTCAGGGCTTAAAGTGATATTTCCACGACATCCCGATTTGGCACAAAGCCAAAATGTTTTCTCATCACTGTAAGTTTATCTCTTATGAAATTTATGGCCGGCAATTATCATACACTGTCCACCTCTTTTGGAACTGATGAACCTTATTTTATTCGAGCTGGTTGAACTATTTGTAGCAGTATCACAATATTCCTCGGAATAATGCATGTTCCCATTTAACTATTGCACTACTAATTAATCTAATCAGACATGAGTTGATACAGGAATACTTAAATTATGAAGGACTTGTTATAATGACAAGATAAAATAGAATTGTAACTAAGTGACAACGTCATGTTAGGTTTTCAAATATAGAAAGAAAAAAAGGTTTTATACACGTTTTGCTACCAAATGGCACTAGACAGGCCCATTACGCAACCGGCTACAAACAGGGAATTTTTAAATTCCCTTTCTGTTGCCAGTTACAAAACTTGGCTACCAAACGGTACTACGCAGGCCCATTCGGTAGCCAGCTACAAAATGGGAATCCGAAAATCCCTGTTAGTAGCCAGTAACAAAACTTGGCTACCAAACGGTACCAAAAGACATTAAGTACACACTCTTACAGAATCACAGTAAGGCTGTATCAACAGACAGTCCCAAATAAACAAAGCAACTTTAACACAACTTACTTCTCAAAATACTCGTCCTCCGAATCTCCGAAGAGCCGGTGTTCTCGTCGTTTCGCTGCTGTCTTGGCGATGCGAGCGGTAGTAGATTCGTTGTCAGACCTGAAATACCATAAGACTTTAATGAATGTTGTCGAAGTCCATAAATATAGAAACTGTTGTAATACTCGTAGGTGATCAAAATGTAGAGTGAAATTCATTCACGAAGACTCATGACATGACGTAGTTATAAATTTGCCTCTTTGTCACTATGGTAAGATCTGTCACACCCTTTGACTTGAATAGAGAACACGTGTTCTCAAAAAAGTTTTACCCCGTTGACTCGAATAGGGAACAAAACTCACACAGTAACTAAATAGGTTCACAGAGTAGGTAATAAGTTAGGACACTTCGTTTATATCTGACAGTCAAGTCAAAGAGTTAAAAGAAAACTGCACAAGTCAAGTAGCAAATAAGAGTCAAAAACTTACATACATTATTTGAAGATTCCTTGCTGGGTGGCGGTGGCAAGTAGTGGTGATGGTGCACTGGTGAACTGATAATCGTATAGCTTCCAATAGAGTAATGGTAATTTTTCAATACATTTCTGTCGTTTATAAAGCAAAAATACTGATGTCTCTGGAAAAAGGATGTCAATGTGTGGCCGTGTGTTCACAGCTCCAACAACGTACCACTACTTACATAGGTCAGCGGAAGCAACTATGCAAAACATAATATTGCAAAAATAAAATTATAAATTGCAACCCAATACGCTTGACCTAAATTGGAAAACTTATACGTGTTTTACTTTCCTAGATGGGATGCCAGAAACACAAATATGTTCTTACAGCGATGGGCCTGCCCCATATCACACAAAATGTAGTATGAACGTGGAAAAAGTTCTGCCACCCCGTATGGGAAACGGCGTGACGCTATGTTGCTCTTTGTTTGTAATATCTTGCCAGACGGGGTGACAGATGCACACATTTTGCACCCACTTTTAGCCATTATGTTTCTCTTTTTTCTTTGCGCGCGATAGGGAGCTAACCCATCGCCGCTCAGGTGTAACATCAGCCCAAATTAATATCTACTAACTACATAGTACATTGTATTATGAGAAAATCGCTTCGCCGAACTATCATAAACGCATCAATTATGCACAGCGTCCCCACCGAAGGACACAGGCCTTTGTACATGGATACTTTTCTTTCCTAGATGGGTAATTTACCAATTTCATTTGAAAGTAGTCATGAACTGATTTGTACAGTGTATGGTGAGTTGATGATTCTCCTGAGCGGCGATGGGTTAGCCCCCTATCCCGCGCAAAGAAAAAAGAGAAACATAATGGTTTAGCCAAATGCATGCCAGTGGGTGCAAATGTGTGCCTCTACTACCCCTCACTTCCAAATTTGGGTGTAAATTGGTCGAAACACTGACTGACCAACCCAAATAGACCAACGGGTTCAATGCATTATCATTAGATCACCATAGTGATATCACATATACATTTGTCTAGTATGGTCATAGACTTCCTATCCACAAGTCAAGTTAAACGTCGTAGAGAAAAATCTCATGGGTACCTATGTACATGATTTGATGGTCACCTTCGGATTGATTGAATACACAACTCCTGCATATCAATCAAACGAAAAGTACCACACACATGAATAGGCACCGCGCTAAGCAGAAAATAATATCTTCGTAAAAATTAAAATTATAAAATGTTTCAAAACTTAGATGGAAAGTTTTATTAGGGTTCAGCAGAGAAATAAATTAATGTTTTAAGTATAGTTTTGTTTGACATTATACAGGTATTGGACAGGGTGTCACATAAAGGGGGTTACAAGCCGAAATGATGTTTCTTATTAGGGACATCACTCTGAAAGACCTTCACTATGGGATCGACTTGATCAGAGCAACTTTATTTTTCTCATCTTAGTCAATTTGGGTCAAGCTCATGTTGGCTATTTTGGGCTTCCCGTTGAATTTGAACACAAAAATATCTAGAATGCCCAATGGGTGTTTGGGTCAACCCAAACGATCAATCGCTGATACATTGCGATTGTTCAGAATCATATCCGTTAGGCAAAATCTGCGAAATCAAAAACGAAAATCGATTGAGCGGTACGTTGCGATGTTGCGCTAAGCAGAAAATAATATCTTCGTAAAAATTAAAATTATAAAATGTTTCAAAACTAAGATGGAAAGTTTTATTAGGGTTCAGCAGAGAAATAAATTAATGTTTTAAGTATAGTTTTGTTTGACGTTATACAGGTATTGGACAGGGTGTCACATAAAGGGGGTTACAAGCCGAAATGATGTTTCTTATTAGGGACATCACTCTGAAAGACCTTCACTATGGGATCGACTTGATCAGAGCAACTTTATTTTTCTCATCTTAGTCAATTTGGGTCAAGCTCATGTTGGCTCTTTTGGGCTTCCCGTTGAATTTGAACACAAAAATATCTAGAATGCCCAATGGGTGTTTGGGTCAACCCAAACGATCAATCGCTGATACATTGCGATTGTTCAGAATCATATCCGTTGGGCAAAATCTGCGAAATCGAAAACGAAAATCGATTGAGCGGTACGTTGCGATGTTGGATCTATCTCCGGTTTGTCATTAATCGTTCTGTCACAATATATTTTGAATGCCCAATGGGTGTTTGGGTTCATCCGTTGTTCTGTAACGATATATTTTGAATGCCCAATGGGTGTTTGGGTTCATCCGTTGTTCTGTAACGATATATTTTGAATTCCCAATGGGTGTTTGGGTTCAACCGTAAATCGAAAACGAAAATAGATTTAGCGGTACGTCGCAATGTTGGATCTGTTTCAGGTTTCTCATTGATCTACATGTATGTTGTTCTGTGACGATATATTTAGAATGCCCAATGGGTTTTTGGGTTGATCGCTGATACCTACGTTACGATTGTTCAAAATCATATCCGTTAGGCAAAAACTGCGTATTCGGAAACGAAAATTGATTGACCGGTACGTTGTGATGACTGATCTATTTCAGGTTTTCCATTGTTTTATATGGACGTTGTTCCGTAGCGATATATTTACAATGCCCAATGGGTGTTTGGGTTCAACGCTGTTACATCGCGATCTGGAAATATATAGAACTCCCAATGGGTTTTTGGGTTGATCGCTGATACGTTGCCCCATTACAACCAAAATATTTACAATGCCCAATAAACACCTACTGAAAGGGACATAACAAGTGACATTCAAAATATTGGTTGATAATATAATTATGTGATAATGAAATACGTTATAAATGCGGGAGAACAGATTTAACTTAAGCCTTTTTAAATGTATTTTGACATTAAAAAACATAAAAACACGTAACATACATATATTTTTCAAAATATATTTTTTCACCTAAGAACATACGTCAATGAAAAGATAGATTATTTTGAGAGACAACCAATGGGGAAGGGCTAAGGGGGTGGGGCGGTGTAGGGGGAGGGTGAGGTGTAGGAGGAGGGGGAATGTGTAGGTTAGGGGGCTTAGTGCCAGAATGTCCCTTTCCCAAAATGGTAGTCTAACCAAAAGATCCCTATCCCGAGATTATAATATAATACTTATAAAAATGAGGTCCTTAGGGACATCATACTGAACAACTTTTACTATGAGACTTGATTAAAGCAGCTTTATTTTTCTCATCTCAATACATTTCAGACCGATCAATCAGCTGATTTGTAAGGAGGAGTAAAGATAAAGTTTCTCTGATCAAGTCAGTCCCATAGTGTTAGATGTTCATAATGGTGTCCCTAATAAACCGCTTTTGGCTTTCAACCCCCTTTCTGTTACATGTTGTATAATATAAGTATAACTATACAATAAAAAAACTAATACATCTACTAAAATCTTAATTTTAATGAGAGGTAATGACATTTTGAGTAAGGGACAAAGCCAGTATTACTGCAGTATAAATCAGGTTTATCCCCATGCCCATTAAAGCAGGTAACTACTGAAATATTATCATGTTTTTAACAAATCCGGTAACCTTTAAGACAAGATTTTTAAAACTAAAACTCCGAAAAATTTATAACTCGTGAACAGGGTAATATTTCAAATGTTACCAGTTCACCTTGTTTCATGGTCGTTATGGGGGATGAACATGGTGATATTTCACCAGGTACCAGATTTCATGGGCATGGTGATAATTCTGATTTATTAAATCTGGTCCTCACGTTCCTCGTTTTTATTTTCTTTGTCTCCGCTTGAGCTTTTGGATATGTTGGGTTTCTGATAGGTAGATTGCGCGGATGTCTTGGTTCTATTAATTCATCACATTCACATTGATCACTATCATTATGAATTTTAAATTACACATTTTGCATTTAAAAGTGAATTTGGACATCATCCCAGTCTTCTTCTCCCCTACTAAAGCAATATTATTGATGGACCGTGGTCAGAGATTTCCTGTAATTGCTTAAAGAAATGTGAAACTTCCACTATTCTCCTGCCGACTTTCTTTTCTCTTGAGTCGTCACCGTTATTAGTTTCTACCTGTTAATAAATAAAATATATTCGCTCAGATACGTACTTTTTTGGCACAGTAATGTTCTGAACAAAACGCTTATTATTATTAATATAATCATGGAATACAAACCTCATAGCTCATTTCATTTTCGACAATTGGTGTTTCGTAGCTTGGTGTCTTGGTGACAGTAAAATTGGTCTGAAAGTATCAAGTATCAAGTATCAAGTATATTTATTGCATTCCACAGTTATAAAGTTATATTATAAAGTTACAACATTATGGACCTTGTTAAGTAAAGAAACATTTGAATTTTTGAAACTCTTCGTAGGTAAGTTCATACGTCATAAAGCACTTATCAATAAAATCTTGGAAAACACACCTCATTACTGAATTCATTTTCACCCATTCGTATATTGTAGCTTGGTGTCTTAGCAACAGTCACATCAGCCTGGAAGAAAATAATTGAATTATTTGATTTTTTGTCACTTTTCGTAGGTATGAATAAAGAGCTTATTAACAATATCCTGGTAAACACACCTCATCAATAAATTCATTTTCATTCATTCGTGTGTCGTAGCTTGGTGTTTTGGCTACACTCACATCAATCTGGAAGATAAATACAATAACAATGCATTTTTTAAGAAGGTACCTACTTGTATTAATATCATTTAATGCAACAAACTGTATATTGCTCACCATATCTGCATCAACATTCATGTCATGTAGTGTTTGTCTGAAGAACAGAATGGAATCATAATAAAAAAATATTTTATGAAAGGCACATTAATTATATGGGTTATTCTTTTTGATAAACGAAACCCTAAAAAAGGATATTTATTTTCGACGGACATTTAGCAAACTGGATAGTATGCGGCATTAAATGATTTTGCGAAAGGGTCGTATTAAGAAAGGCTATTTTGGGAAGGGTACTTTATGAGTAAAGATATTGTGAAATTGGGACTTATTTTGTCATTTTTAATAGGACATTTAGCGAATAGAACAATATGCCTACATGATTTTTACAAAGGGGCATAATCACAAATAAACATTTTCGAGAAGGGACATTTTGTACACGAAGAACAAAGGGACATTCTGCACGTACGGATGTTGGGAATAGGACATTTTGGGAAATGAACGTAAAGAACTGTATAACTGTTGACGACCCAGATGGCCGAATTGGTAGTGACCCTGCCTCGTAAGCCAAGGGTCCCGGGTTCGAGTCCCGGTAGGGGCAAATATTTGTGTGATGAGCACGGATGTTTGTTCCCGAGTCATGGATGTTTATATGTATAACAAGCATTTATTTACGATTATATATGTATTATATCAACTATCTAGTTATCACGACACAAGTCTCTCTGAGTACTTAGTGTGGTCGCTAGATGGCGCTGTGTAATAATAATAATAATAATAATAATAAAAATATCTTTATTTGACGTAAGAATAAACAATTACATATTGTACTTACATTCTAAAGGTTGTAAACTTACAATAGGTACCCAACGAATCGTTGGGATACACTCATTCATTTTCGTTAAACTTATACATAATATAATTCTATGAGCACTAGCGCTTAAACTAGGCCTAGCCTGTATCTTAAACGCTAGTTCCTTCCAGTGTTTTGAGAAATTGGTTAAGTTGATTCATTAGATGTTTATTCAGCTATATGAGGGTAGAATCTATATAAGTGGTTGCAATTGGTTAGACCATGGTAAATGTGAACTTCGACAAAGTTTTTAAGTGTTGTGGATGAGAAACTTGAATACGAGGCTTGAATACGAGATATGAAGTTAGTGCCGTTATTTATTTACTTATTAGTATTCATTTAACTATTTAGTGTTAAGATTTTCTATTTTTTTAATTTTAGAACAATTTTAAAGACTGGAGTTAGAAATTTTAAATAGGCAAATTTTATTATTTTATATAATATTAACAAACAAGCTTTCTATTTTATTATATTCTTGAGTTTTAAGCCATTCAACCAGTTTTATTTTACATTCATAGATATTAAGGGGATAGATATTTAGGATTTTATTCAGATTATTGTACAACATGGGGCCTGTATAACATTGGAATTTTTGTATGTAACTTGTTTTAATTCGAATAGTGGGACAGACTTTATGTGTTCGTCTATTTGCGATGGCATCATGATAAATTAATTTTTTGTGTTGATAGATAATTATATTTTTTATGTATAGTTGTCTGACTGTTAGGACGTCGCATTCTGAATAAAGATCGACTGTAGGGTACCTGAAAGGTTTAAATTTAATTACTTTGAGTAAGGCACGTTGTGCTCTTTCTAGGTTTATAAGATGCGTCTTTCGAGCACCGCCCCATGACGAGATACAATAAGTCAAGATAGACTCTGCTAGAGCAGTATACACATTTTTTAGTAGTGTGTAATCCGCTACGTGCCTCAGTTTTTAAAAAATATATATAAGTCTCCTTGTTCTCTCCGCTAGTAAGTTAATGTGTGGGACCCATGTTAATTTTTCATCTAGGAGCACTCCTAGGTATTTAATTGTTTTGGTTCTATCTAGAAATGTGCAGTTGCATTTATTTTGGTTGTTGTATTGACAGGTGTGTAGTTGAATTTTGAAATTATTTTCAGGTGGTAACGATCGTATTGTATTCCCAAAGAGAATGAATTTCGTTTTGGTAGTGTTTAGCGTTAATAGATTACGGTTAAGCCATTTTGCTATTCTATTTAATCCAGTTTCTGTATTTGACTTTGCTTCATCCCAAGTTCTACCATGAAAAACAATAGATGTATCATCCGCAAAAGTGAATAATCTTCCGCTATTTATATTTAAATCGCACAAATTGTTGATATACAATAAGAAGAGTGTTGGACCCAAGACGCTACCCTGTGGTACTCCATATTCACAACATACAACGTCATTACTGTAGTAATTTGCCAATTTTACCCTTTGTTTCCTATTTTTTAAATAGTCTTTAAATATTTTCAGTGATGTCCCTCTAATAGCAAGTTGTTCCATCTTGTTTAGCAAAATAGAGACAGAAACCGTGTCGAAGGCTTTTGCAAGATCCAAAAACACTCCGATACATTTATTTTGTTTGTCAATGTGGGTGGCAACATATTCTGTAAGTTCCAGTACCGCATCTGCTGTAGATCTGCCCGCTCTAAAGCCAAATTGATTGGTAGACAGAATATTTTCTTTTTCAAGGTACGATATTAATCTTTTGTTCAAAATTTTTTCTACTATTTTAGACAGAGCTGGTAATACAGATATGGGGCGGTAATTACCGACACAGTTTCTATCTCCTGTTTTGTAAATTGGATGGATGAGTGATGTCTTGAATACTTCAGGAAATACACCTGTTTCAATGCACGAGTTTGTGATACGGGTCATAACAGGAACTACTATTGCTTTTAGCATTTTCAGAAGCTTTGTAGGGATATCATCCCATCCTGTGGCACTGTTCGAATTTAAGTTCATTAGGATCGCTTCAACTTCCTCTTCGGAGGTTTCTAGCATGGCCATCGAATTTACTGGATTATGGGTACGTTCAGGATCGTCATTAATGTGCAATTTTTGGGCTATAATTTTTTCAGCTAGTTCTTTACCAATACTAGTGAAATAGGTATTGGCTTTGTTGAGAGCGTTTTGTGGTGTAGTTTCCGCTTTGAGTAGGTCTATGGGTCTTTCTTTTTTGTTATTTCTATTTGTTATACTGTCTATTATCTACCATTTTAGTTTAGGATTTTTAATGTTTTTGTTTAATTGGCTTTTTTCATAATTTCGCTTTAGGCGTTTTAACAAATCATTGCAATAGTTTTTATATCTTGTGTAAGTAATTTGTAAAACAATATTATTAGTTTCTTTTTTACTTTTAATGTGCATTCGATCCCGATTTTTCATACACCTAAGCAGACCAGGAGTTATCCAAGGCTTTATACAGCGTGTTCTTCTAGGTGTTATTATTTTAAGAGAATTATTTAATATTGAAGTATGAATAATATCGACAAAAGCTTTTGCTGTATAATTCGGGTTTTGGGGATTAATAATATCATTGAAGTTTTTTGACAGTAATTCATTCACAATAGCATCGTAGTTAATTTTGTTTATAATGAAATTTTTAGACTGTTTTGTTTTGGCTTTGGTTGCGATTGAGCTTAAGACAGCGCAATGGTCTGTAATAGGCGCATCTATCACAATTGTAGAAGAATCGAAGGTAGCTTTAATCATAAGGTGGTCTATGCAGTTGTGTTCTCTTGTGGGATACGTATGTCCTGGAAGAATGCCATGTGATGCTAATAGATTTAAATAGCCTTCCGAATTTTTGTCTTCATTGTTAGGTTTGATATCTATGTTTAAATCACCAGCTACAATTAGGTTACGATAATTTTTATATTGCGTAAGTAATTTGTCTAGGGAAAGTAGAAAAGTATCGATGCTTCTTTGTGACGGTGAACGGTAGATACCAATCACAACTGTATGGTTTTCAATTACTAATGCTATACACGTGGCATCATTAAGTGCGACTTCTTCGACTGAGCAATTTAATCCCTGTTTGGTATACATAACTATCCCGTCATTTTGATTGCGATGTTCCCTTGTATAGTGCAAATCATAGCTCAGTAGAGGTGGGAAATTTGCAGCTTTTGAGTTCCATGTTTCCGTTAATATATATATTTCACAGGGAAGGTCTAATCTCTTTAAAAATACTTCAAAGGCGTCAAAATTTTTTGTTATACTTCTGATATTCTGTGTAAGGATGTTTAGATTGTGTTTATAATTTGATGCTAGGATTGATTTGCAGGATTCAACACTACACACTTTAGAGGTTCCTGGTTGAATCTTATCAATGTTTTTAATTAAATTCTCATTATTTAAAGAATCGAATGTTACGGTTGCTTGGTGTGACGTAGCTAAAAACTTGTTTTGTTGATCTTATCATTGTTTCAAAATTTCTTAGTTTTTTTGTTACCTCTGTAATAAATTGTAAAATAAATATTTCATTGTTGTTAACTTTTAGCAATTGCAGATTATCCACGAATTTTGGAAAAGAAAAGAGTAAAAAAATAAAAGATAAAACTACTTCTAGTCAGATGTCTGTTTTCAGCGAGATCAGTTGATTCTCATCCTTAATCTCGATGTGGGATGAGTCGGGAGTCTTACGGAGAAACACCTTCCCGTTGCTGGTCCAACAGAACTTGTAGTCATGGCTTTTCGCCAGGTCTCTGGCCTGGAAGAAGAGTCTGCGTCCTTTACTAGTAAGAGCTTCAGAGACGTAGATTGGTGTCGGTGGGCTTTTAAAACCCAGGGCTGCGGAGTTAAGTCGTTGTGCAGGGTGTTGTTTATTGTAGGTCTTACACGCATTTATCACATCGTTTTTTACTGGACACTTGGAGGCCTTTTACACCTCCAAAGATTAATTTAATTATACAACTCTTGACTGTGGGGACCATTTACATCTCCTATTATCATTGTATTATTGACTAAAGAGACTATACATCTCTGTTATTTATATTTTAATTATTTTATTATGACATGAGACTCTTTACATCTCTCAGAAACAATAATTAAGTACTTTTTTTTTTTCTGATAATATGATAATAATACCAAATGTTCTGTAAAAAATGAAATGAAATGACATGTGAAAGTGCCCTTGTGGCCTATTTACAGAATAAACGTTTTGAGTTTTGAGTTTTTTTTGAGTTTTGTTATCACTGATGTAAATTCAGCAATAATGGTCCCCTTACCAGCTCTCCCATTTAGACGGAAAACATCTCTGATTGCGGCTTTATCGACGCTCACCTGAAGAGCTTTGCCGGTGTTTTGTACAATTTCACATAGATCGGCTTTGCTTTCCGGTTTTTCTGGCAAGGGAATATTCCGTATTTCAATACTGGATGCTTTTGAGGATAGTTGCATGTCGTCTATTTTCATTTCCAGTTGAGCTATCTGGAGCTGATTTTGTTTGCGTTCCGCCTCGAGACCTTCCACTTTCTTCTTCATATTCTCATATAGTCCATTGATCATTATCATCGATTTCTCAATTTCTTCGTTTGAGCGTTTGATATCTTTGTTCTGTTCTTTGATCTCTATAACCTCGGCAATCAGTTTCGATAGCTTGGTATCCTGGGATGTTTGCCACTCCTCAAACATACTCTTGAACTCATCTCTAAAGGAGGGAAGTGCATCGTCATCACTTGATTGACGGCATCTTTTGTTACGTTGGGACACAAAAGTTGGAGTGGTGAAGTTAGAGGCTATTTTAGATACGTCAGAATCAGAAGATGTATGCTGTAAGTTGCTCGCAGGTGGGGTACGAAGAATGTTGGACATTTTCCAAGTTCGAAGTTTAAGCAGTCGTTTATAGTGTAAACTCGTTACCAGTTACCTTGATCTCTCGTAGCACCGGATTTGGTTGAGGCGAAGGTCCAACTGTCTTGGTTGTTGGTTTTATTTTGTCACTGTCTTAAATTCAAGAGACCGCCTTTACGCTCTGTGCGCCTAATACTTGGTTCCGAATTTTGATCAAACTTTTTGGAATATTTTGTTTAAGAAAAGTTATTTAATTTAAAAGATACGTCTATTCGCTTTCGCGGTCCAGGGGGAAGGGCGAAAGGAGAAAGACGAAGGGAGAAAGAGCACAACGTGCCTTACTCAAAGTAATTAAATTTAAACCTTTCAGGTACCCTACAGTCGATCTTTATTCAGAATGCGACGTCCTAACAGTCAGACAACTATACATAAAAAATATGATTATCTATCAACACAAAAAATTAATTTATCATGATGCCATCGCAAATAGACGAACACATAAAGTCTGTCCCACTATTCGAATTAAAACAAGTTACATACAAAAATTCCAATGTTATACAGGCCCCATGTTGTACAATAATCTGAATAAAATCCTAAATATCTATCTCCTTAATATCTATGAATGTAAAATAAAACTGGTTGAATGGCTAAAAACTCAAGAATATAATAAAATAGAAAGCTTGTTTGTTAATATTATATAAAATAATAAAATTTGCCTATTTAAAATTTCTAACTCCAGTCTTTAAAATTGTTCTAAAATTAAAAGAATAGAAAATCTTAACACTAAATAGTTAAATGAATACTAATAAGTAAATAAATAACGGCACTAACTTCATATCTCGTATTCAAGTCTCGTATTCAAGTTTCTCATCCACAACACTTAAAAACTTTGTCGAAGTTCACATTTACCATGGTCTAACCAAATGCAACCACTTATATAGATTCTACCCTCATATAGCTGAATAAACATCTAATGAATCAACTTAACCGATTTCTCAAAACACTGGAAGGAACTAGCGTTTAAGATACAGGCTAGGCCTAGTTTAAGCGCTAGTGCTCATAGAATTATATTATGTATAAGTTTAACGAAAATGAATGAGTGTATCCCAACGATTCGTTGGGTACCTATTGTAAGTTTACAACCTTTAGAATGTAAGTACAATATGTAATTGTTTATTCTTACGTCAAATAAAGATATTTTTATTTTATTTATTATTTCTCTCTGTGTGTTTCGTCCGAAGATATTTATTTATTACCAGCTGACCCGTGCTCACTTCGTTGGGCATAATGTCTATTGTCTATTTCATGGACATTTATGTCAATTTCTTGTAGAACAGATCCGGTCCTGGATAACAAAGTTACCTACTAAAATACTGAATTAGGTACTCTCCTACGAAATAGAGGACATGGAGCCATTTATGTAATGTTGTACATTTTAATTTGACTATAATAGAGTTTGGACGTATGCTAGGTAGGTATCTATCAAAATATTTCTGCGGAAATAGTAAATTATGGTACTAAGGTTTTTTTTTTTCAGCGAAATTGGTATGCTTTACGAGAATGCAATACTGTTTTCCTTACGCCAAGCATCTTCGGCAGGAAGCAAAGCACAAAATCAAACAGCACGCTTTTTACCAAAGTAGACGCGGGCTTCGCGCACCGATGCCGATGGCTGAATGAGCCACGCCAAACCGCGTCCTGCCCCGCGTCGCCCGCACAGCACCCTCCGACGCCCGCTAGACCCTTTGAAGCTCAAAATATTCTATTTTAAGGGGGTTTTAAAAAAAACATTACTCAATGTGATAAAGCTATATTTTTAAATTAATTTCAAGCATTTGGAAGACATGTTGATGTTGTTGTTAAACATTAAAAACTGAATCAGCTTCTCTTACAAATGCTTGAAATTGATGAAAAAAATATATGTTATAGCCACAGACCGGCTTTATCACATTGAGTTTTTTTTTTCAAAACTATATAAAATAGAATGTTTTGGGCTTCGAATAGTCGAGAGCGGGTTTCAGAGAAGGTTGCGGGCCCGGGGGATTTGGCATCAGTCTTAGCCTTAAACTCATTGTACTATTTTTCACGTTGTCTCTGTCAAATCTAGGTAGATGACTAATTGCACGGACATCGATGCGATGCAAACAACCTTCCCCCTTTCACCTCTGACCCCGTGGACTCCCGACGAAATGCTCGGCCAATGTTACCTTATATGGTCAATAAATGCGCGATTGGTGGTTCAAAAATATGACGCCACAGGCCACACAGTGGTACTTTTTTTGCAATTATATCATAGTGGTACTGGTTCATAAGTGAATAAAGGCATTTTTTACGGTAAACAATTTATGTAAAACAATTTTAAATGCTAAGGAAGTATACCTATTTTTTCGCACATTTCGAAAACTTTGCGTGCTAAGCGGCAGTACTTCTAATAATATTTCGTATAAATGATAATACAAAAGGGTTATGTTAGTGTCAGAGCACCTTTTGCGATATCCGCCACTTCAATATTCCACAAAAAAAAAACCCCATACAAGTGTGCTCCACCCTAATGTATACAGCTGTTATAACAAGTGCATAGTTTGTATGAAGATTTATACACTGCCTAAACAGCCCATTGACCTTGTTTAGTGAGTGAATAAGGAGAAAAATGGCGGTCCGCTCGACATGATTTTGACGTTTGAGTTTGAGGTTATTTTGAGTTAATTGCTATTGGTTTGCGTTGTCTGCTTTATTACGAAAAAGTGGAAAAGGATTTATTGGACTTTGTGGAAGAATTAGATGGGATGCGCAACTTCTCCATGTAATAGAGAATTTGCCACCTCAAAGAAGAATAAACACATATAAACCCCGTTTTGATCCATCAGTACTCTCGGACGCTGATTTCAAGAAGAAATACCGATTTTCAAAAATTTCGCTTTGAGGACTTGGGGTCAACAAGAGGTTCAGGATGACGCTGCTGATTTATATGGTGTTAGTCATCAGTCTATAACAAATATATGCCGCCGAGTAGCAGAAGCTCTGGCACGGAAATCGCATCACTTCGTTAAAATGCCGATATCACTTGTTGAACAGGCACATGTATCTTAAGAATTCCGTTCAATTTGTAACATGAGAAGTGTTATAGGAGCTAGTGACTGCACGCACATTAGAATTCGGAAAATCGGAGGTGCAACTGGACAGTTCTACATAAATAGAAAAGGGTATAGCTCGCTGAATGTGCAGTGTGTGTGTGATGCGTCACTAATATAATGGATGTTGTAGTAAGATGGAGAGGCAGTACTCATGATAGTCGTATTTTCCGCGAGAGCCAGTTAAAGCAAAGAATGGAGTGCGGTGAATTTCATGGCCGGCTTATTGGTGATTCAGTCTATGTTTGGACATCCTACTTATTTACACCGGTTTTAAATGCTCGATCACCGAAAGAGGATGCCTATAACTATGCCCATGTAAGAACCAGGAACACTATAGAACGCTGCTTTGGTGTTTGGAAACAACGCTTTAGATGTCTTCTGCACTGGTTCTCTGTGTCATTAGAGAATGCCAAATTATACAAAGTAGCGTTTGCTGTTCTCCACAATATTGCCATTGATATGAGAGAAGAGCTTGATGAGGACTATGACATTTATGAGACCGAAGACGTACCAAGGCGACAGCCATCAGGCAATTATGCTGGGCAAGCCGCCAGATCAGCTTATATTGAAGCTTATTTCTAAGGTGAAGATCAAAAAAGCAGAATATTTTTTAAGAGATACATATTAGATTTTTATTTAAGTCAACAATTATCAATCATATAATCATATATAATAATAAATTATATCAAAAGAGCAGAATATTTTTTAAGAGAGAGATATTAGATTTTTATTTAAATCAACAATTATTAAAAATCAGTTTTGTTTCTTCCTCATTAACTCCAATCGGAGATAATGTTCATCTCTTGCGCATTAATGGGCTTCTGTCATGTGCTTCAATTTTATATCATGAATTTTTATGGATCATTGTTGTGGCCGGGAAGACCATTATGTGCGCTGCTGGTTCGATTAAATTAAAAGCACATATTACTTTTTCGGTGGACTGTATTTTATTCAGCACGTGTATACAGGTTGGTGGTTGACTGGTGACTGACTATAACTATGTAGTAAAACCACGTTTTGTACACTTTTTACAATTCTTCGGTACACTTCGTAAGAGCATGCAGAGTCTGGATATAATTTGTTAAAATCTACATGCATCATAGTGACAGTGATATCGCTGGGCAAATACAAACGCTTTGTGGCATGTTCACGGCGGTAATGCGATATTGCAGGGTTATATTAATAATAATTCTTTATTGCACAGAAAACACAATGGAAAAAATACAACGAACAATATGCAAAGGTGAGCTTATTTCTAAAAAGAAATTTCTTACAGCTAACCTGTGAGGAAAGGAAAAAATATTTATAGAGAGGTAGTCCTAGTGTACAATTAAGATTTAAAAGAAAGAAATAAAGTCAATATACTATCAGATAAATCACAATACATCCTACACATACTATAAAATAAATTAATAGAATACAATAAATACATAGATACACATACATACTATAAGATACCCACTATGCGGAAGAGAGGAGATGATGTTTCAACTTTTTCTTAAAAGTGCATTCCACAAACGTATTGCCCTTAACCTAAACGAGTGCTCGTAAGCAACAGTGTTGTGCTGAGGAATTGACAAAAGTGACACCGTGTGAGATCTCCGAAGTCTATCCCCAGAGAAAAGAAACTCAAAATGCTCACGAAGATATGCGGGATAGCGCGGATTTCTCAAAATATTGAAGAGGAAGGAGAGAATGTGCATATCACGACGAAGTCGGATCGGGAGCCAGTTTAATTCCCTGCGATATTGGGACACGTGATCGTACTTGCGGAGACCGAAGATAAACCGAATCCCGAGATTTTGAAGTCGCTCGAGTTTGTTCAGTAGATCTTCGTTCGCGCTGGCCCAGCAAACATCGGCGTAGTCAATTAAAGGCAGAAGAAGGGTCTGAGCTAGCATGATTTTAGTCTGCCTAGGCAAGAAGTACTGCAAACGCCGAAGGGAATGGAAGGATGCAAAGACTCGTCTGCTGACCTCACAAACGTGGGGCGACCAGGATAAAAGAGTATCAAAAACAACCCCAAGATTTTTGGCTTTCTCGCTGTACTTGACAATGGTACCGTCATAAAGCACGGGAGCAACTGACCTATGCTGCAACAAATTAAGTAAGTGCCGTGTACCCAGTATCATCGCCTGAGACTTATCCGGGTTGACTAATAGCCCATACGAAAGAGCCCATTTCCTGATGTTGTCGAGGTCAGCATTCAAAGCCTCTATAGTCGAAGTCAGATCACACAGGGGAAAATGCCGATAAATTTGAAGGTCATCTGCATAGAGATGATACGAGGAAGACAATACATCCGAGATGGAATGGATGAAAACTGAGAAAAGAAGAGGAGAAAGGATGCCACCCTGCGGAACACCAGTAGAGAGCTTGCACCATTCCGTAGTAACTTCTTCAGACTTGATGCGCTGCTGGCGGTCTCTCAGGTAGGAGTCAAACCAGCGAGCCGAGTGTGAAGAGACATTGAGTGTTTTTATGATTTCAACAAGTATATCGAAGTCGACGCAGTTGAAGGCGCTGCTAAAGTCAAGGAGAGTCAGGACTGTGAGCTGCTTCTTATCCATTGCCAGTTGGATATCGTCAGTTACCTTGAGCAGTGCGGTGGTGGTGCTATGCCCTGGCCTAAAACCAGACTGAAAAGGGTTCAGTAAATCCATGGAGGAAAGGTACGAGGACAGCTGGGAGTGGACAATTGATTCAAGGACTTTGGAAAGGATTGGTAGGATGGAAATGGGACGGAACTCTTTGAAGGAGGACGAGTTAGAAGTTTTAGGCAGGGGTATCACTAATGCTCTTTTCCACTGGCTTGGGAAGCAGTACTCGCTCAGCGACGCGTTAATTATATGCGTTATGGGTGGTAAAACATTATCGAGTACACTGAATAGCATCTGAGAGCAGATATTGTCATCACCTACAGCCTTGGACGAGATTTCTAGAATAGCTTTCTTTACTGCGCCAACTCCGACAGACCTGAGGTTGAAAGGTAAGCAACTGGATGTCGTTCTGCTACGCAAGCTACGAAGGGTAGCATCCTTGACACAGGGGTCCATCACGACAGGGGAGACAGCAAAAAATTTGTTGAGACCATTGAGGTCGACACTACCGGCAACTGCGTCCTGGGACTTACCAACACCAAGGGTCTTCAGGAACTTCCAAACCTGTGCAGGAGAGTAACTCTCGATACTCTCGTAGATGTGGCGGCGTTTGGCATCTCGACAAAGACGGGTGCACCGATTACGGAGACGTTTGTTTATAAGGAGATTATCGTCCGTCGGATCCTTCTTATATCTACATTTGGCACGGTTTCTCTGGGCCATCAGACCCTTGATGGTGTCGGTAATCCAAGGCGCAGGGAGATGTTTGACCCTAACCTTTTTGACAGGAGCATGTTTGTCGAACAAACTTAAGACAATCGAGTTGAAATGCTGGACTTTGTCATCAACGGTCTCACTACAGACGACAGGAGACCAGTCTATAGAAGCGGCATCAGACTTAAGGGAGCTGAGATCCATACCCTTGAAACTGCGAATATCCAGGAATTTTGCTGCGCGCTTGGGAGGCCTTAACTTGAACGAGAGATAAATCAAATCGTGAAAGGAGAAGGGGGCATTAAGTTGGCCATGCGTAGCAACCTTGGATATGTTAGAAACAATCATAAGATCTAGAGGAGAGGGGGTGCAGTGGGGCTGGAAGTGAGTTGCACTCAAGGGAAGAATATTTAAATTTAGGGAGCTGATGATAGACTGGAGTTTGGCTGAGCGAACATCATTTATAAGTAAACAGGTATTGAAATCACCTAGGATAACTGTGTCACTGTAAAGAGGAGATAGATAATTAAGAATGCTTTCAAAAGAATCAAAGTAGTCGATGAGTAGAGAGGGGCTATAGAAGACACCCAGAAGGACCTTATTGTGATGCAGGCATAACTCGAGAAAGAGGTGTTCAGCGGATCCAGAGTACAGACTAGGTGAGTGGCTGATGACTTTGCAAGAAATGTTGGAACGAAGGTAAATAGCAACACCGCCACCAGCCTTACCTATCCTATCATTCCGATAGAGCCTGTACCCCGGCAGAGCATACAAGGTAGATGGAAGAGAGGGTTTAAGAAATGATTCGGAGATCAGAATACCATGAATGCTCTGATCGCTGAAGGAGTCGATAAGGTCGGCATGACTGGAATGAATGCTCTGAGCATTTATGTGAACGACATTGAAGTTCCTACCGAGGTTGGAAAACACACGTTTGAGGGCAATAGGCAAAACGTCGTTCGTGGACGGCAATCCACTTCCCACGCTATCGGAATCTTCACTATCGGAGCAGGAGAAGTAACTATCACTAAAGTCGTAGGTATTCATATAAGTAAATATCATATAATAAATAAATAATAAAATAAAAACAATTAAACCAACTAAAATCACAAAAAATTAAAAGTATCTAAATTCTCAACAATCTAAAAAACAGAAAGCCCGAACCCAGCCATACCCTGGGTTTACATGAGTTCAGTATGGAAATAAATACGATATAACAATAGAATGAGACGTTGGCGGGCAGCACAAACAAAAAATAAAATAAAGAAACAGCAAAATAAATCTAAATTCGAACATAAAATGATTACCGTTCGTACCGTCCGGTTGCCCGTCCGTTCCATCCGGCTGTTTGTCCGTCCGTACAATAAAAAAAAAATAAGATCACAGAACACAAATCGTAATGTCACTATGCTTGACTTGACAATCTTGACATGACATACGAAAATGACTTGTCGAGCTAAAAAGTGAATCATATCTACCCTTTACGTAAAATAACAATAAGTTACAAGAAATAACCCGACCAAATCACGCGACATAGATTGCACTGCACACGAGTACAACAACACAATAACATTCCACTACTTCTTCTTAGTTCCTGCCTTCGTCTGGCCGGCGGCGGCACGGCTAGCGCTGATTTCTCGCTGCTTGCTTGCCGCGGGTGCCGCACAACCTGTCAGCGCAGCCACAGGCACTAGCTCAGCCGGTTTTGGAGTCGAGTCGGCGACCTTTTGCCCGGATTGCAGAGCAGAGGGAGGGAACTTGCTGGTGTATACCTGAAGCTCCGCCATACGCTCCACCTTCTGTCTGCTTTTGTCAGGAAGCAATAGGACTTGAATTTTAAGCACGTCACAAGTTCAGATGTCGTAAAGGCATTTAAATTGATAAATTTTAAGAAAACGAATGATCTTTGGGGACTCTCTGTTCACGTCGTTAAATCCCTGATCGAATTAATTGCACCTGACCTAGCGGTCATTTTCAACAATTGTATAGACTGCGGTGAATTTCCTGATTTAATGAAACAAAGTAAGATAATTCCCCTCTTCAAAGCAGGTAGTACTCAAGACCCCACCAATTTCAGACCTATATCAATACTACCAACTTTTAGTAAAATTTTTGAGAAATTAATCTTATCACAGCTATTACATCATTTTGAATCAAATAAGCTAATGCATAACAAACAGTTTGGATTCACTCGCGGTCGTTCAACAACAGATGCCGGAATTCAGTTCATTGAAAGTATTTTTGATGCCTGGGAAGAGTCACAAGATGCCCTAGGCATTTTTTGTGACTTATCTAAGGCTTTTGATTGCGTTTGTCATGAAACATTGATCAGGAAATTTCATCATTATGGAGTTAGAGACACGTCATTGAATTTGTTAAAATCTTATCTGAACGGAAGAATACAAAGGGTAGACGTAAACGGAGAACGATCACCAGGATCATTGGTTTCTTTGGGCGTGCCACAGGGCTCAATATTGGGACCCTTCCTATTCCTCATCTATATAAACGACTTACCCTATCTAGGAAGGGACTGTCATGATATGGTACTGTTTGCTGATGACACCTCACTTATTTTTAAAACAAAGCGAAACCAACACGCTACTGATGATCACGTGAACAATACCATATCAAGAGTGGTAAATTGGTTTAATGTTAATAATTTGCTATTAAATGAGAAAAAGACTAAATGTGTTAAGTTTCTTACTACTAACGTTAAAAATAATCAGACATGTATAACAATTAAAAATGAGGAATTGGAATTGGTAACCAGCACAGTGTTTCTAGGTATAACGTTGGATTCCAAACTCCAATGGGGTCCACATATTGATAAGCTATCGAACAGACTGAGCTCTGCAGCTTTTGCATGCAGGAAAATCCGTCACTTGACAGATTTAAAAACAGCCAGACTAGTTTATTTTAGTTATTTTCATAGTATTATGTCCTACGGTATTCTGCTCTGGGGCAGTGCTGCTGACATAAATACTATTTTTGTGCTGCAAAAGCGGGCTGTTCGTGCGATTTATAAAATGAATAATAGAGATTCTCTTAGAAATAAGTTTAAAGAAGTAAATATATTGACAGTCCATAGTCAATATATTTACGAGAATATTATGTATGTCCATAAGAACATTGTTAACTTTTGAAGAAACTGTGATATACATAACTTTAATACTAGAAACAAGGACAAACTTGCAGTGCCCACTACTCGGCTCCATAAAATAAAAAACTCGTTCAAGGGTAATTGTGTAAGATTTTACAATAAACTCCCAAGCACTTTGACAGATCTATCAATTAATAAGTTCAAGAAATACATCAAGCAAAGGCTTATTTCTAAAGCTTACTACAGTATTAAAGAGTACATAGACGATAAAAATGCTTGGGACTGAATTGTTCTAATTGATTGTGAGCATCCTCACTGCCAGAGTTTCTTTTACTGGACACTTGGAGGCCTTTTACACCTCCAAAGATTAATTTAATTATACAACTCTTGACTGTGGGGACCATTTACATCTCCTATTATCATTTTATTATTGACTAAAGAGACTATACATCTCTGTTATTTATATTTTATTATGACATTTGAGACTCTTTACATCTCTCAGAAATAATAATTAAAAACTTTTTTTTCTGATAATATGATAATAATACCAAATGTTCTGTGAAAAATGAAATGAAATGACATGTGAAAGTGCCCTTGTGGCCTATTTACAGAATAAACGTTTTGAGTTTTGAGTTTTTTTTTTTTTTTGAGGACAACCTTACCTCCAGAAGTCCAGCAGTTCTGCACACCAAAATGTTTCCGGGCAGTAAGAAACACATCGTGTCTGCACTTGGTCAAGAACTCTGAAACGGTGGTTGCAGTGCCCTTCAATGCGGTTTTACCATTCCACACCTCTCCATACGTGCACCGAGTGTGGAGAATCTCACCAGAATTGGGCGCGTTTTGGCTGGCTTCTTGGGTCCAAGACGATGAACAATTGAAGCGCTTGCGATGCACTCAAGGGACACTTTTATTTGGTCGGATAGTATCCTTTGAGCCACATCATTCACCTGTTCCTTCTCATCTTCGGGGACTCCATGGAGAAGGAGCACCTTTCGACGTGAAGCAGTCTCCAGCCTGTCCTGTCCAGCAAGCAACAATTCAACCTGGCTGCGCAGCAAGTTAAGGCAGTTCCACGTGAACGCCTTGAACTCGAGAAACTCGCTGGCCAGGGAGTTGACATTGAGTGGGCTGCTAGATGTGGACATAGTGGCGCACTCACGGAGCTCCTTCTCATACCGAGACATCCTGGTGTTGAAGTCGGTTGCCATCTGCTCCATGTTGGTACTGATTTTTGTGCAAAGATCCTTTGTGAGTAGTGCTTAGTAAATTGTAATCTCGAGGTGTGTTAGAAATATTAATACCCAGAGTAGGTAAAGGGTCCAGGCCTTGTTTAAAATAAAAATTTATAACATTAATGCACTGAATTTAATTTTAATTTAATAAAAATAGCAGGACACAAATTAATGATGATGGCTAGGCTACCCTCTTTTTTCGAAAAAAGATATATTATTATGTGTGAAGTTATCAAGTTTTTATCCTTTGACAGCGACGACCTGTCACAGTGTCCACGTCTTTCTTTGAGATCATCGTCTTCACTTGTATGAAGAACACGAAAAACTTTTGCGTCATTCTTAGGCGTATAACCCAATGTTGCTAGGAAAAAAGTCTTGCATAACTGCACTGGACTTTCATGACCACGAACGGTAAAAAAGTAATTAAAGGTAAGTTTTCGTTTTGGCTCTTTATTTATATCTTTTCGAGATTTGACGTTTGCCACGCTCACGTTGTTTTTGATGAAAATGCCTTGTCCTTCTGTATCTAGGGTCGAGTACCTTGAATTAATCACCTGACGTTGTTCCATACTAATGTTAATGGTACAGAGTTTCTTACACGTAGGATTACATGGTTCTTTCAGGGAAAGTTTTGCTACCATATCTTTTTTTTTTCTTTTCTTTTCTTTCCGCAGTTGACTCTTCAATTATTTTTCTTTTACGTATAGTACCTGTGGGCTCCTCACCCATACATAATTATTTATATTACACTTATACATATATATAATACATTTACAATTACACAATTATTATATTCACAGTCACACAAATAAAATATACAACAATTATATATATTTACACAAAACAAATATATTCCTACTAAGTATAAATTTACATAACAACATAATATTACACATACTCAAAACATACAAATAACATTGATACCCACATAATACATAATGACGGATGAGTGCCGTGCCACGATACACCGCGTGACCGTGTGAAACGCGCGTTATGGAAACAACTACAAAACCGGCTCCTGCGCCGCCGCCCGACACCTAGCCTCGTGGCGACCGCCCTCACCAGTCGTGATCTATCTCTCACGGCGAAGCTACGCTCGCTTGCTTGAGTTTCCCTCGCTTTCGTGTGACGTTTTCTTCCTTTCGCTTGCTCAAACTGTTACTTCTCGCTATCCTCTGTGCTATATTGCTTGTGATCTATTACTGTGCTTTCTCCTACTCCCTTCTGCTTTAATAAACTATAAACATTGTGAAAGTAGTGTGAGTGTATTCATTCATTGTGCCTTGGACGAAAAACTATCAGGTACCCACTACACCACCTATACTGGTGACCCCTTCAAACACCTTATTGGAGAAGATGAGCAATGATGCTGGAGGCAGTAGCAGCGATGACTCGACAAAAACGGTCAACAGGAACGTCGGTAACGAAGACTTCGTGAACAATGGTCAACGACAAAGAAGATCTCGCGTTTCCATTGACCCGTCCGGTACGTCAAATTCCGTATATCGAGTAGGCATCCGAATACCACCTTTTTGGCCTGAAGAACCCGAAATATGGTTTGCGCAGATAGAAGGCCAATTCGAGATATCCAAAATTACCAGTGACAGCACCAAATTTTATTATGTCCTGGGACAACTGGAACCGAAATACTCAGCAGAGGTGAAGGATATAATCGTAAACCCACCGGCGGTCGACAAATACATCAAACTCAAGACCGAATTGATCAAGCGCCTATCGGTATCACAAGAAAAGAAGGTCAAGCAACTTCTCATGCACGAAGAGTTAGGGGATCGCAGACCATCACAGTTTTTGCGTCACCTCCAGAGTTTGGCAGGCAACAATGTTCCAGATGATTTCATCAAAACGATCTGGACAAGCCGTCTGCCAAATGCGACCCAGACCATCCTCGCATGCCAACCTTCTTCCGCCAAGTTGGACTTTTTATCGGAAATGGCCGACAAGGTACACGACATAGCGCCTTCATCGCCACAAGTGGCAGCAGCTTCTACATCGAAGACCGAAACGACGCTGGAGACCATGGCCAGACAGATTTCCGAATTGACCAAGCAGGTCAGCGCACTAACTGCCAAGGTCGAACACCAATCGCGACCAGCGGATAGACACCGCGCACCACGCCGAAAGCGCAGCGGTTCAACGTCAACCAGATCGCAGTCCAGTTACCGGCAGTACCCCACGTGCTGGTACCACTCCAAGTTCGGCAGCAAAGCGTCGAAATGCATCCGCCCATGCGACTTCAAGGCGGAAAACTCCCCGGGCAGTCGATAATGGCGACTGACGATTGCCCTGTCTCCACCGGTCGCCTGTTCGTCACTGACCGTAGATCTAAAACCCAGTTCCTGGTAGACACCGGAAGCGACTTATGCGTCTTCCCTCGATCTGCACTTCGCGAACGGCGTACGAAGACCACCTATCAACTGTGTGCGGCCAACGGGACTACAATTGACACTTTCGGATACGTCCAGTTCAACCTAGATCTCGGCCTGCGCCGAGACTTTTCATGGCGCTTCATCGTTGCTGATGTAACAAAGGCAATCATTGGTGTAGATTTCTTGTCATGGTATAATTTGGTTGTAGATTGTCGTAATCAACGCATAATTGATAATACAACAACTTTGTCATCCATTGCCGCCATAGCTGGTCCTTCAGATATAATTTCTTCTGTAAAGGTCTCGACTGGTGATACAAAATTTCACAATGTACTTAGTAAATTTCCAGAAATAACGCGACCATCTGGCACTCCACTCATCCCCACACACAACACTGAACACCACATCCGTACTACAGCAGGACCACCCGTATCTTGCGCTCCTCGTAGGTTAGCTCCGGACAAACTCCAGATTGCCAAGAAGGAGTTCGACGCGATGTTGAGCTGTGGTACTGCGCGACCCTCCGAGAGCCCATGGTCTTCGCCGCTGCATTTAGCCCCTAAAAAGGACAATGACTGGCGCCCCTGTGGCGACTACCGGATGCTCAACGCGCGCACCATACCAGATAGGTATCCTATTAGGCACATACATGACTTTGCACATAGTATTGCCGGATGTAGAGTCTTTTCAACCATAGACCTAGTTAAAGCCTATAACCAGATCCCTGTCTGCAAGGCGGATATTCCAAAAACGGCGATAACAACACCGTTTGGCCTGTATGAGTTCCCCTTTATGACCTTCGGGTTGAGGAACGCAGGCCAAACTTTTCAAAGGTTTGTGGACGAGATGACGCGAGGCCTCGACTTTTGTTATTGTTACCTCGATGATTTTCTCGTGTTTTCCAAGGATGAGACGCAGCATGAGTTGCACCTAAGGCAACTGTTTGCCAGGATGAAGGAGTACGGCATACTGGTCAACACTTCAAAGTGCGTTTTTGGCGCCAAGGAGGTAACTTTCCTAGGTTATAGTATCTCCGAAGCAGGCACAAAACCCCTGGACACTAAAGTACAGGCCATCCGCGACTTCCCCGCACCCAAAACCATCAGGGAGCTCAGGAGGTATTTGGGCATGCTTAATTTTTACAGGCGATTTCTACCCCGCGCTGCCAAAATTCAAGCCCCCCTGAACGGTTTATTAGCTGGATCAGTGAAAGCTTCACATCCAGTACAATTATCAGGTGATACGCTGAAAGCCTTTGAGGATACCAAAGACAGTCTCTGCAATGCTGCGATGTTAGCACACCCAGACTGCCAAGCCAAACTCGCGCTGGTCACAGATGCATCGGACTTGGCCCTAGGGGCAGTTTTGCAGCAGTACAAGGACGACACATGGCAGCCCCTAGCATTCTTCTCACGTAAGTTGAGCCCAACGCAGCAGAAATACTCTCCTTATGATCGCGAGCTCCTTGCAATTTACGAAGCCATTAAGTATTTTCGGCACATGCTAGAGGCTAGGCACTTTATAGTCTATACTGACCACAAGCCTATTTGTTTCGCTTTCCACGAGCGGAAAGGCAACTGTTCGCCTCGTCAATATAGGCATTTGGACTATATATCTCAGTTCACTACTGACATTCGCCATATCGCAGGGAAGGATAACGTTGTTGCAGACACACTTTCCCGCGTTGATGAACTGCAGGTACCAGTTGACTTTGACGTGCTAGCCAAGTCTCAGGCCTCCGATCAAGAACTGTCCAAACTCCTCGGTGAAAATTCTTCACTTCGCATCAAAAAGATGGTCATCCCCGGCAGTCGCGCAGAATTGTACTGTGATGTCAGCACACCGACCGCCAGACCATTTATCACCAAACCACTACGCAAGCAAGTATTTGACAGCCTACATTCTTTTAGCCACCCTGGAGCCAATGCCACTGCCAAATTAGTAGCAGAGCGTTACGTCTGGCCAGGGGTACGTAAAGACTGTCGTGAGTGGGCTCGAACTTGCTTGGCTTGTCAACGTGCCAAAGTAAATCGCCATGTGTCATCACCACTGGGCACATTCGATTTACCACGCGCACGCTTCAAATTTGTCCATATAGACCTTATCGGACCACTGCCACATTCACAGGGTTTTCGCTATTGTCTGACAGCTATTGATCGCTTCTCGCGCTGGCCAGAAGTAATCCCAATAGTCGATATAACGGCAGAGACGGTGGCCAAAGCTTTGCTATTCGGATGGGTAGCCCGTTTTGGTTGTATGACCGATATCGTTACGGACCGTGGCCGACAATTTGAATCCGCTCTTTTTGCATCACTGGCTAAAATTGCTGGTTTCAAACACAGAAGGACAACCGCTTACCATCCGGCGTGCAACGGACTTATCGAGAGGTTCCACCGACAGCTAAAAGCCGCTATCATGTGTCACGCTCATGAAAATTGGGTAGAAGCCCTACCCCTAGTCATGCTTGGCATACGCAGCGCTTTTAAAGAGGATCTACAAGCCTCTTCCGCAGAACTTCTTTATGGCGAACCACTAAGACTTCCAGGTGAGTTTTTCGAACATGGCGATACGGGTTCTACCGACGTAACCGAATTCACCACACGCCTGCGTTCTTTCGCCCATAAATTACAGCCTGCTCCAGCTTCACGCCATACCAAAGGTAAAATATTCATTTACAAGGATCTCGCTTCCTCTAGTCACGTCTTTATAAGAGAAGACGCGGTGCGAGGTGCATTAAATCCACCTTACACTGGACCACACGAGGTGATTGACAGGGGGGACAAATATTTTAAAGTCCTCGTAAAGGGAAAGGAAAATACGGTAACGGTAGACCGCCTTAAGCCGGCCTACATACTGTCAGACCAAACCGACCATACTGAACCCGAACCACCGGTCGACAACTTCACCGAGCCGAGAACAACACGTTCAGGTCGCCAGGTACGATTCCCGAATTTTTATCGCCCGTAGTGACGGTCTCTGGGGGGGAGTGATGTGGGCTCCTCACCCATACATAATTATTTATATTACACTTATACATATATATAATACATTTACAATTACACAATTATTATATTCACAGTCACACAAATAAAATATACAACAATTATATATATTTACACAAAACAAATATATTCCTACTAAGTATAAATTTACATAACAACATAATATTACACATACTCAAAACATACAAATAACATTGATACCCACATAATACATAATGACGGATGAGTGCCGTGCCACGATACACCGCGTGACCGTGTGAAACGCGCGTTATGGAAACAACTACAAAACCGGCTCCTGCGCCGCCGCCCGACACCTAGCCTCGTGGCGACCGCCCTCACCAGTCGTGATCTATCTCTCACGGCGAAGCTACGCTCGCTTGCTTGAGTTTCCCTCGCTTTCGTGTGACGTTTTCTTCCTTTCGCTTGCTCAAACTGTTACTTCTCGCTATCCTCTGTGCTATATTGCTTGTGATCTATTACTGTGCTTTCTCCTACTCCCTTCTGCTTTAATAAACTATAAACATTGTGAAAGTAGTGTGAGTGTATTCATTCATTGTGCCTTGGACGAAAAACTATCAGGTACCCACTACACCACCTATATACCTCTCTTAGTCAAAGTATTTTTCGCAGCTTCATTTTCTGTATCATTGCTTTGATTTATGAATGTAGCTTCCCTTTCTTCATTGTTTGTTATATTATTCTCTGTTTCTCGAACGATTTAATTTTCAGTATTAGCTTGTTGTGAACCACTTGTAACTGTCACCGTTTCTTCTCGATTTTCATGGGTGTTTAATTGTTGATCTGTTTGATCTTTAGAATCTTGGATATTTCTTTTAGCCTCAGCATATTTACCACAGTTTGTTTGGTTTTGCAGCTTTATTTTTGTCTTGTTAATTTTGCCATGTTTTTTCACATCGTTTTCTTCAATGGAGGTATCTAAATCAGTTGTGTCAAGTTCTTCAGTGACGCAATAGTCTTTGTCTTTTACACTGTCATCAGAATCGAACTCTTTTGGAAAATTTACTTCCTTATCAGAAAAATAATCAGTTTCATGTGAAGCTGATGGTTTGTTACATGATTTTCTCGGTGTCATACGCCTTGTTGGTAAATCCATATCAACTGAGGATGTTGAGCTGTTTCTATCAATCCTTTCAATAATAATAATGCCTTCACGAATTGGTTCGACGTTTTCGGTCTTTTTGCTACATAGTAGTTTTAAAAAACTGTCATCTCTCAAATCGTTTTCAGTGCAATCTGAGTTATCCACAAAGGAGCTAGAATTGGGTGATATAGGCATTACCTCAGTGCACAATAATTTAGGTACAGGTTCTGGATCCTGAGAATCTTCCACCACTTGCCGCACTCTAGACATTATTAGATCTCGCCGGGAACTCATTGTTCCGCTGAAACAAAATAAATAATTGAGGTTGTCGTTTGTTGGTATTACCACAGTATTAATAGAACAGTAGATAATCATCGAACAAAGGTACATCGCACGGCTGCACACATGCCCGCGCAAAATTAATAATTCTTACCTTATGTTTTCGCGCCAATGCGGTGTCACGGACGTGCACTCCTTCCTTGCAGAAACTGCCTCGTGAAACTGGACGTCAGCGTCTCCCGCACACCCCCTGCACCCCTGCAAACTGACCCTGCATACTCCCGTGCACCTTCGCGCCAACAACGGCACTTCTGTTCCGTCTTGCTTATAATATGAAATAGGTATGTAGCTATTGTGTGTAGCTAATTTACTGCTCCCATGTTAAGTACAAGACCGATGTCGCTACAACTCAGCTGTTTAACATGAACACAGGATGGTTACATGCTATGATAAGTAACCTTATGTTATCAAAATCAAAATCAAAAATCATTTATTTCCATAGGATGTTGTTACATCACTTAGATCCGTCATTACATTTTTTTGGGTGAGTTCACTAACACAATGGCGGAATCTGTGGAGAAGAGCTCACCGAAGAAACTCCACAGTCGTCGCATCTTTTGCGTTTCCTTTTTTAAATAAAATATTGTCAAATTACAAAATGAATGCTAATTATATATCGAAACAGCCTGTTACTCAAAAAATCTATTCCCATGGACATATGTCCTCTAAGTAATCAGATATCCTATAGTAACCTTTTTTATACAATTTCTGTTTTATTATTATTTTAAACTTGTCTAAAGGTAAGTTTTTAATATCAGTAGGGACCTTATTGTAATAGCGTATACAATTGCCTTTAAAAGAATTACTAATTTTATGTAGTCGGCTTACATAAGCAACCAACTTGTCTTTATTTCTAGTATTAAAATTGTGTATATCACTGTACTTCTGAAAATTAGTTATATTTCTTTTTACATACACAAGATTGTCATAGATATATTAAGACACAAATGTCAGAATATTGATTTCTTTAAACTTTTCCCTCAGTGACACTCTAGGCCCTAATCTATAAATTGCACGAACAGCCCGTTTCTGCAGAATAAATATACTATTAGCATTCGCAGCGTGACTCCACAATAAAATACCATAGGTCATTAGACTATGAAAGTAACTAAAGTAGACTAGTCTAGCGGTGTCTACGTCGGTAAGAGCTCTAATTTTTTTAACTGCGAACGCTGCCGAACTCAGTCTGTTCGACAATTTATTTATATGAGGATCCCATTGTAGTTTGGCGTCTAAAGTAATGCCCAAAAAGACAGTCGACTGCACAAGGTCCAATCTCTGTCCTATTATAAATATGTCTGTTGTTACCGGGTTCACATTGGGTAACACGAATTTAATACATTTAGTTTTCTTTTCATTAAGTAATAAATTGTTAACAGTAAACCGGTTCACTATACTAGAGATAGCATTGTTTACCTCGTCATAATTTGATTGCTGTCTTTTAACTTTAAATATCAAAGAAGTATCATCGGCAAACAATACTAACCCATGTTTTGCTTTAACAAGGTAAGGTAAATCATTAATATATACTAAAAACAAGAAAGGACCAAGAATTGAACCTTGCGGTACGCCCATACTTATTGAAGACCCAGGTGATCTTTTCACATTAACATCGACCATCTGAATCCTATCTGTTAGATATGACTCCAGAAGGCCAAGTGCCTGATCTTTTACACCATAATGGCGTAACTTCCTGACAAGAGTGTCACGATGGACGCAATCAAAAGCCTTGGATAGATCGCAGAAGACACCTATTGGATCCATTGCGTCTTCCCAGGCATCAAAAATATTGTCGATTAGTTCAACACCAGCATCGGCTGTTGAACGACCCTTTGTGAAACCAAACTGAGCAATATGAATTAAATTATTGAGATAAAAATGACTTTGCAATTGATTAAGTATGAGTTTTTCAAATATTTTGCTAAGCGTTGGTAGTATCGATATGGGTCTAAAATTGGTGGGGTCTGATGTACTACCAGCTTTGAATAAAGGTATAACTTTTGTTGCGTGCCGGGTGCTGCGCTGCCGAAATCGGGCTCTGGCGTGGTCAGGGACGATAATATAGAAAATACTTCAGTAATCAATGGAGTTGTGTATTTCGTTCTTGCTTGAGACAAAAGTCAAAGTCAAGTGACAGTTTCAAGGCAATGTTGCCACACACGAAAAATAATAAGTTTGGACAGATGGCGCCACTAAATGTTGCCAGTAAAAACCTTTTTATTAGACTGATCGATCGTTATCGCTACTCAACACTAGGTGGCGCCACTTACAGATCATGTAATGCTTAACATATATTCCCGCCTTTGAAAGAGGTTTCAAAGACAACTTCCTTATTGTCTAAATCTATCTAATGCTCAGATCTATCTAATGTCTAGATCTAATGATATCCATTCTACCTAGGTTGACTCCACCGCCCAAGCTGCTATCCTGCTGGCTTGTGCGTTGCTATCAACCACACCTTTGAAGTGCGCACCCTCTTAAATAAATTATTAGTTGAGAATGTTTATGAAGTTAAGTTAATAAAATGGTGCGCACCTCAAAGTTAAACCTCCCCCTACCTGAAGAGCTATCCTAGCATGTCTAGCTATCCTATTCCCCTGAATAAATCAACACAAGAGAATTTATTTGGACTTACAAAGTGAATAAACTTACAAAGTGAATAATTACTTAAAAAATTAATTCTTATTTAAGAAACTAAATACATATGGGACTTCTAGTCTTCATTCTTGATTGGGAGTGGGCATATGTTGTTGAAGGCCCTTTTGATGATGCCAGTCGCAGTCTTGATAGACGCGACCCGTGCTATGTTGTCAGGTCCTCGATGCAGTTCGAGGATTCTCCCCAAGCGCCATCGTGTCGGCGGCAGCTGCTCATCGCGTATAAGAACCAGGGAGTCCGCAGTCAGGCTCGAACTTTTCGTGCTTCTCCACTTGACTCGCTCCTGCATGAGCGTAAGATAGTCCCTTGACCACCGGCGCCAGAAATCGTGCTGGATCTGTTGGAATTGTTGGTGCAGCCTTAACTTGTTGCTAGGCGTATTTTGACAATCGTAATCGGGTAAGGCTGTCAAAGATCTACCTATTAAGAAGTGGGCTGGCGTTAAGATGGGAAAATTGTCTGTATCTGACTTAGGTATGGGGCAAAGAGGCCGTGAATTTAGGATTCCCTCTATCTGGGTTAGAACCGTCGAGAACTCCTCGAAGGTGAGCATAGCATTCCCTAAGACCCTTTTTAAATGTAATTTACATGCCTTAACAGCAGCCTCAAATAACCCCCCAATGTGTGGTGAGTAAGGTGGATTGAATTTCCACGTGATGCCTTCATTCGTACATAAATCTATTATTTCGCTAGAATTATCCCGAAGATATTTGTAAAGCCTTTTTATTTCATTGTCTGCCCCATGAAACGTGGTGCCATTGTCACTCACCAGCTGACTGGGCTTACCCCTTCGAGCTATGAACCGTCTTAGTGCAGCCAGGAACGCTACGGTTTCCAGGCTGCTAACAAGTTCTATGTGAACCGCCTTGGTGCTGAAACAGACAAATAGGGCGACCCAACATTTAGAGAACCGGCAGCCGCGACCACGTCTATCCCGCACATTGAATGGCCCTGCATAATCAACGCCCGTAGTATCAAATGGTGGTGCTGGTGTCACACGTTCCCTTGGTAAACTTGCCATAATTGGGCTAGTTGTAACAGGCTTGGCTCTGAAGCAGATAACACAATCTTTGATTACCTTGTTTGCTAGTGATTTGCCATGAATTGGCCAGAAGCGCTCCCTCATTGTGGACAGGAGTAGCTGAGCGCCTGCATGCAGTAACCTTCGGTGTTGGCTCTGCATGATGAGCTTTGTAAGTGTGTTGTTTTGTGGAAGTATGATTGGGTGTTTTTTGTCCTGTGGACATTCGGATAATTTTAGTCTCCCGCCTACTCGGATTAGGCCATCCTGTATAAAGGGATCTAAACTATTAATTGTTGATCTTGGTGAGATCGATTTATTTCTACTAAGTAGGTCGTATTCCTTCTCCATTGTTTGTACTTGAACGTACTTAATCAGATGATTCAATGACTTGTTTAATTCCTCGACTGATAACCTCTCAACTAACTTGTTGTTCGGGTATTTTATGTTATGTATGAACCTTTTTACATAGGCAAGTGTTCGAATTAATTGTGTGTCGGTATTATATCTACCAATTAGTGTTTCTAATACTTGGTTACCCGAGTTTGTTGTTACTAAGTTACATACTTTAATTGGTTTTTCTGATTTCATCTCGGGTAACTGAGTTGTGTTGTGTGGTAGGACCTCCTTTGGCCACTCTGTGTTAGGTTTACTGAGCCACTTGGGTCCCTGCCACCACAGAGTGTTATGAATAAGATTTTCTGCCGGTGTGCCCCTAGATAACAAGTCCGCCGGGTTGTCATTAGTGCTTACCCAGTGCCAATGAGATTTATCGGTAATTTCCCTTATTTCCTTGACTCTATTGCTAACATAGCAATTTAATTTGTGAGGCTCTGTATTTATCCAAGCTAATGCAACAGTCGAGTCTGACCATAGATTTATTTTATCTATTTTATGTCGTAGGATGGTTTTGAGTTTTTTAACTAGCCTTGCTAATAGGAGGGCAGCCTGAAGTTCTAGTCTAGGTATCGTCTCCCTTCCTGCAATCCTCGACTTGGCGGTCAGAAGACTGGTAAATATATTTCCTTCCTGATCGACCGATCTGACATAAACTGCTGCTCCGTATGCACCTTTTGAACTATCGGAGAAGCCGTGTAGTTCAATACTGACTGAATTTCTAATCACTACATTTCTTTTTATTTTAATTTTCTTTATGTTATTCATTTGATTCCAAATCTGACTCCATTCTAAGTGTAATTCTGCAGATAATGTTTCATCCCAATCTAATTTTAATATAACTAGTCTTTGGACGTACATCTTTGCAGTAATTATGATAGGACCTAATAGGCCCAATGGATCAAATACAGAGGACGCACTTGACAAGACCTTTCTCTTTGATAAAACCCTTGGCACCGGATCGAGCTCTGATGGATACAGTAACTCATCGTCTAAATCTGACCATGCCAGGCCTAACACCTTATGTGTTGTGTTACCTATTTCTGTGACAGTGTTTGTATGTGTTTGTGTGGTTCTACTCACTGATTTCAGGATTTCGGGCGAGTTGGACTTCCACTTCCTCAGTGTGAAACCACTTTCTTGTAGCAGCTGCTCGACCTGGATGACCGTTTGGATTACCTCCTCCTTGCTGCCCCTTCCATAGAGCAGGTCATCCATCAGGAAGTCGTTGGCCAAAGCCATTGCTGCTTCTGGGAATCTATGTTTATTTTGATTAGCTATCTCCTTCAGACATCTGGTTGCAATGTATGGTGCGCATCTCAGACCAAAACTTAATGTGGTTAATTTATAGGTTTTAAGTGCGTCCTGCGGGTTTTCCCGCCACACTATACATTGCAACCCTTGCTGGTGAGGTGTAACATGTATTTTTGTGTACATTTTCTCAATGTCTGCACTTACTACGTATTGGTGCATTCGAAATCTAATGATGATATCTGTGAGATCATCTTGCATAATGGCCCCTTTATATTGAATGTCATTTAATGATATGCCTGTGCTAGTTGGACATGAGGCGTCTATGACCACCCTGAGGGGAGTGCTTGTTTTCTGCATGTTTACCACAGCATGGTGTGGTAAGTATACCCTAGCCGATGTGTCCCTGTCAGTCTGTTCCTTCATGCATCCGTTACTTTTAAATTTTCGCATAAAATCCACATACATCTCCTTGTATACTGGATCTCGTTCAAATTTTTTCTCTAGGGTCCTCATTCTTTTATAAGCAATGTTCCTGGAGCTACCTAGAGATTCGACTGGCATTTTCAGAGGCAACTCTACCACAAAATTACCTTCCACTGCCCGTGAATGACGGTTGAACACTCTCTCACACTCGGCAAGTTCGCAGTCTTCTACCTTTGGTTTACTGAGACTGTCGTTCTCCCAAAGTCTATTCATCTGGGAGTTAATGATGAAGTTACAGTGCACAGTTCTAGATACGGGGGCTTTCACCGCCCCTGATATCACCCAACCTAACCTGGTTTGTTGGAGAATTGGCTGTCCCTCCCCCAGTTTCCGTTGGCCTGTGCATATTAGGTTATAAAATAGTTCCGCCCCGATTATCATGTCTATCCTCCCGGGTTCATAAAACCTTACATCGGCTAATTTCAATCCGCTCGGTAATTTAATATTTTGGATATCGTTATTATTATGGTGCGGTAATTCGCACAATGTTGGAACAATGAGACAGGAGATTTTGGTGTTATAATTTTCCACCTTGGACTCAATTTTGACTGTGCAAAAATGATTTATGTTGGTCTGGATGCCATTAAAGCCTATGACTTCCATATCTATCTCTGATTTCCCTAATTGGAGCTTATCAAACGCTTCCTGGGTAATGAAATTGGATTGTGCCCCTGAGTCTAGTAAGGCTCTTAGAGTGTGGGCTTTATTATTTTTATCAAATGCTTTAATTTGCGCGGTAGACAATAGCACTGACTTGGGTTGAGTAGACTGCTCACTGTTTGTGACTGCAGTGTTTATTATTTGTTGATTATGTACTCTCGGAGTAGTCGTTTCAACGGCCGGTGGATTATGCATAGTACTGGGACTATTGGAGGAGGCACTGCCAACATTTGTGTAGTGTAGTAGTGAGTGATGCTTACCTCTACATGTGCGACAGGTCGTGGCACGACAGGTTGGCATGGAATGCGAACCTCTCAGACAGTTTGTGCAGAGCTTTAATCTGCGTACCATCTTGTTTCTATCCCCTACATTCATAGCCAAGAATTTACCGCACTGTGTTATGAAGTGTCTTTGATCACATACTGGGCATTGATTATGTGGTGCAGGGGTACCTACTGACTGGGCGTTTGTGGCTGGGTGTAGAGTGGCTACGTTGCAGGTCCTCCAGTTGGTCGCTCGAGATGTTCCAGCACCAAGGCTGCTCAGACCCGGAGCCTCAGGGTCACTCCCCGAATTGAGAGTCTCCATCAGGTCTGCTCGGTTGCGAAGGAAGCTCTTGAATTCCTGTAACGTTGGTAAATCTTTTGAATTGGACCGCTCTTCCCATTTTTTTAAAATGTTCTTATCCAATTTACTAGACAGAAAAAATATTATTAGTACATCCCAGTCTTCTGTCGATACATTTAACCCCTTTAGGGTCCTAATATGCTTGGATATGTTATCTACTAATCCCCTTAAGCCACTGGGAGTGTTGGGCACCTCACTGATATGCAGGAGTGCACGCAGATGATTGTTTACTAGAAGTCTCGGATTGTTATAGCGTTCGCATAGGAGTTGCCACGCTATACTGTAACTCTCCTCCGAATACTCGAGAGCACCCACCACTTCCAGGGCGCCGCCCTTTAGGCAAGATCTCAGGTATTTATATTTTTGTATCTGCCTCAATGCACCCTTGTTAATCAGGGCATCAAAGGTGTCCCGGAATTCAATCCACCTTGAGATATCCCCACTAAATTCCGGAAGCGGAATATCTGGATACTTTATTGAATCTAATACTGGCTCAGATGAAGCAGTTGACTGTCGGGAGGCTAGCCCCGGCAATCCGACTTTACCTGATTTTGAAAGGCCTGCTTCTGCCTTGGCTACACACTCATAATATGTATTTTCATAGGACTCCCTATTACTAAGCTCATCTTCGACGTCGCTACTTAGGGTTTCAATCTCAGTTTGAACTGAATCAAACTCTTCAAAGCTCTTTTTGATACGGTCGGTCCGTAGTCGTAAGTCTATGATTTGCTCCGCTGTCAAGCTTTGCAAGTTAATTTTGCTAATGTTTTTATTAAACAAGGTTAATTTGGCCTTCAGCGTGCCTCTAATTTTCTTTAACCTTTTGATGGCAGAGCTTTGAAGTTCCACAATTGTATTACCAGACTCACCGTCTGTATCAGACATGATGATTATTGGATGCTACACTACACCCTGAAGAGCACACGGCGGTTCCCCCCCCTGTTTGATAGAGGGTTAGGATAACTTAATACAAGGAGCGAGCCCACCTCTTTTCAGTCGATCTCTGCGTACTGCCCGTCCCCATGTGACTGCAATGTTTGCCGCAATGACTACAGTTGCTGCCGCCGCTCGTCTTCAGATCTTCGTGCGCCCGTGGATCTTGTGTCTTGCCTGCGTACGCCCATCTATCTTGCTGATCTTCGTCCGTTGATACTAGGCAGCCATTGATTCACACCAACCAGGATTTACATCTGACCGGATCCGTCGCCCATGGCTGCTTTTTTCGGGAATTCTTGACCGACGTTGCTTGATAGATGTTATTGTATGCCGCAAGCTTGATAATTTACTGTTTCGCTATATTATGTCTTCGCGAAATCTCCCGACCACGCCATCCGTTTTTCAGCTTGGACCTCTTCGGGAGTTTTACCACGGGTTCTTCATCACGTCGGAGTCACCATATTGCGTGCCGGGTGCTGCGCTGCCGAAATCGGGCTCTGGCGTGGTCAGGGACGATAATATAGAAAATACTTCAGTAATCAATGGAGTTGTGTATTTCGTTCTTGCTTGAGACAAAGGTGCAAAGTCAAGTGACAGTTTCAAGGCAATGTTGCCACACACGAAAAATAATAAGTTTGGACAGATGGCGCCACTAAATGTTGCCAGTAAAAACCTTTTTATTAGACTGATCGATCGTTATCGCTACTCAACACTAGGTGGCGCCACTTACAGATCATGTAATGCTTAACAACTTTACTTAGTTTCATCAAGTCAGGAAACACACCATTATCTATACATTGATTAAATATACAACAAAGGTGAGGTGCAATACAATCTACAATGGAACTAATAATTTTTACTGATAGACCATGGGCGTCAGCTGTCTTTTTCATTTCCAGGGATTTAAACGCTTTTACAATGTCTTCATTATTTACGTGCCTAAATTTAAAATCTGTTTTACATTCCTCAAAGTTTTGTTTAAGTATAGATTCAGCAGCAGTGGGAGATGAATTTAAAGACTTGGTTGTTGAAATTGGAATGTCCGTAAAGAAATTTTCGAAAGCTTTTGCTACTTCTAGGTCTGTACTTAGCAATTGATTATCTATCTTAAGCTTGAAGTTATTATGTGTAGCTTTGGCCTTTCCAGTCTCTCTGTTAGATCTGATTACGTCCCTTAACATAAACACAATATCGTATCGACACTGTATTTTTGGTAGGTAATCTGGAACCTACGCTTAGGATCGTTACAAAGCATACTTGCAGTATCGCAGCATACTGTATTTAAGACTAAACTACTCATTTAGTAAACATTGGGAAACTGCTTAGGATAAAAACAGTACATCTTCTTACTGTTTATTTGCTCGGCCCATACCCAACTTTTATACAGCAAATGACTTAACATATTAGTGATAAAGATGTCATACTGTGCTTATGCCGAGAGACTCTGAATAAGAACTTTTGCAGTAAGTGTATCTACTGTAATTATGCTATGTGATGTAAAAAAAATGCTTGACTTACTGCAAATGTTGAATTGTTAACTTTGGATCAAAAAATGATTCAAACTAATGGGTAAGTTAGGGACGTAGATCGCGTTATCGTGATCATGGCTGTATATCTAACTCAGTTTTGGAAAAAATCCGACTTACTGCGTTTATGCTATTGACGGCAGATTAGACAGGCTGGAAATAATGGGTATACGTGACCTACAACTGAACCTATTCGGAAACTACCTATCTGATAGAAGTTAAAGAGTAAAGGTTGTTGACCTTGTCAGTGAGGATCTACCTATCTCCTATGGAGTCCCACAGGGAAGTGTTCTAGGTCCAACACTATTCCTAACGTACCGTTGTACCGTGCGCGCGACTGATCGGACGTGTTTACGGTTGAATTAAGAAGTGTATTTATTAATATTGTAAAATTAATGGGAACAAAGTGCGATGGGTGTGACTCGGCATTGTACGATATACTGTATATGGAGTGCTCGCAAGAGAGGTGTAAAAAGTTGTATCATCTAAAGTGCCTTGGATTGACTAATGAACAGTTCGAGGACTTAAGTGAGAACGAAAAGAGTTCCTGGACATGCCCAGCGTGTAAGTGTAGTGTCCCCAAAACGGGGAATTCGGGAACACCAGTCAAGTTTGGACAAGTATTACCGGGAATAAATGAGACCTTTACGCCGAGCTCTTTCGTCAACATTCAGCCGCGAGGTTTGCGTAAAATGGAAGAAACAGCAAATCTTCGAAATGATGCCGAAATTCTTCGGGTTCTGAAGCAGGTCAAGATGGAGATGAAGTCTCAACAAAAAGAGCAGTTGAAGAGCTTCATCCGTCTTCAAAAACAGCTAACGACGATTGAAACTGAAATGAAAGATCTGCGGAAAAATATGAAGGTAGTCGAAGAAAACGCCAAAAAGCTAGATCAACTGGAAAACTTAATACTAAATGGGCAGAAAGAGGTCACTAAAGAAATTGTTGTACCGACGGATATTTCCACTATTGCAGGACCTTCAACATATATATAACATCGTAAAACAAAACGACATAGCAAAAAAATTGCCTGCACGGGAAGTCGGGCCAAGAAACCGGCGGATTTATCAGTAACGGTTACCGGCAACAGCGGCATGAAAGAAAAGCAAGAGAGCCAGGAAGAAGCGTGGCAAACGGTAAATCGGACCAAGAAAAGGTACCCTCGAAAAGAGGTGAAACAAGGAGGATGTACGCAGTCTGTAGAAATTGAAGGGACGGAGCAGAGAAAATACCTTCATGTATGGAACGTGAAAAAAGGCACATCAGTTGAATCAATGGAAGCATTCGTCAAGAAGATTTGCGGTGAAAATGCGGAAACAAAGGTCGAAAGCATCAAACACAAAAATGATAGAAACTATGCATCCTTCATTATAACGGTTCCAGAAAGTTTATATGACAAACTATGTGAGGATAAAAATTGGTCAGTAAAAATTAAATATTGCGAGTGGGAGTGGTTTTTTCGAAAAGACACATAAGGTGAGAGATATTAAACCATTGGAAATTTACTACCAGAATGTAAGAGGAATGAAAACCAAAATGGACCGCTTTTACACAAATATTGCTTCGTCATCTGCAGATTTATTTGCGGTAACAGAAACAGGGTGCCACGGTTCTATCCACGACGCCGAACTGGTACCACCAGGTTACAACATACTACGATGTGATCGGGCGGACGGCCGTAAACATGGCGGAGCACTTTTAGTGGCCGCACCCGGAATTGAGCTGCGTCGAGTTTCGATACCGGGTGACGTCATCGTCTACAATCATCGGTTTGAATTAGTTTGCGCCGCAGTGTACTTTAAGGATAAGTTTCTGATAGTCATTTGTATAGCGTACATACCGCCAAAGAGCGCGGACGTGACTACATGGTTATGTTTGGGATAATCGAACAACTTTGTAATAAGTACAAACAAATAATTGTGTTAGGAGATTTTAATTTATATTCCTGTTCAAATAATAGGGTTTATTACTATGAATACGTTGTGACCTATTGTGGATTCATTCAGAGCAACGGAATACTTAATAGTAATAACAGAATTATAGATCTAGTACTGAGTACTGGGGATGCGCGAGTGTGCGTGTCGGCGGCGGATGAGCCGCTGTTGCCCGTGGACGCGCACCACCCGCCGCTCGAGTGTGTGTTGCGCGCGCGCTCGCCCCCGTCCCCCGCGACCCTGGCGCCGCCGCCGCTCGTCCGACCGCTTGGAACTTCAATAAAGCGGACTTTCCTCTACTGTACTCTTCAATAGCAGACATTGACTGGACTCCAATTTATGAACTGGATTTAGAATCGAGTTTAGATTACTTTTACGGTAAGATTAAATCAATTTTTGATGATTGTGTTCTCCAAAAAAAGGGAGGTAGCGTTAGCTCGAGATATAGTTATCCCGAGTGGTACACAATTGAATTAATTCGCGACATACGATTAAAAGTACGCTTACATAAACGATATAAATCGAGTAAAACTAGGATAGACTATGAGTGTTTTTCACAGTGTAGGGCTAGAGTAAAAAGAAAGATTGAATTTACCCATGAGCAGTATCGTAGTAAGGTTGAACTGAATTTGTCAAAAGACCCTAAATCATTCTGGAATTTTATTAAATCAAAACAAGGCACACGAAATGCACAAACGATTTAAAAAAACGGAGAAATTCTGACTGGGGAACGGTGCGCAAAAGAGTTTGCTGATTATTTTTATTCGGTATATAGCACAAAAACAGCAGTATTAAATGTGGAGACAGCACAAGTAGAGGCTGGGGACGCTAACGGAGCGGCGAGAGTACACGTCGAGAGACTGCAGCTGAAGGAGGTAAAGCACGCACTGAGACAACTCAAGCCGAAGAGATAAGAGATAAACACATAAAATTACCAAACTTCCATCAAACATCAATGTTTGCCACACCAGTAAATAATGAAGAGATAACCAAAAAGATAAGAAATCTAAAAAACAAAAAGTCATGCGGATATGATGGCATGTCAGCTATCGTCATTAAGTATATAGCAGAAGCTATCCAGAAGCCTCTACACTTTGTTATAAATAAATCTCTAGGGGAGGGGATTTTTCCTGAAAGGCTAAAGATTGCTTTGATAAAGCCAATACTAAAGAGTGGCGATGGACTGAGTGTTGACAAGTACAGACCCATTTCCTTACTTCCAGTATTTTCAAAAATCTTCGAAAAAGTAATGGCTGACCAGTTGCGAGTATTTTTATGCACCAATAAAATTCTTGCTAAAGAGCAATTTGGATTCCAAAAAGATATATCTACCATAGACGCAATTTTCGAGATGACGGATTTCATAGCAGAAGCACTTGATAACAACGAAAATGTCATGACGGTGCTACTGGATCTCTCAAAAGCGTTTGACCATGTAAAACATGATGTTTTATTGGATATATTATACCGTTACGGTATAAGAGGAAGGGTTAATGAGTGGTTTCAATCGTACCTTACAGAACGGTTCCAAACTGTGGTTTTGCCGACCCTTGAGGAAGACGGGGTCCTTAACAATATTGAATCAAGTACCCTAAAAATTAATATTGGCGTTCCTCAGGGCTCTATACTGGGCCCAATCTTATTCTTATTATATGTAAACAATCTGCCCTCCCTCAGTAAAAATAAGGTTATTTTATTTGCGGACGATGTATCGGTATTCTTTAAATTTAATAGAAGCGATTATGCAGACTTAACAAAGACAATAAATGAATCCATTGATAACATTATTAATTGGTTTGATGACCTCAATCTTGGAACAAATGTTGGAAAAACTAAACTAATCCATTTTAGAAACTATAACACACAAGTACCGCATCTCGATATTAAAGCAAACGACAAAGAAATTGAGTCAGTTCCATACGCAAAATTTCTTGGTATATTCACGGACTGTAACTTGAACTGGAGGAGGCATGTGGACTTATTGGTGGGCAAATTAAGTAGCTTTTGCTATGCGCTAAGATCGCTGATCAAAATATCGACAAAAAAAGCCGCACTACAAGCTTACTTTGCCTTCTTCCAATCCAGGGTGATTTACGGACTGGCCATATGGGGAGGTAGCGTGGATATCGAACGGATTTTTGTTTTACAGAAGAGAGCCATTAGAATTTTAAATAATATAGGCTCCAGTATGGAATCATGTAGAGCGTCTTTTAAAGAATTAAAACTTCATACTATCACAGCTTTGTATATTATTGAATTGTGCAAATTAATAAAGCGCTATCCTCATAAATTCCCCGGAAGAGTGCCAGGTTTAAGTGAAAGACAAAATGAGAAAAACAAACACAACTTAGAAAAACCACTCTGCAGGACGGTATCATATATGCGTGCCACAAAGATGACTGCCATCAAGGTCTATAACAACCTCCCTGTAAATATTAAAGTCCTGAAAGGGAATAGATTTATAGCTACTCTCAAAGATTACCTAATAACTGTGTCTCCTTATGATTTAGATGAGTTTTTTACGTATGAGATTTCATAATTGTATGGCTATTACTACGCTTATCTTATGAAATTATAACCCTGTGACTTCTGTTTACTTTGACTTCTGTTTACTTTTTTTTATATTTGTAATAATTTAATTTTATAACTTGTGTATTATATAATCAATGATCATGACCACTGTGAATTTAATTAAGTAAATAATAATTATTTCATTTAATAATAATAATAATTAAGTGATTGAATAATCAAATTAGATACTAAGTGCGCATTTTACTACACCCACTTGGGTAAAATTACATTGAAACCCTTGCGTATTGTACTGCACCATCTGTACTACTTCTTTACATGTAATTTATGGTAAATAAACATTCTGATTCTGATTCTGATTCTGATTCTAAGCGGGCCCAGACGGCATCCCGCCCTACGTCATCAGGGATTGCCAATTCGTATTAGCTGAGCCACTACTCTACATATTTAACCAGAGCCTAAGTAAGTATAGCGGTTTTCAGCCAGATGGAAGAGAACACGGGTGGTGCCGGTTCCCAAAGGTCGAGCAGGTCCAAGGGTTGAAGAGTACATACCTGTAGCTGTACTTTCAACTCCAGCAAAAGTGTTGGAATCCGCTGTCTACCAGGCAATATTTTCACATGTAAGTCCGCAATTGTCGGATGCCCAGCATGGTTTCCGCCCGAAGAGAAGCACCACCAGTAACCTCCTCAGCTATATGGCGGAAGTAGTGCCAGCAGTGGACAGCGGGTTGCAGGTCTACGCGGCTTACTTTGACTTCAAGAAGGCATTCGATTTCCGATTTTCGATAAATTTCCTAAGAATAGCGACAGGCACAATGTCAACACTAGAAATAGAAATAAACTAGCTATACCTACTACTAGGCTCCATAAGGTTAATGTATCTTTTAAAGGGCAATGTATTCGCTTTTACAACAAAATACCGACTGAGTTACAAGAGTTGTCTGTAAATAAATTTAAAAATGTTGTTAAAAATCACTTATGTAAAAAAGGTTACTACAAAATATCAGATTATGTAGAAGACAAGAAAGCTTGGGAAGGTGTTTGCTCCAATTCTGTAAAAAATAACGTATAAAGCTGGAGGTTTCTAGTCGCCTCTTTGCCTCCAGCATCTAAAGCATTGAGGTGACGGAATTCAAATTGAGTTCTATATTTCCCTGTACATAAGATTTGACATTCTCCAAATGTTACCTATGTGTTTCTTATGGAAATAAACTCTTTTTGAATTTTGAATTTGAATTTGATTTGGTCAACAATGATGTGTTGCTGAGGAAGCTGGCTGGATTTGGTTTTACTCCACATCTACTCGAATATTTTGCAAGTTATCTGAGAGATAGACAGCAGTATGTGGAGTATAATGGATTTAGATCTGAACCATATTTCACTAAGTCAGGAGTTAGCCAAGGCAGCAATCTGGGTCCATTACAGTTCATATTAATGATAAATGATCTTCCTAATGTAGTCCAGGACACAAAGTGCCTTTTGTTTGCGGATGACCTGAAGCTATCACTCGCTATAAAAAGTATTGAGGACTGTAAAAAGCTACAAAAGGCCATCGAGAGAGTAGTGGCCTGGAGTGCAGAAAACCAGTTGCAGTTCAACACCTCTAAGTGCGTCACAATTAGTTTCACTCGATCGCATACTCCTATGCTGCACAACTATCTATTGAATCGGGCGCCGATGACGAGAGTCAGTGAAGTTAAAGTTCTGGGAGTCACGCTAAGGGCTGATATGACATTTAAAGAACACATACTTAAAAGCTGCAAAAAAGCATTTCGGAACTTAGGCTTTATATTGAGAAGGGTGCAGAACTTCAAAAACATCAAAGCCATCATCACACTATACAACTCTTTGGTGAGAAGTCATTTTGAATGCAATGCGATTATTTGGGCTCCGCATGAAAAAAATATAAAGACATGTTGGAGAAAGTACAAAACAAGATCCTGCGATATTTATAAAAGAGGCAGTATGGGGTCTACCTGTTCTACCCACTGATGTACCCAACTATATTTATTCTAGGTATGGTTGGGTACAATGAACTTAGAGTAAGAAGGGATTTAGCCCTAGTGACTTATGTCTTTAAAATATTACAGGGCAAAGTATGCAAAGCGGATATTCTACAGAGAGTAGGTCTGTGCGTACCGAATGGATACGTGCGACGGCGGCGGCGGCGGCGCCCGCGCTTGCTGGATGTGCCAAGCGCCCGTACTAACTTTCTGGGCCGCTCACACGCGCACGCACTCTCTACGCTGAACATGATAGCGGATGAGATAGATCTCTTCTCCTGCGCTCTGAATGAATTCACAAGGGTAGCACTTGCTATAATAAGCTATAAAATATGAGATGTTAAATGTAATATAATATGTGTAATATAAATGTAATAATAAACTACACTATCACATTAGGTTAAGCCTGTAAAGATAGCGTACACAGTCAGGTCATAAGTTCTGTCACACAATAAAAACTTTTGAATTTAGAACGCTGGCTACAAAAAAGTTTATTGAAATCGAATTTCGAATTTTTCATGAAAATAAAAATGTGTACTTTTTAGAATTTTCCTCATTTTTAAAGTACAGTCATTTAGTATTTTTACCTGGAAAGTTTTCCGGGAGTTTTGAAATTTGGCAATTTTATAGATTTTGGTATGCTCTTGCCAAATTTCAACTTTGCCACCTCGTATGGCTGCCGCTCGCGCCGCCATAGTGAAAAAATGGCGCCCAAAAGCAGTTTTTTGATTATAAGGTGCTATTGCCGGAGAAGCAGTCAGCCAGCCATGTGATGCATGCCAACACCTGCGGCGAGCAGTCTACAGCTGTGAGCGCCAGCCAGCTGGCATCACCGCATAGTGATCTGCACATCATCAATACACAATTCGGGCACATCATTGGGGGAAGTCTGCTGCAAGCTTCACTACAGCGTCAAACATGCAATAAGGTGGCTTTAAAATGTGAATTAGATCTTAAAGAAACACTTGCCCAATTTTGGACTACTGAAAAAGTACCTGAAATATTTTCTGAAAAATCTTCAGAACAAGAACTGTGCGAGCAAATCTTTCAAAATTCAGTAAAACTTAATGATAAACAGTTTCAAGTTGCTTTGCCTTTAAAGTTACCTTTGTCTGAAGTTACAAAGAATCTGGGTGAATCATTCAATTTTGCTCTAAAAAGATTTCTTAACCTGGAAAAGAAATTAATGACAAACCCAACATTATTCATGCAATACAAACATTTCATACATGAATACTCTTCCCCCCGGACCGCACATCTGAGTGGACGTCTTACTAAATTGTCTATATATATAAACTAAAAACTAATATTTATTCTTAAATTAAGTAAATTTAAATTCAGTTTAATACTCCTAGTAAAATAGGAGCGCAGAGGTTACCGAGAAGTTATAGCAAGCAAAGGAGACAAGAAATCAACATAACCGCATCCTGCTCCAACTGCTCCACCCCACCTCTGCACTACTACAAGGATCTTCAATGAACTCGAGCTAAGTAGTAATTTGGCGCCGCCCGTTATCGTACAGTTCATTCGCTTGGCCGTTAAACCCGCCCTCCTGCGCAAGTGTTATCGTGTCCTGCGGCAAATCGATACGCAGAGGTCTTCATTAAGTGGACGGAAACGGCATTTGTTCTGTATCGTCGATCGGCACCAGAATCACTTGACCTCTCGTGCTTTTTCGTTCTCCGACTCTCTGATTGCCTGGTACTTTTAGTAGTCCACATCTCTGCAACGATGACGCTTAACCGCACCCCCCCGCATGCCTCCGCCACCTCAGATGTGGAGCAAACCGCGTCGACTGCTGCTCAGCCGCTAACCGCGGTTCCGCCGTCGCTTTCTGCGGAAATTGCAGCGGGTGGGGAAGCATTGCAGCACTCCACCTCAACACCGAACTTAAACGAGGCTTTCTGGACCAAAGGTGAAAACTTCTGCTTTGCAAATCGATCGGGAAAAAGGAAACATGACGGTATGGATGAGACGAGTGACTTCCATGTCTTTATGAATTCAATGCGAAATATGTTTTCAACATTCACGAGCGACATGGATTCACGTCTCCATACTCTCCACGTATCAATGACCGCTATAAGAGAGCAAAACTGTGAAATCACAAAAAGTATTGATTACATGTCCAACAAATACGATGAGATGCTGAAACGTATAGAGGCTCTGGAAAAGGATAAAAGTGACGATAAAAAGAACATTCAGTCTCTAGAGGATAAATTAGAGTCACTCGAACGAAAATCTCGATCTTCTTGCGTTGAGATCCGTAACCTACCTAGCAGAACATCTGCCGAAAATAAGCCTGAAACAAAGGAGGATCTCTTTAAAGTAATAAAAACACTATCAAATACCCTGAACATTAAACTCGAGGAATGTGAAGTGAAAGATGTTTATAGAACAAGCGCGAGGAAAGACTTAATCAAACCATTGATAGTGGAATTCTGCAGCGTCATGAAGAAGGATAATTTGCTTCGGACAGTTAAAGATTTTAACAAACACAAATCGAACGACAACAAGCTGAACACTCAACATCTCAATCTCTCAGGACCAAGGAAAGGAATATTCATTTCTGAGACACTCACCCCCCGAGCTCAACAACTTTTCTACAAAGCTAGAGAGTTTGCAAAGGAGTTCAATTACGACTACTGTTGGACATCACGCGGGCTGATTTATCTACGTAAAGCCGAAAAATTGCCATACGTTCGGGTAATATGTGAAAACGACATTGAAAAACTCAGAGTAGGCAAATGACTATATCGTTATTTTCTGGTACATCTTTGTAACAATATTACTGAACAATTTGGCATGCAAAATGGCATAGTCTCTTTATGTATAGATTTTTTAATTGTATTCAAACCTACACTAAACTCAAACACACAGTACACAACAAAAACATCAACTAAAACAACACTCTCATACACAACATCATCGTACACAAACATGCAATCATCCTTAACCGTTAAAATACAGATTATGAAGCCACTTCTAGGACAAATATCTCAACTTATTAAAATCTTATAACATAAATATGCATAATATTATAGAAGACATGGATCGTATGTTAATCTGTCAATCAATACTTACTGAAACCGCAAACTGTCACAAATATGTACCCTCAACAAATAATTGTCTAAAAATAATAACACAGAATATCCGAAGTATTGGCTGTAATATGCCAGGTTTTTTGGTCCTCCTTCACGAATTGAAAGTAGACTGTGATATTCTAATACTCACAGAATGTTGGCTTTCTTGTAACCCTGTTCTCCCCACAATTGACGGATATAATCAGATCTCAAATAAAACACTTTCCAATCAAAATGATGGCGTAGTAGTCTATTACAAAGAAAATTTAAGTCTAACGATTGAAGAACCGAACTTCCTCGATGGAAGTTGTCTGATTATAAAACATGGAAACGATACAGCTATATTGGGCATCTATCGTTCACCATCCTTTGAAAATACCAATAATTTTATAGATTCACTAAATAAACAATTACAAAATCTTTCTAATTTTCAAAATATAATATTAACTGGGGACTGCAATATAGATTTAAACCCTGACCACCAAAACTCTGACGCCGAACAATACTTAACATCATTGGCGTATCACGGGCTATTTCCTGGTCATACATTCATAACTAGGGACATGAGTAGGACATGTCTAGACCACTTAATTCTTAAGACAAAAAATGAAGCAATTACACTGGTTATGCATTCTACATTGACTGATCACAAGGCTATCCTATTCTGTCTAAAGCTCAAACATAATAAATTACATGCTGCAACAAATTATACTACTATCGACCGTGAGGGAATTACACAGGATATTAATAAACTATCTTTTAGGAATATTTATGAACAACCTGATCCTAATATAGCTACGAATATCTTTGTAGAGACTATTCAAACGGTTATAAATAAAAACTCTAAAATACGTAGGATCCCAAGTAATAAACGCCCTATAAAATCATGGATGACGCCTGGTTTGCTTCGATGTATAAGAAACAGAGATAATCTCCATCGCAAATTGGCAAAAAACCCTGAAAATGAAGTATACAAGCAAACATATACACGGTATAGAAATTTCTGTAATAATATAATAAAAAAACTAAAAAGAAACTTTGACAAATCCTAACTTAATCTTGCAGGTAATAACTCCAAACAACTCTGGAAGGCTATAAAAAAAATTACCTCGACTACTAAAAAGAAAGACCAACCTCGTGAACTTCTTGCTACTCATAACTCACCTAAAGTTTCAATTGAAAATGTTAACAACTACTTTGTGAATGTGGGAAAAAAACTGGCAGAGGCCATTAAAACTAAAAATATTTGCTTAAATAATCAATCTCAAGCAAGACTGCAATCGTTTTCTTTGCTAGGAACGGATTCTGACGAAATCGATAGTCTCATCATGAAGCTAAAAAACGACTGTTCAACTGGCTGGGATAACATTTCCAATAAGATACTTAAAGAATTTAAGACTAAATTTGTTCCAGTCCTTACATTCATTTTTAACTTGTGCCTTGAGAAGGGAATTTTCCCGGACGCTCTCAAACAATCAGTTGTTATACCTATTCACAAGGAGGGCGATAGAGACCGTGTCGATTGCTATAGGCCTATTTCGATACTGCCATCTCTTTCTAAGATCCTAGAACGTATCATTAATTCACGACTGACTCACTTCTTAGAAAAATATTCAATTTTATCGAACAATCAGTTCGGTTTTCGTTCTGGCAGATCCACATCTGATGCAGTCCATGAGCTCACAAGCTATGTTGCTGAAAACCTTGATGATAAAAGGAGGTGTCTGGGTATCTTTCTTGATCTGGCCAAGGCATTTGACACGGTCTCCGTTGACCTCCTTATAACAAAACTAGAAAAAATTGGTATCAGAGGCATACAGCTTGAGCTTTTTAGGAGCTACTTAAGCAATAGGCTGCAATGTGTAAAAATAGGTGAACACACAAGTTCCACTCAATCAGTCCATTGGGGTGTCCCTCAGGGCAGCATACTTGGACCTACTCTATTCATAATCTACATAAATGAGCTCTGTTGTCTTGAGTTGCCCCAATGCAAAATTGTGGCATATGCCGATGATACCGCATTACTTTTCTCGGGTTCATGTTGGAAAGAGGTAAATTCCTGTGCACAAGCTGGCCTCAATGAAGTCGTAGATTGGCTACAACAAAATATTTTAACTTTGAATACTGCAAAAACCAAATACATTACCTTCTCGATTAATAACTCAACCCAACCAACAAATGATTTCAGCTTAGTTGCTCATGAGTGTGCTGATTCTGTTGCTGGCTTCTGCGGCTGTGGACCCTTAGAACGGACATCCTCAATGAGATATCTAGGTATCATGCTCGATTCTAACCTAAATTTCCAAATTCACATTCAAATGCTCAGCTCCAAGGTTAGGAAACTGACTTATATCTTTAAGGGTCTTTGACATGTGGCTGAACCGCTTCTGATGAAAAGGATATATGTGGCATTATGTGAATCACTCTTACGATACTGCATCTCCAGTTGGGGAGGTACTCATAGGAGTACACTTTTGCAACTTGAACGGGCTCAAAGAGCGGTCTTGAAGGTGTGTACATTTGAACCATATTGTTTCCCTACAACTGAATTGTACAGCTTCTGTGATGTCCTCTCGGTTAGACAGCTGTTTATACATAGCATTGTTCTGAAACAACACAAAAACAATTCCCCACATCAAAATAACTCACGTACTAAAAGAAGAAGAGATAAAGTATTTCACATAGTATTAGTACGAACCAAATTTATGCAGCGATTTTTTAAATTTCTGGGACCCTATATTTATAATAATCTGAGTAAGCACATTGATCTTTGGTCTAATAACACATTTGATAATAATAAAAACATACGTCTTTGGTTGCGCACACAAACATATGATGACTGCGAAAAACTTATGATCGTCTAACACAAGTCCAATTATATTGATATCAAAATAATGGTCACATTACATAACTCTCACAGGCACTACACACCTCATTACTTCCAATCACAAACTCCCCATATTCTCTCCCACTAACATAAATCACCAACACTACACACCAAACTATTACGTTTTTGCTGATCTTATATTTTTAAATGTCAGAAGTTATATTTTTATTTAAAATTTCACATTTTTTATACACTATGTAGTATTTAAATCTGAGGCATTTATTCTTGTGGGAAGTAGCAGCAACTTATCCTAAAACACAGGGTTTCGCCCTATTTTAGGGAGTAGCGATACATCCCTTGTTTACCCTGCTAAACAAGCTTGTAATGTACATTTATTTCTGTAAAAAATAAATAAAATACTTGTCTCTTGGCCACGGTCAGTATGTTGACATTATGTAACTCTATGAAATTAATAAGCAAGCAGCCTACTACATGCCCCATCATGCCATTGTTAAACCAGAAAGCAAAACGACTCAGGTTCGTTCAGTTTTTGATGCGAGCATGAAAACAAACAAAAAAATATCGTTGAATGATTTACAATTGAATGGGCCAGTGGTTCAGAGAGATCTTTTTGACATTATATTGTTATTCCGATTAGGTACTTACACTATAACCACGGACATCAAACGCATGTTTAGGAATGTCCTGATAGATCCAGCGTTCACATCGCTGCAAAATATTCTCTGGAGAGATGAACCTAATCAAGCAATAGGGTGTATTAGGCTGAATACAGTTACATATGGTCTCAAGAGCTCTAGTTATTTAGCAACTAGATGTTTAATTGAGTTAGCCAATAGATATGAGAATGAGTATCCTCTAGCGGCATGCATACTTAGAAATAATACTTATGTCGATGATGTTTTGTATTCTCACAATGATTTGGCCATAATTAATCAGTCAAAAGAACAGTTGCGTTCTCTTTTGAGTTTAGGCAGTTTTGCCACTCACAAGTGGTCCTCCAACAATGAAACATTATTCTCTGACATACGAATGGAGGATCAGCATTTTGATAGTATAGATTTGCAAAAAGACAACTTCAATATGAAGGCATTAGGCCTCCAAATTAATACTAAAGAGGATTATTTTAGAATAACTTCTCCAGGAATGTTTGATCCAAACCTGCTCACAAAGAGAGGTATACTTAGTTATATAGGTAGATGCTACGATCCAATGGGTTTCATAAGCCCAATTATAGTGGTGGCTAAGTCCATAATGCAAAAGCTTTGGATGACAAACAATACAAACTGGAATTCAAGCCCACCAGCTGAGGTAGAAAGGGAATGGATTCAATTTACCGAGGATTTAAGGGTCATGGAACCAATTCATTTCCATAGAAATATAAAGTTTTCAGAAACCGACACAGTGGAGTTAATCGGGTTCGCAGATGCATCCAGTTCTACTGCCCATGGGTGCTGCATCTATCTGCGAGTTACTACCCAAACAGGTATTGCTATGTTACATTTACTCTGTTCAAAGTCTAGAATAAATCCTATTCAAAAGAAAGGGATGACAGTGCCAAGACTTGAATTAAATGCTGCACTATTGTTATCTAAATTAATGTCTAAAACACATGACACATTAAGCCTTAAGCTCAATATAAGCAAAGTTTCCTTATTCAGCGATTCTCAAATCGTGTTAGCATGGCTTAAAATGGAAATAACTAATTTACAAGCATATGTTGCAAACAGAGTAAATGTAATTCGTCAGCATATAGCTAATTGGCAATGGTTGTATGTTAGTACTGATATGAACCCGGCTGATCTCATAAGCAGGGGTGTGAGGCCGCATGAGTTGCCAAGCTGCGAGCAATGGTGGCGAGGCCCACGTTTCCTGCGGGACAGTAAGTACAATTTTCCTACAAGTGAAGCAAACACTTTATCTCATTTGCCAGAGGCGAAGCACTGCTTGGTGCTCTCCAGCGACCACGAGCCTCATTCTATAGGCCCGCTCGAGTATGTGTTGGAACGCTTAAGCAACCGCTCGGATATTTGGAAAATGGTCAGACTTTTGTCATATATATTGAGGTTTTTAAATAATCTTAACAAAAATAAAACTAAAGTAAATTGCAACTATTTGTCTAGCTCGGAATTAAATTCGGCACTGATGCTCATAGTGAAATACGAACAACATAAATATTTTAAAACTGAGATTGATACCCTACAGAAAAATAATAATTTAAGGGGAAACTTGCTGAATTTACACCCTTTCATAGACAATGAAGGTCTTCTCCGCGTAGGTGGTAGGCTTGAACATGCTGATATAACTTATAACCAAAAACACCCGGTTATATTACCGAAATCATCTCACATTACCACTTTGCTTATTAGGAGTGAGCATGAAAGGCTACTGCACGCAGGTCCAAAGCTTTTATTGTCGAATTTAAATCAAAGATTTTGGATTTGTAATGGGTTGTCAGAGGTTAAAAAAGTAACTCACAAATGTATTGTATGTTTCAGGCAAAGGGCCAAAGTAGCCAAGCAACTAATGGGTTCCTTGCCAGCTAGTCGAGTAAGGTCTAGTGGTAGAGCCTTTCAAGTAGTAGGTGTAGATTTTGCTGGCCCAATTGAAGTTAAATTGTCGCGCGTGAGACGCTCAGTTATTGGAAAAGGTTACATCTGCGTTTTTGTATGTTTTACAACAAAAGCTATACATCTCGAGCTAGCTTCAGATTTAACAACCGACACGTTTCTCGCTTGCCTAAGAAGACAAATTTCGAGGCGGGGCCTTATGTCTGAAATAAATTGTGACAATGCTAGTACATTCAAAGGTGCAAGGAACCAATTAGTTGAACTCTATACATTGCAGAATTCTCAGAATCATCGCGACAAAGTTTATAATTGTGCTTCTAAACAGGGAATTCGATTCCATTTCATACCAAGTTATTCGCCTACCTTTGGAGGATTGTGGGAAGCTTCGGTGAGGAGTACAAAATACCACCTGAAAAGAGTTATAGGTAAAAATGTGTTAACCTATGAACAGTTAAGTACTGTGTTGTGTGAGATTGAGGCGGTCCTCAATTCGAGACCGTTGTTACCTTTGACCTCAGATCCAACTGACTATTCTTATCTAACGCCAGGTCATTTCTTAATTGGGAATCCTTTAATGATGTATCCTGAAGGCGATATCACTAATATCCCGCAAAATAGATTAAAATTTTGGCAAATTTGTACCCAAATTAAACAATCTTTTTGGAAAGTCTGGTACAAGTATTACTTAAACGTGCTTCAAAATAGACCTAAATGGCAGTCTGATGTATGTAATGTTAAACTAGGTAGTCTAGTTATTTTAAAGGAGGATAACGCACCTCCAATGATGTGGCCCATGGCTAGGATTATAAAAGTCTTCCCGGGGCATGACAGCAAAGTAAGAGCTGTAGAAGTGAGAACTCCAAATAAAAAGTCTCACATTAGGGCTATAAATAAAATATGTATATTACCTATTGAGGACAACTCTCAATAATTAATTTTGAGCCTTATGTACTTACCTAACTTAGATTAATTAAGTGTTTACAATAGTTTACATAACTAATTGTTTTTGTAATTCCTTTGTTGTTTTTGTACCTAACAGTGGTTTAGGCACTTTATTGTGTTATTTCTATAATATATTAAAATTTATCGGCATTTTCCCCTGTGTGATCTGACTTCGACTGTTGAGGCTTTGAATGCTGACCTCGACAACGTCAGGAAATGGTCTCTTTCGTATGGGCTATTAGTCAACCCGGACAAGTCTCAGGTGATGATACTAGGTACACGGCACTTACTTGATTTGTTGCAGAATAAGTCCGTTGATCCCGTTCTATTTGACGGTACCATTGTCAAGTATAGCAAGAAAGCCAAAAATCTTGGCGTTGTTTTTGACAATCTATTATCCTGGTCGCCCCATGTTTGTGAGGTTAGCAGACGAGTCTTTGCATCCTTTCATTCTCTTCGGCGTTTGCAGTTCTTCCTGCCTAGGCAGACTAAAATCATGCTAGCTCAGACCCTTCTTCTGCCTTTAATAGACTACGCCGATGTTTGCTGGGCCAGTGCGAACGAAGATCTACTGAACAAACTCGAGCGACTCCAAAATCTCGGGATTAGGTTTATTTTCGGACTTCGTAAGTACGACCACGAGTCCCAATATCGTAGGGAATTAGGCTGGCTCCCGATCCGACTTCGTCGTGATATGCACATTCTCTCCTTCCTCTTCAATATTTTGAGAAATCCGTGCTACCCTGTATATCTTCGTGAACGTTTTGAGTATCTTTTCTCAGGGGATAGACTTCGGAGATCTCACACGGTGTCACTTTTGTCAATTTCTCAGCACAACACTGTTGCTTACGAGCACTCGTTTGGGTTAAGGGCAATACGTTTGTGGAATGCACTTCCTTGCGCTATAAGGGATTGCAAATCCTTGGTCACTTTCAAGAAAAAATTGAAACAGCATCTCCTCTCTTCCGAATAGTGGGTATCTCATAGTATTTATGTATATCTATTTATTTATTGTATTCTATTTATTTATTTTATAGTAATTACGTAGGGTGTATTGTGATTTATTTGTTAGTATATTTATTTTATTTATTTCTTTTAACTCTTAATTGTACACTAGGACTACCTCTCTATATTTTATTTTTCTCTTTTCTTCACAGGTTAGCTGTAAGAAATTTCTTTTTAGAAATAAGCTCACCTTTGCATACTGTTTCTGTTATAATTTCCACTGTGTTTTCTGTGCAATAAAGGATTATTATATATAGGTAATAAGAGGATGTAAAATTTGTTCTCATTATTAAACAAGGGTCAAAGTACCATCTCAAGATTGTGTCGTAGAGCTAGTTTAATAATGTAGTATGTGTTATTTCTCTTTACATTATACAAAGATGTAAATTTAATATTGGACTAGGGTCAATGTACCACCCCAAGAGTGTATCGTAGGGCTAGTTTGATATCTAGTATGTAAGTACAGTTCCCATAAGCTGATGTTTGCTAACATTTTAACTTTGGTTTTCTCAGTTTGTGAGGCCGCAGCATGTTGGCTAGCAACACTAGAATGTTTTCATTTCCTCTTCCGTATTGGCTGTCGACCAAGAAATACACGGTTCAAACGATAAGTCGCTTTTATTAATTTTCCTCCGAATTACTCCGCCCTCCAGGGACCTAACGACAAATAACACAGTCCGCTACGCTTCACATCCGACGGAATCAGTGATTATTTTTCGGGATAAAATGTAGCCTATTTTTTAAGTCAGGGTATGATCTATACACATCTCAAAATTCAATTAAATCCGTCCAGCCGTTTCAGCGCTAAAGACTGACAAACATATAAACACACACACAAACTTTCACGATTATAATATTAGTGTGATAATAGATGAAAACGATTCGCCCTGTTGCCAAACGACTCGTTGTAATAAATATCCTCCATCGATGATATATATCGTATTTTCAAAATTGATATCGCCAGAATGTTGTTCAAATGCCTGATACATCGTGGATTTGATACATTTGCGCATGCCCTCTTCAGTGAAAAGGGATAACGGAATTGGAGCAAGTTCGTACGTAAGAAAATTTTCAAGTTCATCTTCAGAATTTTTAACGATGCACATTCTTTGGAAAATTAACAAAGGATTAATCGGGACAAACTCGTTTTCTATCCGAATGCCTGTATTCATAACACCAAGTGATTTAACTCTGTCATTACGTTTGAATTTTACAGTATAGAAATCACTGCCAATGATTTTGGAAATGCCAGCACTACCAACTTCTTGAGCCATATGACAGTTAACTTTTTCGTCTCCGATAATTCCAGTGCTTATTCACATGATTTCCTTCAATTCTGGAAAAGGTGGATGATTGGACAACCAATCCACCAATTTTTTGACGTCATCATTGTCACGTTTAACCCGTGAAGATCTTATTTCGACATGATGCTCGGAGCTGGAAAAAGCTACATCACAAAATTTCTCAACTTCATCACAAATATTGTACAGAAATGCCATTCCTAACGTCCACTTGGATAGCACGCTTTCCTTGACTCCTCGACCAAGAGTAAGCCCACTAAGACATTTCATCGTCCTCATTAACGACTGCTCAATTGTCATATCTGACCACGTACCACACCAGAATTTGTCAGAACGTTTAATTGTGAAATACCCTTTCCTTGTAAATAGTTCATACTCTTCAGCTGTCATTCTTTGTTTCAAATGAAGCATGTCTTGCAAATATAAATGACAAGATTTAGCATATAAGAAATGACCACTGGCATAAAAATAAGGTATCATTTTCTGCACAGTGTCAAGATGTAAATTCCAGTTGCCCATTCTCTCAGCTGCAATGAATTGTTTTACAAGTGTAACCATCCGAAAATATTGCACCCATAATTTCGCTGTAGCACCACGTTGTTCAAGTTTATTCAATTCATTCGCAAATTTATCAGCAAGTTATTTGCAACATTCTTCCTGGTCCGTCTCAAGTACCACTGACCTGTCGAAATTATATAAAATTCTGTCAAATTCTGCTCTGAGATCAGATGTCAAATCAATAAATTGTAGGACAATTTTAGCAATTGCAAGATGAGTCAGCATGTGTGCTCTTACTGCGCGTGAATACGCATATCCTACCATAATTTTTTCAATTGAATTCAGTGCATAAATAGTGTTAAAGAGCTCTTTTAATCCACTTCCGTTCATTATGTATCCGATAGATCCCATGAACGACATTAACAAATGGAATCCACCGAGTCTTATGACAGTATTATTCAATTTGGAATTCTCATCATATGAAGAAATGATTTCCCGCGCCTTAAAATATAAGGGTTGGTCAAAAGTGACGAAACAAGTATGCTGATGTAATGACTCACATTTTTCACGAGCAAATAACAGAACAGTCAAAATTGTGTCATAATCACTCGGTGGAGCATTAATAAAGGGTAAGCACCCAATAAATGATTTTTCAAAGGGCAGTTCTGCTGTCGCTTGTTCCATGAATCCACTCCATCCAGGTATGTTAGGCAGGTCAACCGATTTTCCATATAGCCATAATAAGTCGGAAACTGATGGTGTAATCTCCGTCGCAACGGCACGAATGCTACCAAGATCTTGAATCTTTACAATTTTCAAGCCCGTATCGTTTTTCTTCGTAAATGTTTTTAATTCAATGGCACCAAAAGTACCTACAACGTTTGCAGACGGCATTAGCTTTAATCGTACAATATTTTGGTCAGGAGCAATCGCACTTTGAGGTGTTATACAATGGATACCACCCATAGCATGAAAAGTGTTGTGCCCATCTAATGTTTGCGTGTTGAAATCGGCGTTATCGAAAACAAACTGTGAAAAAGATTGATCATAGATATTCAATGGGGAGCGCATTATAGCTGAAACTTCGAACAGCATTGCTTCAGTGTAAGAAGAGCAAAATCCGAGAGATGATAAAGTATCTATCAATCGTCGAGATCCATATTTTTGGAATAAAAATACTGCTACTCCAACCTGAACCGATGATATAAAAGATTTCGGCCTTGCTGCGGCTATAATAGAATGTGCGAGAGCAATGCTTTTCTTCTTCCATTTGTCAAGTGATGCTCGTTTATTTTTTTAAATTATTCCATCCAGAAAAATTCGTAAAGTTTCAGGGATATCTGACTCGACATCTTGAAAAAAATTGTCTGATGGAGGATAATGATTTGTCTCGTACACCTTAGACCGAATATCTTCTGTAACAATTATTGCTGCTGCCTTTATAATACGCTTACGTTCTTCTAATTTGTTGTCACTTTTTTCATTGTACCAGGCATCCGTTAATAACTTAAACCCTGTACTTCGAAAACAAACCACAGGCGACTTATTGGCAGTGACAGCAATTAAAATATCATCACCATATTTTTTAAGCAGTTGTGCTTTCACTGTTTTTATGTGTGGACGGTAATCACCTTCAATTTTTGTCATAAGCTCGTCCAGAGAAAACTGACATTCTTCGGAATATTCTTCGAGATATGAATAAATGTATTGCATCGCGGTATCAATCTCGCTTGCATACGGACCTCTTTTTTTTCTTTCTTCGGTCGAGGGCGTTTGATACAATTTCTTGGCTGCGACTAAGTCAGTAACCTGCTCAAGGCGTTCAACTATTGCTTGTCCCCAATCATCGTTACGAGCCTGAGCAAGTTCTGAAATACTATTTTTCATCGACAATTTACGCACACTATAAACGATATTACGTTCACATAAACGCGTCTGTTTTTGTTTAGATATGAACTCCGCTGTTATCTCAGCAGCACATAAAAAACAATGATTTTTGAATGAGAACGTTGGACGTGTAGATCTTAGTTGTACTTGAGAAGTTGTACTATCACTTCCTCTACACAAAGCTGCAGAGATTAACTTCTCATTATTATATCGTTTTCGACACGCATCGTGAACTGCTATGGATTTTAATCCCACCAAAAGTTTGTATTTATTGTCTTTTCTTTTTATACTTGACTTACGAAAAGTTTCCAATCCTTTTTCCTTCACTTCAATAACTTCACTTTCTTGCAGTATATCACCACAAATAAAGCAGTTTACTTCATTAGAAGCCATGGCTCTGTAAATGCAAACGACACTGTTAAATGATAAACGTATACTGATGACGCAGACTAAATATTTCTATTGAGCTCAGCTGGGGCCAGATGTTTCTTAGAAGGGAAAGAAGGGGCCTGACACAGAAGGGACGCATTCCTTTATACCTGCGGAGACATAACAGACTAGCTAGACATGGTAGACTAGTAGTTAGCTAGGTTTTCATTCTATGGAACAATATACCCGTACGCTATCAGGAAAAGTGTTTTTCACGAAAACCATGGAAAATTATGTGCACCCCCTTTTCCTAAAAATCATATTGTAGCATTTTTACTGGATCAATCGTAATGAAATAAAAAGAGTAATCAACATAGATACTTTATGCTTCAATTGATTATAAGTTATTTAGGAAAATCTTTGTGAAATAATTAAAAATAACAGGAAAAGCGAAGGAAAAGTTGCGAAAAACTAACCTAAACAAAAATTTGTAAAGTTGTTACTTACAAAGTATTTTGCTTATTTTTAGCAAAATTGAGTATGTAATATAGTTTTCACTTTGTTTCTTGTCGAATCTAACCACTTATAGCATATAATACTATTCAAAATTATTAGAAAAACCTACACTGAAATTATATCGTTGTCAATGTTTTTGCCGCTACTAAAAACAAAAGGGTTTTTTTTTATTTTTTTTATTCGATACAGAGAAAACAAAGACAAATTTCTGACAGAGAAACAACCACAGACAACAAATCAATCATCAAACTCAGTTTAAGTTAGCTACACACTGCAAGATCGATGTCGGACTGTGTCGGACCGACCGGAAAGGTGGTCGACGCGGCGCGAGCGGCAGCCATACGAGGTGGCAAAGTTGAAATTTGGCAAGAGCATACCAAAATCTATAAAATTGCCGAATTTCAAAACTCCCGGAAAACTTTCCAGGTAACCTCTATTTTTTCGACCAAACGACTGTGTGGACACTTAAAGAAGACCGTGTCGCAGTTATTGCGTTGCATCGTTGTGGTTACGCGCCAATTCAGATTTTCGACTTACTGAAAAATTTTAATATAACCAAAAGATTAGTTTATCGTACCATAAAACGATACAATGAAGTCTCTAGTGTAGATGACAGGTCAAGAAGTGGTCGCCCTCGCTCTATTAGGACTCCAGCAGTGATAAAAGCTGTGAAGGCGCGATTTCAAAGAAATCCCATACGTAAGCAGAAACTGTTGGCCCTTCAGATGGGGTTAAGCAGGACCACGGTGAAAAGGGTGTTAAATGAAGACTTAGGGCTCAGGGCATATCGAAGAAAAACAGGACATCGTTTGGACGCTCGTTTAATGGACCTGAGACTGAAGAGATGCCGCGCTTTGTTGAAGCGGTACGCGGGAAAAAAGCATCGGGAAATTATTTTTTCGGATGAAAAAATTTTCACCGTGGAAGAGAGCTACAAAAAACAAAATGATAAGGTGTACGCACACAGCAGTGAAGAAGCGAGCAACCGTATTCCGCGTTTCCAACGAGGTCATTTTTCATCCTCGCTCATGGTTTGGTTGGGAGTCTCTTATTGGGGCTTAACTGAAGTACATTTTTGTGAGAAAGGCGTAAAAACGAATACAGTTGTGTATCAAAATACAGTCCTCAAGAACCTTGTGGAACCTGTTTCTCATACCATGTTTAATAACAGGCACTGGGTATTCCAACAAGATTCTGCGCCAGCTCATAGAGCGAAAAGCACACAAGACTGGCTGGCGGCGCGTGAAATCGACTTCATCCGGCACGAAGACTGGCCCTCCTCTAGTCCAGATTTGAGTCCGTTAGATTACAAGATATGGCAACACTTGGAGGAAAAGGCCTGCTCAAAGCCTTATCCTGATTTGGAGTCACTCAAGGCATCCTTGATTAAGGCAGCCGCCGATATTGACATGGACCTCGTTCGTGCTGCGATAGACGACTGGCCGCGCAGAATAAAGGCCTATATTCAAAATCGCGGGGTCATTTTGAATAAACTTTATTACCATAAGAATCTATGTTTTATTAAGTTCATTTTGCTATATAAATGTTTACATAAATAATAAACATGTCTAAATTATTTCATATTGCACATGTGACAGAACTTATGACCTGACTATGTATATGTGGATAAATAAATAAAAATAAAATAAATGACCTCTGTAACCTCCAGCTACACAACGGTGAAGTTGTCACTATTGCAGATGACACTGCCCTAATTTTCTGTGGAGATACATGGGAAGAAGTCTACCGCTCTGCACAGCTTGGTTTTAACAGAGTGTCTTCCTGGCTTACTCATAATGTCCTTACACTCAATGTTGAAAAGACCAAATACATTCCCTTCTCTATTAAAAATTTGTCCCCCGCAGTTTACGATAACTATCACATCATAGCCCACTCTTCCCCAGTATGCAACCTTTGTAACTGTTTTAAGCTTACAAGATCTCTCAACATAAAGTATCTTGGCGTCATGATTGGTTGCACTCTGAGTTTTACGATGCACCTTGATGTCCTCTCGTCCAGAATTCGGAAACTGACTTACGTGTTCAAAAACCTACGCCGTATTGCAGATTTTCATATAGTCAGAATGGTCTACCTGGCTCTTACACAATCGCTTCTTACTTACTGCATCACGGTGTGGGGCGGAGCATGTAAGTCTAGTTTAATGACCCTGGAAAGAGCCCAGAGAGCTATTTTGAAAGTTAGTCTGTCCTTACCGTTTCTATATCCTACCAAAGACTTGTACTCTTTGGCTGGTGTCCTCTCTGTACGCCAACTTTTTATACTTAACACTACTCTAAAACAACATGCGATACTAACGTTCGACCCATTACTAAATATCAACAAACGTCTTAAATCCGTAGTTTGTTCATCATCTACCCGTTGGACTACAGCCTTTTCAGGTAGGTTCATTGGCTTTCTCGGCTATCTCTTATACAACCGAATTAACTCCAAATTGAAATTCCCTTAGTAGATACTAGCTTATACCCGCGACTTCGTCTGCGTAGTTACACATTTCGTCTTCTTCATTGTCTGTTCTTTTAATCTGCTAGGAATTTAAAACTCAAAGACTAAACGACGACGACATTTACAAAACAGATTACGATTGGGGTTTTGTGACTATTCTAGGTCGACGAAAATTTCCCTGGTTTTATTCTCATGCAAATATCTTGAAATTTCAGCTAGAATTTGACATAAACGGCTCTGACGGTATTGTACAAGTTCATAAGGTAGATACCTACACCTCCACGCATTTTTGAGCAAAAGGGTATTGACTTGACGCTGCATGATCAATCGAGTGAGTGAGACAAATTTAATGTGCCCAAAAAACTCTTGTTGTTTGGAGATTAGTAGATTATCTAGAGAAGTCTACAACCAACAAAAAATTACCCGTTACAGGGCGCAATAGATTACAGACTATTGCAGAGATTTAACTTATAATTTTGAAGGGAACATAATATTGCATGCCTTTGTATGGATGTCGTCATCATTTGGATAAAATTAGGCACATAGGTCAAACATGAAAGATAACTCGGGCCGTGTACTAAGCGCCGGAACGACAATGTAGCTAATGGTCCGCCGGGCAAGTATTGAACGTAACGTCAATTCAGCAACTCAATTTGAAAGGATATGGCTAAATATTCTATGAACTTGTGCTTGTGCCCCAGCAGGGTGCATAATATGCATCGCACCTAGCCATACACATTATTTTTTCAAAAGTTTCAGAATATTGTCTGCGAGAGTTTCTTGCCCTTCTTCTCTCGCAGTGGTCCAACGTAGTGAAGAGGCAAAAATGACGTGTTCAAAGTATATTTGTAAATATCTACAGAAAATAAATGATTTGACTTTGACTTTGTCAGATATATTCACAAATCTGAAAATAATATCGCTAATCTCCAGTGAGAGAAGTTCATTGTTTACAAACAAAGTAGCTAGTCAAAAACACAATGATGTTAAAATAAAGTTCATAATAGCTCACGCTTCAACAGCTGTGACGTCCGTTGCTGCGGCAGAAAAGTGCGAAAATGTGTGTTATGAGGGTTTTGTATCTCAGAAGGAGAATCACTCGTGCATCTGTCTGTCCGTCCGTCACAGGTAATTTACTCAGAATATATTGGACCGATGAAATTTAAAACATATCAATATTTGTGACCCAAAGAAAGAAGTTCAATGTAAATATATAAATATGGAATATGGGGGCCACTTTTGAAGGGCCACTTGAGAAATATAAAATTAAAAGAATTCAAAATGATGTTTTGTGTGATAATTGACAATTTATTTTATGCTAAGATTGGTGTAAATGTTTTATATAAGTAGTTAATCTGTCTAAGTTAGATCCTTAGTGGGAATCATTATCTGTTGTCCTATCTATGTAATGCTTTGTGACTGAATGCAACTGCAATCTTGCTACACCCAAGAGGGTAAAATTACATTTTTTAGTTTTTATTGTAACACCACTATGACATGTAATTTATTGCAATAAATACTTGAATACTTGAATACAAAATATGGCGTGTGACAAATTAAATGAAAGCACGCGTAGTATAAGGATCTTAAATGTATTTTATAATATTTTTAAGACTTATTTTGAAAAAGTTGTGCTCAATAATGTGACCAATTCGTATGTCATCAAACCCTCTAGGGTACTTGCCGAAGTCCTAAAAATCAGAAATTTGGTATGCAAGCACATGTTGGCACCCATATCCCATAAAAACTCCAAAATCCACAACCCCTAAGCCCCTAAATCTGGGGTGCAAAGTTTGTATTTTTTAATATTAGGGTACTTTTAGGGTATTTTTGTTGCTGTTAGTCCTATTATTGTTGTACGAAACCCTTTCAACGCGAGTCCAACTCGCGCTTGGCAGCTCATTTTACTAATTACAAAAACCAAATGACAATTTCTAATACACTTATCAAAATTAAATAAAGTATTGATTACAGATTTTTTGACATTTTTTGACCCTCATAACCATGTCAATTTCGTTTAAAGGTGAAAAAATATTATTATTTGTTGGTTGGTTTCAAATATTGCGATTGAGGCTCATGGTATCGGTTAAATAAGCAACTGGATTTGTGGAGGGTGGAGGACAAAACTATTAAAATAAATCATAAAATAGCTCTGCTCATACTGCAAAGCGGCCCGTCCGTCGCTGCGGCAGAAAAGTGCGAAAAAGTGTGTTATTTATTAATTATACAAAAACTACTGAATAATTTCTAATATGTCAAGCATTCAGTTTTTAGGTATATTGATTACCGATCTTGATACATAAGAACCATACCAATAGGTATTGGAAGAAATCTTTTGACGTGATAACGTCTTTAAAATCGTTTTAGTCGGGTGACATGTTCAGAAACTTGTGTCACACCAAAACCTCACGAGCGCGATCGCAGGTATAACGAGAGAGAGACGGACCGATCTCCCGTCTCATCTCGAGCGCTGCCAGTCATTCCGTGAAACTTGTCACGCGGAATCCTCACGAGCGGAGGCTGGCATAGCGTTCGAGTGAGTGGACCGATCTTCCGTCTCTCTTACTCTAGCGGCATACAAACGAATGGAGATTTTCTCGTGCGGTTAAGTTTTCGTTGAATGTTTAACAGTGAAACAAAATGTGAAGTGCAAGTGAAGTGTTACAACAATTGCAAAATTGCAACAAAAAAAGGTGAATAAAATAGCCTACTTACTAACAATTAACATTCTTGAATAAACTTGTAAAAGTAATGAAAGATGGAAAAAAGACACGTGTAAACAAACGAAATTTAGAGGTTATGTTATGATAAAAATGAATTGTGGTAGTGTTAAATAAAAACATAGTTGGACTCATACCCTAAATAATTATAATACGGAAAAAATAGATAAAGGAGCGCGTCGCGTCGTGTGAATGATTAGAATATCGAATTAAAATCTCTCACCTGTCAAAACAATGCATTCTAACCTACGACTCGAGCGACCAATCACAATGCAAGAAACCATTCTCATGTGTCAAGTTGGTTAAGGCGCGTAATACAAATTCAAACATTTAAAATTAGTATTGATTTCAATTCAAATTTTATTTCTAATTGATTGAATATCATTTATTGATAATTTAAACGGAATTATAATACCAAATTAAAATCTCTCACTTGTCAAAACCCTGCATTCTAACCTACGATATGAGCGACCAATCACAATGCATGAAATCATTCTCATGTGCCAAGTTGGTAAAGGCGCGTATTACAAATTCAAACATTCAAAATTAGTATTGATTTCAATTCAAATTTTATTTCTAATTAATTGAATATCATTTATTGATAATTTAAACGGAATTAGAATTATTTAAACAAATTTAATCCTAACTAATATTATAAATGCGAAAGTGAGTTTGTTTGTTTGTTTATTTGTTTGTTTGTTTGTTTGTTTGTTACGCCTTCACGCTTTAGCTACTGTACGGATCACCATGAAATTTTGCATACACGTTGTCTGGGGTGTAGAAAAGGACATAGGGTACTTTTTATCCCGGGAAATATTATTATTCCCGAGGGAAGGAATAAAAGTTACGCGGGCGGAGCCGCGGGCGAAAGCTAGTTGATAATATTTCTTTAGAAAATTAAGTTCAAATCGTTTAACATAAATCACCATGTTCAATACGATGGATCCCCAAGCGCACGTTGTTTCAACGTCTAGTACACCGATGGAGACTGAGGATGTTTTGCCCTTAACGTCTGCAATACCTCCCACTGTGCAACACTCAGCCAATCCCGCCGAAGCTAATACCTTGCGAAACCGTGAGTACAGGAAATGTGTATTTTACAAAACTTTCAAATGACTTCATTTCATTTGGAATTAAAATATTTTGTGTTCCATAGAAATCACCACGCTCAACATGATGGATCCCTGTGCGCACATTCCTTCAACATCCAGTACACCGATGGAGACCGAGGATGCTTTGCCGTCAACGTCTGCAATACCCACCACTGCCACTTCTGAATGCAGTTGAAATGTCGGCCCAAGACAACCGATGAGCGAAACAAGCCGTCAAGTCGTGTACATACCAACAGTATGGCCATCGGAGAGACAACGTTGCCGCAAACGTCGTGTACAAATGAATCGCGAAGGAATTGATGCTGACAGTACAGACGTATGGACCAAAAATATCATTCAGCGATATGAAGAACGACCTCCTTCCTTGGAACCTGTATATTTGGCCGAGTTTGCTTCGTGGTATGCCAAATGTCAAGATTTCATCGACAATGAAGACGACGTGGACGTGCATGAGTATGAAAATTTGGAACCAGAGACCGAAAAAGAAACGACGTCAAGACAATATCGCAGACGACAGATGGGACGGATCATACGATACAGGCATTACGAAGTAGATGAAATTGTCAACTATCAACGTGAGATGGTGCTGCTGTATCTGCCCTTCCGCAATGAATTATCTGAAATTGTTGATTCCAATAAATTTCTACAATTATACAACGACAACAAGGATGTCATCATGGAACGCCGTCAGATATACGAGAAAAATCTTAACATCGACAGTGTGCTACAGGAGCTTGAAGCAATGATGATTCTGCAAAATTCTAACAGCACAGAACCAGCGGAAGCTGAGGCAAGGAGAGTGTCTGTCGAACAGTCTTCAGAAGGTGCCGAAAATAACGATGACGTGAATCAAATCGTTCCACGAGAAGGATTTTCGGTTGTAAAGAAACGTAGCAATGTGATGCCAAAACAGAAGTACTGTGAGCTGATTCGAACTACCAACCCTGAACAACGTGAGCTGATTCTTGAGGTTATACATCGTTTGCATGGCTGCGGAGATGAGGTCGTTGACGCAATTCAAGTATTCTTCACAGGACCGGCGGGCTGCGGGAAAACTTATACATTGAAAAGCTTGATGGAGACCTACAACCGCTACACTCAAAATCACAACTCACTTAACAATGCCTACTTGGCTTGTGCAAGTACAGGTAAAGCAGCAGTTCCTCTTGGTGGAACAACAGTTCACTCAGCGTTCCGTCTTACAACATCTCGAGTCATAAAAGATCTATCTTCTGAAACGTTGCAAGCATACAGGAACATGTTCGTTGGCGTAAGAGCCGTTTTCATCGACGAGATCAGCATGATGAGTGCGGCTATACTGCGTAAAATCAATTATCGACTGCAACAGATCACTGGTAATTTCGATCAACCATTTGGAGGCATTCATGTGATCTTATGCGGAGACTTCAGGCAGCTACCACCAGTACGTGCCCTTCCGTGTTTTAAAATTTCAAGCAACGACCTGGGAGGATCTCCACTTTGGCAAACCATCAAATTCTTTCCTCTGGTACGTGTTGTACGACAAACCGATGAACTGTTTTCTTCAATCCTCACTAAAATTGGAAACGGACTCAAACTTAGTGACAATGAGATCGCACTTATTGAATCCAGACACAAGAGTACAGCCTGGTGCAAAGAAAACGTTCCTGATGCCGTTCGGTTGTTTTACAGCAACCAAGAAGTGGATTTTTATAACCGAAGTGCAATTAACAACGCACACAACTTAGTCACCACAGATATTATGCTCGGATATGCAAATAATTCTGAGAGACACCAGTGTCAAGGGCAACTTCACAAGATGACGGTTTCAGAGACAGACGGATTGCCATACATGTTGCCATTAGCAGAAGGTTATCCTTACATGATAACATCTAACATCGACGTCTCGGATGGATTGGTTAATGGTGCTATTGGAGTCTTGAAGCACATCGAACGTCAACCGGCCAACGTAGATGAAAATTCAGCTGCAGCAGGTCCATCGACAAGCACAACTCCGCCACAAGCTGAAGACGATATCATTACTCTTTGGTTTGAATTTCCAGACAAAAACACGGGTGCTAATGCTTAAATCAAATGTCGACCACATGTCGTCAGCAAACCAAACACTTTATCTGTCGATTGGATACCAGTGTACAAAAAAATTGTCAATATTACTTTGTCAAAAACAGTGAAGTGCAAACGGAAACAGTTTCCTTGCGTGCCTGCTTGTGCCATTACAATCCACAAGTCCCAAGGTGGGACATTTGACATCATTGTATACAAGTACTCTTCTCAGCAACCATTGCAATTAGTGTATGTGGCCTTGAGTCGCGTTACAAGTATCGAAGGCTTGTTTATCATTACAGAAAAAGATTCTTGCTTCAATTTCAAACATGGTCGACAAGGAAACGATTCTGAAACTACGAGGGAGATTCGCGATGAATACAACCGACTTCGTGGACACCATCTCCAGACAATCACTAAGAAAGCGCTAAAATTCTGTGATGATGCTACCGACTTGGGACAAACAATTATAACAAACATCAATTGTCAAAGTTTAAGCGCCCACGTTGAGGATTTAGAAACAGATGCGAACTGAAACGTGGATGCGAGACAATTGTCCACCACTTCCGATTAACAATTATGAGTGCATATCCAAGAATAATAATCGAACTGATTCAGACACCAACGCAGCTGGAGGAGTTGCAATCTATCGCAGATTATCATCGCCATCTACAGCGAAAGTGGTTGAAATTGCGATTACAGACTCAGCTCGTCACATCAAAACCTCAGGAGATGTGTGCTTGACTGAAGTTACTTGCTTTACTGCAGATACCGCCTTCAAGTTTGTGCTCGGCGCTATATACGTTCATCCAGGAGCTAGTACGCAAAACGTCGGAATGTTACTCTGGCAAGCACTCGGTCCGTACATTCACAACACCCAGTACGTGCCCCCGTTCCTTCAAGTTGATTCCAATATACCCATTCTTCTGTGTGGTGATTTCAACAAAAACGTTAAGACAGATGACTCATTCCTCAGAATCATGAAAGAAACGTTCAATCTTGAAAACTTGTCAGATGTTTCAAAGTCTACTACGTTAAAAGGAACAACCATCGACCTGACTTTTGCAAGGCACATAACAGCTGAAAACCTTCCTTTTATTTCTTACTTTTCCTATCATCGTCCTATCCTGAACAGAATTACCCAGATTGGAAACAGATAAATTTACGTGAAGATTGTAACTGATCGTATTGTATGTATGTATGTATGTATGTATGTATGTATGCATAAATGTTTGTATAAATGTATAAAAGTATGTTTGTATGAATATATGTATGAAGAAAAATGTATATCATAGTCGAATAAGTAAACTTGACATTTTACACCCGAAATTTATCATCAAAAGTGTGAATAAAACGATAGATGTAATTTAAAATTTGAAAAAATTGTTATCTTCATTAATTCCTTACTTCCCAAAAACTTATATCACCAATAAGACGTTATCACGTAAACATCTCGATCGTAAACCTACTTTACAAACAACCAATTTTTTTGCTTATACTGCGTAGTGGGCCCGTCAGAAAAAAAGTGTACAGTGGTTACATCTGGGAAGTGAAGCTTTATATAATCCAAGATAGGGTCTAAATGAGGCCAAATCGCTTCTGGATTGTGCGTTTTGTCAGGACACACTGAACAAAACGAAACAGGTTTTTCGGCGTTGTGATATAAAACACCAGAGTGCAATGTGATTTGATTTTTCGAGGACCCAAAATGCATAGCTTGAAACTTCCTCTTTATATTTACACGCCCAGTTCTCTGAAAAATCAATATGTAGAGCTAATTCATTTGCCTTTAAGTTCTTGATACACTTGTACTGTCTGTATTGATGTGCGACATTGAAAATGTGCGTCTTGAATGATTTAATCTTAATGTTGAATAATTGAATTAATTCATTCAACGTTCCTTTTTCTTCCACCTTTACCATCTTTTTAGTTTTTTTTGAAACTCCTTTTTCGATATATTCGTGCTCTTTTAATTCAAACGATAACCAGGATATTTCATTGTTTTCTTCTTTTTCTTGTATTTTATTTTCGGAGCAGTTACCACACATCCCGTACATAAAATTTTTAAACGTTGTGTCGCAAACAAATTTTGAAATGACCTGATTTACATCATTTGTGTCTAATACACCACACGATTTGAGCGCATTTATTATAAATTGCATGTTGCTGTGCTGGAAACAAGCGCAAGTTTCTAAGTCTTTCAATGTCGGCGTGACTACATAAAATGGTCTGTACTTTTGAAAGTGCTCAAGCCAATGTTTTATTCTCTTTAATGTACTTCTTGTGCAAGTTACATAGTGTATCGAGTAGGTACCTTTTCTGCTTTTTGCATCCTTTAAACGATTTGCACCCTTTTTTACCAGCGCTAGCGCGACTTACGTCATCCTGTTCATAAAAGGCTGTCAATTTACTTTGTAAACGATTGCTCATACACTTCTGGGTTTTGTGTTTTTTGAAAATACAATTTAATCCCAATTTTTTGGTCAATTTAGTTTTCATTTTGTATTTTCTGACTAGAGTATATACTATCTACAATGCTTTTAATTTTATTTTTGTCTTCATTAGATGATGTTTCATATGTCTCTTTTAATGCTGCAGTCAGTACATTATGCTCCAAAATAATTTTCTTAACGCTTTTCTTTCTTGGTGTTTCAATATTTGGCATATTTTCCTGAACAAATTGCTCAGAAATCTTAAGTGGCTTCATCTCATTGATAGTGATCAAAGACCCATTGACAGTGTAGGCAGAAATCAAATCAAAATCAAAAATCATTTATTTCCATAGGATGTTGTTACATCACTTAGATCCGTCATTACATTTTTTTTGGTGAGTTCACTAACCCAATGGCGGAATCTGTGGAGAAGAGCTCACCGAAGAAACTCCACAGTCGTCGCATCTTTTGCGTTTCCTTTTTTAAATAAAATATTGTCAAATTACAAAATGAATGCTAATTATATATCGAAACAGCCTGTTACTCAAACAATCTATTCCCATGGACATCTGTCCTCTAAGTAATCAGATATCCTGTAGTAACCTTTTTTATACAATTTCTGTTTTATTATTATTTTAAACTTGTCTAAAGGTAAGTTTTTAATATCAGTAGGGACCTTATTGTAATAGCGTATACAATTGCCTTTAAAAGAATTACTAATTTTATGTAGTCGGCTTACATAAGCAACCAACTTGTCTTTATTTCTAGTATTAAAATTGTGTATATCACTGTACTTCTGAAAATTAGTTATATTTCTTTTTACATACACAAGATTGTCATAGATATATTGAGACACAAATGTCAGAATATTGATTTCTTTAAACTTTTCCCTCAGTGACACTCTAGGCCCTAATCTATAAATTGCACGAACAGCCCGTTTCTGCAGAATAAATATACTATTAGCATTCGCAGCGTGACCCCACAATAAAATACCATAGGTCATTAGACTATGAAAGTAACTAAAGTAGACTAGTCTAGCGGTGTCTACGTCGGTAAGAGCTCTAATTTTTTTAACTGCGAACGCTGCCGAACTCAGTCTGTTCGACAATTTATTTATATGAGGATCCCATTGTAGTTTGGCGTCTAAAGTAATGCCCAAAAAGACAGTCGACTGCACAAGGTCCAATCTCTGTCCTTTTATAAATATGTCTGTAGTTACCGGGTTCACATTGGGTAACACGAATTTAATACATTTAGTTTTCTTTTCATTAAGTAATAAATTGTTAACAGTAAACCAGTTCACTATACTAGAGATAGCATTGTTTACCTCGTCATAATTTGATTGCTGTCTTTTAACTTTAAATATCAAAGAAGTATCATCGGCAAACAATACTAACCCATGTTTTGCTTTAACAAGGTAAGGTAAATCATTAATATATACTAAAAACAAGAAAGGACCAAGAATTGAACCTTGCGGTACGCCCATACTTATTGAAGACCCAGGTGATCTTTTCCCATTAACATCGACCATCTGAACCCTATCTGTTAGATATGACTCCAGAAGGCCAAGTGCCTGATCTTTTACACCATAATGGCGTAACTTCCTGACAAGAGTGTCATGATGGACGCAATCAAAAGCCTTGGATAGATCGCAGAAGACATCTATTGCATCCATTGCGTCTTCCCAGGCATCAAAAATATTGTCGATTAGTTCAACACCAGCATCGGCTGTTGAACGACCCTTTGTGAAACTTTGTGAAAGTTCTTTCTCTGGTTCTTTAGATAGTTCATTGGTTAAACTATCCAGTTTTTCGTTAATTACGGAAATATGTTGCTGTTGTGTTTCAAATTTCTTAAAAAGGTTATTGTAGCCCTTTTTTAATAACATGACAGTCTTCCGTAAGTCAGCATTTTCATTTCGTAGATTGCGCTCAACGCGTCTTTGTATATTTCGCTCAGCAAGTTTAGCTGAAGTACTCCTAGCAGCATTCTCAGATGTTCCATTTCGAGATGTTTCATCATTTTGTGAGTTAACATTGCCATCTAGAGTTTTATGTTGTTGGTCTGATTTTGACGATGATTTATACTTTTTATTATCTTCCCTCCATGGTGCCCGCAATTTTTCTTTTTCTTGTTCATTTAAGTTAGCAGTTTTTTCCCGGTAACGTTTTAACCCCCTTTCACAACTTTTCTTCAGCATCTGGTTGTATCGTTCTGGATCTGTTTGTTTTAATTTATCTCTGTATCTTTTGGACTTTTCAGCCTATGATAGAGGCATCTGTGAATAAAAGATATTTATTAGATCAATATCACAATCATAATGTAATAAAAAGTAAGTTCAAAAACGAAAACCAGACTATCACGCTCTCAAAAGTATGAACCAAGAAAATATTATCATCTGAAATTGTTTCGTATTCGATATTTATCGTGTATTTATTGTTCTTTTAATTGTATCTTTGTTTATTTTTGCCTTTTTCACATAATAAATAACTATAATTAAACAAGTTAACGTTATATAAATAACATTGAACCTTTCTGGGATACCTACAGTTGAAATTCCCTTACGCTTTTTCCGTGTACATCTATGAAAACATATGTCCATCGATAGAAAATTCAATTACAAACAACAGATGTTCTTTGACTAAATTTCGTAAATATGTTTGTTATGAGAAATGTTATGAGAAAATTCAGTTTTGTATGTAAAAAATTTACTAACTTACATATTCGAACTAAATTATCTCAGAAACGTATTTGCGACATTTTTTCATAGAACATTTCTTGTTTGTAATTGAATTCTCTATCGATGGACATAATTATGATTTATAGGTGTACGTCTAAAAGTGAAATTTTAGAATATGCAACCCCAGTATCCCAGGCACCATACAAAAATGGTCGATGTTCTTTCATATATTGAATACATATTTCTGCAAGGTGTAAATGAATTAACGCAAAATGAGAAAGTACTTTGTTTGGGACATTATTCTGTGCAACTTTCATAATGAAACCGATTTGATAAGAGCAACTTTATTTTTCACTTCTCTATACAATCTACTGGGAAGTGAATAATAAAATTGCTCTGATCAAATCAGTTTCTTAATGAAAGTTGCTCAGAATGATGTCCCTAACAAAGCAGTTTCTCATTTTGGGTCAATTCATTAAAATATTATTCATAGTGGTGTTTAGACAGCCGTGTTCATGGTTCACTAGATATAGGCACACGACGATTTCCCGACTTTTTTACTGTAGATGCAGATAGTGAAAAATAATTTTGCAGAAATTGATACCAGTAAATACAAAATCTACTATAAAAGTTTCTAAGAACGATTCTATGTGTATCCCGGCCTTTACATGGTGTCGAAGAGGAGGTGACGAAAACAATCACGACACCGGTGTCGACGAAGTGTCGAACAAGTAGCGTAAAAGTAACAGTATCGATAATGCAAATAAAGATTATTCGCAAACGTGCTGTATTATGACATTGTAATCAATAGTAGTCAATAGCCTACGTTTTTGAAACTTAGAGCAATATAGATCTCAGTAAAAATCCAACGCTTACCTTGGTAAATATCACTAAAACCGACACGCTGACCATAACCTCTCACGATGACACAAAAAAAAAAATTACTGACGCTACGTGACAGATGACATTTAGTTATTTTTTTTTAATAAGCATTAGTGTTGCCAGTCAAATGAAACACAAATGACACATTTTATTCAAAAACTGGTCTTAACGAAAATGGTTGCGTTAAATTAGTGTCGAAAAAGTTGCAAATCACCTACAAATACTTTAACACAGAAAAGTATTCTTACACAATACGTAATGATAGACCCGCCAATAATATGGGAATGCCATAGTACTTATTGTTCACAACTAAAATTACTAAAAGTTCACAAAAAATTCGGTCAAAGTCAACCTTTCCCGAAAATCGCTTGCTTTTTTACCCGAATTTCACCCGATTTTGAAGAAAACATTGGAATGTAAAAGAGTACTGTATTTATTTTAATCAATCATTTGCCATTTAAGACTATACACTGCTTTTTAGGATACACATATTTAAAAAACAATACAAGTTATATTTTCAGAGAAAATTAAATGAACATTTCCGAGTACAGAAAATTTGGCAGAATCGGTGGCTTTACCCATGAAGGGTTTATTTGTTTATTTGGGAACTGAGTCCTCAGCACGATACAATCTAAATTACTTAGCATTGATATATGACATAGGCCAATTAAGGACTCTTATTATACGACCTTAACATTCAATAGAGTAAGCAAAAAACTTAAAAATAAAACATAGGCATCTCATATTATTACAAAAATGAATAAAACAAAACAAAAGAAATAATAAACAGTTGTCCGTTGTGTGTTTGTGTGTATATGTGTATATGTGTTTGTGTGTGTATGTGTGTTTGCGTGTGTGTAGGAAATAGAGAGAATATTATTTAGTTACTCAATTAACTGATAAGTAGCAGTTGCGTCCGTTAGTATTTTGGTCATGAGTTTTTTGAATAGGCCCGGCGTGTTGTGGAAGATGTCCAATTCAGAAAACAATCTGTTATAAGTGCGTGGCAGGCGGTGGCTGATGGAGTTAGCAGCGTAGTTTGTACGAGCCAGAGATACGTTTAAGAGTTTCGTGTGACGAGTACGGGTTGACGGAGCATTCAGCCTGAGTAGAGCAGTGACTAGATCTGGGCAATCAACAACACCATGACAAACATTATACAGAAGCTGCACATCTAACATGGCTCGGCGAGATTCGAGGTTGAGGATGTTATGATGACGGCATTCCTCTGCATAATCATCAGTTTGAAATTTGTCACGGAAGCTTAGTTGTTTCAGAATTTTTTGCTGTATTCTTTCGATCATATTTACATATACTGAGTACTGTGGATTCCAGATCGTACAGCGATAATCGAGGATGCTTCTGACATATGCAAAATACAGAAAGCGTACACAATCAATATCAGTGAATGGTTTGCTGACTCTTAAAATAAAACCAAGGTTTCTAAAAGCCTTATTTGTGATGTGTGTTCTATGTGTTCTTTAAAAGTAAGCTTAGCGTCTATTGGGGTATTGACGCGAGCTACAAGTCCTGATTTTCGGTACAAATGTTTCAATAGCATCATCATGTTTCAGTATTTTTGAATTTAGGAACAAAACCGCGTCGTCAACCTTACCCTCCCCAAGGATACTCCAGTCAGTCTCCAGAAAGAAAATATTAATGGAAATGTAGCCGGTACGGTACGAACACCGACTTCCGAGGACTCAAGCTGGAGAGTGACGTGAAATCTGTCCTCTTCAACAACGGGCGAAAAAGACTGAGACACATCAACATAAAAATTACTGTATACTAAGCCTAGGATATTATTGCAGCAATTTTTTAGTTTATTATGTTGTTCAAAACCGAGAAAGTTCATAAGATTTATGAAGTTTGTTGCCGAATTTTGAAATGCAATAGTACCATATTTAATGCACACAGGCGATCCTGAATCCCAGTTGAGACATGACAGATTAAAGTCACCCACCAGCATAAAATGGTCATCGGGATTATTCTGTGTAATATCACCCAGATTATCCAAGAAACTCTGTGTTCGTTGAGGCAGATTAGTATCGGGCGGTATGTATACTAACGCTATATGTAAGTTGCGCTTATTATTATCACCAGGTACTGTCAGCGAAATGCTCTCGTAGTCATCCTGTGGCCGTTCGGGTCGGGGCCGTATGGCGAGCGCGGGCGCACACAGCGCCCTCCAGCCTCCCTCTGAGGGCGAAGCTCGGGATCTACAAGACCTATGTGAGATCCCGCCTCACCTACGCGGCTCCGGCATGGTACGCCCTGTGCTCGGAGACTCCGAGCCCAAGAAAACCTCTCTCTGCGTACCATCGTCGGCGCCTCCCGCTACGTGAGGAACGCGACAATCCAGAGGGACCTAAGATGGGAAACCGTGGACCAGTTTGTCCAGAGGCTGGCGAAGGGCATGTTCGCGCGTGCGGATGCATCACACCTTCCGCACATCGCCGAACTGGCGCCGCACCACGCGCGCCCGCCTGACCGCCGCCGCCTGCCACGCGACCTGGTTGCCTAGCCGGCGATCACCCACTGCATACCAGCGCCACAAGAAGACCACCGCCCGCAGGGGCCATCCGATGACCTGTCCACAGGAGTGGACAGAGGCGATTCTTCGGGAAGAGGTCCCTCGACCTGACCCCGACTCCCCACGCCCCAGAAGGGGTGCGTGAGATGACTATGAAAAAACACAGCGCCATTACTCCGCCGCCAGCGGTCGCGGAGGCACGGTCTCGGCGAATTATGTCGTAGCGGTCCGGATCACATATTTCTGCATTTAAAAATCCCTTACACAACTTTGTCTCTGTGATGAAAATAAGGTCATGGTCAAGTGCCGCAATACCGTTGTATAACGTGAACATCTTCGTACGTAGTCCATTAACATTTTGATAAAAAATACGAAGATTAGGGAATTTTAAGCTGTCTTTTTAAAGATATGTTTGAATAAAACGGAAGGACCGGTTGACAAAGTTTTTTACCGAGCACATAAAAACTACAAAGGTAAAATTTTCTCTCTATTTTTCGTGCGTGTTTGTGTGTAATATACCGGCTTAGCCCTACGATCACATTGATCTTGGGATCGGATATTTGGCGATGAGCCACTAAGCATGGTGTGTAAGGGCATCTGTACGAGATGGTATGTAATTGGAATTATGGATGAGTGTGTGTGTGTGAGTTGTTTGATTGTGAGGACAATGGCAGGGAGGGAATATAACCAACAGAATGATGTAAAACAAATGACAGAGCATAATGTCAGGCTACAAGCTTTCTTAGGTCGGTGACAGACGATATCAGTATGTGAGGAGACTGTATATTTTTCCTCACAAATATCCGACAGTTTTTTGTCCATGTGAAGGTGTAACCTTGCTCTGTGGCCTACTTCGTGGTTTGCTGGAGGAGCTTTTTGTTAGCAATCGTCAGATGCTCATTAATGTAGATGCGCGTAGACTCGCCCTGCATTCCGATCGCCGTAGTGTACAGCTGCTCGCGATGCTTGCGTGTGGCGGCGATGAGCTTGTCCTTAGTGTGTCGCTGGCGCAGGCGCACGACAAGCGCGCGCGGGCGGCCGGCGTTGTTGCGCAGTGACTGCACGCGGTGCGCGAACTCCACCTCGTCGACGCTCAGGTCCACACCTGCGATTTTGGCAACTTTCTGCACAATGTTGACGGTAGACTCTCCCTCGAGTTCAGGTACGCCGCTGATCTCGATGTTCTGTAGCCTCGACCACTGCTGCTGCTGTTCGCGTTCCAGGGCAACGACCCGTGAATCCTATTCCTTGCTGAGATTTGTGAGCTTCACATTATCAGCACGTAAGCCCTTTATTATGTCGTCCTTCTTACTGAGGAGGGACTTGATTTTGGCTATGCTTTCCTCAGCTTTTTCCACTCTCATGTTGGTCAGAGCCAGTTCACTCTTGCTTGAAGCTATATCCGTTCGAAGTGTGAGGATATCATCCCGGGAGACAGACATTTCCTTCCGCATAGCTCCCATATTGGAACGGAAGAGGCGAAGCTCCGACAGCAGCTGGGAAAGAACAATGTTCGTATCCCGGTTTTGGTCTGGAGCTGGAGCTGGGGTACCTACTTATGGAGCTTTCTGGAACTTGGAACTGCAGTATCTTCTTCAGGGAAAAGTGGCGCTGGGGTTGTTACCACGACATCCGTACCAGTGTTGTGTGGTATGTTTGGTCTGTTATCACCAGATCTTCCCACTGGGGTATTAGCGCTGGTGACCACTCGCCCTTTTTTGCTGGTGCAGCATGGGCAAACCCAGTTACTTGGGACGGCTCCGCTCAGGGAGACACATTGCTTATGAAATTCTCCCTTACACAAGGTACAAGTAACGCCACCTGCTGCTGAGAGGAACTTTCCGCAACCTCCACACTTCTTCATTGCTCTGCACGGTCGATAGTTGGATACTAGATGGCGCCTCGATACTAGACGACGGTAGTCAGATCGTCCGACAGATGGCGTTGTTGCGCAAATAATAAGACCTAGGTTTTTAGGCTTAACGAAACTGACTCGATAGTAGTATCTATGCACAGACTCACTGTGTTTGTATAAGTCCTTTTACGGTCGCCTTGGCTATATGATGAATGCTGACTGTGTCCGTTTTCTTGAAAGCCATGGTTCTTTGCTGTCGTAAATGGGCCAACAGCTGTTAGATGTGGGATGCCGACAACAACAAAAACACCACCACTTAAACTATGACGTATACTTTTAACGAAATCTGATTGAATATTAACTAAAAATACTGAATTACAATTTAAAACGAAACAATTCAAGAGATGATTAATTTTAAGTACTGCTCAAACTTGGGTTTGGTTCAAGCTTGTGTTTGATACAGTATTATGCATACCTGGATCAAATTGGTTACATCAGAACTGGGATCTTCGACTCCTCTCTGGGATGAGGTCTGTTCATCTTGTACCTGAAAGAAATAACATGAATAAAAGTAATACAATGAACTTCCCAAAATACTGGTGTTTAAATTCTTTTGAAGTAATTACATGACTTACTATTATACAAGGACCATCACTATCAAATTTGTTGTAATCAACCTCAAACTCCAGTGGCATCAGTTTTATAAGGTTAAGGGTGTCTTTATTTGGGCTAGGAGGTCTTGGGCCTCTACCAGTTTTAACCACTGCGATGCGGTGATCACTGACTACTTTCTTAGCCTCTGTCTTAAAGGTGCGCCACTGTTGTTTTATTTCCTCCAACTTGCTTGGCCGCGTCTTAAGCTCATTAAAACTACAAAGACAAAAAAATGTTTTAACAAATGTGACATATATTTAGCATAATTAACAACTAACAGCAGATATTTAGGTGAGTACTACTAACCTTTTTGATAGATTTTTTCCAAGCTTCTAATTTCGTATTATTTGTATTAGTTTCCGTGTTCTTATTTTCAATTATATCGACGTAATCGCTGATTAACTGTCTTAACAGTTTCTGAAACCAAAAAGTGGGGATGAATTATGTAAATACAATGCTCTTTTTGGGTACATAAATAAATGGGACCAAGTAATTTTGTAAAAATAACAATGTGTATGTACGCACCTTTTCAACGTCTTCCCAGTTAGGAGCTCGGTGCCTTTTTTCTTTATTTTTAGGCTCTTCCTTAACGTTAAGCGACATTATAATTGTTATTGTGTTGACGTTTTTCGCTGTTTTGCAATATTTTGCATTTGTAACTATAAACAAACACCACATAATGACAAAACAATCAAGCGAAGCTGTCAAAAATAAAGTGCGTTCGTAAACCGGTTTTCAACTTTGACTGGCAATTTCAAATTAATATGGATCATGACATTGCGAAGCTTTGTGTTGATAAATGAACTGGAAAATGTATTTTTCTAGTTAATTATTTATATTTCAGCACCAAAAGATGCTGAAATTTACCACAGAGTTTAATACTTCTTTAAGATTTGGTTATTTTTATGCAGATAAAACGTGTTTGAACAATTCTATGTATTGTGTTACCAGCGTGCAAAATAAAAGATTCGTATAGTTATACACAGTCAGGTCATAAGTTCTGTCACACAATACAAACTTTTGAATTTAGAACGCTGGCCACAAAAAAGTTTATTGAATTCGAATTTCGAATTTTTCATGAAAATAAAAATGTGTACTTTTTAGAATTTTCCTCTATTTTAAATATGGAGTGGACACTTAAAGAAGACCGTGTCGCAGTTATTGCGTTGCATCGTTGCGGTTACGCGCCAATTCAGATTTTCGACTTACTGAAAATTTTTTATATAACCAAAAGATTCGTTTATCGTAACATAAAACGATACAATGAAGACTCTAGTGTAGATGACAGGTCAAGAAGTGATCGCCCTCGCTCTGTTAGGACTCCAGCAGTGATAAAAGCTGTGAAGGCGTGAATTCAAAGAAATCCCATACGTAAGCAGAAACTGTTGGCCCTTCAGATGGGGTTAAGCAGGACCACGGTGAAAAGGGTGTTAAATGAAGACTTAGGGCTTAGGGCATATCGTAGAAAAACAGGACATCGTTTGGACGCTCGTTTAATGGACCTGAGACTGAAGAGATGCCGCGCTTTGTTGAAGCGGTACGCGGGAAAAAAGCATCGGGAAATTCTTTTTTCGGATGAAAAAATTTTCACCGTGGAAGAGAGCTACAACAAACAAAATGATAAGGTGTACGCACACAGCAGTGAAGAAGCGAGCAACCGTATTCCGCGTGTCCAACGAGGTCATTTTCCATCCTCGCTCATGGTTTGGTTGGGAGTATCTTATTGGGGCTTAATTGAGGTACATTTTTGTGAGAAAGGCGTAAAAACGAATGCAGTTGTGTATCAACATACAGTCCTCAAGAACCTTGTGGAACCTGTTTCTCATACCATGTTTAATAACAAGCACTGGGTATTCCAACAAGATTCTCCGCCAGCTCATAGAGCGAAAAGCACACAAGACTGGCTGGCGGCGCGTAAAATCGACTTCATCCGGCACGAAGACTGGCCCTCCTCCAGTCCAGATTTGAGTCCGTTAGATTACAAGATATGGCAACACTTGGAGGAAAAGGCCTGCTCAAAGTCTCATCCTGATTTGGAGTCACTCAAGGCATCCTTGATTAAGGCAGCCGCCGATATTGACATGGACCTCGTTCGTGCTGCGATAGACGACTGGCCGCGCAGAATATAGGCCTGTATTCAAAATCGCGGGGGTTACTTATTAACTGATGCCATTATCTCGTTCACTGTAAACATCTGTGTGGAGACACTGCTACTCACCGATGCCACTTCACTCGAGCCCGTCATATTTTCCACTATCTTGTCGGCTATATTTGCAAGGTTTTCCAGCGTCTGGTCTTGGCTCACTGTCAAAACCGCTCGGACCGATGCTGGTTGGCGCGCCAACCATAGCCTACGTACCGTTTCTTCATCTGCTTGGCAATTTCGCGCAAGATCTTTCATCTTGCGTAGCAGTTGTGATGGTTTTTGAGAACCGAGTTCCATCTCGCCTACCAAGCGTTGGAATTATCTTTCCGGTGACTCCTCATAAACCTTCAATAAGGGCCTTGTATTTCTCGGTTGCTGGTGGCATAAAAACTATGTCCGGGACTTGTTGAAACGCGTCTCGGCCCAGTTTTGATACAGCCAACTGGTACTTATACTCGTCCCCTTGCTTTTGAGGACTCACAATAGCCTCGAACTGAGCAAACTAGAGTCGTGATTGCTCTTTCCAGAACTCTGGAACCCTCGTCGAAACGGATATCGTGGCCAGCTCGGTTGTGTCTTCCATCTTTACTCCCTCGCTGCCTCCGGCTTTCCCTGCGGGCGGCGTCATTTCCACTTGAAGGCCTGTTCAGGCGTGGACTCTGAGCAGGGAGTCGTTCCGAGTCCGTTCGCGTTATTCACTTCTCACTTTGTCCAAAGTCGTGGGTCATGTGCATGATGAGTTGACGCATTTGCCACGCTTACTAACCTGGAAACTGTCACTGCCATGGCAGTATACACGGCCGCCATGCAAGCCATGGCCACCACCTACTTGGCCGGACTTAATATCACAACCAATCAAATTATGATGCGCAGCACAGCGCCGGTTGTGCAGATGGATCGTAATTTGTTGAACGTGCTCGACTCACTCGACGCCCCAACAAATGCTGCCACCATATCCTTGCGCGACTCGGACTCAAAGCTTCATGTTGCGGTGCGAAAAGCTGCTTGCCAATACTTCAACTTTGAGGTTCTGCACCACCTATGGTGGCAACAGCATGCACTACCGCACCCACGTGCGCACCCAGTTGCCTCCATGCAGTCCACGTACTTCGGGATGGACGCCAACTTCGCGCCACGGTGGGGTACGATGTTTGCCTTGACGGCATTCGTGTCCACCTACCCTTATGAATATTTGAGAGCTGAGGAAGATCTTCCGAAATTTGCTGCCATTATGTGTGGATTTCTACGGGAGTGGGTTCATCCCATCCTATTTTGAGAAGCCATAACTTCTGAAGAAGTATTTTTGCGCGGAAGACTGGGGGTTACCCAACCATTTGGGTCATAAAGAGAAGCTACTGTGCTGAGAATTGATCGTTTTGTAATTTTTGTTATGGGGGGTAGAGAAATGCGAAAAGTGAATTCGTCAGTTTGAGGGATCGACTGTATGCCTAATGCTTTGATTGAAGTTGAGTCGGAAGTGATGCTGAAATCTTTGGGCATGTCACACTGATCATCAGGGAATCTATCAAGGAGCTGAGGTGAGTTTGAGGTCCATTTACTGAGCTGGAAGGTACCTAGAGCCAATAAATCAATGAGTTCATTTTGAAGTGCCTGAGCAGATTCTACAGAGTCGTGACCTGTGAGTATGTCATCGACGATTGCGTATAATATGAGCAGCAGAGGGTAGCGATGACCTTCGTCATCAGCTAATTGGAGCAGAGTACGAATGACATGATAAGGACTGGACCGTAATCCGTATGTGACGGTATTGAGAGCATAAGTGAGCAGGGGCTGGTCGGGTGACGACCGCCATAGAATGAGCTGATAATGTCTTTGTTCTGGGCGAATGAGAATATTCCTGAACATCATTCGGATGTCAGTACTAAATACTACTGAGTGAGTTCTAAATGACATGATGATGTCAACAATGTCTTGTTGAAGTGCTGGGCCTGTGTGTAGGCATTCATTTAAGCTCATGCCATTTGAGCTTTTGCAGCTTCCGTCGAATACACAACGTCGCTTTTCTGTACCTGACTTAAATATGCCGTGGTGTGGTATATAAAAGTGCGGTTTATGAGCGAATGTGTTGGGATGGCAAGGCGACATATGGCCTAACCTTAGTCTGTCATGAAGTCTACGTATTTTGAGTGAAAGAGCGGGTTTGATTGCAGCTTTTTCTCTAAATTGAGAAACCTGCGTAGTCCAATTGCATGTGTGTTACCTAATGTCGGTGCGTTGTGCAGAAATGGTAGTGTGACCATATATTGGCCTGTAGGCTCACGTTTTGTTGTGGTGCGAAAGATTTCCTCGCACTGGTCTTGCAATGGGCTGGTATGTTTGTGTACTTGGGGTTCCTCTGACTCCCAAAACCTTTCTAGGTCTTTGTGTATATCATCAGCGGATGGATTGGGATCTGTATGAGTGCCGATAGTGTGGAGTGAGCTTACTGATTGGACCGGTGATATGTAACGGCTCGTAACGCTGTAACAGCTCGAAACGACACAATTGTCGAAAAAGCCGGTGAAATCATCTTCCAAGAAAGGATCAATAAACTGATCATCACCAAGAGATGGTCCTATATAGTAGGTCGCATCCACAGCGTACCCAACTTCAGGCTTACCATATGTTTTTTTATTATTATTTATTGAATTATAGGTAAGAAATACATAACACATTCACAATCTATAAGATACTACATAATCCTCGTGGGATTGTGCGCAGCACCTTCATTCTGCGTTATACAGTAGGTAGGTATTACATTATTCAAATTAGATTAGGTATTTTACATTTTATTTATAAGTATATAACAAAATTCTTAATTTAATATGTTAGTAGGTATTAAAATATTATTTATTATTTAGGTACATAACAGAATTTAACATAAAATTAAAAATCTTAATCTAGGCTCTAAGCAGGGTTTTCATTTTTGGTCGGTTAGGTAGGTTAGGTAATACATAATGATACGACTTTCATTTCAACCGTATAATTAGAATAGGTAATAATTTATAGCTACAATTCATAGGTAGTTCAGTCAATTCATTCATAGGTAGGTAGGTAATTATTAATAAAATATTATAATTTAAGGCAGCAATATATATGTAGTTACTAGGTATAATAAGTAGATATATGAGTATATAAGAACAACAACTAGAATCAGTTGGTTGTAGGTAAGATGGAAACAATGGCATAGCTCTAAACTAAAGCATCGCTAGAAAATAGTTTTTTAGTTTGATTTTAATATTTAATTGGGTCAGTGATTGTCTAGTTACGGTGGGTAGGTTGTTGACAAGTCGCGGTATAAGATAAGAGCTGGTTCGCTCGCCGTAAAAGTTATTTGCCCGTGTTGTAACCAGTTTCTTTTGTGTGATGCGTCGAGTTTGTACAGGATGATTTATTTCTTGTTGTAGTTTAGCGTTGAAGAACTGTTCTTTGAGAAGCATGTAGTTGACGTTAGTGTGTATCGGAAGGGTTTGACAATACTCAAAGAGTTTTCCTTCATCATTTTTAAAACTATTTCTTATTTTAAAAGGTACTATTAGTTTTAGAAGTTGTACTTGTAGTTTAAGAATGGAGTCAAGATACGTTTTAAATGTGCGACCATAGCTCGTTAATCCATAATTTATAGTGGATTCACAAAATGACTTGTAAAGTAGAATTCTTGTTTTTTGAGGAATTCTGTTTTTGATAACATAGAAGTTAGCGAGCAGGGCGCGTAGCTTGTCGCAGACACGTTGTATATGTGGTCCGCAGCTGAATCTGTTGTCAATGACCAGGCCAAGGTATGTATGGGCCTTCACAATCTCAATTTGAGGGCAGTCGCACGTATCACGACTGTCATGCAGACATGCGTGAGTATGGGCGATTAGTTTAGGTACAATTTCGGCGCTTTTGAGGTATGGGGATCGAATATTAGTTAATTTTGTTTTAATAGAGTTAAGAACGAGACCAGTATCATGACACCATTTACTAATATTGTTGAAGTCCTCCTGTAATTTATTTAGTGCAACATCAATATTGTGGTCTGAGGATAAAAGGCACGTGTCATCTGCAAACTGGTAGAGCAGACAATTATTTGAAAAGTGACTCATATTATTGACGTAGGCCAAAAAGTGTAAAGGTCCCAAAACTGATCCTTGGGCAGTTCCCTGCGTGATTTCGATGGCCTCACTCAGCTCATCCCCCACTCTCACGCGATACGATCTATTCGTTAGGTAATCATGACACCATGTTAGTAGAGGGCCACGAATTCCTGTAAAACTAAGTGATTTTAATAGTTTTTTATGATCTAACGTGTCGAAAGCTCGAGAAAAGTCAATAAAGAGTACAAGGACATTCTTTTTCTCGTTTAGTGCACTATTAATATCATCTGTGAACTTTGAAAGAAGGGATGTGGCGCTCTTTTTTGGTTGAAAGCCATATTGGGTTTCATTGATGATATTATTTTTCGCATAGAATGAGTGAATTTGATCACTAATAAATCTTTCTACAATTTTATCAATCGATGAAAGTAGGGTAATTGGTCTATAGTCACCAGGATTTGTTTTCTTCCCCTTTTTAAATATCGGTCTAACGCATCCTTGTTTCAGTTTATCAGGATATTTACCGGTTTGGATGCTGGTGTTTATTAGATTAACAAGAGCAATTGTTATGTTATCACTGATAGATTGGATATCTTTAACTTTAATGTTGTCTAGACCGTTCGATTTTCGGTTATTAAGCTTAGTAATCAATGTTTTTATTTTAAGATTTGTAGCTTTTTTAAATCGCATGCTTAAATTTGATTCATATTCCGAAGAAGGCTGAATTTTTAAAAGATTATTATTACAGTTAGGTAATATCTTCTTGACAGAGGAATCAAATTCATCTGCAAATTTGTTTGCTATTTCAGAGATAGTAATATTTGCAGAACTAAATGCATCAATGATTGATTGGTCGATAGATGAAGATATTCGGCCACAGATTGTGTTTATGATTTTCCAAAGGTTTTTAGGATTGGAGTAGTTGTTTATTATTTGATTTTTGTAATATTTATTTCTGCAGTACTCAATTGCTTTGTTGGATTTATTCCGGGTTTTAATATATAGCAGTCGATTTTGGTGGTTATTTGTGTCTTTTCGCCATAACGCGTGTAGTTCGTCCCTTTTGGTACATAGATTTATCAAATTATTGTTAATCCATGGTGCATGACTACGTTTTTTTTGACGAAAGTTTATCATATGTGAAGATTTTTTTAATGCTTGATCAAATGTATCTTTAATAAACTTTTATATATCCTCCGGCTCGTCCATTTCATTTGTTTGAGCCCAGTTTGCGGTTTTTAAATTCTTAATCAAAAGTGCGGTTTTTAAATTCTTAGTTTTTTGCACACCTGTATGTGAGAAACCGGAGGGCCGGCAAAGCAAATCATGGTCACTCGGTGATCAGCCAGTACAGTATCGACAGCTGCTGTGTACGGTTCTAACGTGTGGCATCGTGTAAATATGTGGTCAATACATGATTTCGTTACAATATCTTTCCTTTTTTCAATACGAGTATAATCGGAGATACCACACATTAAACCGAGGGCAGAAAGCATGTCAAAATACGAGTTTCTAAATGGCGTGTTTAACTTGAGATCGATGTTAGTGTCACCTAGTAAAATTAGGAAATTATAGTTATGGAGTGTTGAATCGTGGAGATGTTTATAAAGCTCCATTGTAAATATAGTTTTGTTAGTTCGTGGGGGTTTGTAAACTACACATATGGCTTCACTAGAAGAAGTTTTTAAAGTGCCTGTTATGTTTTCGAATGTGGATGTTTTTTTTATAATTGGTGTAAATTTTAGATAATTTTTTGTATATAAAATAATCCCGCCGCCCTTTTTGTTACTGCGTAATTGGGGGTACATCACATAACCGGGAATTGTGAATAAACCAGAGATACTGTCCGATATTGCCACCTCAGTTACAGCTAATAGATCAATAGAAATGGTAGAACTTTCGATAATTTGTAGTAGTTTTATGAAGTTTTTTAGCATCGATCTTATGTTTACATGCAGGCATGTTAAATGGATGTTATTACAAGGTATAGTATTGAAAAAATGGTTTGTATCAATGCAATTAAATAATTCAGTTACATAGGATGATATATTACTATTGCTTACTGTAATATTGAATTTTGTTTATTATTTTCGATAAAGTAGTGACTATAATATCTATGTAGGTGGTTACTTAAAAGGAAACTATAGGAATACTTATTACTTAACTAGATTATCCAGGTCCTGTAGGCAGTAGATTATGATAGGCTTAGCATTTTCATCCTTTTTTGCAAATATTTTACCCGCTTTGCACCATACGAACTGGAATGAACCCCGTAGCTTTTGTTTAGCATTGTACAATAGTGCCTTCATGGAGTGGGTTAGAGCTTCTCGAACGTATACACGGGCAGATGCAGATTCCGTTGGAGTGTTTGTGGTGATATCCTTGACCTGGATAGTCCGAGTCTTCGCCTCTTGTAGCCATTTATCACGACTGACCTTTGTGTTCATTTCGACCATGATGTAGCTAGATTTTTCAGTTCTACCAGTTATACGACGAATCTCATGCACGTATTTAGTATCAGCATTGAGCTTCGATGCTACTGATTGGACTAGATCCTTCACATTTTCATCTTGAGTTTTGGGAATTCCTGCAATTTCCAGGACGTTTGAGAGTAGCTTTTAATCCATTTCTTGTAGCCGTTGTTCCATGGCTGATAGCCGGATGTCTAGGTTTTTATTATCGTTTAGCAGTTCCATATTTTTATGTTCAAGATGTTTGATCTTCGTATTTTGGTTTTTAATAGTTTCTTCAATCCTACTTACTTGTTCACCGATGAATTCCAGCGAATCTTGAAATGTTTCTAGTTCTTCTTTTATAGTTTTTCTCATTTCAATGGTTATGTCATGAAGTAGCTTTTTCACGTCGATGTTGACTGATTTAACCTCATCTGTATCCGAGTCTTCTTCAGGTATAAAGAATGACGACCGTTTGGACATGTTACTTAGGCAGTTTTCGCAGCTCCATTCGAGGCCATTTGTAGAGCGTAGGGCCGATTGCTGTTTGTTGGAAATCTGTTTATCGTCTATGTGTAGGGTTTGATCATCCGATCGAGACAGCCAAATTATAAATAATTTGGGGTGTCCACTAGTCCTCAACCTTCTGTTACAGAACCGAAGAATCCCCCATTTAGACTAAAGCCACAAAGACATCAAACATATTGTGTTTTTTTTCCACATAATTATTGTATACAGATGAACAGGCTGTTATGTACTATACAGGCTTAGAATCATATGCAAAGTTTAATTTAGTACTGCGAACATTAATGCCAATGGCCAATGACATAAAATATCGCTGGAATCAAGTTGTGGAATTGTCAGTTGAAGACCAATTTTTAATTCTTTTAATCAAGTTGAGGTGTAACAAATCCGACTATGAAATAAGCAAAATGATTGGGATTAGTAAAACAGAAGTTTCAAATGTGTTTGTCATTTGGGTAAATTTTCACGCGCGTAATTGATAATATTACTTTAATTTTCACTCCCGTCGCCAGTGTTGTGTCATGGAAACAAGCAGTAAACGCTAACTGACTTTATTATAAGGTACCCACATACAATATATAAAAATACCCCACAGTGACCACAGAGTAGGTTTTGCGTTAGTTCTGATTTTCGCTACACGCCAAAACATCCATGTTGTTTGAAGTTTGAAATGTTTGGTTGGTTCGTGTCGTGGTGTTTGTTTGGACTGGTACGGAGCGTGAAGATATTTTGTTAGAATTTACCATATTTTTAACCAAATATGAATAAGGTATGTTTTTAAGAGTATACTACAGCTATCTAGGCATTGCATTTATTGACTTAAACTAACAAGTTCTCTTGGTTCCAGTTGAAATTTGTGTCTATTATTAACGATGAGGCGCTGCTGTTAGTCCGGATAGTTCAGACGCATGAAGCAGTAACTGTAAAAGCTACAAATGCAACCAACAACCAGTTGAAGGATGAGGCATGGGTGAAGATAACAGACCAATTTAATGCGTCTGTATCCAGCGGGCCTCGAATCACTGGGCTTGGGTCTAGAATCGTTTGACAGGAGAAGGGGGGTAAAATGGGTTAAATCTGGTAGGGGCTGGCTCCCTGATTATAACACTACTACCCTTATTACAAGGTAATGCATATTTATCGAGTCTTAATAAAAATATTTTCTACCCTCAAATCAGATAAAAAGCGATAACGAATGTACAAATGGGCAATTGAGTACTAAAATGGTGTTGTAAAACAGTCTGTGGTCCAAAATGTCACGCAAAAAAAACGAGAATTTTCGTTCGTTCATTCCGTTCTTCTCGAATTTCGTGAATGTTCTCTCTGTGCTTCGTAGTGTGTTTGTTGTGGCTTCCTTTGACGACTTTGGCTTATCCTCTGGACTTTGTTTGTTTGCCTTCACGATTTACCTACGCTTGTACACTGGACACCGATTTTTTGCTTTATCGACTGATCATTGCACGTAATAACCCGGACTTTGTTTTCCCGCCTACACGATCGCCCTTCGCATCCATGGAGCAACCGAACCCATCAACGAGCTATTCGATGGAGGAACCTCAACCATCGACGAGTCGTTCGATGGAGGAACCTCAGCCGTCGACAAGTCGTTCAATCGAGGAACCTTAGCCATTGACGAGCCGTTCCATGGAAGAACCTCTGTCATCGACGAGTTGCTCAGAGGCAGAGGACGACAAACTACCGACAAAGCGACATCTTTATGTGGAGGAAGTGCGCGGAATTTGGAACTTAGTTAAGATCTATTGACGATTGGGCAAGCGAAACCAGGCTTTTGCTTTTGCAGAGGTGTAATTATCATAAAAAAGATATGACTGTAGAATATACAGCAAATATAACGGTGGGCTCTTTTGTTTGCTACAGAGGGCCTTGCAGAGCGAAGTCAATAGTGAGCCGAGGCAAAGGCACTTGGTTTGATAATATAAAAATAACTATGCCGCAGGTGTTTTATGGGGTTGGGTTTTGATCATGGACACCTGATTTTAATTACTAGAGTTATTTAGGAGGATAGTTGACTGTATTTGACTATATTTGAACCATTTATTGATAGTTGACTATATTTGAACCATTTATCCTAGTCATAATGGTCGGAAACTTGTTTTGGATTATACCTTAAAATAAACCAACTAGACATATTTAAAGGGTCGGGTCCCGATGGAATCCCTCCACTACTTATCAAAAGATGTTCGCAATCCCTGACCTACCCATTATTTATAATTTTCAATAAATCTCTAGAAACAGGTCAATTTCCCGATATTTGGAAAAAAGCGAAGATTTTACCTCTTCATAAAAGAGGTGATAGTTGCATTATAACAAATTACAGACCAATATCCATCCTGTGCTGCTTCTCGAAACTTTTCGAATCTCTCATTTGCCCAATCATTACTCAGCACACAGACATCGCCATCAGTGATTTCCAGCACGGCTTCAGAATGGGTCGATCTGCCGAAACCAACCTGGTATCATTTATTTCTGATATATCAAAGGAAGTTGACTCTGGATACCAGTATCATTTATTTCTGATATATCAAAGGAAGTTGACTCTGGATACCAAGTCGATACTATTTATACTGACTTCAGTAGCGCATTCGATAAAGTCAGTCACTCGCTCCTAATCGCAAAACTGGAGGCTAATGGTGTACATGGGTCGCTGCTCAACTGGTTCAAATCATATTTGGAAGGACGCTCACAGCTGGTATCAATGAATGGTCATGAATCTCGTTTGTACTATGCTGACTCTGGAGTTCCCCAAGGTTCACACTTGGGACCAATTTTATTCTCACTCTTTATAAACGACATTGTGACCAAACTCCAGAACTCAAAATGCTCATTGTTTGCTGATGACCTAAAAATTTTTAAAACCGTGAATTGCCTTACTGATGCCAGCTTGTTACAAAGCGACTTAAGCAAAGTTCAACAGTGGTGTACAGAAAACTTCATGGTCTTAAATTCACAAAAATGCTACCATATTAAATTTACGAGAAAGAAGATGCCAATTCCTTCTGTATACAAGGTTGGTGATGATGTTTTAAATGAAGTCAACGAAGTTAAAGATCTGGGTGTCACTTTGGACGCAAAACTAACCTTAATTCCAAATATCAACAATATTACCAAAAAAGCAGCTCAAATGATGGGTTTCATCAGAAGAAATTCCAATGGCTTTAGCGTTCAATCGAAAATACTATTGTACGATTCTCTTGTCCGAAGTCACCTGGAATATTCCTCCTCAGCTTGGAACCCATCTTACGCTCTTCATTCCCAACACATTGAAAGTATTCAGAGATCATTTACTAGGCATCTGGCCTTTATTTCAAGCGGAATATCCCACAGATGCCCGTACGAACAACGCCTTAGTTTTTTCAATATGGTCTCATTAAAAAGTCGTCGTACCCTTCGTGACCTTACGTTCCTACATAAAGTTATGAATGGCAACATCCTATGCAGTGACATCCTGGAACGCGTTTTCCTGACAGTACCCTATAATTATCCAAGACAGCCTATTTCTAAAATTCTACATGGTCCAATTGGTAAAACCAACTTACTCAGTCACTCTCCTATAAATAGAATGTGTCAAAGCTATACCAACTTACTTTCCAAAGATCCGGATATAGACATGTTTTCCAATTCACTCAACATCTTTAAAAGTTACGCAAGAAAAGTAAATTGTTAAAATTATTATTGTTGTTATGTTTGGTACGTTAAATAAGATTTAGAAGTTTAAAAACGGTTATAAAGATGTATAATATGTCATTTATTATTCCATAGTTTAGGTTAATTATAAACTGTGTTGTTTCTAGGCAAATGCTGTATACATGTATTTGGGTGCACACCAGATATATCTCTTAACTGTACCTTAACTATAATAATGTAATATTAAGTGTGTAACCCTGCTCATGTATCTTTATATAAATAAATAAATAAATAATACCTTAAACAAAATATTATTTTGTATGCCTGAAATGGAACCGTAAACCGGGGTGGATAGATACAATTCTAAACTTCGGAGTTGCATATATTTTTAATAAATGACGGTATATCATGCTTATTGCTACGTTTTATGAGTCCGGCCGTATATTTTACTATTTCATATTTATTTTACTTGTTTTTTCAAGCTAAACTAAGAAATTTTACACAAAATTGACGATTTCTATTTACCCCAGGGAATGGGTGAATAGATACGCTATACGGGGTGAATAGAAAAATCTGCTAGGGTTGTCACAAAAATATAGTACTTCCTAAATAAAAAAAATATCATTTAGGAAAGTTGAATTAATGATACATCATGGTCCCCGCTACACATTTCTATAAATAAAACTTCACCTTTACATCTCGATAACTGCAGCGATAGACTAGATTACAGTCACGCTAAATGCATTATACGAATATTTGGCTGTAAGTGGGCACACCAGGGCCTCTGCCAACCCGTGTGGGAAAAGGGGGCGGCGTTATGTGTTTACATATTTTAACCCGTAATTGCTGGAATAAACTGCCATTAGGTACCACGTAAGTCCAATAAGAAATAGCTATTAATATTGAAAAACATTTATTATCTTCAAACATTACCTCAGCGTTTCTTTTTTTTTACCATTTTTTTGTCTTAAATTCCGAAATTTTTAATGCAGTTCCACTCAAAATCACGATTTTCACCGCAATAGGAGAAATAAAGTGTCCCAAATATCCATACATTTTTCCGTCTTTTCAGACTTCCAATTTTGTTACCACCATACAAGAAAGAAAAAAAATGGGACACTTTTTTTCTCCTAATGTGCTGAAAAGAGCTCGTGATTTTAAGTGGAACTGCATTGAAAATTTCGGAATTAAAAACATTAAAAAGGCAAAAAAACACTCACCTGCCTATTTCAGTTATTAAAGATCACAATTACAAAATAAAGGAACTTATTCTTATAAGATATTTTTGTACTTACTACAAACAAACAAAACACACCATAGGTACTTCAAAGTAGAAATGTCAATGTCATTCAATGTCACTACAAAAAGCACTTTTCCTTATATTAACACTACCTAGGTATTTCAATTATTAAATATAGGAATCCAAAATTAGTCAACATAAAGGAACTTTTAAGATATTTTTGTAGGTACTAATAACAAGTAGAGTTTATAGACAATAAGAGATCATAAAATCACTTTCCCTTAATACAACAGAACAGAGGCCCAATTCCCAGATCGGCGAGATATATTCAGAGCCGAGATTCCATTCATAATCCGTCGAAAAATGAATGGAATCTCGACTCTGAATATATCTCGCCGATCTGGGAATTGGGCCTTAGGTCTGATATCTAATAAAGATGAGATAAACTCTTAACATAAATATTTTAAATACTTATGTAAATAAAATATAATTAGGTTACTTATCAATTTTTTAAATCACATATACGGTTTCTTCAGTCTCATTTTGAACACATATGAAAAATAGGTAAGTTGTTAAACCAAGGGACAATGATTTCTGCCTTATAGGTGATGATGTTGTTAAATCCAACGCTGATGTTGCTCGAGCTTTTGAAACATTCTTCACCAATGTACTCATAACAGCCCGTCTAAATTCATCTCCATATGAAGCAGAGACTTTATTAAAAAATAACACTAGCGTCAGTAATGTATATTTAAAATTTCATCATGTATATCCCCAGGACATTGTCAAAACGTTTAAATTACTTAATTTAAAAAATACGGAGGACCTGTGGGGTATATCAGTCAAAGTCATTGGTTCAGTAATTCTAGTTATAGCCCCACACTTAGCTTATATATTCAATAAATGTGTTGACGATGGGGCTTTTCCAGACCTCATGAAACACAGTAAACTGATACCTCTGTTCAAGTCGGGAGATAAGGGCGATCCTTCAAATTTCAGACCAATATCTGTTCTTCCAACACTAAGTAAAATATTTGAAAAGATTATACTCAATCAAATGCTCTCACACTTCAACCGTACAAAGCAACTCCACGCTAAACAATATGGTTTCACTAGGGGTAAATCGACTACGGATGCAGGTATTACCCTTGTATCTCATATTTATTCTGCATGGGAGGCCGCACAGGATGCTATCGGAGTTTTTTGCGACCTGTCGAAGGCGTTTGATTGTGTTGATCATAATACGCTATTAATTAAATTAAATAATTACGGAGTTAGAAATAAAGCGTTGGATCTACTAAGATCACACCTAAGCAATAGAATTCAAAAGGCAGAAGTTAACGGCGTAAAATCTGATGGATCGGGTGTTAAAATTGGCGTTCCACAAGGTTCCATATTAGGCCCTTTCTTATTCCTGGTATATATTAATGATCTGCCTTTCATGGTGGAGAAATTAACTGACATAGTGTTGTTTGCTGATGATACTTCAATGGTCTTCAAAATTGAAAGAAAAAAAGGAGATTTTGATGATGTTAATGGTGTATTGTCTTTAACCTTGAATTGGTTCACAGTTAATAATTTATTGTTAAACGCTGGTAAAACCAAGTGTATCAAATTCTCACTTCCAAATGTCAGGCAAGTTGAGACCAATTTAGTGTTAGACAACAGCACGTTAGAATTGGTAAATGATACGAAGTTTCTTGGAATAACCATTGATAGCAAATTGCAGTGGGGACCCCACATAGATAAATTGGCTGGTAAATTGAGTTCTGCGGCTTACGCTGTTAGGAACATCAGACAAAGCACGGATGTGGCTACATCTAGGCTAGTATATTTTAGTTACTTTCATAGTGTGATGTCCTATGGTATCTTGTTGTGGGGGAAAGCAGCGGATATTCAAACTATTTTTATTTTACAGAAAAGAGCTATTCGAGCAATTTATAATTTAAAACGAACAGACTCCTTGAGAGAGCTTTTTAAAGAAATTGACATACTAACAGTAGCTAGTCAATTTATTTTCGAAAATATAATGTATGTACGCAAGAACCTTACAACATTTTCCAAACTTAGCGATAGCTGTAATGTTAACCTAAGAAATAATCACAGACTATGTGCGCCCCGTTTTAGACTCGCAAAGGTTAGCAATTCTTTCAAGGGTCAGTGCATTCTCTACTACAATAGGATATCTCTGGAGATTTTGAAATTGCCATTTGAGCAATTTAAAAAGCATGTTAAAGCGACTTTGTCGAAAAAGGGATATTACAATGTTCAAGATTACTTAAATGACAGGACTGTATGGGGTTAATCTGGCTCAACACAGACCTTGCTGTTAATAGTTTTGTAATTATTTATTCCTGCTTATTAATCATAACAATTATTTTTTTCATATTTGTATTAGTTAAGCACAACCTATTTTTAAAAGAGATCTAAAAATCAATCTGTGGGAGTTTCTACGCCCTTCCTCTCCCACAGTGGTCCAATGTAGAGAAGAGGCAAAAAATGACGTTTGCTAAGTATATGTAAATATCTACAGTAATAAAGTACTATGACTATGTTGGTAACTAGTTATAGCTTTTTTTTATAAAATATCAGAACCAAAATAAAATTATAAGACATCTTAATCCATTAAATCTTTGAGGAGATCGTTATCGTTTCTGTAATACGAAGGACGCCTAGATTTCACACCACTTGGACCAGGTTTCTGTTCATCATCAATATATTTTTTTGTTACAGGAATATTTGTATTGTGGTATTTTTTTACGTTTCTTCCGTTTCATTTTTTTTTGCTTGCTTTACTAGTGTCGATTACTTCAAAAGAAATAATATTTATTTTGGGTTTTTTCTGTTCTTCCTTTTTAGTATTTTCAATCGTTACATCTGTTAAGACCTGTGCATCTATATCAGTTTGATCACTTTTATACTGCTTCACACATTACTTCGCTTTCCCTATCTATCAAACATCCATCTTCAAAAACGATCGGCATTGTTTCTATATCAAAGTGTACGCGGTCTATTCTTTATTCTATTCTCCCCACAATACCGTAGAATCACACCTAATACTGTACAGGGTGGATTTCCCCGTAGAACACCAACTGAATTTACAAATAGAGTCGTCGAAAAAATTACACCTATTATGCTATGCCCCATAGAGCTGAATGACCATGTAACGACTATACAGAAAGAGTTGTTACCTAAAACCATAAGATCAACGTTTAAGGCCAACGAAGCTATGGCATCAGTGCTTACCCAAGAGACAAAAAATACCACGAATAAGACAAAACCTCAGCACCAATCACAACCAAAGCGACGAGTGATGATCTTAGCCGATGAACAGGGTAAAGGAATGCGCAGTATCCTACAAGAATCTTTGGGAAGTGGATATATTGTGGAGTCAATTCTGAGGCCCAATGCTACCATGGACCAAGTTATGAAATCATGTCTTTCGCTGTGCAACAATTATGGTCGTAATGATATCGTTATCGTTTAAGGAGGTTCAAACGATAAAGATCCACTCAGAATGAAGTCGTTACTGTATTATAATCTTAGTATTATGTTACAATGTAAAATAATAATATGTAAAACGGTTAACAGTAAGCATTTAAATGAAGAAATGATCAATTGTACTTTCAGGCATATATGTTCCCGTTTTACACACACCACTCTCTTAGGTATAAGTAAAAAAGATGATAAAAATATTTCGGAAAATATAGGCTCAACAGACAGTATGCATGTCAACAGCTTTTTGAAGAAATTATTAGAATCAATCCTCCACAAAAGGATCTGACGCAATGTAAGATTTCCAGACAAACTCAAACTGGTCTACCAATTGATTTGCCTATGTTGATTAATGTAGAGACACAGACAGAGGATCTCGAAATTAATTACAAAAATGATTGTGCTATAACGGGGAATATTGGAAATACAAATAATAATAATTTGATTGACAATGATAATGATAGTAATAATGATAACAATGTTGATAATAATGACTATAGGAATAATGACAATGCTAATGACGTAACGTTTTTTCGTGAATAACCATGTAAATATATTTCATCAAAATATCGATGGCCTAGTAAATAAGTCTGACCTGTTAACAATACATCTAGATGAGCTTCGAACAAATGGAGTAATTGTAGATATAGTAGGAATCACAGAACATAACATGATTGAAACTGATATTTATTCGCTTAATGTCAAAAACTATACACTGGCTACTTACTCTGCCAGAAACACGCGAAGTGGAGGTACTGCCATACTAGTAAATAACGGACTTGATTATAATGTAATAGATATATCACAATACAATATCCCTAATTTTATAGAATGCTGTGGCATCACAATTCCGCAGTATAATATCAATTTAATATGTATTTATAGAAAAGCAAAATATGACACAAAGACTTACGACGTATTCTTTAACAACATAGACAAACTATTACATAGACTTTGCAAGGGTAAAATAAAAATTATATTGTGTGGTGATTTTAATATAGATAGACTCAAAAAGAATAGATCTGCGGTTTATTTCGAAGAACTATTATTAACTTACAATCTAAAATTAATTTTTAATGAACCAACGAGATTAAGTAGTGGGACATGTTTGGACAATTTTATACATAACATCAGAGGATGTAGAGCCGAAATAGTAGAATTTGCACTATCAGACCACACTGGTCAGATACTAAAATGTCCAGTAAAATATAATAATGTCCTCCAAAATTGGTCAATACTAAGGCATGACTATAGTGCAGAGTATTTGAAAAAGTTTAAAGATCATATTGCAAGTCTCAATTTCAGCGAGGTATACAATAATAAAGACGCTGATGCAGCTTTCAGTGAGTTCCATAGTACTTTTAAACTTTTATATGACCTATGTTTTCCCATCATCAAAGTAAAGATCTCAAGAAATAGACGACCACAATGGATATCAAAAGGTATCAAACTTTGTACAAAAAGGAAAAGAGAGTTGTTATGGCAATCAAGGAGAGCCCCAAACCAACAAAACAAACAAACCTTTATAAATTATTCAAAAAGACTCAAAAAAATTATTAAATTGACACAGAAGTCCCAGAATGAATACTTAATTAAAACATCAAATAACAAATCGAAAACTACGTGGAAAATAATAAACAACTACAACAACAATAAGACTAGGCCGAAGGATTACATTAAACAAATTAGACATAACAATGAACTTATTACTCATCCACGTGAAATTGCAGAGTCATTTAATGAATATTACATTGATCAGATATCAAAGCGAAGTCAACAGAACGTTACAAATACCCCAATGAAAATACCATTTAATCCTAACTCATTATTTTTAAAGCCAACTTCTCCACTCGAGGTATATCAAATAATTAAAAATCTTAAAAATACAAACAGTACTGGATATGACAACATATGCACTAAAGTTATAAAATATGTGGCAGATTTAATAGCGCCTATATTGAGCTGTATAATTAACCTATCGATAGAGCAAGGCGTATATCCAGAGAAATTAAAAACCTCAATAATTAGACCGCTCTTCAAGAAACAGGACCGTGAAAATATGAGTTTCTATAGACCTGTTGCACTAATCCCCATATTATCGAAAGTCTTTGAAAAAGTAATCTATAATAGCATTTATCAATATTTTGAGAAAAAAAAATTATTTGCAGAAGAGCAAAAGGGATTCAGAAAAAGTAAAACAATTGACTTAGCCATTTACGATTTCTTAAGTCAGGTAGTGACTTGCTTGGATAAAAGGATTCCTGTTTCAGCTTTGTACATGGATATGACGAAGGCATTTGACTTCGTCGACCATACAACGCTGATAAAAAAACTTGAGGTGTATGGTGTCCGAGGGAATGTAGCTGAACTTATTAAAAGCTATCTAACCAATAGACAACAGCTTACACAGATTTCTAGAATTTGCGATAGAACTAAAACGGAAATTCATCATCTATCACATCCGAGAACTGTTCAATATGGTGTACCACAAGGTAGCGTTTTAGGACCATTACTATTCCTCGTTTACATTAATGATCTCCCTAAATCAGTTACACATTCAATGGTTCTATTCGCAGATGATAGTACCATGGTTGCGGAGTGCCGAGATCCAAATACATACGAATTAGAAATTAATGACTCGCTTAAAAATATAGTCGACTGGCTGGAATGTAATAATCTGTTAATTAATATTGAGAAAACAAATTATATGACATTCACAAATAATTATAACCACATACAATCTAATAAACTTGACATTCAATATAAAAACAAAAAAATTGACGAAATAAAAGTAACAAAATTCTTAGGACTAAACATCGACTCACATTTGACGTGGAAACCGCAAATAGAACATTTGTGCAAAAAATTAAGTCAGCTCTCTTATGCTTTATATATGCTTAGCAAAGTTACCGGTCAATCTGCTCTGTTGACTGTCTATCATGCTTTTGTCGCCTCAACACTAAGGTATGGCATTATATTTTGGGGAAACTCAACGGACAAAGATAAGGCGTTTATAGCCCAAAAACGATGTATAAGGGCAATCTGTAAGTTAAAACCAATGGATAGCTGTATGCCCCACTTCAGATCATTAGGAATTTTAACATTGCCATCTCTCTACATTTACGAAACTGCTGTATTTGTAAAAGTAAAGTGGAATTTGTTTAAGACAATGTATAGTAAACGAGACATCAAATTAAGTGCTCCTCCTAGCTCCACAGCTCTATTCTCGAAAGGCATTTATGGTATGGCGCCAAAAGTGTATAATAGATTGCCCAAATCGATTAGGAATATTGACCATATTCACATATATAAAGCGAGACTTAAACAGTTCTTAGTCGAAAAATGTTACTATAAAATACAGGACTACATTGAAGACACGTCAATATGACATAATATGTACATTATAACTAGTTTTAAGTAACATTATAATATTTTGTGGACATAAATTTAACAAAAATACCTTAGCGCGTTTAGTAAATATTGACATCTGATGTAAATCTATGTAAATTTGTGTTTTTTGCGTGTAACTAATATTTGCATGCTGCATGGCAGAGTATAGCGAACCATATTTTAAATTACATTATTATACACCTGATGTACACCTATATTCGTGCAAATAAACATTACTTACTTACTTACTTACTTACTTACTTACTCTATAATGACATCTACATTCATTTTTTAATTATTTGCGAGAATTACCCTTTCTTCACAAATTCTTCCCGCGATTTTTTTATTATTTTCCTCATTTTTTTTATTCCGGTTCATTGTCTTCTTCTCTGTTCCCTTTCCTTTTCCGTTCATTGATATTTTGGTTATTTTATTTGCCCTTTTCTTGATTACAGGTTCATCCTCATTTTCAGTTTCGTCATCAATCTTTGAGTTTTCTCCTTGAGCTCCGTCGCCAACACTTTTTGTCTTCTTCTCTGCTCCTTTTCCTTTTCCTGAGTCTTTTCCGTTCATTGATATTTTGGTAATTTTATTTGCCTTTTTCTTGATAACAGGTTCATCCTCATTTTCAGTTTTGTCATCTATCTGTGAGTTTTCACCTTCGTCTCTCTCAGCTCCGTCACCAACACTTCTCCCGGGAACCACATTTAATCTCCTTTTTCTGGAAGGCTGTTTGATGCCTGTTGTTCCATATCTTAGCTCTTTGAGCATGTCCAAAACGGACTGTTCCACTCCTTCTTCACGATCTTCAGCTGGCAATCTACCTAACACCTGGTTCTGATCCAAAGGATAAATTCCTGTTTTTCTAAAACCGGACGATATGTTTTCATTCTTATTTTTATCCAGTTCTTTCATAAGTTTGCTTAACAGTTTTGGGAAACAACTTTTTGGAACACATGTTTTATTTTTGCCATCTTTTGTCTTCCATTCCAGAAGAATATTCCGCCATGCTGTTTTCATCGGTCTGAAGCAAGCCACATTTAAAGGTTGTGTGAGATGTGTGCTATTAGATGGTAAGAAAGCGAACCATATATTCTCCGCTCGACACTTTTCTATCACGACTGGGGACAGGTGTGAAGACAGATTATCTCCAATCATATTTTTTTTCCTTCTTTCGCTCTGAAATACGGAAGGATAATAGTTAGGATCCAATCTTCAAATATGTTGGCGTCGAACCACCCACTTTGAGAACGGGTGTACCGTGCACCAGGTGGCCCATTTTTGGTCCAAGTGTCATAGAGGTTCTGTGCCTTGTATACCACATAGGGTTGCAGGATGTCTCCAGTGGATGTTGCGGAAATCATTATAGATACCGAAGCTTTTGAGTGATTTACCACTCGTTCTGGATATTTGGTGCCGCGTTTGGTCAAAATTTTTTTTCTTCCTGGGTCGTCGCACAAGTTTGTCTCATCGTAATTTACGATGTTTTTTGGTTCAATATCTATTAAAGACATCTCCAGTTCTTGAAAATATTCTCTAATAGCATCTGGGGATACCCCTGCCCTGTTTCTTTTTATGTTTTGGCAACTCCTTTGGGTGATTTTGTCTTGATGCCGCTTAAGAAAATGTGCTATAAAGTCAGGACCGGGCAAATTGTTTTTAAATCTTAAAACAGTCCTTCCTCTTTTCTCCAGGTAACTTTTGATAAAATACCGTAAATCTAAAGCATCCATGGGATACCCCACTCCGCACAAATATTTACATATTTTATCAGGTGCTCTTCAAATTCCACTGAGAAAACAGTTTGCCCTCCTTGTTTCTTTACGGTTCTCGTGCAGTGCCTGTATAATACAGATTTGTTTATACCGTATTTATCAGCGTCCGTTTTTAATGATATTGAGTCATCTCTTTTAGATTGGTATTCGCGAACCGCTTGATTGAGCTGTTCCTCATCATATTTTTTATAACGTCTGCTGCCTGGTTGGGATTTATAAGTGCGCGGCATTTCGCACCTGCAAAATGATAAAAATGCTACAGATGGGTAGTTAGGTACTAACATAATAAGTAATATCGCCCTCTGCTATATACCTACTTATTTAAGTATCATTATTGTTTCTGGATAATAACATATTAAAAAATGTAGGTATGGCAAAAGAGAGATATAAAAATGTAAGTTGTAGTAAAGTAAAATAAATAGGTAGGTAGGTAACTAGGTACCTATCTAATATGTTATTAAAATGTGACGACCCTAACAGCATCGTTCCTAATGATCCCTTTCGTGTTGCTATTCAAGCCTTCAGGTATCTTATCACCCCGTACATCGTAACTATTCACCCCATACGACGTATCCAGTCCCCCCTTTAGCGTATCTAATAACCTCGTATAAATCGTCAAAATTCCTAGGTTCACGTTTTTATGAATTTCACCAAATCTAATGAAGAAGTACTTACCACAATATCAAAAAATGCTCGGCAATGACTAGTTCTTAAAATAAAACCAAATTCGTTTAAAAAATCTCACTACTTACCACTTTTTCGTGTGAAGTTTTCGGAGCCAAAATTTGCAGTGAAATGCACAGTCAACTTTGTGTCGTTATTTTTCTTTTAAACTACATTCCATAGACAATCAGGTGTTACCACTTCAGAAAATATATAAGCAGGTGTAAAAACCATAAACTACATTATTTTTTTTACAAGTAGTGACTTGGATAAACTCACCTACAATTTTTTTTTGGATTTGGTTCTAATCACCCCGTGAATTCTTTTGACCCCGGTTTACGGAACGCAAAGTTTACTTTTTCCAATACGTATTTCATGATAGATGTCAAAAACGTATTGTGAAGTTGGGTGAAATGGAACGTGGAATAAAGCATTGTATCTAGTATAGCAAACTTGGCTGTTTTTTTTTGACTGATTTTGAAATCTGTGTCAGGCAGGGCACCCCACTTACTAGGCAGTCTTGTGGCTACTATTAGGTTAGTGTTGGTACCAAACTGATATTTGGGCAGTCCTCCCTGGGCGGTCTTGTTGCTACTACCTAGAGTGTTTTTATGGGGAAATATTAAACTGCACATCAATAGTACTGATTTGCACACCAAATATACTGATTTTTACAGCAAATATCAGGGCAAAATACTAAGGTAGCTTAGGTGAAGGGTAAAGGGGGTGAGCGAAGCGAAGCCCCCTTTATCCTTCGTATTAGGTTGAACATGTAAGAACAACAAAAATACTTAAAACAAAAAAAGTGTTTTTCTGTTCATTTTTTGCTGTGAAAATCAGTATTTTTGATTAAATACTTGCCTTTTTTATGAGACCTAGTAGCCGGAGCTAAGGCGATTTTGAAATAATAATGCGAAATAAGTCACTTTCGTAGCGAAGTTATGTAAACATAACCTCAAAAATAAGGTTATAAAAAGTGAATATTCTCAACAATATTACCTTGTAACGGGAGTAGTGTCACGGGGATGGGGGACCTCCCCCTCCCCCTCCACCCCCTCTCCCCCCATTTTCCTGCCAAACGATACTAGATCCCTACCCAATGAATATGTTTTTTTTTAAAGACTGGTGGCGGCATGCCTGATTATATCCCTCCCGATGAAGAAATAGACCTAGTGACAGCTATCCTTGGTGCCACTTGTGATGGGTACACTGTGCCATTTGGAGGCGATGCTAAGGCTGAAGATGAAGCCCAACCCACGGAGCGTTTACAAATTGCCAAGGCAAGAGAAAAATGGTGAAGGGATTAAAGCTGCTGATGATGTTGTTTTTTTGGACAACATACCAATAATAACAACGCCACATAAATACTTCTTCGGAACATCCCGCAAGAGTGCTGGTTTGTACTTTATTATAATACTAACTTTAATCCCACGACTTCATCCTCGTAGGTACTCATTTTGTCACAACTTGGGAAGCTATCCTCTGAATTTCAGCCTTCTAGCTTTAGCTGTTTGGCCCCTGCAATGCTGAATAAATTTCTTCTAGAGAAAGAGAAAGATTTTTAAGTATGTATGTGTAAAAAGCTTAGCAAATCGAAGTACCACAAGCGAGGAGTATGAATTTCGTCAGTTCCTGCTCCGGATTTACAAGATTTTTTAACTTTATTAAGTTCTTTTGTATAGGTACTTCTACGATTATTAATCTTCTTAATCACTACATCCCTGCTGGCATTTGGATCGATGGCTTTATATTTTTCGACTAGCTTGTTGTAGGCGGCATGCTTTTTCCCTCGATCACGTTAATCGTCGGTTTTAGTCTTCTAGAGGCAAGGTTCGCTTCTGTAGCATTCTATGAACTCTTACAGTTGTTCGCGGTATCCACCTCCTCTTTCTTCTTCTTCCGTCATTTTGCAGAGCGCGATCAGCACGTGCGCACACAATCGAGCTCCAAGAAGTACTGGCGCGAACTGAGCGATCGCCATCCACACGTAACGATAAAACTGCAAAATGCAATCGACAACGATTTATCTAAATAAAAATTGTAACTGCCACCGACGAATGATAAACTGCAACGATTTATGATATACACGCTCGATTAAACTGTGAAAACCGGTTTGCACCGTTTAACTTTAGCGGTAGCTCCTCCCGGGGATAGATAGCAAGAACAGATAGACCTTGCTAACTATCGATGCGTTATTGTAACGGAAAAACGCATCGATAGATAGAACATAAAAGTTACTTTAGTAAGGCTAAACCATGGATAGTTTGGCTATTGAAAACGACCGTAAGTGGTTTGGCCCAGGCATTTTGGCTCGGACGCGGATAAACTTTGTAATAGTCCGCATCGGTGGTCACAATTTTGGTCGAACGAAACCCATCGTAGGCGTCGGTATGACCGAGCACGCCACAATTGACACGTCCAGGTGGAGCATAATACTCTTTGGGATCTTTTGGTGTGTGGCTTCGGGTGGGTTATCCTTCAACCTCTTCCATACAGATTGCAGAGGTTTATTTTTCTTATGTGAATTCTCGATTTTTAGTCCTGAGATACGTTAGACGTCCTCGACTTGGAAGATTTTTTGCCTTCTGGAGAGAGCTCCAATATGACAAGGACTAGATCGTAAGGGAGTTAAGATCTTCCATTGTACATTCTGTGTACGCCATAAACAGGAATATTTTTGGATTTTAAATCTTTTGAAATTTGGTCCGATGGAATCTCCTTGGGGAGTACCCGAATAACGACACGAAGTCGCTTGTCCTTCGGTAGCGTCCAATGGTAATACCCGATTTTAGTAGGGTAAGATTGGAGCGGCTAGATCACAGCGCTTGGCGCGCTTCGCTCGTGATCTAGCGCGCCCCAATCTTACTCTTACAGACTCTAGTTTGCCGCCTACTTTCAGAAAAATCTAATCTGATCTGATTGTCTAGCAGCCTCCCAATATTATTTCTATTTTATAGTATTCCAGTAAGGTAAGCGAATATCAAGTACAACAGGCGCTAGATGGACTCCAGTTTATCACCTGCTTACAGAAGAATCTAATCTAATCTGATTGTCCAATCGATCCGAATGATCCGGGTGGATATGTAATAATTAAAATACGTTGTCTTTTAAATTAAAAGACTTTTACGTCATCGAAGATAAATATCGAATTCTTTTTCGCATCTTGTGGTGAAATGACATCTTCACCATTTTTAAATATAAACATATCAACTTCTGAAGTTACTTCAATTATTTTTTTTAAGAAGCGACACTTTGGTTAAAAGTTGTTTTTGAATAAAGATACACGTTTTGAAACTTGAGCCCGTTTTTAATAATAAAGTGAGCATGATATTCGTTTTACCACAATTTGAGGTAGCAATTCACTATGCCTGTTGCAGTTTTTTGTATCTCTGCAATCTATATTGCTCACTTCCAGTGACACGGCTTGCCTTACCAACTTCATAATGTATTCTGAAGAAAGTGATTGTTTATTTAATTAAATATATAAAAATCATTATAAGAAATGAAATACTGTGCATAAAATTTTGTATAAAAGAAAAGGTTTCAGAAATATAAAACCTCAGTTCGACAAGTTTTGTTCAGTTCTGTTGGTGTTTATCGTCGATCGAAATATATGGTAAGTTTTTTTGTTTTTATTTTCACTAAACTCGATATCAATTAAAAATAAAAACATGTTTCTAGTGATTGTAAGTGAGGCCTGCATATAAATACTCCGCTTTAGTAACTGTAAAATAAGTACTCCCTAAAACTCTTATTATATTTTTACGTTTTAGGTATGCCTACTTATATAACGCATTTTTGTTACAGAGCATGGCGAACTTTACAAATATTGACGATGCTGTTCCAATGTCAAATCCATTTTACTATCACGAACTGGATCAATATTTATCAAAAACAGAGGAAAATGATTTGCAGCTAAGTCCTGATCATGGTGGTACTCTTTTAAAGAAAGCGGCTTAAAAGAGAAAGTTTTCTCCATCATTAATACCATCAACGACAGAATATGTTATGCGTCATACTAGTTCAAAAAGTGGAAAATATCTCATAGAAATTAGTATCCATGAATTAAATGGTAGAGAGCATAAGAATTTTGCCAGCGATGATAACGATACCGTTAACATATCTGTCCAATATATAGTTAAAGATAACTATGATAAAGTTATGGAATAAGCAAAGGATCTTATTAGGGAAATCGGAAAAAAGCTATGTAATATGGAGTAGATTAGAAACATGGTTGGTGTTATTTATTTTTAATTATAAGTACCTATAATAATATAATTATATCGCAAGTATACCTGTGTAAGTTATGATAGCTGTAAATTTTACCAATGTTTAGTTTATACAATGCTGCGAAATAAATACCTATCTCAATACTACTAGCAACTTGTTTTATTTCAGGATATGGGGGAGGGTATCCATTATTATAGAAAAATAATAAAAAGTCTTATAAGTTATCTATTGTTAATTTATTCATCAAATTAAAGTAATGATAGGTTGAGTAAATTCATGCATGCTTATAAGCTACACTTAATAATTACATAAACATAGTAAGTATTGTAGGTACATAAGGGTAATTTTTTGAATGGTTCCAAATGAATTGAGGGGGGAGGGGGAGAGGGGGGAGGGGGCGTCCCCCCCATCCCCCCAATATAGTTTTTGAAGATCGGAAATGTATACTTTTTGAGATATGAATTTTTCAAATTAATTAAATTTTGAGGTTAGGTTCACCCAAAATGATCAGAAAATAAAAAACAAACAATAAATTTAAACTTTAACTTTTTTAAATTTTTTTACACCACCTCCTACTTTGACTTTAGTTTTCATCACTGTATTAACTAACCAAGAAGCTATTTTTTCACCTTTACTAGCATCTTTGGCATGCATTCTTTTTTTCGCCATGTCGATTAATTGAATGTCAGCTGTTTTACGATAGAAGTGTATGCAATATCGTGTTGCATACATGCTTTATCTAATTTGTTGATACCTCTTTCTCCTCTTGCTAAACGTTTTATTAAGCGTGTACCTGGACCACAGTACTGATAGCCAGGTAGATTTAACTCGAAAGGTAGATTATTTATTACAGTGTTAACAAGTCCTCCACCTGTCATTATCCGCACATTAATGTTGATAATACAAAGGTTCTTTTTCTTTTATATTTATGTCATTGTACCAAGTCACATTGTCTAATCCAACTGTTTTCATTATTACTCAACCCCAACCATTTTACAAAAAGTTTATTTCCCTTTCTTTTGAGAACTCTTTCAATCAAATAAATATCACCGTATTTTGTTTTAAGAAGTTCTTTTTCATAAAAACAACCTTTGATCAAGTTTTGTTTTTTATCTTGTAAATAATAAGTCATCGTTTTTTTTTTTTATTAATACTTTTAATAACAAATATTTCTGAAGACCAATTTGGAGTATATCCTTTATCAAAACAACTTTTGTATTTGCTCACACGCACATGAGATCACCTACCTTAAAGTTATTCCTTTTTTAAGGGGGTAATTTATTTTGAGACTTGTATATGTTTTTTGTAACAATTCTAGTATTTTGTTGATTTACATCTATTGGTTTACATCCAATCGTTCTATGTTTAGAAGCATTGTAACTATTAATCACGTTAGTTATGGGGTCACCTAACCATTTATGATTACCATTCAAACTGAAATGTTTAAATAGTTTAGTTTTAAGCGTTCTAATTAGTCTTTCTACAATTGAAGCTTTTTTAACTGAAAATGTAGAGTAATGATTGATATTATACAATTTCATAAGTTTCTGAAAATTTTGGTTATAAAACTCCGTTCCTTGATCTGTTTGCAAATTATTAGGGGATCTTCCAGATTTAAGTATATCGTGGAAACATTTGGCAACTTCCATCATTGATTGATGACATAAGAGGTTTTATCCATGCGAATTTCGAGAATGCATCAATGACCACCAAAATAAACTTATAACCACTATTTTGATGGGAAAACGATCTTATATCTATTAAATCAGCTTGCCATAGATCATCTATTCCTTTCAACACCACATGTCTACGCGGGAAATTTCTGCGTGCTTGTTTATGCATCTCATCAATAATTTGTTGTCTGCTCATAATTATTATACTTTTAATACTTTTTGTGAAATTTTAGTAATTTCATCTTTTGTGAAGTAATTTGTCTTAAGTCGTACCACTAATGAATCTATATCTTTTTTTAAATGTGCAAGCTCATCAAAGAATTCTTGCCTTGTTAGTGTTAACTTAATTAATTTATCAACGTATGCCTTATTTACAGCTTCGTCGCTAGTTCGAGGTGAATTCTGACCTTTCAGACGAGCGTGATGTAAATCTATATCACCCTCTTTATTTTGTGATTGTCGCAATCTTTTGTGTACGTGATGACCAAATTTGTCAATATTCATTTTTATGGTGTTGACTTCTCGGGTGATAATAACACAATGATACATTTAAGATATTTATAGATATTTATTTAATCTATGATTCCACTTTCATGCAACTCACTTAAGATTGACATTATTTCACCGTCATGACCAGTGTTGCCAGCATCACGAGATGCAACAAGTAATTTTAATCTATCTACTAACTCGTTAGGATCATCCCAATAAACGTAATCTGTATTTTTTTTTAATCGCTTCAATACAGGTAAACCAGCACCTTTACTTATATTTTCAACACTGCTGGAAATGCTTTTATTATTTTTGAATAGTGGTTTGATAATACTTAGATACCTAAAGCCTTTATTTGATTTAATGGGTTTCGTTGAATCAAAATCTTTTCGATGCGCATTAGTGACCAATAGTAATTGCTTATAGTTTTCCATATTTCCAGAGGTAACTTGGTTCATATCAGGAGATTTCTTAAATAACAATTCTTTCAAACCAGGTGTTTCTTCATACTTGGTTCCATTGATGATAAAAAACTTGTCTTTTATTATGACTTACAAGATACCAACATATGTTTCCCGCGAACAATTCTTACACCAAAGGGAACATCTTGGTAAACATTGGAACTGATTGAGTAAGTTAGGGAGCTGTTAGGACTATCATCAGTATCTGTAGCAGTGTTGTATGAAATATTAAATACATTAGATTGATTGATTTCGGTTTCTGATTCACCTGAATTTTCTTTTTCTGGTGGATTTTCAAACACTGTCTTTTCTTGTACTATATCACTATCACTATCATTATAATCATCTAAAGTTAGATCATCAGAGTTGCTGTGTTTACGTTTTTGATTGTCAGTTTAAGTGTTTTTTTTGCACGAGTGTATCCATCTGTATATTCTTTTGATACTTGTTTTTCAGAAATATGATTTAATGAATCAGTAATTGGTTTTGAACATTGTCTGTAAAGCTAAATTATTGTTGTCGCTAAGTTCTTTAATCTGTTTTACTTTTCTTCTAACTGCATCAGCAGATTTAACAATCTCTTTTTTTAACGTCTTTTCTAGCTGCATTTTGTGTCTTGTCTCCACAACACCACTTGCATTAGTGAAGAAATTGTAGGTTTTCAAAACATAAATACAAAATAACACTTTTATTTTTCAACAATAAAGGTATCGAATTTCATCCTATAATAACCTTTATTTTTTTCACAATCTTTGTTAATGTCAAGATAATTATATGGTTCACTCCAAATTTTGGAACACATTTTTCTAAAATCATTCCAACCCATGTCAACATTGACGTGTTCATCGTAAACATGTTTCATATTTATCTCATCCTGCTTGAACAGTACAATAAGATTAGCATTATCACGTATAAGTTGTTTGGGTACTTTACTATAAGTTTGATTGTTGTAAAAAGAATCTATATTTTTATGTCTTCCCATAGCAAAGTAGTCTCTTATACTGGTTTGATTTTCACATGCGACATCATCAAATATAATATTATAATGATTGAATTAGGTAGCGCATTTTGTGGCTTCAAAACGTCTTCTTTGTCATGATATTTTGTGAATCCAATCGATGGAACTAAACTAAATACATGTTCTAAATATAAATATTTAGGTTGAAATAAGGTTTTACAGTAAACGTAAACATTTTTAAAGCAGAGTCCATTTTCATGGAGTAAGAGACCTATCATCAAATTGGTTTTACCGCAGTTAGATGGACCACAAATAATACAACGAATTGAGTTTGGTAGAAGAGAGCCGTGCCTTCTTTCTTCTTTTATATTTTTAAAACTATATTTGTGAAGTTCTAGTGAATTTATAGGGTTCCGTACCCGAAGGGTTCCAAACGGGACCCTATTACTAAGACTCCGCTGTCCGTCCGTCCGTCCGTCCGTCCGTCTATCACCAGGCTGTATCTCAAGAACCTAGCTAGCTAGAGAGTTGAAATTTTTACAGATTATGTATTAATGTTGCCGCTATAACAACAAATACTAAAAAACAGGATAAAAAAAATATTTAAGGGGGCTCCCATACAACAATTCTTTCAATACCACATACAAACTTATGGATGCACCTGGTTACGTACATGGAGTGTGAAAGTAACCGCACCAATAACTTTGTAAACAATATTTTGCTGTGTAAAATCATAACTATTCACTCCACACCATCGCTTCCATTGAACGGTGGTTCGGAACCCTTCGTGCGCGATTTAGACTCGCACTTGACCGGCTTTTTCTGTTTTACAAACCTCATCTTGAATAAGTGTAAGGTTCATACTCTACGACTGTTTAGAATACAATGACTTTCTCAGCAATTTATCATAGAATTTAAAGGTAGGACTTATTTGTGCACTACAGTTTCAGGACATGAAATATGTTGTGGGGTTGGACGATAATTTGTATGGTAACTTTCAAAACATGATAAGTTACAAAAATATCATTTTGTTTAAAAATTATAGGTAACTTGTTATTTTCTATGGACACTATGATTTGAGTGCATTTATCTCGACTCCATATTCGATGGACAAATAACGTTTTTAGTTACTCCTCATATACCTACCTAAATCAAAAATAAAAAAAAAAGTATTTTAAGATATAAACTGTATATAATATTTGAGACCTAGGTGTAAAGGTTTTAATGTACAAAATTTAACAAAATTACAAACTAACCTATCACTAGAAATAACAACATTTTTTTTAATAACTATCGCTTATCCTTTTCGCAATTTTCTTAACAAGATTATCGGTCATATCCATAATTTCGTCAATTGTATCTAACATGATGTGCTGAGCGCTCACAATAGGCTCCATCCCCGGTTGCAACCTTGACTGGTTGCTGCTGCTTGCGCTGTGTTGCTCCACGAGGTCGAACACCTGATAAGATAGATAGATAAATCATTTATTCAGTAAACATGGTACACACATAAATTATAAACAACAAAAATATAAATTACATTACATTACATTAACAAATATATATATATATATATATATATATATATATATATGCATTACATTACATTATATTAACAATGCATTTTGTAAACTATACAACAAAAACATTTAAACTTAACGCTGGTATTCTATCAGGACCGAAACGGATGCACAACAGTGGCTCAAGTACATGAATTATTAAATAGATAAAAGAGATAATTATGTTATGAAATAAGTTTAATAGAAAATTCACCTGGATCTTAATAAGTCGTAATCCTTTTCGTGGCTGCTTACACATCACGAATGATCCACCATCCTCCACAGAAGACCTCTTCCTAGGTCTACTTGGAGATTTCGTCTTTATATCTGTGAGAGGAGGTAGCGGTAAAGCCGGAGCAGGGGGAACCTCTTGCACATCGCTGTCATATCCAGCTAACATATTCTGCACGTAGTAATATGGGTTCGTGTCCTCTGTCATTATTCTGAAAAAAAAATACGTGTTATAAATTGGACGGACACTCTAACGATGATGGAAATCATCGTGAGGAAACCTTCATTGCTCCATAACTGCGGCGATTGACTAACCCCCTGTCACGAAAAATGGAGTATTGAATCACTGACTGAAAGTGGGCACAGTTGTTCCTCTACCACCCCGTATGGAAAAAGACATGACTCTATGTTATGTTATAAAATCGATGTCTGGTGACAGACGGACGGACATCCAAGTCTCAGTTATAGGGTCCAGTTTTTACCTTTGGGTACGAACCCAAAAAAAATATAATTAGAACGAGAACATTACTCTTAAGCTTACTTACCAAAATTAAAGCTGGTATTCGAACACGTGTATTTCTTTCGATCTCGTCGTCGGCGTGAATGAAACGTGTAAGGCACCGGTAGTCATTATTTCACAAAATGGATCATATTCGACCTGCTCATCAAAATGTTATACTCAACTACTTAATAAAACCCGATGCGTGAGACTCACAAATAAATATGCAATAGAAGCGATTTCGAAGTCAAACGCGCTAAACCAAAAGGGGAACTAAGCTCTCTAAACGTTATAATAACGTTATATTAGTTGTTGATATCTAAGGTTTATATATAAGGTGTTAAATAAAACAAACTTATAGCTTTAAGAACATTTATTAAATCTATAACAATATAAGGATCTACATTAATTTTATCAATAAACAAAACAATGACCACCCACATCGTTCATTTATGCAATACAGCATACCAACCTTATAACTAACATTTAATTTTAAAACAAATATTGGAAATGACCCCAAGACATTGTCGCAATCTTATTACTTAAAACTATACGTTTATATTATTTGATGAAAGAGCAACTTTATTTAGTTCCTTGGTGAAAATCTGATGTTGTAATGATTTCAAAAACACATTTTTTCGTCGTACTATTTCACCTGTTTCTAAAACTCTTTTGTAGTCAGATAAATTTAAACTACGAACTGCAGCCTTTTTGATACCTTTAGCTTTTTTGGTAACACCTTAAGTTGATTTAATACAATAAAGTTTGGATCGCAAACCTATAAAGTCTTCAATATTTTGACCACCAAGCTCGTCTTTGAATAACCCTGGAATTTTGTTATTTTTAGGTATTATTCCATAAATATTATTGTCAGGGTAGTTGCTTGTGTCAAAGTAATGATGAAATTTATTCCTTATGTCTGCATAAACATCATTCGTCTCTATTGAATATAGAAAGCTATCAGTATCTGTTTAACACATTTTAATTTTATCCTTATAAAATGGTTTCATGACTTCATAGTTAAATTCATACATATGACTTTTTGACAACTCTAAAACAGTAAAACCTATGTAGATGGGTTTATTCAAAAGTACATTGTCAGGTTTCATCTGAATGGCAACGAAATTTTCTGAAAAAATTGATACACTGTGGAAATTGGGTTTTGCAATCAGTAGATCTGCTGCAAATGATTTTTTGTTTTGTTTGAATTATCACTCTTTATTTACTAATTTTATATCTACGAGTTTTTCTACATTTTCTAAAGTTTTCCCAAATATACTGTTATTCAATAATTTAAAAAAGTCTTGCTCGAATTGAGATTTTGCAGTTTTTCGTAAAGCTGTATTCAAATCAATGTATTTTTTGAGAAAAGGACTGTTTGAATTGAATGACTCTATACATATTTTTTAATATTAATCCATGTTTCAAACACGTTTGTAAATGTGTGTAGTGAATAACATAACGAAATTTATCGTACAAGTTTGGTATCAATTTCGATATCTATTTCACCTGTTTCTAAAACTCTTTTGTAGTCAGATAAATTTAAACTACGAACTGCAGCCTTTTTGATACCTTTAGCTTTTTTGGTAACACCTTTAGTTGATTTAATACAATACAGTTTTTATCGCAAACCTATAAAGTCTTCAATATTTTGACCACCAAGCTCATCTTTGAATAACCCTGGAATTTTGTTATTTTTAGGTATTATTCCATAAATATTATTGTCAGGGTAGTTGCTTGTGTCAAAGTAATGATGAAATTCATTCCTTATGTCTGCATAAACATCATTCGTCTCTATTGAATATAGAAAGCTATCAGTATCTGTGTAACACATTTTAATTTTATCCTTATAAAATGGTTTCATGACTTCATAGTTAAATTCATACATGTGACTTTTTGACAACTCTAAAACAGTAAAACCTATGTAGATGGGTTTATTCAAAAGTACATTGTCAGGTTTCATCTGAATGGCAACGAAATTTTCTGAAAAAATTGATACACTGTGGAAATTGGGTTTTGCAATCAGTAGATCTGCTGCAAATGATTTTTTGTTTTGTTTGAATTATCACTCTTTATTTACTAGTTTTATATCTACGCGTTTTTCTACATTTTCTAATGTTTTCCCAAATATACTGTTATTCAATAATTTAAAAAAGTCTTGCTCGAATTGAGATTTTGCAGTTTTTCGTAAAGCTGTATTCAAATCAATGTATTTTTTGAGAAAAGGACTGTTTGAATTGAATGACTCTATAAATATTTTTTAATATTAATCCATGTTTCAAACACGTTTGTAAATGTGTGTAGTGAATAACATAACGAAATTTATCGTACAAGTTTGGTATCAATTTTGATATCTATTTCACCTGTTTCTAAAACTCTTTTGTAGTCACATAAATTTAAACTACGAACTGCAGCCTTTTTGATACCTTTAGCTTTTTTGGTAACACCTTTAGTTGATTTAATACAATAAAGTTTGGATCGCAAACCTATAAAGTCTTCAATATTTTGACCACCAAGCTCGTCTTTGAATAACTCTGGAATTTTGTTATTTTTAGGTATTATTCCATAAATATTATTGTCAGGGTAGTTGCTTGTGTCAAAGTAATGATGAAATTTATTCCTTATGTCTGCATAAACATCATTCGTCTCTATTGAATATAGAAAGCTATCAGTATCTGTGTAACACATTTTAATTTTATCCTTATAAAATGGTTTCATGACTTCATAGTTAAATTCATACATGTGACTTTTTGACAACTCTAAAACAGTAAAACCTATGTAGATGGGTTTATTCAAAAGTACATTGTCAGGTTTCATCTGAATGGCAACGAAATTTTCTGAAAAAATTGATACACTGTGGAAATTGGGTTTTGCAATCAGTAGATCTGCTGCAAATGATTTTTTTGTTTTGTTTGAATTATCACTCTTTATTTACTAATTTTATATCTACGCGTTTTTCTACATTTTCTAATGTTTTCCCAAATATACTGTTATTCAATAATTTAAAAAAATCTTGCTCGAATTGAGATTTTGCAGTTTTTCGTAAAGCTGTATTCAAATCAATGTATTTTTTGAGAAAAGAACTGTTTGAATTGAATGACTCTATAAATATTTTTTAATATTAATCTATGTTTCAAACACGTTTGTAAATGTGTGTAGTGAATAACATAACGAAATTTATCGTACAAGTTTGGTATCAATTTTGATGTTTTCGAACCAGGAGGAATAAAATTTTGTGGGCAAAAAGGGAAATCATTATGCAGATGATGTAAGTGCTCTGGGTATTCTAAATCTACTTCTAGTATATAACCAAATTGAGAATCATGAGGAATACATTGAATATCTGGTTTTTCTACATCAGTTTTAGTCATCATTTTAAAATCCGAACTGGGTAAATAACCGCACACAGCATAACCATATAAATTATTACAATCAATGTATAGCAAATGCTTTTCAACTTTACTTGGGTCATAATTTGGTAAGTATTTATTATTTGCTTTTGCATAACGATTGGAACACAAACAAACTCCGCCTCATATACCACTTTGGATCATTCGATATATTTCTAAGTCACTAATTAGTTCCAGCTTAACTTTTGTTTTAAGTAACATAGCGTCAAAGCTTAAACTAGGTGCTGTAATGTAAAACGTCGGATCTAACCTATAGTTATCCATACAGGCCTTTCGAAATTTCTCAAAAATATCAGCCAAAAGGATAACATCCGACATGAGGTATAGGTCGGTATACTCCCCCAATTGTCAATGTCAATTGTAAGACGGGCTGGTTTCCGCAACTCGACGACGAAAGCGCCTATTTTGCGTGTGGGTGGGAATGCGACATCATTCGAGCCAACCCAAATCCTCCAGGAACGCCAGTAGGCCCTTTACGTTACCGACTATCCCTGGAAGGTCCCTCGATTGACCGAGGTGTTTAGCCCTGTAGTCCGCTACTCCTGTGCACTCCATGAGGAGGTGAGCAGCCGTTTCTTCTGCCTCCAAGCAGGCTCTGCAAAGGGGGCTGTCGGTAACACCTAGGACATATAGATGTTTATTAAAGAAACCATGGCCAGTAAGTGCTGCAGTTACCAGTCGCATGCGCGGCCTACTAAGTCGAAGCAAGGTCTTAGCCAGCCTAGCGCTAGGGGACGGCAAGGCCAGCTTAGCCTGCCTGCACTCCTCATGGTTTGTCCAAAGAGTGGCATGATCATTCCTGGTCGACTCTCTCAGAAATGAGCGTACCATCTTGAAGGGAAGAGGGATGATAGGTTCGGGACCATACGCTGTCAAGCTAGATCCTTTACGCGCCAACTCATCCGCTGCATCGTTACCTCTTGATCCGCTGTGTCCTTTTATCCATTGAAGGATTACGCGGTTGTGTTGACATACCTCCATTAGTCGTTTGTGACACTCGTAGATTAGCCCTGAGTTAATAGTGTTGCTATTTAGGGCTTGTAGGACGGCCATGCTATCCGAGAGGATTCGAATGGAGGAATCTCTTACCTTTCTCGATGCTATGGCATTAGCGGCCGAGATGATGCCCATGCATTCAGCTTGAAAGACAGTATTATGGGCACCCAGTGGAATGGCTATCTTGATGTTTAGGTCCTCCGAGAAGGTGCCTGAACCAGTGCCTGCTTCAGTTTTTGAACCATCGGTAAAAATTCTGAGCTCTTTAACGTCGAGCCCCTCAACCCGATGGTCTTCATGTAACTGTATATTGTATTTTTTGTCAAAAACAAATTGTTTAGGGATTCTGTCACTGCAAGCCATAGAGATGGGAAATTTTTTGTAAACTTCCCCTAGGATGGCGGTGTGTGAGGTCCTGTTTTTCCTCCAAAGTCCTAAGGTGTTGAGTCTCACCGCAGATGACGCGGCCTCCTGCTTAATATACAGCTGGAGTGGCGGAAGACACAGCATGGCCTCCATTGCTGCTGTTGGAGTAGTTCTCATACTACCTGTGATAGCCATGCAGGCCAGCCTTTGGAAGCTTTGGAGTTTGCTTACCATTGTGGTTAGTTTGGTCCTGGTCCACCACACCACAGCTCCGTAGCAGACAAGAGGACGGATCACCGTTACGTACAGCCAAAGAATGATGTTGGGAGAAAGTCCCCACTTTTTCCCCACCATTCTCCGACACTGCCAGAAAGCAATACTCGCCTTCTTTAGTTTGTTGTCGATGTGGCTACTCCAGTTGAGCTTGCTGTCCAAGGTTATGCCCAGGTACTTCACCTCAGTTGCTAGCTGGAGTTCCGTTCCAAAGAGCTTAGGTAGGGTATACCTACCAAGAGCCCTATTGTTAGTGAACATGACCATTACCGTTTTTGTTGGGTTAACCGCCAGGTCATATTCTAAACACCAGCGCTCCACGATGCGAAGAGCTGTTTGTTTAAGGTTGCATACTGTGCTCGCAAATTTACCTGTGATGAGGATTACCAAATCGTCGGCGTATCCTACGGTGTAGTATCCATTAGCGTTAAGCTTGGTAATCAGGTCGTTAATGACCAGATTCCACAGAAGTGGGGAGAGCACTCCTCCCTGCGGGCATCCCCGCACTACCTCCGCCGATAGGGACTCTCCAGCTAGACGCACGATACGTTTGTTAAGCATGTTTGTGACCCAGTTGTTTACAGCTGTTGACACCCCATGCCTTGTTAGAGATGCACTTATACTGCTATACTGCGTCTTGTCAAAGGCACCTTCTATATCAATAAAAGTTCCAAGACAGATACATTTGTTTTGAATCGCCTCTTCAATTGTGGATACAACTGCATGGAGAGCCGATTCAGTAGACTTACCCAAACTATATGCATGCTGATTCTTGTGTAAGGGTATATGTTTTAACGCTCCATCTCTCAGGTGTCTCTCGCACAAACGTTCGAGAGTTTTAAGCAAGAACGAGGTGAGACTAATCGGCCTGAAAGATTTAGCGTTAGTGTAGTCGCTCCTTCCTGGCTTCGGTATGAAAATTACATTTACTACTCTCCACCTTTTGGGAACGTATCCGAATCTAAGACATGCTTTCATGATTCGGACCATTATATTGATGACGGGTTCCCCACCCCACTGTAGAAGTGCTGGGAAGATTCCATCTGGTCCTGCTGATTTAAAAGGTTTAAAGCTATTAATGGCCCATCTCACCTTGTCAGCAGTGATAATATTATTAGTTATGTCTAAGTGGTCGACAGCTTCATGGTGAACCTCTTCCGGCCACACAATCTCTTGAATAGTTCTACTTCCGGGAAAGTGAGTTTCCAACAAGAGACTGTGTGTTTCTGTGGTGGAAGAGGTATATGTTCCATCGGGTTTTTTAAGCGACCCTAGCCTGGAGTTGCCTTGTTGAGCTAGTATTTGCCTTACCCGATTTGCTTGATCAACGGTTTCAATGTCGCTGCAGAATTTCCTCCATGAGTTGCTGCTTTTGAACCGTAGTCGTTTCTTGTACTGGATTTGGCATCTTTATAGTTGTCCCAATCCTCATCAGCACTGGTGTTCATCGCCCTGTTTAGCAGTCTTCTGATCTTAGCACGCATCCTATCTAGATCAGGACCCCACCAAGGCTGCCCCTTGATGTTGGTAGGCGCTGGTGTGCTAAGCGGGCAAGTTGAATGGTAGCAGTCTATTGAAGTATTTGTAAAATCTGTTACCTGTTGTTCGATTTGTTCGGGTCCCTCCGGATCTGGTAGAGTCTCAGCCCAAGCAAGTCCTTCACCTAGGATAGCTCTGTACCTGGTTCTGTCAGTCTTGCGTGGGTTTCTCTTAGGGACAGTTGGGGAGAACGCTGCGTTGATCTCGAAGCGTATCCATCGATGATCAGAGCATGACGCCTCGTTGGACACATGCCAGCCCCCAACGTCGTCGGATATGTCCGCCGTTGCCAGGGTAATATCAACGAACAAAAGTTGGTTCAGAACCTATGTTAAGCACATTGAGGTTTGTAGTAAATAGGTATTCAACAAGTGTCTTACCTCTGCTGTTCATATCTGGCATGCCCCACAGTGGGTGATGCGCGTTCGAGTCGGCCCCAACGATGAGCTGGAGGCCCGCCTTCTCGCAGTGGTCCACCAGCCGGCACAGGTCGTGTGGAGGCGGGTTGTCCTCCGCAGGCATGTAGGCGGAGGCCACCACGAGCTCGCGGTACCTAGCTGTGTCGGGCAGTTGCAGCCTTATGGCACACAGGTCCCTGGAACAGAACTCTGTTAATGGCTGTGCTGGGATGTTGTTAGTAGTTATGATGCACGTTCTAGGGTTATCGTGATCAGTTGTACCGAAAAGCTTACCTCTCAAATTGGCGAGCCCTCGAATGCTACCGCGGTTGATCCACGGCTCCTGGATCAGAGCCACGGCAGTGCTGTTTGCCCCCAACCAGCGTCTTAACTGGGCCGTTGCAGTTTGGCTGTGTTGGAGGTTGGCTTGGAGGATTTTACAATCGCGGGAGAGGGACGCCATTTTTGGTCAACCTCTCCTCCACCTCCAAGACGAGTTCCTCCTCCAGCCGCATGGACAGCTCCTCGCCCTCAGAGGGCACCACTGCTGGTTCTGGCTCATCGCCTTCACCAAGCAGCATGGCCTCCCAGTGCGCGTGCTTGTCCTGCGGTTGAGCAGCAGAACTTTCCCCGACTGCATCGGGGCCTGTTTGCTGCCGCTCTGGAGTGGAACTCTGGGGCTTGGCTGTTCTTGATGAAACCCCAGTGATGACCAGCTTAGAGCTGGTCTGCGCTACCACCGGTGGTTCCTTCACAAATTTCCCACCGGGTCCCTGAAATTTGAGGTAGACCGAACCACTACCAAAAAGGAGCTGTCTGCCCCTTCCCAGCAGGGTCGGCACCACATCTTCAGGGACGTCTGTGATGAGAAACAGGTTGTCCTGCTGCTCATCCACTTTCTGGAGGAGCCATCGGTCAACCTGTGCCCACTTGTTCATAAAGTGGAGGACTACGCCGACGTCGGGCGCAGACTTCCACTTGCCTCGTTCGTTGGGTATGAGCACCCCACATCGAGCCCTGCGGACCATTTCCGATTGGCGTTTCACCACCAACTGTACGTTGGATGGTGTAGACACACCGGAGACACACTCCCGCAGCCAGTTCAGGGAGTACTCGTCCTCCACGAACAGTTTAAGGTGGCCGTCCTCGTAACGAGGCTTGCCACCGAATTTGGGGTTTTCCTTGCTCGGATCCGCCAACGCTTCCCTCAAGATTTTGTCATCAATCTCGTTGAGGATGAGCGTTGACAGATCCTGTGAAATATGACCAGTAGCGACGTCAGTTACGGCGATGTACTGGTCAGATTTCACCTTCTGAGCATAGGTGACCCCAGCTCTGCGCGCTTCCGTGCACTGCTTTTTAGGCTCCACTCGAGGAGAAATACTATCCTCTAGTCGAGCCCTCTTAGCAGCCGCGCGCTCGTTTTTGCCGGATCTCTTGGCAGATTTCAACTTCTTGTTAGAAGTTGGACCACCAGAGAACGCTACGGTAGGTTTAGCCCCGTTTGAGTCTAGGGTTGCCCCTTTGACACCACGGGAGCCGGTCACCTTACCCGCAGCTCCAGCTGTATTAACAGCGGGACCGCCATCGGTCGTCACCGTGGCAGATGGAACCCCATCTACGCCGGCAGCGGCCGATGTGGCAGCCAAACGCTGTTTTTTCTTCCACCGACGATTCGCCTTACGCCCTGGTCCGGTTTGCACCGTTTCTGGACGTTTAGTCGATGGGCCCTTCCCTTGCAAAGATTGCTTGGGTGGTTTACCCTTTCGACCAACCGTCGTCCAGGCGCTGGCGAAATGCTCGGCGATGTTTGTCGAATGGCTCCGCGCACCGGGTTGCCCCGTGGCCCTGCCTCTCGACTCACTTTCGGGCTTTTTGCAGCTAACCTCCACAGTGGAATCACTACCGGTTTGCACCGGTAGGTCACTGATGGTGGCAGTGCGCCCAGTTGAGGCTTGAGGATCTGCCGAGGCAGATTCTCGCACCTGTTTGGAGACGCTTGCGGTTTTCACCGCTGGAAGCGTTCCAGATGGGTTTTTTGACCTGACACGATCCATGGCCAAATGTATAGAGATTCGTCTACTCGATTTCCCACCCTCCACGGAGCCCGCACAATTGGGAGCGCCTACTCGCTTGGAACAGCTTTCAGTCGCTAGGAGTACCGAGTAGATGTAGGAGCATAGGGCTGGTACTTGGCGCGACATCGGGAGCTCGCTTCTGTGGACGATGGGAACCAAGGTGTCAGCGACATGGTCCCACCGCCGTAGTCACCGAAGCTTACCCCGTCAGCATGACCCATCCCTCCGCTATGACTGACGCCTTAGCGGACCCTACACCCCTAGCCGTGGCCCTCTGACGGGACACTTGGCCGTTACCCCAACCCGCGGCTACGGGCGAGGCTACCGTTTTGCCTGAAATCCAGGCCAAAGATGGCGTGTTGCCTTACGAAGCTAAATCCACAGCAACGCTCGGCTCAACCCCCCAGGACCCCTTCATCCTGGCCGACGGTGGTCAACTGCGCAGACCACAAGACGCAGGTGAGTGTAGATAGTCTGCCGGGTACACCCACTTTAACCGACAGAACCGGAGCTACTTTTAGCCATCGGCTAGTAAGAGGTCCGGGGACCAGTCACTAGCTGCTGTTACCAGGGTGCACCAGGAGGAAGCAGAAGTTATGCAGGCGGACGTATCCTTCTGCATCACTTCAGCACCCCCACACTAGGAGGTAGTCGCTCAGAACACCCTGGTATACTCCCCCATGTCGACTATATTGAAAGTGTCCCAAACTTTTATAGCATGCTGGTAGTCCAAGTCAGTAATATGTTCACTAGTCAAAGTACTGAAGAATTTGCTTTGTTCGGGAAAACTATTCTCCTTGTATGATTTCCACCCTCTTACGTGTTCATAAGGATAAACACCTTTACGTCGCATTAAACCAAAACATTTACCTTCTGGAAAATACTTTTTTAATTGAATAAAATCCTCAGTATTGAGATTATCACATAACTTATCCAAACTTGTAGACAAAAAGTTAAATGAATCAACAAAACGGACAGCCACAAATTCATTATTTGTTTGATCTCTGAAAAGATTCGTGAAAGAGATATATTTTTCTTTATTTTTTGCAATAACTTTTATAGGACCACAGGTTTCTCCTAACTGTTTAATAAATAAATGACTGTCGTACCCTGATAAATTATGGAAAAATACTGGGACAAATTTAGGTACAACAAACCGAATGTTGCAGTAAGAATGCGCCGCACCACGGTAACGCCCTGTCAAGTGACAGTGATCTCTCACATGGTCATCTAGTAATATTTCAGAGCAAATATGACAAAATTTTGCATTTTTATAAGTTTCATTATAATTTTCGTTAAATTCCATAGGGACTTCCTTTTTTAATATTGAATGTATTCTTGAAACGTCATGCTGCAAATATTCTAAAAATATCTTATCGCTATTAGGTCCTCGGTATGTTCTATACTTATTAAGTTTAGAGTTCTATGAACAAACAATATAGTATACAAAAGCAGCAGGTACGTGTTTATGAGTTGAAATCGTTCCATTGAACCCTTTTTTATCATTTGTTATAGGTAAAGGTTCTAAAAAGGATTCAAAATCCGCGTATATAGTAAACGGTAAACATTGCATCCGTTCAAAGTGAGTAAACTGTGTAAAGGTACCTTCTTTTGGGAGTCGAGTAGAGACACCACCACAAACGTGAGAATTAAGCTTTACATCGTCGTTAAAAAATATAAGACATTCGTCACAGAAATAAATTTTACCATGATGTTTTGTTGTTTGAGAGCGAAGTAAGCGACCAAGGTTACGTATCAAACAGTAATGTGATTTCGTACCGTTTTCAAAATATAACAAATTAATGTGTATCTCTTTTTCTTGCTGTTTTAAACAGTGGACCGATAATATGTTTCTTATTTTATAGACCATATACATTTAAGCTTATCTTTTGATTATTTTTTTCAAAAAGTTTATTATCTAAAATTGACACGGGGAACGTCATATTATTCGTATCGAGAATTTCACTGTAATGGGGGTAAGACGTGACTCTATCTGCATTTTTTTTGCTGGAAACAAAACAGCTATTACACTCCACAAGAAATAAAAATTGTCATAACTTTTGATGTTAATGCAAGCCCGTTTATTTTTGATTAACTTAGGTAACTCAATGTAGCTTGATCTTCGTAATGGAATGTACTTGTTTACATTTACCTCTAGGTACAAATTATTTAAAAAAGACCATCCACTTTCTCGGTCTTGAAATTCACTAATCTTTGTTGAGATTATATTTATAACTCTATTGTAGATGTCATTGAAATCATTGTTTGTAAGAAATACTATATTTTTTGTAGCAAATGACTTTATTTCTGTTGCATCGTTTCTTGGTAAATAAAATTGAGCAAAAAACTCAAAGTTGACTTTCACTGTATGATAAGAAGCTACTTTTGCGTCAATGATTTGTCTAACGTAGCGGCGCAGGCGAGCGATATATTCAATCGGTATTTCGTGGTTCGCACTTGGGTCGGACTCGGAACCCTCCAACAGTTGTTCATTAGAATGAACTCGATACGAAGCTATACGGTTCCTAAATGCACTGTTGATTTTTGAAATATTGGTGCTGACTTCAACCAAACTATTATTTTTATGAATAAAACTTCTAAGATGTGCAGAAAACCCTCTACTTTTAATAGACTTGTCACAAACTTCACAAAATATGTCTTTACCTGGCATGTTGAATTATAGGATTGTATTTTAAGAAATCAAAATGTTTAAAATGATGCAATGTTCACCGTTTATATGTGCGTACATGTAAATTTATTCATCTGATTCTTAACTTATCATTAAATCAATTTCAATAATAAAAGGCTTATTCATATTTGACTTTATCGAGTTGGAAGGTGTGTGTGCGTGGGTAAATTTGGCTTTAGCCAACTTTATAAATGTGTGGAGTGCATCCAGCTCCGGTGCGCTGTCATCAACTTGATATCTCAGATTGACAGCTGCCTTCCAGTAGCGTTGGTGCGCTTTCACATTTATAATGTCAGCTTTATTGTAGACCCTTAACTCTACAAATAAGTTGCCCTCGAGATCTTCGCTGCATTTTAATAGTCCACCTGCGACGCGGCGCCAGAGCACCGACTTGAGCAGATTCACCTTAGCTTCAGCTATCGTTGTCGCATCCTCTTCTTCCCCAAACAATTCGGTGAGAGTAAATTTCCCTCCGGAGGTAGCACGAGTTGATGCTGTCGCTGACGTGCGCGATGTTGATGCTGTCGCTGACGTGCTGCTACCGCCGCTCTTCTTTTGCTTTGCGTCGCGACTCGCACTACCTCCACCGCTCGTGTTTGCCGCTGCCACCTTACGTTTCTTTGTCTCCTTAGGTGGTTTAGTCGTACCCTTCCTGAAATGTTAAACAATATTCCATTAGTGACAATGAATCAAAATTACTCATCTCGATTTAGAAATGCAATTTAGATAAGGCTGTTATCAACCGAGTGGTGGTGGAAATAATGTAAGTATTGATTTTATGAAAACACAACTTATTTAAAAGTATTTGAGAGTGGGACGGTCTTTTACTAGGAGTGAGACACACTACAGGTTACACATAAAAATACTTACGAGTGGTGATCCTCGTTTTCTGAATCAAAATTCAGTAACGAGTTTGCTCTTTGCTGGCGCCACTGCTTGTCGCTGATGTTGGGGGTGAGGGTTTCGTTCTCGGTGTCAGACCTGGTTATAAAAAAAAAAGTCAAATACAAACAAAAACTATGATCACAAATATCATAGTTTAATTTAATCTCACTCTCACACTCTCTAAACTTTTCCTTTTCCTTCATTTTGTTGGTATTATACTAAACGTACAGACACAAATACTTATAGTACATACTCGTAATTTACAAACATTGAGTTCGTCTAATATTATTATATCTATACATGAGGTCTTACTTAGATTCTCTATACCAGGTTTCGAACCCAGAGACTCCCCCTACAAAAGTAGGCACGGCTACTGCTAACTGAGTTAACCACGCCCTGCAGTCTCCACATAAGATAATGATACGATCGCTCGCTATGTGTGATGGACATAGACATAGACATAGACATAGACATCATTTATTGATAATATTCATTACACGTCATGACATGAATCATAATTCAATGTTATGTACCTAGTATAAATTGGTACATAGGGATGTTTATATTACTCATGTCTATACTATAATAAGCAATTGCTAACAATTTTAAAATAACTTACACGCAGTAAATTAAATAAGTCAGTATATGTTACAGAAAAAAATAAATAATAATAATCAAACTGTAAATAATAATGTCAATGGTAATTGTAAATTATAATGTCAAATTATGTGACTAGTTCACTAGTTACATACCTAATGCTAAAAACTCATCATAGCTGTACAGGGACTTCTCAATAAGCCATGTTTTTAATTTACATTTAAAGATGGACACACTCGGAGCATCAGTGATAGCTCCAGGTAGCTTGTTGTACACTACCGGACCCATAGCGTGGATTGTTTTTCTAGTTTTTTCCAGTTTGTGCGCGATTGTAGCTAATTTGTTGGAGTTGCGCGTTTCGTACCTATGCCTTTCTCCAAGTCGTTTGTATAGGTGAATATTCTCTCGCACATACGTGGCCACTTGGAGAATGAGTAGGCTAGGCAGTGTGAGAATCTTAAGTTGTTTAAAGTGCGGTCTGGCTGACTCGTCAGTCGGTACCCGCGCCAGCAATCGCACGGCGCGCTTCTGCAGGACAAACACGCGGTGCCACTGCGCCGCGCGCCCCCACAGCTCCACGCCGTACTGCAGCAGCGAGTGCACCGACGCGAAGTAGCACGTCCGCAGCGACTCTGCAGGGAGTGTTGATGAGAGCCGACTTAAGGCGAAACATGCGCTCGCCAGTCTGCTGCATAACTTATTTATGTGCGCGTCCCAGGTTAACGCCTGATCCACCTGAAAGCCCAGAAACGCGGCAGTGTGGGCTTGCTCAATTTGAGATCCGTCCACGACGACTGCTAATTTAGGTCTTCTACGCCCAGATAGATCAAACTGAACGAATTGTGTCTTTGTTGTATTCAGTAGCAGACCATTATGGCGGAACCAAAGGCACATGCGGTAGGCGGTTGCATTAAGCTTCGTCTCCAGTAATGCCAGTGTCGGAGCAGTTACTACTGCAGCTACGTCATCGGCAAATAAGAAAATCTCCCCCTCCCTAAGCACACTTGGAAGATCGTTTAGCAGTAAAGAAAAAGCAATATTTGATAATGAAGAGCCCTGTGGTACGCCCATGTCTGCCGAGAGTCCCTCTGACTTTGCAGCGCCTGCTGCACCCACTACGAACTGCATTCTTTCTTGCATGAAACTCGTAAGTAGCGACAATGCTGGCCCAGTGATGCCATAGTGCTGAAGCTTCATATGTAGTACGTTATGATCTGCGACATCGAATGCCTTCGAGAGGTCGCAGAAGAGAACGGCAACAGCCTGTTGTCGCTCACGAGCATCCAGCACTCGGCGCACTACCTCCCGTGCCAGCTGAGTGGTGGAGCGGCCCTCGCGGTACGCGTACTGCCGGTCAGTGAAAGCGGAGGTGCTATCGAGGAAGCTAGTTAAACGGGAACTGATACCGTTCTCCAGTAATTTTGCTATCGCCGGTATGATTGAGATAGGGCGGTAGTTGCTGGAGTCGTCTTTACTTCCTTTGCCCTTATACAGTGGACTAACTTTAATTTGTTTTAGACATCTAGGATATATGCCACCTTTAATACATTTATTGAACATAACGCAGAGTGGCATGCATATGTTGCGTGCTATACTGTGGACAAGATTGATGGAAATGTCATAGATGTCTTTTGTAGGCTTATTTGCCACTCGCTTTATAATAATAGTGTAGACTTCCGCTGGTGTGAACGGGCGGAGTCGCAGCGATGAGTTACTCGGCGCGCGCGCAGCTACTAGCGCGGCGCGCGCGGCGCACAGGTTGGCTGGCGGAGCTCCGCACAGGCGAGCTGCATTCACAAACTGTGAGTTGAGATGGTCGACAACTTCTTTTTTAGATGGAAAGACTATCCCAGTCGGGTGTTTGATGAGTTCCGTATAGTCAACACTCGATTTCTTGCTTTTACAAGTTTCGGTGCCCACTATCTTCCACATTGTTTTGATAGGATTGTCACTATTATTGATTAAAGAGGAAAAATGCTGAAGTCTGTGCGAGTAAAGTTTGCTATTGAGATTCTCAGTCATCTGTTTAACTTTGTCACTAATAATTGTATCGTTTGGATAAAAAGTTTGTAACTCAATTAGATCGAACACCAAGGACTTGAGACAGAGTGTTTCCTCAGTGAGCCATGAGTTTTCTTTGTTGACATTTGGCTTGCGTTTTAAAGGAAAGCATATTTGTGCTTTACACACAATAACATTTATTATAGCTTGGGCAATCTCCTCTGTAGTTGTTTTGCTACAAAACAGATCCTCCCAATCCACACTATCTATAGCTAGCGCAAATTGTGTTCTCGATTGTCGTGTGTAGTCTCGAACGAGGCGGGTGGCGGGCGGCAGCGGGGGGCGCTCCCCGCATACCAGCTCCGCGCGGACGCCGAGGTGGTCACTCAGGTTGGTGGTGAGCGGTCTCGCGGCCGGCCTGAACCGGTCCCCAGTGTTGGTGTACGCGTGATCGAGTGATGTCGCCGATGTTGATGTTATTCGCGTAGGGAAGTCTACCAAGTTCCTGAAACTATGTGATGCGAGTGTGTCACTGAGCTCTTTATTTTCAGAACTACTAACTAATGTGTCAATATTCGCGTCACCTACAAGTATGCACTCGAGGCCAGTATCGTTAATCTTACCGAGAAGTTTGTCCAGTACAGTTATGAAGTCAGATGCTTTGATTGCGTTCGTCCGATAAAAACATACTATAAGTAAATCATAGTCTATTAATTTAATTGCCGATATTTCACAATACAGCTCAACGGATAGTTTACACAGGTCGGGGTATTCAATTGCTTTGGTCTTGTTATTTATGAATATGAGTATGAATGATGAGTTCTAGTGGTCCATAGAACTACATTAGTCTAGTACTGAGACGACTACAATTCAGCGTAGATACCATTGAGTTGAGACTGTAGGGTTAGGACAATAAAAATAAAAAAACTTACGAACATTTTTGCTGTTCCTCTGATGAGATTTCACTACTGCCCTTTATTTTACTGCACTATAGAAGGTTGATGTTTCACGCTCGCCGAAGAAATTATAACTTTTTTGTAATAAATTCGGTCATTTTATATATATTTTTTTGATGACCACAATAAAAAAGGAATTGTTGTCAACCTTTAACCGTATTACACAAAACATTTAACTATTTAACTATTTATTCTTTATTGCATAGATAATATAAAGTTACAGACAATTAAAAGTAATGTAATAAGCAAAGGCGAGCTTATCTCTAAAAAGAGATTTCTTCCAGCAAACCTAGGCAGGACAGGAGAGTCAATTATACTGGAAAGTCCTAGTTCGCAATAACACTATACATACGGACGCAAATTACTTTCAAAATATATATAAACTATACCAAATATAAAATAAAAATATATATATATACTTCCACTACATAAAATACAATGTATAGCATGAACATACATAAACTATAATAAATCATACATATACCTACATAAATATGGTACCATTTACGGAAGAGAAAGGAAATGCACTTTCAATCTTTTCTTAAAAGTGAAAATTGAGGGACTTTCCCTAATAGCGCAGGGAAGTGCGTTCCACAGTCGGATTGCCCTTAACCTAAATGAGTGTTCGTAAGCGGCAGTGTTATGCCAAGGAGATGAAAGGAGAGACACCGTGTGGGATCTCGGATTGCTATCCCTGGGGAAAAGAAAGTCAAAACGTTGGCGTAGATATGTGGGGTATCGGGGATTTCGCAAAATATTGAACAGATAGGAGAGAATGTGCATGTCACGGCGAAGACGGATCGGAAGCCACTCCAGCTCCTTGCGATACTGGGAGACATGGTCATACTTGCGCAACCCGTAGATAAACCGAATCCCGAGATTTTGAAGTCGTTCGAGTTTGTTCAGTTGTTCTTCGTTCGCGCTGACCCAACAAACATCCGCATAGTCTATTAAAGGTAGTAGAAGGGACTGAGCAAGAGTGATTTTAGTCTGCCGTGGCAGGAAGTACTGCAATCTTCGGAGGGAGTGAAATGACGCAAAGACTCGTCTGCTGACCTCATAAACATGGGGCGACCAGGACAGCAAGTTGTCAAATATAACCCCAAGATTCTTAGCTTTCTCACTGTAATTAATTATGGTACCATCATACAATACAGGATCGACGGGCGAATTCTGTAGCAAGTTAAGCGAATGCCGTGTACCCATAATCATGGCTTGAGATTTTCCCGGGTTGACTTGCAGCCCATATGAAATAGCCCATTTCCTGATGTTGTCGAGGTCAGCATTCAACGCCTCTACAGTCAGATTGACATCACACGGAGAGAAGTGCCGATATATTTGGAGGTCATCTGCGTAGAGATGATAAGAAGAACTAAGAACGTCAGATATGGAGTTTATGAATACTGAGAAGAGGAGAGGAGAAAGGATACCACCCTGCGGGACACCCGTGGAGAGCTCACACCAATCCGTGGAGATCTCCTCAGACTTAATGCGCTGCTGGCGGTCTCTCAGGTAGGAGTCAAACCAGCGAGCCGAGTGCGAGGAGACTTTAAGCGACTTTAGAATTTCAACCAGGATATAGAAATCGACGCAGTTGAAGGCGCTACTGAAATCAAGCAGTGTAAGGACCGTAAGCTGCTTCTGATCCATTGCCCATTGAATATCGTCAGTGACTTTAAGCAGAGCCGTGGTAGTGCTGTGACTCGGCCTGAAACCTGATTGATGGGGATTTAATAAGTTATTTGAGGAAAGGTAGGAGGAGAGCTGGATGTGAACAATTGATTCCAGGACTTTGGAGAGGATAGGCAGAATAGATATGGGACGGAATTCTTTAAAGGCGACGGGATTGGACGTTTTAGGTAGGGGAAGCACAAGTGCCTGTTTCCACTGATTGGGGAAGCAAGATTGTTCAAGCGACACATTCATTATGTGGGTGATGATAGGTAATAGCTCATCGATGATGGTGGTTATCATCTGATAACAGATCTTGTCCTCACCTATGGCCTTTGAAGAGATCGCTAATATTGCCCTCCTTACTGCGCCGATTCCGACATGGTTAAAGTTAAAGGGTGAACTGTGGGCTGTGGTCATGGACCGTAGGTTACGAAGGGTGGCTTCCTTAACGAGGGGGTCCATCACGACAGGGGGGATGGCAAAGAAATAGTTGAGACCGTTAAGGTCGACATTTCCAGCAGCCAAGTCCTGGGACTTACCTACACCAAGAGTCTTCAGGAATTTCCAAACCTGAGCTAGAGTATAGCTTTCAATACACTCGTAGATGTAACGACGTTTGGCATTACGACACAGACGAGTGCAAAGATTGCGGAGGCGTTTGAAAATTAAAATGTTCTCGTCAGTCGGAACCAGCTTATATCTCCTCTTGGCACGGTTTCTCTTGGCCATCAGACCCTTGATGGTGTCAGTAAGCCACGGCGCAGGTAGGTGCTTAACCTTAACCCTCTTGACCGGAGCGTGCTTATCAAACAAGCTCAGGACAATAGAGTTAAAGTTCCGGACTTTGTCTTCAACGGCCTCGCTATCAACGACAGGGGACCAGTCAACAGAAGCGGCATCTGATTTAAGGGAGTTAAGATCCATGCCCTTGAAGCTACGTATGTCAAGGAATTTAGCTGCGCGCTTGAGAGGCCTTAACATGAATGAAAGGTAAATCAAATCATGATAGGAGAAGGGGGCATTAAGTTGGCCATGCACAGCAACGTTGGATATGTTAGAAGTAATCATCAGATCGAGAAGAGAAGGGGTGCAGTGTGGTTGAAAGTGGGTGGCACCCAGGGGAAGGATGTGTAAGTTTAAAGAACTAACAAGAGATTTCAGCTTTGCTGAGCGACCGTTATTTTTGAGAAGGCAAGTGTTAAAGTCTCCGAGAATTAGGGTGTCGCTATAAAGAGGAGTCAGATCATTGAGAAGGGTTTCAAATGAGCTAAAATAGTCAATGCGAAGAGAGGGGCTATAATAGACACCCAGGAGGACTTTATTGTGACGCAAGCAAATCTCCAAGAACAGGTGTTCAGCGGTACCAGAGTACAGGCTTGGCGACTGGCTGATGACTTTGCATGGAATGTCGGTACGTAGGTATATGGCTACACCGCCATCAGCCTTGCCCGTCCTATCGTTCCGATAGAGACTGAAGCCTGGCAGAGCATACATGGAAGAAGGAAGTGAAGGTTTAAGAAAAGATTCCGAAACAAGAATACCATGTATGTTCTGATCGCTAAAAGTTACAAGGAGGTCAGCATAGCTGGTGTGAATGCTTTGTGCATTAATATGGACAACGTTGAAGTTTGTATCAAGATTAGAAAACACCCGCTTTAAGTTAAAAGGCAGTGAGTCATCCGCTGATGACCCTACACTTCCCGCACTAACGGAAACATCACTATTAGAACAAGAGAAGAAGCTGTCACCAAAGTTGTAGGTATCCATAAACTAGATATAATATAATAAATACAAATATGGAAATAAATAAAATAAAATAAGTAAACACAATACTTATTTAAAACAAAAGAAATAATTTTGCCTGAACCCAGTCGAACACTGAGCTTGCTGGGAAAGAAATTTGACAAACTAATACAAACTTACAAACATTGAAATGAAAAACATAACCTGGACTTACAAATAAAAAGTAAAATTGACGAAACACAGTAGGTATAAAACACAAAACAAAATTTACAAGAACACACCCAGCATTCCAATAATACACCTTCGCTAATATGGCTAAATGTAAAAATTAGGCCGTGGCAGCGCAACGTTGGTCAAACGATGGAACAATGTTGGGCTTGGTTGGGAACTAGCTTGCTTGATTGACACGACATGCATGTAGTTGTACAAATTTTTTAGTAGATTCGATTGCAAAACAAAACCAAAACATGCTAAGAAAAGAAGGCTAAGGAATATTTTAGACTACCTACCTACCGAGTAAAAGTGAAAAGGAGATGTATTACCCGTCCAACTTGCGAGAACACGGAAACAATAGAGAATATCTTGAGTACGAGATTTCTACTTCTTGACTCCCGTTGGACCAGCGCGCCTGGAGCTGGGTAGACGCTTGCCAGGGGCAGGAACCGAAGAAGCCGCTACCGCCCCTGCAGCAACCGCCGCCGGTTTCGGGGCAGGAATGTTGGCTGGTTTGGGCACAGGCAGAGCAGAAGGAGGGAACTTGGCAGTTATAACCTGAAGCTCCGACATACTCTCCACCTTCTGTCTGGACTTGTCAGGAAGCAGCAATACGATCCTGCCCTCAGTTGTCCAGCAATTCAGCATACCGAAGTGTTTACGCGCAGCCACAAACACCTCGTGCCTGGATTTTGTAAGGAACTCTGACATTGTGAATCCAGTTCCCTTCAAAGCTGTCTTGGCTTTCCAGGCCTCTGATCGAGCACTGATGTTTGAGAACCTCACCAGTAAAGGACGGGGATTAGAAGGCTTCTTGGTAGATCCCAGTCTGTGCACTACATGTATGTTGGACACACACTCGGGGGACAACTTCATTTTGTCGGACAGTACTACACGCACAATGTCAATGGCCTGCTCCTTCACTTCTTCGGGGAGTCCATGAAGAAGGAGCACCTTCCGCCTGGATGCCATCTCAAGACGGTCCTGGCCAGCAAGCAGCAACTCCATCTGAGAGCGCAGCAAGTCAAGGCAGTTCCAGGTGAATGCCTTGAACTCAACAAATTCACTGGCGATGGTGTTGATATCAGGTTGGCTGCTGGACGAGGACATGGTGGCAGCCTCCCGAAGCTCCTTCTCATATTGAGACATCCTTGTGTTGAAAGTGGTGGCAATCTTCTCCATGTTGTTGTTCAACTTTGTGTAGAGGTCCATTGTGAAGTGAGTTTAGAATCCAGGTATGTTTATAAGATTGTTTATAATAAACTCAGTGTTGTTGGGGGTTCAGGCCTAGTTTTATTTTATAATAATTGACATTAAATTATTGTTAAACTAATATTAAAATGAATTTAAAATCGGGAGTTAATTTTTAAGGTGTTGCTTGCTAGGCTACCCTCCAAAAAAAAACATGTGACGATCAAATTGATATCTATGCAAAACTCATTCAATAAACTTTCCAAAGAATTTCCTAGTGTTAAAACTGCTAACTAAGGTTTAAAACCGTGTGATTCTTAGGTATCGATAACAACGTTTCATCATCACAAGCTCATGTATCATGACGACTCAGCGACGCATGATCGTTCGATAGTGTACTATTACGACTTTCTTAGGATTATATTATTATGCAGCTTACGTATTCTATTTTAGTTAGGTTTAACCCTTAAATGCATCTTATATCGAAAATGATACAACGAAAAAAAAAACAATAAAAAAGAAATAAGTAATTTATATGTGTCTTAATTCAATGTTAAATATACTATTGTATATTAAAATGGAGAAAAACATAAAAAATATGAAAAAAAAAAAAAATCCTAACTTCATAAATCAACCAATGTTATGGAAGGTCGAAAATTTGATCGCAAAGAAAAAAAAAAGCTAAAATTTATATATTTTTAAAATCGCATTAAATTCATTTTTTAAAAAAATATTAAATTTAAAATAAATTAAACTTGTTGTCAACTTAACTTTTTAATTTTGTCCACACATACAAAAAATAATAGGTTCTTAGGGAGTTTGAAAAAAAGAAAAGATTAGGTAAGATTTTTCAAGTATTTTTTAAGTTATTAAGTATATATATAATTAAGTATTTATCATCAAGAAAGAAAACATCATGCATTTAAGGGTTAAGTTGGGACTAACTATACCGATATAGGTACTTACCTTGTTTTTCCTGGCTGACAAATGCAAATTTTTTGCATCAATTACTGATGACAATCATTATATGTATCTTATGATTTTGGTACTATATTTGGGTTCATAACCAGATGCGAGTGAAGTTGTAGGCTACAGCTGGTAGCTAATAGATATTACAAATTCTTGTTCATCACTTCAAAACAAGTGCTGAAATCGATGTCTAACTTTTTATGATAACACGGTACATGTATATTTGGCTAAACAATAAACCGAATTTAATCAAAGTTGTTAACCTACATGTGCTGTTGACTGTACTGTTATTGCAATTATGCTGATTAAGGTAAGAGATTCCGAGAGCCGGACACCTACGTCAGCCTGAGCCCGCCGTGGGAACACAGGGTGTCCAGTACAGTACATGTTCGTATACGTACATGGTATAAGTACAGTGTTCGTTTAGAATCCCACAAAGAAACATTGCTTGATATTACTTAAAAAAAATGTGATTTTTGGTTTTCCTAAGCTTGCCGATGGAATCCTTTATTTTTGTCAGGTAAATGTCAAAACTAACTACCTTAATCCATTTCCGAAGGCTTGATTTTCTTGTTGTGTCACACAACAGCTTCTTGTTAAACTTATCAGATATTTGCTCTAGCGATATGTCTGATTGCATACCAATTTTAAAATCATTGGTAGGTACCTCGCAGCCAACAGAGTCTACTTGAACAAAGGGTTGATCTTTCTGATGGTTTTTCAATTTTGTATTACCTAACACACAACGAAAAAAAAAACTCAACGAAGGTCTGCATTTCTGATGGGTTTATTATTAAGAAAACCTGTTGGATATCAGCTACAACCTGAGTGAAGGTTTGAGTTAGTGATGATGGTACATTATAAACTCCAACAAGAAATCACTTACAACCTGATGTAACGGCATAACGGCTAAGGTCGAGCCAGCGCTATCAGTAGCTATGATCGTCTATTCTACCTACCCCAAAAAGAGATGTCCCGATTTAGCTGTAAAATTTGTAAGTTGAGAATGATAAGTCTGAATTTCTCGTTCGTTGAGAAGTTCGTTAGGCGTACGATAGTCGAGCGGAAGATTGGTTCAGGAATTTAGAGTTTCAAGTTAGACAGAGAAAGCATATATGTCCGCAAGCCGGTAATTCGCATCAGTTAGCGGTGTATTGCGCCAGATCGATCGTTGTTGTATTTTGTGTGATGGTACCATTTATTTTTTTGTATATATGGGCGCTTGGAACTTCTTTTAGTGGTCGACCACGATTTGTAATATTTGTTTGGGATATCGTATAGATATCCGTCGTAGTTTTACGACGTGAGTACTCAATGATATTTCATGTGCTCGCTATTAGCGACTTGTGGTGGTTCCAATTATATAATTAGTTCACGGCAATAACGATCCGAAAAGACCGGTTTACACAATTGCGATTTGATTTTCCGAAATGGGTTTGAACTTGCGGTTACCTCAAATGGTCCGTAACGTTTTGAAACCTTCAACTCTGCGCAATTTGAGCTGGATGTTATCGAAACGTTGTCATTAGCGCTTTAGGAGATCTAACCCTCACCATAGCGAAGTGCATAGTTCGATAAATACCGAACTATGAATTCCACAAACCTCAGCACGTCCGCGACTGAGCCTAATCATATATATTTGACTCAGCCTACACATTAGACCTCCAGCGAAATTTACATTTAATTTAAAGATGCAACTTGAATCCAAACTGACCCAAGGCAAGGCAAAACAATCTACCCGGTCCTAAACAATGAACTTTAGACTGTAATTTGCGCGTCCCCGACAACACTCAAATGTCAAAATATCAACAGGATAGGTTATCTGTATTGACACCGGTTTAATTTTGTTCTGAATTTGTTATTTCCATCCGCGGAACCTCATCGATCAAACAGTCTCCCTATGCCCTGCCAACCTAGGTTTAGCCGCAACTAAACTCCTGTCTAGCCTTGTCTAAAAACCTAGTGTTATACCACATCCATTATCGACACCACTCGAAAATGGTTGAGTTTGATTTGAATGTGCTTGTATGTTTAATGACTGTGTGTGTGGGAATTTCAAAACTCGCTACTCGAAAGGAATGAGGAGAGGATTAGCCCGCGAATATCCTAAGAGCCAATCCAGGAACCCTATGGTGAAGGAAAAAGGAATTTAGGGTCGCTCCAAGCCCAGACTCAGACTCAGATCAGTTACCTACAAGTTCTTATCTAACGACCCAAGGATAGTTTTGGAATTTGGGGTAGGTTGATATAAAGGATAGGAACCGAGGTATATCTCGGCGCTTCAGACACTCACGAAAATCCACTGTAACTTCGCAATCACAAATCGTCTAGTTCTGACGCGTAACACGGCAGACCAAAACTGTTTAGAACTGCTGAAAGACGACTGTCACAATAGCTTAACGCCGAGACTGAATGCTCTCCCTTCCCCCGCAATCGTATTTATAGTCCCCACATGTCTGAAAAAAAAATGGCGTCCTTTGCGAACAGGCTCTGCCCAAGCGAAGCTTCTTATCACTAACTACACAGGGTCTAATTTCAACCATGCCATGCAGATCCGCCGTTCTACAAATTGTGTGTACGCATATTCACTATGATCAACCGTAGGTTATCACTCAAGTCATTCGGTACTGCCGATACACAGAATCTGTTGATCGCTGACCATAAAAGCATGTTGCGATTAATTAAGCCTTCCCGACCGCTAGCGCGCTAGACAAAGATCACTAGAATGATATTCAGACTAGTCATGTCAAACTCGCCATCTCATACCAAACAAACGCAATTGTATATTTGCAGTCAACATAATAGCTTTCTCCGTATCGTTCCATAATAACCTTCCATTATTTAGTTATTCATAATTTATTCAGCGCGCAGCCAAATCGGCTCTGATCCCTACACATTCCGCAGGAATGCGACAAAAAACCTGACCTGTAACCTTCCTCGAACCATCCCACGCGTCGGCTCATTGTTTTTTGCTAACTTACCCCTGAGCTACTCAAAACCCCAAACGTTATATGAACCGATTCTCGTATTCAAAACAGCGCGGCGATGGGCTAGCCCTCTGTCACGCAAAATGAAGTATCAAGTGTACTGACTCTCGTGTACCATTACACTGAGTATGACTCTTGATTGTCTGATGGTCTCAACCTTACCTATGATCAATTGTATATAAATAACCTCTCAGACATCAACGACAAACCTGAGCATGACTTTGATTTGAAGTTGCTTTTACAAAACAGGAACGTGACACATTCCAGACAACAATGAAACTTCGCAATGGAACCTAGTTAACGTGCTTACCTACAAACATAAAACGGAATTTTCTCATTAGAAACATGGTTAAAATCGTCTTTTAAACCCAACAATCACATTCATCGGTGAATTACTTACATTGTGTGTTTTGTGTGGGCATTTCATAAACAGTGATTGTACTCCAGGGCGTGACGGGGCGATGGTGAGTCGAGGTTATATTTTTGTTACTTCCATACTTGCGGAGCGGATTGAAAGTGAAAGTGGGGGGGGGGGGGGGGGCAACAATTAAGCTTATGTATATGGATTTTGATCGAAGGAGTAAGGTGTGTATTATTGTGGCACATTGGCTCACTTCGATCGAGCGGAGCGGATCGAAAGTGAGCTAAAGTGCCCAATAATACACTACTGCTGCTCTACCTCTTTTTTATCTTATTTCCACATGAAACTCAAAAAACTCAAAACTCAAAACTCAAAACGTTTATTCTGTAAATAGGCCACAAGGGCACTTTCACATGTCATTTCATTTCATTTTTTACAGAACATTTGGTATTATTATCATATTATCAGAAAAAAAAAAAAAGTACTTAATTATTGTTTCTGAGAGATGTAAAGAGTCTCATGTCATAATAAAATAATTAAAATATAAATAACAGAGATGTATAGTCTCTTTAGTCAATAATACAATGATAATAGGAGATGTAAATGGTCCCCACAGTCAAGAGTTGTATAATTAAATTAATCTTTGGAGGTGTAAAAGGCCTCCAAGTATCCAGTAAAAGAAACTCTGGCAGTGAGGATGCTCACAATTAATTAGAACAATTCAGTCCCAAGCATTTTTATCGTCTATGTACTCTTTAATACTGTAGTAAGCTTTAGAAATAAGCCTTTGCTTGATGTATTTCTTGAACTTATTAATTGATAGATCTGTCAAAGTGCTTGGGAGTTTATTGTAAAATCTTACACAATTACCCTTGAACGAGTTTTTTATTTTATGGAGCCGAGTAGTGGGCACTGCAAGTTTGTCCTTGTTTCTAGTATTAAAGTTATGTATATCACAGTTTCTTCGAAAGTTAACAATGTTCTTATGGACATACATAATATTCTCGTAAATATATTGACTATGGACTGTCAATATATTAACTTCTTTAAACTTATTTCTAAGAGAATCTCTATTATTCATTTTATAAATTTTATAAATCGCACGAACAGCCCGCTTCTGCAGCACAAAAATAGTATTTATGTCAGCAGCACTGCCCCAGAGCAGAATACCGTAGGACATAATACTATGAAAATAACTAAAATAAACTAATCTGGCTGTTTTTAAATCAGTCAAGTGACGGATTTTCCTGCATGCAAAAGCTGCAGAGCTCAGTCTGTTCGATAGCTTATCAATATGTGGACCCCATTGGAGTTTGGAATCCAACGTTATACCTAGAAACACTGTGCTGGTTACCAATTCCAATTCCTCATTTTTAATTGTTATACATGTCTGATTATTTTTAACGTTAGTAGTAAGAAACTTAACACATTTAGTCTTTTTCTCATTTAATAGCAAATTATTAACATTAAACCAATTTACCACTCTTGATATGGTATTGTTCACGTGATCATCAGTAGCGTGTTGGTTTCGCTTTGTTTTAAAAATAAGTGAGGTGTCATCAGCAAACAGTACCATATCATGACAGTCCCTTCCTAGATAGGGTAAGTCGTTTATATAGATGAGGAATAGGAAGGGTCCCAATATTGAGCCCTGTGGCACGCCCAAAGAAACCAATGATCCAGGTGATCGTTTTCCGTTTACGTCTACCCTTTGTATTCTTCCGTTCAGATAAGATTTTAAAAAATTCAATGACGTGTCTCTAACTCCATAATGATGTAATTTCCTGATCAATGTTTCATGACAAACGCAATCAAAAGCCTTAGATAAGTCACAAAAAATGCCTAGGGCATCTTGTGACTCTTCCCAGGCATCAAAAATACTTTCAATGAACTGAATTCCGGCATCTGTTGTTGAACGACCGCGAGTGAATCCAAACTGTTTGTTATGCATTAGCTTATTTGATTTAAAATGATGTAATAGCTGTGATAAGATTAATTTCTCAAAAATTTTACTAAATGTTGGTAGTATTGATATAGGTCTGAAATTGGTGGGGTCTTGAGTACTACCTGCTTTGAAGAGGGGAATTATCCTACTTTGTTTCATTAAATCAGGAAATTCACCGCAGTCTATACAATTGTTGAAAATGACCGCTAGGTCAGGTGCAATTAATTCGATCAGGGATTTAACGACGTGAACAGAGAGTCCCCAAAGATCATTCGTTTTCTTAACATTTATCAATTTAAATGCCTTTACGACATCTGAACTTGTGACGTGCTTAAAATTCAAGTATGAAGCACACTCTGAGACATTATCTTTTAATATTGCAACAGCAGACAAAGGTGACGAATTTAAATACTTAGTCGTGGAAGCCGGTGCATTAGTAAAAAACGATTCAAATTCAGTTGCAACTTCTAAGCTAGAACTCGTAAGCTGTCCATTGATTTTTAGTTCGTAATCGTGACTCGCTTTTTTACTACGACCGGCCTCCTCATTAATTATTTTCCAAGTCGTTTTTATAACATCGGAACTATTCTTAATTTTACTACTCAGAAAATTACGTTTAGCTGTATGACAGTCTAATTTAAATTGTTTGGAGAACTGTTTGACTTGTTCTTTAAATTCGTCACTCATGTTGAACCGTCGTTCCTCATACAATGCATACAATGCTTGCCTGCGTTTATGCAACTCTGCAGTAGCCCACGTACTAAAGTCGTTTGAACCACTAACCACAACCGATTTTGAAGTGAATATCGCGCTGTACTGTTTCATAAAGGTTTCAAAGAATAAGTTATACATTATATTAGGAGACTGTTCAGCAGCCAAAAACGGTAGTTCCTGGGCTAAAGAGTATCTCATTCTTTCTAACCGGTCAGCAGTTATTGGCACAAACGAAATTTTCTTTTTAATGACAGGTTCTCTAATAGAATCAAATTGAAATAATTGACCTAAATGATCTGAATCCAATTCACTGATAACACTTTTACTGATTGGAATAACATCAGTAAAAATGTTGTCAATGCATGTAGCACTAGTAGCAGTCACTCTTGTTGGCTCCATAAATAAATGGCTAAGCCTAAATGATGAGAAAATATTTATTAATCTAACGCTGAGAGTAGTTCTTTCTAACAGATTAACATTAAAGTCACCACATATAATTAATCGTTTCGTACTGTGTGATGAAATAGTTAGGACGGATTCCATTATTTTCTCGAACATTTCAAAGTCGCTCAAGGGTGGCCTATAGACACATATAACGATGAACTGTTCTAATTCCACAGCTGCAAGTTCTATAGTTCGTTCAACAGATAAGGAAACAATGTCCTTACGTTCCTTGAATTTCATTTGATTGTTTAGTATGATTAATGCCCCACCATGTATTGAATTAAGTCTGGTGAACGAACTACCAACCTGGTGATCTTTAAAGCTAAACATAATTTCATTAATAGTTAACCAGTGCTCTGTTATGCACAAAATGTCAATTTTATTACAATTTAAAAATAACTCTATTTGTAGATCTTTGCCTCTAATACATTGAATATTCTGATGAACCAGGCTTATATACTTAGCATGTGAGCTGGCCTATACTTAGCATGGCCGGTGAAGTCAACCCCTGTGTGATGGAATGGGCGAGAAGGGTTGATTCTCTCTTCCGGTAGATCACCCATTATCTGCTGATGCTTGCTCGGGTCGTGTCTCCTACACTTCACACAGCAGCGAAGTCGTTTTTTGGTTGCTCTGTTACCTCCAATGATCCAATATGTTAGCCGTGCTCCACCGTGGAAGGTGATCTTGTGACTGTAATCAATCAACAAGTCCGTTAAACGACCGCCGTGTGGAATGATGATGGGGTACTTCATGTCTTCATTAATGCTTGCGTTATTGAGCCCCCCTCCGACCCTCAGAAGACCTTGCTTGTCTAGCATCGGTGTAAGATTCAATAACTTGCTATTTGCGTGCACCCTGCTATTTTTGTTGAGATTTTCAATTTCATCTGAAACCTCTGATTGCTGGATGTGCTTAATAATTTGGATTTTTGCTTGACGTAATTCTTGAAGCGAGAGGTAAGGCTGCTTCTGATTACATTTGTCCTTTAATAAAGCGCGTCGTATCCATGCTAGTACACGTACTGCTCGTGTATAAGTGCTATTCTTGCTAATTATCGCACTGATGATGTCATCACACCTACTCGTATTCGTAGTTGATTTTTTTTGTTTGCTTTTGCTCCTTATCAGTGACGAAGACCGGCGGCGACTCTTGTTTAGATTGCTTTCTGAATGATGGTAACCACGACGGTCCTTGCCACCATAAAGGGTGCTCTATGAGCTGTGTTGCTGTGATTCCCCGGCTGGCGCAGTCTGCGGGGTTTTCGTTTGATTTTACGTACCGCCAGCAGTCTTTAGGCATTATCTAGGTTATCTGCGTAACCCTGTTTGCTACAAATGGTTTCCAACGGCCTGGGTCGCCTTGGAGCCAGCCCAGGACTGCTGTAGAATCTGACCATCCGAATAACTTGATATCATGTCCAACTAGTGCTTGTTGAACTTTGCTCATTAACTTTGATAATAATAATGCTCCACTTAGTTCCAAATGCGGAAGTGATGTTTACTTGTTTACTGGTACAAGCCTTGATTTTGCTGCTACGAGGACGATGGATACCTGATTATTTGTTCTATTTAATATTCTGCTGTACATGCGTAGGCTTTTTGTTGATGAGTCACAATAGCCATGCAGTTCAATGTTTTCGTTCTCGTGACACCCCAGCCATCTCTGGATGTGATATTGATTTATGTTGTCTAAGTCTGCTTTGATTTTTATCCACTCGGACATTATTTCCGTCAGTAGACAGTCATCCCATTGTAAGTTTGCTAACCAAACATTTTGGAAAAGTAGCTTCAGTTTTTTAGAGACTGGAGAAAGCCATCCCAATGGGTCAAATAGTTTGGAGATATCTGATAAAAGTGATCGCTTGGTCGATTTTTCTGATGGGGATGTATTGATTTTTGATAAAAATGTAAATTTATCTGATTTCGGATTCCAGCGTAGTCCAAGTGTTTTGGTTGATTCTGCCTGTTTGAAATCGAATAATGTTTGACTGTTTTGGCTCTTGCTTACGCCGTCCAGTAGCCGTTGTTTGTTGGAGGCCCATTTTCTCAAGTTAAAGCCTCCTGATGCCAGTAACTGGATTAAATCAGTCTGTAATTGCTTGGCTGATTCAAGGGAATGACTACCGCTAAGTAGGTCATCCATGTAAAAACATTCCTCTAACACCTTTCCGGCTGGACTCTTTGTGTATTTGTGACCTTCGTCATTTGCCAATTTCTTCAAAGTCATCATAGTCACCGTTGACAGCTGGTATTCCCGAAGGGGTTGCTCTGGTGCTTCCCTACAGATGATTTTTTGATAATTTTGATCTTCTGGGTGAATGTTGATCATTCTAAACATCTTTTTAACGTCTGCTGAGTACGCGTATTCATATTGTCTCCAACGTAAAATTAAGGATTGTAGATCTTGCTGCAAATTCGGCCCGCGAGACATCAAGTCATTGAGACCGTACCCCGTGGAAGTTTTCGCCGACGCGTTGACCACTACGCGCAGTGACGTAGTCGACGAATCCTCGCGTCGCACACAATGGTGAGGTAAGTAGCAGTTAGGTATCTCGTTACTTGTGCATTCGCGCATGTGACCTAGATCTTCGTAATCGTAGATAAATTATTTATAATCGTTGAGGGTATTTTTCTGCTTGGTAAATTTCCGTTCTAGTTGCCGAAACTGTGCCACTGCCATTGGCTTTGAGATTCCCAAATTTTCAACATAATCTGATATAAACGGAATTTTTACCACGTAGCGACCGTCATCTTGGCGTGTAGTTGTTTTTTGATAAAATGAGACACATTGCTGCTCATCTGATGATAAATTGATACTTTAAGGCTCCGAGATGTCTTCTATTTCCCAGAACTTTTTGATTTCATCCACGTTGTTGAGAACGACATTGCATTGAAACGTTTTCGCGTTTCCGCATAGAATTCATCCGAGGCGCGTTTGCTGCGCTATCAGTAGGTTTTGATCTGCTCTGATAATGCCTCCCAGTATGATAGAGGAATAAATGTCTGCTCCCAGTAAGATATCAACGGGCCGACTGACGTTAAACTCCGGGTCAGCTCGTTGAATGTTGTTCAAATGATCCCATGAAGGCTTTGGGAATGATTGATTTGGTAAATGATTGATTACATTTTTCATGATAAACGCTTCCGTGCTGAAGCTGTAGTCATTGTTTATTGCTGTACACACGACGCTCATGACGCCGCGGCAGTTGCTCTCTTTTGTCCCAACTCCAAAGATAACTCCCTTGCTTCGCTGCCGAGGTAGACCTAGCCTTTATGCTGCGTTTTCGGTGATCATTGACGTCTGCGAACCTTGATCTATGAGCGCGCGCATTTTATGATAAGATCCGTCTGCTGCTTGGATCTTAATCTGAGCAGTTGCTAGAAGAATTTCTGATAAATTATCATGCGATACGTGATTGCTTTTGTTGCTTCGACGTTGCTGGTTGTTGGTGTTTTTCTTTGATGATGTGTTTTGTGCCGCATGTTGGTTTTTTGAATAAGTGTCGCATATCACGCTGTTGTGATTTCCATCACACTGTCGGCATCTTTTCTTTGAATGACATTCATTCATTTCCATTATGATTGTACAAACAATTTTAACATAAATTTAATTTCGCAACTGTATTTCGCTTCGCATCCGGTTGTAATTCGAGAAACTTGTTGCAATGGTAAATGCCATGATTGAAACTGCATAGAGGGCATTTAATTGAGGTCGAATGGTAACTTTTGTTCGGTTTTGATGTATTTTGGTAATTGTTAAATGATTTATTTTGCGACGGTTTTTTATAATTATAGCTGGTTTCTTGCTGTCGAAGTGGAAACTTTTTTGATACTTCTTGCTGGCGTGTTTCCAACGACATAAACCTTTTCTGGAGGAAATCTAGAATATCCTTTAGTATGGGTAAATCTCTAGGTCTCTCCAGTGAGTCGTCGTAGTCTTGGTTTGTGTCTGGATCCAATTTCTTCCCTAGAATGTTGACGATTATTGGGTCCCAGTTTGTTATATCAGCACCTAATTACTTGATAGCATTCAGACACTCATTTGTAGTGTCGTAAATTTTCTTGATATGCTCGACTGATTGATGCTGCGAAGTGGGCAATGCTAAGATGATATCAATGTGACAGTTGACAATTCTTTTGATGTTGTCATATCTAGCATTTAAGAGATCCCAACAGACTAAATAGTTATCTGAGCTAATAGGAAGATGTTGGAGTAACCTGTCAGCTTGACTTTGCATCTTGCTCTTCAGAAATTGCATTTTCTGGGCGTTCGACATTGAACGGTTGTTGTGGATAGCCTCATTAAAAAGGTCTTTGAACGAGTTCCACTGGTGAAAACTCCCGCTGAAAGTTGGTATGTCGATCTTCGGTGTTGTCTTGTCTCGGTGAGTGACCTCCCACATCCTCTTGCTGATTGTCTTCTTTGCTTGAAGGTACATTTTTTCGTTTTTGTTGAATGATTGCTCATACTCCAAATTATCTTACAAGTATACAAGTCGCTGTCGATTTCCCAGTGTGTGGTATCGATGATGGTCCAGCGTTTGTTTAAAGTATTCAGAGCATCTTCGAATTTCCACTTTGATCCTAAGATTGCATATAGTGCGAGAGAACGCCTTGAAGTTGCTCTGTTGCTTGCGCAAGTTTTCCTCCAGCTTGCTGGCACTCCCTTTTGATACGAGAGTTGGAGGGTGACTTGAATTTGATGATTGATTATTGATTGCTGGATTTTAATTTTGCTGTTCAGGAAGCGGATTATCTTCGGTCTCCTGAAACTGATCTTCGCTACATAGAGGCCGATTTTCTTTACCATAACTCTAAAGGCGTTCTCCTTGATGTCATTGTAGACTTTCAATGTTGATTGATATTGATTTTCCGTGAAGTACTTGTCCGTTCTTTCATCGAATTCGCACAACTTGATATGATTTTGCTGATACTCTTGCCAATACGAATCCAAAGTAGACAGTCGTCTCTTGATATGAGCAGGGGTTTTGCGATCTGGCCCATCTTTATTGAAATTAATCAGCTGTCGCTCAATTTGGCCCCTAATTTGATTTTGTGTTGCTATAAGATCCTCCATGTTGATATTTGATTGATAAAAAGGAAAGATCTCACTTAATTGATATCGATGATTAGTCCTGTTGACCGGTCAGGACTGCTGGGTTGATGATTGTTTGGTAGGTAGACCCGCTGATGATGCAGGACAGCCGCTAATATTTATTTATTTATTTTATTTATTTATTTATTAACATAAAAAATCTTAAGTACTAATTGACAAATTTGTGACACGAAACCTAAAAGGTTTATTTGTGTCGGTCTGGCAGTTTACATTCATTATGTAGGTAGTTTAAACTATTTCTTAATGCGAAAGAGACGGGAACCAACCCATGCGCGTTGTGGTGTGTGTTGTAAGAACGAGTAGCATATATGTAGCTGTGCACTACTTACTGCTGAACGTCTATCACACATACCGCGCGCATGTAGTTGCTTCCAGTCTTAACAAAAAATATCAGTTGGGTTATTCTGCAGTATCTAATGTTGTTAAGTAAAAGTTTTTTAATTTTTTCTTTAAATTGTGATCTTGAAATTGTGTTCGTATGTCATAAGGCAGTTCGTTTAGTTTTTTTGGGATAAGGTAAGAAGCTGTTCTTTTCCCATTGCTATTATTAAAGTTTGGCATATAAAATTTATTTTCAGTTGTTTTCCGTGTTGTTATTTTATGGCATATTTTCTTAAGCAATAATGTGTCATGAATTTTATTTTATTCCTTTAGTATGTAGTAATCAAATTGGGTAGACAGGGGTATGGTTTTACAATAATTAAAAAGTTTAAGAGGGTTACTTCTACATTCTAACTTAATGGATAGCGGAACTATAGTTTTTAGTATTCTATGTTGTAGTTTATGAATTTCATTAGTTAGATATGGTGATGCTCTTCCATATGTGCTCAATCCGTAGGTTACAATTGATTCAATCATAGTCTTGTATAGTGTGAGTAACATGTGGGTGGGTAATCTGTGTTTTAGAATTTTGAATTTTAGAAGCAGAGCTCTTAACTTAGTGCATATGGAGTCTATGTGCTTGGACCAAGTAAACCTATCATCAACTATAAGGCCGACGTATTTAATGTGTCTGACCAGCTCTAGTGATGCGCAGCAGCAATTACTACTGTGGGAGTGCATGCAGTCATGAGTGTGTGCGGTTATGGACGGACTGTGGGTACTTTTGATGTGGCTTGATCGTACATGGAGTAATTTGGTCTTGTCAGTATTTAGTACTAGCCCGGCATCATGTGACCACTTGCAAATGTTATTGTAATCATCTTGAAGCATTTTTTGGGCTTCCATCAGGTCATTGTGGGCTGCAATCATTGCTGTGTCATCGGCGAACTGGTACATGGAACATTTTTAAGCAACATTTGGCATGTCGTTGACATATATCAAATATTCGATTGGCCCGATGACAGATCCTTGAGCAGTGCCCTCAGTTATTAAGAATTCATTGCTTTCGACGTTATCAATTTTAACTAAAGATTTCCGATTTTTATGATAGTTTTGTAGTAAGCTTTGGAGTGGACCTCTTATGCCGCATAGGTAATTTTTAGCATCTATAATAGAGTGAGATAACGTGTCAAAAGCTTTGCTGTAGTCTATGAAAACTATTAGGACATGTTTTTTTTTATCTAAATGATTATAAATTTCGTCTGCAAAGTTTGCCAGTAATTGAGAGGTACTCTTGTTACGCTGAAACCCGTACTGTTTACTTGATATAATGTTGTTTTTCTGTAGGTAGTTTTGTATTTGTTGTCCTAGGAATTTTTCAAATATTTTATCGATACATGAAAGGATAGTAATTGGTCTGTAGTTAGAGTAAGTTCGATGATCGCCTTTTTTGTAAATAGGTCTTATTATTCCTAGTTTTAAGAAGTCTGGATATTGTCCTGTGCGTATACTAGTGTTGATCAAGTTTTTAATAGCTGGAGCAATAGCGTTACATGCGTATTTGATGTCCTTAGCTCTTATTTTATCAGCACCGGGGGATTTGTTATCATCCAGTTGCTGTATGAGTTGTTTTATGTCTTTTTCGGTGGCCATTTTAAGCCTCATGCTTTTGTCTGTCACTTCAAGGTAAGATGTTGGGTCTAGTATTTTTTTATTACAATGCGTCTTTATTGCGGCTACCGCGTTTTTAAATTCATCGACGAATTTATTGACCACATTTTTTATTGGGGTGTCAGTTATGTATTTATATATAGTATCTTCAATAGTAGTAGAGATTTTGCCTGTTAGTTTATTAATTATGTTCCATAGCTTTTTTATGTCTCCTTTGCAGTTTTCAATTTCAGATTTAATAAATTCGTTTTTATTTTTATTCATTTCCTTGCTAGCTTTATTGCGTAATCTATTATAATCCAATCATAGCACTGCGTTGGTGGTTTTTTTTTTCCATTTAGTATACGCTTCATCTCTTAGTTGAATGTATTTTTGAACCCTGCCGAAATACCAAGGCGGTCTTAGGTATTTTTTAGTTAGGTTTATTTTAGTTCTATCATAGCATTTATTAAAGTTATTTACTATAAATTTTAAAATTTCATTAGGATTATTCATACTAGCCGTGTAATCCCAATTAGTTAAATTGAGTTCTTCATGTAACTTTTTCTTGTTAAATGTTTTAATTACTTTAGAATCGCCCTGCGTCAGTTCGTTGCCGACCAACGATATCGCAGTTAGGCAGTGGTCGGCTATTACCGTGTTGACAACAGCCGAGTGCATATCTCGTCTGTTATCTCGGGCGAAAATGTGGTTTATGCATGATTTTGTTACAGAATCTTTTAATGTGGCAATTCTTGTATAGCTGGATATTCCCTGTGTTAGTCCAAGTTCGTGCATTATGTTTATGTAGCTATGGCAGATAGTGGTGGACGATTTGAGATCTATGTTCATGTCTCCGATTACGATCATATCAGAAGTTAGCGATTGTGAAAATAGTAATTTTCTAAGTTCTTTTAAGAAAAGGTGTTTGTTTGTGTCGGGCGGTCGGTAGATAGTGCAAATGTGAATCGGTTCTGTTATCTTAGGCTGACTAATTTTTCCCATTAGGCATTCAAAGGTATAGATTTTGGTTTTAATGGGGGTGAAATTAAGGTTGTTTTTAATAAAAATAATTATCCCGCCTCCTTTTCTGCCATTACGTAATTCACAGTGTTGTGTATAGCCGTTAATCTTAAACAATGATGAAATTTTATCTGATATATTTGCTTCGGTAATAACAATTATGTCAATTTGCGAATTGAAGTTATAAATTAGTTGTTCTAGTTGGTTAAAGTTCTTTATGAGTGAACGGATGTTTAAATGGATGCAAGTTATATTTTTGTTGTTGTTAGGTATGAAGTTAAAGAAATTACTTAAATTTGGGATATTGAAATGCTCTGTTACATTATTAGATGTGAATTTTAAAGAATAGAAAACTTACGGATTTTGTATGCTTATTGATTAATTGCGAGCTAACCTGTCGATGTCTGCTGTACTTCTAATGTTAATAGTTTTTGCCTGTTCGTCTTTCTTCACAAGTATTCTTCCTTCTTTACTCCAAATAAAGCGGTACGTTTGTTTTAGATGCTCCTTTGTTTGCCATAGAAGAGTCTTGGTATGATTTGTTAGTGCTTCACGTACAAAGATGCGATTTTCGCCAAAAGAGCAGTCGATGGAGTTTGCCTTTAGCTGTGCTATCTTTCCTGCCGCTATCCATGCCTTTTTGTGGTTTGCATTCTTCATCTTGAGGACTATCGGAGCTTTGTATCCTGCATCGGGCTTATCCGAGTTTTCGTTGCCCCTGCGTTTGGTCCTGGATGACTCAGCTACTTCTGTAGGCACTTTTAGGGTTTCAGCTATTTTCTTAACAATTTCGTCGATGTTTTCATTAGGTTTTGGTGGAACTCCTGCTACTTCAAGGGTGTCGACAAGTTTTTCTTGTTCTAATTCAGCGACGCGCTGCTCGAGAGCTTGACATCTAAGTTCGTAGTTAGAGCATTTGTTGGTCAAGTCAGTGACTTTATTCTGCATGCTCTTGAGCTTTTCTTCATAGGCTGCAATTTTTTCTTCAAAGTCGTCGAACTTGTCGCTGCTGTATTGGGTCGAATTTTGCAACGGCATTAATTCAGTTTTAATCATTTTTTTAAGCTCAGCCTTGATTGCCATTGTTAGCTGAGAGTTGGATATTGGTTTTTCTTCTTGAGGGGTCCCAGGGACATCTTCGTCCGCATCTGGCATTATAACTGAGAGTCTTTTCGGGTTTTTGTTGCATTTTTTACAAGTCCAGTCGATGTTTTCAGTTTGGACAAGATGCTTGAATTTGTCTTCAGACATTCCGGCACAATCAGCATGGCGCCACTTCTTACATTTCGTGCATTCTATTCCTGGTAGACGTTTGGTAACGGGTCTTGGACAGTCAATGCACTTAACCATTTTTAGAAGAAGTAGGTGTCGTAGCTGGATTTTACTTTTTGCGGGTACTCGGGTAAAATATTTCAAAGAGCAAGAACACAACCGTAACGACTGGGTCGCCAGACGCGAATGATGCGAATATGCCTGACTGAACAGGCAAGGCTGATGATGATTGCGGACAAAGTAGTCTGACTGATATGCCAACTACTCTGCGTGATAAATCCTTGGAGATGGAACTGTATGTTCACACACAAGGTTGCTGTAGCAAATCCACACGCACACAAACACAGTGGGTTTTTTTCACCTCAGTATTCCGCGATATGGACCCGCTGTTCGGAAGCTCGAAGGACCATAAAGATGTACGGGTTTTAGCCGTACGCTCTTGTTATTGATGATGATTGATAAATGATAAGATTGGATATTGTAAAGGTATTTTAATGATTAAGAACAATTACGGAAATGCTATGATAAATGATTAGGACTGCTATGAGCCACGCGGAGCTCTTGCTGTCCGAACGTGAACTGATTTGAATAGAAACGACAGCGGCCGCGCAGGACTGCTGAATTGAAAAATGTGCGGTGTCCCGTACAATGTCGATATTGATGTCACCGGCCAAGATGAGAGACTTATTATTTTTGAGGGATTGACTAAGATCTGCTAAAAAATATTAGTACATATAAACGATGTCAAGGAAGCGACAGAGACACCAATCAAACACAAGCTCACGATTAGCACTGATCTGTTTATTCTCATGCAACCACCTTCAGTTATAACATGACGTCACACACTGAAATTAATGGATACAATAAATCAAAAATTAACAATATGAAGAAGCACTATTTATCCCCCCAAAAGGAAAAATACTATAAGGACGAAAAGCTAGTAAGTGGTACTTCACTATCTTAAGTATAACAATATCTTCTGTAGGTATCTATAGACATATACATTTCATGCAAAATTATGCTTGAACAATATCTAAGTATTTCTGTTATTTCTTGTCTGTCTATTATCCTGTATAGCAAAAACAATGCTTGATAATTGTATTTATTATTAATATTATAAATCATGAATGCTATAACGAATACAATGTTGATACAACCCAAAATTATGTGTTTTCTTTTGTATTTAAAAACTACATATCTATCATGCTTGTAAACTAACTAACAATGTATAATTTAACCTAATGTGTGATTATAAAATATAACGTGCATTCCATGCTTAACTTTACTACAACTTTGACCTGCGAATAGCCAATGTTTCTTCGCCTTGCTTATGCTGACTCACGCCGAGAAGCCATACCGATCAGGAGCAATCACTTCCCTGCCAGAACGAGTGTAGCGATTATTATTTTGTTGTACCTGCATACTGGAGCCGGCTTGCGCGGGCGCGCGCGGCGGCGAGCCTACATGCGGATGCTCGTCAGCTGTTTGCTGTACGACAATATCATCATAACGTATTGATGTATATGGGTAGGTACGACTTGAGTTAGCGTCGCGACGGTCGGAGTCTTCAATGATGTGCCTTCGATTGCGCCTGACAATATATATCCTCATAATATTTCTTCTGAATGTATTATCGTGCCTTTAATTCTTTAGTAACTCTAGTGTATATTTTCGGTTGTAATAGTCTGGGAGAACAGGGTAAAGTACTTCTTAACCTTCTGTTATACAGTAACTCCGATGGTGAATCAAAGTTTGAATCAAATCAAATCAACTTATCACTTATTGGTGTGTTTAGATATTCTAATAGTGCTATCCTGAAATCTGACCCATCAAATGCTGTCTTTTTAAGCATACTTTTAATAGTTTGTATGGCACGCTCAGCTTGTCCATTCGATTGCGGATATCTGGGGGACGAAGTATGATGTCGGAATCCCCATTCTTGTGAAAACAAATTGAAAAACGAGGACGAGAACTCGGGGCCATTATCGGACTGGACCACCTCTGGCACGCACTGATGACTAAATATAATTTTAATTTGTTTCACAACGTTTTCCGACGTCATATTACTCACCCTTACTACTTCCACAAACTTGCTAAAATAATCCTAAAGTAAGTTCACTTCTGTACTCCCAGTATTGCTTCAATTCATCCTTAATAAGGTTTTTACTATTTGGCCATCCTTTCTTTATTATCTTACTTAGTTCTTGCATTTCAATATCCGTTTTTGTGTAATCTGTATGGGCAAAAAATGTGTATCTATCAATTCATTTGATTCTGCGAGCACACATACCTGCGCCTGGGCGTCTAGTAGGTCACGTGGCTCCGTGGTCGTTGTGGTGGGATCAACAGCACGAGGCAATGCATCTGCGATGTATAGGAATTTACCCGGCTTGTATACCAATTTAAATGTATAGGGTTGTAATCTCATAAGCATTCTTTGTAACCGCGGTGGGGTATTAATTAGCGGTTTGTTTATTATAGATACCAATGGTTTATGGTCAGTTTCAATTATATTATATCAGTTCTACCGTATACGTACACTTTTCACACGCAAAAATACATGCATACAGCTCTTTTTCAATTTGTGCGTACGCCTGCTCTGTTTTTGTTAGTGACTTAGTAGCATAGCACACAGGCAAACGATCTTGCAATAAACAGGCTCCCAATCCATTCTTACTCGCATCTACTGACAATGTAACTGGCTCGTCTAAATCATAATATCGCAACACTGGCGGATTGATGAGACAGTTTTTAAGTGCATTAAAACTGTCTTCGTGCTGTTTTTCCCAATGCCAATCTATTTCTTTCTGTAACAGCTCCCGCAACAAGTGTGTTTTTTGTGACAAGTTGGGTACAAAACTGCCAACATAGGTGATTAATCCTAAAAATCTTTCTAGGTCCTTAACACAATTTGGACGAGGCATGTTTTTTATAGCCTGTATATGGGAATCATCAGGAGTTATTCCATGTTTTGAGATTTTATGCCCTCTCAGTTAATCCTATCTTACACTTTTTCCTATTTAGTTCAATGTTTATTTCCCTACATATTTGCAATACACGGCGTAGACGTTGGTCGTTTATTTCTTTTGTTTTTCCATATATCAAAAGATCATCAACAAATAGAGTGACTTCCTCAATATCGTCAAACTGTTCAAATAGCCTCTTATTAAATATCTCTGACGCTGAGCTGATTCCGTACGGCATGCGTAAAAACTTGTACCTACCAAACGCAGTGTTGAACGTGCACAAGTCAGTACTGTCTGAACTCAACTTAATCTGCCAAAAACTTTGTTTCGCATCTAATGTGCTGAAATAAGTGGATGTGCCGAGATTTACCGTTATTTCGTCTAACGTCGGCAATTTAAAATGTTCCCTTCTAATTTTATCTATTTTATCTGGTCCTTCAATGCTATCGGTAGTTTTTTCGGCGCATGTACTACGGGGCGAGGGTTTGGTTTGAGGCTACTTTTGTATTCACCCGGTAAACAACCTATACCCTGGAACACATCGTCAAACTCTTCTAACAGTTTATTACTTTTGGTGTATTCTACACTCAACACCCTTTTTACTAAGTTTAGCTGCTCACACGAACTTCTACTTAAAATAGGAGGGGAATCTACATCTGCGATGATGAACTTTAATTCATAGACCGTATTGTTATGCTGTATTTTAATATTACATTTTCCTATCACTGGGATTTGGCCTCCCGAGTAACCTTTTAATGTAAGTGAAATAGGTGTTAAGTCGTTCTCAACTATATTGATATCACATAAAATTTTCGCGGTATAACATTTACGTCAGCTCCAGTACCCAGTTTAAAACCTACTGTAATACCATTTATTTTTAAGTCGACGTGCCAATCATTTCGCGAGTTATTATTTTTGTAAATTACCTGGTCAGATGGATCCTCGTGTACTAGCATTCTCGGGCTCGACACATGAGAGCAAAATTATTATTTTTGTTACATCTATTGCACATTTGACCATAGGCTGGACATTGATATTTGTTATGCACTGTACCGCACTTTGAACACCCATTATAACGCGGGGTGACACCTGATGATCCTGCGCCACCACGACGCATCCCCGGGTAGCGTCCGAGCGCGGGGGCGGGGCATGCCTGGTCCTGTTGCCAGTGCGAGCGATCTGATGCCGCGTCACCGCCACCCGGGCCGCGTCGACCTTGACTGCCGGGGTCGCGCCGCCGTCGGTGGCCGCTGCTCGCGGCCTCGCGGTGATCCTCGCCCTGCAGCTGATCCACGGCCTACCCACTGTATGTCAGCGCCGTCTAACTCCGCTTCGCCACATTGATTTATTTCATGTAAATGATGTTCCGCCGACTCGTTGTTGAAATTTCCAGCTTGCATTCTCGACATCTCTGCTAATCTGCATATCTCTAAAGCTTTCTGCAGAGTCAAATCCTGCTCCCTCAGTAGTCGTTCTCTTAAATTTCCATCAGTAATCCCACATATCAGACTGTATCTTATAAGGTCGTCTTTTAGTTTTTCAAAGTCGCAGTTCGACGCCATTTTATTTAGCTCGAAAACATACTGCTCCGCGTCTCCATATCTCGTTGGTTACGTGTGAAAAACCGATGTCGCTCGATGGTCAAGTTCTTTGTAGGAAGAAAAAACGCATCGAATCGGGCCAGCAGCTCCTTTAACGTAGTACCTTTGGCTGGAAATTGCTCGTAGACCTCGCGGCACTTGTCACCAATCACGTGGAGCAATATACTACGTTAGACGGTTTCTGTCTTTTTAGATAGTTCACACGCCTCATGATACACTTCAAATTATTTCTTCCACTTTTCCCATTCCTTGCATAAGTTTCCTGACGTTATAGAATTCGCCAAGTTATTCTCAAAACGAAAAGGCGGAGGTGGTTGCAAAATGGCTTCCATGTTTGTATGTACACACTTTATTTGACTTTTATTCACTTTTTGTTTTAGTCTTTATTTATATAGTTTTACGAATAAGTATTTATTTATTTGTATCTTTATGTATTTTAGCTTCCTAGATATAATATAATTCCGGCTGCGCCATGTCAAGAAAGCGACAGGGACACCAATCAAACACAAGCTCACGATTAGCACTGATCTGTTTATTCTCAGGCAACCACCTTCAGTTATAACATGACGTCACACACTGACAAACGAGGGTGACCGATAAGCGCCTCATAACGTGAATTTGTTTGGTACCTCAATAACGACGCAATTTGCTTCTTTATGAGGTAGTTCGTACATGGCGGCGTTCCAATATGATTTAACATACGCAACAACCCCACTTGCTTTGTTAATGTAGTTATTAGTTCGAAAGGATTCGTATTCATCAATAGAGCCATAATTGTACCTTCCCTTAACCAAAACTCAGTGAGAATGATCACGTCAAAGTCTATATTTAGCCGATGCAGCGTTACAAGAAAGTTGTTAAAATTGCACTCTGTACTGCGTATGTTAAAATTTTGTATTTTTAGATTGTATTCCTCTGTGAGGATGTTCTTGCATTGATCTGTAGAATCTAAGGCATGGCATTCTATATTAAATGTTTTTCTAATTCATCTGCAATACTAAGTGGTTCCATTTATGAGAAAAGGTAATTCAAGGCATTGTTTGCGAGCTAGAGAGTCCCATTTGCATAAAGGCTTGATTTTTCTGTAATAAGTCCGGCAATCTGGTTTAAGTACACGTTTATATGGTGAGTCATTGCAAAGGGGTATATGATAAAATATATATTGTTAAAATATGGGATATAATATATAAGATCATTATTTATAAAGCAGTAAAAATTACAAAGTTCATGCATTTTATGACCCAAAAACAGGTTAATTGCTAGAGATGGGGACCTGAGAAGGGAGGTAGGGAGTTGGAGAGGGACCAACCTGCTCATCCAAGTCCGTGACTGATCGAATAGCAACTGCTGGCTTGCTTTCTTCTTTTCTGACGAGAATTCGACCGTCTTTAATCCAGCAGAAACGGAATCGGTGTTGCTGGGCTCGTAGTCTGGCTTCTCGAAATAAGTGCCGATTTTTTGTAGTAAGGCGTTCGTTTATATAAATTTTATTCGAAGTTCCTGGCACTATGTCGGTCGAAGATATATTTTTCCTGGTTTTGGCTGCTTTGATTATTTCATCCCCTTTCTTCTTACGTAATAAGCGGACGACAAGAGGTCGTGGTGGCTTGTCAGCGTTGTCTGTACGTATACGACGGGGTCCAGTACGGTAGGCTTCATCGATATCGACCTCTTTGAGCTCCACGCCTATTTTCTTGGCCACAATGTCGACTACATGATAGATGCTTTCGTTGGGAGGTTCAGGAACATCTATAAGTTCAATTTCATTTTGAACCAGGCGTTGGGCTTGCGAGTCGATCGTTTGCTGAAGTTGGTGGAAGCTAAGTTTCAGGTTCTCCATTTCCTTGTCTCGTGATTCTAGCTTTTTTTCAAGAGTATCGATCCGGGCCAGAAGTTGGGTTATTACATCTTCCATTAGGTTTCTTAGTCCTCGAAGTTCTTGGACAAAATTCGTAGGTCCTGGTTTCGTTTCTGTCTGTGCTTTTGTTTTTGGTTTGGGCTGGCTCCCTCTTGAAATAGTTACGTTATGATTGGCAGTTGAGGGGGAGTTATTTGAACTAGATGCAGCTCTAATGGGAGTGTTTGTATTATTTCTTTTTGGCAGAGAGGATTTACATGAAGGACATTGCCAACTGCTCTTTTCAAGTTCTTTAAGAGAATTAAAGTCTTTCGGTGATATTTTAAGACAAATCAAGTCGTAAACTTTCTTGCAAGTGGTACACTCCATTTACTCATGGCTTGGTTTCTCATTGTCACACGCGTTACATTTTGACGCCATAGCGGAAATAGATTCGCTTATGAATCCGCTGTGTCCTTAGCAGTTATATTTTGCCCTCGGCTGTGTCGTTTTAATGTGGGTACTTTGAGGGAGTAGACCAGTGATTTGTGCAAACGAGAAGCAAATGGACTACTCACTGCGGTTAGACAAGGACGGCAACGTCGACGATGCTGTCGAGGATTCCAAATGACGATGTCGAGGATTCCAGTTATTATTGTGCCGTTTCTTCGTATTTACGTCGGGAATAGATTCGGGCTCCAGGAATTTAGTTACGGATGTTTTTGTGTTGTGATATTAATGTGTTTAGAAATAAATAGTGAAGAGGTGACGTCTACGTCTGTGTCGCTCAAGTGACCGCTCGCGAAAAAATAAGAGAAAGATATTGTTGTGTATGTAGCAGTTGCTAAAAACCTGAAAATATTGTTACAGTTAAAACTTTGAAGGCTAAATGGAGAAATCTAAGGGACACTTATAAAAAATTTAAACAGAACCAGAAAACAAGCAGCGGACAAGCCGCGAAGAAACTTGCTAATTGGGTATGGGCAGATCAAATGTCTTTCATAGATTCATCCATAAATTTAAGGAAGACTGAAAGTACATTAGATTACAGCGAAATAACACTGGATACCGGTACACCAAATATTTCAACAGAGAATGAGAATGAACATCATATTGAACCCGAACAAGTTTCAAATGCCGACGAAAAGAACGAGCACAGAATTATTCGTGACCTCGAAACACCAGAGATTAACCCAAGACGTGAAGAAATATAAACGATGACGCGTCAGCAATAACGATCCTGCTGACAAGATTATAGAATATTTGAAGACTAGAAAAGCAAGCACAAACGCTACAGATCTTGTTAAAGTAGCATGTGATAGAACGGATATGGAGTTTTTAGGTTATGCCAATACTGTCAAGCAGTTTTCTATACATAAACAAGCTGTTATTAAACTTCAAATAACAAACATTTTAACTAAGGCTCAACTGCAAGAATTGAACCTGAATGATAGCCGGCCAAATTCTGTTTTCACCCATGCTTCATCCCCCAATACTGTCAATTACTACAATGATGACGATTTAAACATGTCAACTATACAATTTTCCGAAAACCCATCACATACACAAACACATGCAGGCCCAACTTACATAAACACCGACACTCCAAACTTTTCTACTATAGCTCAAATACACTCACCTAGTACACAAACATATACAGTCCCAATCCACGTAAATACTGACACTCAAAATCTTACTACTATAGCTCCGACTTACTAGTACACAAACATATACAGTCCCAATCCACGTAAATACTGACACTCAAAATCATACTTCTATAGCTCCGACTTACATTAACACCGACTCTCAAAAGGTTTTCACTATAGCTCAGATACACGCACCTCAAACACAAACACGCCCAGTCCTAACTTACAGAGACACAACAGCCTCTTTGAACCATGATAGAATGATAACACACAACCAAGTACCAAAAACATAGGTGCATAAACCGCGACTTCATAAAGATTATGTATCTAATTGGAATTAAAGTCAATAAATTAATTAATAAATATACTAACCTTAAACAAAGTGCCAGTCTTTCGGTTGTTGTAATAGCTTTTCTGTAGTTTGTATTTTTCTTTATAATATGAGGTTCAAGAAGATTGTGTAGATATGAAAAAGTTTCTGGCTTCATTCTGAAATACGTACCGTAAAAGGGAGCTAATTGGAATTGAGGCGCTAATTGGAACTAATAGAAAATGCAGCCAAATCTCTGCATTTTGTATTAGTTCCAATTAGCCCCTTAATTCCAATTAGCCCCCTTTTACCGGTATAATAACGATCTTCATGTGATTGAAGTTCTAAACATAGTTTATTTTCTCCAAGTTTCCGTCGTTTCTGATTTATTTCATGCACCCAGATTCTACGCTTCCTCTTCAATACCGACGCTAGCAACAACAATTCTTCCTCTTCAGAATCTGAAAGGGATGACTGGGACGACATGCTGAAACGAAAATCCACGAGAGAATGAAATTTCTTTGCGAAGCAACCTTAGTGTAATAAACGTTTCGCAGAGTTTCGCTACCGCAATGGTTTTGCAGAGATTCGCTGTCGCGTAGGTGAAATAAGAGCATAAACGATTGTGTGATTAGGCAGATAATCTTATTTTACCCGACCTTTACAACATTTTTCACACCTTTAATTCGGTTAAGTAAGTTTTGCTCCAGGACGAGAGAGCAAAATGCTACTTTCCTGTTTAAGCTACTTTTTTAATTTATTCATTGGCATGTAGCATTTACGCAATGTGCCATTTGAACAAAGATCTTAATAAAATAATCGATTATAATTTCATCGTAATCGATTAAAAGCGAATATGTTTCAAGTTATAACTTTAACAAAGTTATATGAAAATTTATTAATTTCTCGTAATATTTAAAAAATATCATAATAAATTATATGTTTTACTGAAATCAAAACTATCGGTGACTGTTATTGTGATATAATTAATATTGATATCCGATAAAATTGTAATATTCGATTCGATTATTTTTATATATCGGTAAAAGTAGCATAGGAATATTCAAAATTCACAATCCGCTATTAAAACAAAATGTTTTTGTTATTCGATTACTGTAAAAGTGGTGAAAGTATAATTCAAAGTATAGTTATTTCATGATTTTTAGAGCATTTTTTTTTAATTTTCTTCATAGTCGGTGTGAAAAGTTGTATTTGTCACTCAGGAGCAACATTATTTTCGTCATGGGCATTAACGAATTGAATTAACGCTTGAATCCTTCGTTACTCGATATTTACATATACTTAGCAAACGTCATTTTTTGCCTCTTCTCTACATTGGACCACTGTGGGAGAGGAGGGCGTAGAAACGATTTTTAGATCTCTTTTAAAAATAGGTTGTGCTTAACTAATACAATTATGATTTATTTTTATTTAATAAGCTGGAATAAATAATTACAAAATTATTAACAGCAAGGTCTGTGTTGAGCCAGATTAACCCCATACAGTCCTGTCATTTATGTAATCTTGAACATTGTAATATCTTTTTTTCGACAAAGTCGCTTTAACATGCTTTTTAAATTGCTCAAATGGCAATTTCAAAATCTCCAGAGGTATCTTATTGTAGTAGAGAATGCACTGACCCTTGAAAGAATTGCTAACCTTCGCGAGTCTAAAACGGGGCGCACATAGTCTGTGATTATTTCTTAGGTAAACATTACAGCTATCGCTAAGTTTGGAAAATGTTGTAAGGTTCTTGCGTACATACATTATATTTTCGAAAACAAATTGACTAGCTACTGTTAGTATGTCAATTTCTTTAAAAAGCTCTCTTAAGGAGTCTGTTTGTTTTAAATTATAAATTGCTCGAATAGCTCTTTTCTGTAAAATAAAAATAGTTTGAATATCCGCTGCTTTCCCCCACAACAAGATACCATAGGACATCACACTATGAAAGTAACTAAAATATACTAGCCTAGATGTAGCCACATCCGTGCTTTGTCTGATGTTCCTAACAGCGTAAGCCGCAGAACTTAATTTACCAGCCAATTTATCTATGTGGGGTCCCCACTGCAATTTGCTATCAATGGTTATTCCAAGAAACTTCGTATCATTTACTAATTCTAACGTGCTGTTGTCTAACACTAAACTGGTCTCAACTTGCCTGACATTTGGAAGTGAGAATTTGATACACTTGGTTTTACCAGCGTTTAACAATAAATTATTAACTGTGAACCAATTCAAGGTTAAAGACAATACACCATTAACATCATCATATTCTCCTTTTTGTCTTTCAATTTTGAAGACCAGTGAAGTATCATCAGCAAACAACACTATGTCAGTTAATTTCTCCACCATGAAAGGCAGATCATTAATATATACCAGGAATAAGAAAGGGCCTAATATGGAACCTTGTGGAACGCCCATTTTAACACCCGATCCATCAGATTTTACGCCGTTAACTTCTGCCATTTGAATTCTATTGCTTAGGTATGATCTTAGTAGATCCAACGCTTTATTTCTAACTCCGTAATGATTTAATTTAATTAATAGCGTATTATGATCAACACAATTAAACGCCTTCGACAGGTCGCAAAAAACTCCGATAGCATCCTGTGCGGCCTCCCATGCAGAATAAATATTAGATATAAGGGTAATACCTGCATCCGTAGTCGATTTACCCCTAGTGAAACCGTATTGTTTGGCGTGGAGTTGTTTTGTACGGTTGAAGTGTGAGAGCATTTGATTGAGATTGACATATCTTTTCAAATATTTTACTTAGTGTTGGAAGAACAGATATTGGTCTGAAATTTGAAGGATCACCCTTATCTCCCGACTTGAACAGAGGTATCAGTTTACTGTGTTTCATGAGGTCTGGGAAAGCCCCATCGTCAACACATTTATTGAATATATAAGCTAAGTGTGGAGTTATAACTAGAATTACTGAACCAATGACTTTGACTGATATACCCCACAGGTCTTCCGTATTTTTTAAGTTAAGTAATTTAAACGTTTTGACAATGTCCTGGGGATATACATGATGAAATTTTAAATATACATTACTGGCGCTAGTGTTATTTTTTAATAAAGTCACTGCTTCATATGGAGATGAATTTAGACGGTCTGTTGTGAGTAAGGGCACATTGGTGAAGAATGTTTCAAAAGCTCGAGCAACATCAGCGCTGGATTTAACAACATCATCACCTATCTTTAGGCAGAAATCATTGTCCTTTGATATAACTTTGCCAGTTTCGCGGTTTATTATTTGCCAAACTGTTTTCATTCTATTATTTGAATTTTGAATTTTTCTATTAATGTGTAAAGTTTTTGCATTTCTACAAACCAACTTGAAAGTTTTGGAATATTTTTTAACGTAGTCATGAAATTTTCGATCAAAGTTATAGGTTTTTTGTTCATAAAGGTCATATAAGATAACTCTACTTTTACGAATTCCAAACGTTGCCCAGTCATTAAATTTAGATTTACCGATGTAGTCACTGACTTTCTTTAATTTAAAAACTTTATTGAATTCTGTCTGAATAATGCTGAAGAAGTCTGAGTAGATTTTGTTTGGGTTCTGTTCATCAAAATCCGGTACTGGCAAATTTATATCTAACTTTTTCATATACGTCTCTAGTCTATGGGATGTAATAGGCCTATAAAATGATGGATCAGTCCTATTTTTACTGGCAATTGGGAATGAAACTGTTTGACCACTGTGATCGGAGGGTAAGCAGTTAATTACATTTTTACTTGTGAATGCACAGTCACAAAATACGTTATCTAAGCAAGTTTGGCTGGTAAGTGTAATTCTAGTCGGCTCTAGAAATATATGACATAAATTAAATGATTTGAACAGAGTTATTAATCGTTGTTTCAATGTTGTATCTACAAGCAAATCTACATTAACCCATTACAGCATAAAGTTTGTTATTAAAGTAAATACCGTTTTTATGTAATATATTGGTCAGTTGGGGTCCATTATAAGACATTGTATCCCAAATATGGACAATTTAATAATAGAAAAGATTTTAGGGTCCGTCCGATATATCGGACGTTATGCATAGCGGACCATAAACATTACTTCAGGGTAGACTATGTGGACGATAGAAAACAGGTGATTTTTTAGCAGGGTTTATTAGAAAAACATAATATATACTAATGAGTAAAACATAGTATATATACACTAATGAGTTATGATGATAAGCCAATCACATGGTAGTCCCTAAAACACTTCAGGGGAAGGCCTACGTCACATTTCAGGCATATAAATTTTGCCTTTCCTCCGCATTTACTTGCACAGCGACGTTCTGTGCTTATGGGAATAATCCAGTGGTCTTTGCCATCATACCGAGTGATGGTCAAAGGTTTGGCTGGCTTTTGTCCTTGATGGGGTGGAGTTCCATGTGTGACAAGCAAGCTTCGAGCCATATACCTTCGGAATGCAAAGAGAGATTCCGTCTCTTTACTGGAACCATTTTTTCTGGCAAGTAGCCAACCGTTCACAATGGATACATCGAGAAAGTAGGCGAATATTGGCCACCACCATTTTCTAATTCGCATTCTTGTACGAAGGTTTGCAACAGCTTGATCACACTTGTCCACCCCACCCATGTGCTTATTGTAGCTTGCAATCAGGGACGGCTGGGGAATCGGAACTTTTGCCTTTTTTTCATGAGACCAGCGAGTGGCTGATGCCAGCTCCCAGTTTTCGAAGTTGGTGGCCACCGTGACAGCGTTATTGTCGTTCCAGCGACACACAAATACATCCTCTGACATGCGGTATTCACTGTAGCCTCGTTCTTCTCGCTTGAACTGGTTGACATCTTTTAGCGGGCAGTTTTCAACACGGTTGGCCCGTATTGTGCCAGTCGCACAGTAGCCCAACTGCCTCAAATGCCTCAGCAACGACAACGATGTAAAAAAGTTGTCAAAGTATATCTTTACGCCATTTTGGGCAGGCAACTTTGCGAGCTCTGTTAGGTTGAGAACCACACTTCCGCCTAATCCAAAATCTTGTTTTTCCGTGGATTTTCCGGTATACAGATTGAATGCTACCATATAGCCAGTACTGGCGCACATAGCCCAGTTTTTGAAGCCAAATCTAATTGGCTTTCCCCTTATAAACTGTTTGGCGTAATGTTTGCCGTAGTATGGTATCATACTTTCATCGACGCTGTAATGCTCGTCTAAACCATAGTGTTTTTGAAAACTCTTACCTAGGCTATCTAGCAGCGGACGCAACTTGAACAGTCTGTCAGAAGATGCTGATAGCTTTATGTTGTCATTCAAATGTAAATGTTGGAGTATTGCCTCAAATCTGTTACATCTAATGCTATCTGCGAGAATCTTCGGCACATCGTTGTCTCGAGAGAAATACAGCCTTTTGTTTGGTAACTTGGCGTAGCCCGACAGCATCATCGCACCCAAAATAACGTAAATTTCGTCTTCTGTAACCATCAAAGATTTATTTTTCTGACCTGCGTACAGATTTGTTTGGTCTACAATGTGTTTCACTAACTCTTTGTGGAAAAAGAGCTTGAAATAATCCAAGGGGTCATTGCAATTTCGACTTTCTTCTGAAGTTGGTTGTGCTGTAAAATCTGGGCATGTAAAGTCGGGTAACTGTTTTTTCCATAATGTCGTCCTTTTCTTCTTAGCTTGTGACTTTTTAGGCGGGTTTTTGCGCGTTTGTAGATGAGAAAGGGGCTTATTATCTTCACCGTCACTTTCTTCACTTGTTGAGGAAGGCAACCGTAATGGCTCAGCACTTGATGATGGAAGATTCGACGAACCATCTCTCGTTGGTCGCAAACGTTGCAACTCACATCTACTTTGAAGCAATGTGCGGCCCAAATGGTTTAGGTTGGCACCATGTTCATCATCAGATGCGTCACTGTCTTCATCCGTAGCCTGTCCACTGCGTTCAATAGGTGGCTCAACATAAATAAGGTTTTCATCAGCCTCACAAGCATCTTCGCATTCCAAAGCTAATAAAATTTCATGCACCTTCAAGCTGAAAAAAAACAAAAAGAAAACCACACCTTAGGGTCCGCCATGCATAGCGTTCGATATATCGGACGGTATCAAAATCACACTCACAAGAAGCAAAGTAACAATGGGCCTATAGAAAAAAAGTATTTTTTATGTAGTTTGATAATATTGCAACAAGCAGAATAAGTTTTATTTCTTCTATCTGTAATATAATACAAGTAAATCTAAATATTGCTCACCATTTTTTCCTAATAGTCCGACTTTCAGCCGCCATTTTCGAAAAAGCCAAATGACGAGCATCTGTTCATTCATTCACTCAACGCAATGCTGCCAACATAACAAAAATATGTTCAAGTTACGTTCAAAAACCAATTATAAGCAAATATTATTATTTTACTTTGCCAAATCATGAATTTACTTGCGTCCGATTTATCGGACGTTATGCTGTAATGGGTTAAAATCGCCACAAATAATTAACTTTTTTCTTTTATTACAAAGTATAATGAGGGCATCCTCCATAATTTTCTCGAACATTTCAAAATTGCCATGGCCGTTTTCATCTCTCGGAGGTCTGTAGACACAAACAATAATATGGCTATCCAACTCAACACAGGATACCTCTATTTGTCTTTCTACAGTAAGTGCAAGAATATCTTTCCGTTGTTTCACCTTAATATTATTTTTTACTAAGATTAAAGAACCACCTCTATCGGCAGTCTTTCTATTGTAACAACTGACAATTTTGTAATTATTTATGTTAAAAGACATCATATTTTCCTTTAACCAGTGTTCTGTAATACAAATAACATCGGTGTCTGAATGATTAAGAAATAATTCTAACACAAGTTCTTTGCCAGGTATCCCCTGCATGTTTTGATGGGAAATATTTAAGTGGGGCTTACCCTTTGTCCTAGTATTTTTCATTTGATTGCCAGAAAACCCCTGCTTATTTTGTAAAATTTTCTTTGAGGGGTCCTCTTTTGTCGAACTCTGGATTCAATGTACCGCCCTCGCCGTAAATACATCATTTTGCTCACCTGAGACACAAATAACTATTCTGAGTTTGAGAAGCCAATTTCGCAAAGTACTCTTACAGGAATGGTATGTCATCGGGTAAATTTGTAGCTGTTTGTTAATGCGGTTATATAAAAAATCTTCCATAAAAGTGTGCTGGTACTGAAAGAAGCATGTTCTTGATTTAATTGTGATGTGAACTGTAGCGCTCCTCAATGTAACGCTCCTGGTGCTATGCTCCTAGCACTGATGTAATGCTTAATTGATAGTTATAAATCATAACACGTTGGTTTGCTTTTGTGGTTGTTTTATTTTCTTTTACACTTTTTACAAAAGGGATCCACAACTGGCTCGATAGCTATTAATCTAATCCTCACTATAATTTAGCTCAGTCACTGGCCGAAGCCTACGGTCAAGTGTGTCACATTGACTTCCACATCCAATCCTTTTTCTTTTTTTAAAACTATAAACAAGTAACGGTGCCAAAGTGACACCCACTCTAAAGAGGCCCGTATACAATAAACAACCTACCTTACAGAACCATGTCTTTCCTGCGTTTACTGCAAACAACATATAGTCAAACTGCGTGTTGGAGTGGCGTCGGAGAACTGATCTTTTGATGTAGAGTTGACGGACTGTGAGTACCCTGCAAGACTGGTATAGTTCTAGGGTGGGGTATCTATAGGGTATCTTTAGAACGGATCGTTGTGCACGCTCCAGTTTCAATATGTAAGTCTTACAAGATGCCCCCCCCAGGACTTAATAAAATAGCCTAGGATGGATTCGCACATAGCGTAGTATACCTGCGAAAGGAGCTAAAGCCTAAAGCTGACTTGATATGGTCTGTCCATCTCATGGGTGATGGCTGTTATCAAAATAATAGAGATCAGTTACCTAATAACATATGAATGCATACGATACATCACGACGAAGTGGTGGGTCAGGGTAGGCCAAGGCTCAACGGGCTCGAAGTGGTGGGTCAGGGTCACAGATCACCCCCAATAGATACCGCATGATGAGACATTTGCACTGGACCGAGCTCTTTAAATCGTAAAATTGCATAACATACACAAGCTATATGCTTAGACACTGCTTTTGGTCCCATACCAGCTGCACACTCACACATGGATTGAACAATTTTTCCATCAGATTCAAAAGCAATGCTCATAAAATATGACAATGCTTTCGTGTTTTCAGAGTGGACTTGTCCCCTATAAAAATGCAAATTATTTTGTGTTCATGTCACTAGAGCCACCAAATATTCATTTATCATCATTTTATAGCCTTTTCTATGAACTGCAGCACACTCCGTCATACCCATATTGTCTTTGTAAACCTCTAAAAAGTAAGTAGAAATATTCACTATATAGATATAGTGAATATTTACTATATAGATATAGAGAAGTCAGGTGATACACTTTTCGATGTTACGCTGATGTATGAACTGTCCGAAGGCCACTCAACAGTATACGCCAAATCGTTATTTTTTATTCCATCTGTTATGTTTCCAACAAAATTATTATTTCTAGCATAGTCTTGAAGCCTGTAAAAAGAAAAACACAGCTGTAATCTGGATAAACAAGCCAACTTTAGACAAGAAATTGTTTGTAAATATAAAAAAACTAACCTCTCAATTAGCTGTTCTTTCAGACCGTTTAATTTTGCACCTCTTTTTCTTAACTCCACTTTTAAAGCACTGACATTCATAGATCCGTAATCTGTTTTTGCCATAATTAATCTAAAGTATTGTTAATACTCGCAATATTCAATTAATTAGAAATATAAAAGCGCGCGCGTAGCCAACTGGTAAACAAACAGTGACATTTGACGTTTCGAAGACCTCACGCTACACAAGCCCCTCTAGCGGCGATTTCATACGCGATAGCCCTCATTACCTTAAACTACCTATCCTGGACCAATATATACTGAATAGAATTACTGTGAGTTATAATACATCCCATACAGATTATATTAGGTACTAGCTGCCTGCATGCAACTAAGTTCGCTTGATGTTGATTCCCGTGGGAACCTGTACTTTTCCCATGGTAAAATATAGCCTTCCTCGATAAATAGGCTATCCAATAGTTGTGACGAAACAAACATTTCGTTTATTTCTCAGTAGGTAGAAATATATTTGTTTAAACAATCTCCAAAATGTGGATAAACTTTAAGAGCTATGAAATAAGTTGTAAATCATAAATTTAAAATGAATATGGTTTAACTTCACCGTTGCTTTCAGTGGATATCGAATTATGACCATTTTACACATTTGTGATGTTGTTTTGAAATGTCGCATTTACTATGGCTCATTCAATCGAAACTCATACGTAAGGGTGTTTAGTTACGATATAGTTTGGTAGGTCAAACAGATGCGTAGTTAGTTCAATGATGGAAATACAGATGGCGGTCGATCGCCTTTAAATTCCAGATGGTTTAACTCAAAGTAGAACTTTATTCACTATAATTGCAATAAGATGTTTTATATAGAAAACAAATGAGTATTATTTTATTTAGATTATTTTATGATTTTATAAAGTCTATTTCTAGTTGAACTGTGTGATCTAAAATATAAAGTGTGTATACGGTCTAGACCAGTAACCAATCAGAGCACTGAGTTTCGAATGGAAATGAAACAAACCAATGAGAATGACTCGCGGAGTTTAACATGGTGGTTTGGCGAGCATGCCTGAAGTAGGACGTTTTGGTGGGAATAGAAAATATAAAAGTGATGGGTCGAGATGAAAGGGGGTTTTTTGTTGCTGGTCGTCGAGTGAAGTGTGAGTTAAGACTCAGATTGTATTTTCGGAGCGGGGAGGTGGAGGCTGGGGTGTGGCGATGCTGCGTGTTGTTTCCTGCTGTGGCCTCCGATGTCCCGGGAATAGATGGAGAGGGAGATAAGCGACCTAGGTCCTAGACTTCCGGCTGCCGAAGCGATCATGCGCAAGTCATCGACGAGAAAGATTATTTATAATTCTAAGGCTTGTGATTTTAGGTTTTGTTTTGCATTCATGCTGCGGGTTTTATTTTGCGGTATTCGGATTCGTCAATTTGATGAGTTTTCAATTAATTCGTCCTCGTGATTTACTTTAAATGCATTTTGCGCAGACTTTTAAATTACCAGGCTTTCTTTTTCTGATCTTATTCTTGTTTGTCTTTTAGCTAAATGATTAAATTACGTAATCGAGGTTATGTAGTTAGGGAGACAAACACAATTATTTAGGTTTATGTAACAAATAAGTATCTGAAATTCGTATGACTACAAATAATTACGTTATTTTCTTCTCACTCTTGAAATACCTAAATACTTATAAAACTATCTAACAAACTAAATATTTTTTTGATTGTGGCTGTTTTGATCTTTCTTTTCTTGACCGTATATCATATTGGTTGGCCTACCTAACTTTACATTAAATGACAAACATATTCTAATTCCATATAGCATGTAGATTGACTTGGTTACTTGGTCATTCACAAAACACACACATACAAATTTACTCTACAAGAAGCTGACATTACTATAAGAACACTCTACTAGATTCTACACGGCCTAAGGTTTATTAGCAGTCATTCTCCCCTTCTGAAACGCCTCCGATTCAGAAGGTCGATCATTCTTACTGCATTGGAATTCGAACGAACTTGCGCTTTCCATTTTCCAAAGGCTGTCACTGATTTGAGTACTATCTGGTTCATACCTTTGTCGTAAGCACGTAGTGCCTGGACTTCTTCTTACTCATGGACTGGAGAACTACTCGCATACTCCGATTAAAAGATGGATTTGTACAATTCGGATTGATTTGACATTGTAGTACAGACCCTGGTCGCATTATTCAGGGACGCTCATCGCCCCTGTTTAGAGTGAAGTTTACTTCGCTGTAGAATGCCTGTGGACGGCCTGAAATCCGATAGAATCAAACCTACACACACGCTACATTATCAATCTAGTGACCTAAGTAGTTACGCTGAATTTACATGTCTTAAAACTAATTTATATATAAAATATCTGGATGAACATCCACATGGTTACGGAATAAAACTTAAGAGACGGGTCACTCAAGATAACCTCAATACTGAGTAGGTGCAAATAAAAATATCCCGTAACCGATCAACAAACATGTTGGAAGGACGGATAAGAGAAATCACAATATCAAATCATATAAAAAAATATAACCCAAATAGTCTATATGTAGTTGATTGGCAGGGAAACTAACTCGAGAGGGATTTGAGTAGGTTCAGATGGTCTCTAGGTGCTGGTGTATTCAGTTGGCTATTTCCAGGTCTTCAGCAGTCTAAATAATGCAGTCACGTAGATTGTATATGAGAATGTGTGGGAGGAGGATGGCCCCAAAACAGGTGAAAGATAACGCCAAAAGCGTAATAATGAACACATAGTTAACCCTATGTTTTCACATAAATTGTGTTTACAATTTTGAGTTAGTAAACACTTTTTATAAAATTTAAGCTTATTTTGCTTAGCTAAACCTAACTTCATCTGTCTTGGGTCCGTAGAACTCGGTTGACCTCCACTGGTGTTGGGCGGGGTCGTGGGCCCTTCCCTAGGGCCCGTGTCCCTTCTGGCCGTGAGCTCTAGCACAAACTCTCCTTTATAAACACATGTAATCGAAATGTCTTTTAAATGGTTATTTACTTGGAATGTATTCTAATAAGCACGGACTCAATGCTTATCAATATTTTTATGTCACTTATATTCATCACTGGCTGGGGAACCTCATGACGATACTGTTTAACCAAAACCACTCTAAAAAGAACTTTAGGTTATTACTATCACAACGTCTGCAGTCCTACCCATAGACGATCACCCACTACTTTGGCCAAATCATCTAAATAAGATACTCGCAATCGTTGGTATTAGAATCTTTCTAATTGGAGAAATATTCCAATAAAAATGCGTAAGGGTTAAATTCCGTCTGACATTAAATTAATGATTAGCTGGTTATATCTTTAAATTTACTTTTCATAGAATCGTTCGGTTAACTCGTGGGGTTTATTCATATTATTTCAATTAACTCGAGGGGGTTTGTTACAATTTGGTGTCGTAGTGACCAGGATTTTGGGACTTGTTTGTTTAAGACTGATTTTACTTTCTAACATGTTATATTGAAGTAGTTAGTAAGAAATTAGTACAAAAATGTAGACTACAACGTCTACAATTTGATGTTTGTGAAAACGGAGTAGAGTCTAAAAGGTTTTGGTTTCAGTATTTTCGTGGGGTCTATCAGTTTAGTGTTGGTTTATAAGGGGACTTATACCTAGTATATTTAATATGTTATTTTATATTTTATTGCATTGAGAAGGGGTGGATAAATAAATGACGACCCGAATGGCCGAGTCGGCAGTGACCCTGCCTACGAAACCAAGGGTCCCGGGTTCGAGTCCCGGTGGGGGCAAATATTTGTTTGATGATAACGGATACTTGTACCCTAGTCATGGGTGTTTATCTATCTAAGTATAATATTTATCTATATAAGTATGTGTATCGTTGTCTAGTGCCCAAGATACAGGGAATCCTAGTTTGGGGCTAGATCAATGTGTGTAAATAGTGTCCAAGTTATTAAAAAAATTAAAAAAATAATAATAAATGGAGGTACTTTTAGACACAAAATCAGGCCAGCAATGGACCGAATATTTTTGACAACGGGTAGACCTGTCTGCGTTTGTGAAATGCGGTTATGGTGTAAGATATCCTAGGCCTGCTCAAGGACGGACGCATATATATATTTTTTCTCATTAAATTTAAGGGGACTAAGGTACGTACGCATAACCACACCACATGTGGTGTCGAGGGTTTTTTTTTTCTCTCCGTCCGAGTCTCGTAAGTGCCCAGCCCACATTCAGCTGGTTGGTTATATATATATTTTGCGTAATGGGTGCTGTTGGTGTGTGGGCAAGTTCTCAGAATGGTTTCAAGTATCGTTACAATAGGGGCACTTATCTTTGTATAATATATGGGGCATAATTAAAATGACACAAGTATTTTTAACTGTCTGTTAGAATAAAGAAAATTATAAATAGGGATTATATTTTATTGGAGTGATGTCTGGTTGAGTTGTTTTGCAAGCGAGTGACAACGTCACCGGGGTCTGACCCAGATCTAACTTTCGATGCTAGTCCCTACGTGCAACCACGGTGTGCGGGATCGATGATAATAGCAAATAGTGACAGCATTGCTTCCACAAAGCCTAGGTCCGCTGTGATGAACGGATTATCAGAGGTCTCATAACTCGCATACTAAATTTAAACCCTGCAGGATGGATGTCTTGACTGTAAAGGTCAAGATTGTCTACGGTGTGGAAGGTGAGAGCTCTACATCGGGGGTCTTTCCGGCTCTGTTCTGGAGGGCCATCGTTAGAACAGAGTGAACAAGGGTGACAATGGTCCATTTGTATCTTGCCTTATTTTATGTGTCAAACGTGGGGGTGAGAATCCCTAGGGAACAAAATCATATTGAGCACTGGCTTGTCAATTGAATGCAACCATGATCATCACATCATTAAATCATACTATTAGGTTGTAGAACCCTTGTGTCATTTCAGGGATTTTTCTTTAATGAGTTATTTTAATTATGTACGATTATGAACAAAGTGGGAAAAAAAAAAAAAAAAATATTAATTTCGCTAAACTTCTTAAAATTTTAAGGGGACTTTATAAGGGGATGTAGTTGACAAAACCAACCTTAAAATTAAAATTTGTAATTTATTTTTCTCTCACTCTCTCTCTCTAGCGCACTCTGAAAACTTAAGTAGCTTTAATTATGGATTTGAATGGGTTGCGATATTGTTTAATTTAGTAAATAAAATTTTATTCCGGTTAGCTACTTAAAATTTTAAGGGTACATTGTGACGAAACAAACATTTGGTTTATTTCTCAGTAGGTAGAAATATATTTGTTTAAACAATCTCCAAAATGTGGATAAACTTTAAGAGCAATGAAATAAGTTGTGAATCATAAATTTAAAATGAATATATATGGTTTAACTTCACCGTTGCTTTCAGTGGATATCGAATTATGACCATTTTACACATTTGTGATGTTGTTTTGAAATGTCGCATTTACCATGGCTCATTCAATCGAAACTCATGCGTAAGGGTGTTTAGTTACGATATAGTTTGGTAGGTCAAACAGATGCGTAGTTAGTTCAATGACGGAAATACAGATGGCGGTCGATCGCCTTTAAATTCCAGATGGTTTAACTCAAAGTAGAACTTTATTCACTATAATTGCAATAAGATGTTTTATATAGAAAACAAATGAGTATTATTTTATTTAGATTATTTTATGATGTTATAAAGTCTATTTCTAGTTGAACTGTGTGATCTAAACTATAAAGTGTGTATACGGTCTAGACCAGTAACCAATCAGAGCACTGAGTTTCGAATGGAAATGAAACAAACCAATGAGAATGACTCGCGGAGTTTAACATGGTGGTTTGGCGAGCATGCCTGAAGTAGGACGTTTTGGTGGGAATAGAAAATATAAAAGTGATGGGTCGAGATGAAAGGGGGCTTTTTGTTGCTGGTCGTCGAGTGAAGTGTGAGTTAAGACTCAGATTGTATTTTCGGAGCGGGGAGATGGAGGCTGGGGTGTGGCGATGCTGCGTGTTGTTTCCTGCTGTGGCCTCCGATGTCCCGGGAATAGATGGAGAGGGAGCTAAGCGACCTAGGTCCTAGACTTCCGGCTGCCAAAGCGATCATGCGCAAGTCATCGACGAGAAAGATTATTTATAATTCTAAGGCTTGTGATTTTAGGTTTTGTTTTGCGTTCATGCCGCGGGTTTTATTTTGCGGTATTCGGATTCGTCAATTTGATGAGTTTTCAATTATTTCGTCCTCGTGATTTACTTTAAATACATTTTGCGCAGACTTTTAAATTACCAGGCTTTCTTTTTCTGATCTTATTCTTGTTTGTCTTTTAGCTAAATGATTAAATTACGTAATCGAGGTTATGTAGTTAGGGAGACAAACACAATTATTTAGGTTTATGTAACAAACAAGTATCTGAAATTCGTATGACTACAAATAATTACGTTATTTCCTTCTCACTCTTGAAATACCTAAATACTTATAAAACTATCTAACAAACTAAATATTTATTTGATTGTGGCTGTTTTGATCTTTCTTTTCTTGACCGTATATCATGTTGGTTGGCCTACCTAACTTTTCCTTAAATGACAAACATATTCCAATTCCATATAGCATGTAGATTGACGTGGTTACTTGGTCATTCACAAAACACACACATACAAATTTACTCTAAAAGAAGCTGACATTACTATAAGAACACTCTTCTAGATTCTACACGGCCTAAGGTTTATTAGCAGTCATTCTCCCCTTCTGAAACGCCTCCGATTCAGAAGGTCGATCATTCTTACTGCATTGGAATTCGAACGAACTTGTGCTTTCCATTTTCCAAAGGCTGTCACTGCTTTGAGTACTATCTGGTTCATACCTTTGTCGTAAGCACGTAGTGCCTAGACTTCTTCTTACTCATGGACTGGAGAACTACTCGCATACTCCGATTAAAAGATGGATTTGTACAATTCGGATTGATTTGACATTGTAGTAGATTTGTAGACCCTGGTCGCATCATTCAGGGACGCTCATCACCCCTGTTTAGAGTGAAGTTTACTTCGCTGTAGAATGCCTGTGGATGGCCTGAAATCCGATAGAATCAAACCTACACACACGCTACATTATCAATCTAGTGACCTAAGTAGTTACGCTGAATTTACATGTCTTAAAACTAATTTATATATAAAATATCTGGATGAACATCCACATGGTTACGGAATAAAACTTAAGAGACGGGTCTCTCAAGATAACCTCAATACTGAGTAGGTGCAAATAAAAATATCCCGTAACCGATCAACAAACATGTTGGACTGATGGATGAGAGAAATCACAATATCAAATCATATAAAAAAAATATAACCTAAATAGTCTATATGTAGTTTATTGGCAGGGAAACTAACTCGAGAGGGATTTGAGTAGGTTCAGATGGTCTCTAGGTGCTGGTGTATTCAGTTGGCTATTTCCAGGTCTTCAGCAGTCTAAATAATGCAGTCACGTAGATTGTACATGGGAATGTGTGGGAGGAGGATGGCCCCAAAACAGGTGAAAGATAACGCCAAAAGCGTAATAATGAACACATAGTTAACCCTATGTTTTCAGATAAATTGTGTTTACAATTTTGAGTTAGTAAACACTTTTTATAAAATTTAAGCTTATTTTGCTTAGCTAAATCTAACTTCATCTGTCTTGGGTCCGTAGAACTCGGTTGACCTCCACTGGTGTTGGGCGGGGTCGTGGGCCCTTCCCTAAGGCCCGTGTTTCAGTTTCAGTTTCAGTTTATTAGTTTCATGAACAATTTTACATTGTGTTTGAAATTAAGTACATGGTTTAAAAAAAGAAAAAAAATAACAAAATAACAATAATAATAATACAAATTACAATCAATTATTTGCGAAAATTAACGATAGATGCCTTATCATTACAATAATGTCTATGCTTACCATCTAATTCCATGTCAGTATTAATAAAAAATGTCAGTATTAATTAAAAACAAACTTAAGATACTCACCAAAAGTGTAGAGTTATGATCACTCAAAAATAATTCTAAAAACATACAATAAACAAAACAAAAATAAAATATATCTTTAAGATACATATTATAATAATGAATGAAAAAATGTATGTCAATGTTATTTAGTAGATATAAAATCATCAATGCTGTAAGGGCACATTTTTAACAAATATTGTTTCAGTTTTCGTTTGAAGCTGCTGTGTGTGATTAGAAGTTTGAGCTCAATTGGTAGATGCCTGAATAACAATAGTGACTGATATCCAGATGCATGTCGTGCTATCTCTAGCCTGGGTGCTGATACTATCTGAAAATCCTTTCTACGCGAAGTCTCTCTAATAAATCTCTGTTCCTCACTTTCTACTTTGTCTATATTCTTGGATAGGCTGACCAACGCCATTAATATATATATAGAGCTGGAACTGTTAGAATGCCCAACCTAAGGAAATGCGGTTTGCACGAATCAGTTTGAGAAATGCGAACTATTGTGCGTAGTGCTCTTTTTTGCATTACAAACGCCTTGCTGATATTATAACTATAACTATTTCCCCACAATTTTATACTATATCGCATTTTCGACTCGACAAGCGCATAGTACACAGATATCAGATATCCCTCTGGTACAGCATCTCTTAAGCTTCTAAGTGCATAGCAAGCTGAACTAATGCTATTTTCTAGGGCAGTAAGTTCACACTTCCAATTTAATGAGGAATCTATATGGACTCCTAAAAACTTAAAAGACTCGACCATGGTAACCTTATTTCCACTTAGAGTTGCATTGATGGCGTCAGTATTGCGAGCAGTTGTTCTAAATAAGAGTAGATTCGTTTTGTTTGAATTTATTCTCAACTTATTTATTGTGAACCATGACTGGAACATTACGAGTATAGCATTAACTTTGCATTCGAGTGAAGCCAGATCATTATCTGAGATCACAGTATTTGTGTCATCTGCATACACGACCAACTTACTATCAGGCATAGAGTTGCCAATGAACTCGAACAAATCGTTTGTAAAAATAATGAAAAAAATGGGGCCCAATATGGAGCCTTGCGGTACACCTCTGGTGACAGGCACTAATTTCGACCGTGTGACCATTTAAATCCCGTTCTCAATCGTCGATAGTTCGACAAACTGTTTCCTATTTGTAAGATATGATTTTATCAGTTCGAAGCATTTGCCCTGCACACCATAATGATCTAGTTTACTGAGCAATATGTCATAATCTACGAAATCAAATGCCGAACTTAGGTCCAAGAATAGTGCAGCTACTTTCAGTTTGTTATCTAGATTTCTTAGTACATCGTCTACCAAAGTATCGATTGCATCACTTGTCCCCAACCCTTCTGATAACCGAATTGTCTATTACTTATTATTTTGTTTGTTACTAAATGTGCCAGTAATCTTGTCTTGATGAGTTTTTCAAATATTTTAGATAGAGTTGGTAACAAAGAAATGGGCCTGTAATTTGTCGGGTCTGTATTTGTACCCTTTTTGTGGACTGGTAGTACCCTCGCTATTTTAAGCTGTTCCGGAAAAATGGCCAGATCTATGCAGTTGTTTAAGAATTTTACGATAGGCTTTGCCAATATATCAATATTTTTTTTAATTATGGTTATCGGAACATCATCGAAACCACATGACTGTTTATTCTCGAACAGTTGCACCATTTTCTTATTCAGATATTTCTATTTCAGATGTCAGTCCGAATACCATCTTACACATAACAGTCGGACAGTTTTCGGTTAACAGATCCTGTGCTTGCCGAGATCCAATTTTAATTTCTCTAGAATTAGCGACGAGCTTTTTCGAGAAAAGGTCCACGATGTCCATAGGCCTGTCAATAATATTATCATTTACCTTTATCAGCAACTTTTTTGTTATGGAGTTAGATTTCTTATTTCTGTGCCTATTTACAACATTCCATATGGCTTTTGTGGAGTGATTTGCCTTCTCGAGTTCAGACCTTACCGCTAATTTCTTTGCTGCTATCAACACTCTTCTGTAGATTTTTATATAATTATCACGATATTGCTTAACGCTATGGTCACAGTTGCTTGTGATCTCTTAGAACTCTTTTCATGTTACTCGATGTTTTAATACCTGGGGTGATCCATTTAATTCTGCTACAATTCCGTTGTGAAATTTTTCTCCTTTTTTTAACAAAACACATTTGGAATATTTTATTAAAACTAGATAAGAATCCGTTTATACCCTTCTCATTCAGATTCTCTTTTTGAACCTTGTCCCTAAACAGTTCATTATTTGTGTAAGAGAAATGCCTACGTTCTATTACTATGTCGTGATCACTTTTCTGCGCTAGACCAGGCAAATTGAGGTCACAGAAAATGGCCGCATGACCATCTGCTAGGCCATTGTGGTCCACTTTTGTACCTTCGACTAGTTCTTCTGGTAAATTCGGCAAAAAATTATCAAGGCATGATCCGCCGTCATTTTTCACAAAGGTAGTTTCTCCAATAAGATCCCTAAAATTGTAGCACTTAAGAAGTGACAAGAATTCACTGCGCCTATTACTATCACAGAGTGTGTTTATATTGAAATCACCGCAAATGACACATTTTTTATCGAAAAAATGCTCCAAAGTCCTATCTAAATTTTCCATAAACTCATTGAAAGTGTCATAGTCAGGGTTCCGATAGCAACAGATTATACAAAGGTTTGTGTCATCATCTGAGACGCCACATACCTCAAAACTCTTGCTTTTATATAACTTTTTACAAATTGCTATATTTTTGACTGATTTTTGATTCTGTGATAAAATAAGAGAACCTCCTCGTTTCATTGCTACTCTTGTGTTGTGGTCAGCTAAAATGTAGTTTTCCATTTTAAATAATGGTATTTGATGTTTATTTAGGAAGTTTCAGTTTCAGTTTAGTTTATTTCTGTACAATATACATTGTGTTGAAAATAATAAAATCTTACTCTAATAATAATAATTTACTAACTATAATATGCTATTCTAAATATTATAGCAATAAAGTTCAGTCAAACAAACACTTTTACAACAAAATAATCAATATTAATCAATTTTGATCATCCGTGAACTCGTTTAGTGAGTAATAACCCTTTTCCAATAGAAAGTACCTCAATTGCGTTTCAAATTTATTATAATTAGTGGTTAATTTTAACTCTATTGGTAGCCTATTAAACAATTTAACAGCCTGATAGCGGGCACTATGCTGCACAATGTTAAGGCGAGGACATAATTTCTGTTCGAGGTCTTTTCTTCTTGAGCTAAGACGTACTTTTCGTTCAGCTTCCGATTCTATATTGTAAAGACGTTTCTTCAAGTCGCATAGTATTATGAATATGTACAGGCTAGGGACTGTCAATATTGCTAGTTCTGCAAAGTGAGGCTTACAGGATTCCCAATGTGGTGCTCGTACTATTATCCTAATTGCCCTTTTCTGAATCGTGAAAGCTGTTTTTATGTTATATTGGTAGCTGTTCACCCACCATTTAATGCTGTACCTAAGTTTAGATTCCACAAGTGCATAGTATACAGTCTTCAACTGGTCTTTTGTAAGTTCATCGCGTAGACTTCTAAGGGCATAGCAAGCTGAACTAATAAAGCCTTCTATAGCTTTTAATTCACATTTCCAGTTAAGCAGTGAGTCTATATGCACACCCAGGAACTTTACTTCATCTACTAGTGAAATTTGTGCACCATTAAGATATATATCTATAGTCTCTTTATTTTTCGCTGTAGTCTTAAAGAGAATTGCCCCTGTTTTGGAGGAGTTAAGTTGGAGATTATTATTTGTAAACCAATTGAAGAACAGTGAAAGAGTGGCATTAACTATGGAACTAAGTTCGTCATTGCTATCTGCCGCAGCTATAGCGTTTGTGTCATCTGCAAAAATAACAAGTTCTACCTCAGGCGCAGAATTATCAATAAAATTTATGAGATCATTAATAAAAGTTATAAACAGAAAAGGGCCCAAAATAGAACCTTGTGGAACGCCTCTTGTTATCTTCACTCTTTTAGACTGATAGGTCACATCTTTCTGTCACATTTTTCATCTGTATGAACTGAAACCGGTTTTGCAAATATGACTTCAATAGTGTCAACGATTTGCCCCTTACCCCATAGAAGTCTAATTTTTTCAATAGTAAGTTATGATCCACTGTATCATATGCGGAGCTTAGGTCAAGGAATAAACCAGCAACTCTCTTTTTGTCATTTAATTTGGCAAATATTTCATCCAACAATGTATCAATGGCATCTGCTGTGCTTACTCCTTTCTGATAACCAAATTGCCTTTTATTTAGTTCTTTATGTTTATTTAAATGTCTAACAAGTCTGGTCTTAATGAGTATTTCGAAGATTTTTGAAATAATTGGTAACAAGGATATTGGTCTATAATTGTATGGGTCTTTCTTGCTTGCTTTTTTTTTTAAATTGGCAATACTTTGGCTATCTTAAGTTGATCCGGGAAAATTCCGGCCTTAGCACACATATTAAAAAAATAAGCTAATGGTTCCGCTAATAGATCTATGTTATACTTAATTATCTTTATAGGCATATCGTCAAAACCACATGACCGCTTCGCTGGCATGTATTTAACCTCTCTTTCAATTTCTAGTGCGGTAACCTCTTTCCAGTCCATCTCTCCTTCTGTTCTTATAACATTTCTCTCTAAAAAGTTTATTGCTAGTTCTGTGTTTCCCATAGTCAGTGCACTACTGTTATCAAATTTTTCTGAAAAAACATCAACTATTTGTTGGGACTCATCAATTAATATATTTTCTATTTTTAATTTAATTGTTTCTCTTATATTATTTATATTTGTACTTCGGTGTTTATCCACTACGTTCCATATATACTTTGCTGAATTTTTTGCGTAGATTATGTCAGATTGAATCGCCATCTTTTTTGCAGTTCTTACTATTTTTCTATAGAGTCTTAGGTACTTTATTTTATAACATACGACTGAGTCATCAGTAGTATTTTTATAAGCACAACATAAGACACGTTTCATTTTGCTAGATATTTTTATTCCTTTTGTTAGCCATTTAAGTTTTTGCTCAGTTCGTAAACTAACATTTTTCCTTCTTTTTTTAAAACTTTGATTGAAGCATTTATACAGTTTCGTTAGGAAACTATTAATACCCTCAAGTTTCCAGTCTATATTGTTTAAGCTCTGTTTAAAGTTGTTGTTGTTTCGAGCGCTGAACAATCTATTTTCTACAAAAATTACATCTTCCCTCCCTTTAACTTTTCCCTGATCCAGCCGAACTTCCACTTCGCAGAATAATGCAGCGTGTCCATCTGATAGTCCATTATGATCCAGGTTGATATTTGATATGTGGTCTTGTGGCAGGTTGGTTAGAATGTTGTCGAGGCATGATTCTGCACCCCCACAAGCGTAAGTTACTTCACTAAAAAGAGGTCTGAAATTATAGCATTTCAATAGGCTCAAGAACTCCGTTTGATTTTTATTTTCAATCAGTAAATCAACATTGAAATCACCGCAAATGAGACACATTCTGCCAAAGGTGCTATCCATTAACTTTTCCAAGCATTCCATAAAAACGTCAAAATTATTTACCTTTGGGTTATTTCTATACACACAAAATACATACAAATTTGTCTCGATATCTCAAAAACCACATATCTCAAAATATTCCGTTTTATACAGAGATTCTCCTAATTTAAGAATTTCTGTCTTCCTATCTTTTAAACCTAATATCATAGATCCACCCCTACTCATCTTCACCCTAGAGTTACCCGAAATTACAACATAATTTTGTAAACTAAATAACGCAAGCTGATCTTTTTTCAAAAAATGTTCAGTAATACATAAATATTGTGGTTTGTTATCTAATTCTTCCAAATATAACTCTAAGTCGTCTTTTTTTGTATTGATACCACATAAAATTTGTAGAAAAATCAGTGTCTTTGATAGAACATACTCGCAGTCTTTAAACTCTTCTGTAGAAACATTAAAAGTACTAATATCACTGGCCTTATTAATTACGAAAAAACTCGTGATTTATGTTGTCTGTTTGGGTGGATGCTTCAGTATAATTACAGACAAAAGTCCGCAACACTTCAGTCTGCGTGTTTGCATGAACTCTCTTGGCAGAAATACTGATCACTCCGTCAGCACGCCCGCAATCATTCCGCATCCAATGCTCATTGTTGTATTTTGTATGCATTGTATTTCTCCACAAACTTCTACACGTATTTAATTAATGTATTCTATGCCTGTTGTCCTCTGAGCAGAAAACCTCTACAAGACAAGTGTGAGCGCATCCAGAGACAACGTTTCTATACAGAGTGTTTAGCATGCCTATGTTTAGATTTTTATTTCTATATGCCTCACCCAGCAAAACATTGGTGTGTAATAGTTTTTCAAAGCAATTACTGAGAGTACATTTCAATTTAGTCTGATTTTTGTCATTGGAGCCCACCAATATCACAACAAAGTCTGACTTGGTGAACTCCTTACATAAAAACTCACAATTATTCAGTATTTGTTCAGTGGTCGCATAAGGTTTCAGAATGGCTGACACTAAAAAGTTTTGTCCTAGACATTTTTGTAGTCGATGACGCATACCCCTTCCGTCTTCATCAGCAAGGATCAGTACTTTTTGTCTCAAACATCCCGATTTCCTATCGTCCAGCTTAACAGTGCTCGGTAAGGCAGATATATTGTGGTTTTTTCTTAATACTATCTAGATATACCTCCAGCTCATCCTTTTTGGATGTAACTCCACATACATTTTGATGGTAAATGTGGATGTTAGTAATATTATTTGTTTCTGTCACTATATTATGTTGGATTACTTTGCCACTATTTGTATTATTCTTCTGTACGAAAAAACTCCATGTCTGCGATTTGATCCGAGGAAACCGTAAAATCTGTCTGTGTCTGCCTATCAGCCAGAGTAACCAAGCATGTCTGAGCTATTGCATTTACACCGGTACTTCCACACACAGACAGTTTCTGTCGTTCATTATCATTTTTATATTCAATACTATCTATATGACATTTTTTGTAATCGAAAAATTTCAAAGCATAGGTTATCCTTAAAATCTCTCTTAATAGCTGTCTACATGCGTGCTTTTTGTCAAAACTGCTCTCAACAAATTTATAGTCATCATTACATATGTCCAAAAAAGTCGTATGCCTAAATCGCGATGATAAAAGATGAGTTGACTGTACTATCATTCAAGTATTTACCTTTAGTAAGTTTACAGAGTATCACTTTACATTGGAGGAGACGTCCCAAATTATAGTAAAGTAGAGATTTCACTCGCAGCGGATCTCTATCATTTGATCCTCCAAGTATGATGATGATATCGTTACTTCCATAAGTCTGGCAGAGCGAATGAGATGTGCTCAGAACGTGGTCCATGGTAGCGTAGGGCTTAATAAACGACTCTACCACATACTGGCTCCCTAGTTGTTCTTGTAGGATTCTACACATTCCTCTGCCTTGTTCATCTCCCAAGATCATCACTCGTCTAATTGTTGGTCTGTTTTGATGACTTGTTTGGCTTTTAATTATCTGTTCATCTGCTGGGATCATGACTCGTCGCAATTTCTTCTCAACCGATGTTTGTATTGACGCTAATTCATTTTCAGCCCGAAACTCTACAGTCTTGCCTGTTGAACTGTTTAGCTTGCTATGCGTAGTCATTGCGTCCTGTGTCGGCAGTATTTTCTCAGATTTTCCGCCGGAAATACGACCGTTTATCAACTGAATTGAGGAAATTCAGTGGTTTTTTCCGGGCAGATCCCATTTGTATCTTACGATATTGAGGAGAGTAAAATCTTAGATATGGTTTATGTGCGCTTGTAGATTCATCTAGACCCACAGCTTTGTATAACTCAATTTTCTTATTTTTCTCTACTAGGAGCTTATTTAGTGAGGATATTTCCAGGCTTAGTTTGTCTACCTCCAAGTTTGCAGCGTCAAGTTCCATACGTAGCTTATGGTTGCTCTCTCTCAGATCTTCCATCTGTTCCCCACTCTCCATTTCATCAGGCATGCTTTGATAGCTGAGGTCCAAGATAGAGCAATTTTGCTGATGAAGACTTGGAATCAATTTACGAGGCCATCTCTTTGTGACCCTTCTGGCCGTGAGCTCTAGCACAGACCCTCCTTTATAAACACATGTAATCGAAATGTCTTTTAAATGGTTATTTACTTGGAATTTATTCTAATAAGCACGGACTCGATGCTTATCAATATTTTTATGTCACTTATATTCATCACTGGCTGGGGAACCTCATGAATACTGTTTAACCAAAACCACTCTAAAAAGAACTTTAGGTTATTACTATCACAACATCTGCAGTCCTACCCATAGACGATCACCCACCACCACTTTGGCCAAATCATCTAAATAAGATACTCGCAATCGTTGGTATTAGAATCTTTCCAATTGGAGAAATATTCCAATAAAAATGCGTAAGGGTTAAATTCCGTCTGACATTAAATTAATGGTTAGCTGGTTATATCTTTAAATTTACTTTTCATAGAATCGTTCGGTTAACTCGTGGGGTTTTTTCATATTACATATTTCAATTAACCCGAGGGGGTTTGTTACATAGTGAAAGAATTTTTCAAATAAGACCAATAGTTTTTGAGATCATCACGTTGGTACAAACAAACAAACTCTTCAGCTTTATTATTAGTATAGATATACATACCAGTTTGGTGTTAGTGAATCCCCCGAACCAAAGGTTGCAGGTTCAATCCTATTCATGATATCAATTATATCAATCCTAATTTGTATGCATGAACATGTCTGTTTTTACTGTCTGGGTGTTTCTATTTATATTAAGTATGGATTTACAAAAAAAAAGTATGTTTATCAGTTGGCTTGTATCCATACTACAAGCTTTGCTGAGTTTGGGACAAGTTGGCTTTGTCTGAGATAGTTTCCTGAGACATATTTTTTTATTCCATTTCATATAGCTTCGGTGCCAAAGGAAATACTTACCAACAACAAACATATTTGTTCTGTGCTTTTGTTATGTGTGAATGTATTTTGTATAAGTCTGCACCCTGTACATATTCCCATGGTATCCTAAACTTGGTATTGTCTATTTTGGGAACAGTTGAATATGTTTGTGATGTCCCAAAAATTATTAAGTATTTTTATTTATTATAATTATGTTATTATAATTCAGATTTCTCCAGAAGAAGCACGTTTGATAGAGCAGCAAACAAGGGAACAGTCACAAAATAAAATTTGGCATAATGAACGAAGCCTAAGGATAACTGGGTCTCACGTTTTCAATACATATATGCAAATTTACGGACAGAAGAGACAAAGTGAAATATGCTGAAGATATTTTGTCTCCCAAACAATTTAAAAGCGAAGCTACAGAATGGGGAAAGTCCAGAGAAAATACAGCAATTGAAGCGTATGAGTCTATGTCATTTAATAAAGTACAAAGTTGTGGATTTTTTATTTCCACTAAATATCCACATATAGGAGCTTCACCTGATGGATTAATTGGAGATCTAACTGTATTAGAAGTGAAATGTCCTTTCTCAATAAAAGATGAGTTTTTCAGTGCTGATAATTATAAGCATATAGAAGTTATCAATGATGAATTTTGTTTAAAAGAAAACAGCCCTTATTATTTCCAAATCCAAACACAGTAACTTGTTACTGAAAGGAGTTATTGTGATTTTTTTATTTGGACAAATAAGGATGAAAAGAGGATCTATGTAAACAGAAATGATAAACTTATTTCAGAAATTATTATTCCAAAAGTTACAGATTTTTATCATAATTACATGATACCTGTGATAGCCAGAAAGTGTTACAACTTGAAATAGTATCATGAAACTATGTACTCTTCTACTATGTTTTAAATGTCTATTTCATGTAAAGATAATTTATTTCTAAAAACATGGGTTAACAGTTCAAATTTTAGTTTGTAAAGTATGATGTTAAGTTACTTAGTACATCCCTTTCATGTTTTGCCAAATTTTTAGTTATTATTTCGACAGTTACACATAATTAATTTATGTTTAGTTAATTATTTCAGTAGATAATAGGAATGTCTATGTACGGAAAGGATAAATAAAAGAATAGATGATTGATTTATTTTTCTTTTATTTAAGTGCCTATAAATGTCCAAAATTTTTATTTACATAATATTTTTCCTGAAATTAGCCAGCATAAAGCACACAAATATGATCCTTCCTCCAAATGGTACTAAATTAGATGACAACTTGTAACTAAGAATCTTGAATGTTTTTCCTAAACCTATGACTCGCTCGACATTTATACGTTCAGATGACAATTTCTTTGATTGTCTGAGTTGGTGTGCTTCAAACTGATTAAACCCCTTTTTCAAAAACTGTGGCATGTTTACTGTAACATCCATATGTGAAACAAGATCTTGAATATTAAACCCACGATCACCTAGGATAATGTCCCTTTTTTGAAGATTTATTATGCCACACTTTTCGAACAACTCTTTGTCACTGATAGATCCACCATATGCATCTGAAACGAAGGTCACACATCCAGAGCCAGAAATTCCTACCAATACTTTGAATGTGTTTGCTGATTTGTATTTAGAATATGTAGCTTGTTGTGAAATTGGGTTCTGTGGTTTTTCAATTTTTGTTTCTGTGCAATCTATGATAACTGTACAGTTATTAATCTTCCTTTGATACATTACATTTTGATCAATTGTTTCCTTCGGTACCCATAAATTAAGATCCTTGAACTTACAATAAAGGTAATTAATCCATGTTGTAAAGTATTTGCTCACAGAAGTTTTGCTTACTTCAAAATGGAAAGATAACTCTTTGTTACACATATTTCTTCGCAATTTTATTAGTGTTAAATAAAACTGATCTGGTGGTGTCAATGCATGTTTTCCTCGAGCTGGCTGCAGGGATGGATAGTACTTTAAATTGTTTACTTCATCACCAAAAAGGTTGAAGACAAACATAAAATGGTTATAATTGTCAAAGCCAGTGTAAAATTGTATGACATCAGGCTTCTCTTTAAGATTTACAATTCGAAACATGTTTGATGTGCTTTTTCTATTACTTCCCTGCTCTGACAACTTGGCAGTATTAGTTAAATTCTCTTCACATTTCCACAAAGAGCATTGTACTGAGACATCTTTATTTGAACTTTCAATGTCTATTTCTTCAATTGTTTCTTCAAAAAACTGTAAGTAAATAAAAAAATCATTAGCTAACAAGATAAAATACTCCATAAAGAACTATTATTATCAAGATACACAGTTTATGTTGACAAAAGCTGCTGTGATAAATAGGTAAGAAAGGTTTTCTTTCATTTAAATACAGTATACTTACAAAATGCTCATCACATTTATTTTCTTTCTTATTTGAAGCAAGGGTTGCAGTTTCACGTTTCTTTTGACGTTGATAAGCTCTTTCGGTACGTTTTCTTTTAATCTCCTTTCTCTCTTCACTTTCATGATTCCAGGAAAACAGACTAGGCACCGCATTTGGTTTCAGTTTAGGAGTAGCTGAAATGTTTTAACAAAAAATCAAAGTAGGTATTTACTTAAAAACTTCTCAGTTTCAAGGTTCGGGAACATCAAATGGTGATATTTAGGAATAAGAAAAATCATCAGGTACTTACGATTTTCTGTATTTGATTCTTTAGGTCGTCAAAGTTGAAATGCTTTTTACAAACACGTGAATGTTTAGAAGGGACGTAGTTGACCCTGCGAATCGCTATTAACCACTGCTTTGAGATACTTTTATCTTTCGGAAACTTATGTCCGCCTTTCTTTTCCGAGCAAAACGGAACTGCGCAATACTGTGGCATGGCCAATACGTTTACATTTTAGTTCTAGGTTATTAAATATGATCTAATATAATCATCTAATGAAGATACAAGTTTTGGCGCTCGTAATACGACCTTTGACAGTCGTAGTTTAGGACCTCACGCTACAGTGGCGCCATCTGATGAAACAAAAAACGATAGCCCTCATTCGGAGGAAGGAAGGGTGTGCGGGGAACAAACAAGCGGGCGTGTGATTGGCTAATTCAAGGTCGCGCTAGAAAGCACCGAAGATCTAGTGATGCGACATGAAATTACTGAAATAGCCACTTATCGATACATACGGTCGTGGGTGTAAAGGTAAAACTCACTTAGTGACATTTTTACGAAAATTTACTTATGAATGTCATTAAGTGCAAAAGACGATAATCTTTGAGAGGCAAAAGTGTCTAAGTGCATAGCGTTTACCACTTGGTTCTCAGAGGCGTGAAAAAAAAATCATCATTTACATTATTTTTAAAAGCAATGGATGGAAAAAATAACTACTTTTGTAATGATATTTTCCTCGCAGATTATTAATATGCGCTTTGTATAATAGTATGCATGGAAAAAATCACTAAGTAACTTTACGGAGTTTTACCTGCAGGCAACACTGAACTGTCAAAAATTAAACGTCAAAACGCGCGGTACTTAGTGACATTTGTTGTGTGATCTGATTTTCATTCTCCTTTCTTTATTTTCTAGTTTTAGTTGTTGTTGTAGTTGTTTATGTATGATAAAGTGAAGCAGGGAGTGAATAATAAGCTAAAATGCATAGAAAAAAGAGTTGTTCAAGGAGTAGTCGCATGGTGGAATCTGTGTTAGAGAATAAATACCAGGAGCAAACATTTCAAGAATTGGTAAGCAATCACCACTGTTCGCGTTTAATTCACATCTTACTCTAAGAATTCACTACATTTTGTTGATAAAGAACATTACTATTAGCAATATCTTTTCACAGAATCGCACTTCTATAGAAAATGCAAAACATGACATGTTCGTTGAACATGATTTTGACTTGCAAAGAAACAAACTGAAGCCATATGATTATTCTTGTGAAGTGCCTGTGTTGGATAAAAATGTAAGTATGGCACATAAGAGAGTAAGTACTGTGTAGGTACTTATCTCATTGTGATTGTAAGACACAGTTCCTCAGTCAGTACCTATATTATTAATATAAATTTTGCAGGAGCATCAATTGAAAATATAGTACCTATTGATGGGCTTGAAAGTGTTCAGACATCTTCTGAAGTGCCCATGATGGATGACCAAGTAAGTACTTATACAAGGAGTGCCTCTGTTGTTGTGATCTGACTCTATCTACCTTCCTATGTGAGTATGATGTTACTTATACAGCAGCATCCGTTGACAGATGGACCTATTAATGAGCTTGAAAGTGTTCAATCTGTTTTGAATATGCCTACATCTTCTGAAGTGCCCGTGTTGGATGACCAAGTAAGTATTTATACTACAAGGAGTGCCTATGTTGATGTGATGAGACTCTTACAATTTTTCATTATCTACCTTTCTATGTGACTAGTGTTACTTATATAATACTGCTATGTTGCAGCAGCATCCGTTGACAGATGGACCTACTGATGAGCTTGAAAGTGTTCAATCTGTTTTGAATATGCCTACATCTTCTGAAGTGCCCGTGTTGGATGACCAAGTAAGTATTTATACTACAAGGAGTGCCTATGTTGATGTGATGAGACTCTTACAATTTTTCATTATCTACCTTTCTATGTGAGTAGTGTTACTTATATAATACTGCTATGTTGCAGCAGAATCCGTTGACAGATGGACCTATTGATGAGCTTAAAAGCGTTCAATCTGTTTTGAATATGCCTACATCTTCTGAAGTGGACGTGTTGGATGACCAAGTGAGTATTTATAGTATGCAAGTATTGCCTGGGTTATTGTGATGAGATACTCACAGTTTTGCATTTTATTGACCTTTATAATGGACGTGTGGACGGACGTGTCTGCCGCTCCAGGATCGGACTGTATAGTCACGAGCGTGCATGTACCTCGGATGCTGCTTAAATCATCTGACATAGATGTAATAAGGCCATGATGATGATGATGATAATGTGAGTATGATAGGTAGTAGTGCAGGACCTTTCAATTGAAAATATAGTACCTATTGATGGGCTTGAAAGTGTTCAGACATCTTCTGAAGTGCCCATGATGGATGACCAAGTAAGTACTTGGTTCTGCTGAACACCTGTTCCTGGAGATATTCTTGCGTCACAACAAAGTCCTCCTGGGTGTCTATTATAGCCCTTCTCTTCGAATCGACTATTTTAACTCTTTTGAAACCCTTCTCAGTGACTTGACTCCTCTTTATAGCGACACCCTAATTCTCGGCGACTTCAACACTTGCCTTCTCAAGAATAACGGTCGCTCAGCGAAGCTGAATTCTCTTGTAAGTTCATTTAACATGCATATCCTTCCTCTAGAGGCCACTCACTTTCAACCACACTGCACCCCCTCTCTTCTAGATCTAATGATAACTTCTGACATGTCTAAGGTTGCTGCGCATGGCCAACTTAACGCCCCTTTCTCCTATCACAATCTTATTTACCTCTCTTATAAGATAAAGCCTCCCAAGCGTGCAGCTAAATTCCTTGACATTCGTAGCTTCAAGGGCATGGATATAACCTCCCTTAATTCAGACGCCTCCTCTGTCGACTGGTCGCCTGTCTACGGTAGTGAGACCATTGATGACAAAGTACGGAACTTCAACTCTATTGTCCTGAGCTTGTTTGATAAGCATGCTCCGGTCAAGAGGGTTAAAGTGAAGCATCTTCCTGCACCGTGGCTAACTGACACCATTAAGGGTCTGATGGCTAAGAGAAACCGTGCCAAGTCTAGATATAAGAGGGATCCGACCGACGAGAATCTTTTAATTTTCAAACGCCTCCGTAATCGTTGCACTCGCCTGTGTCGTGATTCTAAACGCCGTCATATCTACGAATGTATCGAGAGCTATACTCCAGCACAGGTCTGGAAGTTCCTGAAGACCCTTGGTGTTGGTAAGTCACAGGAATTGGCAGCCGGAAATGTCGATCTCCGGGGTCTCAATAGTTTCTTTGCAACTCCCCCTGTCGCGATAGACTCCCTCGTCAAGGATGCAACCCTTCGTAACCTACGGTCCAAGGCATCATCCCTCACCTCAGCATTTAATTTCATCCCTGTCGGAATCGGCGCAGTAAGGAGGGCAATACTGGCAATCTCGTCGAAGGCCATAGGTGAGGACAAGATATGTTCGCAGATGATAACAACTATCATTGATGTACTGTTACCTCTCATCACCCACATAATTAATGTGTCGCTTGACCAATGTTGCTACCCCAGCCAGTGGAAATTGGCACTTGTGATTCCCCTCCCCAAAACGTCTAATCCCGCCTTCTTTAAAGATTTCCGTCCCATTTCTATTCTGCCTATCCTCTCCAAAGTCCTGGAATCAATTGTCCACTCCCAACTCTCCTCCTACCTTTCCTCAAAAATGTTACTGAATCCCCACCAATCAGGTTTCAGGCCGGGTCACAGCACTACCACAGCACTGCTCAAAGTCACTGACGACATTCAATTAGCTATGGATCAAAAGCAGCTTACGGTCCTTACACTGCTTGATTTCAGTAGCGCCTTTAACTGCGTCGATTTCGATATACTAGTCGAAATTTTAAAGTCACTTAATGTCTCCTCGCACTCTGCTCGCTGGTTTGACTCCTACCTGAGAGACCGCCAGCAACGCATTAAGTCTGAGGAGATCTCAACGGACTGGTGTGATCTCTCCGCAGGTGTTCCGCAGGGAGGCATCCTTTCTCCTCTCCTCTTCTCGGTATTCATTAACTCCATCTCTGACGTTCTTACCTCTTCTTATCATCTGTACGCAGATGACCTTCAAATATATCGGCACTTCTCTCCGTGTGATGTGAATCTGACAGTAGAGGCGTTGAATGCTGATCTCGATAACATCAGGAAATGGGCTACCTCTTATGGTCTGCTTGTCAACCCGGGCAAATCGCAGGCCATGATTTTGGGTACTCGTCACTCTCATAACCTAGTTCAGAAAATGCCCGTCGCCCCTATAGTGTATGATGGTAACATAATCTCATACAGCGAGAAGGCCAAGAATCTTGGGGTTGTATTTGATAAATTGTTGTCCTGGTCGCCCCATGTTTGTGAGGTCAGCAGACGAGTCTTTGCGTCATTTCACTCCCTACGGAGATTGCAGCACTTCCTGCCACAGCAGACTAAAATCACCCTTGCCCAGTCCCTCCTACTACCTTTAATCGACTATGCAGATGTTTGCTGGATCGGTGCGAACGAAGAACAACTGAACAAACTCGAACGACTTCAAAACCTCGGGATTCGGTTTGTCTTCGGGCTGCGCAAGTATGACCATGTCTCACAGTATCGCAAGGAGTTGGGGTGGCTTCCGATCCGCCTTCGTCGTGATATGCACGTTCTCTCCTTTCTGTTCAACATTTTGCGAAACCCCCGCTACCCCTCATATCTTCGAGAACGTTTCGAGTTTATTTCCTCCAGGCATAGCAACCGGAGATCCCACACGATGTCTCTTCTCTCTACTCCTCGGCATAACACTGCCGCTTACAAACACTCGTTTAGGTTAACGGCGATCCGACTGTGGAACGCACTTCCCTGCGCTATTAGAGATAGTCCCTCAATTTTCACTTTTAAGACAAGATTGAAAGAGCATTTCCTTTCTCTTTCGTGATAGGTACTTTTATTTATGTATATATAAGTAGTATATGTTTGATATATATAAAAATTTTTGCTTTTGTATTTTATTTAGTATATATCATGTATTAAATTATTATGTTTTAGTTGTAAACAATTAGATGTACAGTTTTATTGCGCACTAGGACTCTCCTGTTGCACAATTTTTCCTGTCCTACCTAGGTTTGCTGGTAGAAATCTCTCTTTAGAGATAAGCTCGCCTTTGCTCATAAAATGTTTTGTTACCTTACTATTTCTATAAGATTTCTGTGCAATAAAGAATATGAATACTTATACAAGGAGTGCCTCTGTTGTTGTGATCTGACTCTATCTACCTTTCTATGTGAGTATGATGTTACTTATATAATACTGCTATGTTGCAGCAGCATCCGTTGACAGATGGACCTATTGATGAGCTTGAAAGTGTTCAATCTGTTTTGAATATGCCTACATCTTCTGAAGTGCCCGTGTTGGATGACCAAGTAAGTATTTATACTACAAGGAGTGCCTATGTTGATGTGATGAGACTCTTACAATTTTTCATTATCTACCTTTCTATGTGAGTAGTGTTACTTATATAATACTGCTATGTTGCAGCAGAATCCGTTGACAGATGGACTTATTGATGAGCTTGAAAGCGTTCAATCTGTTTTGAATATGCCTACATCTTCTGAAGTGGACGTGTTGGGTGACCAAGTGAATATTTATAGTATGCAAGTATTGCCTGGGTTATTGTGATGAGATACTCACAGTTTTGCATTTTATTGACCTTTATAATGGACGTGTGGACGGACGTGTCTGCCGCTCCAGGATCGGACTGTATAGTCACGAGCGTGCATGTACCTCGGACGCTGCTTAAATCATCTGACATAGATGTAATAAGGCCATGATGATGATGATGATAATGTGAGTATGATAGGTAGTAGTGCAGGACCTTCGTTTACAGACAAATGTTGATGAGTTTTAAAGTATTCAATCTGTTCTGGATTTAGTGTTTGATGAAAATGTGAGTATTTTTTCAGTTGGGAAAAGTTTTCAATAAAAAAATGTTTCTATTACAGGTACAACTTACAAAAAACACATAAATTGTAATGGTACATAAGATTCAGTACATTTGATACTTCATTTTGCGTGACAGAGGGCTAGCCCATCGCCGCGCTGTATTGTTACACACATTGAATACAAGAGTCGGTTCATTTAACGTTTGGGTTTTTGAGTAGCTCAGGGTAAGTTGGCAAAAAACAATGAGCCGAGAGCGTAGGTTGGTCAGGTCAGGTTTTTTTGTCGCATTCCTGCGAAATGTGTAGGGATCAGAGCCGATTTGGCTGCGCGCTGAATAAATTATGAATAACAAAGTAATGGAAGGTTATTATGGAACGATACGGAGAAAGCTATTATGTTGACTGCAAATATACAATTGCGTTTGATTGGTACTTTGTGGCGAATTTGACACCACGGGTTTGCGTAACATTCCAGTGGTCTTTGTCCTTGACGCTAGCGGTCGGGAAGGCTCAAATTAATCAAAACCGCTTTTTATAGCCAGCGATCTGTTAGGCGGCCCGTCCAAAGTGTCTTTTTAAAAAATATATTTTAATAAGCTAGAAAGGATTAGTTCCTTGAAACACTCACAATACAAGTACTTTTCAACCCTTATTTTAACTATAACGCGAGGCGAACTTATGCGCCGAAATGCTAAGCACCGGATGAATTTTGTATCTGAACTGACTGGAGCCCATGTTGCTTTTCCCTTTTATAGACTCGGTAAAGCCGCATGGCGCTCTGTGGAAAATGGAAGTAAAATGATGACAAAGCAGTAATACGGAACAATACCAGGACATAACACCTCCCCCCTAAGATAGAGCTTTATCCCAAAGATGAAGCGAAATTGAAATAAGGGTCTAACATTAAACATTACACAAAAGAAATAAAAATGAAATAGTAAAAGTATACTAACTTATCCTAATTATGAGCTAAGTTTCTATTACTGATATTAAATTGAGAGTCTGCAATAGACAGTGATTTGATAGGCTTATCATCTTCATCACTAGTCATGTCTGAAAGCTCAATTGAACTTCTTAGCTTAGCGTTATGCCTTACAGTTTTCCTAGTGTTACACTGATTGTATATCTGGATACAACAATTTGAGTTTGGGTTGCAACAGAAGTATTTATAGACTTTGAAACAGAAGTACAAAATTATACATGCAATTATACAGTAGGTTAATCCGGAATAGTAGTTGCCATATTTTACAATGTGTGATTCGTTTTCAGCTTTATTAATTTCATTCTCTAAGTCGTTTAACTGATGCGATGCGTGTTTCAGCGAATCTAAGTCTATGTTTGACATCGAGATTGGAGTTAGCAAATGAATGGACCTATTTAAAACTAGTTTATTACAACAATCATCTTCGGTTATGATAAAATCGGATTTAAGTTGATTAGAAAAGCTAAAAGTATGTACAGTAGTAGGTATAAGTTGTGTGGTTTTAGAATAGCCAATACAATCTTCAGATAGCTTTAGTATACCAGTGCCTGAAATTATAGAGTCTGACAGGATATCGTTACATTTCACAGTTAACTTATTATTTCTGGATTGGACAAATATCCATCTATTGTTAGTAAGTTTTTGCCAAATGTCTACATCTCCATAGATAAGTTTTGAATTACATTCTTTTGGCAATGACAGAGATACTTCGGTAATAAGTCTAGTTTCACAGGATGGATTCGATAAACAAGAAAATGTTGATACAGCAGGACAAATTGAATAAACGGAACTTATAATTGTACATTCGTTAAGGTTATCTAACATAGCATAGTTTAGGTTATCTTCCGTAAGTGCAAGATAGGGCTTTGTAGGTTGTATAAGAGCAAATGTAGTAGGTTGGTTTACATTATGAGGAGTAGGTAAAGGGATGACCTTATAAGACATGTACTTTATCGATGAGATAAGGGGAATTTCCATTACAAAAACAATCTTCCTGTTATAATAGTATGAAGTTAATTTAGAAACATCAATTATAGTATGTATATTTTCTATACTTAAAGAGACTGGGAAATCTAGTCTTTTGATCATAAGATGACTATTTTTTGATAGGTCGTTGTACAAATAAGTAGGACTTAAAATAGAGGGGTGTAGTACATTAACTTTAGCAAATAAAATTGCGTTTAATATAGTATCTAACAGATTCGAGAGAGCTAGTAGTGAACTTTCTAAAATATTAATTAAATTATTAAGCCTAGTAAGATAAACCAACTCAGCGTTATTCCGAGTGGTTTGCGCTAAGATATCGTTAAGTTTATTTATCTGAGAGTTTAACTTATTTTCATTTACGTTTAATCTATATATCGTGGAATTAAAAGAATTAATAGAGGACTTAACTATATGTATGTTATCTTTCATTAGCTTGAATAGCTCCTTTTCGCTATTCTGACAAGTATTGATAGCTGCATCATACTTCCTAGCGTCGTCAGCATCTAGGGTGCCGAAAAAGAACTTTAAGATTTCACCGCCGAACTCTAAAGACCGTTTAGAGCGGATTGGTGAATTTTCAAAAATAATATGAAATAACGAGTTTGCTTTTACGTAATTAGATTCGATCAATACTTCGATGGGGCTGACAATATCTTTACAATGGTTGATTTCGTAGGGTTGAATTTTGTTACATAGAAGGGACGTTTTTAGAACCATTTTTTCAATAGTATTTAGATGTGTTTGGACTGAGACAATATCTACGTGAGTTACGACTTTCCAAAAGTCGTTATAGAAATGTATTGTTGTTACAGGGTCAAAGTATAGACCCGGGCTATGGACAATAGGTCCAATTTCGAACTCGGCGACAGCAGCATGACAAAGTAATAACCTGAAAAGAAAATGTATGTTTTCAAGTAACAGCAGCGTGTTTGATCAGGTTGGTATGATATTTCACATGTTTTCTGCCTATGGCTAGGGTCACGTTATGTTTTCCGTTGACCTTTACAATTTTGAATGGACCTTTCCAAACTGGGGACAGTGCTTTTCGTAATCGATGATGATGTTTGAGATAGACCATGTCACCTGCCTTATAAATGACGTTATGAGTGGATTGATCATAGTGGGCTTTAGAAATGTTTTTACTTCTTAGTGTATGCTCAATGGCTCTTTCCCTACTGAACTTCATCCTGTATTGCAGGGCTCGGACATATTCGTCATATGTGACTGAATTATTAGATTCATAGAGAGAACTAGGAATAGATGGCTTATGACCATAGAGGAGTTCATACGGCGTGAACTGTGTTGTAGTGTGTGGAGTGGTATTATATGCTAGTACGGCTGTGGCCAGGAAACAATGCCAATCATTTTGATTGTCATTGACGAAGGATTTGAGATATTCTTTGAGGGTAGCATGGCTACGTTTTAGGGCACCATTTGTTTGCGGATGATAAGGGGTAGAAAATAGGGGTTTGATTTTGAAGATTTCGGTGACCTGCCGAAACATTTCGGAGGTGAAGCATGTTCCTAAATCTGTTAGGATAGTTTTGGGAATACCAAATAGTGACATGAAGTGAACAAGGTTTCGGGCTACTTCTTCGCTTGTGGAGGAGATCATGGGATATACACATGAAAACTTGGTCAGGTCGTCCTGAAGGGTAAGAATAAATCGGAATTTTTGGAACCCAGCGTCGGGTAGAGGGCCAACAATGTCGAGAGCTAGCCTTTCGAAAGGTCTAGTAGAAGTAGAGATTATCTCCACAGGAGCTTTATTACAAGCCCGAAGAGGTTTGTTTATCTGACAGAGTTTGCAATTTTTAACATATCTTTCAATGTCAGCGCGCATAGACTTCCAATAATATGCGGCTTTGATGCGATTGAACATTCGTTTAACGCCTGGATGACCCGCGATAGTGGAGTCATGATTTTCTTTGAGGATTCGTGGAATTTCAGCTGGAGTAGGATAGATCAGTTGATTTTTATAAATATGTATTTTAATATTAGTTCTGTGGAAAACATAAGCGATCATGTTGTAGATTTTAGTATAGGCCAGTTTGTGAAAGGGATCAGAAAAATCAGAGATGGCGATATCGGTTTCATTTGGATTAACTTCGAGAATTTTATCTCTCAGCTTTTGCAACACATTATAAATGATGCGAAAAGACGTCTCATCATAATGATAGACTTTTGTAAACAATAAATAATATATCTTATCTTTATTTGTTACCGACTGTACGGTGCATGTTTCGCGTTCGGCGTTCAAAACAGCTGTGCTGTCGTTTAGCTGACTAATCAGTTCTTCGCAGTGGGGCATAGATGGATCAAAGTCTAATGAGATGGGACATGCAATTGATTTGATTTTAGAGAGGTGCAGAGCCTCTGTATGCTCTTCGATTTTAGTATCAAAATCTGGTAGGTTTTTAGTGAATTTTTTTCTGAAGTAGGCCTCATATGTGAGGTTGTTAAGGGAGCTTTGATCAATGATATGGATTGGGATTCGAGATAACGCATCGGCGTTGGAATTGAGTTTACCCTGTTTATATACGATTTCGTAATCGTATTCTTCGAGTTTTAGGCGCCAGCAAATAAGACGGCTGCCTGGATCCTTGACATTGAAGAGTCACGTTAAGGGCTTATGATCTGTGACGATTTGGAATTTGTAGCCGTATATGTAAGGGCGAAATGTTTTCACAGCGAATAGGATAGCTAAAAGATCTTTTTCTGGAGTGGAATAATTACCTTCACACTTATTTAGAGTTCGTGAGGCATAAGCTATCGGCTTATCTTTTCCGATGGGGCCTTGAGAGAGTACCGCGCCGATTGCGTAATTACTAGCGTCGGTTGTGACGACGAAGGGTTGGGTGAAGTCAGGATACTGAAGCAGGGGTGCTGAAGTCAATTGTTCCTTTAAGATTTGGAAAGCCTGATCTTGTTCATGAGACCAGACGAATTCAACATCCTTTTTTAGAAGAGATGTGAGAGGCTTTGTGAGCTTGGAAAAGTTTTCAATGAAACGGCGATAATAGCCGATGAGACCTAGGAATGATTTGATTTCTTTAGGGTTCCGTGGTACGGGGAAATCAGTCACGGCTTTGAATTTGTCTGGATTCGGAGAGACACCTTTGTCGGTAATGATATGACCTAAATAAGTGACTTCTTGCCTCAAGAATTCGCACTTATCAGGTTGTAATTTGAGATTGTACTCACGGAATTTTTCGAAAATGAGTTTGAGTTTTTCTATGTGGGATTTGAGATCGGAGCTGTATACGATACAGTCATCGAGGTATACATAGCAATGGAGTCCTTGCAGTCCTGAAAGGACCGTGTTCATGAGGCGTTGGAATGTGCTTGGCGCATTTTTTAATCCGAAGGGCATTCGAGTAAACTCGAAATGACCTGAAGTACCGTTTGTATTGATGACGGTAAATCCGGTTTTTTCAGCATCTGAAGGATTCAAAGGACATTGGTGAAATCCTGAAACGAGATCTAGGGTACTGAAATATTTTGAATGACCTAGTTGGTCTAAGATATCAGTGATTAAAGGGATTGGAAAGACTTCGTTGACTGTAACGTCATTGAGACGTCTATAATCTATGACAATACGCCATTTGCGTTTGCCGGAGGCATCCAGTTTTTTGGGGACCACCCAGACTGGTGCACTGCACGGAGAAATAGAAGGTTTTATGATATTTTGTTCGAGCATTTCCTGGATTTGATTTTCTACTTCGGATTTGTGACATTCAGGGAATCGGTATGATTTGACGTTAATCGCTGGAGCATCCTTGGTATTTATGTAATGCTTGATAGCATTGGCGCATGTGAGTGAGTCTCCTTCCAGATAAAAGATATCGGAGTACTCGGAGCAACAATCCAAGAGAGCCTTTTTCTCTTCTTCATTGAGATGCGAATATCGAATTTGACCAAGAACGCGCTCTAAGCGTTGAGATGGGGATGAAGAGATGTTGTTGATAGGGATTGTTTCTGTAGAGACTTGAGAAGAGGTAGTATCATCAAAAGGAGTTAGTTGAACTTTGAAATCAGTTATTTGAACTGGTGATTCGGTGGTATTTAAGATAGAGACATTGACCCTTCGATTGGGTTTCAATGTTATGATGCAATTAGATACATATACACCATCTGAAATAGTATGATCTAGGACGAGAGCTTCTCTAAGATGAGACAACTCTTTGATGTTATTTGAGACATTGCATTCTATAACTTGCTCGGAGCGGGCTGGTATGATATAAACAGGTGCATTGAATTCGATTTGGAGATTGTGCCCTTTAAGAGATAGGAGATTAGTGTTATAATCGACTGTAGCATTGAAATGCTTAAGAAAGTCATTTCCAATTATTCCGTCGTAAGAGAAATCAATGTCGTCGTCATTTATAACGTGGAATTTGAACGAAAGTGCTTCTTTGCGCAGATGAAATCGTAAATCGATTGTACCTAGAGTTTCCGTATAGGCATCCTTATCTTTAGATACACCTTTGAGTTTGATGATTTCAGAGGAGAGTTTGGGCTTATTTGTGAAGCATAGATGTTTTATTATGCTGACACTTGCACCGGTGTCGACTAGGAAAAAGATAGGCTTAGCATTGTGTACCGTATTAAGGTATGTATAGGGTAGCGACACATTTTTGCTAGAGTGAGTAGAGTGGATTTGGATAGGGGTGTCATTACTTGATTTAGTAGATACGATGGGACTCGACTTAGTAGGTATAGTAGGACTTTGCTTATTCTGACACAGTGTTGGCTGAGGTGCATTGCAAGGTTTTGTGTGACTCACCACTTTGGGCTGAGATGACTTGCAAGATTTAGTATAAGATACAGAGGGACTTGTCTCTTTGAGACAAGATGCATAAGATTTAGTATAAGATGCAGTGGGACTTGTCTCTTTGAGACAAGATGCATAAGATTTAGTATAAGATACAGTGTGACTCGCCTCTTTGGGTCGAGATGTATGAGATTTAGTAAGACTCAACATATTTAGTTAAGATGCGTTTGATTTACGACACGACTTAGTACTCGATTTAGGACAAGACTTGGTAGTTTTAGTAGTGCCGTCTTGAACTGTCGACTTCGGTTGGCACTCATCCAAAATCGGCTTTAGTTTAAAGCGTTGGTATCACCTTGTGCATCAGTGTCGCAAAAATGTTCTGGACCCGCATTATTATCGGTGTCGCAGAAATGATCTGGACGCACATTATCGTCATCGCAATAATGATGTAGACGCGCATTATCAGCGCCATAGTGACCGGCACCTGTGTCACGAGGATCGGGTTGCGAGGTGCGGTGGCGATTGTTATATTCGCGCTTACGGCATTCGTTTATCGTGTGACCTTTATTTTTACAGTAAGCGCATGATTTCGTAAAATTATTTCTATTAGGATAATTGGAGTTGTTATAAGAACCCGAAGGTTGGGGTTGATTCTGTGGTTGAGGGACATAAGATATTTGTTTTGGAGGTCGGGATTTATTCCTGAAACACTCCGAATTAGAATGGCCCTGTTTGTTGCATGTTGAACAAAATTTGGAAGGGGGTCTTTGGAAAGATCTTTGTAGAGAGACGACTTTTTCTTCGTCGCAGGCTAGAGAGATAGCGGTGTTCAGTGAGGAGGGATTTCTGCACCTCAGTACAGTTGAGATGTTGGGGTGTAAGCCCAGAATGAAGGCGTTTAACGCGAGATCTTCCATGGCAGCTATTCTACCGACTAGTTGGTTCCGATCGGCACAGGTCGTTAGGATGTCCGCCTGAATCTTTGTCAGACAGGACTCGACGCGGAGACCAAATTGGGTAACCGTTTCGCTTTGGAGTTGTCTGCTGTTTTGCAGTTCAATGAGGAGATGGGACATGTGTTTCTTTTCACCGAATGTATGTCTTAGGAAACGCTTTAGGTCGTCAATAGATTTAAAATCTTTGAGGCTGCATGCTGTGGCAGCTTTTCCCTGTAGTTGGGAGATAATGAATTTACACAAGATCGACCTTTGATCCGGATTGCAAAGATCCACTGCATTTTTGCAGCTGGTCAAGAAGGCAGGGAGAATTTCTCTATCACCGTTAAATGGTTTCACGAATTTAGTTAAGAACATAAGATCCATTTTATCAGGTTTTTCTTCAGTCTTGGTTGTAGTAGACATTTTGAAATAGTAATTAGGCACAGGGGTTCAGAAAATAGTAATTGAGATATAGAAAAAATAGATAGCACTGAAAAGACAACACGAACAAAAATTATAAAATTACTTACAGTATCAGATGAGTAGACATAGTAGAGTAGCAGACCTTAAGATTAGTTTAGAGTTTTTAATTATAGTTTTTGGTTCCAAGAATCGCTTGGAGTAGTGTTACGCGGTTAACGCGAATGTGAGACGGAAATTACGAGACTTTGTATTTTATAGTTTGATTTTTACACTTCGCTTTTGTTTTAGGTATTCACTGCACTTGTTTTTTCGATTTAATTCGATGGTGTTGAAGATGTAAGGACTCGGAGACTGCCTTTCTCAGACAGGTGCTGGAATATATATAGCGGAGGCTCACGCAAATAGCGGAGGCTTACCGTCGACTCAGGGAAGTTGGCTGCTAGGCTGATTGCGCTGATGTGATGCGGGCTCAACCACGAGGAGGTTGAGACTTAACGTCGACCACAAGGGCTGGAGTGTGTAGCGCGGGCTTAACCACGAGGGGGTCAAGGCTTACCGTCGGCCACAAAGCTGGACACCTTTCGCGGACGGGTGACCGGAGGGGTGCGAGATGCCAGGGTTTATTGGAAACCTCTTACAGCATCCCACTTCTGACACCAAAAATGTTAGGCGGCCCGTCCAAAGTGTCTTTTTAAAAAAAAGATTTGAATAAGCTAGAAAGGATTTATTAGTTCCTTGAAACACTCACAATACAAGTACTTTTCAACCCTTATTTTAACTATAGCGCGAGGCGAACTTATGCGCCGAAATCCTAAGCACTGGATGAATTTTGTATCTGAACTGACTGGAGCCCATGTTGCTTTTCCCTTTTATAGACTCGGTAAAGCCGCCTGGCGCTCTATGGAAAATGGAAGTAAAATGATGACAAAGCAGTAATACGGAAAAATACCAGGACATAACAGATCGACAAATTCTGTGTATCGGCAATACCAAATGATTTGAGTGATAGCCAATGGTTGATTAGAAACTATGCGTACACACAATTTGTAGAACAGCGGACGTGCATGGCATGGTTGAAATTAGACCCTGTGTAGTTAGAGATAAGAAGCTATCGCTTGGGCAGCGCGTGTTCCGCAAAGGGCGCCATTTTTTTTCAGACATGTGTGGTCTATAAATACGAGAGCGTGGGAGGGGGAGGCATTCAGTCTCCGCGTCAAGCTACTGTGACACTCGTCTTTTGGTAATTCTAAACAGTTTCGGTCTGCCGTTTTACGCGTCTGGAACTGGACGAATTGTGATTGCGTGTTACAGTGGATTTTCGTTAGTGTCTGAAGCGCCGAGATATACCTCGGTTCCTATCCTTTAAATCCACCTACCCCAAATTCCAAAACTATCCTTGGGTCGTTAGATAAGAACTTGTAGGTAATTAATCTGAGTCTGAGTCTGGGCTTGGAGCGACCCTAATTTCCTTTTTCCTTCACTATAGGGTTCCTGGATTGGCTCTTAGGATATTCGCGGGCATTAGCCCGGAATATCCTATGAATGGAATGAAGGAATGAAGAGAGGATTACCTCTCTTCATTCCTTTCGTGTAGCGAGTTTTGAAATTCCCACACACACAGTCATTAAACATACAAACACAGTCAAATCAAACTCAACAATTTTCGAGTGCTGTCGATAATGGACGTGGTATAACACTAGGATTTTAGACTAGGCTAGACAGGAGTTTAGTTGCGGCTAAACCTAGGTTGGCAGGGCATAGGGAGACTGTTTGATCGATGAGGTTCCGCGGATGGAAATAACAAATTCAGAACAAAGTTTAAACGTTGTCAACACAGATAACCTATCCTGTTGATATTTTTGACATTTGAGTGTTGTCGGGGACGCGCGAAGAGATCAAATAACAGTCTAAAGTTCATTGTTTAGGACCGGGTAGATTGTTTTGCTTTGCCTTGGATCGGTTTGGATTCAAGTTGCATCTTTAAATTAAATGTAAATTTCGCTGGAGGTCTAATGTGTAGGCTGAGTCGAGTATTTATGACTGGGCTTGGTCGAGGAAGTGCTGAGGTCAGCGAGATTCATAGATCGGTATTTACCGAAGTATGGTGTGGTGTGGGTTAGATCTCCAAAAGCGCTAATGACAACGTTTCGATAACATCCAGCTCAAATTGCGCAGAGTTGAAGGTTTCAAAACGTTACGGACCTTTTGAGGAAACCGCTAGTTCAAACCCATTTCGGAAAATCAAATCGCAATTGTGTAAACCGGTCTATTCGGATCGTTATTGCCGTGAACTAAATAAATATAATTGGAACCACCACAAGCCGCTACTAGCGAGCACATGAAATATCATTGAGTACTCACGTCGTAAAACTACGACGGATATCTATACGATATCCTAAACAAATATTATAAATCGTGGTCGACCACTAAAAGAAGTTCCAAGCGCCCATATATAAAAAAAAAATGGTACCATCACACAAAATACAACAACGATCGATCTGGCGCGATACACAGCTAACTGATGCGAAATACCGGCTTGCGGGCATATATGCTTTCTCTGTCTATCTTGAAACCGTAACTTCCTGAACCAATCTTCCGTTCGACTATTGTACGCCTAACGAACTTCTCAACGAACAAGAAATTCAGACTTATCATTCTTAACTTACAATTTTTACAGTTGAATCGGGACATCTCTTTTTGGGGTAGATAGAATAGACGATCATAGCTACTGATAGCGGTGGCTCTACCTTAGCCTTTATCCCGTTACAGATTTTCTGGTGCCGAGACCGAAGGATATCCTAGATATTCTGATACCTAGATATTCTAAAAGAATCAAGGTCTAACGCGTTACTTTTAAAAATAACACAACGTAGAAACGATTTTAAACAGTTCAGTTTGTAAGTAAGAAATAAGCAACAACAAAAAAATAAAGGGGCATTGTTTTCACAATTCTTCGGACGAGCCGACGGTTTAGTATTCAGGAATAATGGGCCGGCTTAGAAAAAACGTTAGTCGGGTTGTACAAGACGACTCACTTTCGCAGGCAAGTGTTTTAAATAATGAGATGGCGTCAGGACAGGTGACTCAATTGTTATCTGAAATAGTGAGCAGATTAGACAGTTTGGAACGGGGTTCAATTACAAGTATTACTTCGGACAGACAGATGGACAGACAGGAACTAGAGACGTTTGAACAATCGGTAGAAAAACCTCAATCATGCATAGTGAAAATGACACAGAAGTTGCCAACATTCGATGGGCGGAGTTCGGAAAATCCGATGATTTTCTTAAGAGATTTAAAGGCTTATATTAAAGTCTCGGGAGATAGTTCTAGGGCTTTGATATGGGCAACGGATAGCTTAGTAGGAATTGCAAAAGTTCGATTGAGCATATACAGAGACTCATGGCGAACTTATTCGGATTTTGAAAAAGATTTCAGAGAGGTATTCTGGGGAGATAATGAACAGGAATTAATTAAACAAAGATTCCTAACCGCGAAGTTCGATTCCAAGAAAGGTCAAAGTATGGAAGAATTATTTGCCTCTCAATTGAATAGCATATATGAGCTTACGATACCGTTTACTGATACGGAGAAGATCAACACGATTTTCAGACAGTTGCCGCGCGATATTCAGGTAGCGTTTTTTGCTAGAAAGGAACCAATGAACAATACGAGATGCGGTCGAGTTCCTTCGGCATTTAGAACGGAATGTCGATGGGGAATTAAGTGCGTTGCATGGTTCGGAGACAATGAATACGAACAACGTAAGGCGGAATAGCTACATGCGAGGGCAATATCGTGCTTTGCGAGTAAATACGATGCGATATAACGCGGTGAGTCGCAGGAATAATTATAACGCGGGAACAAAGGCACGAAACGAATTTGGGACGCGCGCTCGCGGTTATTTTCGCGGTAGAGGTAGGCAGCCTCAGGCTAGTTTCAAGGCAATAGAGTTTCAAAGGGGCAATGATAGTTCAGGTAATACAGAGGCAGGGCAAGGTTCAAGTGACAGGAATAATGCGATAAATCAGAATTCAAAAAACTAGTGGACTCGCGCGGGTCGTTCGCGCTCAGATATTTATTACGCTTTGGGTGGACAGCCGATCAAATTGAAAGAAAGCATAGACTGTGTGAATTGTGTAATTTGGATTCGAACGTGGGTGTGAATGAATTTATTCAATTATTAGCGCATAAAGCGCACGGATATGCCGTGTGTTCAGATGAAAAATCGATATTGGATTGTAGAGATCGCAATGACAGGCGTTTCCATACGATATTCAGAGACGACGATTTGACTAAGTGTGGGCGCGATTTATGTAGTACCGTGACATTGCCTGAGATAGATGTGTGTATTGGAAATATTGTTGTAAGGAGTTTGATTGATTCGGAGAGCGAAATCAGTGTAATAAGTCGGGGAGTGTACGATGAAGTATGCAGGCAAATGGGAAAACCAACGGAAATACCGATCCCAATTTTGAGAATCACAGGTGCGTTTGGGGTCAGTAAGGAAAAGGTTGATAAGTTAATCACGTTACCATTAACAATAGGTGAATGCGTTATCGATACTCCAATGCTAGTATTAACAAGGGTGCCTAAAGATTTAATTTTAGGGTTTGATTTTATACAACAGACGCGAGCCAGTTTAATGTGTGAGGGAAATAAGAGGTTAATTATACGAAACGCCGGGCGGATGTGTGAAACACCATTAGGTACTGGCCCTAATCAGGATTCTTGCTGTTGTACAATGGAAGTACAGGACCAAGATACCAGTAGAAATATGATAGAGGAATATGTGAAAATACCTGTTGAACACAAAACAAAGTTATTGCCGGTATTAAATAAACATGCAGAGTTGTTTAGCGATAGGGTAGGTCGGACAAATAAATATATACATGAGATAAAAATGAGAGATGAAACGCCTTTCGTAAAACGAAGCTATCCCATACCGTTCGCATATCGCGATAAAGTAACAAAACGATTGAAAGAAATGGAACAGATAGGTATTATTAGCTGGCAATCTACGGATTTCAGCAGTCCATTGACTTGTGCACTAAAGAAGTCAGGGGAGGTTCGGATTTTACTAGATGCGCGACAATTAAACACGGGAATGGTTGGGGAAGTTGAAACTACACCTTTAATGAGTGAGATATTGCAGTCGGGTCACCGGATAAATTACATAGGGGTTATTGATATCAAAGATGCGTATTTTTCTATACCATTATCAGACGAATCTAAACGATACACGGGTTTTGTATATCAAGGCAGAAGTTACGTTTACAATGTTTTACCTCAGGGGTTGAAAACCAGTGTGGGTTCATTTTCGAGGGCGATGGATTTAATCTTAGGGCCAGAGGTTAGGTCATATTGTTTAAATTTTGTTGACGATTTGGCGATTTTAACTGAGGGTGATTTCGATCAGCATTTGTCTCAAGTGGACACGGTTCTGAATAAATTGAAAGACGCGGGCTTCACACGCAAACTAAAAAAATGCGAGTTCGCACAAAAAAAAGTCAAGTTATTGGGGTATGGTTTGTCTACACAAGGTGCGCAGATGGACCCGGACAAAATTGAAACACTTAAATTATATCCGTCACCCAGAACTGTCAGGCAATTGAGGGCGTTTTTGGGGTTCATAAATTACTTTCGGAGGTTTATAAAAAATTTTGGAACGTTAACGCAACCATTATACAATTTATTACGGTCTGGAGTCAAGTTCGTTTGGAGTGCGCACGTGCAAAGTGCTTTTGACGAGATAAAAAAACAATTCTCAGAAAGTATAATATTGAGTCAGCCATTGTCGGGAAAGACGTATTATGTTCAATGCGACGCCAGCGCTATAGGAATTGGGGGCTATGTTTATCAATTAGATGATTTGGGCCAGGAACGAATTATAGGGTTTTGTTCGCAGGCATTTAAGGGAGCTCAAACGAGATGGGCTGTCAGCGAACAGGAAATGTATGCAGTTATATACACTTTAAAGCGATTTGAGATCTATTTGCGAGGAGAAAAAGTTATTATTAGAACTGATCATAAAAGTTTGACGTTCATTAAGTCGTGGACTTTATTGGGTGAGAAAGTTTTCTCGGACCTTTATGGGCCATTGCCCGTAGGTAAATTCGGATATCAATATATATATATATATGTGATTCAAGACGTGTACAGTAAGGTAATAAAATTGTATCCAATGCGGAAAGCTACAGGTAGGAGCGTGCTCGCTTGTACAAAGAGATTTCATAGGGAAATACCTATCGAAACTATAATTACGGACTCAGGACCACAGTTCATATCGAAAGTTTGGGAATTTGGTCAGCTAGGGATTCGGGTGACTCATATGTCGGTGTATTGTCCAAATTCTAATAGCGTAGAAAGAGTGAATCGCGAGCTAGGTCGACTAATTAGAACTTATTGCGGCGGAAGTAATCGAAGTTGGGTCGACGTGTTACCGGACATTCAAAATTGCTACAATAATATCGAACACACGAGCACCGGCTTTGCTCCTAATAAGTTGGCGTTTGGTAGGCGGGAACCGTTAACTATTGACAAGGAATGAGGCGATGAATGGTTATTAGGTCATAGTGTGCGAGATACGGAACAGGTGCGGAATGTAGCGATAGAGAACTCTAAAAATGCTAGTGAACGACGTAAGCGACAGGCAGACAAACGGCGTAAGTTAGAAGTCTATCGTATAGGTGATTATGTGAAACTTAAGACCTTTGTGCGTTCAAATAAAGAACATAAAATCATGTGGAAATTTTCAATGTTGTATAAAGGGCCTTATGTTATTTCGGCAGTGGTATAACCGAACTGTTATACTTTAGTAGATCCAATTTCAAATGAGATATTGGGTAACTACAATACTATAAATATAGCCAGGTATTATGTGAGGACGAATAAGGGCGTAGACAAATAAGATAGTGTATAAAAAGTTATATAAGTAAGCTTTAGTCTGTAAATTTGAGTAACTACCTTGTAGATTTAAGGATCTTGCATGTTTTAGAAAGAAAAAAAAAGGAAGAAATAATAATAAAATATGTATATATATATATATAGTAATACGAATTAGGATAAGTTGCGGGTAAGCGAGGTTGTATAGTTAGATAGATAAATAAGATAAGACAGGGGAGAGCTCAATCGAGTTGTGTAAATATTATATGCATAATGGACGGATTCATCGGTCTGTGTACATGATTTGAGATGTTCGTGCGTATAGAGTAGATATGGACAAAGCATGGGTTAGCATTGTGGTAATGAGATCCTTGCACCATGTTTAACTGAGATAAACAGTGTCTCAAGGTCTGGGAGGGGGCTGTAATGGTACATAAGAGTCAGTACATTTGATACTTCATTTTGCGTGACAGAGGGCTAGCCCATCGCCGCGCTGTATTGTTACACAAATTGAATACAAGAGTCGGTTCATTTAACGTTTGGGTTTTTGAGTAGCTCAGGGTAAATTGGCAAAAAACAATGAGCCGAGAGCGTAGGTTGGTCAGGTCAGGTTTTTTTGTCGCATTCCTGCGAAATGTGTAGGGATCAGAGCCGATTTGGCTGCGTGCTGAATAAATTATGAATAACTAAATAATGGACGGTTATTATGGAGCGATACGGAGAAAGCTATTATGTTGACTGCAAATATACAATTGCGTTTGATTGGTACTTTGTGGCGAGTTTGACACCACGGGTTTGCGTAACATTCCAGTGGTCTTTGTCCTAGACGCTAGCGGTCGGGAAGGCTTAAATTAATCAAAACCGCTTTTTATAGCCAGCGATCGACAAATTCTGTGTATCGGCAATACCAAATGATTTGAGTGACAGCCAATGGTTGATTAGAAACTATGCGTACACACGATTTGTAGAACAGCGGATGTGCATGGCATGGTTGAAATTAGACCTTGTGTAGTTAGAGATAAGAAGCTTTCGCTTGGGCAGCGCGTGTTCCGCAAAGGACGCCATTTTTTTTTCAGACATGTGGGGTCTATAAATACGAGAGCGTGGGAGGGGGAGGCATTCAGTCTCCGCGTCAAGCTACTGTGACACTCGTCTTTTGGTAATTCTAAACAGTTTCGGTCTGCCGTTTTACGCGTCTGGAACTGGACGAATTGTGATTGCGTGTTACAGTGGATTTTCGTTAGTGTCTGAAGCGCCGAGATATACCTCGGTTCCTATCCTTTAAATCAACCTACCCCAAATTCCAAAACTATCCTTGGGTCGTTAGATAAGAACTTGTAGGTAATTGATCTGAGTCTGAGTCTGGGCTTGGAGCGACCCTAATTTCCTTTTTCCTTCACCATAGGGTTCCTGGATTGGCTCTTAGGATATTCGCGGGCTAATCCTCTCCTCATTCCTTTCGAGTAGCGAGTTTTAAATTCCCACACACACAGTCATTAAACATACAAACACAGTCAAATCAAACTCAACCATTTTCGAGTGGTGTCGATAATGGACGTGGTATAACACTAGGATTTTAGACTAGGCTAGACAGGAGTTTAGTTGCGGCTAAACCTAGGTTGGCAGGGCATAGGGAGACTGTTTGATCGATGAGGTTCCGCGGATGGAAATAACAAATTCAGAACAAAGTTTAAACGTTGTCAACACAGATAACCTATCCTGTTGATATTTTTGACATTTGAGTGTTGTCGGGGACGCGCGAAGAGATCAAATAACAGTCTAAAGTTCATTGTTTAGGACCGGGTAGATTGTTTTGCTTTGCCTTGGATCGGTTTGGATTCAAGTTGCATCTTTAAATTTAATGTAAATTTCGCTGGAGGTCTAATGTGTAGGCTGAGTCGAGTATTTATGACTGGGCTTGGTCGAGGAAGTGCTGAGGTCAGCGAGATTCATAGATCGGTATTTACCGAAGTATGCACTACGCTGTGCTGTGGGTTAGATCTCCAAAAGCGCTAATGACAACGTTTCGATAACATCCAGCTCAAATTGCGTAGAGTTGAAGGTTTCAAAACGTTACGGACCTTTTGAGGAAACCGCTAGTTCAAACCCATTTCGGAAAATCAAATCGCAATTGTGTAAACCGGTCTTTTCGGATCGTTATTGCCGTGAACTAAATATATATAATTGGAATCACCACAAGTCGCTACTAGCGAGCACATGAAATATCATTGAGTACTCACGTCGTAAAACTACGACGGATATCTATACGATATCCTAAACAAATATTATAAATCGTGGTCGACCACTAAAAGAAGTTACAAGCGCCCATATATACAAAAAAATAAATGGTACCATCACACAAAATACAACAACGATTGATCTGGCGCGATACACCGCCAACTGATGCGAAATACCGGCTTGCGGGCATATATGCTTTCTCTGTCTAACTTGAAACCGTAACTTCCTGAACCAATCTTCCGTTCGACTATTGTACGCCTAACGAACTTCTCAACGAACAAGAAATTCAGACTTATCATACTTAACTTATAATTTTTACAGTTGAATCGGGACATCTCTTTTTGGGGTAGATAGAATAGAAGATCATAGCTACTGATAGCGATGGCTCGACCTTAGCCTTTATGCCGTTACAAAATAAATAAACAAAGGAGGGTAAGAAGAACAGGCCTAGTCAATTACAGTGATTCTGAAGAAAGTAACAAAGATTTTTCTCCAGCAGATTTTGATAGTGACTTTTTGCCATCTGATCTACCTATTTCTGACGTATCTGATACTGAAAATACAACTGCATTAACACGATGGAAAAAATGTAATCCAGAAAAGTGTAAAGTCAATGTTACAAAACAAAATCGTGCTGCTTGTTTGCCATACAGAACTAAGACAAAAGAATGTCCAGCTAAACAACCAAAACCTGTAAATTGTGACCGTTGTAGATTTGACTGCTCTAAAAACATTTCAGCAGAAGATCGGGAAACTATTTGCAAAAGCTACTGGGGTCTTAATAATTATAATCGACAAAAAGAGTTTATAATTAACCATCTTCAATGTATGATTGAAACAGTGTGACTCTAACCTGACCAAAAGAGATTGTTGGCAGCCTCAAGATACGTTTATTAATCACAGGGTCGTGAGTTGAATATTGGTGATATAGTTGAAACGCTGGATAGGGACTCGCCGGGAATTTGTAGACTTCAGCTCCTTGGTAGACTCAATCCAACTGGTCCACTTCTCCAGACGTCAACAAGTGATTTTGCGGTTAGCGCCAGGAGGATATTACTCCTCGGCGTGGAACCCTGGAAAGAGACCAGTGTGAATGATAGGAATACAAAAGCGCTACAGCGCCCAGCTATCAGGCGACGGCGCCCCACACGGAGACTTCCGACGAGGGCCCTAGGGTAATTAGGATCTAAGAGTGCCGCAGTCCAATAGACACTGCATAGAAAAGGGAAATACATAGAGAGTATAAAATACACGAAAATAAGAAAGACTAACTACGAACCAATGCTTACCCATGGATTGGGGATAGTAGGGAAGTTTCATATCAACTACTGCACTTTACAGCAACTAAACATTCAGCTCCATTACAGTACTAAAAGGAATAACAGTACTAAAGGGACTAGCCCATCGCCGCAACTAAAGGCGTGACTTAAAAATTATTGATGCAGAAGATACAACCTCACGTTTCAGAGCTCAAACAATGTCTGCGTCAAAAAAAACAATCAGCTGCCTGACGAGATTCCAGACCCGAATTTCCGAATTTCTATAGTTGTACTTTTTACCTGGCTAATCCGCCAGTAGCCAATATGGTCAAAGAGGTAGTACGTTACATGATACATAAGCGTAAAAACTTAGAATGAAAATACAACACCACGAGAAATTTTAAAAGTCTATTATCTCGAAAATAGCAGTGGAAAGCATAGAGTATGTGCCAATTTCTTTCAAAAAACTCTCTGCATCTCCAATGGTCCTATAACTAATGCAGTTGAAAATAAGTCAGATACTAGTTGCTTTGAGAAAACAGATGGTAGAGGAAGAAAAGCACCTGGAAATAAAACTCCAGATTGCAGTGTGGCTCTGGTCAAAGAACACATCCAAAGTTTTTCAAGTGTAGAGGCACATTATGTTCGGCAAACTTCCAAGAGAATGTATTTGGATCCTTTGCTAAGTATACTGAAGATGCATGAGCTTTACGTCGATTTTTGTAAAGAAAAAGGTTGTAAACCAGTGAGCGAGCCTATATATAGGAGTATCTTTGGTACTGAGTTTAATTTATCCTTTCATACTCCGAAAAACGACCAGTGTGCAACTTGTAGTAAGTATAAGACGGCAGACGCAGAGAAAAAGAAAGAAATGGAAGTTGATTTCTGTCTACATATAATAAGAAAAACAGAATGTAATGAAGCAAAAGAGCAGGATAAAAGTAGGCAAAAAATGGACACAAGATTTAAATCAATCACATTTGATTTACAGAGTGTGTTGCAGTTGCCCTTTTCTGCAGTCTCATCTTTTTACTACGTAAGAAAGCGTACGAGGTAGTAATGAAATTGGTTCTATTATTTTAAAGTACATTCAATCTGAAATCCCTGAAAATATCACTGAGTTATCTATGTTCTCACATACGTGCGGAGGGCAGAACCGTAATCAACAAATGGCTGCCGCTCTCCTGTACGCTGTTCAGAACACCCACTTGCAGATTATTGAACAAAAATTCTTAGAATCTGGCCATAGTCATATGGAGTGTGATTCGATGCATGCTGCGATCGAATATGCCAGTAAGAACAGGGAGATTTTTATGCTCAGAGACTGGATAGATGTTTTCAGGAAAGCCGGATCAAAAAGAAAAGACGTAAGCAATGAGCCATACAAAAAAAATGAGCTGACTTTTAGAGACTTTTGGGATTTGCATTCATTGTCAGCAGCAACCATAAAGAATAGAACAGTGGATGAAGTCGGCGATAAGTTATCGTGGCTAAAAGTAAAATGCTTAAGGTATGAGAAAGTCCATCCTAATACAATATTCTATAGGTACGACCATAATTCTGCATACAAAAAAAATTATGTAGCTCCTCGTGGCAGTCGTAGCAGTGTAATCCAAAATGTCGAGCTTAAACCAGCCTATGATCGTCAGCTTCCAATATCTGTTCAAAAAAAAGAGATCTAGTAAAGTTATGCAAAGATGGGCTCATTCCAACGGAACTACATGGCTGGTATCAAAATTTGTCTGTCTCGTCTGCATTGCCCGAGGATGAAGTGTTTTTTGATTAATATTATAATAATTTGGATTAAATAAGTAAAACCAGTTATGTATTAAATAAAGAATAGTTTCTCTATATTCATATTTTTATTCACTAAGTGACCTTTAATGGAGTAATTATGAAAAAGGTAAAACTAATTATTTACATTTTTATTCACTAAGTAACTTTTAAAAGATAAATATGAAAAAGGTAAAACTAATTATTCACGTTTTATTTATTTATAATAAAAGTAATAAAAATAAGTCTCATAAATGTTAACGGTCCTATTTAGGATGACATACATATCTAACAAAAAATACATATTTAAACAAGTCTTTAACTTCTAGAGATAAATGAAAAAAATCATAATAAAATTTTAGACCTTCATTTATTCATAATTACTTTTTTGCAAATAATGATTTTTACCTTTACACCCACGCGGTTTCAGTCAGTGACATTGAATCAATTCCGACATAAGACCTACAATTTTCTGAACCACAATTCGTCACAGATATTATAGTGTATTTATATATAATATAATAAGTTATGTTAAAAAAAAAAAAAAAATATGCTAGAAATAAAAAAAATATATTTTATTCAGCAATTTATTTACATAATTATATCAAAAACACACTTAAAATAACTGTGTAGGTAATATTTTGAGGGTACAAAGATACATATTAGTAGCTATTCTCAACTTACCTATTATGAGTTCTTAGTACCGTATGGTAGGCAGAGCCACAATCGCTGCGCCATAAAGGTATTAATAAAACAAACTAATACAATTATTTCGCATTAATCTAGCATTTTCAAACTAAGATAATTTACTTGGCGAAATCCCAACATCATTTATACAAAAAGATCGATAAAAACTTGAGCGCGAAACACTACACAACACTAGTGATATCGCATGATTTTGCTAAAAAAGACAAGTAATTCTCATCACCGCAGGTGAGAAAGAGACATTTTCAAAAGACATCAACGGGTAGTGCAAGTTCTATTAATTATTGAATATTATGAACCGTTGTATCTTGAACTTTGCTTCACTGGCAAAATAAAATTATTTTTTGAGGATTTTACGTACCAGTGGAATGTTATACCATCTTTTTGGAAGTTTGAAGTCTTGGTAGACTTCCCACGCCACTTTACACTACAAAACGGCATTAAAATGTCTGTTTTTTTCGGCAAATATTTTTTTAAGGTTAAATTTTTGACAATACGCACAGGTCTGACACTTGGTCGCGACTGAAGAAGCGCATTCAAGCTTTGTTTCTTATAATACCTATTGAGCTAATGCGTGGTGCGCGTCGCTTGCCTTGTATACGGTATCTATTGGGGGTGATCTGTGGTCAGGGTACTCCAAGGCTGAACGGGCTGGATACATCACGGCGAAGTGGTAGGTCAGGGTAGGCCAAGGCTCAACGTGCTCGAAGTGGTGGGTCAGGATAGGCCAAGGCTGAACGGGCTGGATACATCACGGAGAAGTGGTGGGTCAGGGTAGGCCAAGGCTCAAGGGGCTGGATACATCACAGCGAAGTGGTGGGTCAGGGTAGGCCAAGGCTCAACTTGCTCGAAGTGGTGGGTCAGGATAGGACAAGGCTCAACGTGCTCGAAGTGGTGGGTCAGGGTAGGACAAGGCTCAACGTGCTCGAAGTGGTGGGTCAGGGTAGGACAAGGCTCAACGTGCTCGAAGTGGTGGGTCAGGGTAGGACAAGGCTCAACGTGCTCGAAGTGGTGGGTCAGGGTAGGACAAGACTCAACGTGCTCGAAGTGGTGGGTCAGGGTAGGACAAGGCTCAACGTGCTCGAAGTGGTGGGTCAGGGTAGGACAAGGCTCAACGGGCTCAACCGCCTTTGTCTTAAGGTGATATGTAAGAATAAAAAACCGGTCAAGTGCGAGTCTAAATCGCGCACGAAGGGTTCCGTACCACCGTTGAATGGAAGCGATGGTGTGGAGTGAATAGTTTGGATTTTACACAGCAAAATATCGTTTACAAAGTTATTGGTGCGGTTACTTTCACACTCCATGTACGTAACCAGGTGCATCCATAAGTTTGTATGTGGTATTGAAAGAATTGTTGTATGGGAGCCCCCTTAAATATTTCTTTTATCCTGTTTTTTAGTATTTGTTGTTATAGCGGCAACAGAAATACATAATCTGTGAAAATTTCAACTCTCTAGCTAGCTAGGTTCTTGAGATACAGCCTGGTGACAGACGGACGGACGGACGGACGGACGGACAGCGGAGTCTTAGTAATAGGGTCCCGTTTGGAACCCTTCGGATACGGAACCCTAAAAAACACGTGAAACAACATAACAATAACTAATGAACGACGCGTTGTATGTAATTCGTAGCAATCGCGCCCCCGCGAGCTCCCGCCCCAGCAAAAAAAACTCGCTGTTGGATGGCGGCATCCCAATCCTACTATCGGCTCATAAACGAAGGAAGAATTACGTCGTCGTCCGGTTGTCGCGAGTGAGAGTAGACGTGCGTGTGGTGTAATTGGAAACCAGTGTCATTTATTCTTTATTCTAAATTGTAATTGGTTGAATTTGTTAAATTTCAATTCTCATTTACTCCTGCGACGATTATACGGAGTGACTCCACCCTCTGGGCGGCCCTAGAGTGGGATAGCTATCGAATTGTGCGTCGAAAAAAAATCCATATTGTGTGATTGGACGTCGTGTGTCACCTGAGGATCGAACCAGTGCCTTTGCGCATCGCTGCACCCGCGCACTAACCGCCGCGCCAAATCAAGTTAGTCGAGACCGACGAAATACTGCATCGCTTGTCGGCCGGTTGTGCGTAGCTGCTACAAACTCACGCGTCATCATCGCACACACTGCTACGTGTGCTACGCTGCAAGTGCTACGCCCGCTGCTACGTATTCTTAACAATGAGTGTATAACGTTCTCCGCCGCCGAGTCCAAATATGAAAGGACTGCTAGAAAAATCTGCCTCGGAATCTAATTTATCTGCTTCCGAGGGCAAGGGAATAAATGTAACACTAAGAAGCAAACGCCCTAGATTACTAGAAGAAGGAAGTCCACCGAAATCCAGTGGATTTGAAGAATTTAAGACTGATCCTTTGGGTTTGCTCACATCATGGAAACCGAGCAGGATCAACGATTATCTACTTGGAAAGATAAGCAAAACGCTACCCCGACAATGCTAGTAAATGACATGTCTGATTTGAAACAACGGTGTGAACAGATTCAGAACTCGAACTCGGAAATTGAAAAAGGAATGGACTTCATAAACAACAGCTATGAGGAGATGAAAACGAAGATTAAGTTAGGTAAGTTTTTTTTTTTCTGGGCATATGTTGAAAAATCCATCATGGACGCCAGGGAAGGGATGCCCTGGCAGTGTCGGACTCCTACCGACTAAAAAACACCATAGTACCCAAAATCTTTTTCCTCTAACAGGAGTCAGAGTCCTTGTGAAACTTTTTATTTTAATCAATAATTTTTACAAATTTACCGTGGAAGTTGCTCTTTTCTTCCAATCGTTCTCTTTTTTTTTTTTTTTTTTTACTGTTTACAATATCAGAGTCAGAGTCATTTTTTTTATTGAATATAAATAAATAAATTATCTTATTCAACGTCAAAATTATACTTACTTATAACTACAAGTCATTTTTTTTATATCAAAAAAAGACAACACCGTTTCGGAAGGTGGGCCTCGGGGTTAAGGAGAAACGGCAAGAAACTCCCCCATACCTTTTTTTTTTAAAAGTGACTTTACAAAAGGTACTGGTTTCGGTCTAAGGAAATTCGCCGGCGAGTGATAGACTTGATCCATCGCCCCTCATCGAATTTCTATGCGCTGAGATGGTATGGACCATGCAGTTTTGTCATCTAAGTATTCCTTAATACTATAATAGGACTTTCTTATCAGCTCATTTTTAACAAAGTTTTATTTGTTAATAATACAATTGTTTATCTTCCGGACATTCTGCTTATAAGTGCCGCATGCCAGTATCCTGTCGTATCTGCCGAAGACGTCACTATACTCTGATTCATGAACAACGGCCCACAAACTCACAAACCAACATTGAAGAAGTACAAAATCATCATAGCAACCTAGAACAAAATGAAGAAGAAAACATTACGGAAGAGGATGAGACAGATATCACGGTTTGTGCCGGCACGCACGCCCGCCACAGATATGCGGAAATATCTATTTCCACGTAATGTTAAGATAAGTTGACGACCGTCACAGATAAGGTATATTTATATTCATCACGTAGTTTTGTAGTAAGTTGTATATAAGCTAAGTATTTCCTATAATAAATTAGTCTATTATCGTTAGTCTAGTATTTAGTATTCGCATCTCAAGCCTTTTACTTTACTCCCGAAGATATCGCTCTCCTTATAATTGCCTCTGGCAAAGTGGTGACCCGACTTCTGAACATCAGCAACCTTCGGTAATAGCAGCATGGACCCAGCCGCGAAGAAAACTCCGTGTGCTGCACCTTAGAAGTGCAAGCAAGAAGCACTTCGTCCAAGATCGCCGAGCCCCGACTTCGGTTTGCATACCTATTTCAAACCACGCTGCAGAACTCCATAATCAAGACTCCACCCAAACCAAGACGACATCAAGCAAGCCATGACCGGACCAGATTTGAAAACGGACCAGAAGCCAAAAGATAAATAATTTCAACTGAAGATTTCCCGCATCGAACTCAATATACCGCAAGAACAATGAACCGATTGTCAGCTGACTGCTGATTTATCAAAATGGAGCTCGCACCAGCAGAAACGAACGCGTCGGCAAATTCATTCACAGCAAGCAGCTTTTCAAGTTCAAGACATAGGAAGCCGTTCCAGCCCCCAGAAGAGTATTGAAACATCATCGATATACCTAATTCAACGAATTTTGAAATCATCCAGGAAGAACATCGCACGAAGAATAATCAAATCACAAATAATAATACCTTGGACACCATTTACACACATTGATCTAGCCCCAAAATAGGATTCCCTGTATCTTGGGTACATATAAACGATTGGTGTACAAGATGTGCCCTATGTTGCCAAATCCCAAGGTTTTTAGGCACACAAATTTCATCAATCGACAACTTAATATTCACTCAAGAGTGAAGAGCACGCACGTACATATGAAGTACGAGATCATTGACTGCCTAGAGCCAAGGTTACAGATTTAATGCTAACGCTGATTCAACACAATCATCCTTGTTTAGGTACGGTCGCAATTATAAACAAACAGTGATTACAACTTCAACGACGTGCGATGTAAATTGACTCATCGAATCCTGAAAAACATGGGCGGCTGCAGCATCAGACGACTCTCCTGCGGATCTTTTCCAGTTATAGGTTAGGTTAGTTTACTAACCGCGAAGCCCCATTTTCCTAGTGTTTTTCTGTTTTCGTGTAAGATTTACCTTTAGATTCGTGTAAGATTTACCTTTAGATTAAGTTAAAGTATGCACAATTAAGATCTGATTTATGTTTATTAAAATACTAAGTACTAGTTATTTTTGCAGTTGATATAAGTTTGTTATGGTATCTAACTTAGATTTTTTCCATTGTTATAGTACATTCATTTATTTTTTTCCCTAAAGGGGGGAGTAACTGTGCCGGCACGTACGCCCGCCACAGATATGCGAAAATATCAATTTCCACGTAATGTTAAGATAAGTTGACGACCGTCACAGATAAGGTATATTTATATTCATCACGTAGTTTTGTGGTAAGTTGTATATAAGCTAAGTATTTCCTATAATAAATTAGTCTAGTATTTGCGCGCATCTCAAGCCTTTTACTTTACTCCCGAAGATGTCGCTCTCCTTATAATTGCCTCTTGCAAAGGTTTCGTAACACTTTACCACGAAGAATTCGGCAGCCCTGTTAGCAACAGCCTTGGTACCTGTGAGAAAGAAGTCAGGTGAAATAACTATACTTCGTGCTTTGGTGGATCAAGGGTCTCAAGCAACATTTGTAAGCGAGAGAGCAGCTCAACTTCTAAAACTTAAACGAACGAAAATTGAAGGAACAGTATCTGGAGTCGGTGCAACCAAAATTTCAATGAGTCACGTGGTACAATTTGAGGTTTTGTCAAGTTGTGATAAAACTTTCAACCTTAAGGTTAAAGCATACGTCATTCCCAACCGTCTTACAACACAGCTACCTGCCAAGAAAATAAAAAACAATACCTGGTTGCATTTTAATGGACTTAATTGGCAGACCCAAGCTTTAATCAACCAGGGAGAATTGACATGTTGTTGGGTGTAGAAGTTTGTGCCCAAATTATGAAGGGTGCAATAATCAAAGGTCCACCCGGTACTCCCTGTGCACAAGATACAAACCTAGGTTGGATACTCTTTGGGAATATTGAGGCCACTACTGCGAGAGAGGAAGTAATTGTTATGCATCATCAAATACAATTGGATAGCATGTTACAGAATATATGGGAATCGGAAGCAAACGAGAGACCAAAACAAACAAGATAGGAAAAGCAATGTGAGGAAATATACAATTCTACAGTAACTAGAGACGAACAAGGAAGATACATAGTAAAGTTGCCAAGAAAACATGAACAACTTGAATCAACCAAAGAAGGAACTAGAGACATAGCACTAAAAAGACTAAACCTTTTAGAAAAACGATTTGAAAAGAACACAAAACTAAAGGAAGAATACAAAAAGGTTATGGAAGAATACATAGAGATGAACCACATGGAAGAGATACCAGTACAAGAAATAAATACACCTTCTGTGTACTTGCCCCACCACGCTGTAATTAAAGAAGAAAAGGAGACCACAAGGGTTAGAATTGTTTTTGATGCTTAATCGAAGGGACTAAACAACATTTCATTAAACGACGAGTTGCTGGTGGGCCCACCGCTACAAGAAGATATGAGAAACCTTATATTGAGATGGAGAATGAAGCCAGTCTGTTTTATTGCCGATATCCAAAAAATGTATCGCCAAATTCTAGTCACCCGAGAAGATGCCGATTGTCAAAGAGTTTTGTGGAGAAATGACAAAAATGAAGAAGATAAGGATTATCGCCTTTTAAAAGTGACTTTTGGAACAGCTTCAGCACCATATCTAGCTGTCAAAACACTTCAACAAGTAAGCGAAGATGAAGGTAAGGGTCATCCAGATGCTAAACGGGTAATCCAAGAAGATTTTTTTATGGACGATCTAATGTCTGGGAAAGATAGCATAGATGAAGCCATAACAGTCGCAAAGGATATCACACAGATCTTGAAAAGAGGAGGGTTTACCTTACAAGAATGGTGTTCAAACAGCCCCGAGTTTTTACAACAATTCGATCCCCAGCAGAGAATGTTTTTTCACGAACTCGACAGCCTGCTTAATAAAAATCCAGTTAGAAGAGAGAGTAGATTAAAAGCGTTATTAAATCCATACCTTGACGGTGACAAAATTTGAGGGTAGGCGGAAGACTGCAAACTTAACGGAGGACAGCAAATTTCCCATTATTTTGGATAACAATAGCGATTTAACGAAAATGATTGTCGCTGAAGCGCACTTGAAAACACTGCATGGAGTTTTACAGCTAATGCTTGGATACTTAAGAACTAAGTAGTCAAAGTCAAAAGTCAAAAAGTCAAAAGTCTTTATTTGTAAACATAGGTAAAATCATGATCTTAAATATTTAGAAGAACGTATCTCTATGTTTGGCGCAGTGGCATAAAAATATTCAAATGTCGTTTGAAATGAGACCTACAACTGTCAGTGCGTCGGATCCTACAAATAGCTCTTATGCATTTTTTTTGCGCAATAAGAACACTTTCTTTGCCTACCCCATTTCCCCAGAATATTAAGCCAAACCTCAAGACAGAGTCTACATATCCGTTATACGCAAATAACACAGTTTCTTCTGACACAGTTTTGGAAAGTTTGTGCAACACGTAAGAGTATTTATTAAGTTTATTGCATGTTTCTACTATCTGAGTCTTCCATTTCATATTGTTGTCAATTTGTATTCCCAAAAACTTCGATACCTGGGTTTGTTCAATGTCTTTACCTAAATAGTTAATGTGAAAGTTTGATGTCATATTATTATGGAATGTCATTATTTTTGTTTTGTTAATGTTTATTATTAAATTGTTGCTATTGAGCCATTGTATTATGTTATGTATCGTGTCATTAATTTCCTTGACAAGATTATTTGGGTCGTCACAGGAGATAATGACTGTACTGTCGTCTGCAAATAGTACCATGGGGTGTAACACTACTTTAGGCAATGACGCTACCTTGCGGCACACCATTTTTTATTTCTCTGGGTTTCGACAGGTATGATTTTTCCACTTTAGTTTTTATACATATTTTATCAATTTGTGTCATTTGTTGTCTAGTTTCTAAGTAGGATTTTATAAGGTCTATAGCATTTCCTCTTATTCCGTATTCTAACAATTTATTTATAAGTGTTTCATGGTTGACAAAGTCAAAGGCTTTGGTCATGTCCATGTAGATAGCTACCACGGGAGATTTTTTGTCAATATTTGAAATAATTTTGTGAAGAAAGTCATAAATGGCCATTTTAATTGTTTTATTCTGTCTGAACCCTTTCTGTTCTTCGGCAAATAAATTATATTTTTCGAAATATGTATAAATGTTCTTGTACATAATCTTTTCAAATATTTTCGCAAAGATAGGTATTAATGCTACTGGTCTATAGTTATTCATATTAAGTTTATCTTCTTTTTTGAATAGCGGTTTTACTATGGAAGTTTTCAGTTCAGTTGGGAAATGACCGTGTTCCATACATTTTTTAATGATGTGGCACATAATTGGAGAAATTACAAGCACCACATATTTAACTACCTTCGTATTTATGTCGTCATAACCTGTACTGTTAGTATTTTTTAATGAATTAATTACTTTTGATATGTCAGCGGATGTAATAGGATTTAAGAATATAGAATTACAATTATTTATTATATTATAGTTATTTAAATTTCTAGATGTCAATTTAGAGGAATCGTCATTTTGTAAATTATTATTATTAATTGTTATGTCTATAAAGAAATTATTGAATGTGTTTGCAATGTCCACTGGTTCTGTTATATTTTTACCATCTCTCAAAATTTTATGTATGTATTCTTTAGGTTTGTTTGTTTGTGACTTTTTATTATATCCCAGCTTACTTTAAATTTATTGTCTGCATTGATAATTCTGTAATTATTTTGCGATCTTTGTGTTAGTTTTATTATGTTTTTTACTTTCTTTGAAAATGTAATAAATTTGTTTTTGTTATCATCTGACCGGTTTCTGCGATACTTCCAAAGAAGTTCTCTTTTGCGTTTGCAGCATACTCTAATTCCTTTCGAAATCCATTTTTGTTTCGACATTATAGAGACTTTCACTTTTATGACAGGGAAACATAATTTATAAAGTAAAGTGAATATATCATAAAATTCAGTAAACGCATATTTCGGGTCTTCTGCTTCGTAAACTTGACTAAAGGTTAGTGAATTTAGATACTCAGCAAATTTTAACATGTTTTCTTGAGAGTAGTCCCTCTTTTGAATATACCAGTACTTTATTCTGTAGGTTGTGTTTACGGGGCATTGTAGGAGTTAAGCAGAGTGATCCGAAAGAGAAAATTCTATAACCTCGCTGTTGCATCCTCGAATTGTGGAGTATGTTGTCGAGACAAGTTTGGCTAGCTGGTCGTGTTGGCTGTCTAATCTCTATTTTTAAGTTAAACCTCAATGCTAACTGTTCAAATCTTATACTGATTTTATTTGTTTTAAGTAAGTCAACATTAAAATCTCCACATACTATTATCCTACTGTTTTCCTCATATAGAAAATCATGAAAAATATCAATGAGAATACAAAAAAATATATCAAATGACTCGATATCATATTTTGGTACTCTATAGATACATAGTATGGTGACTTTTTGATCAATTAATTCTGCGCCGCAGCATTCAATAATATTTGGAATACTATGTTTTTGAATGCTCTTTATCTCCCTAAATTCAAGATTGTTTTTTATTAGTAAGCAAGATCCACCATTACGGTTTTTCCTGCAGTAACATGACGCCAGTTTAAAGTTAGCTATATTGAGTATACTTGAGTCATTCTCTACCATATTGTGTTCTGTTACACATATTACATCGACTTTTTTATTTTCACTACTAAGTTCTTCTAGATGTACCATCAACTCGTCAGATTTCGATATTAAACCATTTATATTTTGATGCATTACAATTATTTTATTAAACACGAAAAAAACTCTCCATTTCTTTCATCCTTCTGTAAATAATTTATAGCCCTTGTATCCTGACATTCATCATTAATGTTTGACTTATCAATCTTATCACATATGTCATTATCTATCTCTTGTGTGTTTTTGTGTTCGAAATCTGTTTGGGTTGCTTTGTCAGAATTTGTTGAGAATTTAGTTTTCTCTTGGTATTTAAGAAACTTTTGCTTATATTCTAATCTTAATATATGTCTTAACACTAATCTACATAATTTTATATTGGTATTCCATTGTGTTGTCCCAAAACTGTTTGCGTAATCCATGTCAATGTATGAGATATTCTCATGTTGTCCACAGATGAACCTTAATTCGTAGTTGAGCTTTTTGATGTTGAGATTGTAGTTATATGGTATCTCACAGGCCAACACGTTCGTATTTTGTGCCGCATTAAGCCAGCATTGTAGGCCGAACTGGAATCTAAACGGGTTTGCGTCATTGGTTCCTCCAAGTACTAATATGTAATCTTTCTTTGTCATAGTTGAGATTAGTTTTGTTTCTGACTTTAGTACCTCTTCTAGTGATGCACCAGATTTTCTGCAGCACGTTACAATGTAGTCTTGTCTGACATGTTCTTGTAACAGGTTACGAAGGTTTTCTCCCTGTTGATCAGCAAGGATGAGAATCTTGCGCTTCTTCTTTTCCTGTCCAGTTGTGACGTCAGCGGTAGCGGCCTCTGTTGATGGTGACGCACGTTGAGGGAGAGGGTTTGTCGTCGTGGGTTGCTCGGGGGATGTTGAGGTTAAGGACTTTTCGAGTACTCTGCATACCGTCTGTGAATATTGCTTGTTTAAGCCTCGTTTAATACTCATTTGTTTCTCTATCGTTCTGTAGGTAGGTTTAAAAGGAAAGGGCATAGAAGATCTCCTTGGCGTTTTCAAAGTGCCAATATTAGATACATCAGCGCTGGTGATTTGTTTGTATATTTCTATGTTCTTTTTTAATTTTTCATTTTCGCACTTTAGGTCGCCTACTTCCATCACAAGATTGGATATCTCTTCGTTAGCAGTGTTTAGGTTTATTCTTATTTGATCGACTTCGTTCTTCAATTCTAGTACCTGTGATTTGTCACATATTGACATGCTAAGCAGGCTATTGCTTTGTGTGTTGTCGAGAAGCGTAGAATTTAGAAACAGGCTTTTGTCTGTCAAATCCGATGTACTCGCATTACGATTACGTCTTTGCTGAGTATTTACATGTAAAGTATTCATCATATCAAAATTTCCATCATCGTTGTTATCCATGTTTGTAAGGTTTTTAATGATGATATTTTTTAGTTATACCGGCTAAGGGTTAATATTGTGAAACGCCACCCGGCTCCCGACTCACGCCACCTTGATAGTGAGTGAATTTTTACGAGTAAGAAAAATGAAAAATATTTTGGTGATTTCTCGGACTCGAACATTGGACCTCTGACTTAGGAGTCGCCGCTTCTCAGCATACGCCACCGGGGCAGTTGTGAGACGCTGCGAAATTTTGATACCCTTCCTTTTATTTCGCGCTGCACGGGCGACATCTAGTGTCGTATCATGCTCAACTGTGATGAGTTGCTCTGATTGGTGGTCTTGAGGCGTCCTCCGTATTTGGATACTAAACGGTTTTCAGTATGATGTTTTAGCTTAAAACCACTTAAGCGCTGATTATTTTCACGTAAGTACAGTAATGTTCGTATCACTGTTTATAACTTTGTTTGTTTATCACTTTGTATTGCGATTTCTCTCACTGGGTCTTCGTTCAATATTGGTGTCTTTTTATTTTTTACACTGGTTGTTTATCTCGTCGATTTTATCCACATTAATATGTTTTTGGTTTAGATAACACTCATATAGAATTATTGTCACATACACTGCACGAATTAATAGAATTTAATGTCAAAATAGTAAAATTGTATTTTTAAAAAAAAGTTTAACAACGAGAATTACGAAAAGCTGTGTTTATCGCAGAGCGCCCTCTGGCGGAATTGAATTTTTTGGATATTAAGAGCTAAAGGATTGGATCAAAATGCATATTCGGAATTGTATGGTATGTGCTAGACAAAGTGCTAAATGTAAACCACAAATCATGGGCGATCATCCGAAAGTAAGAGTAACACCAGCGAGTCCATTCTTGAATAGTTCAGTCGATTTTGCCGGCCCTTATCAAGTTTTTATGTCGAAAGGAAGAGGAGCAAAAACGTATAAGGGCTATATAGCAATTTTTGTGTGTATGGCGACGAAGGCCATCCATTTGGAATTAGTGGGAGATATGACTTCAGTATTTAATCGCACATAAAAAATACTGATTTGCACAGCAAAAAAGGATCAGCAAAAACACTTTTTATGTTTTAAATATTTTATGTGTACTCAAGTTTATGTTTTAAGTATTTTTTGTTGTTCTTGCATGTTCAACCTAACACGAAGGATAAAGCTAAGCTACCGCAGCATTTTGCCCCGATATTTGCTGTGCAAATCAGTATTTTCGATGTGCAGTTTAATATTTCCCGTAATTAAGTAGAGTAGTTAACAACCAATAAGACGCAAATAAGCAGAAGCAGCGCAAACCGCCTCTGAAATTTTACACGGCAATTCTACTCGAGCAGGCGTTCCACAAGGGAACGCGGCTTTACTCATAGAAGTTATTGGTGTCGTTTAATTATTTGGTGTAACAAGGATCAAAATTAGTCGGTTAATATTAGCCGACTTATTTTGATATCCTTTTCACACGAAATAATTGAACGACACCAATAACTTCTTAATGTATATGGATCATAATTCGTGATGATCACTGAGTTAGCGAATAAGCCCGCATGTCAATGAGGTACGAGTAATTCGCCGAGTATTTGCGACTTTTCACTCTCTCAGGAGACTTCAGTACTTTTTGCCTCGACAGACCAAATTCACTCTCGCTTATTCTCTCCTTCTACCCCTCATCGACTGCTGATGTATGCTGGGTCAGTGCTAACGAAGAACTACTGAACAAACTCGAACGACTTCAAAATCTCGGGATTCGGTTTATCTTCGGGCTGCGCAAGTACGACCTTGTATCACAAAATCGCAAGGCGTTAAAGTGGCTGCCGATCCGTCTTCGCCGGGATTCTCACATTCTCAATTTCCTCTACAACATTTTACGGAATCCACGCTATCCAACTTTCCTACGAGACAGTTTTCAATTTCTTTCTTCCATCAGGCCTCGAAGAACTCACGCATTTTCTATGCTCACAACTCCACAGCATAACACCGCGTCCTATGAGCACGGGTTTAGACTCCGGGCCATTCGGTTGTGGAATGCACTCCCTGGCACCATCAGGGACAGTGCTACTCACAATATATTTAAAAGTCGCGTGAATAAGCATTATCTCTCTCTCTTTAGAATTACGGGTAGTATGTATTTATTAGCATATTTATATATAAAAGTAGTAGCACAGAATACTTAATAGTACTACGTAGAGAAATATTACTCCTCAAATATACTTAAATAAATAGCTTCTCTCACTTCGCGGCAATAAATCGCAATCTAGCTCGCCCCTGCGCTACCTACAATAATCGCTAAGCACCTACAGAATCGGTTGCTCCGCCCGTGCAGGCTAGATTGCGCCGCATTACTACGCCTGAGAGCTTCTTTTACTCTGAAATCACAAGGTCGTGCTGTAAACTCCTGTCTCGCTTGATCACGATTCACGATCACGATTCCTCTTTCGTCCGAGTCTTGATCGAGGGCAGACGTGCTAAACATATTTTTATTCAAATTTAAGCCAAACATCAAGCTAAATTAAGCCGTAAACTAAGTGCCTAATTACGATAATCCTGATCGCATATGTGTAAAAAGTGAAGCTGCCTCAGCGAACGGCCACCTACCGCCGCGGCTCGCATCTGCTAGCGGGGCGCCCCTCCTCACCTCGGGTAAAGAGTACAGAAAATAATTGCTGTCCCTCCGCCTATGCGTAGTGCGTGTCGCGTCGTGTGAAAGAGTGAACTCTGACAACATACCTATAACTACCCGGATCTACAACGACTGCGGCGTAAGTGAACTGGAGCACTGCGCCGACAACGTTATCATTTGGACCGCGTAGGACACTGCGCAACCGCCGTTGCCGACTACAAACTGACTCCAGAATCTGTCTAATTCAACTTTTGACCTTCGTGGAACTACGCTGAGCCTACTCCTACTATTCAGATATGGATAAATCTCACTCTGAATCAGATCTATGCCAGAAAGAACCATAGACCTCAACACCACCTAACTTTGTTGTAACTAGAAATAAAAGAAGAAGAGAAGAGGACACAGACATCACACAGGAACTCAATGATTTTAAAGAAGATATGAAAGCAATGATTACGACATTATTGGTGAAACAAGAGCAAGAGATCGCGAAGATTTCTCCCACTCTAAAAGAAATACAACAATCAAACACAAACATTGAAGGCTCAATTTCGTTCCTTTCGGCACAAAACGACGAGCTCAAGAAGAAAATTGAAAGTCTTGAAACTCAAGTTAAACACCTTATTAGAAGAGAAAATTGAGGATATACATTTAGGAAGCCGGAAAGCTAACTTCGAGATTAAAAGTGTGCCCAAAAAACCCGACGAAACGAAGGAGGATCTGATAGATATGGTAGAATGTTTATCAAAAACGGTGGGCGGAGAGCTGAGAAAATCCGACATAAATGACATCTACAGGGTGCGAAGTAAAAAGGAAGGGATAATTAACACCCCTATCATAGTCGAGACATCCTCAACTCTTTTAAAGACAGACATGCTCAAAAAGTGTTAGACATTTAACACCAACCAGAAAACGAAACTATGCGCCAAGCACCTTGGCCTACGTACATTCGTGGACACTCCTATCTTCATATCGGAACAGCTGACTGCCAAAGGATCCCGACTGCATTTCCTCGCCCGTGATCTTGTCAAAACGAAGAAATTTAAGTTCTAATGGACTGCATATGGGAAGGTAAACGTACGCAAAGAAGAGAATGCACCAGTCATAGCCATCAGATGTGAAGCTCAAATACACCAGCTAATAAATCAAGCATGACTGCCTATCTCAACAGACCTCATCCTAATGTGCGCTCTCTGGACCTTTTCGCCTTTATTACTGGAACACGACGACGTTAAGTATTACATTCAAAAACACTCTAACATACGGACGCAACCACACACACACTTCAATACACACACACACACAAAATTTTATATACATACATACAAAAACTAGTTATAGGTTTACAAAAGCTTCTTACGTATCTCACCACATTTGCTAACACCTATAGACTTTATAATTTATCTAATGGATAGCTCTTTACAAACTTTACGTCAAATTGATATCATGGAAATAGCACAGGCTAATGAATATCAAATAGAAACATTTTCTAAGCAGTTCCCTATCAAAAAAACAGATTTTACTATTATCTCTCAAAATATTCGTAGTGCGTACAAAAATATGGATGATTTGAATGTTAACCTTACCTTTTTTAACACGGAAATAGATTTAATTGTGCTATCAGAATGTAGAATAAATCAACATAAGCAATTGCCTCTTCTCCCTAATTACACATCTTACTCAACTACTTACCATCTCAACCAAAACGATGGTGTTATTGTTTATGCTAAAAATTGTCACGAACTAATAGTCCAAGAAATAAAACTTGCTGAAGCATCATGCCTGGAGATTGCTATAGGAGACTTGATTGTTATTGCTATCTACCGCTCCCCTTCTAATACAAATGCTGAAATCTTTATAGAGTCTTTGAGCATACATCTTGATAAAATAAAATCAAATAAAGACATTGTCCTAACAGGTGATATTAATATTAATTTAATCCAAGGTGATGAAGAGCGATCAGGTGAACGAACAAACAGACTTGGTTATTTAAATATGCTGTCAATGCATGGCCTGTTTCCTGGACACTCCTTGCCCACAAGCGCAAATAGCTGTCTGGATCATTTTATGTTAAAAATACTTAAACGAAAAGCTAAAATTGCAGTTTTAAATACGACAATAACAGACCACAACATGATCCTGTTAAAACTTTCCAAAGTAACATCTGTTCCTGAAATAAAGAAAATCAGAACGTCAATCAATTTTGAGAAAGCTCTCTTATGGATTATAAATAGTAATCTCCTTAATTTGCTTAACTGTGACGATCCGGAAACTATTACTAACACTCTCATAGGTAAAATACAAGAGTGTTTATCCCTTCATACCATTACAATACTTATACCTAGAAATAATCGCATAATTAAACCCTGGATTACTCTTGGTATTTTACGATGTATTAAAAATAGAAACGATATGCAGAAAAAACTAAAATCAGACTCTAATAATGAAATACTTAAAATAACATATCGCCGATATCGAAATTATTGTAACAATCTCATTAAAAAACTAAAAAGGAAGTACGAACAAGAAAAATTATCAAAAGAAAGTAAAAACTCAAAAAAACTATGGAAAACAATAAATACTATAACAAACAGAATTCAGACTAAGACACAAAACTGAAAATTACTTATGGTCAAATCATCTTCTGAAGAGTCGGTCAATTATGTTAATAAATTTTTCGTCAATATAGGGGCGACACTGGCCGAAAACATACTTTCTAAAATACAATCAGTGGATAGTACAGAAATTCTCCATAACAACTCAAATTCTCAATCCTCTTCTTTTGTTCTATATAATGTAACCCCGAAGGAGGTATATAACATTATTATTGCTCTTAAATCAGATAGTGCTCCAGGCTGGGACAATATTACAACGAAATTCTTAAAAATGACTTGTTCAGTAATTGTCCCCATTATTACTCATCTAGCTAACACTTCTTTTGAAAAAGGTATTTTTCCCTCTAGCCTTAAGTACTCGATCATAACGCCCGTTTACAAGAGTAATGGGGATAGTGGCGATGCAAACAACTACAGACCTATATCAGTTTTACCGGCAATCTCAAAAATATTAGAAAAACTTATTAATAATCTTTTAATTAACTACCTCAACAAATATAAAATCATATCGAACTCGCAATATGGATTCAGACAGGGGCTATCAACGGAAGACGCTGTAATACGTGGGGCGCACTGTAAGTTTCCGGAATGAATATAAAAAAATACTATTAAAGGTACAAAATTAATTTATTGTTTTTCAAAATAATCTCCCTTGGCGTCTATGCACTTTTTCATTCGATGAAACCAGTTTTGGAAACTTTTGTGCCACTCCTCTGTGGTGACCTCTGAAACGTGTTTTTCATACTCCTCGACAGCCTCTTCTGGTGATGAAAATCGTTGACCGCGTAATTGGTTCTTAATTTTTGGGAACAGAAAAAAGTCGCAAGGTGCCAGGTCGGGACTGTATGCAGGATGACTCATGAGTTCTACATTTTTCGCCTTCAAAAAGTCGTTTGTCTGTCTGGCCGTGTGAGAACTAGCATTGTCGTGGTGCAGGATGATACGGCGTTTACGGTTATTTTTACGGAGTTTGTCAATAACTTCCGGCAAACAAATGGTCGTATACCAGTCACTATTCACTGTACGACGATTCTCTAAAGCAACAGTAGCCACGTGTCCAGTTTTATTAAAAAAAGAAGCAATCATCCGCTTAGATGCACTTTTCACGCGCGCCACTTTGGTTGGTTTCGGCTCATCTTGAAAGACCCATACGCTCGATTGCTGCTTTGTTTTGGGATCGTAGCAATAAATCCATGTTTCGTCACCTGTTACTATGTCCCACACCAAATTTGACGCACCTTCGTTGAATCTGGTAAGCATGGCACTGCACCAAGTGACGCGGTCCGTTTTTTGAGCCTCGGTCAAGTTGTGTGGGATCCACCGCGAGCACAGCTTTCTCACACCCAAATGTTTGTGTAGGATTAATTAAATTTGACTCATGCCTATTTCTAAGGATGCGCGAATTTCATGGTAGGTCACATGCCTGTCTGTTTCAATCATACGGCGCACAGCATCGATGTTTTTGTTGGTCACAGCGGTGGACGGCCGACCATCGCGAGATTCGTCACTGAGATTGATACGACCACGCTTGAATTCTGCAAACCAGCTATAAACAGTTGTCTTGCATGGTGCTTCATTGCCAAAAGCTGTTTTAAGCCGAGCGATGCTCTGTTGAGCTGTCAAATTACACTTAAAATCGTAGAAAATCATACTACGAAAATTTTCCAGAGTTAAATCCATGTTGATGCAGACACACAATTTTTTAAATGGCGCCACAAGGTAAAAACAAAAGGCAGTCAGATGAAACAAACTGCATTCTATAGCCAAAGAGTTATATTTTCAAATGTTGCAATAAATTTTTAAATATTGTTTATGTAAGTGGCCAGTTCCGGAAACTTACAGTGCGCCCTATGTAGAGCTTACTTCTCTTATAGTTAATGAAGTTGATAGAAGAAGAAAATGCTTGGCCGTATTTTTGGATCTAAAGAAAGCTTTCGATACAGTACCAATCCCAATTCTTGTAAACAGGCTACATGATATAGGTATCCGTGGCACCCCTCTAGACCTTTTTAGGAACTATCTACAGGACCGTAAACAAAGCGTAAAAATTGGTGATTTTATTAGCGACGAGGAAAACGTATCTATGGTGTACCGCAGGGCAGTGTCCTCGGACCCACGTTGTTTTTAATCTATATAAATAACTTATGTAATATGTGCATAGAAAATGGACAAACCTTCTCTTACGCGGACGATACTGCCATTGTATTTTCTGGCGCAACGTTGGACGAGGTAAGAAAGTCAGCTGAAAATGGTCTTACAAAAGTACGCTCATGGCTAGATGCTCACCTCCTTACTTTAAATACTAGTAAAACGAACTATATATGCTTTTCAAATTACATATCAACACAACCTTCAACAAATTTTGATATAAAAATTCACTCATGCAACCACCACAACCTGACTTGCGATTGTCCTTCTTTAAATAAAACAACACATACAAAATACTTAGGTATCATTGTAGATCAGCGCCTTTCTTGGCATAACCACACGGAATTAATAATGAACCGAATTAGGAAACTAATATGGACATTCAAAACACTTAGGTACGTAGCTTAAAAAAAACTTATCTTACAAATCTATTCCTCTTTAGCACAATCGGTATTATGTTATTGCATTCCAGTGTGGGGGGGATGTACTAAAACAAAGAACCTGGAGCTAGAAAGGGCACAAAGAGCGTTATTAAAAACAATTTTCTTTAAACCCTACCGTTACCCTACTGACACTTTGTACTCTCATAGTAATGTTCTTTCGGTGAGAAGGCTATACATCCTGCACGCTGTACTTAGGTTGCACAAATCTCTTTCTTATGACCCTAGTTATTTAAATAATAGAAGAAAACACACTGTAGCTCCTCCTGTCAGCATCAAAACAGCCTTTGCTAGTAGACAGTACAAATCGCTTTCAACTCATTTGTACAACTTAGTTCAAAAACATATTGACATTTACTCAAAATCGCACCATGATTGTAAAATACAAGTAACTGATTGGCTAAAAACTAAAACCTATAACCAAACTGAATCTATAATACACAGAACCTTTTGAATACCATATACACGTCCACATATACACACGCAACCATCACACACACACACTCACACACACATACACACCCTCACACACCCTCTCTCACACCCTCTCACATACATACAGAAACACATACGCACGTCGTCCTAATCTTAATTTACATGTATTCTTCGAATCAAACGATATTTGTTTACATTAAATCTTATTAAATCTTGCATGTGCATGTGCATGCACTTAAGTCCTTTGAAAAATTGTAATTAACTTAGCTTAATTACAATTTTTCATTATTTTTGTAATTTTTTGTAATTTTGTAATTTTCATAAATTGTAATTTTTTTTTTTTATTGAATTATAGGTAAGAAATACATAACACATTCACAATCTATAAGATACTACATAATCCTCGTGGGATTGTGCGCAGCACCTTCATTCTGCGTTATACAGTAGGTAGGTATTACATTATTCAAATTAAATTAGGTATTTTACATTTGATTTATAAGTATATAACAAAATTCTTAATTTAATATGTTAGTAGGTATTAAAATATTATTTGTTATTTAGGTACATAACAGAATTTAACATAAAATTAAAAATCTTAATCTAGGCTCTAAGCAGGGTTATCATTTTTGGTCGGTTAGGTAGGTTAGGTAATACATAATGATATGACAAATTTCATTTCAACCGTATAATTAGAATAGGTAATAATTTATAGCTACAATTCATAGGTAGTTCAGTCAATTCATTCATAGGTAGGTAGGTAATTATTAATAAAATATTATAATTTAAGGCAGCAATATATATGTAGTTACTAGGTATAATAAGTAGATATATGAGTATATAAGAACAACAACTAGAATCAGTTGGTTGTAGGTAAGATGGAAACAATGGCATAGCTCTAAACTAAAGCATCGCTAGAAAATTGTTTTTTAGTTTGATTTTAATATTTAATTGGGTCAGTGATTGTCTAGTTACGGTGGGTAGGTTGTTGACAAGTCGCGGTACAAGATAAGAGCTGGTTCGCTCGCCGTAAAAGTTATTTGCCCGTGTTGTAACCAGTTTCTTTTGTGTGATGCGTCGAGTTTGTACAGGATGATTTATTTCTTGTTGTAGTTTAGCGTTGAAGAACTGTTCTTTGAGAAGCATGTAGTTGACGTTAGTGTGTATCGGAAGGGTTTGACAATACTCAAAGAGTTTTCCTTCATCATTTTTAAAACTATTTCTTATTTTAAAAGGTACTATTAGTTTTAGAAGTTGTACTTGTAGTTTAAGAATGGAGTCAAGATACGTTTTAAATGTGCGACCATAGCTCGTTAATCCATAATTTATAGTGGATTCACAAAATGACTTGTAAAGTAGAATTCTTGTTTTTTGAGGAATTCTGTTTTTGATAACATAGAAGTTAGCGAGCAGGGCGCGTAGCTTGTCGCACACACGTTGTACATGTGGTCCCCAGCTGAATCTGTTGTCAATGACCAGGCCAAGGTATATATGGGCCTTCACAATCTCAATTTGGGGGCAGTCGCACGTATCACGACTGTCATGCAGATATGCGTGAGTATGGGCGATTAGTTTAGGTACAATTTCGGCGCTTTTGAGGTATGGGGATCGAATATTAATTAATTTTGTTTTAATAGAGTTAAGAACGAGACCAGTATCATGACACCATTTACTAATATTGTTGAAGTCCTCCTGTAATTTATTTAGTGCAACATCAATATTGTGGTCTGAGGATAAAAGGCACGTGTCATCTGCAAACTGGTAGAGCAGACAATTATTTGAAAAGTGACTCATATTATTGACGTAGGCCAAAAAGTGTAAAGGTCCCAAAACTGATCCTTGGGCAGTTCCCTGCGTGATTTCGATGGACTCACTCAGCTCATCCCCCACTCTCACGCGATACGATCTATTCGTTAGGTAATCATGACACCATGTTAGTAGAGGGCCACGAATTCCTGTAAAACTAAGTGATTTTAATAGTTTTTTATGATCTAACGTGTCGAAAGCTCGAGAAAAGTCAATAAAGAGTACAAGGACATTCTTTTTCTCGTTTAGTGCACTATTAATATCATCTGTGAACTTTGAAAGAAGGGATGTGGCGCTCTTTTTTGGTTGAAATCCATATTGGGTTTCATTGATGATATTATTTTTCGCATAGAATGAGTGAATTTGATCACTAATAAATCTTTCTACAATTTTATCAATCGATGAAAGTAGGGTAATTGGTCTATAGTCACCAGGATTTGTTTTCTTCCCCTTTTTAAATATCGGTCTAACGCATCCTTGTTTCAGTTTATCAGGATATTTACCGGTTTGGATGCTGGTGTTTATTAGATTAACAAGAGCAATTGTTATGTTATCACTGATAGATTGGATATCTTTAACTTTAATGTTGTCTAGACCGTTCGATTTTCGGTTATTAAGCTTAGTACTACTTACAAAGTAAGTAATTCTAAGTAAGATTTGTAGCTTTTTTAAATCGCATGCTTAAATTTGATTCATATTCCGAAGAAGGCTGAATTTTTAAAAGATTATTATTACAGTTAGGTTATATCTTCTTGACAGAGGAATCAAATTCATCTGCAAATTTGTTTGCTATTTCAGAGATAGTAATATTTGCAGAACTAAATGCATCAATGATTGATTGGTCGATAGATGAAGATATTCGGCCACAGATTGTGTTTATGATTAATTAACTTAGTGGCTGGTAGTACATGCGAAAGAGCGGGGCCTCCTAGCACAGGTGTTTATATACTTAAAAGGAGGTCCCATCAAATAGTTGTATTATTAAGTTATAGTTAACGAAATAAACATTTTTCATTTTCATTTTTCATTTTCATTCATTTCATCACGGTAGGGTTACCTACGTGCGATTATTTGTGTTTGTGAATTTTAGTCCACTCCATCTAAGAGAGGTGTTATTATTACATATTCAGGCTATTGGTAAATTCTAAGGCTAGGTAGATACCCACCTCCTTACTTATGTAATTGTCATTTGTTTTATACTGGGTCTAAAGTGTTTACTTTTAGTTAAACAAAAAGGTATTCAATTAAAAAGGAATCAAATTTTATTTGTGGACAATTCCTTTAGACACCCTAAAATAAATATAAATATCATAGAAAAGTTGCTTATGAGGAGCGGCTAGCGCGCGACCAGCCAAGCAAGCGGCAACATAACCGAAATCCAGCCCTCGGGTTGGCCGGTAAACGTACCTATACTGTACAGTGAGACCCCCCTGGTAGTAGTTAGTATTATATTATAAGTATTTAGTATATATGTAATTGACCGAGCGAGCGAAAGGCTCCATTTCGACAAGATAGCAGGCCGATTTTGCTTTGGGCCACAGTTTTCAAGCGATCCTCGCAAAACTTGGCAAACGTGTTCCTTGAATTAAAAGTTTTTTTTTTGTCGAGAGCTTTTCTCGATTTTCCCCTTTTAAGAGACGGATTAGTAAAGAGGATCTATACAGACCATGAGAGTGAGTGAAATAGACTATAACTATTTTAGTGAAAAGTCAAAAGATTGTATTTTAAATCGCAAAATTTAGTTTACACAGTTATTGGTGCGGCTACTTTACTACTTGATTTTGATTAAATCTTAAATACTTACTTACCTATAAATTTGTTCACAGTCCTCCCTGTTAGCGAGGTCTACTACCCACAAGACCACTAGTTAAAGTAATTATATATTTTATTTTATTTATTAATATTTATGTAAGTACTAGTTTATTTCGTCATATTGTTGTACACATAGGTCTACCCCAGCTCAGCAATCACCATTTCCCACTTTAACCCGGTTTTCTGAAAGAGATCTCTTATTTGAGATATGTTCGCCTTTGTGCACTATTTTCACGTAATTATTTTTTTATATTATTTGTGTGCAATAAAGAAATTATGAATTATATGTAAGTAATAATAATATATATTTCCGCCTTCTAACATCGAAATAGCACCTTTGCCGCTTGATTTTGGGTTCTCAGTCGGAACAATTATAATCGTAACTCTTTCGCAAAGGCTGTTTTACGAAGCTCGCTACGACCCAAGCCTTCGGCTCGTGCCGTAAACTTCTCGGTTCGTAAATATAAGCCTTTGGGAACTCTTAGGAAATCTACTATTTCACTTCTCATGCTCGAAAAGTCCTTCATTATGCTGGATGTAGGCAGCATAAAATCGCATCATATGTACTAGTGCATAAAGTGTTGTCGTCATCTAGAGCACAGATTAATAATCTAGACAATTGATCCATTCAGACTGACAGACGAGGTGACTGCATTAAATAAACTTGTTATTTTTATACATTTACTTTAATTTATTTGCATTATATGGTGCATAGTAAAAGAAGAAACTAAAAACTTATAAAAACAGGTATTATTAACAAAAACATAAATAACAACGTATGACTCGGCAGTATCGCGTATGACCTAAGCCAAATATGCATTTAGAAAAAAAAATACAGTAGCGGGAAAGAGACTGTCTTGTTTTTGGCTTTTATTTAGTTAGCTCGCAATCGAAGTGAAAAGCAGAGTGTATAACTCGGTCTTAAAACTCATTTTATCCTCGACTTAATTATCCAACCTCGCCTACGTCTCGTTTGGATACTATAAGTCTTGGATAAAATTTCTATTTTTATGCCCTTGTTGTACAATCTACTATTTCAACACAGTTGCTCGTAAATTGACTCTTTATGGCAGCACATTCAGGTTCATAATGGATTAAGCACTAGTGCTTTTTACTTTAAATTACCTCACTAATGTATCTTCCTCTTTTTTGGGGTTCCGTACCCGAAGGGTTCCAAACGGGACCCTATTACTAAGATTCCGCTGTCCGTCCGTCCGTCCGTCCGTCCGTCTGTCACCAGGCTGTATCTCAAGAACCTAGCTAGCTAGAGAGTTGAAAGTTTCACAGATTATGTATTTATGTTGCCGCTATAACAACAAATACTAAAAAACAGGATAAAAGAAATATTTAAGGGGGCTCCCATACAACAATTCTTTCAATACAACATACAAACTTATGGATGCACCTGGTTACGTACATGGAGTGTGAAAGTAACCGCACCAATAACTTTGTAAACAATATTTTGCTGTGTAAAATCCAAACTATTCACCCCACACCATCGCTTCCATTGAACGGTGGTACGGAACCCTTCGTGCGCGATTTAGACTCGCACTTGACCGGTTTTTTTCAATCTTCGTAAGCGTTTTTATGTCTGCAAACATTAAAAAAATGTGCATAAATGAACTAGGTTTAGGTTTAGGTTTCCTACAAATTATTATGAATCAATTATCCAGTTTTTATCGTTATTTCATCAGGCTATATTTTTTTCACTACACATTGACCTTAACTTGCCGATCCAAAAAAAAATGTTTGTGGTTTCGCCAGTGCGGACAAACAAAACCAACGCGCCATTTTACATGAATATTAGTTGACGTTTTCTTTGTTTGGTTAATTAAGTAGTATCAAAAGTCCGGTCTTTTTTCGCAAGTGCGTTGAAAAACGTCGCGTGAAACACGTGTGCATTGGATATTAGACACTCGGCTAACTTTTCGTGGGTAATGATGACCAACTTTGCACACTTCGTATCATCATAACGTATTAATATGTATTACAAATATATTTTTGTATAAAAAGACAAACCTTTGACTTCAACATGAATCAAAGGTTTGTACAAAACACAAATATATTTACATTCAACACGCGAAGTAAATCAGTGTTTTGACAGTTCATAAAAATAGGTAAATTGCGGGTCGGACTCGCACACGAAGGGTGTTGCTGACGTAATATGGTTGAATTTAGTTTGGGCCTTTTATTTTGTAAAGACTGTGAATTTTCCAATTACTATGCGGACTTTTGAGCAAAGTAGGGGTATAAGTTTTGGCGATTACTCGCGTTTACTTGGATCTAGGAGGCCAAATCTGGTGTCTACGAGTTCGTCTCGTGAAAGCGGGGAGAACTGCGTAGTCTGATTAGGTATACATTTTCCGAAAAAAAAAATCCCACCCCTGGCCACTTGACGTTTATAGGATAAACAACTGGAATTATAATAAATAAAATAACCCGACTGCATTTCGTTTCAATACCACACAAACTTATAATGCACCTGGTTACGTACAATCGGCAAAGAAGTTCGGTTTGCAGGGCACACAAATGCCACTCTTTGTGTGCGTAACGTTGCGACACGAATCGCTGACTTGAATGTGTGTGCGTTACATTGGTCGTCACAGCACAGTCACAGATATTATAATACTGTCTGAGCATACAATCACTATGTGTCTTCGTTGAATATAAGACTAGTTTTTACCGCTTCCTACAGAGTGGACGATAGCCCAACGGGTTAGATGCCAGACTAATGACTTTGAGGTATTGAGTTCGATCCTCTATCAAGGAGGGAAAAAGCATGGTGATGTTTTTTTTTAGATACTTTTTTTTAATTATTATTGATCAGACCAAATATTTATTCTAGATTAAGGGCCGGTTTCACCACTGCTGATGAAGCCTATCTGCCAGTTAAACTTAGATTTTTGTATGGCGTTATTTGACAGATAGGCTTTATCAGCATGTGGTGAAACCAGCCTTATTTTTTTCATAATAAAACAAAATTATATTTCGTCCTAATAATAATTTATTACTAGTTTGTTATAATAAACTACACTTAATTTACTTATTTTAGTTTTAGTCAGACAAGGACAGATGTCGCAGTTGATGATATATAAGCTATGAATCAACATGCTAAGCAATTAGAAATTATGTGATAACTTCTAACCTGAAGTAGCAATAACATCATAGACATATAAATCACCTTATCTTATGATAACACAAAGCTTTCACATATTAATGGTTATGTTTTATTTAATATCTTAGTGGAGCTCCTTCTCTTACTATTATTTGTTGTAGTCTACTTCTCATGCCAGTGACCATATTCCAACACATGTCAGTGCCTCGCATTATCTCCCAGGTTGAAGTAACAACTTCATCTAAATTAGACCTAGATCTCACATTCGATGGATCCCAATTGAGCACCATATGTCCCCATAGATTTTCGATGGGGTTTAAATCAGGGCTTTTAGAAGGCCAGTCAATAACTGTCAAGGATTCTTGCTTGTTAAACCATTCTTGCACAATATGGGCGCGATGCACAGCGCAATTGTCATGGACAAAGTATATATGCTCATCCGGATATACAGTTCGTACGGTTGGTAACATGACGTTCTGTAAAATATCCAAGTATCCTTGAGCAGTGTTGCGAGCACTCACTTGCACTAATTCACCGGGGCCCATCGACGACATCCATCCCCAATATCCCAAAGTAATACGGCCACTACACCTGCACGGTAGAATGTTTGCTAAACTATATCGTTCATTATTTCTTCTCCACAGTATTTTACGCCCATCCTTGTCTGATCTAAAAGTCTTTTCATCACTAAAAACAACAACATTATTACACCAATCAAAGTCCAAATATTCACGGGCAAACCGCACTCTGTCTTCACGATGCTCATTAGACATCATAATCTTCTTCGCTGGTCTCCGACATCTTAAACCATCAGCTCGTAAGTGATTGCGAACTGTTTGTAGTGTTACATTATGAAGTGTCGCCGTAGACCGGGTGCTGGCAAACGGATTGCTGTTATGCGCTGCAATGATGTCGCGATGGCGATCAGATGCAGCTGTGTAGGCTACAGGCTGTGGGCCTGGTCGACGACTTTCAACATGTCCAGAATCTGCATACCTATGAACCCACAGTTGCACTGTTCTTCTCTGTAAAATAAGAAAAAAATACAATGAAGTAGTAACACAAGGTATAATTATAATCATAATTTATAAAAAACCTTCAAATTTATTTTTTATATGCATAACTCACCGATATCATTAAACGTCGTGCTATCTCGCTAATTGAAATGTTTTGTTCATACAAAACAATGATTTCCGCCTTTTTAAAAGTGGATAGATGACTTTCCATGATAGATAACAAATCTCAATCACAATTTACAAGGAACGAAATGCAATACAACTAATGCTGAGAGCGCGCAGACGCAAAACAATTTTAAAGAGGGTAGCTGTTACATTTTAAATAAAGAAGGTAGACTATGGCCTTTTTACCGGGCAAGTTTACAACTCTTCGAACTCTAGTTTGGTTAAACAATTGTAATCAATTTATATTCGATGCTATGTGAATTTAATAATACTCGTAGCTTCTAAAAAATAATTTCCTTTGAGGGATCGAACCTTTATCTACATATCGTAATTCTAGCACCTAATCCACTAGGCTATCGACTACTTTGCATAAAGCTGTGAAAACTTGCGTCATAATCAATGAATGTATGGGATCAGAAAAACGCACACAGACGCGACATTAACACGAATACTGTGTTAGTGTGCATTGCTAATCGTAGCTATTGGCAACGTTACGCACACAAAGACTGGTGTTTGTGTGCCCTGCAAACCGATCTTCTTTGTCGTGTGTACATGGAGTATAAAAGTAGCACATACAACCAATAACTTTGTAACGCCATAAGTCCGCCATTTTATAGAACCTGCTCACAAAATTTCACTATAATCGGTTGAGAAATGCGACATGTAGACGAGAACAGACAGACAGACAGAAGGACAAATGCATTTTTGGCCAATCTCGAAACTGGACGCTTCGTCGCTCGCTCAATTAATTATCAATTTACTTAGAACCTAGCTGTTGATAATGTTTGACATGAGCCAACGCACAGTGCCCTCTACAAAAAAGTATTGCGTTATGTTCCCCAATCAAGTATCGAACACTAACTCCCAGGCATCGGCTACAAGCGCTACGTGGACGCGCTGCTGTACAGCCGCGATGTGGTCTCGCTGCTGCAGATGCCTTACCGGCAGGATAACCTGGACGTGGACGTGGGCCGGCTGACTTCGCCGGCTGCGTACGCGCCGCGACCCACCGTCACTGGCAACCGTATAAACTACACGTACGAGGCAAGTGTAGCGACTCTATCAGATTCTTGTTTTTCTTTTTATGTGCTTGAGAACCACTTTTGAGTTTATTTTTGCCAGTGTATTTGAAAGATCACAATTTGGTTATCAATGTCTTGATAATGATTTTCCAAAATGTTTTGCACACAAAATTTAAAGGAAATTTACATTAAAGACTTTGAAGATATCTACTTTTAGTTTTCAGATAGGACTACCCGTACAGTGCAGTGCAGCGTGAATACTTGTATTAATAAAGACAGGACTCTAATTATGTCTAGGAATAAATGTTGCATGCCTGGTTGCACAACCAGCAACTCTGACGGTATGTATGTATGTACATACGTAAGTTCTAGTAACAAATTGAAACCACAGATTTTTCCTGGACTCAGGTTCTTAACAACAACATTATTTCTGTTCAAGGTGTCCCGATGCTTTATTTTTCTAATCTATCCAATGATGGCGGCCGTTTTGAAACTTGGAAGGCAATAGTAGGATAATTCGGTTTTGAAGACTCATATATTTTCTCGGACAGAAAAGTGTGCCACAGGCATTTTGAAGATATTTATAATGGCAGCAAAAACAGACTTGTTAGAAGTGCTGTACCAACATTACATCTAACAGGTTAAACAGCTATTTTATTTTATTTAAGTACCTGGAGCGCTCCTGAAAAGATGCAAATAAATGATAAATAAACCGAGTTTCTATCTAAGTAAGTTACTATCCCCATTTTTCAGGAAGGAGCATAGATACTCCTATGGATGTTGTACAAGCAACCACTTCTGATGTTCATTAAACCGCAGCCGAAACAATATAGGTATAACCGTTCCTGTTTTCATTTAATTTCAGGAAGTAACCGAAGATTCAAGGCGACATCTGCACAAGAGAGACAACTTATGAAGTCAATCTGTAAATTGAAAAGGATGTTTTATAAAAAGGATAACCTAAATAGGACATTTAGTAGAAGATTGAAACTTGCTGAAAAATAAGCTCATCTACAGCATTTAATATCTTGAGCCAGAAAATGACCAGATCAGCGAAATTGATTTTTCAAATGCAAATAACGCAATCTGACAAAAAAAAAGGAAAAGGCAGACGTTTCACACTGGATCAAAAAATTTTGGCACTCTCGCTATATAAGCCTAGCCCAAAAGCATACCGACTTTTGAGTCAAATGTGTATTTTACCAAAAAGAAAAACACTGCAAAAACTCCTGGCGCAAGTAGAGCTAAAACCAGGCATTCAAGGCACGACATTTAACCAGTAAAAACGGAAAGTCGCAAAAACACCTAGAGCGCACAGGTACTGCACTATAGTTTTTGATGGAATGTTGATAACCCCACGTGTCAACCTGGACAGGAAAAACGATTTGATAAATGGTTTAAGCGACAATGGAGTAGAGAGGAAAAAGACCTTTTGTGACCATGCTCTAGTTACGATGGTTATAGGCGTTATTAAAAATATAAACAGCCTATTGCTTATACATACTGCCAAAGCTCAATATCGTCGTAAGATATGAAAAAGATCATACAGGCCTCAAGGTAGTAGCCACAGTATGCGACCGAGGGGCGAATAATGTAGCCACAATCAATTCCTTGATACGCGACACGAAAGAAAAATATCTAATAATATCGACCATGATCCGGGAGCAATACGAGCTCATCTAAAACCGGTTGTACAGTACATTAAGCAAGAGCAACCAAACGCAAAAATAATTCACTTCTTTTCGGGCGGGCCAACGACCCAGTATCGACAAAAAAATAATTTTCATCTTATAAGTCAGTTAATTATAGAGGACGGTTTCAAATTCGCTACCTGGTCCTTTTCCTGGGAAGCTGCTCATGGAAAAGGAGCCGCCGATAGCGTTGGCGGAATGCTGAAAAGGACTATCGACCAACAGGCAGCATTTGGAAAAGATGTGTCAAATTTGGTCGAAGCTCTTGACACCTTGAGACAAAACACAAACATTAAACTTTTCCATGTGACTGAAGCCGAAATCCGAACAAGACAAAACGAAGTACCCGATGATTTGATTGCCGTACCAAAGACCATGAACATGCACCAAATAATATTTCGCGATGGGGATTTATATTTCAGGGAAATAAGCTGTTTCTGTGGTAAGTCAAGAGGGCTTTGCACTTGCTTCAATGTACGAAAACATGACCTGCGTCGAGTAAGAACATTACCGCCTGAACACATAGATTTAACATCGACTAATGATATCGAACCCAGTAAAAACACGACCTCGGAATTAAAAGACAAATAAACTAAAAAAAAAAAACACCTAAAAACGACAAATCAGTAGTGACGTTTCATCTACTACCACGGAGAACTCAGATGTGCCATATGCGGAATCTGACGAGAGCCTGTACAATCCCAATATGGAAACAGTTGACGATGACAACTTTGAGGATTGGTGCCAGACAAAAGAAAATTCTAAACGTCGTAAAATTGAAGTTACATCTGATATTCTACTGAATCACGATCAATTACAAAACATAGGACGAAAAAAATCAGACAACGTGGCATGGCTATTGAAGGAAAAGAAACTGACGAAAATATCGACACCGGATAGGATTATAATAAAAACAAGCGAAAAACCAGACAGAACGAATATCTCTAATAAATCACCGAAAGCAGACACAATTATACCAACAAAACCTGATACAGCTGACCAAATTAAAATGGATGATAAAAATCTACATTCAAAGATAATTCTAGACAATCCCAGTAAAAAAAAAACCGATCAGAAGATCCTAGTACAACCTTTCTCAAAAACAAAGACGCTACGAAAAATACGAAAACCAAACATGAAGACTACCCTTGAAAATAGTCAAGAAATGACCCTAAAAATGGATAACAATAATAGACAACTTAAGGTGATTCCAGACAAACCCCATCAAAAAACTGACAAACAAGATATCCTAGATACGGTATTAACTCTACGAAAATCAAAGACTGCCCCAAAAACAATAAGGACAGCATAGAAGCAAGTCAATCACAATGTACTGCAACGAGTGACATTCACTGCGTTATAGGCTTCGATGAGCATCATCTTTCAAATGAAAAGAAAGATTTTGATTTCAAATGAAAACAGTTGGGTGCTGATTAGGTTCACAGATATATATTACGTTACACAAATATTATGTAATTGCGAATTTGGTACAAAAAAAGTATTACCCGTGAAAAAAATAAGTACAAATAAGTTTTGTCATGTCGACCTTTATGAGCTGGATAAAGTTTCTGAATCTCATATTGTATGTTCCCTCTCGGAACCTCAGTATGATATGTATGATAAAATCTGCCAATACATTTTCAACAAATGTCAATTTTCTATAGTTACTCGTACTAAACATCATAACATTGATACTCACATAAACGAATATTGTGACTAAAACGTAATTTTTTTTATTCAAAACCAGCATAAATAAGGAAATGCTGATTATCTGGTTAATTAACAGGTTTAACTAATCTAAAGTAACATTTTAAGTTCATTTTGTTTAAAATATTTCGATAATTTATTTGATTAAATGATTTATCACAAAATATTTCACAATAAATGCTGATTATCTGGTTAATTATCATGTTTCTCTGAACAAACGTTTTTTGTAATTCTAATCTAATCTACAGTAAATGTTAACGTTCATTTTGTTTAATATATTTTGATAATTTTATTTCATTGAATTGTCTTGCACAAAATATTGCCTATGGCAAATTTTTCATTAAATACATTATTAGAACATTCATCGTTTTAGTGTGAACCTTTATGTTAACATGCACGTTACGTTTTGTACATGAGCGTAACAAAACATATGCGTAATATAAATTTACAAGTGCGTAACGATACAATTAATTTGAGAGAGACCCACATATTACCTATGGTGGTGGACACGGTAGTGTTGATGGTTGATAAGGTCATTAAAGACCAGAGCCCGGCACTCGCCGATTACACGCTGAGAGCGATCAAAAGCCTCGTGGAAATAATTCTGCGGAGTAAAATAGGATCGACGGTTAATGTGAGTTTTACGAATTTTACAGGCATATTCGCCTTTACAAGAAAACCATGTAAGAGAATTTTGACCTATTAAAATGTTAGATATATTTGCAGTTATTTAAATAATGAAATAATTTATATTTTATTTTCAGAACGACTACCATTTACACCTTACAAAAATACTGAAGGGCATGAGTGATATTTATATAGGTGTGTATGTGCCGATCGTATCCGATCCCATTACCGGAGACGAACCCATCAGATGCTGCACGGAATTTCATGAACATCCAGCCATAAAACAAAGAGCGTACTCCATTTTAGATGCGTTGTATAAATGTAGATGAGGAGAATCCTTTTTTGACATTTTATTCAGATTAAATACCGCTATCGACAGCATAAAAAATGCTTGCCAAGGAAGTTCGGAAGAAGATATTGTAGAGGCGTGTCAGGATATTGTTATCAGTGATAGCGACGATGAATAAATCGATAACGAATTATCCCGTTGATAAGGTCGTTAAAGACCAAAGTACGGCACTCGCCGATTACACGCTGAGAGCGATCAAAAGCCTCGTGGAAATAATTCTGCATGGTAAAATAGGATCGACGGTTAATATGAGTTTTACGAATTTTACAGGCATATTTGCCTTTACAAGAAAACCATGTAAGAGAATTATGACCTATTAAAATGTTTGATATATTTGCAGTTATTTAAATAATGAAATAATTTATATTTTCTTTTCAGAACGACTACCATTTACACCTTACAAAAATACTGAAGGGCATGAGTGATATTTATATAGGTGTGCATGTGCCGATCGTATCCGATCCCATAACCGTAGACGAACTCATCAGATGCTGCACGGAATTTCATGAACATCCAGCCATAAAAGAAAGAGCGTGCTCCATTTTAGATGCGTTGTATAAATGTAGAAGAGGAGAACCATTTTTTGACATTTTATTCAGATTAAATACCGCTACCGACAGCATAAAAACCGCTGGCCAAGGAAGTACGGAAGAAGCTATTGTAGAGGCGTGTCAGGATACTGTTATCAGTGATAGCGACGATGAATAAATCGATAACGAATGATCCCGTTGAAGCGCAATGTGATGTTACTGCCCAGACATGTAAACCTGGCGACCCCCTCTGTCACACACTGCGTAAATTCACCTCATGTTCATGCCACCAAGAATACTCACCTGAGCTTGGTGATACAGGAGATGATTGGGAAGAATGCGAATTCGAAACACCTAACGTGTCCCTAAGTCAGCCATCATACTTACATAACTGACCGAAGCTCTTTTAGTCAAATTGACTATTAACTAATGTCTTGTATCAACTACCCTGCTATGAGGATTTATTGGACCAAAAAGTTCAGGATCCCAATCACAGCAGACAGCATGCCAAGAAACAGATTCCTCCTTCTGAGAAACTCACTGAAATTGGTTGTGGACGAGGACGTACCACCTGATGAAAAGGCATCTGATAAGTTGTGGAGAGTGAGACCAAATGTTGTATGTTACAGGAGAAGACACAAGATCTTTCGGTAGACGAGATGATGAGTCTATTTCAAAGCAGATGTGGGATGAAACAATATTTCCCTGGAAAGCCGAATCCAGTGGGCCTAAAAGCCTTCGTACTGGCTACACCACAGGGGCTAGTTTGTGACTTTGACGTGTATCAAGGTACCACTACGTATCCTGACTTAGCAGATTCAAATTTCGGCTTATCAGAAAAGGCTATATTATCACCCAGCTAAGGATTTGGTACCAGGGCATATTATTTACTGCGACCGTTACTTAATTTCGGAGAAACTCATTTTGGCACTTGTAAGTGAAAGGCCTAAAATGCACAGTAACGATAATGAAGAATCGCATTCCTCGATCTGCGCGAAGAGTTATGACTGACGACAAAATAATGAAAAAGAAACCTAGAGGATCTTGGCAGATTGTGGCAAACAAAGCTAAAAAACTTGTTTTGACGAAATGGCTTGATAGCAAGTCTGTCACGTTTATGTCAAACATCCATTCCGATCATACTATCGATGATTGTCAACGCTGGTCAAAGGTGCAAAGAAAATACACGTCTGTGCCTAGACCTGAAGTAGTCAAACTCTACAATAAAATCATGGGAGGAGTGGATATGGCGGACAGAATGTTGTCGTACTGCCCATACCGCTACAGAACGAAAAAGTGGCCACAAAGAGTTATATCTCACTTCTTTGACCTGGCTGCCAGCAACTCCTGGATATTGTATCGCCAAGATAAATTAAAAGAAGGAGTAGACCCAAAAACCATACCCCAAATGCGATTTTTTAAAATGGAGATTGCTGAAGCGCTCCTCGTTGCTAATCTTGATACAGACTCAGACAAACTTAACTTTAGTAAGTGGGCCACAGTAGGTATACTTAAAAGTAGACAAAATTTATATGAATTATATAGTGAAAAACAATAGAATCATAGTGAAGAGTTCATGGATAAAGTCAGAAAGTACTCAAAAATCTTTAAAAAAGTTTGTGAAATTGCAAAATCAAATTATATCAGATCTAAAATAAGAAAAAGTGATAACAAAATTAAATCAACTTGGGATATAATTAAAAGTGAGACTGGAAAGGTCAGTATTAAAAACAATGAATATGAATTAAAAATTAATGATATTACTTTCAAAAATGATATTGATGTAGCTAAAGCGTTTGTTTTTTTTTTACAGACATCCCAATCTCTACTACAAAGTCTTTAGACTCTTCCAAAGTAGTCGCTGAATCTTTGCTAAAAGACTATGTACCTAGATGTGAAAATCAATTCTCGTTTAATTATGTAGATGATAAAGATATTATTAAAGCCTTTAAATCAATAAATGTTAAGAAAACTGCAGACCTCTGGGATATTTCTGTTCATGTTGTGAAGCCCCTAATAAATGTTATTGCACTTGATTTAGCTTTCATATTTAATGCATCTATTGAATCTGGCGTGTTTCCTGATTTAATGAAACACAGTAAAATAATACATTTGTTTAAATCGGGTAGTACATCTGACCCTTCTAACTTCAGACCGATATCGGTATTGCCTACATTTAGTAAAATATTTGAAAAAGTAATTTTAAATCAACTTCTTACACATTTCAACACCAACAACATGCTCCACTGTAAACAATTTGGTTTTACACAAGGCAAATCAACTAGTGATGCCGGTATTGAGTTAATATCACATATATGTGATGCCTAGGAGGAGTCGCATGATGCTCTAGGAGTATTTTGCGATTCGTCTAAGGCTTTTGATTGCGTTCACCATGGGACATTGATCAGGAAATTACATCACTATGGAATTAGGGATAACTCTTTAGATCTTCTCTCTTCTTATCTAAATAACAGGATACAGAGAGTTGACATTAATGGAAAACGATCTCCAGGGTCTGTTGTTACTATGGGTGTATCGCAGGGTTCCATACTCGGGCCATTCCTGTTTTTGGTTTATATTAATGACCTGTCACATCTTGTCAGAGATAATCATGAGATTGTACTGTTTGCAGATGAGACTTCACTTTTGTTTAAAATGAAACGACGCAGTTTGAACTTTGACGATGTGAATAATGCAATCTCAAAGGTAGTCAATTGGTTTAGTGCTAATAATCTTTTACTGAACAATAACAAAACTAAATGTATTCGGTTTATACTCCCCAATGTTAAACAAGTCTCGGCTAATCTTAATGTTAAAGGTGAAAATTTAGAAATTGTAGATAGCACGGTATTCCTAGGAATCACCTTAGATAATAAGCTTCAGTGGGGCCCACACATAGATAAGCTATGAAAAAACTCAGTTCCGCAGTTTATGCAGTTAAAAAAATCCGTCTTTTTACGGACGTGGAAACAGCTAGACTAGTTTACTTCAGCTACTTCCATAGCATTATGTCTTACGGCATACTGCTGTGGGGGAACGCTGCAGACATTAACATAATATTTGTGCTGCAAAAGAGGGCTGTTCGTGCAATCTACAATGTGGGTCCCAGAGAGTCACTGCGTTGTAAATTTAAGGAAATGAACATTATGACAGTGCCGTGTCAGTATATTTATGAAAACCTAATGTACGTCCACAAAAATATTGATAAATTTCCTAAGAATAGCGACAGGCACAATGTCAACACTAGAAATAGGAATAAACAAGCTATACCTACTACTAGGCTCCATAAGGTTAATGTATCTTTTAAAGGGCAATGTATTCGCTTTTACAACAAAATACCGACTGAGTTACGAGAATTGTCTGTAAATAAATTTAAAAATGTTGTTAAAAATCACTTATGTAAAAAAGCTTACTACAAAATATCAGATGATGTAGAAGACAAGAAAGCTTGGGAAGGTGTTTGCTCCAATTCTGTAAAAAATAACGTATAAAGCTGGAGGTTTCTAGTCGCCTCTTTGCCTCCAGCATCTAAAACATTGAGGTGACGGAATTCAAATTGAGTTCTATATTTCCCTGTACCTTATACATGTGTTAGTTTAAGATTTGACATTCTCCAAATGTTACCTATGTGTTTCTTATGGAAATAAACTCTTTTTGATTTTGATTTTGATTTTGACGATTCACTCGATGAAACATTGCAGCAAGAAGAACATGCTGAACAAAGGCAAGTTCAATTCCGAAAAAGAGCAGCACCCGCGCCTATCCCATTGAAAAAACAACATTACCGCCAAGCTGGTCACTTACCCGAAATGAGCTAAGTGCAAAAAAAGTGTCGCTTTTTATGCTGCAAAAAGAAAACCAAAATCATTTGTACATTCTGCAAAATTCATCTGTGTCTTACTAATGAAAGAAACTGTTATAAATTGTTCCACACCCCTGGGCAATAATATTATTACCTAAGTAATATTTTGATCTCCTACCCCATTATTACTAAAATATACTCCGAGAGGGAGTAAAGTTACTCCGGGAGTATCTAGGGGACAGTGCTAGACAGCTGTGTCTAGCTCTGTCCTGTAGTTTCTCCCGGATTAACTTTACTCTCGGGGTGTGACTTTTTTATTAATAAGGGGCTTATGTCTAAGCTTATATTAATATCATGTAGTGTTATGCTACTTACATGCTATTTTCCGGTCTGTTCAGCTGGATACTTGCTGAGCTGTACAGCTTGATATTTGGTTTCACCTTTATTTTCATAGGACCCTGTAACGTTTTAAACCATAAGAACACATTAACAAATCATTTTCGCTTCGTATTTTCACACTATCAGCACTTCTAAATCGATAGCGAAGGGGTTTACCTTTGGTGACCTTGTATTTGGCTTTCTCCGAAACTCTGCAATCTCGGGCTTCGTGCGCGCTGGTGCGCTACCCTTTTATCTATCGCTGTTATGTAATTTTGGCTATGTGAACTTGTTGATTCTTCTATTACGAGCCTGAAACCAAAATCTGACATTTACTTTGTCGTTGTTTATCTGGTTGTCATGGCAATGTCCATTCAAACTCGTTAGCGGTCTGATATGTTTGCTTCAATACTTTTACAAAAATACTTTTTCTCTCTTGGCCATTCACAAAAATTGCTTTTAATTTAAATAATTTTTAGAACTCTCCAAAAAGGGTATAAGAGCGGAACATTTCTGAAATTCTGCAGTCTCACGTCAGCTTTTGAGCAAGAAGCATCACCTAAAGGCCTTATCCCGGGACCGCACTGCCCCGGGATCCTGCGAGCCTCTGCTAGTACGCCTCCTGTCCTGGCGAGCCTCTACCCTGGCCGGCGCTTCGTTGGGTCTCCACTTCACCTGCCCGTTCTCTGCTTCACCTGCCCGTCGGTGACTTCAGGCCGACACGTTGCGGGCCTCTACCCTGGCCGGCGCTTCACTACCAGGGCCCCTACTCCTGCTGCCCGTCGGTGTCTCCAGGGCACTGATGACCGATTGGCCGCCGGCCACGCTCTCCATCTGCAAGTGCTACGTCGCCCACCAGTGCTTCCACTGACCGGTTCGCCAGACCGGTTCCACTGCTCCTTCTGCTCCTACTCTCCGTGTCCTCCGTTTCCTTTTTTTATCTAATATCTGTATTTATTATAAACCCTGTCTCACTTCATCCACTCTCATCTTCCTATCATTTTTCTAAATAGTCATTGTATATACACCTAATAAACTGTCATTTCTAAATTTTATCCTAGTTGTTGTTTCTTGTTAGGTTCTGATTAGGTTCATATCGTTACTCGACATTCTTTAAAATCAAACATAGCCATTTCAATTCTTAGACAAAGAATAGTATGTAAGCTTAAACAATTTGTTTTGTTGCTTAGAGTATATTTTTGTATCGTTTTTTATATTTGTTTTGTATTCTTAATTTTGTAGAGGAGAATAATTTGTTTACTTTTCGATAGTTGGAATGGCTATGTTTTGAGTTATTGCTGTTATGATAAACACTTTATTTTTCATGTTTATTTAATAGTTAGCTGTGGAGGTGTTTTTATTTTGTTTTATGTTGAAAGTTATTTGTTTGTGTGTATGTCAATACCCACTGATGATTGTTTACATGTAACAAGACTGATTACTTAAAAACACCGATTTGGTATATTTTCATGTAAAACAGAGTATCCAGAATTAAGACTGATTTGTAGAAGGATCTCTAATAGGTAATATGGTCTATGCTTTTAAAAGGCTTATGATCCTCTATCGCTATATCGATCTTTGTGAGGTTTCTCCAATAATTAATGGAAAAATAATGCCAATAATTACTTTTGACGAGTTTTATTTATGAACACCTTAAATGAACACATTTGAGCGATGCATTCGTAAATATTTAATGCAACTTCCACTTGAACATGAGACTAATAATTATTTTTTTGTGGTTGATGAGCTGATATTTTTCAAATGATGTATGTCAAGAGGGCTTTGCACGTGCTTCAATGTACGAAAACAAGACCTGCGTCGTGTAAGAAGATTACCGCCTGAACAAATAGATTTAACATCGACCAATGATATCGAACCCAGTAAAAACACGACCTCAGAATTAAAAGACAAATCAACTAAAATAAAAAAAAATAAAAAACACCTAAAACCGACAAATCAGTAGTGACGTTTGATCTACTACCACGGAGAACTCAGATGTGCCATTAGCGGAATCTGACGAGAGCCTGTACAATCCCAATATGGAAACAGTTGACGATGACAACTTTGAGGATTGGTGCCAGACAAAATAAAATTCTAAACGTCGTAAAATTTAAGTGACATCTGATATTCAACTGAATCACAATCAATTACAAAACATAGGACGAAAAAAATCAGACAACGTGGCATGGCTATTGAAGGAAAAGAAACTGACGAAAATATCGACACCGGATAGGATTATAATAAAAACAAGCGAAAAACCAGACAGAACGAATATCTCTAATAAATCACCGAAAGCAGACACAATTATACCAACAAAACCTAATGCAGCTGACCAAATTAAAATGGATGATAAAAATCTACAGGCAGAGATAACTCTAGACAATCCCAGTAAAAAAATAAACGATCAGAAGATCCTAGTACAACCTTTCTCAAAAACAAAGACGCTCCGAAAAATACGAAAACCAGACATGAACACTACCCTTAAAAATAGTCAAGAAATGACCCCAAAAATGGATAACAATAATAGACAACTTAAGATGATTCCGGACAAACCCCATCAAAAAACTGACAAACAAGAGATCTTAGGTACGGTATTAACTCTACGAAAATCAAAGACTGGCCCCGAAAACAATAAGGACAGCATTGAAGCAAGTCAATCACAATGTACTGCAACGAGTGACATTCACTGTGTTATAGGCTTCGACGAGCATCATCTTTCAAATGAAAAGAAATATTTTGATGAAAACAGTTGGGTGCTGATTAGGTTCACAGATAAATATTACGTTGCACAAATATTATGTAATTGCGAATTTGGTACATATAAATTATTACCCGTGAAAAAAATAAGTACAAATAAGTTTTTTCATGTCGACCTTTATGAGCTGGATAAAGTTTCTGAATCTCATATTGTATGTTCCTTCTCGGAACCTCAGTATGATATGAATGATAAAAGCTGCCAATACATTTTCAACAAATGTCAATTTTCTATAGTTACTCGTACTAAACATAATAACATTTGATACTCACAGAAACGAATATTTTGACTAAAACGTATTTTTTTTTATTCAAAACTATCATAAATAACGAAATGCTGATTATCTGGTTAATTAACAGGTTTGTCTGAACAAACGTTGTTTGTATTGAAATTCTAATCTAAAGTAACATTTTAAGTTCATTTTGTTTAAAATATTTTGATAATTTATTTGATTAAATGATTTATCACAAAATATTTCACAATAAATGCTGATTATCTGGTTAATTATCATGTTTGTCTGAACAAACATTGTTTGTAATTCTAATCTAATCTACAGTAAATGTTGAAGTTCATTTTGTTTAATATATTTTGATAATTTTATTTCATTGAATTGTCTTGCACAAAATATTGCCTATGGCAAATTTTTCATTAAATGCATTATTAGAACATTCATCGTTTTATTGTGAACACTACCTTTATGTTAACATGCACGTTACGTTTTGTACATGAGCGTAACAAAACATATGCGTAACATAAATTTACAAGTGCGTAACGATACAATTAATTTGAGAGAGACCCACATATTACCTATGGTGATGGACACGGTAGTGTTGATGGTTGATAAGGTCATCAAAGACCAGAGCCCGGCACTCGCCGATTACAAGCTGAGAGCGATCAAAAGCCTCGTGGAAATAATTCTGCGGGGTAAAATAGGATCGACGGTTAATGTGAGTTTTACGAATTTTACAGGCATATTCGCCTTTACAAGAAAACCATGTAAGAGAATTATGACATATTAAAATGTTAGATATATTTGCAGTTATTTAAATAATGAAATAATTTATATTTTATTTTCAGAACGACTACCATTTACACCTTACAAAAATACTGAAGGGCATGAGTGATATTTATATAGGTGTGTATGTGCCGATCGTATCCGATCCCATTACCGGAGACGAACCCATCAGATGCTGCACGGAATTTCATGAACATCCAGCCATAAAACAAAGAGCGTGCTCCATTTTAGATGCGTTGTATTAATGTAGAAGAGGAGAATCCTTTTTTGACATTTTATTCACATTAAATACCGCTATCGACAGCATAAAAAATGCTTGCCAAGGAAGTTCGGAAGAAGCTATTGTAGAGGCGTGTCAGGATACTGTTATCAGTGATAGCGTCGATGAATAAATCGATAACGAATGATCCCGTTGAAGCGCAATGTGATGTTACTGCCCAGACATGTAAACCTGGCGACCCCCTCTGTCACACACTGCGTAAATTCACCTCATGTTCATGCCACCAAGAATACTCACCTGAGCTTGGTGATACAGGAGATGATTGGGAAGAATGCGAATTCGAAACACCTAACGTGTCCCTAAGTCAGCCATCATACTTACATAACTGACCGAAGCTCTTTTAGTCAAATTGACTATTAACTAATGTCTTGTATCAACTACCCTGCTATGAGGATTTATTGGACCAAAAAGTTCAGGATCCCAATCATAGCAGACAGCATGCCAAGAAACAGATTCCTCCTTCTGAGAAACTCACTGAAATTGGTTGTGGACGAGGACGTACCACCTGATGAAAAGGCATCTGATAAGTTGTGGAGAGTGAGACCAAATGTTGTATGTTACAGGAGAAGACACAAGATCTTTCGTTAGACGAGATGATGAGTCTATTTCAAAGCAGATGTGGGATGAAACAATATTTCCCTGGAAAGCCGAATCCAGTGGGCCTAAAAGCCTTCGTACTGGCTACACCACAGGGGCTAGTTTGTGACTTTGACGTGTATCAAGGTACCACTACGTATCCTGACTTAGCAGATTCAAATTTCGGCTTATCAGAAAAGGCTATATTATCACCCAGCTAAGGATTTGGTACCAGGGCATATTATTTACTGCGACCGTTACTTAATTTCGGAGAAACTCATTTTGGCACTTGTAAGTGAAAGGCCTAAAATGCACAGTAACGATAATGAAGAATCGCATTCCTCGATCTGCGCGAAGAGTTATGACTGACGACAAAATAATGAAAAAGAAACCTAGAGGATCTTGGCAGATTGTGGTAAACAAAGCTAAAAAACTTGTTTTGACGAAATGGCTTGATAGCAAGTCTGTCACGTTTATGTCAAACATCCATTCCGATCATACTATCGATGATTGTCAACGCTGGTCAAAGGTGCAAAGAAAATACACGTCTGTGCCTAGACCTGAAGTAGTCAAACTCTACAATAAAATCATGGGAGGAGTGGATATGGCGGACAGAATGTTGTCGTACTGCCCATACCGCTACAGAACGAAAAAGTGGCCACAAAGAGTTATATGTCACTTCTTTGACCTGGCTGCCAGCAACTCCTGGATATTGTATCGCCAAGATAAATTAAAAGAAGGAGTAGACCCAAAAACCATACCCCAAATGCGATTTTTTAAAATGGAGATTGCTGAAGCGCTCCTCGTTGCTAATCTTGATACAGACTCAGACAAACTTAACTTTAGTAAGTGGGCCACAGTAGGTATACTTAAAAGTAGACAAAATTTATATGAATTATATAGTGAAAAACAATAGGAATCATAGTGAAGAGTTCATGGATAAAGACAGAAAGTACTCAAAAATCTTTAAAAAAGTTTGTGAAATTGCAAAATCAAATTATATCAGATCTAAAATAAGAAAAAGTGATAACAAAATTAAATCAACTTGGGATATAATTAAAAGTGAGACTGGAAAGGTCAGTATTAAAAACAATGAATATGAATTAAAAATTAATGATATTACTTTCAAAAATGATATTGATGTAGCTAAAGGGTTTGTTTTTTTTTTTACAGACATCCCAATCTCTACTACAAAGTCTTTAGACTCTTCCAAAGTAGTCGCTGAATCTTTGCTAAAAGACTATGTACCTAGATGTGAAAATCAATTCTCGTTTAATTATGTAGATGATAAAGATATTATTAAAGCCTTTAAATCAATAAATGTTAAGAAAACTGCAGACCTCTGGGATATTTCTGTTCATGTTGTGAAGCCCCTAATAAATGTTATTGCACTTGATTTAGCTTTCATATTTAATGCATCTATTGAATCTGGCGTGTTTCCTGATTTAATGAAACACAGTAAAATAATACATTTGTTTAAATCGGGTAGTACATCTGACCCTTCTAACTTCAGACCGATATCGGTATTGCCTACATTTAGTAAAATATTTGAAAAAGTAATTTTAAATCAACTTCTTACACATTTCAATACCAACAACATGCTCCACTGTAAACAATTTGGTTTTACACAAGGCAAATCAACTAGTGATGCCGGTATTGAGTTAATATCACATATATGTGATGCCTAGGAGGAGTCGCATGATGCTCTAGGAGTATTTTGCGATTCGTCTAAGGCTTTTGATTGCGTTCACCATGGGACATTGATCAGGAAATTACATCACTATGGAATTAGGGATAACTCTTTAGATCTTCTCTCTTCTTATCTAAATAACAGGATACAGAGAGTTGACATTAATGGAAAACGATCTCCAGGGTCTGTTGTTACTATGGGTGTATCGCAGGGTTCCATACTCGGGCCATTCCTGTTTTTGGTTTATATTAATGACCTGTCACATCTTGTCAGAGATAATCATGAGATTGTACTGTTTGCAGATGAGACTTCACTTTTGTTTAAAATGAAACGACGCAGTTTGAACTTTGACGATGTGAATAATGCAATCTCAAAGGTAGTCAATTGGTTTAGTGCTAATAATCTTTTACTGAACAATAACAAAACTAAATGTATTCGGTTTATACTCCCCAATGTTAAACAAGTCTCGGCTAATCTTAATGTTAAAGGTGAAAATTTAGAAATTGTAGATAGCACGGTATTCCTAGGAATCACCTTAGATAATAAGCTTCAGTGGGGCCCACACATAGATAAGCTATGAAAAAACTCAGTTCCGCAGTTTATGCAGTTAAAAAAATCCGTCTTTTTACGGACGTGGAAACAGCTAGACTAGTTTACTTCAGCTACTTCCATAGCATTATGTCTTACGGCATACTGCTGTGGGGGAACGCTGCAGACATTAACATAATATTTGTGCTGCAAAAGAGGGCTGTTCGTGCAATCTACAATGTGGGTCCCAGAGAGTCACTGCGTTGTAAATTTAAGGAAATGAACATTATGACAGTGCCGTGTCAGTATATTTATGAAAACCTAATGTACGTCCACAAAAATATTGATAAATTTCCTAAGAATAGCGACAGGCACAATGTCAACACTAGAAATAGGAATAAACAAGCTATACCTACTACTAGGCTCCATAAGGTTAATGTATCTTTTAAAGGGCAATGTATTCGCTTTTACAACAAAATACCGACTGAGTTACGAGAATTGTCTGTAAATAAATTTAAAAATGTTGTTAAAAATCACTTATGTAAAAAAGCTTACTACAAAATATCAGATGATGTAGAAGACAAGAAAGCTTGGGAAGGTGTTTGCTCCAATTCTGTAAAAAATAACGTATAAAGCTGGAGGTTTCTAGTCGCCTCTTTGCCTCCAGCATCTAAAACATTGAGGTGACGGAATTCAAATTGAGTTCTATATTTCCCTGTACCTTATACATGTGTTAGTTTAAGATTTGACATTCTCCAAATGTTACCTATGTGTTTCTTATGGAAATAAACTCTTTTTGATTTTGATTTTGATTTTGACGATTCACTCGATGAAACATTGCAGCAAGAAGAACATGCTGAACAAAGGCAAGTTCAATTCCGAAAAAGAGCAGCACCCGCGCCTATCCCATTGAAAAAACAACATTACCGCCAAGCTGGTCACTTACCCGAAATGAGCTAAGTGCAAAAAAAGTGTCGCTTTTTATGCTGCAAAAAGAAAACCAAAATCATTTGTACATTCTGCAAAATTCATCTGTGTCTTACTAATGAAAGAAACTGTTATAAATTGTTCCACACCCCTGGGCAATAATATTATTACCTAAGTAATATTTTGATCTCCTACCCCATTATTACTAAAATATACTCCGAGAGGGAGTAAAGTTACTCCGGGAGTATCTAGGGGACAGTGCTAGACAGCTGTGTCTAGCTCTGTCCTGTAGTTTCTCCCGGATTAACTTTACTCTCGGGGTGTGACTTTTTTATTAATAAGGGGCTTATGTCTAAGCTTATATTAATATCATGTAGTGTTAAGCTACTTACATGCTATTTTCCGGTCTGTTCAGCTGGATACTTGCTGAGCTGTACAGCTTGATATTTGGTTTCACCTTTATTTTCATAGGACCCTGTAACGTTTTAAACCATAAGAACACATTAACAAATCATTTTCGCTTCGTATTTTCACACTATCAGCACTTCTAAATCGATAGCGAAGGGGTTTACCTTTGGTGACCTTGTATTTGGCTTTCTCCGAAACTCTGCAATCTCGGGCTTCGTGCGCGCTGGTGCGCTACCCTTTTATCTATCGCTGTTATGTAATTTTGGCTATGTGAACTTGTTGATTCTTCTATTACGAGCCTGAAACCAAAATCTGACATTTACTTTGTCGTTGTTTATCTGGTTGTCATGGCAATGTCCATTCAAACTCGTTAGCGGTCTGATATGTTTGCTTCAATACTTTTACAAAAATACTTTTTCTCTCTTGGCCATTCACAAAAATTGCTTTTAATTTAAATAATTTTTAGAACTCTCCAAAAAGGGTATAAGAGCGGAACATTTCTGAAATTCTGCAGTCTCACGTCAGCTTTTGAGCAAGAAGCATCACCTAAAGGCCTTATCCCGGGACCGCACTGCCCCGGGATCCTGCGAGCCTCTGCTAGTACGCCTCCTGTCCTGGCGAGCCTCTACCCTGGCCGGCGCTTCGTTGGGTCTCCACTTCACCTGCCCGTTCTCTGCTTCACCTGCCCGTCGGTGACTTCAGGCCGACACGTTGCGGGCCTCTACCCTGGCCGGCGCTTCACTACCAGGGCCCCTACTCCTGCTGCCCGTCGGTGTCTCCAGGGCACTGATGACCGATTGGCCGCCGGCCACGCTCTCCATCTGCAAGTGCTACGTCGCCCACCAGTGCTTCCACTGACCGGTTCGCCAGACCGGTTCCACTGCTCCTTCTGCTCCTACTCTCCGTGTCCTCCGTTTCCTTTTTTTATCTAATATCTGTATTTATTATAAACCCTGTCTCACTTCATCCACTCTCATCTTCCTATCATTTTTCTAAATAGTCATTGTATATACACCTAATAAACTGTCATTTCTAAATTTTATCCTAGTTGTTGTTTCTTGTTAGGTTCTGATTAGGTTCATATCGTTACTCGACATTCTTTAAAATCAAACATAGCCATTTCAATTCTTAGACAAAGAATAGTATGTAAGCTTAAACAATTTGTTTTGTTGCTTAGAGTATATTTTTGTATCGTTTTTTATATTTGTTTTGTATTCTTAATTTTGTAGAGGAGAATAATTTGTTTACTTTTCGATAGTTGGAATGGCTATGTTTTGAGTTATTGCTGTTATGATAAACACTTTATTTTTCATGTTTATTTAATAGTTAGCTGTGGAGGTGTTTTTATTTCGTTTTATGTTGAAAGTTATTTGTTTGTGTGTATGTCAATACCCACTGATGATTGTTTACATGTAACAAGACTGATTACTTAAAAACACCGATTTGGTATATTTTCATGTAAAACAGAGTATCCAGAATTAAGACTGATTTGTAGAAGGATCTCTAATAGGTAATATGGTCTATGCTTTTAAAAGGCTTATGATCCTCTATCGCTATATCGATCTTTGTGAGGTTTCTCCAATAATTAATGGAAAAATAATGCCAATAATTACTTTTGACGAGTTTTATTTATGAACACCTTAAATGAACACATTTGAGCGATGCATTCGTAAATATTTAATGCAACTTCCACTTGAACATGAGACTAATAATTATTTTTTTGTGGTTGATGAGCTGATATTTTTCAAATGATGTATGTCAAGAGGGCTTTGCACGTGCTTCAATGTACGAAAACAAGACCTGCGTCGTGTAAGAAGATTACCGCCTGAACAAATAGATTTAACATCGACCAATGATATCGAACCCAGTAAAAACACGACCTCAGAATTAAAAGACAAATCAACTAAAATAAAAAAAAATAAAAAACACCTAAAACCGACAAATCAGTAGTGACGTTTGATCTACTACCACGGAGAACTCAGATGTGCCATTAGCGGAATCTGACGAGAGCCTGTACAATCCCAATATGGAAACAGTTGACGATGACAACTTTGAGGATTGGTGCCAGACAAAATAAAATTCTAAACGTCGTAAAATTTAAGTGACATCTGATATTCAACTGAATCACAATCAATTACAAAACATAGGACGAAAAAAATCAGACAACGTGGCATGGCTATTGAAGGAAAAGAAACTGACGAAAATATCGACACCGGATAGGATTATAATAAAAACAAGCGAAAAACCAGACAGAACGAATATCTCTAATAAATCACCGAAAGCAGACACAATTATACCAACAAAACCTAATGCAGCTGACCAAATTAAAATGGATGATAAAAATCTACAGGCAGAGATAACTCTAGACAATCCCAGTAAAAAAATAAACGATCAGAAGATCCTAGTACAACCTTTCTCAAAAACAAAGACGCTCCGAAAAATACGAAAACCAGACATGAACACTACCCTTAAAAATAGTCAAGAAATGACCCCAAAAATGGATAACAATAATAGACAACTTAAGATGATTCCGGACAAACCCCATCAAAAAACTGACAAACAAGAGATCTTAGGTACGGTATTAACTCTACGAAAATCAAAGACTGGCCCCGAAAACAATAAGGACAGCATTGAAGCAAGTCAATCACAATGTACTGCAACGAGTGACATTCACTGTGTTATAGGCTTCGACGAGCATCATCTTTCAAATGAAAAGAAATATTTTGATGAAAACAGTTGGGTGCTGATTAGGTTCACAGATAAATATTACGTTGCACAAATATTATGTAATTGCGAATTTGGTACATATAAATTATTACCCGTGAAAAAAATAAGTACAAATAAGTTTTTTCATGTCGACCTTTATGAGCTGGATAAAGTTTCTGAATCTCATATTGTATGTTCCTTCTCGGAACCTCAGTATGATATGAATGATAAAAGCTGCCAATACATTTTCAACAAATGTCAATTTTCTATAGTTACTCGTACTAAACATAATAACATTTGATACTCACAGAAACGAATATTTTGACTAAAACGTATTTTTTTTTATTCAAAACTATCATAAATAACGAAATGCTGATTATCTGGTTAATTAACAGGTTTGTCTGAACAAACGTTGTTTGTATTGAAATTCTAATCTAAAGTAACATTTTAAGTTCATTTTGTTTAAAATATTTTGATAATTTATTTGATTAAATGATTTATCACAAAATATTTCACAATAAATGCTGATTATCTGGTTAATTATCATGTTTGTCTGAACAAACATTGTTTGTAATTCTAATCTAATCTACAGTAAATGTTGAAGTTCATTTTGTTTAATATATTTTGATAATTTTATTTCATTGAATTGTCTTGCACAAAATATTGCCTATGGCAAATTTTTCATTAAATGCATTATTAGAACATTCATCGTTTTATTGTGAACACTACCTTTATGTTAACATGCACGTTACGTTTTGTACATGAGCGTAACAAAACATATGCGTAACATAAATTTACAAGTGCGTAACGATACAATTAATTTGAGAGAGACCCACATATTACCTATGGTGATGGACACGGTAGTGTTGATGGTTGATAAGGTCATCAAAGACCAGAGCCCGGCACTCGCCGATTACAAGCTGAGAGCGATCAAAAGCCTCGTGGAAATAATTCTGCGGGGTAAAATAGGATCGACGGTTAATGTGAGTTTTACGAATTTTACAGGCATATTCGCCTTTACAAGAAAACCATGTAAGATAATTATGACATATTAAAATGTTAGATATATTTGCAGTTATTTAAATAATGAAATAATTTATATTTTATTTTCAGAACGACTACCATTTACACCTTACAAAAATACTGAAGGGCATGAGTGATATTTATATAGGTGTGTATGTGCCGATCGTATCCGATCCCATTACCGGAGACGAACCCATCAGATGCTGCACGGAATTTCATGAACATCCAGCCATAAAACAAAGAGCGTGCTCCATTTTAGATGCGTTGTATTAATGTAGAAGAGGAGAATCCTTTTTTGACATTTTATTCACATTAAATACCGCTATCGACAGCATAAAAAATGCTTGCCAAGGAAGTTCGGAAGAAGCTATTGTAGAGGCGTGTCAGGATACTGTTATCAGTGATAGCGTCGATGAATAAATCGATAACGAATGATCCCGTTGAAGCGCAATGTGATGTTACTGCCCAGACATGTAAACCTGGCGACCCCCTCTGTCACACACTGCGTAAATTCACCTCATGTTCATGCCACCAAGAATACTCACCTGAGCTTGGTGATACAGGAGATGATTGGGAAGAATGCGAATTCGAAACACCTAACGTGTCCCTAAGTCAGCCATCATACTTACATAACTGACCGAAGCTCTTTTAGTCAAATTGACTATTAACTAATGTCTTGTATCAACTACCCTGCTATGAGGATTTATTGGACCAAAAAGTTCAGGATCCCAATCATAGCAGACAGCATGCCAAGAAACAGATTCCTCCTTCTGAGAAACTCACTGAAATTGGTTGTGGACGAGGACGTACCACCTGATGAAAAGGCATCTGATAAGTTGTGGAGAGTGAGACCAAATGTTGTATGTTACAGGAGAAGACACAAGATCTTTCGTTAGACGAGATGATGAGTCTATTTCAAAGCAGATGTGGGATGAAACAATATTTCCCTGGAAAGCCGAATCCAGTGGGCCTAAAAGCCTTCGTACTGGCTACACCACAGGGGCTAGTTTGTGACTTTGACGTGTATCAAGGTACCACTACGTATCCTGACTTAGCAGATTCAAATTTCGGCTTATCAGAAAAGGCTATATTATCACCCAGCTAAGGATTTGGTACCAGGGCATATTATTTACTGCGACCGTTACTTAATTTCGGAGAAACTCATTTTGGCACTTGTAAGTGAAAGGCCTAAAATGCACAGTAACGATAATGAAGAATCGCATTCCTCGATCTGCGCGAAGAGTTATGACTGACGACAAAATAATGAAAAAGAAACCTAGAGGATCTTGGCAGATTGTGGTAAACAAAGCTAAAAAACTTGTTTTGACGAAATGGCTTGATAGCAAGTCTGTCACGTTTATGTCAAACATCCATTCCGATCATACTATCGATGATTGTCAACGCTGGTCAAAGGTGCAAAGAAAATACACGTCTGTGCCTAGACCTGAAGTAGTCAAACTCTACAATAAAATCATGGGAGGAGTGGATATGGCGGACAGAATGTTGTCGTACTGCCCATACCGCTACAGAACGAAAAAGTGGCCACAAAGAGTTATATGTCACTTCTTTGACCTGGCTGCCAGCAACTCCTGGATATTGTATCGCCAAGATAAATTAAAAGAAGGAGTAGACCCAAAAACCATACCCCAAATGCGATTTTTTAAAATGGAGATTGCTGAAGCGCTCCTCGTTGCTAATCTTGATACAGACTCAGACAAACTTAACTTTAGTAAGTGGGCCACAGTAGGTATACTTAAAAGTAGACAAAATTTATATGAATTATATAGTGAAAAACAATAGGAATCATAGTGAAGAGTTCATGGATAAAGACAGAAAGTACTCAAAAATCTTTAAAAAAGTTTGTGAAATTGCAAAATCAAATTATATCAGATCTAAAATAAGAAAAAGTGATAACAAAATTAAATCAACTTGGGATATAATTAAAAGTGAGACTGGAAAGGTCAGTATTAAAAACAATGAATATGAATTAAAAATTAATGATATTACTTTCAAAAATGATATTGATGTAGCTAAAGCGTTTGTTTTTTTTTTTACAGACATCCCAATCTCTACTACAAAGTCTTTAGACTCTTCCAAAGTAGTCGCTGAATCTTTGCTAAAAGACTATGTACCTAGATGTGAAAATCAATTCTCGTTTAATTATGTAGATGATAAAGATATTATTAAAGCCTTTAAATCAATAAATGTTAAGAAAACTGCAGACCTCTGGGATATCTCTGTTCATGTTGTGAAGCCCCTAATAAATGTTATTGCACTTGATTTAGCTTTCATATTTAATGCATCTATTGAATCTGGCGTGTTTCCTGATTTAATGAAACACAGTAAAATAATACATTTGTTTAAATCGGGTAGTACATCTGACCCTTCTAACTTCAGACCGATATCGGTATTGCCTACATTTAGTAAAATATTTGAAAAAGTAATTTTAAATCAACTTCTTACACATTTCAACACCAACAACATGCTCCACTGTAAACAATTTGGTTTTACACAAGGCAAATCAACTAGTGATGCCGGTATTGAGTTAATATCACATATATGTGATGCCTAGGAGGAGTCGCATGATGCTCTAGGAGTATTTTGCGATTCGTCTAAGGCTTTTGATTGCGTTCACCATGGGACATTGATCAGGAAATTACATCACTATGGAATTAGGGATAACTCTTTAGATCTTCTCTCTTCTTATCTAAATAACAGGATACAGAGAGTTGACATTAATGGAAAACGATCTCCAGGGTCTGTTGTTACTATGGGTGTATCGCAGGGTTCCATACTCGGGCCATTCCTGTTTTTGGTTTATATTAATGACCTGTCACATCTTGTCAGAGATAATCATGAGATTGTACTGTTTGCAGATGAGACTTCACTTTTGTTTAAAATGAAACGACGCAGTTTGAACTTTGACGATGTGAATAATGCAATCTCAAAGGTAGTCAATTGGTTTAGTGCTAATAATCTTTTACTGAACAATAACAAAACTAAATGTATTCGGTTTATACTCCCCAATGTTAAACAAGTCTCGGCTAATCTTAATGTTAAAGGTGAAAATATAGAAATTGTAGATAGCACGGTATTCCTAGGAATCACCTTAGATAATAAGCTTCAGTGGGGCCCACACATAGATAAGCTATGAAAAAACTCAGTTCCGCAGTTTATGCAGTTAAAAAAATCCGTCTTTTTACGGACGTGGAAACAGCTAGACTAGTTTACTTCAGCTACTTCCATAGCATTATGTCTTACGGCATACTGCTGTGGGGGAACGCTGCAGACATTAACATAATATTTGTGCTGCAAAAGAGGGCTGTTCGTGCAATCTACAATGTGGGTCCCAGAGAGTCACTGCGTTGTAAATTTAAGGAAATGAACATTATGACAGTGCCGTGTCAGTATATTTATGAAAACCTAATGTACGTCCACAAAAATATTGATAAATTTCCTAAGAATAGCGACAGGCACAATGTCAACACTAGAAATAGGAATAAACAAGCTATACCTACTACTAGGCTCCATAAGGTTAATGTATCTTTTAAAGGGCAATGTATTCGCTTTTACAACAAAATACCGACTGAGTTACAAGAATTGTCTGTAAATAAATTTAAAAATGTTGTTAAAAATCACTTATGTAAAAAAGCTTACTACAAAATATCAGATGATGTAGAAGACAAGAAAGCTTGGGAAGGTGTTTGCTCCAATTCTGTAAAAAATAACGTATAAAGCTGGAGGTTTCTAGTCGCCTCTTTGCCTCCAGCATCTAAAACATTGAGGTGACGGAATTCAAATTGAGTTCTATATTTCCCTGTACCTTATACATGTGTTAGTTTAAGATTTGACATTCTCCAAATGTTACCTATGTGTTTCTTATGGAAATAAACTCTTTTTGATTTTGATTTTGATTTTGACGATTCACTCGATGAAACATTGCAGCAAGAAGAACATGCTGAACAAAGGCAAGTTCAATTCCGAAAAAGAGCAGCACCCGCGCCTATCCCATTGAAAAAACAACATTACCGCCAAGCTGGTCACTTACCCGAAATGAGCTAAGTGCAAAAAAAGTGTCGCTTTTTATGCAGCAAAAAGAAAACCAAAATCATTTGTACATTCTGCAAAATTCATCTGTGTCTTACTAATGAAAGAAACTGTTATAAATTGTTCCACACCCCTGGGCAATAATATTATTACCTAAGTAATATTTTGATCTCCTACCCCATTATTACTAAAATATACTCCGAGAGGGAGTAAAGTTACTCCGGGAGTATCTAGGGGACAGTGCTAGACAGCTGTGTCTAGCTCTGTCCTGTAGTTTCTCCCGGATTAACTTTGCTCTCGGGGTGTGACTTTTTTATTAATAAGGGGCTTATGTCTAAGCTTATATTAATATCATGTAGTGTTATGCTACTTACATGCTATTTTCCGGTCTGTTCAGCTGGATACTTGCTGAGCTGTACAGCTTGATATTTGGTTTCACCTTTATTTTCATAGGACCCTGTAACGTTTTAAACCATAAGAACACATTAACAAATCATTTTCGCTTCGTATTTTCACACTATCAGCACTTCTAAATCCATAGCGAAGGGGTTTACCTTTGGTGATCTTGTATTTGGCTTTCTCCGAAACTCTGCAATCTCGGGCTTCGTGCGCGCTGGTGCGCTACCCTTTTATCTATCGCTGTTATGTAATTTTGGCTATGTGAACTTGTTGATTCTTCTATTACGAGCCTGAAACCAAAATCTGACATTTACTTTGTCGTTGTTTATCTGGTTGTCATGGCAATGTCCATTCAAACTCGTTAGCGGTCTGATATGTTTGCTTCAATACTTTTACAAAAATACTTTTTCTCTCTTGGCCATTCACAAAAATTGCTTTTAATTTAAATAATTTTTAGAACTCTCCAAAAAGGGTATAAGAGCGGAACATTTCTGAAATTCTGCAGTCTCACGTCAGCTTTTGAGCAAGAAGCATCACCTAAAGGCCTTATCCCGGGACCGCACTGCCCCGGGATCCTGCGAGCCTCTGCTAGTACGCCTCCTGTCCTGGCGAGCCTCTACCCTGGCCGGCGCTTCGTTGGGTCTCCACTTCACCTGCCCGTTCTCTGCTTCACCTGCCCGTCGGTGACTTCAGGCCGACACGTTGCGGGCCTCTACCCTGGCCGGCGCTTCACTACCAGGGCCCCTACTCCTGCTGCCCGTCGGTGTCTCCAGGGCACTGATGACCGATTGGCCGCCGGCCACGCTCTCCATCTGCAAGTGCTACGTCGCCCACCAGTGCTTCCACTGACCGGTTCGCCAGACCGGTTCCACTGCTCCTTCTGCTCCTACTCTCCGTGTCCTCCGTTTCCTTTTTTTATCTAATATCTGTATTTATTATAAACCCTGTCTCACTTCATCCACTCTCATCTTCCTATCATTTTTCTAAATAGTCATTGTATATACACCTAATAAACTGTCATTTCTAAATTTTATCCTAGTTGTTGTTTCTTGTTAGGTTCTGATTAGGTTCATATCGTTACTCGACATTCTTTAAAATCAAACATAGCCATTTCAATTCTTAGACAAAGAATAGTATGTAAGCTTAAACAATTTGTTTTGTTGCTTAGAGTATATTTTTGTATCGTTTTTTATATTTGTTTTGTATTCTTAATTTTGTAGAGGAGAATAATTTGTTTACTTTTCGATAGTTGGAATGGCTATGTTTTGAGTTATTGCTGTTATGATAAACACTTTATTTTTCATGTTTATTTAATAGTTAGCTGTGGAGGTGTTTTTATTTCGTTTTATGTTGAAAGTTATTTGTTTGTGTGTATGTCAATACCCACTGATGATTGTTTACATGTAACAAGACTGATTACTTAAAAACACCGATTTGGTATATTTTCATGTAAAACAGAGTATCCAGAATTAAGACTGATTTGTAGAAGGATCTCTAATAGGTAATATGGTCTATGCTTTTAAAAGGCTTATGATCCTCTATCGCTATATCGATCTTTGTGAGGTTTCTCCAATAACTAATGGAAAAATAATGCCAATAATTAGTTTTGACGAGTTTTATTTATGAACACCTTAAATGAACACATTTGAGCGATGCATTCGTAAATATTTAATGCAACTTCCACTTGAACATGAGACTAATAATTATTTTTTTGTGGTTGATGAGCTGATATTTTTCAAATGATGTATGTCAAGAGGGCTTTGCACGTGCTTCAATGTACGAAAACAAGACCTGCGTCGTGTAAGAAGATTACCGCCTGAACAAATAGATTTAACATCGACCAATGATATCGAACCCAGTAAAAACACGACCTCAGAATTAAAAGACAAATCAACTAAAATAAAAAAAAATAAAAAACACCTAAAACCGACAAATCAGTAGTGACGTTTGATCTACTACCACGGAGAACTCAGATGTGCCATTAGCGGAATCTGACGAGAGCCTGTACAATCCCAATATGGAAACAGTTGACGATGACAACTTTGAGGATTGGTGCCAGACAAAATAAAATTCTAAACGTCGTAAAATTTAAGTGACATCTGATATTCAACTGAATCACAATCAATTACAAAACATAGGACGAAAAAAATCAGACAACGTGGCATGGCTATTGAAGGAAAAGAAACTGACGAAAATATCGACACCGGATAGGATTATGATAAAAACAAGCGAAAAACCAGACAGAACGAATATCTCTAATAAATCACCGAAAGCAGACACAATTATACCAACAAAACCTAATGCAGCTGACCAAATTAAAATGGATGATAAAAATCTACAGGCAGAGATAACTCTAGACAATCCCAGTAAAAAAATAAACGATCAGAAGATCCTAGTACAACCTTTCTCAAAAACAAAGACGCTACGAAAAATACGAAAACCAGACATGAACACTACCCTTAAAAATAGTCAAGAAATGACCCCAAAAATGGATAACAATAATAGACAACTTAAGATGATTCCGGACAAACCCCATCAAAAAACTGACAAACAAGAGATCTTAGGTACGGTATTAACTCTACGAAAATCAAAGACTGGCCCCGAAAACAATAAGGACAGCATTGAAGCAAGTCAATCACAATGTACTGCAACGAGTGACATTCACTGTGTTATAGGCTTCGACGAGCATCATCTTTCAAATGAAAAGAAATATTTTGATGAAAACAGTTGGGTGCTGATTAGGTTCACAGATAAATATTACGTTGCACAAATATTATGTAATTGCGAATTTGGTACATATAAATTATTACCCGTGAAAAAAATAAGTACAAATAAGTTTTTTCATGTCGACCTTTATGAGCTGGATAAAGTTTCTGAATCTCATATTGTATGTTCCTTCTCGGAACCTCAGTATGATATGAATGATAAAAGCTGCCAATACATTTTCAACAAATGTCAATTTTCTATAGTTACTCGTACTAAACATAATAACATTTGATACTCATAGAAACGAATATTTTGACTAAAAGGTATTTTTTTTTATTCAAAACTATCATAAATAACGAAATGCTGATTATCTGGTTAATTAACAGGTTTGTCTGAACAAACGTTGTTTGTATTGAAATTCTAATCTAAAGTAACATTTTAAGTTCATTTTGTTTAAAATATTTTGATAATTTATTTGATTAAATGATTTATCACAAAATATTTCAAAATAAATGCTGATTATCTGGTTAATTATCATGTTTGTCTGAACAAACGTTGTTTGTAATTCTAATCTAATCTACAGTAAATGTTGAAGTTCATTTTGTTTAATATATTTTGATAATTTTATTTCATTGAATTGTCTTGCACAAAATATTGCCTATGGCAAATTTTTCATTAAATGCATTATTAGAACATTCATCGTTTTATTGTGAACACTACCTTTATGTTAACATGCACGTTACGTTTTGTACATGAGCGTAACAAAACATATGCGTAACATAAATTTACAAGTGCGTAACGATACAATTAATTTGAGAGAGACCCACATATTACCTATGGTGATGGACACGGTAGTGTTGATGGTTGATAAGGTCATCAAAGACCAGAGCCCGGCACTCGCCGATTACACGCTGAGAGCGATCAAAAGCCTCGTGGAAATAATTCTGCGGGGTAAAATAGGATCGACGGTTAATGTGAGTTTTACGAATTTTACAGGCATATTCGCCTTTACAAGAAAACCATGTAAGAGAATTATGACATATTAAAATGTTAGATATATTTGCAGTTATTTAAATAATGAAATAATTTATATTTTATTTTCAGAACGACTACCATTTACACCTTACAAAAATACTGAAGGGCATGAGTGATATTTATATAGGTGTGTATGTGCCGATCGTATCCGATCCCATTACCGGAGACGAACCCATCAGATGCTGCACGGAATTTCATGAACATCCAGCCATAAAACAAAGAGCGTGCTCCATTTTAGATGCGTTGTATTAATGTAGAAGAGGAGAATCCTTTTTTGACATTTTATTCACATTAAATACCGCTATCGACAGCATAAAAAATGCTTGCCAAGGAAGTTCGGAAGAAGCTATTGTAGAGGCGTGTCAGGATATTGTTATCAGTGATAGCGACGATGAATAAATCGATAACGAATGATCCCGTTGAAGCGCAATGTGATGTTACTGCCCAGACATGTAAACCTGGCGACCCCCTCTGTCACACACTGCGTAAATTCACCTCATGTTCATGCCACCAAGAATACTCACCTGAGCTTGGTGATACAGGAGATGATTGGGAAGAATGCGAATTCGAAACACCTAACGTGTCCCTAAGTCAGCCATCATACTTACATAACTGACCGAAGCTCTTTTAGTCAAATTGACTATTAACTAATGTCTTGTATCAACTACCCTGCTATGAGGATTTATTGGACCAAAAAGTTCAGGATCCCAATCATAGCAGACAGCATGCCAAGAAACAGATTCCTCCTTCTGAGAAACTCACTGAAATTGGTTGTGGACGAGGACGTACCACCTGATGAAAAGGCATCTGATAAGTTGTGGAGAGTGAGACCAAATGTTGTATGTTACAGGAGAAGACACAAGATCTTTCGGTAGACGAGATGATGAGTCTATTTCAAAGCAGATGTGGGATGAAACAATATTTCCCTGGAAAGCCGAATCCAGTGGGCCTAAAAGCCTTCGTACTGGCTACACCACAGGGGCTAGTTTGTGACTTTGACGTGTATCAAGGTACCACTACGTATCCTGACTTAGCAGATTCAAATTTCGGCTTATCAGAAAAGGCTATATTATCACCCAGCTAAGGATTTGGTACCAGGGCATATTATTTACTGCGACCGTTACTTAATTTCGGAGAAACTCATTTTGGCACTTGTAAGTGAAAGGCCTAAAATGCACAGTAACGATAATGAAGAATCGCATTCCTCGATCTGCGCGAAGAGTTATGACTGACGACAAAATAATGAAAAAGAAACCTAGAGGATCTTGGCAGATTGTGGTAAACAAAGCTAAAAAACTTGTTTTGACGAAATGGCTTGATAGCAAGTCTGTCACGTTTATGTCAAACATCCATTCCGATCATACTATCGATGATTGTCAACGCTGGTCAAAGGTGCAAAGAAAATACACGTCTGTGCCTAGACCTGAAGTAGTCAAACTCTACAATAAAATCATGGGAGGAGTGGATATGGCGGACAGAATGTTGTCGTACTGCCCATACCGCTACAGAACGAAAAAGTGGCCACAAAGAGCTATATCTCACTTCTTTGACCTGGCTGCCAGCAACTCCTGGATATTGTATCGCCAAGATAAATTAAAAGAAGGAGTAGACCCAAAAACCATACCCCAAATGCGATTTTTTAAAATGGAGATTGCTGAAGCGCTCCTCGTTGCTAATCTTGATACAGACTCAGACAAACTTAACTTTAGTAAGTGGGCCACAGTAGGTATACTTAAAAGTAGACAAAATTTATATGAATTATATAGTGAAAAACAATAGGAATCATAGTGAAGAGTTCATGGATAAAGTCAGAAAGTACTCAAAAATCTTTAAAAAAGTTTGTGAAATTGCAAAATCAAATTATATCAGATCTAAAATAAGAAAAAGTGATAACAAAATTAAATCAACTTGGGATATAATTAAAAGTGAGACTGGAAAGGTCAGTATTAAAAACAATGAATATGAATTAAAAATTAATGATATTACTTTCAAAAATGATATTGATGTAGCTAAAGCGTTTGTTTTTTTTTTTACAGACATCCCAATCTCTACTACAAAGTCTTTAGACTCTTCCAACTAAAAGACTATGTACCTAGATGTGAAAATCAATTCTCGTTTAATTATGTAGATGATAAAGATATTATTAAAGCCTTTAAATCAATAAATGTTAAGAAAACTGCAGACCTCTGGGATATTTCTGTTCATGTTGTGAAGCCCCTAATAAATGTTATTGCACTTGATTTAGCTTTCATATTTAATGCATCTATTGAATCTGGCGTGTTTCCTGATTTAATGAAACACAGTAAAATAATACATTTGTTTAAATCGGGTAGTACATCTGACCCTTCTAACTTCAGACCGATATCGGTATTGCCTACATTTAGTAAAATATTTGAAAAAGTAATTTTAAATCAACTTCTTACACATTTCAACACCAACAACATGCTCCACTGTAAACAATTTGGTTTTACACAAGGCAAATCAACTAGTGATGCCGGTATTGAGTTAATATCACATATATATGATGCCTAGGAGGAGTCGCATGATGCTCTAGGAGTATTTTGCGATTCGTCTAAGGCTTTTGATTGCGTTCACCATGGGACATTGATCAGGAAATTACATCACTATGGAATTAGGGATAACTCTTTAGATCTTCTCTCTTCTTATCTAAATAACAGGATACAGAGAGTTGACATTAATGGAAAACGATCTCCAGGGTCTGTTGTTACTATGGGTGTATCGCAGGGTTCCATACTCGGGCCATTCCTGTTTTTGGTTTATATTAATGACCTGTCACATCTTGTCAGAGATAATCATGAGATTGTACTGTTTGCAGATGAGACTTCACTTTTGTTTAAAATGAAACGACGCAGTTTGAACTTTGACGATGTGAATAATGCAATCTCAAAGGTAGTCAATTGGTTTAGTGCTAATAATCTTTTACTGAACAATAACAAAACTAAATGTATTCGGTTTATACTCCCCAATGTTAAACAAGTCTCGGCTAATCTTAATGTTAAAGGTGAAAATTTAGAAATTGTAGATAGCACGGTATTCCTAGGAATCACCTTAGATAATAAGCTTCAGTGGGGCCCACACATAGATAAGCTATGAAAAAACTCAGTTCCGCAGTTTATGCAGTTAAAAAAATCCGTCTTTTTACGGACGTGGAAACAGCTAGACTAGTTTACTTCAGCTACTTCCATAGCATTATGTCTTACGGCATACTGCTGTGGGGGAACGCTGCAGACATTAACATAATATTTGTGCTGCAAAAGAGGGCTGTTCGTGCAATCTACAATGTGGGTCCCAGAGAGTCACTGCGTTGTAAATTTAAGGAAATGAACATTATGACAGTGCCGTGTCAGTATATTTATGAAAACCTAATGTACGTCCACAAAAATATTGATAAATTTCCTAAGAATAGCGACAGGCACAATGTCAACACTAGAAATAGGAATAAACAAGCTATACCTACTACTAGGCTCCATAAGGTTAATGTATCTTTTAAAGGGCAATGTATTCGCTTTTACAACAAAATACCGACTGAGTTACAAGAATTGTCTGTAAATAAATTTAAAAATGTTGTTAAAAATCACTTATGTAAAAAAGCTTACTACAAAATATCAGATGATGTAGAAGACAAGAAAGCTTGGGAAGGTGTTTGCTCCAATTCTGTAAAAAATAACGTATAAAGCTGGAGGTTTCTAGTCGCCTCTTTGCCTCCAGCATCTAAAACATTGAGGTGACGGAATTCAAATTGAGTTCTATATTTCCCTGTACCTTATACATGTGTTAGTTTAAGATTTGACATTCTCCAAATGTTACCTATGTGTTTCTTATGGAAATAAACTCTTTTTGATTTTGATTTTGATTTTGACGATTCACTCGATGAAACATTGCAGCAAGAGGAACATGCTGAACAAAGGCAAGTTCAATTCCGAAAAAGAGCAGCACCCGCGCCTATCCCATTGAAAAAACAACATTACCGCCAAGCTGGTCACTTACCCGAAATGAGCTAAGTGCAAAAAAAGTGTCGCTTTTTATGCTGCAAAAAGAAAACCAAAATCATTTGTACATTCTGCAAAATTCATCTGTGTCTTACTAATGAAAGAAACTGTTATAAATTGTTCCACACCCCTGGGCAATAATATTATTACCTAAGTACTATTTTGATCTCCTACCCCATTATTACTAAAATATACTCCGAGAGGGAGTAAAGTTACTCCGGGAGTATCTAGGGGACAGTGCTAGACAGCTGTGTCTAGCTCTGTCCTGTAGTTTCTCCCGGATTAACTTTACTCTCGGGGTGTGACTTTTTTATTAATAAGGGGCTTATGTCTAAGCTTATATTAATATCATGTAGTGTTATGCTACTTACATGCTATTTTCCGGTCTGTTCAGCTGGATACTTGCTGAGCTGTACAGCTTGATATTTGGTTTCACCTTTATTTTCATAGGACCCTGTAACGTTTTAAACCATAAGAACACATTAACAAATCATTTTCGCTTCGTATTTTCACACTATCAGCACTTCTAAATCGATAGCGAAGGGGTTTACCTTTGGTGACCTTGTATTTGGCTTTCTCCGAAACTCTGCAATCTCGGGCTTCGTGCGCGCTGGTGCGCTACCCTTTTATCTATCGCTGTTATGTAATTTTGGCTATGTGAACTTGTTGATTCTTCTATTACGAGCCTGAAACCAAAATCTGACATTTACTTTGTCGTTGTTTATCTGGTTGTCATGGCAATGTCCATTCAAACTCGTTAGCGGTCTGATATGTTTGCTTCAATACTTTTACAAAAATACTTTTTCTCTCTTGGCCATTCACAAAAATTGCTTTTAATTTAAATAATTTTTAGAACTCTCCAAAAAGGGTATAAGAGCGGAACATTTCTGAAATTCTGCAGTCTCACGTCAGCTTTTGAGCAAGAAGCATCTCCTAAAGGCCTTATCCCGGGACCGCACTGCCCCGGGATCCTGCGAGCCTCTGCTAGTACGCCTCCTGTCCTGGCGAGCCTCTACCCTGGCCGGCGCTTCGTTGGGTCTCCACTTCACCTGCCCGTTCTCTGCTTCACCTGCCCGTCGGTGACTTCAGGCCGACACGTTGCGGGCCTCTACCCTGGCCGGCGCTTCACTACCAGGGCCCCTACTCCTGCTGCCCGTCGGTGTCTCCAGGGCACTGATGACCGATTGGCCGCCGGCCACGCTCTCCATCTGCAAGTGCTACGTCGCCCACCAGTGCTTCCACTGACCGGTTCGCCAGACCGGTTCCACTGCTCCTTCTGCTCCTACTCTCCGTGTCCTCCGTTTCCTTTTTTTATCTAATATCTGTATTTATTATAAACCCTGTCTCACTTCATCCACTCTCATCTTCCTATCATTTTTCTAAATAGTCATTGTATATACACCTAATAAACTGTCATTTCTAAATTTTATCCTAGTTGTTGTTTCTTGTTAGGTTCTGATTAGGTTCATATCGTTACTCGACATTCTTTAAAATCAAACATAGCCATTTCAATTCTTAGACAAAGAATAGTATGTAAGCTTAAACAATTTGTTTTGTTGCTTAGAGTATATTTTTGTATCGTTTTTTATATTTGTTTTGTATTCTTAATTTTGTAGAGGAGAATAATTTGTTTACTTTTCGATAGTTGGAATGGCTATGTTTTGAGTTATTGCTGTTATGATAAACACTTTATTTTTCATGTTTATTTAATAGTTAGCTGTGGAGGTGTTTTTATTTCGTTTTATGTTGAAAGTTATTTGTTTGTGTGTATGTCAATACCCACTGATGATTGTTTACATGTAACAAGACTGATTACTTAAAAACACCGATTTGGAATATTTTCATGTAAAACAGAGTATCCAGAATTAAGACTGATTTGTAGAAGGATCTCTAATAGGTAATATGGTCTATGCTTTTAAAAGGCTTATGATCCTCTATCGCTATATCGATCTTTGTGAGGTTTCTCCAATAATTAATGGAAAAATAATGCCAATAATTAGTTTTGACGAGTTTTATTTATGAACACCTTAAATGAACACATTTGAGCGATGCATTCGTAAATATTTAATGCAACTTCCACTTGAACATGAGACTAATAATTATTTTTTTGTGGTTGATGAGCTGATATTTTTCAAATGATGTATGACAAGAGGGCTTTGCACGTGCTTCAATGTACGAAAACAAGACCTGCGTCGTGTAAGAAGATTACCGCCTGAACAAATAGATTTAAAATCGACCAATGATATCGAACCCAGTAAAAACACGACCTCAGAATTAAAAGACAAATCAACTAAAATAAAAAAAAATAAAAAACACCTAAAACCGACAAATCAGTAGTGACGTTTGATCTACTACCACGGAGAACTCAGATGTGCCATTAGCGGAATCTGACGAGAGCCTGTACAATCCCAATATGGAAACAGTTGACGATGACAACTTTGAGGATTGGTGCCAGACAAAATAAAATTCTAAACGTCGTAAAATTTAAGTGACATCTGATATTCAACTGAATCACAATCAATTACAAAACATAGGACGAAAAAAATCAGACAACGTGGCATGGCTATTGAAGGAAAAGAAACTGACGAAAATATCGACACCGGATAGGATTATGATAAAAACAAGCGAAAAACCAGACAGAACGAATATCTCTAATAAATCACCGAAAGCAGACACAATTATACCAACAAAACCTAATGCAGCTGACCAAATTAAAATGGATGATAAAAATCTACAGGCAGAGATAACTCTAGACAATCCCAGTAAAAAAATAAACGATCAGAAGATCCTAGTACAACCTTTCTCAAAAACTCAGTATCAGTCTCGCTCGCGCACTCATCGTGTATGGTTGTATCGGTTACGCGACTACGCAGTATAACGGCTACCAGAGGCAATGACCTCTTCAGTGTTGAAATGCAAAAACTGCAACATAGTGATTTGCGAATTGCTTGCCTTTGTGCAAAATAAGGTGTATGTGATAGTGGAAGAAAGCCTTGTGCAAATATGTTCTACGGCTTTTACAGACGAAGAAATTGAAAAGGCCAAAAACCTTTTATTCGATTCCGTCTCGAAGAAAAAATCTACAAGAAGACGAGAAGGAAAGACCCAGAGGAATTTGGATGACATAATATGTCTGATCAAAGAGACCGATCCTGAGGAAATACCAATCTTCGTTGCGCGTGACCTTCAAAAACTACCTCCGGTCACTTTCGATCATGTAGATGTCACTAGGCTTCTTAAGGAAATCGTCTTGATCCAAAAAGACCTGGGTGTTATTCAAAATAACTACGCGAAGAACGCTGAAACTGAATATGTGACCATCGAAGAATTTGAGAAGCTGAAATTGGAGATCAACCAGTTGAAAGTTGCTAGGCAAACACGCGATATTGAGCCTAACGTCAACCACAAGAGAGGTGGTTATCGCCAGGAGGAGAGTTTCGACGCTCATAACAGTGGTCCCATGGGGCTGGTGAATCTTTCTGACTGTCGGCACCCTACCCTATCGTCATATGAGGGTACGCCGAGAATAACGCCATCGCGCCCGTCCTTTGCATGCGTAGTGCGCAATGTACCCGACCCGTCTCAGCTGTCTGTGTTATCGGCGGCCGAGCCAGCGCGCGTGGAGGCCCACCCGCGCGCCGCGGTTTCTACGGCAGCGGCTAGCGAGCGCACCTGTGAGGCCCCACCGAGGTTTCCAACGTCGTCGAACACTGAGAATACTGCCTCTGTCGTTGAAGGCTGTAATTCGAAGAAAGTCCTTGAACCTAATGATGGATGGGTGACTATTAATAGAAAACAGAAGAAAAATAGTTTCTCTGGTAGAAAGGGTACAGCAACGGTGAGCCCGTCGTGTAAATTCAAGGCTGCGGATGCCAGAATCCCACTGTTTATTTACAATGTGACCAAGGAAGCCTCAGTCAAAGATGTTGCGGAATATATATTTAAAAAGACCCAAATAACAGTCTTACCACAGAAAATTGATATGAAGGTGCCTAAAGATTACGATTCTTACAAAATATACATACCTAGAAAAAGCTTTTCATTGTTTGATGATGATTATTTATGGCCTAATGGTATTTTCTTTAGAAGATACTATTTATTCAAGAACAACGGGATTTTCACGGCCCAGGCCGCTATCGATTCACAGGCCTTGCAATAAATCCCACATCGCAGCTAAAACATAGCTATTGTATGCTGGCAAGCTTCAACTGTAAATCTTTAATGAGAGCCATAGACCATGTCAGAGAGCTATGTACTAAGATGGACATTGTGGCGCTCCAGGAGACCTGGCTCATGCCCCACGATCTACCGTACCTAAGCAGCGTCCACCCTGACTTCGCGGCTACTGGAGTGTCAGCTGTGGACACATCGGCGGGAGTGATACGGGGTAGACCATACGGAGGTGTCGCTATATTATGGCGTAAAAGTTCGTTCGATCGAGTTTCGGTCATCCAGTGTAAAAGTGTTCGGCTGGTGGCTGTAAGGTGTGAAGTGGCAAGTCGTTCTGCGATATTCTTTTCAGTATACATGCCTACAGACTCGAAGGTAAATCTAGTAGATTTTACTGAGTGCCTAGCTGAAATAAGTGCTATTATCGACGACAACAACGCTGACAATGTATACATACTTGGGGATTATAACGCTCACCCAGGTGAGTTGTTCTGTCATGAGCTACTTTTATTTTGTTCGGACCAAAAGTGGATATGCGCGGACATAGAATCGCTAGGCATTGACTCGGGCACATATACCTATATAAGTGACGCTCACGGTAGCAGTAGGTAGCTTGACCATTGTGTAACTACCAGTTTAGCGTATCAAACTATCAGGAACATTAAAGTGCGGTACGACGTCACGTGGTCGGATCACTTTCCACTGCAAATTGAATGTGACTTTACGGTACTTTTACCTACAATTAATATACCTACTCCAGCACAGTGCAAAGTAATATGGGGTAATAGGGACAAACATCAAGTTAAGACATATACGGACTTGTGTAATAGACAATTAAGATCCGTTGACTTTCCACCAGAGCTGAAAGATTGTGGTGATAAGATATGTGCTAATCGTGATCATAGAATAGTAATAAGTAATCTTTATACCAACATAGTCAGTATTTTGTGTGAATCTGCTTCTATCAGTTATCGCGGCCGTGATCCTTCTAATAAAAAATATGTTGTTGGTTGGAACAAACATGTAATGAGGTTTCATAAGGATGCTCGATTACACTTTCAGACATGGCTATTGTATGGGAAACCTACTTTAGGATTTATTTATGATAATATGAAAAAAACTAAAAAGTATTTTAAAAACAAACTGAAATGGTGTCAGGACAATAGTGACCGAATCAAAATGGACATAATAGCGACAAGTCACGAAGCCAAGGATTTCAAGAACTTTTGGAAACAAACTAATAGATTGAGTCCAAAGCCCAGCCAACCCGTGAGTGTGGAGGGCCTGACCGACAACAAAGACATCGCTAATATGTTTAAAAATCATTTTACTGTAGCACCTTTATCTGTGTCAACTGCGCCGAGGTTCGACGCTCACACCCGTCATGCTGAGGAACGTGCATACCACAGATTCACTATAAAAGACGTAGAGATGGCCTTACGCGGTATGAAACGTGGAAAGTCGCCGGGACATGACGGGTTGAGTGTTGAGCACTTAAGACATGCGGGTGTGCATCTCCCCAGAGTTCTCAAAATGTTTATTAATGCCTGTATTGGACACTCTTATCTACCTGAGGATTTAATGAAAACTATTGTAGTACCTATAATAAAAAATAAGACAGGAGATGCCAGTGATAAGGGTAATTATAGGCCTATTTCTTTGGCAACTACTGTAGCGAAGGTGCTGGACAGTTTGCTTGACAAAACACTTACTGCATCTCTACATTTACATGATGCACAATTCGGGTTTAGGGCCGGGTTGTCCACAGAGAGTGCAATATTGTGTCTCAAGCAGACTGTCCGGTACTACACAGATAGAAAGACGCCGGTATACGCCTGTTTTCTTGACCTATCTAAGGCTTTTGACCTCGTTAATTACGAGATCCTTTGGGACAAGCTGACAAAGGAGACCGACTTACCTGATGAGCTTATTTTTATGTTTAAATACTGGTATGAAAATCAACGCAACGCTGTCAGGTGGGCCGGCTCATTAAGTCAGGAATATAGGCTTAATTGCGGAGTACGGCAAGGTGGGCTAACGTCTCCTAAATTGTTTAATATTTTTATAGACAAACTGATTAGGGAACTCAGCAACAACGCCATGGTAGGGTGCTCGGTTGACGGCGTCATGGTCAATAATATTAGCTATGCTGATGACATGGTAGTCCTGAGCCCTTCGATCAGAGCGCTTAGGCAGCTGCTGGGGATCTGTGGGTCATATGCCGAATCACATGGTCTTAGGTACAATGCTAAAAAGAGCGAGCTGCTAATATTTAGGGCCGGCAGTAAAGTACCATCGTGTGTGCCACCTGTCCAGCTCTGTGGTATTCCTTTAGTCAGGGTCACGCAGTTCAAGTACCTGGGCCATGTGGTCACGGACAGGCTCACAGATGACCTGGACATGGAAAGGGAGCGCAGGGCGCTGGCGGTTCGATGTAACATGCTGGCTCGCAGGTTTGCACGGTCCACTCGAGAAGTGAAACTCACATTGTTCAGAGCGTACTGTCAAACCTTCTACACCTGCAGCCTGTGGGTTAGTTACAAGCAGAGGACCTACAGCGCTCTGCGTGTTCAATACAATAACGCGTTGAGGATTGTGTTGGGGCTGCCGCGATTCTGTAGCGCCTCAATCATGTTCGCAGAGGCGAAAGTCGCCGACTTTTTTGCGATTCTGCGAAAAAGAATCGCTTCAATAATGATTCGTACACGCGGCAGCCCGAATACAATTCTCGATACGTTGGCAAATAGGATCGACAGCCCTATTATGAGACACTGGGTAGGTGTACATCTAGCTCCTAATAAAAAATGATGTACCTAACTGTGTTTTTCCTGATTGCTTCATGTAAATAATGATGTGTAATACGTGTGTGTAAGTGGTTGTGTGTGAGGGTAGAGATATGTGTGTGAGGGTATGTTTGTGTGTGTATGCCTATTAATTTAATTATGCTAAAATTAAAATTTTATTTTGTATATGTTGTGTAAAAATATGGATTATTTATATCTGAAATAAATTGATAAATAAATAAATAAAAAACAAAGACGCTACGAAAAATACGAAAAACAGACATGAACACTACCCTTAAAAATAGTCAAGAAATGACCCCAAAAATGGATAACAATAATAGACAACTTAAGATGATTCCGGACAAACCCCATCAAAAAACTGACAAACAAGAGATCTTAGGTACGGTATTAACTCTACGAAAATCAAAGACTGGCCCCGAAAACAATAAGGACAGCATTGAAGCAAGTCAATCACAATGTACTGCAACGAGTGACATTCACTGTGTTATAGGCTTCGACGAGCATCATCTTTCAAATGAAAAGAAATATTTTGATGAAAACAGTTGGGTGCTGATTAGGTTCACAGATAAATATTACGTTGCACAAATATTATGTAATTGCGAATTTGGTACATATAAATTATTACCCGTGAAAAAAATAAGTACAAATAAGTTTTTTCATGTCGACCTTTATGAGCTGGATAAAGTTTCTGAATCTCATATTGTATGTTCCTTCTCGGAACCTCAGTATGATATGAATGATAAAAGCTGCCAATACATTTTCAACAAATGTCAATTTTCTATAGTTACTCGTACTAAACATAATAACATTTGATACTCACAGAAACGAATATTTTGACTAAAACGTATTTTTTTTATTCAAAACTATCATAAATAACGAAATGCTGATTATCTGGTTAATTAACAGGTTTGTCTGAACAAACGTTGTTTGTATTGAAATTCTAATCTAAAGTAACATTTTAAGTTCATTTTGTTTAAAATATTTTGATAATTTATTTGATTAAATGATTTATCACAAAATATTTCACAATAAATGCTGATTATCTGGTTAATTATCATGTTTGTCTGAACAAACGTTGTTTGTAATTCTAATCTAATCTACAGTAAATGTTGAAGTTCATTTTGTTTAATATATTTTGATAATTTTATTTCATTGAATTGTCTTGCACAAAATATTGCCTATGGCAAATTTTTCATTAAATGCATTATTAGAACATTCATCGTTTTATTGTGAACACTACCTTTATGTTAACATGCACGTTACGTTTTGTACATGAGCGTAACAAAACATATGCGTAACATAAATTTACAAGTGCGTAACGATACAATTAATTTGAGAGAGACCCACATATTACCTATGGTGATGGACACGGTAGTGTTGATGGTTGATAAGGTCATCAAAGACCAGAGCCCGGCACTCGCCGATTACAAGCTGAGAGCGATCAAAAGCCTCGTGGAAATAATTCTGCGGGGTAAAATAGGATCGACGGTTAATGTGAGTTTTACGAATTTTACAGGCATATTCGCCTTTACAAGAAAACCATGTAAGAGAATTATGACATATTAAAATGTTAGATATATTTGCAGTTATTTAAATAATGAAATAATTTATATTTTATTTTCAGAACGACTACCATTTACACCTTACAAAAATACTGAAGGGCATGAGTGATATTTATATAGGTGTGTATGTGCCGATCGTATCCGATCCCATTACCGGAGACGAACCCATCAGATGCTGCACGGAATTTCATGAACATCCAGCCATAAAACAAAGAGCGTGCTCCATTTTAGATGCGTTGTATTAATGTAGAAGAGGAGAATCCTTTTTTGACATTTTATTCACATTAAATACCGCTATCGACAGCATAAAAAATGCTTGCCAAGGAAGTTCGGAAGAAGCTATTGTAGAGGCGTGTCAGGATACTGTTATCAGTGATAGCGACGATGAATAAATCGATAACGAATGATCCCGTTGAAGCGCAATGTGATGTTACTGCCCAGACATGTAAACCTGGCGACCCCCTCTGTCACACACTGCGTAAATTCACCTCATGTTCATGCCACCAAGAATACTCACCTGAGCTTGGTGATACAGGAGATGATTGGGAAGAATGCGAATTCGAAACACCTAACGTGTCCCTAAGTCAGCCATCATACTTACATAACTGACCGAAGCTCTTTTAGTCAAATTGACTATTAACTAATGTCTTGTATCAACTACCCTGCTATGAGGATTTATTGGACCAAAAAGTTCAGGATCCCAATCATAGCAGACAGCATGCCAAGAAACAGATTCCTCCTTCTGAGAAACTCACTGAAATTGGTTGTGGACGAGGACGTACCACCTGATGAAAAGGCATCTGATAAGTTGTGGAGAGTGAGACCAAATGTTGTATGTTACAGGAGAAGACACAAGATCTTTCGTTAGACGAGATGATGAGTCTATTTCAAAGCAGATGTGGGATGAAACAATATTTCCCTGGAAAGCCGAATCCAGTGGGCCTAAAAGCCTTCGTACTGGCTACACCACAGGGGCTAGTTTGTGACTTTGACGTGTATCAAGGTACCACTACGTATCCTGACTTAGCAGATTCAAATTTCGGCTTATCAGAAAAGGCTATATTATCACCCAGCTAAGGATTTGGTACCAGGGCATATTATTTACTGCGACCGTTACTTAATTTCGGAGAAACTCATTTTGGCACTTGTAAGTGAAAGGCCTAAAATGCACAGTAACGATAATGAAGAATCGCATTCCTCGATCTGCGCGAAGAGTTATGACTGACGACAAAATAATGAAAAAGAAACCTAGAGGATCTTGGCAGATTGTGGTAAACAAAGCTAAAAAACTTGTTTTGACGAAATGGCTTGATAGCAAGTCTGTCACGTTTATGTCAAACATCCATTCCGATCATACTATCGATGATTGTCAACGCTGGTCAAAGGTGCAAAGAAAATACACGTCTGTGCCTAGACCTGAAGTAGTCAAACTCTACAATAAAATCATGGGAGGAGTGGATATGGCGGACAGAATGTTGTCGTACTGCCCATACCGCTACAGAACGAAAAAGTGGCCACAAAGAGTTATATGTCACTTCTTTGACCTGGCTGCCAGCAACTCCTGGATATTGTATCGCCAAGATAAATTAAAAGAAGGAGTAGACCCAAAAACCATACCCCAAATGCGATTTTTTAAAATGGAGATTGCTGAAGCGCTCCTCGTTGCTAATCTTGATACAGACTCAGACAAACTTAACTTTAGTAAGTGGGCCACAGTAGGTATACTTAAAAGTAGACAAAATTTATATGAATTATATAGTGAAAAACAATAGGAATCATAGTGAAGAGTTCATGGATAAAGACAGAAAGTACTCAAAAATCTTTAAAAAAGTTTGTGAAATTGCAAAATCAAATTATATCAGATCTAAAATAAGAAAAAGTGATAACAAAATTAAATCAACTTGGGATATAATTAAAAGTGAGACTGGAAAGGTCAGTATTAAAAACAATGAATATGAATTAAAAATTAATGATATTACTTTCAAAAATGATATTGATGTAGCTAAAGCGTTTGTTTTTTTTTTTACAGACATCCCAATCTCTACTACAAAGTCTTTAGACTCTTCCAAAGTAGTCGCTGAATCTTTGCTAAAAGACTATGTACCTAGATGTGAAAATCAATTCTCGTTTAATTATGTAGATGATAAAGATATTATTAAAGCCTTTAAATCAATAAATGTTAAGAAAACTGCAGACCTCTGGGATATTTCTGTTCATGTTGTGAAGCCCCTAATAAATGTTATTGCACTTGATTTAGCTTTCATATTTAATGCATCTATTGAATCTGGCGTGTTTCCTGATTTAATGAAACACAGTAAAATAATACATTTGTTTAAATCGGGTAGTACATCTGACCCTTCTAACTTCAGACCGATATCGGTATTGCCTACATTTAGTAAAATATTTGAAAAAGTAATTTTAAATCAACTTCTTACACATTTCAACACCAACAACATGCTCCACTGTAAACAATTTGGTTTTACACAAGGCAAATCAACTAGTGATGCCGGTATTGAGTTAATATCACATATATGTGATGCCTAGGAGGAGTCGCATGATGCTCTAGGAGTATTTTGCGATTCGTCTAAGGCTTTTGATTGCGTTCACCATGGGACATTGATCAGGAAATTACATCACTATGGAATTAGGGATAACTCTTTAGATCTTCTCTCTTCTTATCTAAATAACAGGATACAGAGAGTTGACATTAATGGAAAACGATCTCCAGGGTCTGTTGTTACTATGGGTGTATCGCAGGGTTCCATACTCGGGCCATTCCTGTTTTTGGTTTATATTAATGACCTGTCACATCTTGTCAGAGATAATCATGAGATTGTACTGTTTGCAGATGAGACTTCACTTTTGTTTAAAATGAAACGACGCAGTTTGAACTTTGACGATGTGAATAATGCAATCTCAAAGGTAGTCAATTGGTTTAGTGCTAATAATCTTTTACTGAACAATAACAAAACTAAATGTATTCGGTTTATACTCCCCAATGTTAAACAAGTCTCGGCTAATCTTAATGTTAAAGGTGAAAATTTAGAAATTGTAGATAGCACGGTATTCCTAGGAATCACCTTAGATAATAAGCTTCAGTGGGGCCCACACATAGATAAGCTATGAAAAAACTCAGTTCCGCAGTTTATGCAGTTAAAAAAATCCGTCTTTTTACGGACGTGGAAACAGCTAGACTAGTTTACTTCAGCTACTTCCATAGCATTATGTCTTACGGCATACTGCTGTGGGGGAACGCTGCAGACATTAACATAATATTTGTGCTGCAAAAGAGGGCTGTTCGTGCAATCTACAATGTGGGTCCCAGAGAGTCACTGCGTTGTAAATTTAAGGAAATGAACATTATGACAGTGCCGTGTCAGTATATTTATGAAAACCTAATGTACGTCCACAAAAATATTGATAAATTTCCTAAGAATAGCGACAGGCACAATGTCAACACTAGAAATAGGAATAAACAAGCTATACCTACTACTAGGCTCCATAAGGTTAATGTATCTTTTAAAGGGCAATGTATTCGCTTTTACAACAAAATACCGACTGAGTTACGAGAATTGTCTGTAAATAAATTTAAAAATGTTGTTAAAAATCACTTATGTAAAAAAGCTTACTACAAAATATCAGATGATGTAGAAGACAAGAAAGCTTGGGAAGGTGTTTGCTCCAATTCTGTAAAAAATAACGTATAAAGCTGGAGGTTTCTAGTCGCCTCTTTGCCTCCAGCATCTAAAACATTGAGGTGACGGAATTCAAATTGAGTTCTATATTTCCCTGTACCTTATACATGTGTTAGTTTAAGATTTGACATTCTCCAAATGTTACCTATGTGTTTCTTATGGAAATAAACTCTTTTTGATTTTGATTTTGATTTTGACGATTCACTCGATGAAACATTGCAGCAAGAAGAACATGCTGAACAAAGGCAAGTTCAATTCCGAAAAAGAGCAGCACCCGCGCCTATCCCATTGAAAAAACAACATTACCGCCAAGCTGGTCACTTACCCGAAATGAGCTAAGTGCAAAAAAAGTGTCGCTTTTTATGCTGCAAAAAGAAAACCAAAATCATTTGTACATTCTACAAAATTCATCTGTGTCTTACTAATGAAAGAAACTGTTATAAATTGTTCCACACCCCTGGGCAATAATATTATTACCTAAGTAATATTTTGATCTCCTACCCCATTATTACTAAAATATACTCCGAGAGGGAGTAAAGTTACTCCGGGAGTATCTAGGGGACAGTGCTAGACAGCTGTGTCTAGCTCTGTCCTGTAGTTTCTCCCGGATTAACTTTACTCTCGGGGTGTGACTTTTTTATTAATAAGGGGCTTATGTCTAAGCTTATATTAATATCATGTAGTGTTATGCTACTTACATGCTATTTTCCGGTCTGTTCAGCTGGATACTTGCTGAGCTGTACAGCTTGATATTTGGTTTCACCTTTATTTTCATAGGACCCTGTAACGTTTTAAACCATAAGAACACATTAACAAATCATTTTCGCTTCGTATTTTCACACTATCAGCACTTCTAAATCGATAGCGAAGGGGTTTACCTTTGGTGACCTTGTATTTGGCTTTCTCCGAAACTCTGCAATCTCGGGCTTCGTGCGCGCTGGTGCGCTACCCTTTTATCTATCGCTGTTATGTAATTTTGGCTATGTGAACTTGTTGATTCTTCTATTACGAGCCTGAAACCAAAATCTGACATTTACTTTGTCGTTGTTTATCTGGTTGTCATGGCAATGTCCATTCAAACTCGTTAGCGGTCTGATATGTTTGCTTCAATACTTTTACAAAAATACTTTTTCTCTCTTGGCCATTCACAAAAATTGCTTTTAATTTAAATAATTTTTAGAACTCTCCAAAAAGGGTATAAGAGCGGAACATTTCTGAAATTCTGCAGTCTCACGTCAGCTTTTGAGCAAGAAGCATCACCTAAAGGCCTTATCCCGGGACCGCACTGCCCCGGGATCCTGCGAGCCTCTGCTAGTACGCCTCCTGTCCTGGCGAGCCTCTACCCTGGCCGGCGCTTCGTTGGGTCTCCACTTCACCTGCCCGTTCTCTGCTTCACCTGCCCGTCGGTGACTTCAGGCCGACACGTTGCGGGCCTCTACCCTGGCCGGCGCTTCACTACCAGGGCCCCTACTCCTGCTGCCCGTCGGTGTCTCCAGGGCACTGATGACCGATTGGCCGCCGGCCACGCTCTCCATCTGCAAGTGCTACGTCGCCCACCAGTGCTTCCACTGACCGGTTCGCCAGACCGGTTCCACTGCTCCTTCTGCTCCTACTCTCCGTGTCCTCCGTTTCCTTTTTTTATCTAATATCTGTATTTATTATAAACCCTGTCTCACTTCATCCACTCTCATCTTCCTATCATTTTTCTAAATAGTCATTGTATATACACCTAATAAACTGTCATTTCTAAATTTTATCCTAGTTGTTGTTTCTTGTTAGGTTCTGATTAGGTTCATATCGTTACTCGACATTCTTTAAAATCAAACATAGCCATTTCAATTCTTAGACAAAGAATAGTATGTAAGCTTAAACAATTTGTTTTGTTGCTTAGAGTATATTTTTGTATCGTTTTTTATATTTGTTTTGTATTCTTAATTTTGTAGAGGAGAATAATTTGTTTACTTTTCGATAGTTGGAATGGCTATGTTTTGAGTTATTGCTGTTATGATAAACACTTTATTTTTCATGTTTATTTAATAGTTAGCTGTGGAGGTGTTTTTATTTCGTTTTATGTTGAAAGTTATTTGTTTGTGTGTATGTCAATACCCACTGATGATTGTTTACATGTAACAAGACTGATTACTTAAAAACACCGATTTGGTATATTTTCATGTAAAACAGAGTATCCAGAATTAAGACTGATTTGTAGAAGGATCTCTAATAGGTAATATGGTCTATGCTTTTAAAAGGCTTATGATCCTCTATCGCTATATCGATCTTTGTGAGGTTTCTCCAATAATTAATGGAAAAATAATGCCAATAATTACTTTTGACGAGTTTTATTTATGAACACCTTAAATGAACACATTTGAGCGATGCATTCGTAAATATTTAATGCAACTTCCACTTGAACATGAGACTAATAATTATTTTTTTGTGGTTGATGAGCTGATATTTTTCAAATGATGTATGTCAAGAGGGCTTTGCACGTGCTTCAATGTACGAAAACAAGACCTGCGTCGTGTAAGAAGATTACCGCCTGAACAAATAGATTTAACATCGACCAATGATATCGAACCCAGTAAAAACACGACCTCAGAATTAAAAGACAAATCAACTAAAATAAAAAAAAATAAAAAACACCTAAAACCGACAAATCAGTAGTGACGTTTGATCTACTACCACGGAGAACTCAGATGTGCCATTAGCGGAATCTGACGAGAGCCTGTACAATCCCAATATGGAAACAGTTGACGATGACAACTTTGAGGATTGGTGCCAGACAAAATAAAATTCTAAACGTCGTAAAATTTAAGTGACATCTGATATTCAACTGAATCACAATCAATTACAAAACATAGGACGAAAAAAATCAGACAACGTGGCATGGCTATTGAAGGAAAAGAAACTGACGAAAATATCGACACCGGATAGGATTATGATAAAAACAAGCGAAAAACCAGACAGAACGAATATCTCTAATAAATCACCGAAAGCAGACACAATTATACCAACAAAACCTAATGCAGCTGACCAAATTAAAATGGATGATAAAAATCTACAGGCAGAGATAACTCTAGACAATCCCAGTAAAAAAATAAACGATCAGAAGATCCTAGTACAACCTTTCTCAAAAACAAAGACGCTACGAAAAATACGAAAACCAGACATGAACACTACCCTTAAAAATAGTCAAGAAATGACCCCAAAAATGGATAACAATAATAGACAACTTAAGATGATTCCGGACAAACCCCATCAAAAAACTGACAAACAAGAGATCTTAGGTACGGTATTAACTCTACGAAAATCAAAGACTGGCCCCGAAAACAATAAGGACAGCATTGAAGCAAGTCAATCACAATGTACTGCAACGAGTGACATTCACTGTGTTATAGGCTTCGACGAGCATCATCTTTCAAATGAAAAGAAATATTTTGATGAAAACAGTTGGGTGCTGATTAGGTTCACAGATAAATATTACGTTGCACAAATATTATGTAATTGCGAATTTGGTACATATAAATTATTACCCGTGAAAAAAATAAGTACAAATAAGTTTTTTCATGTCGACCTTTATGAGCTGGATAAAGTTTCTGAATCTCATATTGTATGTTCCTTCTCGGAACCTCAGTATGATATGAATGATAAAAGCTGCCAATACATTTTCAACAAATGTCAATTTTCTATAGTTACTCGTACTAAACATAATAACATTTGATACTCACAGAAACGAATATTTTGACTAAAAGGTATTTTTTTTTATTCAAAACTATCATAAATAACGAAATGCTGATTATCTGGTTAATTAACAGGTTTGTCTGAACAAACGTTGTTTGTATTGAAATTCTAATCTAAAGTAACATTTTAAGTTCATTTTGTTTAAAATATTTTGATAATTTATTTGATTAAATGATTTATCACAAAATATTTCACAATAAATGCTGATTATCTGGTTAATTATCATGTTTGTCTGAACAAACGTTGTTTGTAATTCTAATCTAATCTACAGTAAATGTTGAAGTTCATTTTGTTTAATATATTTTGATAATTTTATTTCATTGAATTGTCTTGCACAAAATATTGCCTATGGCAAATTTTTCATTAAATGCATTATTAGAACATTCATCGTTTTATTGTGAACACTACCTTTATGTTAACATGCACGTTACGTTTTGTACATGAGCGTAACAAAACATATGCGTAACATAAATTTACAAGTGCGTAACGATACAATTAATTTGAGAGAGACCCACATATTACCTATGGTGATGGACACGGTAGTGTTGATGGTTGATAAGGTCATCAAAGACCAGAGCCCGGCACTCGCCGATTACACGCTGAGAGCGATCAAAAGCCTCGTGGAAATAATTCTGCGGGGTAAAATAGGATCGACGGTTAATGTGAGTTTTACGAATTTTACAGGCATATTCGCCTTTACAAGAAAACCATGTAAGAGAATTATGACATATTAAAATGTTAGATATATTTGCAGTTATTTAAATAATGAAATAATTTATATTTTATTTTCAGAACGACTACCATTTACACCTTACAAAAATACTGAAGGGCATGAGTGATATTTATATAGGTGTGTATGTGCCGATCGTATCCGATCCCATTACCGGAGACGAACCCATCAGATGCTGCACGGAATTTCATGAACATCCAGCCATAAAACAAAGAGCGTGCTCCATTTTAGATGCGTTGTATTAATGTAGAAGAGGAGAATCCTTTTTTGACATTTTATTCACATTAAATACCGCTATCGACAGCATAAAAAATGCTTGCCAAGGAAGTTCGGAAGAAGCTATTGTAGAGGCGTGTCAGGATACTGTTATCAGTGATAGCGACGATGAATAAATCGATAACGAATGATCCCGTTGAAGCGCAATGTGATGTTACTGCCCAGACATGTAAACCTGGCGACCCCCTCTGTCACACACTGCGTAAATTCACCTCATGTTCATGCCACCAAGAATACTCACCTGAGCTTGGTGATACAGGAGATGATTGGGAAGAATGCGAATTCGAAACACCTAACGTGTCCCTAAGTCAGCCATCATACTTACATAACTGACCGAAGCTCTTTTAGTCAAATTGACTATTAACTAATGTCTTGTATCAACTACCCTGCTATGAGGATTTATTGGACCAAAAAGTTCAGGATCCCAATCATAGCAGACAGCATGCCAAGAAACAGATTCCTCCTTCTGAGAAACTCACTGAAATTGGTTGTGGACGAGGACGTACCACCTGATGAAAAGGCATCTGATAAGTTGTGGAGAGTGAGACCAAATGTTGTATGTTACAGGAGAAGACACAAGATCTTTCGTTAGACGAGATGATGAGTCTATTTCAAAGCAGATGTGGGATGAAACAATATTTCCCTGGAAAGCCGAATCCAGTGGGCCTAAAAGCCTTCGTACTGGCTACACCACAGGGGCTAGTTTGTGACTTTGACGTGTATCAAGGTACCACTACGTATCCTGACTTAGCAGATTCAAATTTCGGCTTATCAGAAAAGGCTATATTATCACCCAGCTAAGGATTTGGTACCAGGGCATATTATTTACTGCGACCGTTACTTAATTTCGGAGAAACTCATTTTGGCACTTGTAAGTGAAAGGCCTAAAATGCACAGTAACGATAATGAAGAATCGCATTCCTCGATCTGCGCGAAGAGTTATGACTGACGACAAAATAATGAAAAAGAAACCTAGAGGATCTTGGCAGATTGTGGTAAACAAAGCTAAAAAACTTGTTTTGACGAAATGGCTTGATAGCAAGTCTGTCACGTTTATGTCAAACATCCATTCCGATCATACTATCGATGATTGTCAACGCTGGTCAAAGGTGCAAAGAAAATACACGTCTGTGCCTAGACCTGAAGTAGTCAAACTCTACAATAAAATCATGGGAGGAGTGGATATGGCGGACAGAATGTTGTCGTACTGCCCATACCGCTACAGAACGAAAAAGTGGCCACAAAGAGTTATATGTCACTTCTTTGACCTGGCTGCCAGCAACTCCTGGATATTGTATCGCCAAGATAAATTAAAAGAAGGAGTAGACCCAAAAACCATACCCCAAATGCGATTTTTTAAAATGGAGATTGCTGAAGCGCTCCTCGTTGCTAATCTTGATACAGACTCAGACAAACTTAACTTTAGTAAGTGGGCCACAGTAGGTATACTTAAAAGTAGACAAAATTTATATGAATTATATAGTGAAAAACAATAGGAATCATAGTGAAGAGTTCATGGATAAAGACAGAAAGTACTCAAAAATCTTTAAAAAAGTTTGTGAAATTGCAAAATCAAATTATATCAGATCTAAAATAAGAAAAAGTGATAACAAAATTAAATCAACTTGGGATATAATTAAAAGTGAGACTGGAAAGGTCAGTATTAAAAACAATGAATATGAATTAAAAATTAATGATATTACTTTCAAAAATGATATTGATGTAGCTAAAGCGTTTGTTTTTTTTTTTACAGACATCCCAATCTCTACTACAAAGTCTTTAGACTCTTCCAAAGTAGTCGCTGAATCTTTGCTAAAAGACTATGTACCTAGATGTGAAAATCAATTCTCGTTTAATTATGTAGATGATAAAGATATTATTAAAGCCTTTAAATCAATAAATGTTAAGAAAACTGCAGACCTCTGGGATATTTCTGTTCATGTTGTGAAGCCCCTAATAAATGTTATTGCACTTGATTTAGCTTTCATATTTAATGCATCTATTGAATCTGGCGTGTTTCCTGATTTAATGAAACGCAGTAAAATAATACATTTGTTTAAATCGGGTAGTACATCTGACCCTTCTAACTTCAGACCGATATCGGTATTGCCTACATTTAGTAAAATATTTGAAAAAGTAATTTTAAATCAACTTCTTACACATTTCAACACCAACAACATGCTCCACTGTAAACAATTTGGTTTTACACAAGGCAAATCAACTAGTGATGCCGGTATTGAGTTAATATCACATATATGTGATGCCTAGGAGGAGTCGCATGATGCTCTAGGAGTATTTTGCGATTCGTCTAAGGCTTTTGATTGCGTTCACCATGGGACATTGATCAGGAAATTACATCACTATGGAATTAGGGATAACTCTTTAGATCTTCTCTCTTCTTATCTAAATAACAGGATACAGAGAGTTGACATTAATGGAAAACGATCTCCAGGGTCTGTTGTTACTATGGGTGTATCGCAGGGTTCCATACTCGGGCCATTCCTGTTTTTGGTTTATATTAATGACCTGTCACATCTTGTCAGAGATAATCATGAGATTGTACTGTTTGCAGATGAGACTTCACTTTTGTTTAAAATGAAACGACGCAGTTTGAACTTTGACGATGTGAATAATGCAATCTCAAAGGTAGTCAATTGGTTTAGTGCTAATAATCTTTTACTGAACAATAACAAAACTAAATGTATTCGGTTTATACTCCCCAATGTTAAACAAGTCTCGGCTAATCTTAATGTTAAAGGTGAAAATTTAGAAATTGTAGATAGCACGGTATTCCTAGGAATCACCTTAGATAATAAGCTTCAGTGGGGCCCACACATAGATAAGCTATGAAAAAACTCAGTTCCGCAGTTTATGCAGTTAAAAAAATCCGTCTTTTTACGGACGTGGAAACAGCTAGACTAGTTTACTTCAGCTACTTCCATAGCATTATGTCTTACGGCATACTGCTGTGGGGGAACGCTGCAGACATTAACATAATATTTGTGCTGCAAAAGAGGGCTGTTCGTGCAATCTACAATGTGGGTCCCAGAGAGTCACTGCGTTGTAAATTTAAGGAAATGAACATTATGACAGTGCCGTGTCAGTATATTTATGAAAACCTAATGTACGTCCACAAAAATATTGATAAATTTCCTAAGAATAGCGACAGGCACAATGTCAACACTAGAAATAGGAATAAACAAGCTATACCTACTACTAGGCTCCATAAGGTTAATGTATCTTTTAAAGGGCAATGTATTCGCTTTTACAACAAAATACCGACTGAGTTACAAGAATTGTCTGTAAATAAATTTAAAAATGTTGTTAAAAATCACTTATGTAAAAAAGCTTACTACAAAATATCAGATGATGTAGAAGACAAGAAAGCTTGGGAAGGTGTTTGCTCCAATTCTGTAAAAAATAACGTATAAAGCTGGAGGTTTCTAGTCGCCTCTTTGCCTCCAGCATCTAAAACATTGAGGTGACGGAATTCAAATTGAGTTCTATATTTCCCTGTACCTTATACATGTGTTAGTTTAAGATTTGACATTCTCCAAATGTTACCTATGTGTTTCTTATGGAAATAAACTCTTTTTGATTTTGATTTTGATTTTGACGATTCACTCGATGAAACATTGCAGCAAGAAGAACATGCTGAACAAAGGCAAGTTCAATTCCGAAAAAGAGCAGCACCCGCGCCTATCCCATTGAAAAAACAACATTACCGCCAAGCTGGTCACTTACCCGAAATGAGCTAAGTGCAAAAAAAGTGTCGCTTTTTATGCAGCAAAAAGAAAACCAAAATCATTTGTACATTCTGCAAAATTCATCTGTGTCTTACTAATGAAAGAAACTGTTATAAATTGTTCCACACCCCTGGGCAATAATATTATTACCTAAGTAATATTTTGATCTCCTACCCCATTATTACTAAAATATACTCCGAGAGGGAGTAAAGTTACTCCGGGAGTATCTAGGGGACAGTGCTAGACAGCTGTGTCTAGCTCTGTCCTGTAGTTTCTCCCGGATTAACTTTGCTCTCGGGGTGTGACTTTTTTATTAATAAGGGGCTTATGTCTAAGCTTATATTAATATCATGTAGTGTTATGCTACTTACATGCTATTTTCCGGTCTGTTCAGCTGGATACTTGCTGAGCTGTACAGCTTGATATTTGGTTTCACCTTTATTTTCATAGGACCCTGTAACGTTTTAAACCATAAGAACACATTAACAAATCATTTTCGCTTCGTATTTTCACACTATCAGCACTTCTAAATCGATAGCGAAGGGGTTTACCTTTGGTGATCTTGTATTTGGCTTTCTCCGAAACTCTGCAATCTCGGGCTTCGTGCGCGCTGGTGCGCTACCCTTTTATCTATCGCTGTTATGTAATTTTGGCTATGTGAACTTGTTGATTCTTCTATTACGAGCCTGAAACCAAAATCTGACATTTACTTTGTCGTTGTTTATCTGGTTGTCATGGCAATGTCCATTCAAACTCGTTAGCGGTCTGATATGTTTGCTTCAATACTTTTACAAAAATACTTTTTCTCTCTTGGCCATTCACAAAAATTGCTTTTAATTTAAATAATTTTTAGAACTCTCCAAAAAGGGTATAAGAGCGGAACATTTCTGAAATTCTGCAGTCTCACGTCAGCTTTTGAGCAAGAAGCATCACCTAAAAGCCTTATCCCGGGACCGCACTGCCCCGGGATCCTGCGAGCCTCTGCTAGTACGCCTCCTGTCCTGGCGAGCCTCTACCCTGGCCGGCGCTTCGTTGGGTCTCCACTTCACCTGCCCGTTCTCTGCTTCACCTGCCCGTCGGTGACTTCAGGCCGACACGTTGCGGGCCTCTACCCTGGCCGGCGCTTCACTACCAGGGCCCCTACTCCTGCTGCCCGTCGGTGTCTCCAGGGCACTGATGACCGATTGGCCGCCGGCCACGCTCTCCATCTGCAAGTGCTACGTCGCCCACCAGTGCTTCCACTGACCGGTTCGCCAGACCGGTTCCACTGCTCCTTCTGCTCCTACTCTCCGTGTCCTCCGTTTCCTTTTTTTATCTAATATCTGTATTTATTATAAACCCTGTCTCACTTCATCCACTCTCATCTTCCTATCATTTTTCTAAATAGTCATTGTATATACACCTAATAAACTGTCATTTCTAAATTTTATCCTAGTTGTTGTTTCTTGTTAGGTTCTGATTAGGTTCATATCGTTACTCGACATTCTTTAAAATCAAACATAGCCATTTCAATTCTTAGACAAAGAATAGTATGTAAGCTTAAACAATTTGTTTTGTTGCTTAGAGTATATTTTTGTATCGTTTTTTATATTTGTTTTGTATTCTTAATTTTGTAGAGGAGAATAATTTGTTTACTTTTCGATAGTTGGAATGGCTATGTTTTGAGTTATTGCTGTTATGATAAACACTTTATTTTTCATGTTTATTTAATAGTTAGCTGTGGAGGTGTCTTTATTTCGTTTTATGTTGAAAGTTATTTGTTTGTGTGTATGTCAATACCCACTGATGATTGTTTACATGTAACAAGACTGATTACTTAAAAACACCGATTTGGAATATTTTCATGTAAAACAGAGTATCCAGAATTAAGACTGATTTGTAGAAGGATCTCTAATAGGTAATATGGTCTATGCTTTTAAAAGGCTTATGATCCTCTATCGCTATATCGATCTTTGTGAGGTTTCTCCAATAATTAATGGAAAAATAATGCCAATAATTAGTTTTGACGAGTTTTATTTATGAACACCTTAAATGAACACATTTGAGCGATGCATTCGTAAATATTTAATGCAACTTCCACTTGAACATGAGACTAATAATTATTTTTTTGTGGTTGATGAGCTGATATTTTTCAAATGATGTATGTCAAGAGGGCTTTGCACGTGCTTCAATGTACGAAAACAAGACCTGCGTCGTGTAAGAAGATTACCGCCTGAACAAATAGATTTAACATCGACCAATGATATCGAACCCAGTAAAAACACGACCTCAGAATTAAAAGACAAATCAACTAAAATAAAAAAAAATAAAAAACACCTAAAACCGACAAATCAGTAGTGACGTTTGATCTACTACCACGGAGAACTCAGATGTGCCATTAGCGGAATCTGACGAGAGCCTGTACAATCCCAATATGGAAACAGTTGAGGATGACAACTTTGAGGATTGGTGCCAGACAAAATAAAATTCTAAACGTCGTAAAATTTAAGTGACATCTAATATTCAACTGAATCACAATCAATTACAAAACATAGGACGAAAAAAATCAGACAACGTGGCATGGCTATTGAAGGAAAAGAAACTGACGAAAATATCGACACCGGATAGGATTATGATAAAAACAAGCGAAAAACCAGACAGAACGAATATCTCTAATAAATCACCGAAAGCAGACACAATTATACCAACAAAACCTAATGCAGCTGACCAAATTAAAATGGATGATAAAAATCTACAGGCAGAGATAACTCTAGACAATCCCAGTAAAAAAATAAACGATCAGAAGATCCTAGTACAACCTTTCTCAAAAACTCAGTATCAGTCTCGCTCGCGCACTCATCGTGTATGGTTGTATCGGTTACGCGACTACGCAGTATAACGGCTACCAGAGGCAATGACCTCTTCAGTGTTGAAATGCAAAAACTGCAACATAGTGATTTGCGAATTGCTTGCCTTTGTGCAAAATAAGGTGGATGTGATGGTGGAAGAAAGCCTTGTGCAAATATGTTCTACGGCTTTTACAGACGAAGAAATTGAAAAGGCCAAAAACCTTTTATTCGATTCCGTCTCGAAGAAAAAATCTACAAGAAGACGAGAAGGAAAGACCCAGAGGAATTTGGATGACATAATATGTCTGATCAAAGAGACCGATCCTGAGGAAATACCAATCTTCGTTGCGCGTGACCTTCAAAAACTACCTCCGGTCACTTTCGATCATGTAGATGTCACTAGGCTTCTTAAGGAAATCGTCTTGATCCAAAAAGACCTGGGTGTTATTCAAAATAACTACGCGAAGAACGCTGAAACTGAATATGTGACCATCGAAGAATTTGAGAAGCTGAAATTGGAGATCAACCAGTTGAAAGTTGCTAGGCAAACACGCGATATTGAGCCTAACGTCAACCACAAGAGAGGTGGTTATCGCCAGGAGGAGAGTTTCGACGCTCATAACAGTGGTCCCATGGGGCTGGTGAATCTTTCTGACTGTCGGCACCCTACCCTATCGTCATATGAGGGTACGCCGAGAATAACGCCATCGCGCCCGTCCTTTGCATGCGTAGTGCGCAATGTACCCGACCCGTCTCAGCTGTCTGTGTTATCGGCGGCCGAGCCAGCGCGCGTGGAGGCCCACCCGCGCGCCGCGGTTTCTACGGCAGCGGCTAGCGAGCGCACCTGTGAGGCCCCACCGAGGTTTCCAACGTCGTCGAACACTGAGAATACTGCCTCTGTCGTTGAAGGCTGTAATTCGAAGAAAGTCCTTGAACCTAATGATGGATGGGTGACTATTAATAGAAAACAGAAGAAAAATAGTTTCTCTGGTAGAAAGGGTACAGCAACGGTGAGCCCGTCGTGTAAATTCAAGGCTGCGGATGCCAGAATCCCACTGTTTATTTACAATGTGACCAAGGAAGCCTCAGTCAAAGATGTTGCGGAATATATATTTAAAAAGACCCAAATAACAGTCTTACCACAGAAAATTGATATGAAGGTGCCTAAAGATTACGATTCTTACAAAATATACATACCTAGAAAAAGCTTGTCATTGTTTGATGATGATTATTTATGGCCTAATGGTATTTTCTTTAGAAGATACTATTTATTCAAGAACAACGGGATTTTCACGGCCCAGGCCGCTATCGATTCACAGGCCTTGCAATAAATCCCACATCGCAGCTAAAACATAGCTATTGTATGCTGGCAAGCTTCAACTGTAAATCTTTAATGAGAGCCATAGACCATGTCAGAGAGCTATGTACTAAGATGGACATTGTGGCGCTCCAGGAGACCTGGCTCATGCCCCACGATCTACCGTACCTAAGCAGCGTCCACCCTGACTTCGCGGCTACTGGAGTGTCAGCTGTGGACACATCGGCGGGAGTGATACGGGGTAGACCATACGGAGGTGTCGCTATATTATGGCGTAAAAGTGCGTTCGATCGAGTTTCGGTCATCCAGTGTAAAAGTGTTCGGCTGGTGGCTGTAAGGTGTGAAGTGGCAAGTCGTTCTGCGATATTCTTTTCAGTATACATGCCTACAGACTCGAAGGTAAATCTAGTAGATTTTACTGAGTGCCTAGCTGAAATAAGTGCTATTATCGACGACAACAACGCTGACAATGTATACATACTTGGGGATTATAACGCTCACCCAGGTGAGTTGTTCTGTCATGAGCTACTTTTATTTTGTTCGGACCAAAAGTGGATATGCGCGGACATAGAATCGCTAGGCATTGACTCGGGCACATATACCTATATAAGTGACGCTCACGGTAGCAGTAGGTAGCTTGACCATTGTGTAACTACCAGTTTAGCGTATCAAACTATCAGGAACATTAAAGTGCGGTACGACGTCACGTGGTCGGATCACTTTCCACTGCAAATTGAATGTGACTTTACGGTACTTTTACCTACAATTAATATACCTACTCCAGCACAGTGCAAAGTAATATGGGGTAATAGGGACAAACATCAAGTTAAGACATATACGGACTTGTGTAATAGACAATTAAGATCCGTTGACTTTCCACCAGAGCTGAAAGATTGTGGTGATAAGATATGTGCTAATCGTGATCATAGAATAGTAATAAGTAATCTTTATACCAACATAGTCAGTATTTTGTGTGAATCTGCTTCTATCAGTTATCGCGGCCGTGATCCTTCTAATAAAAAATATGTTGTTGGTTGGAACAAACATGTAATGAGGTTTCATAAGGATGCTCGATTACACTTTCAGACATGGCTATTGTATGGGAAACCTACTACAGGATTTATTTATGATAATATGAAAAAAACTAAAAAGTATTTTAAAAACAAACTGAAATGGTGTCAGGACAATAGTGACCGAATCAAAATGGACATAATAGCGACAAGTCACGAAGCCAAGGATTTCAAGAACTTTTGGAAACAAACTAATAGATTGAGTCCAAAGCCCAGCCAACCCGTGAGTGTGGAGGGCCTGACCGACAACAAAGACATCGCTAATATGTTTAAAAATCATTTTACTGTAGCACCTTTATCTGTGTCAACTGCGCCGAGGTTCGACGCTCACACCCGTCATGCTGAGGAACGTGCATACCACAGATTCACTATAAAAGACGTAGAGATGGCCTTACGCGGTATGAAACGTGGAAAGTCGCCGGGACATGACGGGTTGAGTGTTGAGCACTTAAGACATGCGGGTGTGCATCTCCCCAGAGTTCTCAAAATGTTTATTAATGCCTGTATTGGACACTCTTATCTACCTGAGGATTTAATGAAAACTATTGTAGTACCTATAATAAAAAATAAGACAGGAGATGCCAGTGATAAGGGTAATTATAGGCCTATTTCTTTGGCAACTACTGTAGCGAAGGTGCTGGACAGTTTGCTTGACAAAACACTTACTGCATCTCTACATTTACATGATGCACAATTCGGGTTTAGGGCCGGGTTGTCCACAGAGAGTGCAATATTGTGTCTCAAGCAGACTGTCCGGTACTACACAGATAGAAAGACGCCGGTATACGCCTGTTTTCTTGACCTATCTAAGGCTTTTGACCTCGTTAATTACGAGATCCTTTGGGACAAGCTGACAAAGGAGACCGACTTACCTGATGAGCTTATTTTTATGTTTAAATACTGGTATGAAAATCAACGCAACGCTGTCAGGTGGGCCGGCTCATTAAGTCAGGAATATAGGCTTAATTGCGGAGTACGGCAAGGTGGGCTAACGTCTCCTAAATTGTTTAATATTTTTATAGACAAACTGATTAGGGAACTCAGCAACAACGCCATGGTAGGGTGCTCGGTTGACGGCGTCATGGTCAATAATATTAGCTATGCTGATGACATGGTAGTCCTGAGCCCTTCGATCAGAGCGCTTAGGCAGCTGCTGGGGATCTGTGGGTCATATGCCGAATCACATGGTCTTAGGTACAATGCTAAAAAGAGCGAGCTGCTAATATTTAGGGCCGGCAGTAAAGTACCATCGTGTGTGCCACCTGTCCAGCTCTGTGGTATTCCTTTAGTCAGGGTCACGCAGTTCAAGTACCTGGGCCATGTGGTCACGGACAGGCTCACAGATGACCTGGACATGGAAAGGGAGCGCAGGGCGCTGGCGGTTCGATGTAACATGCTGGCTCGCAGGTTTGCACGGTCCACTCGAGAAGTGAAACTCACATTGTTCAGAGCGTACTGTCAAACCTTCTACACCTGCAGCCTGTGGGTTAGTTACAAGCAGAGGACCTACAGCGCTCTGCGTGTTCAATACAATAACGCGTTGAGGATTGTGTTGGGGCTGCCGCGATTCTGTAGCGCCTCAATCATGTTCGCAGAGGCGAAAGTCGCCGACTTTTTTGCGATTCTGCGAAAAAGAATCGCTTCAATAATGATTCGTACACGCGGCAGCCCGAATACAATTCTCGATACGTTGGCAAATAGGATCGACAGCCCTATTATGAGACACTGGGTAGGTGTACATCTAGCTCCTAATAAAAAATGATGTACCTAACTGTGTTTTTCCTGATTGCTTCATGTAAATAATGATGTGTAATACGTGTGTGTAAGTGGTTGTGTGTGAGGGTAGAGATATGTGTGTGAGGGTATGTTTGTGTGTGTATGCCTATTAATTTAATTATGCTAAAATTAAAATTTTATTTTGTATATGTTGTGTAAAAATATGGATTATTTATATCTGAAATAAATTGATAAATAAATAAATAAAAAACAAAGACGCTACGAAAAATACGAAAAACAGACATGAACACTACCCTTAAAAATAGTCAAGAAATGACCCCAAAAATGGATAACAATAATAGACAACTTAAGATGATTCCGGACAAACCCCATCAAAAAACTGACAAACAAGAGATCTTAGGTACGGTATTAACTCTACGAAAATCAAAGACTGGCCCCGAAAACAATAAGGACAGCATTGAAGCAAGTCAATCACAATGTACTGCAACGAGTGACATTCACTGTGTTATAGGCTTCGACGAGCATCATCTTTCAAATGAAAAGAAATATTTTGATGAAAACAGTTGGGTGCTGATTAGGTTCACAGATAAATATTACGTTGCACAAATATTATGTAATTGCGAATTTGGTACATATAAATTATTACCCGTGAAAAAAATAAGTACAAATAAGTTTTTTCATGTCGACCTTTATGAGCTGGATAAAGTTTCTGAATCTCATATTGTATGTTCCTTCTCGGAACCTCAGTATGATATGAATGATAAAAGCTGCCAATACATTTTCAACAAATGTCAATTTTCTATAGTTACTCGTACTAAACATAATAACATTTGATACTCACAGAAACGAATATTTTGACTAAAACGTATTTTTTTTATTCAAAACTATCATAAATAACGAAATGCTGATTATCTGGTTAATTAACAGGTTTGTCTGAACAAACGTTGTTTGTATTGAAATTCTAATCTAAAGTAACATTTTAAGTTCATTTTGTTTAAAATATTTTGATAATTTATTTGATTAAATGATTTATCACAAAATATTTCACAATAAATGCTGATTATCTGGTTAATTATCATGTTTGTCTGAACAAACGTTGTTTGTAATTCTAATCTAATCTACAGTAAATGTTGAAGTTCATTTTGTTTAATATATTTTGATAATTTTATTTCATTGAATTGTCTTGCACAAAATATTGCCTATGGCAAATTTTTCATTAAATGCATTATTAGAACATTCATCGTTTTATTGTGAACACTACCTTTATGTTAACATGCACGTTACGTTTTGTACATGAGCGTAACAAAACATATGCGTAACATAAATTTACAAGTGCGTAACGATACAATTAATTTGAGAGAGACCCACATATTACCTATGGTGATGGACACGGTAGTGTTGATGGTTGATAAGGTCATCAAAGACCAGAGCCCGGCACTCGCCGATTACAAGCTGAGAGCGATCAAAAGCCTCGTGGAAATAATTCTGCGGGGTAAAATAGGATCGACGGTTAATGTGAGTTTTACGAATTTTACAGGCATATTCGCCTTTACAAGAAAACCATGTAAGAGAATTATGACATATTAAAATGTTAGATATATTTGTAGTTATTTAAATAATGAAATAATTTATATTTTATTTTCAGAACGACTACCATTTACACCTTACAAAAATACTGAAGGGCATGAGTGATATTTATATAGGTGTGTATGTGCCGATCGTATCCGATCCCATTACCGGAGACGAACCCATCAGATGCTGCACGGAATTTCATGAACATCCAGCCATAAAACAAAGAGCGTGCTCCATTTTAGATGCGTTGTATTAATGTAGAAGAGGAGAATCCTTTTTTGACATTTTATTCACATTAAATACCGCTATCGACAGCATAAAAAATGCTTGCCAAGGAAGTTCGGAAGAAGCTATTGTAGAGGCGTGTCAGGATATTGTTATCAGTGATAGAGACGATAAAGAAATCGATAACGAATTATCCCGTTGATGAGGTCGTTAAAGACCAGAGTCCGGCACTCGCCGATTACACGCTGAGAGCGATCAAAAGCCTCGTAGAAATAATTCTGCAGGGTAAATAGGATCGACGGTTAATGTGAGTTTTACGAATTTTACAGGCATATTCGCCTTTACAAGAAAACCATGTAAGAGAATTATGACCTATTAAAATGTTTGATATAAATGCAGTTATTTAAATAATGAAATAATTTATATTTTCTTTTCAGAACGTCAACCATTTACACCTTACAAAAATACTGAAGGGCATGAGTGATATTTATATAGTTGTGCATGTGCGGATCGTATCCGATCCCATTACCGTAGACGAACTCATCAGATGCTGCACGGAATTTCATGAACATCCAGCCATAAAACAAAGAGCGTGCTCCATTTTAAATGCGTTGTATAAATGTAGAAGAGGAGAACCCTTTTTTGACATTTTATTCAGATTAAATACCGCTATCGACAGCATAAAAAATGCTGGCCAAGGAAGTACGGAAGAAGCTATTGTAGAGGCGTATCAGGATATTGATATCAGTGATAGCGACGATGAATAAATCGATAACGAATGATCCCGTTGAAGCGCAATGTGATGTTACTGCCCAGACATGTAAACCTGGCGACCCCCTCTGTCACACACTGCGTAAATTCACCTCAAGTTCATGCCACCAAGAATCTCACCTGAGCTTGGTGATACAGGAGATGATTGGGAAGAATGCGAATTCGAAACACCTAACGTGTCCCTAAGTCAGCAATCATACTTACATAACTGACCGAAGCTCTTTTAGTCAAATTGACTATGGGAAATTATAAGTCCAGCCGCAGATTTATTTATTAGCCACGTGATCAAACTTCTCATTTTATAACTAAGCAACGGGAAAATGAGATAGCCTCTAATAAACTAATTCGTCTTTTTTACAATACCAACTCATTATTCTAAAGAAAGCATCAAGTAAAGATTAACAATTGTTTTAATTTGTCCTTCTTATTTATACATTGCCACCTAATTTACTAACTCAGCCACGGATTTTACATCTCATCACCATTTTACGTTTCACAGCTTCAACACAAGGTCCTCAAAAAATATAATTTAAGCTCCTATAGACAATATCATTTATTATAACTTAGCATGTAAAATAATACATCATATTCTTTTGTCGTGAAAATAGCCACTGCAAGATTTGGCGCGAGTACGCGAGACGACAGCGACCGGCCGTTTGCACCAATCAGAGAGCGCTTCGATTCATGTACCGACGAGTTAGTCAAGTCACGTGTATTTGTTTATTGTCGTTCGTGCGTTCGTATTGCAATTGTTTCGTCTGTAATTAAATTAAAGTTTTCGATGAGTTTAATTAGTTATGACGTCTAAACGTGAAAATGAAGTACCTTTGTACTGTTCTGACGAGGAATCGGAAGAAGAAGGTCAGCTGTCGAAAAAAAAGCGAGGTGAATCTAAGAACTGGATATTTGTAAACAAATTTTCGTGTGTTAGTTTTGCCGAAGAAGCTGTGAGTGCAGAAAAGACGTGGGCAGCACGCACTACACATACTACCATAGAAGGAAAAAAACGATTTTATAGGTGCAACAAAGTACCACGCAAAGGAGTACAGTGTGTAGCAGAAATATATTTGCTGTTTGAGGCGGATACAGACGCAGTGTTACTTTATCGTACAGATTGCGAGCATAATCACGATTCTATTAAGAAACACTACGATTATGGTATATGCGATGAAACGAAATCTGAAATTAACAAACTGTATGACCTCCACCTAAAGCCAAAATCAATCTTGGAGTGTTTGAAGAAAAACTCTGAACTTAAAATACCTACAAAACGGCAGCTTTACAACTATTTAGCAGATCGCCGGCGTATCAAATATGGACCATCCACAATTTCTTTAGGAGAACTGGAAAAATGGATAACTAACCACACAAATGTTCCAGACAACGAGAACGAAGTCTTTTTGATAGCCTATTATATTTTAGAAAGTGATCCACCTAGTTTTCGCATCGTATTATCTACAAAGAATTTGTTGAAACAATGTATTTCTGCTGACATTCTGCATGCAGATGCAACATATAAATTGATTTGGCAAGGGTTTCCTGTATTGATAGTGGGAACAACCGATAAAAACCGAAAATTTCACCCCATTTGCTTGACAGTATCTACAAATGAATGTAAGGCTGATTTTGAAACAATGTTTCAAGCATTAAAGAGCAATCTTCTGTAAATTTTTTCTCATACTTATGAACCGAAGATCCTAGTTTGCGACGCAGCGAAGAGTATACAGAATGCATTTCGTGACGTGTTTGGAGAAGAAACTATTGTGAAAATGTGCTGGGCTCACGCTAAGAAGAAGATTTGCACTAAATTGGACCAAACGACGGAGATGAATTTTCGAAAACACATATTGGAAGACATTGATGCACTGCAATCAGCGACATCCCGTGAAGTGTTTTCTGCTCCATCGAAGTTGTTTTTGAAAAAATGGAAAGACCAAAAAGAATTCGTAACATATTTTGAAAAAGAATGGCTAATAAAAAACTCAAATTGGTATTTGGGTGCAGCACCAATATCACCAGCGACGAACAACGCACTCGAGTCCTTTAACAGAGTTATAAAAGATCACAACACCCTCCGCGAGCGTATACCGTTGGCCCGTTTCTTAGTGGTGGCAGAGGAAATGGTTAATTGCTGGTCACAACAAGCGACAGAAAATAAATTCGCGACACATCCTGAATTTCAGTTATCTGATTGGACAACAGGATATCAATGGGCCAAAACTGATACCAAAATTACAGTAGTACAATCAACACCTGCCAGCACCACATATTTAATTCCAGGTAACGACTCATTGGAAAATAATCAAGCTGAGAAGAAATTCAAGCGTTTTGAATAATACAAAAAAGTGTTTTTTTCATCTTGGAACGTAATACTACCGAACAATCAGACGGAGTGGATTACTGGTTGCTGTGATTGTCCAGACTTTTATCGCAAGTACATCTGCAAGCATGTGATAGGCCTTGCAATCAGACTTAAATATGTGACGCCACCATTAGAGGCAAAGGCACAACCGCTTGGATTAAAAAGAAAGCGTGGAAGGCCCACTAAAGCGCGAGCTGCGTTAATAATCCAATAATGGTTTATTTTCTTTTGATTAGGTACCTATACCTACTATATGTGTCTATTAATTATATTAAGTATAATGATAAAGCAAATAAAGCCGATTACCTAAGTCACATAAATCCAAATCTCGTCATTAGTACCAAACAGATTATTGTTACAAACCAGCAAAAAAGAATGATGTCAAATTAATTAGAAATGTAGATGTATAATGATGGTATTTCAATACACAAATAGATTTTTCTAAAATAAATCTTTTATTTTGTCTCCCCTTAATAGTTTCTAGGTTATATTAGTCCATAATTCACTATTTGATGACAATGTTAGCAAATCTTTGACGATCACTTAATGTAGGATGAGTTACATTTTAAACGTACCGAGTTAAAAAAATAGAAGCTAATAGTATATATTTTTTGATGTCGCATATACATATTTTAGAAGTTTACTGCTTGAATGCATGTTACAAATTTAGATGCTAAAAAATAATCACCATGCTGAGTTGTATTTAGAGTGTCTTACTTAGAAGATAACTAGTGGCTGAGCTAGCATAATTCAGACGCTCGTTAATTGTGGCTGACTTAGTAATTTAGAAGGCAATGTACATTTTTAGACGCGAATAATGCTATTAAAAAGAAGTCTGTTTAATTAGCACCCATTGACTATTAACTAATGTCTTGTATCAACTACCCTGCTATCAGGATGTATTGGACCAAAAAGTTCAGGATCCCAATCATAGCAGACAGCATGCCAAGAAACAGACTCCTCCTTCTGAGAAACTCACTGAAATTGGTTGTGGAGGAGGACGTACCACCTGATGAAAAGGCATCTGATAAGTTGTAGAGAGTGAGACCAAAGGTTGTATGTTACAGGAAAAGACACAAGATCTTTCGGTAGACGAGATGATGATTCTATTTCAAAGCAGATGTGGGATGAAACAATATTGCCCTGGAAAGCCGAATCCAGTGGGCCTAAAAGCCCTCGTACTGGCTACACCACAGGAGCTAGTTTGTGACTTTGACGTGTATCAAGGAACCACTACGTATCCTGACTTAGCAGATTCAAATTTCGGCTTATCAGAAAAGGCTATATTATCACCCAGCTAAGGATTTGGTACCAGGGCATATTATTTACTGCGACCGTTACTTCATTTCGGAGAAACTCATTTTGGCACTTGTAAGTGAAAGGCCTAAAATGCACAGTAACGATAATGAAGAATCGCATTCCTCGATCTGCGCGAAGAGTTATAACTGACGACAAAATAATGAAAAAGAAACCTAGAGGATCTTGGCAGATTGTGGTAAACAAAGCTAAAAAACTTGTTTTGACGAAATGGCTTCATAGCAAGTCTGTCACGTTTATGTCAAACATCCATGCCGATCATAATATCAAATCAAATCAAATCAAAAATCATTTATTTCCATAGGATGTTGTTACATCACTTAGATCCGTCATTACATTTTTTTGGGTGAGTTCACTAACACAATGGCGGAATCTGTGGAGAAGAGCCCACCGAAGAAACTCCACAGTTGTCGCATCTTTTGCGTTTCCTTTTTTAAATAAAATATTGTCAAATTACAAAATGAATGTTAATTATATATCGAAACAGCCTGTTACTCAAACAATCTATTCCCATGGACATCTGTCCTCTAAGTAATCAGATATCCTATTGTAACCTTTTTTATACAATTTCTGTTATATTATTATTTTAAACTTGTCTAAAGGTAAGTTTTTAATATCAGTAGGGACCTTCTTGTAATAGCGTATACAATTGCCTTTAAAAGAATTACTAATTTTATGTAGTCGGCTTACATAAGCAACCAACTTGTCCTTATTTCTAGTATTAAAATTGTGTTTATCACTGTACTTCTGAAAATTAGTTATATTTCTTTTTACATACACAAGATTGTCATAGATATATTGAGACACAAATGTCAGAATATTGATTTCTTTAAACTTTTCCCTCAGTGACACTCTAGGCCCTAATCTATAAATTGCACGAACAGCCCGTTTCTGCAGAATAAATATACTATTAGCATTCGCAGCGTGACCCCACAATAAAATACCATAGGTCATTAGAAAGTAACTAAAGTAGACTAGTCTAGCGGTGTCTACGTCGGTAAGAGCTCCAATTTTTTTAACTGCGAACGCTGCCGAACTCAGTCTGTTCGACAATTTATTTATATGAGGATCCCATTGTAGTTTGGCGTCTAAAGTAATGCCCAAAAAGACAGTCGACTGCACAAGGTCCAATCTATGTCCTTTTATAAATATGTCTGTAGTTACCGGGTTCACATTGGGTAACACGAATTTAATACATTTAGTTTTCTTTTCATTAAGTAATAAATTGTTAACAGTAAACCAGTTCACTATACTAGAGATAGCATTGTTTACCTCGTCATAATTTGATTGCTGTCTTTTAACTTTAAATATCAAAGAAGTATCGATGATTGTCAACGCTGGTCAAAGTTGCAAAGAAAATACACGTCTGTGCCTAGACCTGAAGTAGTCAAACTCTACAATAAAATCATGGGAGGAGTGGATATGGCGGACAGAATGTTGTCGTACTGCCCATACCGCTACAGAACGAAAAAGTGGCCACAAAAAGGTATACCTCACTTCTTTGACCTGGCTGCCAGCAACTCCTGGATATTGTATCGCCAAGATAAATTAAAAGAAGGAGTAGACCCAAAATCCATACCCAATACGATTTTTCAAAATGGAGATTGCTGAAGCGCTCCTCGTTGCTAATCTTGATAAAGACGATTCACTCGATGAAACTTTGCAGCAAGAAGAACATGCTGAACAAAGGCAAGTTCAATTCCGTAAAAGAGCAGCACCCGCGCCTATCCCATTGAAAAAACAACATTACCGCCAAGCTGGTCACTTACCCGAAGTGAGCTAAGTGCAAAAAAAGTTTCGCTTTTTATGCTGCAAAAAGAAAACCAAAATCATTTGTACATTCTGCAAAATTCATCTGTGTCTTACTAATGAAAGAAACTGTTATAAATTGTTCCACACCCCTGGGCAATAATATTATTACCTAAGTAATATTTTGATCTCCTACCCCATTATTACTAAAAGATACTCCGAGAGGGAGTAAAGTTACTCCGGGAGTATCCAGGGGACAGTGCTAGACAGCTGTGTCTAGCTCTGTTTCTCCCGGATTAACTTTACTCTCGGGGTGTGACTTTTTTATTAATAAGGGGCTTATGTCTAAGCTTATATTAATATCATGTAGTGTTATGCTACTTACATGCTATTTTCCGGTCTGTTCAGCTGGATACTTGCTGAGCTGTACAGCTTGATATTTGGTTTCACCTTTATTTTCATAGGACCCTGTAACGTTTTAAACCATAAGAACACATTAACAAATCATTTTCGCTTCGTATTTTCACACTATCAGCACTTCTAAATCGATAGCGAAGGGGTTTACCTTTGGTGACCTTGTATTTGGCTTTCTCCGAAACTCTGCAATCTCGGGCTTCGTGCGCGCTGGTGCGCTACCCTTTTATCTATCGCTGTTATGTAATTTTGGCTATGTGAACTTGTTGATTTTTCTATTACGAGCCTGAAACCAAAATCTGACATTTACTTTGTCGTTGTTTATCTGATTGTCATGGCAATGTCCATTCAAACTCGTTAGCGGTCTGATATGTTTGCTTCAATACTTTTACAAAAATACTTTTTCTCTCTTGGCCATTCACAAAAATTGCTTTTAATTTAAATAATTTTTAGAACTCTCCAAAAAGGGTATAAGAGCGGAACATTTCTGAAATTCTGCAGTCTCACGTCAGCTTTTGAGCAAGAAGCATCACCTAAAGGCCTTATCCCGGGGGCGCACTGCCCCGGGATCCTGCGAGCCTCTGCTAGTACGCCTCCTGTCCTGGCGAGCCTCTACCCTGGCCGGCGCTTCGTTGGGTCTCCACTTCACCTGCCCGTTCTCTGCTTCACCTGCCCGTCGGTGACTTCAGGCCGACACGTTGCGGGCCTCTACCCTGGCCGGCGCTTCACTACCAGGGCCCCTACTCCTGCTGCCCGTCGGTGTCTCCAGGGCACTGATGACCGATTGGCCGCCGGCCACGCTCTCCATCTGCAAGTGCTACGTCGCCCACCAGTGCTTCCACTGACCGGTTCGCCAGACCGGTTCCACTGCTCCTTCTGCTCCTACTCTGCGTGTCCTCCGTTTCTGGTCCGATCTAATATCTGTATTTATTATAAAACCTGTCTCACTTCATCCACCCTCATCTTCCTATCATTTTTCTAAATAGTCATTGTATATACACCTAATAAACTGTCATTTCTAAATTTTATCCTGGTTGTTGTTTCTTGTTAGGTTCTGATTAGGTTCATATCGTTACTCGACATTCTTTAAAATAAAACATAGCCATTTCAGTTCTTAGACAAAGAATAGTATGTAAGCTTAAACAATTTGTTTTGTTGCTTAGAGTATATTTTTGTATCGTTTTTTTATATTTGTTTTGTATTCTTAATTTTGTAGAGGAGAATAATTTGTTTATTTTTCGATAGTTGGAATGGCTATGTTTTGAGTTATTGCTGTTATGATAAACACTTTATTTTTTCATGTTTATTTAATAGTTAGCTGTGTAGGTGTTTTTATTTCGTTTTTTTTTTAATGTTATTTGTTTGTGTGTATGTCAATACCCACTGATGATTGTTTACATGTAACAAGACTGATTACTTAAAAACACCGATTTGGAATATTTTCATGTAAAACAGAGTATCCAGAATTAAGACTGATTTGTAGAAGGATCTCTAATAGGTAATATGGTCTATGCTTTTAAAAGGCTTATGGTCCTCTATCGCTATATCGATCTTTGTGTGGTTTCTCCAATAATTAATGGAAAAATAATACCAATAATTAGTTTCGACGAGTTTTATTTATGAACACCTTAAATGAACACATTTGAGCTATGCATTCGTAAATATTTAATGCAACTTCCACTTGAACATGAGACTAATAATTATTTTTTTGTGGTTGATGAGCTGATATTTTTCAAATGATGTATGTCAAGAGGGCTTTGCACGTGCTTCAATGTACGAAAACAAGACCTGCGTCGTGTAAGAAGATTACCGCCTGAACAAATAGATTTAACATCGACCAATGATATCGAACCCAGTAAAAACACGACCTCAGAATTAAAAGACAAATCAACTAAAATAAAAAAAAATAAAAAACACCTAAAACCGACAAATCAGTAGTGACGTTTGATCTACTACCACGGAGAACTCAGATGTGCCATTAGCGGAATCTGACGAGAGCCTGTACAATCCCAATATGGAAACAGTTGACGATGACAACTTTGAGGATTGGTGCCAGACAAAATAAAATTCAAAACTCAAACTCAAAACTCAAAACGTTTATTCTGTAAATAGGCCACAAGGGCACTTTCACATGTCATTTCATTTCATTTTTTACAGAACATTTGGTATTATTATTTGTATCATATTATCAGAAAAAAAAAAGTACTTAATTATTGTTTCTGAGAGATGTAAAGAGCCTCAAATGTCATAATAAAATAATTAAAATATAAATAACAGAGATGTATAGTCTCTTTAGTGAATAATACAATGATGATAGGAGATGTAAATGGTCCCCACAGTCAAGAGTTGTATAATTAAATTAATCTTTGGAGGTGTGAAAGGCCTCCAAGTGTCCAGTAAAAGAAACTCTGGCAGTGAGGATGCTTACAATTAATTAGAACAATTCAGTCCCAAGCATTTTTATCGTCTATGTACTCTTTAATACAGTAGTAAGCTTTAGAAATAAGCGTTTGCTTGATGTATTTCTTGAACTTATTAATTGATAGATCTGTCAAAGTGCTTGGGAGTTTATTGTAAAATCTTACACAATTACCCTTGAACGAGTTTTTTATTTTATGGAGCCGAGTAGTGGGCACTGCAAGTTTGTCCTTGTTTCTAGTATTAAAGTTATGTATATCACAGTTTCTTCGAAAGTTAACAATGTTCTTATGGACATACATAATATTCTCGTAAATATATTGACTATGGACTGTCAATATATTTACTTCTTTAAACTTATTTCTAAGAGAATCTCTATTATTCATTTTATAAATCGCACGAACAGCCCGCTTCTGCAGCACAAAAATAGTATTTATGTCAGCAGCACTGCCCCAGAGCAGAATACCGTAGGACATAATACTATGAAAATAACTAAAATAAACTAATCTGGCTGTTTTTAAATCTGTCAAGTGACGGATTTTCCTGCATGCAAAAGCTGCAGAGCTCAGTCTGTTCGATAGCTTAACAATATGTGGACCCCATTGGAGTTTGGAATCCAACGTTATACCTAGAAACACTGTGCTGGTTACCAATTCCAATTCCTCATTTTTAATTGTTATACATGTCTGATTATTTTTAACGTTAGTAGTAAGAAACTTAACACATTTAGTCTTTTTCTCATTTAATAGCAAATTATTAACATTAAACCAATTTACCACTCTTGATATGGTATTGTTCACGTGATCATCATTAGCGTGTTGGTTTCGCTTTGTTTTAAAAATAAGTGAGGTGTCATCAGCAAACAGTACCATATCATGACAGTCCCTTCCTAGATAGGGTAAGTCGTTTATATAGATGAGGAATAGGAAGGGTCCCAATATTGAGCCCTGTGGCACGCCCAAAGAAACCAATGATCCTGGTGATCGTTCTCCGTTTACGTCTACCCTTTGTATTCTTCCGTTCAGATAAGATTTTAACAAATTCAATGACGTGTCTCTAACTTTTCTAAACGTAAAAATTCTAAACGTCGTAAAATTTAAGTGACATCTGATATTCTACTGAATCACGATCAATTGCAAAACATACGACGAAAAAAATCAGACAACATGGCATGGCTATTGAAGGAAAAGAAACTGACGAAAATATCGACACCGGATAGGATTATAATAAAAACAAGCGAAAAACCAGACAGAACGAATATCTCTAATAAATCACCGAAAGCAGACACAATTATACCAACAAAACCTAATGCAGCTGACCAAATTAAAATGGATGATAAAAATCTACAGGCAAAGATAACTCTAGACAATCCCAGTAAAAAAATAAACGATCAGAAGATCCTTGTACAACCTTTCTCAAAAACAAAGACGCTACGAAAAATACTAAAACCAGACATGAAGACTACCCTTAAAAATAGTCAAGAAATGACCCCAAAAATGGATAACAATAATAGACAACTTAAGATGATTCCGGACAAACCCCATCAAAAAACTGACAAACAAGAGATCCTAAGATCTCTTGTTTGTCAGTTTTTTGATGGGTAGAGTTTTTCGTAGAGTTAATACCGTACCTAAGTACGGTATTAACTCTACGAAAATCAAAGACTGGCCCCGAAAACAATAAGGACAGCATTGAAGCAAGTCAATCACAATGTACTGCAACGAGTGACATTCACTGTGTTATAGGCTTCGACGAGCATCATCTTTCAAATGAAAAGAAATATTTTGATGAAAACAATTGGGTGCTGATTAGGTTCACAGATAAATATTACGTTGCACAAATATTATGTAATTGCGAATTTGGTACATATAAATTATTACCCGTGAAAAAAATAAGTACAAATAAGTTTTTTCATGTCGACCTTTATGAGCTGGATAAAGTTTCTGAATCTCATATTGTATGTTCCTTCTCGGAACCTCAGTATGATATGAATGATAAAAGCTGCCAATACATTTTCAACAAATGTCAATTTTCTATAGTTACTCGTACGATTTAATAAACGAATATTTTGACTAAAACGTATTTTTTTTATTCAAAACTATCATAAATAACGAAATGCTGATTATCTGGTTAATTAACAGGTTTGTCTGAACAAACGTTGTTTGTATTGAAATTCTAATCTAAAGTAACATTTTAAGTTCATTTTGTTTAAAATATTTTGATAATTTATTTGATTAAATGATTTATCACAAAATATTTCACAATAAATGCTGATTATCTGGTTAATTATCATGTTTGTCTGAACAAACGTTGTTTGTAATTCTAATCTAATCTACAGTAAATGTTGAAGTTCATTTTGTTTAATATATTTTGATAATTTTATTTCATTGAATTGTCTTGCACAAAATATTGCCTATGGCAAATTTTTCATTAAATGCATTATTAGAACATTCATCGTTTTATTGTGAACACTACCTTTATGTTAACATGCACGTTACGTTTTGTACATGAGCGTAACAAAACATATGCGTAACATAAATTTACAAGTGCGTAACGATACAATTAATTTGAGAGAGAACCACATATTACCTATGGTGATGGACACGGTAGTGTTGATGGTTGATAAGGTCATTAAAGACCAGAGCCCGGCACTCGCCGATTACAAGCTGAGAGCGATCAAAAGCCTCGTGGAAATAATTCTGCGGGGTAAAATAGGATCGACGGTTAATGTGAGCTTTACGAATTTTACAGGCATATTCGCCTTTACAAGAAAACCATGTAAGAGAATTTTGACCTATTAAAATGTTAGATATATTTGTAGTTATTTAAATAATGAAATAATTTATATTTTATTTTCAGAACGACTAACATTTACACCTTACAAAAATACTGAAGGGCATGAGTGATATTTATATAGGTGTGTATGTGCCGATCGTATCCGATCCCATTACCGGAGGCGAACCCATCAGATGCTGCACGGAATTTCATGAACATCCAGCCATAAAACAAAGAGCGTGCTCCATTTTAGATGCGTTGTATTAATGTAGAAGAGGAGAATCCTTTTTTGACATTTTATTCAGATTAAATACCGCTATCGACAGCATAAAAAATGCTTGCCAAGGAAGTTCGGAAGAAGCTATTGTAGAGGCGTGTCAGGATATTGTTATCAGTGATAGCGACGATAAAGAAATCGATAACGAATTATCCCGTTGATAAGGTCGTTAAAGACCAGAGTCCGGCACTCGCCGATTACACGCTGAGAAAGATCAAAAGCCTCGTAGAAATAATTCTGCAGGGTAAATAGGATCGACGGTTAATGTGAGTTTTACGAATTTTACAGGCATATTCGCCTTTACAAGAAAACCATGTAAGAGAATTATGACCTATTAAAATGTTTGATATAATTGCAGTTATTTAAATAATGAAATAATTTATATTTTCTTTTCAGAACGACTACCATTTACACCTTACAAAAATACTGAAGGGCATGAGTGATATTTATATAGGTGTGCATGTGCGGATCGTATCCGATCCCATTACCGTAGACGAACTCATCAGATGCTGCACGGAATTTCATGAACATCCAGCCATAAAACAAAGAGCGTGCTCCATTTTAAACGCGTTGAAAAAAATTTGGAAGAGGAGAACCCTTTTTTGACATTTTATTCAGATTAAATACCGCTATCGACAGCATAAAAAATGCTGGCCAAGGAAGTACGGAAGAAGCTATTGTAGAGGCGTATCAGGATATTGATATCAGTGATAGCGACGATGAATAAATCGATAACGAATGATCCCGTTGAAGCGCAATGTGATGTTACTGCCCAGACATGTAAACCTGGCGACCCCCTCTGTCACACACTGCGTAAATTCACCTCATGTTCATGCCACCAAGAATACTCACCTGAGCTTGGTGATACAGGAGATGATTGGGAAGAATGCGAATTCGAAACACCTAACGTGTCCCTAAGTCAGCCATCATACTTACATAACTGACCGAAGCTCTTTTAGTCAAATTGACTATTAACTAATGTCTTGTATCAACTACCCTGCTATCAGGATGTATTGGACCAAAAAGTTCAGGATCCCAATCATAGCAGACAGCTTGCCAAGAAACAGATTCCTCCTTCTGAGAAACTCACTGAAATTGGTTGTGGAGGAGGACGTACCACCTGATGAAAAGGCATCTGATAAGTTGTGGAGAGTGAGACCAAAGGTTGTATGTTACAGGAGAAGACACAAGATCTTTCGGTAGACGAGATGATGATTCTATTTCAAAGCAGATGTGGGATGAAACAATATTGCCCTGGAAAGCCGAATCCAGTGGGCCTAAAAGCCTTCGTACTGGCTACACCACAGGGGCTAGTTTGTGACTTTGACGTGTATCAAGGAACCACTACGAATCCTGACTTAGCAGATTCAAATTTCGGCTTATCAGAAAAGGCTATATTATCACCCAGCTAAGGATTTGGTACCAGGGCATATTATTTACTGCGACCGTTTCTTCATTTCGGAGAAACTCATTTTGGCACTTGTAAGTGAAAGGCCTAAAATGCACAGTAACGATAATGAAGAATCGCATTCCTCGATCTGCGCGAAGAGTTATAACTGACGACAAAATAATGAAAAAGAAACCTAGAGGATCTTGGCAGATTGTGGTAAACAAAGCTAAAAAACTTGTTTTGACGAAATGGCTTCATAGCAAGTCTGTCACGTTTATGTCAAACATCCATCTTTTGCGTTTCCTTTTTTAAATAAAATATTGTCAAATTACAAAATGAATGCTAATTATATATCGAAACAGCCTGTTACTCAAACAATCTATTCCCATGGACATCTGTCCTCTAAGTAATCAGATATCCTATAGTAACCTTTTTTATACAATTTCTGTTATATTATTATTTTAAACTTGTCTAAAGGTAAGTTTTTAATATCAGTAGGGACCTTATTGTAATAGCGTATACAATTGCCTTTAAAAGAATTACTAATTTTATGTAGTCGGCTTACATAAGCAACCTACTTGTCTTTATTTCTAGTATTAAAATTGTGTATATCACTGTACTTCTGAAAATTAGTTATATTTCTTTTTACATACACAAGATTGTCATAGATATATTAAGACACAAATGTCAGAATATTGATTTCTTTAAACTTTTCCCTCAGTGACACTCTAGGCCCTAATCTATAAATTGCACGAACAGCCCGTTTCTGCAGAATAAATATACTATTAACATTGGCAGCGTGACCCCACAATAAAATACCATAGGTCATTAGACTATGAAAGTAACTAAAGTAGACTAGTCTAGCGGTGTCTACGTCGGTAAGAGCTCTAATTTTTTTAACTGCGAACGCTGCCGAACTCAGTCTGTTCGACAATTTATTTATATGAGGATCCCATTGTAGTTTGGCGTCTAAAGTAATGCCCAAAAAGACAGTCGACTGCACAAGGTCCAATCTCTGTCCTATTATAAATATGTCTGTAGTTACCGGGTTCACATTGGGTAACACGAATTTAATACATTTAGTTTTCTTTTCATTAAGTAATAAATTGTTAACAGTAAACCAGTTCACTATACTAGAGATAGCATTGTTTACCTCGTCATAATTTGATTGCTGTCTTTTAACTTTAAATATCAAAGAAGTATCGATGATTGTCAACGCTGGTCAAAGGTGCAAAGAAAATACACGTCTGTGCCTAGACCTGAAGTAGTCAAACTCTACAATAAAATCATGGGAGGAGTGGATATGGCAGACAGAATGTTGTCGTACTGCCCATACCGCTACAGAACGAAAAAGTGGCCACAAAGAGTTATACCCCACTTCTTTGATCTGGCTGCCAGCAACTCCTGGATATTGTATCGCCAAGATAAATTAAAAGAAGGAGTAGACCCAAAATCCATACCCCAAATGCGATTTTTCAAAATGGAGATTGCTGAAGCGCTCCTCGTTGCTAATCTTTATAAAGACGATTCACTCGATGAAACATTGCAGCAAGAAGACCATGCTGAACAAAGGCAAGTTCAATTCCGAAAAAGAGCAGCACCCGCGCCTATCCCATTGCAAAAACAACATTACCGTCAAGCTGGTCACTTACCCGAAGTGAGCTAAGTGCAAAAAAAGTTTCGCTTTTTATGCTGCAAAAAGAAAACCAAAATCATTTGTACATTCTGCAAAATTCATCTGTGTCTTACTAATGAAAGAAACTGTTATAAATTGTTCCACACCCCTGGGCAATAATATTATTACCTAAGTAATATTTTGATCTCCTACCCCATTATTACTAAAAGATACTCCGAGAGGGAGTAAAGTTACTCCGGGAGAATCTAGGCGACAGTGCTAGACAGCTGTGTCTAGCTCTGTCCTGTAGTTTCTCGCGGATTAACTTTACTCTCGGGGTATGACTCTTTTATTAATAAAGAATAGTATGTTAGCTTAAACAATTTGTTTTGTTGCTTAGAGTATATTTTTGTATCGTTTTTTATATTTGTTTTGTATTCTTAATTTTGTAGAGGAGAATAATTTGTTTATTTTTCTATAGTTGGAATGGCTATGTTTTGAGTTATTGCTGTTATGATAAACACTTTATTTTTTCATGTTTATTTAATAGTTAGCTGTGGAGGAGTTTTCATTTCGTTTTTTGTTGAAAGTTATTTGTTTGTGTGTATGTCAATACCCACTGATGATTGTTTACATGTAACGAGACTGATTACTTAAAAACACCGATTTGGAATATTTTCATGTAAAACAGAGTATCCAGAATTAAGACTGATTTGTAGAAGGATCTCTAATAGGTAATATGGTCTATGCTTATAAAAGGATTATGGTCCTCTATCGCTATATCGATCTATGTAAGGTTTCTCCAATAATTAATGGAAAAATAATACCAATAATTAGTTTTGACGAGTTTTATTTATGAACACCTTAAATGAACACATTTTAGCTATGCATTCGTAAATATTTAATGCAACTTCCACTTGAACATGAGACTAATAATTATTTTTTTGTGGTTGATGAGCTGATATTTTTCAAATGATGTATGTCAAGAGGGCTTTGCACGTGCTTCAATGTACGAAAACAAGACCTGCGTCGAGTAAGAAGATTACCGCCTGAACAACTTCCACATGAACGTGAGACTAATAATTATTTTTTTGTGGTTGATGAGCTGATATTTTTCAAATGATGTATGACAAGAGGGCTTTGCTCGTGCTTCAATGTACGAAAACAAGACCTGCGTCGAGTAAGAAGATTACCGCCTGAACAAATAGATTTAACATCGACCAATGATATCGAACCCAGTAAAATCACGACCTCAGAATTAAAAGACAAATCAACTAAAATAAAAAAAATAAAAAACACCTAAAAACGACAAATCAGTAGTGACGTTTCATCTACTACCACGGAGAACTCAGATGTGCCATTAGCGGAATCTGACGAGAGCCTGTACAATCCCAATATGGAAACAGTTGACGATGACAACTTTGAGGATTGGTGCCAGACAAAAGAAAATTCTAAATGTCGTAAAATTTAAGTGACATCTGATATTCTACTGAATCACGATCAATTACAAAACATAGGATGAAAAAAATCAGACAACGTGGCATGGCTATTCAAGGAAAAGAAACTGACGAAAATATCGACACCGGATAGGATTATAATAAAAACAAGCGAAAAACCAGACAGAACGAATATCTCTAAATCAAATATCTCTAAATCACCGAAAGCAGACACAATTATACCAACAAAACCTAATGCAGCTGACCAAATTAAAATGGATGATAAAAATCTACAGGCAAAGATAATTCTAGACAATCCCAGTAAAAAAATAAACGATCAGAAGATCCTAGTACAACCTTTCTCAAAAACAAAGACGCTACGAAAAATACGAAAACCAGACATGAAGACTACCCTTAAAAATAGTCAAGAAATGACCCCAAAAATGGATAACAATAATAGACAACTTAAGATGATTCCGGACAAACCCCATCAAAAAACTGACAAACAAGAGATCTTAGGTACGGTATTAACTCTACGAAAATCAAAGTGTTATAGGCTTCGACGAGCATCATCTTTCAAATGAAAAGAAAGATTTTGATGAAAACAGTTGGGTGCTGATTAGGTTCACAGATAAATATTACGCTGCACAAATATTATGTAATTGCGAATTTGGTACATATAAATTATTACCCGTGAAAAAAATAAGTACAAATAAGTTTTTTCATGTCGACCTTTATGAGCTGGATAAAGTTTCTGAATTTCATATTGTATGTTCCTTCTCGGAACCTCAGTATGATATGAATGATAAAAGCTGCCAATACATTTTCAACAAATGTCAATTTTCTATAGTTACTCGTACTAAACATCATAACATTTGATACTCACAGAAACGAATATTGTGACTAAAACTTATTTTTTTTTATTCAAAACTATCATAAATAAGGAAATGCTGATTATCTGGTTAATTAACAGGTTTGTCTGAACAAACGTTTACGAGAATTATGACCTATTAAAATGTTTGATATATTTACAGTTATTTAACACATTTACTGCTCAAAAAAATTATAAAAAATAACAGCCGGAAACCAAAAATTTTTATGGCCAATTTTGGTTAAGTACATATCAATGTTTGAAAATATGTATGAATGTATATTATTATTATTATTATATTAATTTAAAAAATCATTTTTCGGATCCGAGTGGTCGGCACACAGCACGCCTGGGGCCGAATACTCGGATACGAGTGCTAGGGATGGCAATGATTCATTCACTAATATCATAGTTATTTGTTCCGCGAGTGCATTTTTGAGTGCTAATATGTCACAAAATTTTGACAAAGCCGTATTTTTTTATTAAATTCCAAGATCTTGATCAAAATCATATAAGAAAACGAATCAAAACTAGTTTTTAACTTATTGTACGTCGGTCCTTGACCAAAATCTTGTAACATATGACACACACACACATACACACACACACACACACACACAGGACATACACATAGGACACACACACACACACACGATTCGTACATAGGCCATACACTTATACATACACGTATACATACATGACATTCAGTTCAGACATATCATCATCATGTGACACATGTCTTGTGACTTGTCATCTTTTAAAAAATAGTAAATAAATTATATGCATTTGGAAAATTATTTATTTAGGAAGACATTTAGAATATAAATCTGAGCAAAGTAGCTATTAAATAAAATATCAAAAATCAAATCAAAAAACTTAGGAGTGTGCCAGGCAGAAACGTCCACGCGCCTCAAACGCCGGCGCTTTACTGACTGCTACAGAATGAACGGGACGCTCGCTCGGAACCGAGTGATGGGCACTAAATGTGTCGATCCAATTTGGCAGAAAAATACCTTCCGTACGATCGTGTACACAAACCACAACTGCACTGTAAGAATGAAACCAATACTCGTTTTCGTAAGTTAACTATATTGCCAGAGTGGCCGCGTGAAACAACGCTCGCTCGCCTCAAACACCGGCGCTTTACTAATTACTACAAAATGAACGGGGCGGTCGCTCGGATCCGAGTATGAGGCACCGTTACTATGGCGCCGCCGCACTCGGATCCGAGTGATAGGCAATGAATGTGTTAAATAATGAAATAATTTATATTTTCTTTTCAGAACGACTACCATTAACACCTTACAAAAATACTGAAGGGCATGAGTGATATTTATATAGGTGTGCATGTGCCGATCGTATCCGTTCCCATTACCGTAGACGAACTCATCAGATGCTGCACGGAATTTCATGAACGTCCAGCCATAAAACAAAGAGCGTGCTCCATTTTAGATGCGTTGTATAAATGTAGAAGAGGAGAACCCTTTTTTGACATTTTATTCAGATTAAATACCGCTATCGACAGCATAAAAAATGCTGGCCAAGGAAGTAAGGAAGAAGCTATTGTAGAGGCGTGTCAGGATATTGTTATCAGTGATAGCGACGATGAATAAATCGATAACGAATTATCCCGTTGATAAGGTCGTTAAAGACCAGAGTCCGGCACTCGCCGATTACACGCTGAGAGCGATCAAAAGCCTCGTGGAAATAATTCTGCAGGGTAAAATAGGATCGACGGTTAATGTGAGTTTTACGAATTTTACAGGCATAATCGCCTTTACAAGAAAACCATGTTAGAGAATTATGACCTATTAAAATGTTTGATATATTTGCAGTTATTTAAATAATGAAATAATTTATATTTTCTTTTCAGAACGACTACCATTTACACCTTACAAAAATACTGAAGGGCATGAGTGATATTTAAATAGGTGTGCATGTGCCGATCGTATCCGATCCCATTACCGTAGACGAACTCATCAGATGCTGCACGGAATTTCATGAACATCCAGCCATAAAACAAAGAGCGTGCTCCATTTTAGATGCGTTGTATAAATGTAGAAGAGGAGAACCATTTTTTGACATTTCATTCAGATTAAATACCGCTATCGACAGCATAAAAAATGCTGGCCAAGGAAGTACGGAAAAAGCTATTGTAGAGGCGTGCCAGAATATTGTTATCAGTGATAGCGACGATAAAGAAATCAATAACGAATTATCCCGTTGATAAGGTCGTTAAAGACCAGAGTCCGGCACTCGCCGATTACACGCTGAGAGCGATCAAAAGCCTCGTAGAAATAATTCTGCAGGGTAAAATAGGATCGACGGTTAATGTGAGTTTAACGAATTTTACAGGCATATTCGCCTTTACAAGCAAACCATGTAAGAGAATTTTGACCTATTAAAATGTTTGATATAATTGCAGTTATTTAAATAATGAAATAATTTATATTTTCTTTTCAGAACGACAACCATTTACACCTTACAAAAATACTGAAGGGCATGAGTGATATTTATATAGGTGTGCATGTGCCGATCGTATCCGTTCCCATTACCGTAGACGAACTCATCAGATGCTGCACGGAATTTCATGAACATTTAGCCATAAAACAAAGAGCGTGCTCCATTTTAGATGCGTTGTATAAATGTAGAAGAGGAGAACCCTTTTTTGACATTTTATTCAGATTAAATACCGCTATCGACAGCATAAACAATGCTGGCCAAGGAAGTACGGAAGAAGCTATTGTAGAGGCGTGTCAGGATATTGTTATCAGTAATAGCGACGATGAATAAATCGATAACGAATTATCCCGTTGATAAGGTCGTTAAAGACCAGAGTCCGGCACTCGCCGATTACACGCTGAGAGCGATCAAAAGCCTCGTGGAAATAATTCTGCAGGGTAAAATAGGATCGACGGTTAATGTGAGTTTTACGAATTTTACAGGCATATTCGCCTTTACAAGAAAACCATGTAAGATAATTATGACCTATTAAAATGTTTGATATATTTGCAGTTATTTAAATAATGAAATAATTTATATTTTATTTTCAGAACTACTACCATTTACACCTTACAAAAATACTGAAGGGCATGAGTGATATTTATATGGGTGTGTATGTGCCGATCGTATCCGATCCCACTACCGGAGACGAACTCATCAGATGCTGCACGGAATTTCATGAACATCCAGCCATAAAACAAAGAGCGTGCTCCATTTTAGATGCGTTGTATAAATGTAGAAGAGGAGAACCCTTTTTTGATATTTTATTCAGATTAAATACCGCTATCGACAGCATAAATAATGCTTGCCAAGAAAGTTCGGAAGAAGCTATTGTAGAGGCGTGTCAGGATATTGTTACCAGTGATAGCGACGATGAATAAATCGATAACGAATTATCCCGTTGATAAGGTCGTTAAAGACCAGAGTCCGGCACTCGCCGAATACACGCTGAGAGCGATCAAAAGCCTCGTGGAAATAATTCTGCAGGGTAAAATAGGATCGACGGTTAATGTAAGTTTTACGAATTTTACAGGCATAATCGCCTTTACAAGAAAACCATGTTAGAGAATTATGACCTATTAAAATGTTTGATATATTTGCAGTTATTTAAATAATGAAATAATTTATATTTTCTATTCAGAACGACTACCATTTACACCTTACAAAAATACTGAAGGGCATGAGTGATATTTATATAGGTGTGCATGTGCCGATCGTATCCGATCCCATTACCGTAGACGAACTCATCAGATGCTGCACGGAATTTCATGAACATCCAGCCATAAAACAAAGAGCGTGCTCCATTTTAGATGCGTTGTATAAATGTAGTAGAGGAGAACCATTTTTTGACGTTTCATTCAGATTAAATACCGCTATCGACAGCATAAAAATGCTGGCCAAGGAAGTACGGAAGAAGCTATTGTAGAGGCGTGTCAGGATATTGTTATCAGTGATAGCGACGATGAATAAATCGATAAACCTGGCGACCCCCTCTGTCACACACTGCATAAATTCACCTCAAGTTCATGCCGCCAAGAATACTCACCTGAGCTTGGTGATACAGGAGATGATTGGGAAGAATGCGAATTCGAAACAGCTAACGTGTCCCTAAGTCAACCATCATACTAACATAACTGACCGAAGCTCTTTTAGTCAAATTGACTATTAACTAATGTCTTGTATCAACTACCCTGCTATCAGGATGTATTGGACCAAAAAGTTCAGGATCCCAATCATAGCAGACAGCATGCCAAGAAACAGATTCCTCCTTCTGAGAAACTCACTGAAATTGGTTGTGGAGGAGGACGTACCACCTGATGAAAAGGCATCTGATAAGTTGTGGAGAGTGAGACCAAAGGTTGTATGTTACAGGAGAAGACACAAGATCTTTCGGTAGACGAGATGATGATTCTATTTCAAAGCAGATGTGGGATGAAACAATATTGCCCTGGAAAGCCGAATCCAGTGGGCCTAAAAGCCTTCGTACTGGCTACACCACAGGGGGGCTAGTTTGTGACTTTGACGTGTATCAAGGAACCACTACGTATCCTGACTTAGCAGATTCAAATTTCGGCTTATCAGAAAAGGCTATATTATCACCCAGCTAAGGATTTGGTACCAGGGCATATTATTTACTGCGACCGTTACTTCATTTCGGAGAAACTAATTTTGGCACTTGTAAGTGAAAGGCCTAAAATGCACAGTAACGATGATGAAGAATCGCATTCCTCGATCTGCGCGAAGAGTTATAACTGACGACAAAATAATGAAAAAGAAACCTAGAGAATCTTGGCAGATTGTGGTAAAGAAAGCTAAAAAACTTGTTTTGACGAAATGGCTTCATAGCAAGTCTGTCACGTTTATGTCAAACATCCATGCCGATCATACTATCGATGATTGTCAACGCTGGTCAAAGGTGCAAAGAAAATACACGTCTGTGTCTAGACCTGAAGTAGTCAAACTCTACAATAAAATCATGGGAGGAGTGGATATGGCGGACAGAATGTTGTCGTACTGCCCATACCGCTACAGAACGAAAAAGTGGCCACAAAGAGTTATATCTCACTTCTTTGACCTGGCTGCCAGCAACTCCTGGATATTGTATCGCCAAGATAAATTAAAAGAAGGAGTAGACCCAAAATCCATACCCCAAATGCGATTTTTCAAAATGGAGATTGCTGAAGCGCTCCTCGTTGCTAATCTTGATACAGAAGATTCACTCGATGAAACATTGCAGCAAGAAGAACATGCTGAACAAAGGCAAGTTCAATTCCGAAAAAGAGCAGCACCCGCGCCTATCCCATTGAAAAAACAAGTGCAAAAAAAGTTTCGCTTTTTATGCTGCAAAAAGAAAACCAAAATCATTTGTACATTCTGCAAAATTCATCTGTGTCTTACTTATGAAAGAAACTGTTATAAAATGTTCCACACCCCTGGGCAATAATATTATTACCTAAGTAATATTTTGATCTCCTACCCCATTATTACTAAAAGATACTCCGAGAGGAAGTAAAGTTACTCCGGAAGAATCTAGGGGACAGTGCTAGACAGCTGTGTCTAGCTCTGTCCTGTAGTTTCTCCCGGATTAACTTTACTCTCGGGGTATGACTTTTTTATTAATAAGGGGCTTATGTCTAAGCTTATATTAATATCTTTAAAATAAAACATAGCCATTTCAATTCTTAGACAAAGAATACATACTAATGTAAGCTTAAACAATTTGTTTTGTTGCTTAGAGTATATTTTTGTATCTTTTTTTATATTTGTTTTGTATTCTTAATTTTGTAGAGGAGAATAATTTGTTTATTTTTCGATAGTTGGAATAGCTATGTTTTGAGTTATTGCTGTTATGATAAACACTTTATTTTTTCATGTTTATTTAATAGTTAGCTGTGGAGGAGTTTTTATTTCGTTTTTTGTTGAAAGTTATTTGTTTGTGTGTATGTCAATACCCACTGATGATTGTTAACATGTAACGAGACTGATTACTTAAAAACAGAATTAAGACTGATTTGTGGAAGGATCTCTAATAGGTAATATGGTCTATGCTTTTTAAAGGATTATGGTCCTCTATCGCTATATCGATCTTTGTGAGGTTTCTCCAATAATTAATGGAAAAATAATACCAATAATTAGTTTTGACGAGTTTTATTTATGAACACCTTAAATGAACACATTTCAGCTATGCATTCGTAAATATTTAATGCAACTTCCACATGAACATGAGACTAATAATTATTTTTTTGTGGTTGATGAGCTGATATTTTTCAAATGATGTATGACAAGAGGGCTTTGCTCGTGCTTCAATGTACGAAAACAAGACCTGCGTCGAGTAAGAAGATTACCGCCTGAACAAATAGATTTAACATCGACCAATGATATCGAACCCAGTAAAATCACGACCTCAGAATTAAAAGACAAATCAACTAAAATAAAAAAAATAAAAAACACCTAAAAACGACAAATCAGTAGTGACGTTTCATCTACTACCACGGAGAACTCAGATGTGCCATTAGCGGAATCTGACGAGAGCCTGTACAATCCCAATATGGAAACAGTTAACGATGACAACTTTGAGGATTGGTGCCAGACAAAAAAAAAATTCTAAACGTCGTAAAATTTAAGTGACATCTGATATTCTACTGAATCACGATCAATTACAAAACATACAAAACCAGACAACGTGGCATGGCTATTGAAGGAAAAGAAACTGACAAAAATATCAAAACCGGATAGGATTATAATAAAAACAAGCGAAAAACCAGACAGAACGAATATCTCTAATAAATCACCGAAAGCAGACACAATTATACCAACAAAACCTAATGCAGCTGTACAAATTAAAATGGATGATAAAAATCTACAGGCAAAGATAATTCTAGACAATCCCAGTAAAAAAATAAACGATCAGAAGATCCTAGTACAACCTTTCTAAAAAACAAAGACGCTACGAAAAATACGAAAACCAGACATGAAGACTACCCTTAAAAATAGTCAAGAAATGACCCCAAAAATGGATAACAATAATAGACAACTTAAGATGATTCCGATAAGATGATTAGGGGGACAAACCCCATCAAAAAACTGACAAACAAGAGATCTTAGGTACGGTATTAACTCTACGAAAATCAAAGACTGGCCCCGAAAACAATAAGGACAGCATTGAAGCAAGTCAATCACAATGTACTGCAACGAGTGACATTCACTGTGTTATAGGCTTCGACGAGCATCATCTTTCAAATGAAAAGAAATATTTTGATGAAAACAGTTGGGTGCTGATTAGGTTCACAGATAAATATTACGTTGCACAAATACTATGTAATTGCGAATTTGGTACATATAAATTATTACCCGTGAAAAAAATAAGTACAAATAAGTTTTTTCATATCGACCTTTATGAGCTGGATAAAGTTTCTGAATCTCATATTGTATGTTCCTTCTCGGAACCTCAGTATGATATGAATGATAAAAGCTGCCAATACATTTTCAACAAATGTCAATTTTCTATAGTTACTCGTACTAAACATCATAACATTTGATACTCACAGAAACGAATATTTTGACTAAAACGTATTTTTTTTATTCAAACTATCATAAATAACGAAATGCTGATTATCTGGTTAATTAACAGGTTTGTCTGAACAAACGTTGTTTGTATTGAAATTCTAATCTAAAGTAACATTTTAAGTTCATTTTGTTTAAAATATTTTGATAATTTATTTGATTAAATGATTTATCACAAAATATTTCACAATAAATGCTGATTATCTGGTTAATTATCATGTTTGTCTGTTTAATATATTTTGATAATTTTATTTCATTGAATTGTCTTGCACAAAATATTGCCTATGGCAAATTTTTCATTAAATACATTATTAGAACATTCATCGTTTTGTTGTGAACACTACCTTTATGTTAACATGCACGTTACGTTTTGTACATGAGCGTAACAAAACATATGCGTAACATAAGTTTACAAGTGCGTAACGATACAATTAATTTGAGAGAGTACCACATTACATTATTATCTATGGTGGTGAACACGGTAGTGTTGATGGTTGATAAGTTCATTAAAGACCAGAGCCCGGCACTCGCCGATTACAAGCTGAGAGCGATCAAAAGCCTCGTGGAAATAATTCTGCGGGGTAAAATAGGATCGAAAGTTAATGTGAGTTTTACGAATTTTACAGGCATATTCGCCTTTACAAGAAAACCATGTAAGAGAATTTTGACCTATTAAAATGTTAGATATATTTGCAGTTATTTAAATAATGAAATAATTTATATTTTATTTTCAGAACGACTACCATTTACACCTTACAAAAATACTGAAGGGCATGAGTGATATTTATATAGGTGTGTATGTGCAGATCGTATCCGATCCCATTACCGGAGACGAACCCATCAGATGCTGCACGGAATTTCATGAACATCCAGCCATAAAACAAAGAGCGTGCTCCATTTTAGATGCGTTGTATACATGTTGAAGCGGAGAATCCTTTTTTGACATTTTATTCAGATTAAATACCGCTATCGACAGCATAAAAAATGCTTGCCAAGGAAGTTCGGAAGAAGCTATTGTAGAGGCGTGTCAGGATATTGTTATCAGTGATAGCGACGATAAAGAAATCGATAACGAATTATCCCGTTGATAAGGTCGTTAAAGACCAGAGTCCGGCACTCGCCGATTACACGCTGAGAGCGATCAAAAGCCACATAGAAATAATTCTGCAGGGTAAAATAGGATCGACGGTTAATGTGAGTTTTACGAATTTTACAGGCATATTCGCCTTTACAAGAAAACCATGTAAGAGAATTATGACCTATTAAAATGTTTGATAATTGCTGTTATTTAAATAATGAAATAATTTATATTTTCTTTCAGAACGACAACCATTTACACCTTACAAAAATACTGAAGGGCATGAGTGATATTTATATAGGTGTGCATGTGCCGATCGTATCCGTTCCCATTACTGTAGACGAACTCATCAGATGCTGCACGGAATTTCATGAACATCCAGCCATAAAACAAAGAGCGTGCTCCATTTTGGATGCGTTGTATAAATGTAGAAGAGGAGAACCCTTTTTTGAAATTTTATTCAGATTAAATACCGCTATCGACAGCATAAAAAATACTGGCCAAGGAAGTACGGAAGAAGCTATTGTAGAGGCGTGCCAGAATATTGTTATCAGTGATAGCGACGATGAATAAATCGATAACGAATTATCCCGTTGATAAGGTCGTTAAAGACCAGAGTCCGGCACTCGCCGATTACACGCTGAGAGCGATCAAAAGCCTCGTAGAAATAATTCTGCAGGGTAAAATAGGATCGACGTTAAATGTGAGTTTTACGAATTTTACAGGCATATTCGCCTTTACAAGAAAACCATGTAAGAGAATTATGACCTATTAAAAAGTTTGATATAATTGCAGTTATTTAAATAATGAAATAATTTATATTTTCTTTTCAGAACGACAACCATTTACACCTTACAAAAATACTGAAGGGCATGAGTGATATTTATATAGGTGTACATGTACCGATCGTATCCGTTCCCATTACCGTAGACGAACTCATCAGATGCTGCACGGAATTTCATGAACATCCAGCCATAAACCAAAGAGCGTGCTCCATTTTAGATGCGTTGTATAAATGTAGAAGAGGAGAACCCTTTTTTGACATTTTATTCAGATTAAATACCGCTATCGACAGCATAAAAAATGCTGGCCAAGGAAGTACGGAAGAAGCTATTGTAGAGGCGTGCCAGAATATTGTTATCAGTGATAGCGACGATGAATAAATCGATAACGAATTATCCCGTTGATAAGGTCGTTAAAGACCAGAGTCCGGCACTCGCCGATTACACGCTGAGAGCGATCAAAAGCCTCGTGGAAATAATTCTGCGGGGTAAAATAGGATCGAAGGTTAATGTGAGTTTTACGAATTTTACAGGCATATTCGCCTTTACAAGAAAACCCTGTAATAGAATTTTAACCTATTAAAATGTTAGATATATTTGCAGTTATTTAAATAATGAAATAATTTATATTTTATTTTCAGAACTACTACCATTTACACCTTACAAAAATACTGAAGGGCATGAGTGATATTTATATAGGTGTGTATATGCCGATCGTATCCGATCCCATTACCGAAGACGAACTCATCAGATGCTGCACGGAATTTCATGAACATCCAGCCATAAAACAAAGAGCGTGCTCCATTTTAGATGCGTTGTATAAATGTAGAAGAGGAGAACCCTTTTTTGACATTTTATTCAGATTAAATACCTCTATCGACAGCATAAAAAATGCTTGCCAAGGAAGTTCGGAAGAAGCTATTGTAGAGGCGGGTCAGGATATTGTTATAAGTGATAGCGACGATGAATAAATCGATAACGAATTATCCAGTTGATAAGGTCGTTAAAGACCAGAGTCCGGCACTCGCCGATTACACGCTGAGAGCGATCAAAAGCCTCGTGGAAATAATTCTGCGGGGTAAAATAGGATCGAAAGTTAATGTGAGATTTACGAATTTTACAGGCTTATTCGCCTTTACAAGAAAACCATGTAAGAGAATTTTGACCTATTAAAATGTTAGATATATTTGCAGTTATTTAAATAATGAAATAATTTATATTTTATTTTCAGAACTACTACCATTTACACCTTACAAAAATACTGAAGGGCATGAGTGATATTTATAAAGGTGTGTATGTGCCGATCGTATCCGATCCCATTACCGGAGACGAACCCATCAGATGCTGCACGGAATTTCATGAACATCCAGCCATAAAACAAAGAGCGTGCTCCATTTTAGATGCGTTGTATAAATGTAGAAGAGGAGAATCCTTTTTTGACATTTTATTCAGATTAAATACCGCTATCGACAGCATAAAAAATGCTTGCCAAGGAAGTTCGGAAGAAGCTATTGTAGAGGCGTGTCAGGATATTGTTATCAGTGATAGCGTCGATAAAGAAATCGATAACGAATTATTCCGTCGATAAGGTCGTTAAAGACCAGAGTCCGGCACTCGCCGATTACACGCTGAGAGCGATCAAAAGCCTCGTAGAAATAATTCTGCAGGGTAAAATAGGATCGACGGTTAATGTGAGTGTTACGAATTTTACAGGCATATTCGCCTTTACAAGAAAACCATGTAAGAGAATTATGACCAATTAAAATGTTTGATATAATTGCAGTTATTTAAATAATGAAATAATTTATATTTTCTTTTCAGAACGACAACCATTTACACCTTACAAAAATACTGAAGGGCATGAGTGATATTTATATAGCTGTGCATGTACCGATCGTAACCGTTCCCATTACCGTAGATGAACTCATCAGATGCTGCACGGAATTTCATGAACATCCAGCCATAAAACAAGGAGCGTGCTCCATTTTAGATGCGTTGTATAAATGTAGAAGAGGAGAACCCTTTTTTGACATTTTATTCAGATTAAATACCGCTATCGACAGCATAAAAAATGCTGGCCAAGGAAGTACGGAAGAAGCTATTGTAGAGGCGTGCCAGGATATTGTTATCAGTGATAGCGACGATGAATAAATCGATAACGAATTATCCCGTTGATAAGGTCGTTAAAGACCAGAGTCCGGCACTCGCCGATTATATTTTATTTTCAGAACGACTACCATTTACACCTTACAAAAATACTGAAGGGCATGAGTGATATTTATATAGGTGTGTATGTGCCGATCGTATCCGATCCCATTACCGGAGACGAACCCATCAGATGCTGCACGGAATTTCATGAACATCCAGCCATAAAACAAAGAGCGTGCTCCATTTTAGATGCGTTGTATAAATGTAGAAGAGGAGAACCCTTTTTTAACATTTTATTCAGATTAAATACCGCTATCGACAGCATAAAAAATGCTGGCCAAGGAAGTACGGAAGAAGCTATTGTAGAGGCGTGTCAGGATATTTTTATCAGTGATAGCGACGATGAATAAATCGATAACGAATCATCCCGTTGATAAGGTCGTTAAAGACCAGAGTCCGGCACTCGCCGAATATACGCTGAGAGCGATCAAAAGCCTCGAGGAAATAATTCTGCAGGGTAAAATAGGATCGACGGTTATTGTGAGTTTTACGAATTTTACAGGCATATTCGCCTTTACAAGAAAACCATGTAAGAGAATTTTGACATATTAAAATGTTTGATATATTTGCAGTTATTTAAATAATGAAATAATTTATATTTTCTTTTCAGAACGACCACCATTTACACCTTACAGAAATACTGAAGGGCATGAGTGATATTTATATAGGTGTGTATGTGCCGATCGTATCCGATCCCATTACCGGAGAAGAACCCTTCAGATGCTGCACGGAATTTCATGAACATCCAGCCATAAAACAAAGAGCGTGCTCCATTTTAGATGCGTTGTATAAATGTAGAAGAGGAGAATTTTTTGACATTTTATTCAGATTAAATACCGCTATCGACAGCATAAAAAATGATGGCCAAGGAAGTACGGAAGAAGCTATTGTAGAGGCGTGTAAGGATATTGTTATCAGTGATAGCGACGATGAATAAATCGATAACGAATTATCCTGTTGATAAGGTCGTTAAAGACCAGAGTCCGGCACTCGCCGATTACACGCTGAGAGCGATCAAAAGCCTCGTGGAAATAATTCTGCAGGGTAAAGTAGTTTGTCTGAACGAACGTTGTTTGTATTGAAATTCTAATCTAAAGTAACATTTTAAGTTCATTTTGTTTAAAATATTTTAAAAATTTATTTGATTAAATGATTAATCACAAAATATTTCACAATAAATGCTGATTATATGGTTAATTATCATGTTTGTCTGAACAAACGTTGTTTGTAATTCTAATTTTAATCTACAGTAAATGTTGAAGTTCATTTTGTTTAATATATTTTGAAAATTTTATTTCATTGAATTGTCTTGCACAAAATATTGCCTATCGCAAATTTTTCATTAAATACATTATTAGAACATTTATCGTTTTATTGTGAACACTACCTTTATGTTAACATGCACGTTACGTTTTGTAAATGAGCGTAACAAAACATATGCGTAACATAAACTTACAAGTGCGTAACGATACAATTAATTTGAGAGAGACCCACATATTACCTATCGTGGTGGACACGGTAGTGTTGATGGTTGATAAGGTCATTAAAGACCAGAGCCCGGCACTCGCCGATTACAAGCTGAGAGCGATCAAAAGCCTCTAACTTACTGAAGCTCTTTTAGTCAAATTGACTATTAACTAATGTCTTGTATCAACTACCCTGCTATCAGGATGTATTGGACCAAAAAATTCAGGATCCCAATTATAGCAGACAGCATGCCAAGAAACAGATTCCTCCTTCTGAGAAACTCACTGAAATTGGTTATGGACGAGGACGTACCACCTGATGAAAATTCAACTGATAAGTTGTGGAGAGTGAGACCACTTCTAGCGGCTGTAACGAAAGGTTGTTTGTTACAGGAGGAGAAACAAGATCTTTCGGTAGACGAGATGATGATTCAATTTCAAGGCAGATGTGGGATGAAACAATATTGCCCTGGAAAGCCGAATCCAGTGGGCCTAAAAGCCTTCGTACTGGCTACACCACAGGGGGGCTAGTTTGTGACTTTGACGTGTATCAAGGAACCACTACGTATCCTGACTTAGCAGATTCAAATTTCGGCTTATCAGAAAAGGCTATATTATCACCTAGCTAAGGATTTGGTACCAGGGCATATTGATTACTGCGACCGTTACTTCATTTCGGAGAAACTCATTTTGGCACTTGTAAGTGAAAGGCCTAAAATGCACAGTAACGATAATGAAGAATCGCATTCCTCGATCTGCGCAAAGAGTTATGACTGACGACAAAATAATGAAAAAGAAACCTAGAGGATCTTGGCAGATTGTGGTAAACAAAGCTAAAAAACTTGTTTTGACGAAATGGCTTGATAGCAAGTCTGTCACGTTTATGTCAAACATCCATGCCGATCATACTATCGATGATTGTCAACGCTGGTCAAAGGTGCAAAGAAAATACACGTCTGTGTCTAGACCTGAAGTAGTCAAACTCTACAATAAAATCATGGGAAGAGTGGATATAGCGGATAGAATGTTGTCGTACTGCCCATACCGCTGCAGAACGAAAAAGTGGCCACAAAGAGTTATATCTCACTTCTTTGACCTGGCTGCCAGCAACTCCTGGATATTGTATCGCCAAGATAAATTAAAAGAAGGAGTAGACCCAAAATCCATACCCCAAATGCGATTTTTCAAAATGGAGATTGCTGAAGCGCTCCTCGTTGCTAATCTTGATAAAGACGATTCACTCGATGAAACATCGCAGCAAGAAGAACATGCTGAACAAAGGTAAGTTTAATTCCGAAAAAGAACAGCACCCGCGCCAATCCCATTGAAAAAACAACGTTACCGCCAAGCTGGTCACTTACCCGAAGTGAGCCAAGTGCAAAAATAGTGTCGCTTTTTATGCTGCAAAAATAAAACCAAAATCATTTGTACATCCTGCACAATTCATCTGTGTCTTACTAATGAAAGAAACTGTTATAAATTGTTCCACACCCCTGGGCAATAATATAATTACCTAAGTAATATTTTGATTTCCTACCCCATTATTAATAATAGGTACTCCGAGAGGGAGTAAAATTACTCCGGGAGTATCTAGGGGACAGTGCTAGACAGCTGTCTCTAGCTCTGTCCTGTAGTTTCTCCCGGATTAACTTTACCCTCGAAGTATGTTTTTTTTTATTAATAATGGGCTAATGTCTAAGCTTGTATTAATATCTTACTAATTATTGCTTGTATTAATAGTACTCTGCTGTGACCTCTCGAAGGCCTTCGACGTGGCTGATCACGGCGTTCTCGCCGTCAAACTCCGGCATTACGGTATCGATGGAAAGCCCCTATCTCTGGTAGCGGATTTTCTGAAAAACCGTACCCAGATCGTTGTTGGTGATGGAGGCAGGACGAGATCAAAACCAGTGATGACACATATGGGGGTTGCTCAGGGCTCTTCTGTATCCATTATTCTGTTTTCGCTCTTGCTCAATGACCTGCCACAAGCAATGACCTCCAGCGAACTATATATGTACGCTGACGATGTGGCAGGAATTATAACGAACAAAACGATTGGAGGCCTTGAGCTAAGCCTAAACCATACAATAACCGAACTGTCTCACTGGTTCCGCGACAACGGCCTCGTCCTTAACTTGAAAAAAACCCACTTTCTCCACTTCGACCTGTCAGGCCGCCATCTCGTCCCGCTGAACGTCCATGTGGGCGGAGTGCGGGTCGAGCAGGTGGAGGCGACAACGTTTCTGGGCTTCGAGCTGGACCGCGGCCTCACGTGGAGTGCGCACGTGGACAGGCTGTGTGCGCGGCTCAGCGGCGCGTGCTTCGCGCTGCGTCGGCTGGCACGCACGGTGCCGCGCGACACAGTGAAGTCGTGCTACTTCGCTACAGTGCATTCGCTGGTGCAGTACGGAGCTGAACTGTGGGGATGCGCAGCAGATTGGGAACGGGCATTCAGGATGCAAAAGCGAGCCGTGAGAGCTATAGTCCAGGTCCGCTGGGACGTCTCCGCGAAGCCTCACTTCAAAGCGCTCAGGATCCTGACGTTGCCGTCCGTCACCATTCTGCAAGTGGCCGTCTACGTGCGCGAAAACCTGGACTCATTCCGCACGCTCCGCAAAACACACCGCCACGGTCACAAACTCGCGACGGTCCCCCACACATTGGGGAAGTCATCGAAGATGACTCACGTCATGGGTCCGGCGGTATATAATCGTCTTCCCGCCAACGTAACCGATGCTCCCAATCCAAGCACTTTCAAACTGCGCCTGAAGCGCTGGCTTGTCGAGCAAACCTTCTATTCTTTTTCGGAATTCCTAGACCTACCCAACTAGGTAGACAACATTTGTGTTAATTAAGTAAATTATTCTTTTTTTATATTTTTATATAATTCAATATAATTTATTATTATTATTTTAATTTAATTTGACACAATTTAATCTTAATGTAATTTTTATTTGACATTCATCTGAACTAACTATATTTACAAAATGACTTGTAACTGACGTTATCAATAAATAAATATGAATATGAATATGAATATGAATTTAAAATAAAACATAGCCATTTCAATTCTTAGACAAAGAATAGTATGTAAGCTTAAACAATTTGTTTAGTTGCTGAGAGTATATTTTTGTATCGTTTTTTATATTTGTTTTGTATTCTTAATTTTGCAATGAATAGAATAATTTGTTTATTTTTCGATAGTTGGAATGGCTATGTTTTGAGTTATTGCTGTTATGACAAACACTTTATTTTTTTATGTTTATTTAATAGTTAGCTATGGAAAAGTTTTTATTTCGTTTTTTGTTGAAAATTGTTTGTTTGTGTGTATGTCAATACCCACTGATGATTGTTTACATGTAACGAGACTGATTACTTAAAAACACCGATTTGGAATATTTTCATGTAAAACAGAGTATCCCGAATTAAGACTGATTTGTAGTAGGATCTCTCATAGGTAATATGGTCTATGCTTTTAAAAGGCTTATGGTCCTTTATCGCTTTATCGATCTTTGTGAGGTTTCCCAATAAATAATGGAAAAATAATACCAATAATTAGTTTTGACTAGTTTTATTTATGAACACCTTAAATGAACACATTTCAGCTATGCATTGGTAAATATTTAATGCCACTTCCACTTGAACATGAGACTAATAATTACTTTTTTGTGGTTGATGAGATGATATTTTTCAAATGATGTCTTGAAAAAATACAAAATATCTTATTTTTTTATTTACATACGATTTAAGGCTCAAGTTTCATAACAAAGTATCTATTTCACACTACATACACTCAAATCACTTAAAAATAAATTAAATACATAAACCGTTTTCATTGGTGATTGCGCCCCAGATACCTTTTAAAGGTTCTTTCGTTTTGACTTCTTTCCTAGCTAAAAACAGTCTTTACCCATCCCTTATCGACTAAAAAAATCCTACATTTGTACGATCAGTATAAGGTACATTTTCGAATGACGAAATTTCTGGGCGTCTACCATGCGAACCTATTAAAAGTACTTTGGGCGTGTAACACTACTAGGGCAAATAAAGTCTGGGCGCTGGGAGGTTAATTTAAATATGATGTTTTTGTATAAATTATTTAAATTAAACCGTTTATTATTTTATATGTTTCAATTGATTTGTAAAATATAATAATAATTAAAGTATAAATACGATATTACAAAGAAACCTACCGAAACCACCTGAGTAATATAATGAAGATTTCATTCGCGAAGCTTGGACACGAAGAGTGCGAAACATGTTAGATTTTTGACCTCCACAATGATGATCATTCTAAAGAACCAGACTCAGAATGTCCAACTTGTCAAAATTACATCAAGCATAAACTAAGATACACCAATGCACGAAAACTAAACGAAAAAGACATCACAGCAAAAACCGATGAGAAAACTGTTATTGTATCTGTTTTTTTGCAAAAAGTGGTTATGTTGCCAAGAATGTTGCCAAGTTATGTTGTCAAATCCGCTGTTTTCTGCCCTAGGCTTTAACGAGAGCTTTATGCCGTTAGGAGGATTTTCCACCAAAAACCCTGCATATGCCGTATTATGGCACGAAGGAGTAAGTGGACGAAAGCAAGAAGATCTTATAAGCACGTTCAGAAGTTTCTTGCTGCACAAAAGGGATGCAGAAAATATAAAAATTTGGCTGGACAATTGCTCGGCTCAAAACAAAAACTGCTGCCTGTTAACCTTTTTGGTGCAGTTTGCCAACAGTGATGAGATACAAGCTAACTCTATCATCTTGAGCTACTTCGAGCCAGGCCACACATTTATGTCGGCTGACTCGTTCCACCACTTGGTGGAACATTCTTTCGATAGGACAAAAAAGATTGATGACTATAAAGACTACGTCACTGCTGTAGCCAAGGCTGGTAAAGTGGAGGTCAAAACAATGGAGGTGGCAGAATTTTTCTATTATAAGAATTACTCTAATCAGCCAAAACTTAAGAAGCGAACACCGAGAGTGTATCTCAAGGACATTTTGGAGGTGATGGTGAAAAAGGGAGATTTCGACTTGCACTTCAAAACCGACCACGGGAGTGCGGAGTATGAAAAACTCCCTTTCCTCAAAAACACAATGATTCCACGACCAACTGGGAAGACAACAGCTAAAGGGATCCCTGAAGAAAGAAAAAAGTTTTTGGGGCCCCTTATGCCGAACAACACATGGAGTTTTTGGCATAAAATCCCGGCCTCTTCCAAAGTGCATTATTTTGAATACGAGACCGCAAACATGGATTCTGAAGAGAAGTAACTTTTTATCTCTCTTCAGAATCCATGCTTTTGTGCCATCGAATGTGTAAAATTTAATTTTACGTTGCCTTTGTAAATGTAAAACTAGACAAATATCTGTAAATAGATATTGATAAACATAACAACGATGTGATATTACGTGGTACTGAATTCGATTCTGGGTCTAATTATCTTAAAATAACATATAAACCGTCACTTTTTTCATACTTATTAGTTTTTATATATAACTAAAAACATGGATTCTGAAGTGGAGTAACTATTTATTTCTCCTCAGAATTCATGCTTTTGTGCCATCGACTTTGTAACTAAGACTGATTAATTTGAATATCTAAATAAATAGGTGTAGTTCGTATTTCTATAAATAGATATTGATAAACATAATAATTATGTGATATTACGTGGTACTGTTATTATACTATCTCTAAATTGTAACAATTTTCATTTTGTGCCATCATACTTGTAATTGATACTTTAAGACTGATACATGTTAATGGTTCAAATGTTCCTATGTAGTACATAGTAAGTGTTTTAATTGTTATTAATAAATATAATATCTGATTTAATATAACTTTTATTTTCATACAAAATGGATAGGACTAAAATACACTTTATCTCGTTATACTGCATTTCATTCTGTTTCATATATGAATTAAATAGGAATATTACCGCTGAATGCAGTACAGGCCCAATTGCACTGCATTTTAGTCTGTTATATGTCCGTTTTACTACGCAGTAAAGAATCGGGAAATTTATTTATTTGATTCGGCAATTAATGCACTATTTCATATATTAAGTGACTGTACCTTATTATTTTGTGAATAATAATGTAATGATATTTAGTTTATTAGGTAACTTAAAGCCTGGAGTGCTTTATTTAAATATAAACTAAATATAAACTCCACGCTTTTAAATTAACTAGGTAGGTACAGTCGAGGCATTAATATATGAACAAAAACCAGCTAGGCTGATCCCTGACTTCATACTTTTTGTATAATCTGTAGAAATTTATGAGCGCTGGTTTGTTCAGATATTAATGCCCTCGACTGTATAGAGACTACAAAACTACGCTACACTCTAGACTGCTAATACCTGCATTTTTACATTAAAACCAATGCTGCCAAAAGTTACGGGGTGCGGGGGACGCGATATGGAATTCGTCTTGCTGTGATTGGCGGGCGTTCGGCAGAAAAAGTGCGCGAACAATGCAGATTGGAGGCGGGAGTCGAACTGCGTGTCGAACGACCACCAAGTGTGACAGCGGTGTGGCAGCGGGGGTCGCCTTAAAAATACCGTTACTTATAATTTTTCATTTTTATTAAAATTAATATACACATAAATTTTATTTACAGCTTGTTGTTAAAATCGACTTAAGTGCTTAAGTACGTAACCGCAACAAATAAGCTTAGGCGTTGTTTATTTCAATGTCTGGTAGGAAATAATCTTTGCTGGATTCGGCTCGTAGGATGCAGTGAAGCGGTACATTGTTTTCTAAACTGTTGTATTGTTTCGCAGGTACCGAATGTAAAAGCAGAGTTGCTAGTAAAAGTATTGGCTAAGGATGTCGATGCACACATATTACCTATGGTGGTGGACACGGAAGTGTTGATGGTTGATAAGGTCGTTAAAGACCAGAGCCCGGCACTCGCCGATTACACGCTGAGAGCGATCAAAAGCCTCGTGGAAATAATTATGCGGGGTAAAATAGGATCGAGGGTTAATGTGAGTTTTACGAATTTTACAGGCATATTCACCTTTACCAGAAAACCATGTAAGAGAATTATGACCTATTAAAATGTTTGATATATTTGCAGTTATTTAAATAATGAAATGATTTATATTTTATTTTCAGAACGACTACGATTTACACCTTACAAAAATACTGAATGGCATTAGTGATATTTATATAGGTGTGCATGTGCCGATCGTATCCGATCCCAATACCGTAGACGAACTCATCAGATGCTGCACGGAATTTCATGAACATCCAGCCATAAAACAAAGAGCGTGCTCCATTTTAGATGCGTTGTATAAATGTAGAAGAGGAGAACCCTTTTTTGACATTTTATTCAGATTAAATACCGCTATCGACAGCATAAAAAATGCTGGCCAAGGAAAATCGGAAGAAGCTATTGTAGAGGCGTGTCAGGATATTGTTATCAGTGATAGCGACGATAAATAAATCGATAACGAATGATCCCGTTGAAGCGCAATATGATGTTACTGCCCAGACATGTAAACCTGGCGACCCACTCTGTCACACACTGCGTAAATTCACCTCAAGTTCATGCCACCAAGAATAGTCACCTGAGCTTGGTGATACAGGAGATGATTGGGAAGAATGCGAATTCGAAACACTTAACGTGTCTCTAAGTCAGCCATCATACTTACATAACTGACCGAAGCTCTTTTAGTCAAATTGACTATCAACTAATGTCTTGTATCAACTACCCTGCTATCAGGATGTATTGGACCAAAAAGTTCAGATTCCCAATAATAGCAGACAGCATGCCAAGAAACACACTGCTCCTTCTGAGAAACTCACTGAAATTGGTTATGTACGAGGACGTACCACCTGATGAAAAGGCATCTGATAAGTTGTGGAGAGTGAGACCACTTCTAACGGCTGTAAAGAAAGGTTGTATGTTACAGGAGAAGAAACAAGATCTTTCGGTTGACGAGATGATGATTCTATTTCAAGGCAGATGTGGGATGAAACAATATTGCCCTGGAAAGCCGAATCCAGTGGGCCTAAAAGCCTTCGTACTGGCTACACCACAGGGGCTAGTTTGTGACTTTGACGTGTATCAAGGAACCACTGCGTATCCTGACTTAGCAGATTCAAATTTCGGCTTATCAGAAAAGGCTATATTATCACTAGCTAAGGATTTGGTACCTGGGCATATTATTTACTGCGACCGTTACTTCACTTCGGAGAAACTCATTTTGGCACTTGTAAGTGAAAGGCCTAAAATGCACAGGAACGATAATGAAGAATCGCATTCCTCGATCTGCGCGAAGAGTTATGACTGACGACAAAATAATGAAAAAGAAACCTAGAGGATCTTGGCAGATTGTGGTAAACAAAGCTAAAAAACTTGTTTTGACAAAATGGCTTGATAGCAAGTCTGTCACGTTTATGTCAAACATCCATGCCGATCATACTATCGATGATTGTCAACGCTGGTCAAAGGTTCAAAGAAAATACACGTCTGTGCCTAGACCTGAAGTAGTCCAAACTCTACAATAAAATCATGGGAGGAGTGGATATGGCGGACAGAATGTTGTCGTACTGCCCATACCGCTACAGAACGAAAAAGTGGCCACAAAGAGTTATATCTCACTTCTTTGACTGCCAGCAACTCATGGATATTGTATCGCCAAGATAAATTAAAAGAAAGAGTAGACCCAAAATCCATACCCCAAATGCGATTTTTCAAAATGGAGATTGCTGAAGCGCTCCTCGTTGCTAATCTTGATACAGACGATTCACCCGATGAAACATCGCAGCAAGAAGAACATGCTGAACAAAGGCAAGTTCAATTCCGAAAAAGAACAGCACCCGCGCCTATCCCATTGAAAAAACAACGTTACCACCAAGCTGGTCACTTACCCAAAGTGAGCCAAGTGCAAAAAAGTGTCGCTTTTTATGCTGCAAAAAGAAAACCAAAATCATTTGTACATCCTGCAAAATTCATCTGTGTCTAACTAATGAAAGAAACTGTTATAAAATTGTTCCACACCCCTGGGCAATAATATTATTACCTTAGTAATATTTTGATCTTCTACCCCATTATTAATAAAAGGTACTCCGAGAGGGAGTAAAGTTACTCCGGGAGTATCTAGGGGACAGTGCTAGACAGCTGTGTCTAGCTCTGTCCTGTAGTTTCTCCCGGATTAACTTTACTCTCGGAGTATAACTTTTTTTATTAATAAGGGGCTTATGTCTAAGCTTATATTCATATCTTTAAAATAAAACATAGCCGTTTCAATTCTTGAACAAAGAATAGTATGTAAGTTTAAACAATTTGTTTTGTTGCTGAGAGTATATTTTTGTATCGTTTTTTTATATTTATTTTGTATTCTTAATTTTGTAATGAGGAGAATAATTTGTTTATTTTTCGATAATTGGAATGGCTATGTTATGAGTTATTGCTGTTATGATAAACACTTTATTTTTTCATGTTTATTTAATAGTTAGCTATGGAGGAGTTTTTATTTCGTTTTTTGTTGAAAATAATTTGTTTGTGTGTATGTCAATACCCACTGATGATTGTTTACATTTAACGAGACTGGTTACTTAAAAACACCGATTTGGAATATTTTCATGTAAAACAGAGTATCCCGAATTAAGACTGATTTGTAGAAGGACCTCTAATAGGTAATATGGTCTATGCTTTTAAAAGGCCTCTATCGCTATATCGATCTTTGTGAGGTTTCTCCAATAATTAATGGAAAAATAATACCAATAATTAGTTTTGACGAGTTTTATTTATGAACACCTTAAATGAACACATTTCAGCTATGCATTGGTGAATATTTAATGCCACTTCCACTTGAACATGAGACTAATAATTGCTTTTTTGTTGTTGATGAGCAGATATTTTTCAAATGAGGTCTTGAAAAAATACAAAATATCTTATTTTTTATTTTCATACGATTTAAGGCTTAAGTTTCATAACAAAGTATCTATTTCACACTACATACACTCAAATCACTTAAAAATAAATAAAATTCATAAACCGTTTTCATTGGTGATTGCGCCCCAGATACCTTTTAAAGGTTCTTTCGTTTTGACTTCTTTCCTAGCTAAAAACAGTCTTTACCCATCCCTTATCAACTAAAAAAAATCCTACATTTGTACGATCAGTATAAGGTACATTTTCGAATGTCGAAAATTCTGGGCGTCTACCATGCGAACCTATTAAAAGTACTTTGGGCGTGTAACACTACTAGGGCAAATAAAGTCTGGGCGCTAGGAGGTTAATTTAAATATGATGTTTTTGTATATATTATTTAAATTAAACCGTTTATTATTTTATATATTTCAATTGATTTGTAAAATATAATAATAATTAAAGTATAAATACGATATTACAAAGAAACCTACCGAAACCACCTGAGTAATATAATGAAGATTTCATTCGTGAAGCTTGGACACGAAGAGAGCGAAACATGTTAGATTTTTGACCTCCACGATTTGATGATCATTCTAAAGAACCAGACTCAGAATGTCTAACTTGTCAAAATTACATTAAGCATAAACATAAGATACACCAATGCACGAAAACTATACGAAAAAGACATCACAGCAAAAACCGATGAGAAAACCGTTATTGTATCTGTAGATTTGCAAAAGGTGGTTATGTTGCCAAGAATGTTGCCAAGTTATGTTGTCAAATCCGCTGTTTTCTGCCCTAGGCTTTAACGAGAGCTTTGTGCCGTTAGGAGGATTTTCCACCAAAAATCCTGCATATGCCGTATTATGGCACGAAGGAGTAAGTGGACGAAAGCAAGAAGATCTTATAAGCACGTTCAGAAGTTTCTTGCTGCACAAAAGGGATGCAGAAAATATTAAAATTTGGCTGGACAATTGCTCGGCTCAAAACAAAAACTGCTGCCTGTTAACCTTTTTGGTGCAGTTTGCCAACAGTGATGAGATACAAGCTAACTCTATCATCTTGAGCTACTTCGAGCCAGGCCACACATTTATGTCGGCTGACTCGTTCCACCACTTGGTGGAACATTCTTTCGACAGGACAAAAAAGATCTATGACTATAAAGACTACGTCACTACTGTAGCCAAGGCTGGTAAAGTGGAGGTCAAAACAATGGAGGTGGCAGACTTTTTCTATTATAAGGATTACTCAAATCAGCCAAAACTTAAGAAGCGAACACCGAGTGTATCTCAAGGAAATTTTGGAGGTGATGGTGAAAAAGGGAGATGTCGACTTGCACTACAAAACCGACCACCGGAGTGCGGAGTATGAAAAACTCCCTTTCCTCAAAAACACAATGATTCCACGACCAACTGGGAAGACAGCAGCTAAAGGGATCCCTGAAGAAAGAAAAAAGTTTTTGGGGCAGCGGTGTGGCAGCGGGAGTCGCCTTAAAAATACCGTTACTTTATTACTTTATTTACCGTTACGTTAATTTTTCATTTTTATTAAAATTAATATACATATAAATTTTATTTACAGCTTGTTGTTAAAATCGACATAAGTGCTTAAGTACGTAACCGCAATACATAAGCTTAGGCGTTGTTTATTTTAATGTCTGGTAGGAAATAATCTTTGCTGGATTCGGCTGGACTGCCACGGCAAACTGCCAATGGTATTAAAATAAAGGCAGAATTCTTCAGGTAAAATAAAGCTATCATCAAAAGAATGAAATCCACTGTTACCTAATGATAACAGCTGTTTTTCATTTATAACTCTGCATGCAAATGTGAAAACGTTATTTACTTGTTATAAGGAATACATTTTGAATATTTAAATCGATACAATCTTGAGAAGGGTCGCGCGTGCGTCTCGCTCTGTGATATATTGGTGACTTGGCGGCAGCGCGGGCGGCGGTCCAACCGTAGGACCCCTCCTCAATTTCCCCTTCAGCCCAACATTGTCCGGCTTGGACGTCTTGCCCCCCGTTTAAAGCTTAGAGGGAGCTTTCAAGAGCTCTTTCAAATACGCAATCGAGTTGCTATGCTGGTTCTAAGTCGAAGTTGAAACCGTTGTAGCTGAAGCAGTCAAAGATGAAGAAGTAGAAGTTGAAGCAGTAGATGCTGAAGCAGTCGTAGTTGAAATAGTTGCAGGTGGAGCAGTTGAGTTTGTGAATAAACAATCAGTCCTTGTGAGTTAATAGACTATTGCTGATTTCGTAAGTACTAGTGTTTTAATTTTCTTCGTCGAACAACGGGCACACGCGATTCAAGGCACGACGAACAATTCCTTTCTCTGTTTTAAAGTCTGCAACACGAGTGATGTTATCCTTCCCTGGATACAGATGAGATACTCTTGCGAGACGCCAGTTTAGCGGTGGAAGATGATCTTCTTTCAGGACAGCCATATCGCCGACTTGAAGCGAACGTTGATGCGATTTCCATTTTGATCGTTGTTGAAGTTCAGATAAGAACTCGTTTCGCCAACGCTCCCAAAAGTGTTGTCTAATCAGCTCTATGCGTTCAAATCTGGACAAGCGGTTGATGTTGCAGTCCAGCAGGAGAGCTGATGGCAGGGATGTCAATGCCCGTCCAACCAAAAAGTGACCAGGTGTTAAAGGGTTTAAATCGTTTGGATCCGAGGAAAGCGGAGTCAATGGTCGCGAGTTAAGAATAGCCTCAATCTGTGTAAAGAGTGTTGATAGTTCGAACGTAAGATGTGTATTACCAAGAATACGTTTTAGGTGATGTTTGGCGGACTTAACGCCAGCCTCCCAAAGGCCGCCAAAATTTGGAGAATACGCCGGCGAAAATAAAAATTGATGCCGTCATTGGCTGCGTATTCTCTAAAATGCTCGTGGCTTGAACTCAGAAATCTCATTGTTCGCTCCAACAAAATTGGTACCGTTGTCGCAATAGATAAAATTTGGTTTTCCTCTGCGAGAGATGAAACGTCTACGGCATAAGATGAAAACATCTTTCGTCAGGTCACTAGCCACTTCCAAGTGAATTGCTTTCGTGGAAAAGCAAATAAATATACAAAGGTAACATTTTGTTATTTTACAACTACGACCCTTTCTGTCTGTAATAAAAAACGGGCCACCAACATCTGTACCACAGGTTTGAAATGGGAAACCTGGAGTAACACGTGGTGCTGGCAAATTACCCTTTAATGGATTCATGATCTTCATCTTCATGCACCTGCACACCATGCAAGCATTTACGCAAGATCTCGCTAACACTCTGCCTCTAATAGGCCAATACTGATCTCGAATAGAATTAAGCAGAGACTGCGGACCGCTATATAGTAATCGGTTATGTTCATAACTGAATACCAGCTTAGTTAAAGCATGAGATGGATGCAATAGTATAGGGTGTTTCCTATCATAAGACTCGGAAGCTTGTTGTAACCGTCCTCCCACACGGAGAATCCCGTCATCATCCAAAAAAGGAGTGAGAGATATAAGTGAAGATTTAGGCGGTAAGTTTTGTTTTTTATTTAATAATTTAATATCTTCACTGAAAGAATCAGATTGTGATTGTTTTATCAGAATTTTCATCGCCGATTCCAGCTCTGACGCATCTAGCACTCCTGTGCGCCTATTGCTAGGGTTTTAAAGTTATATATAAATCTATTCATGTAAGCTATAATGTTTTTTACTATTTTCAGTTTGGAGAATTTAGTTACATCAATTAGCGGCGCCTTCAGCGTAAGGTAAGTGAAGGTTTCATTTTTTGGTTTTATATTTTTTATTTTGTTTTTCTTTTCAGGTAGATTAACGGATTTGGATGGAGGCTTAGGCCAGTTAGAAGAATCTTGCAGCAGATACGGAGGGCCCTGCCACCACAAGGATGCAGCAAGAACGAGGCGAGGATCGACGCCTCTAGATACTAAGTCAGCCGGATTCAGGGTGCCCGGCACTTGATTCCAACAAGCAGAAGCAGGAGTCAATTCTTGAATTCTTTAGCCTATCCTGTTAGACACAAAGGTCTGAAAATGACGAGAGAGGCTGTTAATCCATCCTAGTGCAATTAAAGAGTCAACCCAATAAAATACCTTATCCGCCTTGCAGCGAAGAGTTTTAATTACCTTATCTACCAGTCTGGCAGAAAGTAAGGATGCGAAAAGCTCGAGTTTAGGTATAGATATTTACTGAATAGGTGCTACCTTTGTTTTAGCACATAAGTCCAACCAAAACCTTTCCAGGGTCGCCAATGTAATGTGTAATGTAATGCTGGCTTTTTTGGGTTGTTTTGAAATGATTTAAAGCAATTTTAGCCGCCGGAGATAAGTTTTTATTTTTTTGATTTCAATAAAATATAATATTAATATTACGTAAAACAAAACGCACAGCGGCCCTATTTTTTTATTTAATTGAATATTACGTGAAACGAAACGCACGGCGGCCATTTTGATTAGTGTTTTTTGACAAATGACACATCTGCATATCTTGCGCGCGTCATTATTCCGTTGCTTTGTGGTTTATGTGAATGTGTTCTTTGTGGTCTTTTCTGTGTTTCTACTGACTTCGCTACGCCCCTGTACACCGATTTGCTTCCATTTTATCAGCTGACTTGAGCTTACGTTTCTGGACATTGATTGATTCCTGTATATTGACCATGGCTCACCTATCGGACACCGATACTTTGGATCCTATACCTGGATTTCCTCGCGCCGAAGATCCTGGATGCCTGGGCCAGACCATCGAGGGAATTGGAGAATGACGACGAGTGGTTCGTTGATGACGGACAATATATACACCGCAATTTGACGACGGAAGAAGTTTATTTTATGTGGAATCTTACAATGGTACATACAATGTTGGGTACAAGGGGGCAATGTAAGGCATATTCTGAAGAAAATGGCCTGATGCAGAGAGAGAAAATGTGTCGCACTCATAGGACACCTATTTGGATTGCTGCAAGCACAAATAATAGTTTCGGATCTTGGTTTTGCACAAAAGGAAACTGTAAGACAAAATCGCAAAAATCAAGGACCAGCCGGTACCTTTCTTGAAAATATCAAAATTGATTTGCCAATGGTATTTTATTTGATTTATGCATTCTCACAAAAGTGGAGCTTTAATCAGACTTTCAGAGAGTCATTTTTTTATTGAATATAAATAAATAAAGTATCTTATTCAACGTCAAAATTTTACTTACTTATAACTACAAGTATATTTTTTTTATATAAAAAAGACTACACCGTTTCGGAAGGTGGGCCTCGGGGTTAAGAAGAAACGGCAAGAAACTCCCCCATACCTTTTTTTTTTAAAGTGACTTTACAACAGGTACTGGTTTCGGTCTAAGGAAATTCGCCGGCGAGTGATAAATTTGATCCATCGCCCCTCGTCAAATTTCTGTGCGCTGAGATGGTATGGACCATGCAGTTTTGTCATCTAAGTATTCCTTAATACTCTAATAGGACTTTCTTATCAGCTCATTTTTAACATAGTTTTTGAACCTCTTTTCAGGAAGGATCAATGATTCCTGTGGTATTTTATTGTAGAAGCGAATACAGTGCCCCATGAATGATGTGCCTACTTAACTTAGTCTAAATAATGGTAGTGCTAACCCTTTTCTATTTCTAGTGTTAATTGTATGGCTATCACCTACAATTTTAAATAAAGCTATGTTTTTTCTTACATGCATGATATTCTCGTATATATATTGACAGGTAACCGTAAGTATATTAATTTCTTTGAATTTTTCTCTTAATGATTCCCTAGCATCTAATTGATATATCGCCCTGATCGCCCTTTTTTGTAAGACAAATATCGTATTTATATCTGCTGCTCTCCCCCAGAGCAATATTCCATAAGACATAATACTGTGAAAATAACTAAAGTAAACCAATCTGGCAGTTTCAACATCTGTAAGATATCTGATTTGTCTGACCGCCAAAGCGGCTGAGCTAAGTCTTCGTGCGAGATTAGTTATGTGAGGACCCTATTGAAGTGTCGAATCTATAGTGATTCCGAGAAAGATTGTATCCTCAACGAGGTCCAATCTTTAAGATCATATTCTTACACTGCTTTCAACCTGTCGTACATTTGGCAAACAAAATTTGATACATTTAGTCTTCTTTGAGTTTAATAACAGGTTGTTTACATACATACTCGCATTACATACATTTACATACTCGCTTATGTCGCCCTTTCGAACGGTTTCTTTTTGCCATTAAACGCTTGATGGAGTCGGTCAACCATGGGGCAGGGAGATGTTTGACCCTGACCTTTTTTATTGGTGCGTGCTTGTCGAACAGTCCCAGGACAATCGAGTTCAACTTCAGGATTTTGTCATCAACGGTCTCGCTAGTGATGACAGGGGTCCAATCAATAGATGAGGCATCGAATTTAAGGGAATCGAGGTTCACGCCTTTGAAGCTCCGCATATCAAGAAATTTGGCTTTGCGCTTAGGGGGCCTGACTTTGTATGAAAGATAAACCAGGACGTGATAGGAGAAGAGGACAGTAAGCTGGCCATGGGAAGCCACCTTGGCTATGTTGGAGACGATCATGAGATCGAGAAGAGAGAGAGTACAGTGTGGTTGAAAGTGAGTAGCGCCAAGGGGTAGAATATGCAAGTCAAAGGAATGTAGAATAGATTCAAGTTTGGCGGGGCGGGCATTATTTTTTAGAAGACAGGTGTTAAAATCACTGAGTATGAGAGAGTCACTATAGAGAGGAGTCAAGTCATTTAGTAGCTTTTCAAAAGATTCAAAGTAATCGATGCGAAGTGAGGGGCTATAAAATACACCCAGAAGAATATTGTGGTGACGCAAGCCGATCTCGAGGAAGAGATACTCAGCCGAACCAGAGTACAGGCTTGGCGAGTGGCTGATGATTTTGCAAGGAATGTCAGAACGTAAGTAGATAGCCACGCCGCCATCAGCTTTACCCGTCCTATCGTTGCGATAGAGCCTGAACCCTGGCAGAGAATACATGGAGGAAGGAATAGATGGTTTGAGAAAGTATTCTGAGACAAGAACTCCATGTATTCTCTGATCGCTGAAACCTTCAAGGAGATCAGCATAGCTAGCAGAAATGCGTTGATATGCACGACATTGAAGTTGAACTCCGACTGCATGAACACGCGTTTCAGGCTGCCGGACAGTGACGCGCCCGCCCACCCACTTCCCGCACTGTCAGAGTCACCGGTAGAAGAACATGAGAAAATACTATCTGTAAATTTATATATGATATCCATAAAATAAAATAGATATACTATAATAACTTTAAAATAAATATATAATATAATATATAAATAAATTAATTAAAACTGACTTTTATATACTAGCCTATAATGTATAATAATAATCAATAATAAAAGCCTAAACCCAGTCACACTGGGCATGCCAGGAAAGTAACCGAAATATACACAACATCTATAATACGTAACATAGGGAAGGAACAATAATGCAGAAATATTAACACCTAAGTATTTGTAAATGGAACGAGTTTGTCTCGTTTCCATTTTAACAGGTAAAATTGTATACAGGAAGGAAAATAAAGGTGAAAGTGACGGAAAGATAAGAATACATAATCATTAGAAAAGTGGAACGGAACGGACACGGGACGGACAAAATAAATTAAGCTATTGATAAAAATGGAACACACCGTGCGTTCCGCTCTACGCACATTACAAGAATAAAGTGACAGATGACAGTGACATTGACAACAATCAAGTTGTTTTGTTTTGATTGATTGAAGTGAGATGAAATAATGAGCGCTACTATAAACTAAAACAGACAAATATTAAACCTACCTGCCAAAAGAAAACATGTATAACCCGCACAAATAAGGAAACACTTTGGGTCGGAGTTTGTCGGCGATAAGTGAAGTTGCAAGTTGTTGAAGTGGCTGCGGGCGCCGGCGGCGCACCTTTGCACCTGATGCTAGAGGGACGTTTACCCGGGCCCGACACTGCAGCAACCGTGGGCGCAGCAACAGCAGCGGATGACTTCTTTGCAGTCTTCTCTCCCTCAGACTGATTGGCGGAAAGAGGGAACTTGTTGGTGTACTCCAGCAGCTCCGACATAAACTCCACTTTCCGCCTGGTCTTGTCTGGGAGTAATAGGACGATCCTGCCCTCAGTCGTCCAACAGTTTTGTACACCGAAGTGCTTCCTACCAGCCATGAACACTGAATGTCTGGACTTAGTGACGAACTCCGTCACAGTTATCCCGGTCCCTTTTAAGGCGGTCTTGCCCTTCCACGCCTCGGTCCGCGCTGCGAAGGATGAGAACCGAACAAGCAAGGGGCGAGCTTTGGTTGCCTTATTCTTCGGGCCAAGTCTGTGCACTACACTAATGTCTGACACACAGTGCGGTGACATCTTCATCTGGTTGCCTAATAACGCCCGAGTCACCACATCAGCCTGTTCCTCTGCCTCCTCCGGTACTCCATGAAGCAGAAGGACCTTTCGTCTGGTACCCATCTCCAGCCGGTCCTGACCCACCAGCAGCAGTTCTAGCTCAAAGTCAAAGACAAAGTCAAAGTACTTTATTACTGTAGATATTTACATATACTTAGCAAACGTAATTTTTTGCCCCTTCTCTACATTGGACCACTGTGGGAGAAGAAGGGCGTAGAAACTCCCACAGATTGATTTTTAGATCTAGAATCTAGAATACAAATATGAAAAAATTAATTGTTATGATTAATAAGCAGGAATAAATAATTACAAAACTATTAACAGCAAGGTCTGTGTTGAGCCAGATTAACCCCATACAGTCCTGTCATTTAAGTCATCTTGAACATTGTAATATCCCTTTTTTGACAAAGTCGGACATCACACTATGAAAGTAACTAAAATATACTAGCCTAGATGTAGCCACATCCGTGCTTTGTCTGATGTTCCTAACAGCGTAAGCCGCAGAACTTAATTTACCAGCCAATTTATCTATGTGGGGTCCCCACTGCAATTTGCTATCAATGGTTATTCCAAGAAACTTCGTATCATTAACTAATTCTAAAGTGCTGTTGTCTAACACTAAACTGGTCTCAACTTGCCTGACATTTGGAAGTGAGAATTTGATACACTTGGTTTTACCAGCGTTTAACAATAAATTATTAACTGTGAACCAATTCAAGGTTAAAGACAATACACCATTAACATCTGGTCAGCCGGAGAGACCAGCTTCAACCACGAACCTTGAAATAAGTATCCGACCCAGGATTTCAAGGTCGCACAAAAGCATCACAAGCAAAACTGTTATGTTTTGTGATGAAATTGGAAGAAACTTAGGCATATTATTGAATAAGATGGGTGACTCAGTCATAAATAACTGTTTACCAAACTCCAGTTTTCATGATGTTATGCAATAATAACAAAAACACTTGATCTGACACCTGAATCAAACTTAATACTCATGTTTGGAAATAGGGGTGAGGTAAACAAATGGGACCTATTTAAATATTTTGAAACACTTTGCTCACTGAATGTTAATAAAATTGTTATGTTTACATTCCCACACAGTAAAAGATTGCCACAAGCTGAAAATGATCTTAGATATAAGCTAAATATGACATTACATACAATGTCATATAATAATAGTTTGATTCATTTGATTGACTCTAACAATTATGTTAGTAATAATGTTTATTTACCAAAGGTAGTTACTACCTTTCAGATTTTTACAAACGACAGGTAGCTGTGTCGCTATCTTATTTTTTTAGTATTACAGCCAAGAATTTGGCTAACCTGACTGCTTCTATTGAGCACAGACAGGGGATATTGGAAGACATTCCAAATATTTAAATTAGTTTTTAAGACAATAGAGGAAATCTCTAGCATACATAAGCCAATAAATATATCAAGCAAGCATAGGAGATAAAAAATATCTTGCCCGAATTAAATAAGTCAAAAAAGTGTAATAATATCACAATAATAAATAATATTCAGACAAAGGGTAAGCCCCACTTAAATATTACCCATCAAAACATGCAGGGGCTACCTGGCAAAGAACTTTTATTAGAATTATTTCTTAATAATTCGGACACTGATGTTATTTGTATTACAGAACATTGGTTAAAGGAAAATATGATGTCTTTTAACAGAAATAATTACAAAATTGTCAGTTGTTACAATAGAAAGACTGCTGATAGAGGTGGTTCTTTAATCTTAGAAAAAAAAATATAATGTGAAACAACGGAAAGATATTCTTACCCTTACTGTAGAAAGACAAATAGAGGTATCTTGTGTTGAGTTGGATAGCCATATTATTGTTTGTGTCTACAGACCTCCGAGAGATGAAAAAGGCCATGGCAAATTCGAAATATTCGAGAAAATTATGGAGGAAGCCCTCATTAAACTTTGTAATATAGGAAGATACAACTTGTTATTAGGTTTTTCTATAGATTCTTCAGTTTTTGTTGATTTTAAAGTTTGTTGACTGAGTGGCTGACATGAATGTCAACATGTCAGGTGAAGGGAGAAGGGTCACGTATCACAGCCGCCATCTAGCAATGACTGTTATGCTAGTTATAACGTCGATGCACGGATGTAGTGAATTACTAGCATATGACTGCGCCGGGAAAGACACGAACATTGCATCACTACCTCTACTAGATGCACAGCCCTGTCCTTCCTTTAGAACTGCTGAAGTTTCTGACTGCTTAAATGTCCAAATTCTGCAGGAGAAAGAAACATATGACATTCAGGTGTTTCAATGTCTAGTAGAAGTCGATTATCACATAACGCATTGCGGAATGCACCCGCATGCATCAGAAGTCGCAAATGGATGGGGTACGGTGATACAAGAAGTAACTGCTGGAGAGTGCCGAGCCATGCACAAGGAATTGGTGGTAACAGCGTTCGGTCATAAAATAACATGATTAAAGCGAAATAGCACACTTGTCACCACAATTAATCTAGCTGGACATGTTACCGTGGATGGGTTGTGCACGGAGAGGTGTTCTTACATTAGGTACATCAATGTGGAATGATGTGTATGCAGTGGGAAAAGTACGCATCCAAATAACAGATACTACAGGTACTCACAGGATAGGAGATGACATGGTCATAACTAAAACTGGAGTTGCTTGTAAGTTCTCAGATAGTATCTGCACCGATGCAAAGGAACCTTACTTGGGAGACAGAGATCAGGGAGTCGTGTAGCAGAGATTCTTACATAGTCCTCTATAGGGGAAATGCGACTAAAATTACTGTCAAATCTACTCAATCTGACTTAGAAGTATATACGGCATATGCTATCAGGAGCAATGGATTTCTTGCAACATTGACAAAAGAACATAGTAGATCAATCTGTGGATCTGTAATGTATACTACAGATCATCCCAAATTGTTAGTTCATGAATTACATGGCAATAATCCCTATTTTGTGAAAACAAGTGTAACTCCCAACAACAGGGACATATTTCTGTATGTAAATGCAAAAATCACTCATGTCGAAAAACATATACGATCTGAATTATCAAGATTGTATGAAACTCTTGCTAAACAACAATGCGATACAAAACGGGATGTGCTAAAAACCCAACTAGCTGTAGCCGCTTTAGACCCAGTAGAATTCGCATATATGCATATGAGAAAACCAGGGTTTACAGGAATTGTAATGGGAGAACAGATCCATCTAGTCAAATGTAATCCAGTGTTTGTTAGTTTCAGGAAAACAGCTGGGTGCTACAATGAACTCCCTGTTAATTACACTGGAAGTGATATGTTTATGTCACCACGATCTCATATACTACAGAAGACGGGGACTCCAGTTGCTTTTTCTATACTTATGCAGCCTGCTTTCCAGTTATCTGGAACTTGGTTTACCTCGGAGAATGGTCTAATGAAAACACAATCGCCTTCTGAGCTGTCTCCCAACATTGACTCAGAATGGGTAAACACTGACGCGGGGAAAATAGCAGAAGAAGGATTGTACTCTACAAGTGATTTGGACAAACTTAGGAGTCAACTCATGTACCCGTCTGAAAGGCGTGCAATAACTCAGATTGTATCTTCAGTTATTAACCAGGACTCTTACATTTCAGATACATCTATATTCAAACATCTATTGACTAAAGAAACTGTCGAACAATGTTTCCGATCCTTTGCTGACAAAACATGGAGGAGCTTCTTATCGTTTGGAAATTTCTTTTCCGGGATATTTGGAATCATGCTGACGTTAAAGATCGTTAAATGGCTATTCGACACTGGGATCCATTCTCGAGGATTGTATGAAGTCTATGGATGTAGCTGGCATATCATGGGTTCGGCCTAGGATGCAGTTACGACCTACTTGTTATCTCCAGTTAGAGTCCAGAAATATTCTAAGTCAAATACTAAGGAACCTCCGTCTTAACAGGTCAGAGAGTCTGATAATATTAACAAGATGACTTCAAATCTCTATCCGATGTTAGATACTCAGCCTAAGCCTTCTTGTCCTGAGGAGTTGGATAAACCATCGTCTTCTCCGATAAATGCCGGCACACTCTCTCCATCATCATTTATTCAACGTATGGTTAATAAATCTTCGTTAAAGTACAATTCAAACTACCCTTGAAGGTTCCTTACGATAATGACACACAAGGTGTAAGCACAAATCATGTAAATTTGATTGTACAATACAACTACCTTGAAGATACAACTAAATATTAGTGATATCTCTTGTTTAAAAAAAAAAAAAACAAACAGAAAAAAGTTAATTATTTGTGGCGATCTTAATGTAGATCTGCTTGTAGATACAACACTGAAGCGACGATTAATAACTCTGTTCAAATCATTTAATTTATGTCATGTATTTCTAGAGCCGACTAGAATTACACTTACCAGCCAAACTTGCTTAGATAACGTTTTTTGTGACTGGGCATTCACAAGTAAAAATGTAATTAACTGTTTACCATCCGATCACAGTGGTCAAACAGCTTCATTCCAAATTACTAGTAAAAATAAGACTGAACCATCATTTTATAGGCCTATTACATCCCATAGACTAGAGATGTATATGAAAAACTTAGATATGGGTTTGCCAGTACCGGATTTTGATGAACAGAACCCGTACAAAATCTATTCTGACTTCTTCAACATTATTCAAACTGAATTCAATACAGTTTTTAAATAAAAGAAAGTCAGTGCCAACAATGGTAAATCTAAATTTAATGACTGGGCAACATTTGGAATTCGTAAAAGTATCTAAAAGCTATCTTGTATGACCTTTATGAACAAAAAACCTATAACTTTTATATAAAATTTCATGACTATGTTAAAAAATATTCCAAAACTTTCAAGTTGGTTGTAGAACTGCAAAAACTTTACACATTAATAGAAAAATACAAAATTCAAATAATAGAATGAAAACGGTTTGGCAAATCATAAACCGTGAAACTGGCAAAGTTATACCAAGGGATAATGATTTCTGCTTAAAGATAGGTGATGATGTTGTTAAATCTAACGCTGAGGTAGCTCGAGCTTTTGAAACATCGGTGTTTTTTGCGATCTGTCGAAGGCATTTGATTGTGTTGATCATGACACGCTACTAATGAAATTAAATCATTACGGAGTAAGAAATAAAGCGTTGGATCTACTAAGATCATACCTAAGCAATAGAATTCAAAAGGCAGAAGTCAACGGCGTTAAATCTGATGGATCGGGGATAAAAATTGGCGTTCCACAAGGTTCCATATTAGGCCCTTTCTTATTCCTGGTATATATTAACGATCTGCCTTTTATGGTGGAGAAATTGACTAACATAGTGATGTTTGCTGATGATACTTCACTGGTCTTCAAAATTGAAAGACAAAAAGAAGTTTTTGATGTTGTCAATAGAGTATTATCTTTAACCTTGAATTGGTTCACAGTTAATAATTTATTGTTAAATGCTGGTAAAACCAAATGTATAAAATTCTCACTTCCGAATGTCAGGCAAGTAGGGACCAGTTTATTGTTGGACAGCAATACGTTAGAATTAGTAAATGACACAAAGTTTCTTGGAATAACCATTGATAACAAATTGCAGTGGGGACCCCACATAGATAAATTGGCTGGTAAATTAAGTTCTGCGGCTTACGCTGTTAGGAACATCAGACAAAACACGGATGTGGCTACATCTAGGCTAGTATATTTTAGTTACTTTCATAGTGTCATGTCCTAAGGTTTCTTGATGTGGGGGAAAGCAGCGGATATTCAAACTATTTTTATTTTACAGATAAGAGCTATTCGAGCAATTTATAATTTAAAACGCAAAGACTCCTTAAGAGAGATTTTTAAAGAAATTGACATACTAACTGTAGCTAGTCAATTTATTTTCGAAAATATAATGTATGTACGCAAGAACCTTACGAAATTTCCCAAACTTAGTGATAGCTGTAATGTTAACCTAAGAAATAATCACAGACTACTTGCGCCCCGGTTTAGACTCGCGAAGGTTAGCAATTCTTTCAAGGGTCAATGCATTCTCTTTTACAACAAGATACCTTGGAGATCTTGAAATTGCCATTTGAGCAATTTAAAAACCATGTTAAAGCGACTTTGTCGAAAAAGGGATATTACAATGTTCAAGATTACTTAAATGATGGGACTGTATGGGGTTAATCTGGCTCAACACAGACCTTGCTGTTAATAATTTTGTAATTTTTTATTCCTGCTTATTAATTATGATAATGACTAAATATTATATTTTGTATTAGTTAAGCATAAGTATTTTTTTAAAAAGAGATCTAAAAATCAATCTGTGGGAGTTTCTACGCCTGATATGCCAATATGTAGGGTGACCATGCCCACAAGTTGTATAGTTTAGGAGAATATGTTCTTACAGTGTTTGGACTGTCGTGCCCTCGGTGAAAGACTTAATTATTAGGAGATATCTCAGTGAAAGTTGCCAGGAGCAGAGGACTCCTTGGCTTAGTAAGGCATTAGTATAAATAGTATACAAGAATAGAATGAATGATAGAGGACACGAAAGGTTACGGAGATTTGACTGACAAAAGGAGTAATTAACCAGGAGTTACGATAAATCTTACTTCCCAAAATATATCTTGTTGGTAACCAGAGTAATTAACTGAAAACTACAGGAAACTCATACGGGTTAAATATCAAAAGTGTAAACGTATGTATGAAATGTGTATTAGAAAAGTACGTATGGGAATGAATAGTACCGATACCACGATAAGAAGTTTCAGTAGAACATACTCACTATAAATTGATATTCTGTTTTATTTGTTTAATTTGATACATTTTTTCTTATTTTTTGACACTAGTTAGGTAGCTTCTATTAGTCTTTTCAAGTAAATAATTGTTTTGAAGTGTTAAATGTGAAATGTTATAATTACCTAGCAACAGGAAAAGTTTAGTGAAAAAGTTAATTTTGTGTTAATTAAATATTAAAGTCGAGAAAATAAATTAAAGGATCACTCGGTGCGTACATGTTATGTTTGAAATTATATTATGTTAAGATTATAGAATGAAAATTTGATGAGAATAGATAAATAAAGATAGAGATTAAAGAGTAAAAGGTTTATTCGTTTTCAATATGAAAAGTGTTCTATTATAATTTTTCCAAAATTAAAGGTATTAAAGTTGTGATAAATTGTTCTTTTCAGTTAGTAACATTATGTTTTTCGGAAAAATAAATGTCAAATTATTACGTGTAATTCAGTTTTTAAAATTTTGTGTGTATCTTATAGGAAAATGAAATGTACCTATTTCGTTCAAAATTAAATTTCAAGACACTAGCAATTATCTAGGTCATTCATTTATTCAATAAATTGTCACTAACGTACAGCAGTCTAACTCTAGGTAACTTGTCAGCATTTTTACAATAGCTCTGAATTGCACTTTTATGCATTGCAGTTAGGTAGAGTAGGATTTCATAATATTGTAATTTAGGTACGATCATACCATTTAGGTTTCAAAAATAGTTTCTTGTTGAGAAATTATTTTTCTTTCGCTACCCCGAGGGTGAAGGGAGTAAAAGGGGAGGTGTAGTATGGTCGTACATGCAATAGGCTAGTTGTTAGAGCTTACTACAACATACTGTAAGTAAGTGCTGTGCTAGCAATAAGTTAGGTATATAAGTACATGCACATACAATAAAGGTGGCTTCTTTTACACACTACAGTCTATCATTATACATCGTATATTACACTGGATAACAGGTACGTCGTGTACCGCCGGGACCGGGACTATGCGGGTACTGGACAGACCTTAGGGGGTGGTGTCCTGATTGCGGTTAAGCGTAGTTTACATTCAACTTGCTGTTATGAGTGGCAATCCTCGGCCGAAGACATATGGGTGACAATTTCCTATCAAGACGGGCGTACCAAATTAAATAGTAAATAACACATTTGTTCTGTATATCTATGTAAACAAAATTTATGCAATAGTTTTATCCAACAACTTAATAATTTTTCTGATAAAATGACGTCATTAATAAATTCTCACTGTAATGACACTTTTCTTATCGTCGGTGATTTTAATATGAGTGACATAACCTGGCTGGTAAGCGGAAGGGACGTGATGACCCCTTCCGTTTCGTCCCGTGATCACTTGCTTGACTTTATTGACATTCTTATTTTGTGTAATCTTCAAAAATATAATAGTATTTTTAATGGCTATGGACGTATATTGGATTTAGTGCTTTCTAATATTGATGTCAAGGTCATAGAATGTCCCGATCCACTAGTAACGGAAGATAAGTATCATAAGGCTATATCTATTCAATCAGTACGTTCCATTTCAAGGTCACTCCCCATTAAACCTCACAAAATATTTTCATATTTCCGCGCAAATTATGTTCAAATTTCTGAGGATATTGCGCAAATTAAGTGGACCGAAAAACTTTCACAGGGTGATGTTGAAACGGCCGTTGACCTGTTTTATAGATTAATATACGATCTCAAGGACAATCATGTACCTACGCGTCAATCTGTCAAGCAATCTCATACTCCGTGATATAACTCAGCACTCGTATTTTTTAAAAATAGAAGCATAAACACTGGAGAAAATTTAAGACATATGGCAATATCTCAGATAACCTTTCTTTTAAAATTCTAAGAGATAAAGCTAAAAAGGTTGAAAAGGAATGTCTTACAAATTATATAAAGGGTATAGAATCTTCCATTGAAAAAAAATCTAAAGCAAAATTTGGTCCTACATGAAAAATAAACATTGTAGTGGAGCCTTCCCCTCAAGTCTGACATATGCAGGTACTGCAAGTGATTCTGGACCCGGTATTAAAGAGCTTTTTTCGGCCTACTTTCATTCAACTTTTAATAATAATAGTAACACCCAATTTAATAGTATTGATAATGATCTTTATGATAAAGTTTCTGTTTGTGACATAGCGTCAATTGAAATTGATCTCAGTGAAATTGAAAGGCTACTAAAGTCACTTGATTTATCTAAAGGTGCTGGACCAGATGACCTACCGGCCATGTTTATAACAAATTGTGCTACCGAATTGTCAATACCTATTGCAATTCTCTTCCGTAGATCAATAAAGGAAGGAGAAGTGCCTCGGAAATGGAAATCGGGTTTTATCTCACCTATTCATAAAGCAGGTCCAAAGGATCGAGTTAAAAACTATAGATCGATCTCGAAACTGTGCTTAGTCGTTAAGGTATTTGAGCGCATAGTTTACAGGCAACTGTACAATCAACTTAGTGCCTCTTTCAGTCCGGCTCAGCATGGATTCCAGATTCGGTCTACAGTTTCCAACCTTATCCTCTTCAACGATTTCATGTCTGAACAGATGGATTCAGGATGGAACAGGTAGTTTCTATATATACCGATTACAGCAAAGCTTTTGATATAATTGATCATGCATTACACATTCAAAAGTTGCGAAACGTGGGTGTCAGAGGCAGTTTGCTGAAGTGGTTTATTTCGTATGTACTCAATGGGTTTTCTTCGTCTTGGATGAGCATCACATCGGGCGTGCCGCAAGGTTCCTTATTAGGACCTCTTCATTTTATAATTTTTGTTTACGATATTGAACGGTGTTTCGTCAGTTCTGAGTATATCTTATTTGCGGATGACATGAAGCTATTTAGAATTGTCAATAACCCTTCTGATGGGACGCTCCTCCAAGATGATCTCCACAGGTTATATCAATACTGTAGCACCAACAAGCTTGAATTGAATGTGGATAAATGTTTATTCATAATTTTCACCCGTAAACGCATCTCTTTTAATAGCACATTTATTTAAGAAATAAGGTACTGAACCGCGTTTCACACACAAAAGACCTCGGAGTCATTCATGATAGCAAATTGTTATTTGATCTGCATATTAACAATATTATAGGTACAAATACAAAATATTTATTCATCCAAACAATGATTACATCTAAAAATACACTTTTGCTGGGATCCCCTTTTAAGTATGAAATACCTGTGCCAGGGAATCCCGCTCTTCCACAGCATAACATCAGTTGAACAAATTTCTAAAAAAATATTTATAACTTAGTTTAAATCTTACATGCTTGTGTGTGTTTAGTGTGCGAGGGTGTGTGTGTGTGTGTGTGTGTATGTGTGAGGTAAGGCATGTAAAGCCATGGGTTTTATAATGAGGGTATCTAAGCCATTCAAAACTATGAAATCCCTTAAAATACTATACTGTGCGTATGTCCGTAGTCACCTAGAATACGCAAGTCAAATTTGGAACCCACGATACGGTATATATATTGATAGGCTAGAGAGAGTGCAGCGGAGATTTACTCGGTTTCTAGGTTTCAAATTTAAATAACCTCGTATGAGATACGACCAGAGATGCACAAAGTTACATCTATTACCTCTCTATCTGTGACGGGATATCTCCGATGTACTCTTTCTTGCCAAATTTCTACGGGATTCTGTCGATAGTCCTGAACTATTATCTACAATAGAGCTCCTCATCATAGGACTATCAAAAGGCCATTATTGCATGTACCCACGTCTAATTGCAATTACCGGCAAAATAGTTTCTTGGTAAGGGCAAGTAATACATATAATAGGGTTTTCTCAGAGTCGGAAGTTGATCTATTCTGCTGTAGTCTACCTAAAATAAAAGACGTTTTTATTAAGGCGTCGTCGGCATGTACATAGTGAGTTCTTAATCAATTATTAATTCTATATGTTCCTAACATTTAATACTACTTTTTATTTGCTACTTTAGTTAATAAATTTACGTTTCAACTTTTTGTATAAAGTTTTGAGTGGGCTCATTTACAATAAATTGTGAATATTATTTATATAATATTTAGGCGTGGCGCTTGCTGTAGTTATTATGTAACTAGTTTAGTTTTTGATTATAGTTAAGGTAGAGTTGATAGAGTTGCTTAAATTAGGTAACTTTAAATTACACAAATGGTGTTCTAATGTTGCTGATGCTTTGGACGATGTTCCAGATGAGCAGAGGTATTTTGAGGATATTGACCTTAATAAAGACAATGTCATTAAGCCATTTGCATCGGATTTCTAACCCAATGTCATTAAGGCACTAAGTTTGAAATTTGATGTGAATTTGGATGCTCTTGCCTTCTCATGTCCTTCAGACAGGGATTTCGACCATCGCAACACAAAAAGGAAGGTGTTGAGCTTTATTGGGCAAATTTTTGATCCATTAGGCTTAATAAGTCCCGTTGTAGTAGTTGCCAAGCTTTTCATGCGATTGTTATGGTCGACAAATTTATCATGGTGTTCGATTCCAAATCGATATGCGATCGATGGTTTCTGAACGGTCATTTTAATTTGACGTTAGCTGTCAATCTGGCAGTTTTGACAACTGACAGACGAAAGCCCTCGCAATGTAAACGCGTTTTGATTGGGGTGTTGAAATTAAATCGCAGGGCATCTGGAATGTATTCGGGATTCCCTCAGGATTGTTAATATAGCTGAGTGTGCCGTTGTCTCTCGAACCAGATAAAGTTCGGATTTTCGTGCCCGATTTGTATTTACCAGTAGAAACATAACCTGTGCTGGACACTGTGCTCACCACGCTAGCCCGCCAGTCATACCTGGTTGGCTGAAGAACCTGTCTACCAAGAAGAGCCTAGGGTGCACCCGGGCCTTGCAGAGAGACAGGAGGTTGACGTGACCGAAGCACAGACCAGGCTAGATCTACCCCACATAACTTCAGCTCGGTGAATCGCCGACGTTCATCACTTCTCAGCACCTAATGACCTCGTAGGGGCCCATGAGCTACGAGGTAGCGTGACGATCAGGTGCCAAGAAGTGAAGTTTGGTTGCTAGAGCGTGGCTTCCTGAGATTTGCAGCCGTCAAGGGCTCCAGGAAGGCACGATTTGGGACTATCAATCTGTAGGTATAGGCGGTTAGGTGACTTGGTTGTTCCTATATCCACATAGATTGGTAGTATTGTAAGCTATAAGTCTATTGCTGGTAGTAGACAGACAGATATTGAATTGAAATTTGCATTGAATTACCAGTTAGTCAATCTATTAGTGGTCTAGTAATGCTATTGAATAAATGTTTTGGTTAACGTAGGTAGTTACATCTATTGATAGCAGGCTATTAAATTGTTTTCAGTTTATAGCAATTTATAACTTGAACTAATATTGACTATCTGTGTGTGTTATAATGATAAAGGGAAACTAAATTGTTATTTACAGAATTTATATAAATATAAAACTCGGTTCATATTGTTTAAGGAAAACAACATTGTTTAAGTTATAGTTTAGGGTTCCCTCGTTTGGGTTATAAACTGGAGGGTCCAATAAAATTGAGTTACTGCAAATTGTGAGTAAGTATCGTTCCGATCATTTCGTTATCTGAAATCCAGAAGGGTGTTTCTAAGGAACTCAGATGGTTTTCCTCCGCACACGGTCTGATAGACCGTTTAGATAGGCATGATGTGGTATTGGAGCGGTCTATGGACGTTAAGGAACGTTACAATAGGGTGCTCGAATTGTCCGCGCAGGCGGAATCAGTTGATGGTTGTGCACCTGACAGGCTGTCACGGTTGATAGGGGATGTCGACCAATGTATGGAGATGGCAGCTGCTATCACGCAGAAGGCTGCGGACATACGTAGACAGCGCGAGTCCAGCCATGATGGTGACATTGAAGCACCTCTGCTGCATCAGGGATCGGGGTCCAGGTTACCTGCCATAACTATGCCTACCTTTGACGGCGTGTCCGGTGAATGGATGATCTTCATCAATCTGTTCGACAGTTTGGTGCACATGCGATCGGACATTACCAAGTCTGTCAAGATGGCTCAGCTGGTGGCAGCATTGAGCGGTGAGCCTAGGGAGCTGGTCGCTCATTTGAAAGTTACGGAGGGTAACTATGAGACGGCCAGGCAATTGTTGGTCAGACGTTACCACAACAAACGGAGGTTGGCCGATGCCCAACTGAACCGTTTGTTTAGCATCCCGGTTGTGAACAAGGTCGGGGCCATACAGACGGAGGATTTGAACCCATTGTTGTCCGTCACCAAGGCTCTAGAGAATCTTGGACTTCCGGTTGGTGAATGGTCGTACCTACTGTTGTACATTGTACTTTCCCGCCTACCCGCTGACGTGCAGACTCGTTTCGAACAGTCTCACGGGAGGTCGGCCGAGGACCTGCCCGCCTTCTCCGACTTGGTCGGATTTTTGGAAGAGGAGGCTCGACGGGCAGAGAATTTGGGGTTGACGGTCACCCAGCCTTCGGAGCCACAGAGAGCTGCCGGGAGCGCTGTGAGTAGGGGCCCTCCGACGAGGAAGGACCGCACCAACCGGCAGTCATATGGGACTGTGAGTACATTGACCCCACATGGTGAGACCTGCCCATGTTGTAGGCAGATTGGCCATGCTGTGGCCAATTGCAATAAGTTCGGGGAACTTAGGGTTCAGGGACGGCGCCGGATGGCCAAGCAGCGGAGCTGGTGTTTCCTGTGCCTCGGGCCACACATGGCTAGGGACTGCACGCGCACACAAATGTGCGGATATTGTGGTGGGGCCCACAACAATCTGTTGTGCATGAACCGGTCAGGCCAACAGCCACCACAGGGCCGTACCCAGGGTGACACGGCATGGGGCCCTGAGAATTCGTTTGCGACTCGGAGCGCAACTCAGGGGCCAACGTCCCCACGTGCACAGGGCAGTACTAGGGTGCAGGGCCGCACTCAGGGTCATCACATGGGAGGCCCTGAGTTTTCGGTTGCGACTCAGCATCCGACTCAGCGGGACATTGGGTGTGTTGAGCAGGCCGTAACGGGCGGGTGGCATGGGACACCTTCGAGCTATGCGGGTGCGGTTCGGACGCCGCCTCAGTTGTCGCCCCGCTCGTCGCCTCGTCCTCGTCGGTCACATGTGATGTCCCCCCCGCTCATGGAGCGGCCACGGTTGAATTCACGCCCACCCCCCTTTACGGGGCGTCGTAGGGTGGCAATGGAACCGGCGCGTGGGCCATTTGTACAATGGGACCCTCTGGCGTATAGCTGCATACCTGATCGGTTACAGGCAGATTGGGGCCCCGGGGGCCCTCGCTAGGAATTTGCGGCCCAACAATTTGTTGCCCCCCAACCGGAGACGGTGGTGTTACCGATCGCCTCTGTGCTTGTTTGGGATTTGGCGGGCAACCCAACATACGTTCGCGCCCTATTAGATTCTGGAGCTCAGGGCTGCATTGTATCGAATGATTTAGCAAAATGGTTGGGCCTCAAGGTAAATAGGTATAATAAATCAATACGGGGCGTGGGGAATGTTACGGTTACGAATGTAGTTGGTCAATCGGTGATCACGTTCTCTCCACGTTATGACATTTTGACAAAAACATCCGTGCAAGCTTTAGTAATGACGCATGTCATGGGCAGACACCCCTTGGTGAAGTTGAATCCGGCCGTTCGATTCCTGACATCAGGACTCAAGTTGGCGGATCCCGATTTTGACACTCCAGCCCCGGTCGACCTGCTACTGGGAGCAGACGTTCTGGGTAGGTTTCTGTTGTCGGATCGGCGAGTTCTTCAGCCGGACGGGTTGATTGCTGTGGATACTAAGTTTGGTCACGTGATCATGGGTCCGGCATTGCCAATGGTTAGGCCTGCCGAGTCAGATGGCATACTTATTGGCTCAGCGTTGTCAGACGCTATCCAACGTTTCTGGGAGATAGAGGAACCTCCCACCGTTCGTCGAGTCGACGCAGACGAAGAAGAGTGCGAGTTGTTTTACCAGAATAGTACTGGTCGCCTTCGTTCTGGTCGTTTTGTAACTCGACTGCCTTTCAGGGCCGATCGACCGCCACTAGGAGAATCTAGGAAGATGGCTGAGACGAGATTGATATCGATGGAGCGTAGGATGTCAAGGGACGCCGTATTTAAACAAAAATACGTCGATTTCATGAGGGAGTATGAGTAGTTAGGACACATGTCGGTATCGGGTGTGGACTGGAGATCTGAGGATCATTGTTTCCTTCCACACCATGCCGTCCTGCGAACCCCTACCGGCAAGATTCGAGTTGTTTTTGATGGGTCAGCACCTACCTCGAACGGGATGTCCCTGAATCAGTGTCTACATTCGGGACCCAAGTTGAGTCGTGATATTTCGGATATTCTCACGAGCTTTCGGAGACACCAGATTGTATTTGTCGCAGACATTCGGATCATGTTTAGGCAAACGGTAATTCATCCGGCTGACAGAAGGTATAAGTTGGTACTTTGGCGTGAGTCCACGGCCGAGCTAGTCAAGGTCTATGAGTTAAACACGAACACGTATGGGTTACGGTCTAGCCCGTATTTGGCGATGCGTACCCTGCGGGAGTTGGCGTCGCGTGACCGTGTGAGCTATCCTAGAGCCGCCACTATCCTGGAGCAAGATTTGTACGTCGATGACGTCTGCACAGGGGCAGCCAGTGTAGAGGAAGCTCTGGACCGACGTGACGAGCTCATTCAATTGCTGGAACGAAGCGGCTATGAACTACGCAAGTGGATGTGTCCAACTCCCCTGAGTTGATGGCTGGTCTCCCAGATGAGTTTCAACAAGACCCGCACGTTTTTGAGAATCCTGACAACCCTAACATGTTGTCAGTGCTTGGAATTCAGTACCGGCCCGTCCATGATGAGTTTACCTATCGGGTGGTTTTAGAAACACCGAAGGCCTGGACGAAGCGGTCAGTACTGTCAACGATTGCGAGAACGTTCGACCCGAATGGATGGATTTCTCCAGTCACCTTTGCTCTCAAATGTTTTATGCAAAGGCTATGGGCGGCTCAGTTGACCTGGGACACCCACCTCTCAGGTGATTTGTTGACTGATTGGACGCGAATGTTCACCTCGCTATCGGACATAAATAATGTATCGCTGCCGAGGAAATTGGTCCCTGCTGGGGATTACAGGGCAACCCTTCACGGGTTTTGTGATGCCTCTGAAGGAGGGTTTGCGGCAGCGGTTTATTTGCAAACCGTCACCTCCACCGGGGAGGTCGACGTGCGTTTGGTTTTGGCAAAAAGCAAGGTAGCGCCTATTCGGACAAGGATGACGATTCCAAAACTGGAACTGTCCGGGGCTGCTCTTTTGACCAAACTTTTGAATCACACTCTAACAGTGTTGCGTGGGTGAGTGGTTTTGGAGGATACGGTGTACGCTTGGACGGACAGCCAGATTGTTTTGTGCTGGCTGAAGGCTTCGGTCCATAACTTAGAGGTTTTTGTTGCGAACCGTGTCTCCCAGATTGTGTCGTCTGAGGTCCCAATGACCTGGAGACATGTACCAGAAGAATTGAACCCGTCTGATTGTGCATCCAGGGGATGTCAGGCTCCTGAACTCGTTAGACACCATTTGTGGTGGGGACCACCCTGGCTTGCCAAGAGAGAATCGGACTGGCCCCACAGCCATGTAGTAGTATCTTCGGATCATGGCCCCAGAGCGGCCGTGCATGTTCCCAGAAGGCTGAGGACCCTGACGCCGGGTTTCTGCTGGACCGGTATAGCTCACTTGACAAGTTGATAAACGTGTCTACTTGGATTAGGAGATTCGCTCGAAATTGTCGTACTCCTCGCGATCATCGAACGTTGAACCCTATTCTGACTCCGGCAGAGCGAAACGAGTCGCCGTTGAATTTGGTCCGGTTGGTACAGTCCTCGAAGTTTGGGGCAGAATTGGAGATTATACGAAGTGGACGTTCGAAATTGAAGGGAGCCGTCGCGCGTCTTAACCCCTTTGTTGATTCGACCGGGTTACTTCGGGTAGGAGGAAGATTGCGCAATGCGAATCTGTCGTATTCGGCTCATCACCCACTTCTGCTCCCCAAGGGGGGACAGTTAGTTGAATTGCTGGTGACTGATCGTCATATTAAAAACGCGCATGCCGGCTGTAACGCGTTGTTGGCCACGCTCCAGCGGGTGTTTTGGATCTTATCTGCCCGCCGTGCCATACGGAACATCGTGTTTCGGTGCATGCCTTGTTTTCGACTTATGGCTGCCACGATGCAACCTCTCATGGGGGACTTGCCCCCTGATCATGTTAATGAGGTCAGACCGTTTTCAGGTGTTGGTACGGATTTTGCAGGACCGTTTATGGTGAAGAGTTCACGATTGCGTACCGCTAAGCAATACAAGGCGTACCTATGTGTGTTTGTTTGTTTATCCACCAAGGCGGTACATCTCAAGCTCGTTGCTGATCTCTCGACAGAGGCTTTCATTGCTTGTTTGGATAGGTTTGTTTCTCGAAGGGGACTTCCAACTTTGATCCGCTCTGATCGTTATCGTTATTGTTCCGCACCTATGTAGTTAGTGCCGTTGCACTAACTACGTCGGTGCGGAACGATACTTACGAGAGATAGTCAACTTTTTGAATGTAAATAAAGTGGATATTGGAACGGCCCTCTCCCGTCGGGGTATACGGTGGACCTTCAGCCCACCGAGTTGCCCCCACTGGGGTGGGATTTTTGAGGCCGTAGTTAAGTCAGCTAAGACGCACTTGGGGCGTATAGTAGGTCAGACCGCGCTGACTTTTGAGGAGCTCGCGACATTGTTTTGTAAGATCGAGGCCGTTCTCAATTCGCGACCGTTGTGTCCGCTCAGCTCGGATCCAAATGACCTGGAGGCTCTGACCCCAGGCCATTTCTTGATAGGACAGCCACTTAACGCGTTGCCCGAGCACCCCTTCGAGGGAGTGAAATTGTATCGGTTGTCAAGGTATCAGATGTTGCAGCAGTTTACTCAGAATTTCTGGAAGCGTTGGTCGCTCGAGTATCTGCATATCTTACAACAGCGCCTTAAGTGGACTGACAAAACCAGCCCCCCTAGTGTTGGTGACCTCGTTCTGGTTAAGGATGCTAACCTACCGCCACTACGTTGGCGCAGGGGGCGCATTGTTAACTTGTTCCCTGGCAAGGACGGGACCCCCCGGTCTGCGGAGGTTCTAGTAGGAGGCTCGGTTCTAAAACGAGCGGTAACAACGTTGTCTCGGCTGCCCGTAGATTAGGGGACAGGTGGGTGCCTGTCCGGGCGGGTGATTGTTCGATTCCAAATCGATATTCGATCGATGGTTTCGGAACGGCCATTTTGAATTTGACGTTGCTGCCAACCTAGCAGTTTTTGACAACTGCCAGACGAAAGCCCTCGCAATGTAAACGCGTTTTGGATAGGGTATTGAAATTAAATCGCAGTCCATCTGGAGTGTATTCGAGGTTCCCTCAGGATTGTCTATATAGCTGAGTGTGTTGTGGTTCCCCGAACCAGATAAAGTTCGCATTTACGTGGCCGATTGGTTTTTTACCACGTAACATAACCTGTGTTGGAACACTGTGCTGATCGAGGCTGGCCCGCCAGTCACACAGGAGGTTGGCTGAAGAACCTGTCTACCAAGAAGAGCCTAGGGTGCACCCGGGCCTTGCAGAGAGACAGGAGGTTGACGGGACCGAAGCACAGACCAGGTTAGATCGAACCCAATCATTTTAGCTCGGTGAAACGCCGACGTTCACACTTCTTGGCAACTGATCGCTACGCTACCTCGTAGCTGATGGGCCCCTACGAGGTCATTAGGTGCCGAGAAGCCTGAACAAGAAACTAAATGCAAAACAAAACAAAAAGTACCTACCTACACAGAGAAAACTGGAAAGGAATATTAAATCCACCTTGTAAAAGTAATAATGAGAATAAAAGTATTACCCGTCCAACTTGCGACAACACGATGAAATACAACAATATGGTTGAGTACGAGATGTTACTTCTTGGTTCCCGCTGGACCAGCGCGCCTGTTGCTGGGTTGACGCTTGCCATGGGCAGGCCCCGAAGAAGCCGTAACAGCACCTGTAGCAACCACAGCCGGTTTCTTAGCAGAGATGTTAGCCGGTCCGGCCCTAGACAGAGCAGAAGGAGGGAACTTGGCGGTGTGAACCAGGAGCTCCGACATACGCTCCACCTTCTGTCTGGATTTGTCAGGAAGCAGCAAAACGATTCTGCCCTCATTTGTCCAGCAATTCGGCATACCAAAGTGTTTTCTCGCAGCCATAAACACCTCGTGCCTGGATTTTGTAAGAAACTCGGATATAGTTATTCCAGTTCCCTTCAATGCTGTCTTGCCTTTCCAGGCCTCTGATCGTGCACTGAAGTTTGTGAACCTCACCAGCAAAGGACGGGGATTAGATGGCTTTGTAGTAGATCCCAGTCTATGCACTACACTGATGTTGGACACACACCCAGGGGACAACTTCATTTTGTTGGATAATACTACCCTCACTAAGTCATTGGCCTGTTCCTTCTCTTCTTCGGGGACTCCATGAAGAAGGAGCACCTTACGTCTGGACGCCATCTCAAGTCGGTCCTGGCCAGCAAGCAGCAACTCCATCTGAGAGAGCAGCAAGTCAAGGCAATTCCAAGTAAATGCCTTGAACTCAACAAACTCACATGCGATGGTGTTGAAATCGAGTTGGCTGCTGGACGAGGACATGGTGGCAGCCTCCCGAAGCTCCTTCTCATATTGAGACATCCTTGAGTTAAAAGTGGTGGCAATCTTCTCCATGTTATTGTTTAACTTTGTGTATAGGTCCATAGTGAAGTGAAGTTTGATTTCCAGGTATGTTTGCAAGATTATGTATGATTACCCAGTGTTGATGGGGGTCCAGGCCTAGTTTTATAATATAATTATTGACATTAATGTATTAAAAATTATTAAAATGAATTTAAAATTGGGAGTTAATTTTTATAATGTTGCTTGCTAGGCTACCCTCCAAAAAAAAAAAGCTTAGTTGCTTAGTGCAAAGAATGCGGCACAGAGAGATTACGATAACTGTCCCTCAGACAATCATAGAATTCAAATGCGTCGCCTCCAACGAGAGGTTACCAGATGCATGCGAGAGCTCAGAGGCAGTCGCAAGAACGACTTTGTCTCCAGCATAGCCCCAAGTCACACTGCCATATTTAAATTCAGTATATACCTCAAATCCGATGAGATTGTTCCCATGCCCCCCCCCCCCCCCCCTGAAGCGGGATAACCAACCCGCAGCCTTCGATGACGACGAAAAGGCCGAATGTCTTGCCGATAGTCTAGAAACCCAGTGCACTCCCTCCTCTCAACCAATAGACCCCGATCATCTTAACATGGTCAACTCTGAAGTTGAGCATAAAAGCTCTCTCCCTCCCATTGACTCCCTTCCCGAGATCACCCTTGAGGAAGTGCAAAAAGTAATAAAGGAACTCAAACCTAAGAAATCTCCGGGGCTTGATAAAATCACTAATATGGCAATTGAATCTTTCCCCCTCAGACTCCTAACAACCCTTACGGTAATTTTCAATGCCTCCCTCCGTCTCTGTGCCTTTCCAACCGCATGGAAAGAAGCTGAGGTTATTGGCTTACACAAACCCCGGAAAGATCGAACCGACCCCACTTGCTATCGCCCCATTAGCTTACTCTCTTCAATAGACAAAGTCTATGAATGGCTTATTCTCAACTGACTCAAAGACATTTTCACAGATAAAAACCTCATACCCAACGAGCAGTTTGGCTTTAGACCCAAACACTCGTGCGTCCAACAGGTGCACCGCATAACGGAGGACATTTACAAAGGATTCCATGCATCGGCAAAGTCTAAAGATACCGGTGCCATATTCTTTGACGAAGCGAAAGCTTTTGACAAAGTTTGGCACAATGGTCTTATTTATAAACTTTACCAACTCAACCTCCCCGATAGGCTTGTACTCATTATCAAAGACTACCTCACTGAGCGCAGTTTTTGCTATCGAGTAGAAAAATCGCGGTCTAGGCCCCACCCCATAGCCGCCGGAGTCCCGCAAGGCTCAGTTCTCTCCCCCACCCTCTTTTCACTTTACGTCCAAGACGTCCACCACACGCCATACGTCGAGCTAGCCCTTTACGCTGACGATACGGCGCTCTATTACACCAGTAGAAAGAGGGCGCGCGTTTGTCAAGTACTCCAGAAAGCAGTAACCGACCTCGGTGAATGGGATCTCAAATGGAGAAAAGAGATGAACTCAAACAAACTCAAACTCAAAAGTACTTTATTACTGTAGATATTTACATATACTTAGCAAACGTCATTTTTTGCCTCTTCTCTACATTGGACCACTGTGGGAGAAGAAGGGCGTAGAAACTCCCACAGATTTATTTTTAGATCTCTTTTAAAAATAGGTTGTGCTTAACTAATACAATTATGATTTATTTTTATTTAATAAGCTGGAATAAATAATTACAAAATTATTAACAGCAAGGTCTGTGTTGAGCCAAATTAACCCCATACAGTCCTGTCATTTAAGTAATCTTGAACATTGTAATATCCCTTTTTCGACAAAGTCGCTTTAACATGCTTTTTAAATTGCTCAAATGGCAATTTCAAAATCTCCAGAGGTATCTTATTGTAGTAGAGAATGCACTGACCCTTGAAAGAATTGCTAACCTTCGCGAGTCTAAAACGGGGCGCACATAGTCTGTGATTATTTCTTAGGTAAACATTACAGCTATCGCTAAGTTTGGAAAATGTTGTAAGGTTCTTGCGTACATACATTATATTTTCGAAAATAAATTGACTAGCTACTGTTAGTATGTCAATTTCTTTAAAAAGCTCTCTTAAGGAGTCTGTTCGTTTAAAATTATAAATTGCTCGAATAGCTCTTTTCTGTAAAATAAAAATAGTTTGAATATCCGCTGCTTTCCCCCACAACAAGATACCATAGGACATCACACTATGAAAGTAACTAAAATATACTAGCCTAGATGTAGCCACATCCGTGCTTTGTCTGATGTTCCTAACAGCGTAAGCCGCAGAACTTAATTTACCAGCCAATTCATCTATGTGGGGTCCCCACTGCAATTTGCTATCAATGGTTACTCCAAGAAACTTCGTATCATTTACTAATTCTAACGTGCTGTTGTCTAACACTAAACTGGTCTCAACTTGCCTGACATTTGGAAGTGAGAATTTGATACACTTGGTTTTACCAGCGTTTAACAATAAATTATTAACTGTGAACCAATTCAAGGTTAAAGACAATACATCATTAACATCATCAAATTCTCCTTTTTGTCTTTCAATTTTGAAGACCAGTGAAGTATCATCAGCAAACAACACTATGTCAGTTAATTTCTCCACCATGAAAGGCAGATCATTAATATATACCAGGAATAAGAAAGGGCCCAATATGGAACCTTGTGGAACGCCCATTTTAACACCCGATCCATCAGATTTTACGCCGTTAACTTCTGCCTTTTGAATTCTATTGCTTAGGTATGATCTCAGTAGATCCAACGCTTTATTTCTAACTCCGTAATGATTTAATTTAATTGATTTGATTTTCAAAGTTCTTTATTAATGTAAGATTACAAATAGGTACACATCCTTAACACTGTCGAGGGTATACAAACATAATTTTAGCCGTTTTGCAGGATAAAAGCCTTTAGGAAAACTTATAAATTATACATTACTTATCTAGACCTTAATAACTAATTAAACAGTATATTGATTTTCTGCTTTTCTAAAGTATGCACACTTGTATGTGTTACATTTTTTTGGACATCAATACCTAACTTGATAGGTACACCTACACTACAATACAAGTAGCAAGGACATGAGACATAATAATTAAGGGTTACAATAAACAAGGCACGACGTTGTTATACCTAACTGGGTAAATATGTCGGTGTTGTTTTGCAATAAGCTGGCGAATTGGACAAAGTAATAGAAATTATTTAGCATAGATACCCTCTGTTGCTGGGTCGGCCGGCGCGCGAGCCGGTCCACCCAGCGACAGCAAGGTGTGCAGTACACTGTTCGGCACACGCACACACGCACCACGTACGATGAGCGAGAACTAGTTCGGACAATGCTGACCGACGACGCATGGCTAGCACCGCTCGTCGCAGCCAAGAATATAGTGATGGGGGAGGCGGTATCGCTTATAAGTATCGATGTACTTTAAATCCCGCCATCGAGAACGTCCTATACTGGAAATCAAATTATTTGAGTGATTTGGAGTTTTGTTTAAGTACAATGTTTTAGTTTGTTTAAGTATGAAATCTTTTATATTTGGAAGTAATATTCTAGAATGAAGGGACTTTAAATTTATATAGAAAGGAGTGTTATAGGAAATTTTAAGGGCTTTGTTTTGAATAGTTTGAAGCTTTCTGTAGTTTGACTCACAAGTACTGCTCCAAACTGGTGAAGCGTACGTAATGCAGGGTCGAACCAGAGTACAATATATACGGAGTTTTGTCGTAGGACTTAAATTGCTTTTTCTGTTGAGGACAGGACTAAGTGCGTTTAAAGCTTGAGTGCCTTTAAGATAGAGCTTATTAATATGCTGAGACCAGTTAATCCTCTCGTCAATGTGGACTCCAAGATATTTGACAGATTTCTGCCACGGTATATGGTGGCCATCTATAACCAGTTTGTTGTTGGGTTGTTTTCGTTTTCGAGTAAACATGATCGCCTCCGTCTTAGAAGAATTTAGTTTAAGCTTCCATTTACGGAAATACTCTGACAACAGTTCTATAGATAGTTGAAGTCGATCAATGATTAGATCAACATCGCTAGCCGTCGTGTAGGATGCTGTATCGTCCGCGAAGCAGGCTAAGTGCGTGCGGGTCTGTTTAGGCATATCGTTTAGATATATTAAAAAGAGTGTAGGACCGAGGATGGACCCTTGTGGAACCCCTGCAGGGATGGGATACAAATCAGATGTGTGGTCACCTATATGTACCCTGAAATGCCGATTATGGAGATATGCCTGAACAATTTTCGCAAGATCTAGATGTACGCCGATGTCTAAAAGTTTGTGTAAGAGCCCATCATGCCAGACAGTATCAAAGGCTTTCTCAATATCTAGGAGAAACATTCCTGTAGAGTTGTTGGTGTTTATGTTATGTATAATATGCTCACACACTCTGGCTAATTGCTGGATAGTTGAGTGACCACTTCGGAATCCAAACTGTTCGTCTTTAAGCTTATGGTTGATGCATTTATTGAGACGGTCTCTGATGGAGCGCTCCAGTAGCTTGCCGAGAGTTGGTAACAAGCTGATAGGTCGGTAATTTGATGGTATAGTGTCATCTTTGCCAGGTTTTTTCAGTGCAATCACCTTACCAGTTTTCCAGAATTCTGGAAAGTATCCGAGTACTAAGCAGCCATTAAAGATTTTAGTGAGAAGAACAACACATCTCTGCGGAATATTTTTTAAGAGTGCATTATGAATGGTATCAACTCCAGGAGATTTACGAGCCTTTAATAGCCGAATGTGCTTCCAGATTTCTTTAGGAGAAACAGGATTTTGTAATGTACGTATGGTATGATCATCTAATCTGTTTATCGAAGTAGAAACATCATTCACTACTTTATTTCCCGAAGTAGACCAATCTAGCGTGAGGCACATGTTTTTATAAAAAGCTTCAGCCAGTTCGTTACACTGTTCCTGCGCGTTGCCTGTTATGGAGCCATCTTGTTTGGTCAAGGGAGGCATGGTAGATGGTTTTATTTTAAGAGACTTTACTACCCTCCAAAGATCTGCACTAGGGTTATCCACGTTTGAGAGTTTCCTGCTCCACTCAGCATCATAAAATGTTATGATCGCATTTTTTATTCTTGTTTGGAGAATATTAATGTTCTGCCTCAACTCTTTTCTGGTAGCGATGTTGATATTGCGCACCTCCTGACTACGAAGACGATTTTTCTTTTTAATTAATTGCTGGATGAAGCGAGGAAGTTTTCTAGGCTTGCTAACAGACGTAGACACAGGTACATGTTTATCCCTAGCGGATACTAAGACTTCTGAGAGATTAGTAACAGCATTATCAACAGCTTCTATGGAGTTAAAAGTTTTGCAAGAGAGGGAAATATTTTGATTTATAAATTTTCGAAACGCAATCCAATCGGCATCGGCATACTTATAAAAAGTGCGATTAGTTTGAGTGTAGGCTCCATCCAGCGTAAAGAATACAGGGAGATGATTAGAAGATAACGCGGTTATGGTTTCCACATCACTGATGTTGGGTACGTTATGGGCGATTATCAAATCGGGTTTTGTGTGCTGGTTTTCTGGACGATAATGGACCAAAGTTGGTTTTAAGGGAGCATGTATTATAAAGTTTTTCTTTAACATCTGCTTGAAAAGTGTCTTCCCGTTGCTGTTTGAACCACTTATGCACCAGTTGGGGTGCCTTGCGTTAAAGTCCCCCGCCAGAATCACTCGAGGACCCAAGCTTAAAAGCAAATCCAAATCTAGTGGGAGTAATGGGAGGTTTGGGGACTGATAAATGGATAAAACTATGTAGTGTAAACCAGATATGTTTATGGATATGCCAACTGCTTCTATACTTTTTGTAACTGGAAGTGTCAATGTTGAATGAATAATATCGCGCTTTACTAGTAACGCAACGCCTTGTCCGCGGCCATTAGTATGCTTATCTTTGCGATAACAAACATATCCCGGGGTATTAAGGGAAGCAGAAACAGCCAGTCTAGTTTCCGAAATAGCAATCAAATCAGCATTTAGCATGTGTGTTGACAAGTCAAGCAATTCACCTATCTTGGTACGGACGCCATCGGCATTCCAGTGAATAATGCGTAACTTACAATTATTAGACATATTTACCCAAATGAGAAACAATAAGTGTGACTTTATCTAGCATGGTTTCGCAGGATGAGAATTCCCGTTTAACGAGCTTGATGATGGATAAGATTTGTAGCATTTCCGATATGACAGGATCCTCTGGTTCTTGTTGATCTGGTCGATGGTGAGTATCTATGCGCACGTTTGTTTTGGCAGATGGTTTTATGTACTTTACTGGTTTCTTGCCACTGGTGATATCAGCCCAAGATCTTCCATCTTCCGGGCGAATTACAGATTTTCTTGCAGTCTTATGTTGGAGAGCTTTCTTGGTGTCTATTTGTTGGACATACTTTAGTCGTTCTTTGCACTGACGATAATTTGCTGGGTGGGGCTCATTACAATTGCAACATAGGGCTGTGGTTGTGCGGTCCTTCTTAGGGCAATCTTTAGTCGCGTGAGGTTCAATGCATTTAACACATCTCTCCGGTAGGTTGCAGTTTCTTGATGCATGACCAAATCTTTGGCAACGATAGCACTGAGTGCCGGATGTATTGTTGGATTTATACTTCTGCATTTGAATTGAGCAGTTACACAAATACTTCACTTGTCGAAACTTGACGATGTCCGTCCCAGGTGGTAATTGGATTAGTATCGGTGGAAACAAAGATTCCTCTCCAGAGGCTCGCTTCAGTTTGGTAACGACAGCATTTGGGAATCCGAGTGAATTTAATTCTTCTCCAACACTGTCTATTATCGTAGCAGGTAGTCCGTGGATAACCACCTTAGCCATTTTCTCTTCCTTCCGCGTATAGGTATGAAAAGAAACATTTTCTTTCGTAAGTCCAACTTTTATAAGCTGGTGATCTTCGTTAGTGTAGCAAATAATTGCTACTTTGCCATTCCCTCTGTATTGCAAGTGGAAGCGTTTAGCATGTGTTGATATCATTGACACTACAGATTGATGGGTCCAATCTTCCTTGAGTTCAATAAATATAGGAGGAACCTTATTGGATCTGGCCCTCTTGGTGGTTGTCGGTGGTGCTGGGGTATCAACTGAGCTGTCGTCCTCGACGTCATCTGCAAGATTTTTGTAGCGGTTGCTGAGCGGGATATTCTGGTTGGCGGTCGGCATGCGCCTGTGGGCTATACGCTTCGGTTTATTCCAGGTATCTGAGTGGGTATCATCTCGCGTTCTTTTTGCCGAAAGGCTTTCGGTAGATGAGGTTCTTGTGATCAAATATTTTTCCATAACGATAACCTAATCGCTATCGATACTCGATGCCCGATAATGATACTCTGGTATCCCCATCACTATAGCCGCGGTGCTTGTGTGAGTTGACACACTAATACGTTGTTGTGGATAATACTAGCACTCTAATAAACGCGTGTGTCTGCTGCGAGAGCCAGCGGAATACTGATCCGATAGCATCCTGTGCGGCCTCCCATGCAGAATAAATATGAGATGTACGGGTAATACGCAGGTATTACCCTTACATCTCATTATATCCGTAGTCGATTTACCCCTAGTGAAACCGTATTGTTTGGCGTGGAGTTGTTTTGTACGGTTGAAGTGTGAGAGCATTTGATTGAGTATAATCTTTTCAAATATTTTTCTTAGTGTTGGAAGAACAGATATTGGTCTGAAATTTGAAGGATCACCCTTATCTCCCGACTTGAACAGAGGCATCAGTTTACTGTGTTTCATGAGGTCTGGGAAAGCCCCATCGTCAACACATTTATTGAATATATAAGCTAAGTGTGGGGCTATAACTAGAATTACTGAACCAATGACTTTGACTGATATACCCCACAGGTCTTCCGTATTTTTTAAGTTAAGTAATTTAAACGTTTTGACAATGTCCTGGGGATATATGATGAAATTTTAAATACACATTACTGGCGCTAGTGTTATTTTTTAATAAAGTCTCTGCTTCATATGGAGATGAATTTATACGGTCTGTTGTGAATAAGGGTATTTTGGTGAAGAATGTTTCAAAAGCTCGAGCAACATCAGCGCTGGATTTAACAACATCATCACCTATCTTTAGGCAGAAATTATTGTCCCTTGGTATAACTTTGCCAGTTTCGCGGTTTATTATTTGCCAAACTGTTTTCATTCTATTATTTGAATTTTGAATTTTTCTATAAATGTGTAAAGTTTTTGCAGTTCTACAAACCAACTTGAAAGTTTTGGAATATTTTTTAACGTAGTCATGAAATTTTCGATCAAAGTTATAGGTTTTTAGTTCATAAAAGTCATATAAGATAACTCTACTTTTACGAATTCCAAACGTTGCCCAGTCATTAAATTTAGATTTACCGTTGTAGTCACTGACTTTCTTTAATTTAAAAACTTTATTGAATTCTGTCTGAATAATGCTGAAGAAGTCTGAGTAGATTTTGTTTGGGTTCTGTTCATCAAAATCCGGTACTGGCAAATTTATATCAAACTTTTTCATGTACGTCTCTAGTCTAAGGGATGTAAAAGGCCTATAAAATGATGGATCAGTCCTATTTTTACTGGCAATTGGGAATGAAACTGTTTGACCACTGTGATCGGAGGGTAAGCAGTTAATTACATTTTTACTTGTGAATGCACAGTCACAAAATACGTTATCTAAGCAAGTTTGGCTGTTAAGTGTAATTCTAGTCGGCTCTAGAAATATATGACATAAATTAAATGATTTGAACAGAGTTATTAATCGTTGTTTCAATGTTGTATCTACATGCAAATCTACATTAAAATCGCCACAAATAATTAACTTTTTTCTGCTATTACAAAGTATAATGAGGGCATCCTCCATAATTTTCTCGAACCCCGAGAAAAGCGCAGCCATGCTTTTCTCAAGGGGTAAGACTCGAGCTGACCGCGCGTCCTCTTCACTACCAGAAATCACCCTCTTTGACCGCCCCATCCCCTGGGAAAATAAAGTGAAGTATTTAGGCGTGACATTAGTCTCCCGATTAAACTTCAAATCCCACATTAAAACGGTCCGCGACAAAGCAGCCTTCTACATGAGTAGGCTTCACCCGCTCATGAGAAGTAAAAGCAATCTCCCATTGCGCTGCAAAATAACTCTATTTAAAACTTGCATCCGTCCGGTCTTCACGTATGCAAGTCCAGTCTTTGCACACTGCTCCCACTCCCTTAAGCCCCTTCAGGTTTTACAAAACCGCTTCATGCGAAAAGCCGTAGATGCCCCGTGGTACATGCGCAACGTAGACCTCCATAGTGACTTTAGACTCCCCATAGTAAAGCAATATATGAAAGAAGCGTCCGAACGCTTCTTCATTAATGCATCTAGCCACCCAAACCCGCTTATAGTACAAGCATCCCTTTATGATCCGACCCCAGATATAAATAAGAAACACCTTTTCAAAAGGCGCGCCAAAGACGTCCTCCTAGAACCGGAGGACGATATCACGAAAGCTCTTAAAGCCCAACCACCCCCCGCCCCTCAGGCACGTCAACTTGACGAAGGCTGTGTTCCCGAAGCACTACAGCGTCTCAGATACCAAATTTGGATTAAAAGAGATCGCCGTCTTGATTCGACGAACACACAATCTCTCCCTGCCCTGTTCTTTACATTAATTATGATTGTGCCTTTTTCTTACTAACTACTTACTAAAATTATTCAAACTTAGTGATAGTATATCAAATAGGTCCCTTTTCGACTAAAACATCTGATGGTAATAAATTTTAATCTGGAATGTGTCACTTCAGTTCTAATTATCCATTAAATTCAAATATAATTTTATTTATAAGTCTTTAATTCCAAAGTAGAATAATAATAACCAGCTTCATTTTAAAATATGCCCGTATTTTACTGAAAATTAATATTATTACTTTTTTATGCCCCTTATTCTTTATAAAAATGAAGAAAAGAGTTGATATAATTTTAGAACAGCTGCACAAAAAGAAGAAAACTGACGTAAGTACATCGATAAAAAAAATACTATTGTTTACTACTTATTGTGTTCTTATTCTTTTATTGTAGATGTTCTGATTTCATACCTACTTGGCCACTTTCTGGTAACAATAATTTATCTTCTGATATTTTCAGTTAAACGTGACCAGACTTACTATAAATGATAAAAGCGTGGATGAGGATGTACCAATGCGCATTGAGTCGAAACTTACCTGTGAAGTGGTTTGTACCATACAAAAAAAACAAATTATTATTATTATTGTTATTTTTATACAATCTTCTAATATTCATTCTTCTTTTTATAGAGCGAAACGAATAAAGAAAATTTGAGCTTTAATCCAGATGATATGAGTGAAGCACAAAGAGAGCGGAAGATTAGGATGGTAAGAACGGGACTAATCGTGAGAGGCACATTAACTACATTCACTTGACAACCTTAACTCCAACAGTATGCATAAATCATAAATTTTATTTTCAAACTCACTTTTAATAATAATAATAATAATAATAATACCTTGGACACTATTTACACACATTGATATAGCCCCAAACTAGGATTCCCTGTATCTTGGGTACTAAACAACGACATACATACTTATATAAATAAATATTATACTTAGATAGATAAACACCCATGACTAGGGTACAAACATCCGTTCTCATCAAACAAACATTTGCCCCCACCGGGACTCGAACCCGGGACCCTTGGCTTCGTGGGCAGGGTCACTGCCGACTCGGCCATTCGGGTCGTCAAGAATTTTTGAATTAATTCATTAGTACACTAATTTAATTCAAAAGTGAGTTCGAAAATGGAGTCATTGGCAACCGCGAAGCGTGTTTAGGTGGTCAAGTAAAGTGTTAATTAGTGTTTTAGTGTTAGTGTAATTTAGTGAGTGTGCCCTTCAAAATTAGCATCATGGTATTAAATCAATCTGATTGGTTAGATTGGGTATGTTACTAAAACAATAGGTTTACTGGGTAGCTTCTTGCGAAAAGTTTAGCCATCGCCATTTTAATTAAATACTCGTAATTTCGCAGGAGAACTTAGAAAATGAAACTTGTCGTCCAACAAGTCCTTCGATAATCGAAGATACACCACAAATAAGGGTATACTATTAATGATTACCCTGCGTTATGTGACCGGTTTAGCATGTTACCACTAAGAGATAGGCGTGTACTGGCTGACATGTCACTACTACACGATGTGTGCTCCGGCGCACTAGACTGCCCTAGATTGGTAACAGACATGCTGATCCTTGCTGTCCCGAAGAAACGTACACGACACACGAAAATGTTTTTTGTACCATCCGATCGCACTAATTATGCCTCTAACAGTACATGTCATAGGATTCCTAGATCTTATAACAAACGTTTCCCGGACCTTGACCCATTTAGCAACTCAAAAGGTGCATTTAAACGATTAGTTACACTTGAGTTGCTGGATGAAACTTAATCTGTCTCATTCTGATTCTGATTTATCATTATAAACAGCCCCATGTAAGCCCTCTCCCCCCCTACTTCATTCTGATAACGTAGGTAAATTACTCACCTTCTTTGCTCCAGCCGTATGCGAATGCCTAACTATCAGAACTCCCAATTAATAAACTTTCATGCTTGTGTTTCTCTACTGGATCCCCCCGAAACACACATGCACACACACAAACACTTACACCCACACTTTCACTAACTTGTTGTGTATTACCCACTGTACCTACTGTATTTCGAAAATTAATGCCTTTTATATCTTAAGTTCTACATAGTATAATCCTTAATTGGCTCAATTCTAAGTTTACTTATAAGTTTATTGTATTTGAACGGCTGTGGATTTTTGTTAAATTAATAAAAAAAAATAAAAAAAATCGCAGTTACATGCACGATATTCGTAATGGGGGAAGTGACATGGAGAGTAGGGTTGGTATTTACCTCACGGCTAAAATTACTGAGTACATAACTGAACTTCTGAAAGAAGGTAACGAGAAGACTCAGAAAGAGCATTAAAATTTCTCGCCCCTAAAAATCTTACCGGAAAATACGCAACAGGACTTTCTGAATGAAAACGAAGCAGTAAGTATCTTTATGTTGTTATTTAAGTTTATAAAATAAGTTATTAATATTATTATACATATAAATTATATACTCGTAATGAATTTCCTGTTTCAGCGGCCTACAACATCTGATGTTTTGAAGCTGAAAGGCGTGTCGTGAAGAATACACAAAATGAGACAATTATCCCTGAAGACAACGCAGAAAATCCTATCTTGATGCTCGATAAACCTTTAATATCAAAAGGTCGTACTGAAACATTACCACCGAAATGCTACCGCATATCTCCTATGAAAACAAAAGAAAGTGATCCAGATCTGAGCGACACCGAAACAACATTCAGAAGAAGACCTTGTTCACTTCTTGACGATGCATTACGCAGGAGATCATCTTCTAGTAGCAGTAGAAGCAGTAGCTGCAGTACAGTAGTAGCTACTTCTGCTCCAGCTCTTCAAGTTTGGACACACCAACGCGAGTGCCACAGTCAGAAGTAACCCCAGCAGTACAGCCAACAACATCCGGAAACTCGGATACTGCAAAAAGATCTCGCAAGCGTCAGAGAAATCCCGAAGCCTCGAATTATTTTCAGGAAATTAATATTTGGATTCGTTAACAAAAAAGGAACTAAGCCAGAGATACATATGCGGCGCACATTTTTATTCATCAAGCCTAAATCGTGGGAATATGAGGATCCTATTGAAACGACCAGCTGTACCAATTCATTTCTAATGCACTGACGATGCAGAAGAAACGGGTGTCATTGAGACAGGTCTGTATATATATATTTGAGAATATTGATTCATTAATTCTAATTATGACACTTTAGGGTTCGCTATCTAATAGTTTTTTTTTAAAAACTGCTCAGAAAGTATATCATTGTCGTCATCGTCTCTAGCCTTCTAGGAGGTGTATGTACTTAATCCGCAGAGAGACTGTCGCGTGATACCTAAACGTCATACTATACTAGCTTAAGTAATGTCAATGATCGTATAGGCCCATTCCGCAGTAAGTTCTCTTCGTATTAAAGTTAAACTTTTATCTGCCTAAAGTTTCATCAGCCTAAATCGCGTTTTGCCTAAGCCTACATTTGCAAACATATTTGTGATTACTTATTGACATTTGATCTGGAGTGCTCTATGTTATATAATAAAATAAATAAACATGTGGTTGCATCATCCATCAAAATTTATCAAGGAGGAATCAAACAATACAATCAATGTGCGATTGCAGACTTAATATCTTATGTCAGGTCATAAACATAAAATGCATTTATTGGTTTAAAATGAACTCATATGATGTTGTTTTTGTCAAAAATACAAAGGGAACTCAATATTTTCTTAAAGACGGCAATGTCTGTACTAAGTTCGGCTTAGTTCGGCTCGAGCACTCGCCTAGGCAACCCGTCTGCTCGTTCATTTAGTCACTTCAGATATATTCAACCTTTTATTAATATCTTCTCAAATTGTTTTTCAATACTTATAACTATGAAGGAGTGCGCGTTGTGTAACTCAGACTTCAACCACGGAGTGCAGTGCACGTCCTGCAAGAAATATCTGGACTTTCCTTGCGAAAAAAGAAATATATAACTGAATTAGGATACCGGAGGCTGGGTACTGACAGAAGAGCCGCCTGGAAATGTCCCACTTGCAGGATTTCTTACCCTGCTGCACCTAGTATGGCACCCGAAACAACATCGCTGGACGTCATCCTCAATGAAATTCGTGGCCTAAAGCTTCAACTTTCTTCCCTTCTAACCCTTCTGCAAGACGTAAAAGCTATTAAAAGCGAAATCTCCGATCTCAAAGCTTCTTGCGATTTTAACAGCGCGAAATTGGATAACTTTACATTGCGGCTGGTTAATGTGGAATCAAAACTACCTGAGGTCGTGCGCATCCAGGAGACTGTCGCCAATACCCAGGAGGCGCTGGCTCAAGTGAGGAACGATTTTTCGGCGAAGGAGCAGTGGGCCCGTTTAAATAATGTCGAAATTAAAGGGGTTCCTCTGAAACAGGGAGAGAATCTCTTCTCCATAGTTGAATCAATTGGAAAGGCGGTTGACTATAACTTCCTGAAGTCTCAAATAAACTACATCTCAAGAATTGCAGTGCACAATTCCAAGGAGAAATCCATTATTCTGTGCTTCATCAACCGGTACGTCAAGGAAGAGTTTGTGGCGGCGGCACGCGCAATTAAATCCTTAACAGCAGATAATCTTGGATTTGAAGGTAACTCGGAGGGCGTGTTTATTAACGACCATCTGACTTCCGACTACAAGAAGTTATTGACACACGCGAAGTCACTTCTCAAGGCCAAAGACTACCGTTACATTTGGGTCAAATATGGGAAAATCCACGTCAGGAAAGATGACACTTAACATGTGAAAATTATCAACTGCGAGAATGATTTAAACAAACTTCTTTAAGGTGTTTCTTATTGTGTTTGCTTAAGATATTAGATTTTCTATTTGTAAACTTTTTTCCGCATGCACGCATAATTAAGCTTCTCTTCGATGTTAAAAGGTTCGCAAACTCTGCTCTGCCATACAGTCACACTGGTACAGGCCAAACGCCTCGCTTTTGTTACCTGCCGTGCGCATGCGGACATTCAACTTTTTGTCCGACCCCGCTCAAAGTAACCGCTGCCGAACCGATATCTGTCTCGCTTGCACTCGCGGGTGACAGGTATTGTTGTTGTTGCTTATTCTGCTGCCTCCCCGCACTTGGTTTTATTTTAATCTTGTCTAGCTAGCTACTTATCGCTTTTTTTGGTGTTCGCTTTACGTACTTATTTATTGCTTTGTACCGCCCAATATTTTACAATCAATTTATAGTTTTATACGCGTTTTTATTAAGCACATTATTTTAGTGGAGCTATGTTTATATTATATTATCATGCAATTTTTTATTTTTATCAGTAACTTTAATGGATAACTGTGTAACTGGCCGTGAAATATGTATTTATTACCAAAATGTACGCGGGTTACGCTCTAAAACTACAACCTTCTCGTAACTTATCTGTGCATTCATACTGCTTTAATACTGCTGCTGCTTACCGAGACATACATACATAGACAGTATAGCCGATGCTGAGTTGTTCGATAACCGGTACGTGGTCTGCAGGCGGGATCGCAATTACGTTCAAACGGGACAGGGCCGTGGAGGAGGTGTATTGGTTGCCGCGCGAAAGGATTTATTTGTTACTCCCCAATCGCAATTTTGCGCCTCTGCCGAAGACATATGGATCTCAATTACACTCAAATGTAAGAATGTTAAAACACCTATTAAACTCCACTTATGTTAATTGTATTTATGCAGTCAACTAGGGTTATTCTTTCTCTCAACAGTTATCGAATTTCTTCAACAAGTTAGATCAAAATATTTTAAATAATAATCCTCTTGATAAATATCTAATTATAGGTGATTTTAACCTCAGCGGCATAATTTGGCTTCCTAATGACGAAAATGCCTTTTCACCAAACAATTACTGTACACCAGACAATTTATTGTTCATTGATGAACTCAGCACTCACAACTTCCGACAGAATAATGGCGTGCTAAACAAATTTGGTAGGATTTTAGAGCTGGTCTTATCTAGTGAATATAATATATCAGTTAGCGAGTGTGATGATCCGTTGGTGCCTATTGATCCCCACCATAGTGCCTTAACCATCGTATTATCCCTCCTAAACTTTGACCTCTTAAAAACGGCTCCAAGCATTGTATATCATTACGGCAAAGGAGATTACGACTCGATCAATAATGAAATACTGGATATCGATTGGACCACAACATTTTCAGGCATGTCTCAGGCATGATTCTACGTCATTTTTTTACAAAACTTTTAATGATCTCCGCGATAACCATATTCCATCAAAACGTTAACTCACAGCTTATTTCCCAAATGGTATTCCCAGTCATTAATTAAAGCTATCAAAGAGAAACGAAAGTTCGAACGAAAATACACAAAATTTATAAAAATAGATGTGATTTAGAATCATACAACATACTGCGTAAGAGAATTAAAAAAATAGAATCTCTCTGTTGCCATAAATATATTTCGTCGGTAGAAGATTCCATTCAAAAAAACCCTAAAACATTTTGGACTCATATTAAATCAACGCGCAACTCAAATGGCATACCCAGTGTAATGAATTATGGATCTGATGTTGTTGACTCGGGTGAGAGCATTTGTAACGCCTTTTCAAATTACTTCCAATCCAATCCATTCTTACATCCTGACTCACCTTCCGCAAACAGTCAATCAACATTGCTGCCCTCTTCTGTAAATTTGCCCGATCCCGATTCTGATATTTCTTCTGTTGAGATTGACATAACTGTGGTGCGCGAATTACTACTTAAGTTGGACCCTTCTAAATCCGCGGGCCCTGATCATATTCCCGCGCGCTTTCTTATTAACTGTGCTAAAACCATATCATTACCGAATACCCTTCTTTTAAAAAAATAATTATCAGTCTGTACGGTCCCTAATATCTGGAAATCAGAAGTCCCTAATATATCACCCCAGTTCACAAAAAAGGACAATAATCAGACATTTTGAATTACAGACCCATTTCCAAACACTGTTTAATTTCAAAAGTATGAGAAAATAGTTTACAATAAAATTTACGCTACACTTAAAAATTCGTTTAGTGATTTTCAGCATGGTTTTTTGAGGGGGCGCTCGATAGTATCCAACTTGGTTTTGGTAAACGATAACCTTACTGCTACTATGGACAAAGGGAAACAGGTTGACGTTATATATACCGATTATAGTAAGGCATTTGACAGAATTAATTATAAGCTCCTTCTAATCAAACTACAAAATATAGGTATAAGAGGCGATCTGCTCAGGTGGTACTCGTCATTCATAAGTAATCGTTCACAGGCTGTGGTAATAAGCAATTACATGTCTAGCTGGGTATCAATCCCTAGCGGTGTTCCCCAGGGTTCACTGCTTGGACCTTTACTTTTTGTTATCTTCGTGAACGACATAAATTCATGTCTTCACTCTCAAGTTTTTTCTGCCATCTCTTCACAGGAAGATATCGACGCCCTTCAGGCAGATCTGTCTCGTCTTGACCACTATTGTTGTCTTAACCAACTGGACCTCAACCCATCTAAATGTTTTTCTGTTACTTTTAGCCGTAAGAGGGTCTTTGTACAGTCTTCATATTGTTATACCCTAAAAGATCATGCAATTGAAAGGAAAACTCACGTCAAAGATCTTGGAGTCATGCATGACACTAAACTACTATTTTACAGTCATTTTTACATTGTTGCAGCCAAAGCTTATAGGGCCCTGGGATTTGTGATGCGTAGTTCGGTGGGATTTGCCAGAGCTAAAACATTGAAAATATTATATTGCACTTTTGTTAGAAGTCACCTGGAGTACGCGTCTCAAGTCTGGAACCCGAATTACCAGGTATAAATTACTCGTCTTGAGATCATACAAAATAATTTTTTGAAATTCCTGTACTACCGTTTAAAGGATACTTTTAACTCCTCGAACTACCTAAATGTCTGTAAGAAACACCACCTTTTACCTCTTGAACTAAGACACGAGATATTACGCTGATATTAAGTATCTGCTTAAAATTGCCTCGGCTAAGATAGATTGTCCCCAACTTTTTGCTAAGCTCTCGTTAAAAGTTCCTCAAAGGAATTTCAGGAGTAACCCTACCATCTATTTACCGGAAGCGAATACCAATTACAGGCTGAATAGTTACTTATGGCGTGCGTGTAAAAAATATAACCTGCTTAGCAAGCAAGTTGAGCTGGACCTTTTCTGTACCAGTGTACCATCAGCGAGGCGGATTTTAAGCGAGCGGTTTTTTGAGTCCACATAATATTCTTAGTTAGATATTCTGTTGCGGTAATTAATACCAATTCGCCAATAGTTTGAGCGAGGTTAATAATGCGTTGCTTAGTGCTTCTAGTTTTAATTAATATGTGCAGTGGGTGGCCAAATTATTAGTTACACTGTAGTTTTTCTTAATAATTAACATTCAAAAACTATTAATGTACCTATAAATTTATTTCTTCTGCGAGATATTTTTGTATTATAATTGGGAGAAGGAAAAGTAAAGGAATTGTGGTACCTTACTTGCGCTGGTCTTCTACCCAGGAGATAGGTTATGATTTTCACATTAATCCAAATAGGTTTTCACAAACACTACACTGCACCGGTGCTAGGTTAATAACACAATCACTAGGTAGCGTAATTAGCGTTTGTAGGAATTTTCTTGTGGGGAGCGTAGTGGTTTGCCCCTTATGCGCGCGCGTCTCGATCTGAACTGGTTCCGTCAGGAAAGGAACGAACGAAAGGATGCGAAAGGAAGAGTGAGTGTTTGAATGAGTGATGAATGCGTAGTGAGGGTAGCAGTACTTAAATAATAGATAAATTGGTAATATTTTATATTTTGGCGAAGACAAGTCTGCCGGCCTAGAGGTTTCCTCTATATTAAGCTACAAGTTAACAGAGAATGTTAAAAATTAGTAAGTTAAAAAGTTAACAACAAAATAGATTCAAATGCCAAAAAACCAGGACTTATATACTAATTTAAGATAAATTGAGTTTAGTTTATTGAGTAGGCAAAGTACAAACTCGGATTACTGGACATATATAGCTTCCAGAGGCAGTGCGAACTTTAACAGCTCTAACTACATTGTCCTTTCCGGGATAGAGTTCATCAATAACTCCAAGAGGCCAACACAGAGGATGAGCATTATTATCTTTTATAACCACGACTGTGCCTAGTTTAATATTATCGGATGGCTTGGTCCATTTTTCTCTTTGTTGAAGCGAAGTGAGATATTCCTGACTCCAACGTCGCCAGAAATCATGTGTGAGTTTACACAACAACTGATAACGTGATAAACGATTATCAGGTTGATCTACAAAATTTTCAGCGGGCAAAAATTTTATAGGAGTGACATTTAAAAAATGATTAGGAGTTAGTGCGGTTACGTCAGGTTCAGAACTTAAATCACATAGAGGTCTGCTATTTAACAACCCTTCTATTTGCACCAAGACTATCATGAATTCTTCATAGGTTAAGATCTGAGAGCCTATAATTTTATATAAGTGAGTTTTAACGCATTGAACGTTTGCTTCACACAGGCCATTGAAATGTGGGCCATACGGGGGGCTATGTTTAAATTGAATTTTATTATTTGATAAATAATTACCAATATGTGTTTGGTGAGCTGTGGACTGTAATAAATCGTAAATTTCATTAAGTTTGCGCTTGGCGCCTATAAAATTTGTTCCACCATCATGGAAACTGGGCCTCTTCTACTAATAAAACGTTTGAAAGCTGCGAGAAATAGTTCAGAACTGAGGTCTGAGACCAATTCCAAATGCAATGCCTTGGTAGCAAGACATACAAACAAGCATACATAAGCCTTATGGCTTTTAATTCCTCGACGTCTTATATGCGTTATATAAAAAGGACCAGCATAATCCACAGCGGTGTAGACAAAAGCTTTGGTTTGCGAGACTCGAAATGACGGTAAGTCACCCATGCGTGGGAAAGTGAATTTAGGTTTAAGTCTGAAACATCTGTTACATTTATGCACGCGTTGACGAACTAAATTTCTAGCAGATAATATCCAGAATTTCTGTCTGAGCAATGCGAGTAAAAGTGATGGACCAGTGTGGAGGTTAGTTACATGATAGTTGTCAACAATAAGTTGAGTAATTAAATCCTTAGTAGGAAGCAAGATTGGGTGTCTTTGACCAAAATCGAGTTGAGAATTAGATAGCCGACCACCGACTCTAAGAATGCCTTCTTGGTCGATGAAAGGGTTAAGTTTTAATTGAAAATACATTTTTTCAATGTCTGCCGTCATAGCGACGGAGAACATACGCAAATTTATTAAAAGATCGAATATGTTAGTTTGTAAATTCGGACCTTTATAAAGTATATCATTTAGCGATTTTCCACTAGTAGTTTTACTACTCGCGTCATTAATTATTCGCGTTTTAGTAGTCGATTTATCGGGGCGATAAACGGCGTGGTGCGGGATGTAATAAGAGCGATCAGGGGGTGTCTCTTTGGCGCTCTCAACCTTAGTTAAATAACCTCGGTCGATGTAATTTTGTATGGTGTCATTATAGTTTGAGCGTAAGTCCGGATTAGCGTCTAATTTTTTCTCTTGACTGAGAAGGCGGCGTTTCGCGATCGAATAGGAATTTCCTAATTGAGTAGGGTCCTCTTTAAAGGGCATATGCACGGTATAACGCCCGGTGTCATCGCGTGAGTATGTCGACTGAAATATTTTTTCGCATATCTCATCGTCAGGACTTACATGTTTTTTATTTGGAACATTTTCAAGTTCCCAGCAACGTTCAGTGAGCATTTCTAGCGTTGGCGTTTGTTCTATAGAACAAAAGAAAATTTTATTATTATTTGTGTTGCGAACAGGAGGACGAATGTGCGCGGTCTGGGCCTTGCCCATAGCTAAGTATCCAAGAGTAGTTTCTACTGCGACTACCGAAGAGTGTGGAGAAGTAACCTTATTAGGTCCCAAGAGGAACGGGAAGAGCTCGTTTCCTATCAAACAGTCTACTTCACCCGGCATGTAGAAACTTCAATCGGCCATAGGTAAGTCATTGAGATGCGTAAGATATGAAGTGTCTAGCTCCGCGTTCGGTAATTGATCGGTGATCGAATCAATAACACGAGCTACTATATCATACGAACACAAAGGATCGAACCGTGAATGAATTTTAAAAGTCGTGAGTCCATGCGACGAACTTTCGGTTTGACCGATTCCTTTGACCGTTGTTGAAGCGGGAGTAATTTTTAAGTTTAAGCGATCACAACAATTTTTCGAAATAAAATGACTCATAGAACCCGAATCGATAAATAAACGAATGTTGTGGCGTTTGTTTTCATTGTAAACATAAACCGAAGCGGTCGGCAAAAGAACCGTGCTATTATTTGCGGTAATATTACGAGAAGTCGTTACTGATAACGAAACGTTATTTAAATTAGCGCGCGCATTCGCAACGTTCGAACTAGAAGCGCGTTCAAGCGTTTGCGGCGCTGGAATAGGATGCGTCGTCCAGCGAAACTCGGGCGGCGGCGGCGGCAGCGGAGTACCTAAAGCGCGCGGCGAGTGCGAGCGAGACAGGCGAAGCGTTTGGCGGGTGAGTAAAATTTATATTATTATTATGCAATAACGTGTGATGTTTTTGGCGGCAAATATTACAAGTGTGTAGTGACTGACACGTTGTAATATCGTGAAAGCCTAGACAATTTTTGCAAAAGTTGTATTTTGAAACGATATTATTACGTCAAAGCGGAGTTTCACTAAGAAAATACTGACACTTATATAGTGCGTGCGAAGGGTGAGAATTGCATAGCAAGCAATTCGATTGCATGACTTCAAAGCGTGGTGCGTGAGTGTGTGCGGGTGCGTTTTTAGAGTGAGTGGTTTGCGAGTTTTGCGAGTAAGTTGGTTGCACGTTTTGAGTGTGAGTAGCATGCAAGTTTTGAGAGCGAGCTGAGTGTGCGTTTTGATTGCGAGCGAATGCGGGCGGTGCGAGTGGTGCGAGCGATTGCGAAGAGCGTAATTGTGGTGCGTAGTTTTGAGTAGCGTGAGTTTGCGGTGCGAGATATGCGTGAGTTTGCGGTGCGAGATATGCGTGCGTTTGCGATGAGTGAGATGGTTGCGACTACAAGTCCGTTTCCTCGGTACTTACAAGAAAAGCGTGTGTTTGTTTATTTTTATTTATATTTTTATAAGAATTTTGATTTTTATTTGCGTATGCGGGCGTGCGTAGTGTTTGTATTTTACTTTGTTCTTTTATGAACTGCGTGAGTTGCGAGAATGTAGGTATTTCTGTTGATGTGTGCGATTGCTCAAACAAATTAACAGTTTCTTTATCAAGTTTGTTAAGCGCGATGTGAACAAATAAGAAATCAGACAAGTCGTCTATTTTTAAATTTTGCAGCGCAGCTTCTGCAGAACAAAACTGTTCTAAGAATGCGTCCAGCGGTTGATTAGGTTTAAAAAGTAACATCTGATCAATATAAAAGGAAGCTTGGATCCTAGTGTCTTGGTATTTTTCTAGCAAAGAGTTCCAAATAATCTTATAGTTACTCGCAGTGGGTGGAATCCCTGAGCAAACTGTTAAAGCCTTGCCCGTCAATTTACCTACTAGGTATTGAACCTTTTCCGCGTCAGCTAAGTGTGAATTATCATGTATGAGACTTTTAAAGTTTTCGTAAAAGAGTGACCATTTGCTAGGAGTGCCATCGAACGACATTAAACTAAGCGGAGGTAGTTTTTTATTTAACAGATCATGTTTATGTTCGCTTTTTGAAGCCTTTTCCTTGAGTTTATTTTCACAAACTTTAATTTTACAATAAAGATCATCAAAAGATTGAATAGCCGAGTAATCCGGTTTAGATTTCGGATTATTAATCTATTCAGCTGATACTAATTTATCAAGAGTTTCGATAAATTCAGTTCTAGTTTTTTCTAGCGATTGAACTTGCGTTAAGAAATTTAATCTACATGTTTCATCGGAAGCCTTTAGGCTCAAATCGTATATTTTTTGGGTAATCACGAACAAACTTTCCTTTTTAGCGGTAAGACGAACAATTTCCATCATTATTTCTTCGTCATTATTTTGATTTCGCGTCATATTTAAGCGTTATTACGTTTCGCGTAAACAAATGTGAGACATGTAGTTAGTAAGTTAGTTACTAGGTAGATCGAGTTCAAAAACGGTCCGCGGCGCGGCTGCTGCAATGAGAAACCGCGTGGTTTGAACAGCGTGGGGGGCGGGGGGTGAGGTACGGCTCACTAGTATGAATATTTTGAAAACTATGAGTGTGCGGCTGATTTTGATAAACAATACATAAACTGTGGTGTGTATATGAGATAATAATAGCGGTATTATGAGGGAGAAATATGTGCATTTACCGAAAATTACGAGAAAACCCGGCCACTGCAATGGCGGACATGAATGAGTTGGCGTATCAATTTTATCAAAATTAGCGTGAAATATAAGAAAATTATGTATGAGTTGCGTGTGATGCGTTTTCTGAGGGAGTAGGTATCCGGCTCGAAGTCCAAAACACTTGGGAGAAGGAAAAGTAAAGGCATGGTGGTAGCTTACTTGCGCTGGTCTTCTACCCAGGAGATAGGTTATGATTTTCACATTAATCCAAATAGGTTTTCACAAATACTACACTGCACCGGTGCTAGGTTAATAACACAATCACTAGGTAGCGTAATTAGCGTTTGTAGGAATTTTCTTGTGGGGAGCGTAGTGGTTTGCCCCTTATGCGCGCGCGTCTCGACCTGAACTGGTTCCGTCAGGAAAGGAACGAACGAAAGGATGCGAAAGGAAGAGTGAGTGTTTGAATGAGTGATGAATGCGTAGTGAGGGTAGCAGTACTTAAATAATAGATAAATTGGTAATATTTTATATTTTGGCGAAGACAATAATCCTGACAACACTCTTTGACATTTTTTGGTGTGGTAACACTGACTGATGACATTAGAGTGAAGTTGTAGATCTATATTTATCACTTCGGTGTGAAACGTGGTAAGTAGTTCATTTAACATTTTGTGGTTAAGTAGTTCTGAACAGTGCATATTTGTTTATTGTGCTGTTTGTGCCTAGGACTTTTGAAATAACATTGTGAAAGTGTACATAGTTCTGTGTAAATTTAGTGCATTCAATTATTAATATTTCTACTTTGAAAAAATGGGAAAAACCAAAGACATTCCACCAGAAAAGATTTCGGAAAATTCTGCATTATTGAAGCACTCAAATCATTCCCAAAGCAAAGGTTGCTTCACTCACAGGGCCCAAAAAAAAATTTTTTTTTTTTTGTGAAAAAAGAGAAAAATTTCGACTCGTCATCCAGCGACTTAAAAAAATTTCGTAATAATATTATTATTATTATTCTTTATTGCACAGAAAACTTAATAGTAAGGTAACAAAACATTTTATGAGCAAAGGCGAGCTTATCTCTAAAGAGAGATTTCTACCAGCAAACCTAGGCAGGACAGGAAAAATTGTGCAACAGGAGAGTCCTAGTGCGCAATAAAACTGTACACATCTAATTGTTTACAACTAAAACATAATAAATGATATAATAAAAAAATGAATGAATGAAAATAAAATAAATGATATAGTAAATGATATACACTAAATAAAATACAAAAGCAAAAAATAAAATATATATCAAACATATACTACTTATATATACATATTTAAAAGTACCTATCACGAAAGAGAAAGGAAATGCTCTTTCAATCTTGTCTTAAAAGTGAAAATTGAGGGACTATCTCTAATAGCGCAGGGAAGTGCGTTCCACAATCGGATCGCCGTTAACCTAAACGAGTGTTTGTAAGCGGCATTGTTATGCCGAGGAGTAGAAAGAAGAGACATCGTGTGGGATCTCCGGTTGCTATGCCTGGAGGAAATAAACTCGAAACGTTCTCGAAGATATGAGGGGTAGCGGGGATTTCGCAAAATGTTGAACAGATAGGAGAGAACGTGCATATCACGACGAAATCGGATCGGAAGCCACCCCAACTCCTTGCGATAATGTGAGACATGGTCATACTTGCGCAGCCCGAAGACAAACCGAATCCCGAGGTTTTGAAGTCGTTCGAGTTTGTTCAGTTGTTCTTCGTTCGCACCGATCCAGCAAACATCCGCATAGTCGATTAAAGGTAGTAGGAGGGACTGGGCAAGGGTAATTTTAGTCTGCTGCGGCAGGAAGTGCTGCAATCTCCGTAGGGAGTGAAATGACGCAAAGACTCGTCTGCTGACCTCACAAACATGGGGCGACCAGGACAACAATTTATCAAATACAACCCCAAGATTCTTGGCCTTCTCGCTGTATGAAATTATGTTACCATCATACACTATAGGGTCGACGGGCATTTTCTGAACTAGGTTATGAGAGTGACGAGTACCCAAAATCATGGCCTGCGATTTGCCCGGGTTGACAAGCAGACCATATGAGGTAGCCCATTTCCTGATGTTATCGAGATCAGCGTTCAACGCCTCTACTGTCAGATTCACATCACACGGAGAGAAGTGCCGATATATTTGAAGGTCATCTGCGTACAGATGATAAGAAGAGGTAAGAACGTCAGAGATGGAGTTAATGAATACCGAGAAGAGGAGAGGAGAAAGGATTCCTCCCTGCGGAACACCTGCGGAGAGATCACACCAGTCCGTTGAGATCTCCTCAGACTTAATGCGTTGCTGGCGATCTCTCAGGTAGGAGTCAAACCAGCGAGCAGAGTGCGAGGAGACATAAAGTGACTTTAAAATTTCAACTAGTATATCGAAATCGACGCAGTTGAAGGCGCTACTGAAATCAAGCAGTGTAAGGACCGTAAGCTGCTTTTGATCCATAGCTAATTGAATGTCGTCAGTGACTTTGAGCAGTGCTGTGGTAGTGCTGTGACCCGGCCTGAAACCTGATTGGTGGGGATTCAGTAACATTTTTGAGGAAAGGTAGGAGGAGAGTTGGGAGTGAACAATTGATTCCAGGACTTTGGAGAGGATAGGCAGAATAGAAATGGGACGGAAATCTTTAAAGGAGGCGGGATTGGACGTTTTGGGGAGGGGAATCACAAGTGCCAATTTCCACTGGCTGGGGTAGCAACATTGGTCAAGCGACACATTAATTATGTGGGTGATGAGAGGTAACAGAACATCAATGATAGTTGTTATCATCTGAGAACAGATCTTGTCCTCACCTATGGCCTTCGACGAGATTGCTAGTATTGCCCTCCTTACTGCGCCGATTCCGGCAGGGATAAAATTAAATGCTGAGTTGAGGGCTATTGCCTTGGACCGTAGGTTACGAAGGGTTGCATCCTTGACGAGGGGGTCCATCGCGACAGGGGGAGTTGCAAAGAAACTATTGAGACCCCGGAGATCGACATTTCCGGCAGCCAAGTCCCGGGACTTACCAACACCAAGGGTCTTCAGGAACTTCCAGACCTGTGCTGGAGTATAGCTCTCGATACATTCGTAGATATGACGGCGTTTAGAATCACGACACAGGCGATTGCAACGATTACGGAGGCGTTTGAAAATTAAAAGATTCTCTTCGGTCGGATCCCTCTTATATCTAGACTTGGCACGGTTTCTCTTAGCCATCAGACCCTTAATCGTGTCAGTAAGCCATGGTGCAGGGAGATGCTTAACTCTAACTCTCTTGACCGGGGCATGCTTATCAAACAAGCTCAGGACAATAGAGTTGAAGATCCGTACTTTGTCATCAATGGTCTCACTACCGTAGACAGGCGACCAGTCGACAGAAGAGGCGTCTGAATTAAGGGAGGTTATATCCATGCCCTTGAAGCTACGAATGTCAAGGAATTTAGCTGCACGCTTGGGAGGCTTTATCTTATAAGAGAGGTAAATAAGATTGTGATAGGAGAAAGGGGCGTTAAGTTGGCCATGCGCAGCAACCTTAGACATGTCAGAAGTAATCATTAGATCTAGAAGAGAGGGGGTGCAGTGTGGTTGAAAGTGAGTGGCCTCTAGAGGAAGGATATGCATGTTAAATGAACTTACAAGTGAATTCAGCTTCGCTGAGCGACCGTTATTCTTGAGAAGGCAAGTGTTGAAGTCGCCGAGAATTAGGGTGTCGCTATAAAGAGGAGTCAAGTCACTGAGAAGGGTTTCAAAAGAGTTAAAATAGTCGATTCGAAGAGAGGGGCTATAATAGACACCCAGGAGGACTTTGTTGTGACGCAAGAATATCTCCAGGAACAGGTGTTCAGCAGAACCAGAGTACAGGCTTGGCGACTGGCTGATGACTTTGCATGGGATGTCAGAACGAAGGTAGATAGCAACACCGCCATCAGCCTTGCCTATCCTGTCGTTCCGGTAGAGACTGAACCCTGGGAGAGCATACATGACAGAAGAAAGAGACGGCTTGAGAAAAGATTCCGAAACAAGAATGCCATGTATGTTCAGATCACTAAAAACTACAAGAAGGTCAGCATAGCTGGTATGAATGCTTTGTGCATTAATATGAACAACGTTGAAGTTCGCACCAAGGTTTGAAAACACCCGTTTCAAGTTAGACGACAGCGAATCATCCGCTGTTGACCCAACACTTCCCGCGCTAACAGAAATATCGTTATCACAAGATGAGAAGAAACTATTACTAAAGTTGTAGGTATCCATAGTCTAAAATAAATATACTAATACAATGAATACAAATATATATATATATAATAAATAAACCCAATAATAAATCGATATTACCCTAAAAAAAAAATCAAATACTTAAAATAAATAAATAGCCTGAACCCAGTCGTACATACACTGGGCTTACCGGGGAAAAATCAGAAAAATATTTCATCTTAAACATTGAGGAAGAATAATACACATAAATGGACTAATTTCACGAAAACGGGACACATTGTGGAACAATCACTAATACAAATGGAAACGGGACACATTGTGGAACAATCACTAATACACAGAGCATTATAGGTAATATGGAACACTAACATTATTTTTATACATTAATTTTTAAGGAACACGCCCTGCGTTCCGTCCGACAATACAGCAACAACAGCTCAACGTTGGATGAACGTTGGGGCAGTGTTGGAGTAGAAGCATGACACAATGACAAACATGATATTGATTGAATGTTGACTTCAGACAAGCATGAAACAGAAACCGAAAAATAAATATAAACATTATTGAAGGTGAACAAAAATAAATGAATAAAATAAACTACCTTGTTGGGAAAATGAGTATTACCCGTCCAAATTGTGATAGCGAGTACGGAAAAGATGTTTATTTCTTGGCTTTAGTCGGACCAGCGCGCCTGATTTGACGCTTGGCAGTGCCGGGCGCCGAAGAGGCAGCCACTGGACCTGAAGCGACTCCAGCCGACTTTGGAGCAGATATCTTAGCAGGTTCCGACTGCCCAACAGAAGGAGGGAACTTGCTGGTGTGAACCAGAAGCTCCGACATACGCTCCACCTTCTGTCTGGATTTGTCAGGAAGCAGCAAGACGATCCTGCCCTCTGTGGTCCAGCAATTCTGCACACCAAAGTGCTTCCTGGCAGCCATAAACACCTCATGCCTCGTCTTTGTTAAAAACTCGGTTACTGTGACTCTGGATCCCTTCAATGCAGTCTTGCCTTTCCAGGCCTCTGAGCGAGCACTAAAGGTCGAGAACCTCACCAGCAACGGACGGGGATGCGACGGCTTCTTCGTGGATCCTAGTCTATGCACTAAACTGATGTTGGACACACACTCCGGGGACAACTTCATTTGGTCGGACAATACTGCACGACCAATGTCAACAGAGTCCTCATTCTCCACTTCAGGAACACCATGGAGAAGAAGCACCTTCCGTCTGGATGCCATCTCGAGACGGTCCTGGCCAGCAAGCAACAACTCCATCTGTGCGCGCAGCAAGTCAAGGCAGTTCCAAGTGAATGCCTTAAATTCCACAAACTCGCTGGCGATGGTGTTTAGATCGGGTGGGCTGCTGGACGAGGACATGGTGGCGGCCTCCCGAAGGTCCTTCTCATATTGTGACATCCTGGAGTTGAAAGTGGTCACTATCTTCTCCATATTGTTGTTCAGTTTAGTGTAGAGCTCCATTGTTATATTAATTCCAGGTATTTATATAGAAAATGTGATTTGCCCAGTGATGTTAGGGGTCCAGGCCTAGATTTATAATAAAATTACTGACATTAAACTTTTATTTTAATTGAAATTAATTTAAAATAGATAGACAGACTTTTTTAATACTGCTTGCTAGGCTACCCTCCAAAAAAAAAAAAAAAATTATTTTTACTGTTTCTTTTTACTTTGGAATCATGTAGTGCTGCTATTTGCCATCATTTTTGGTCATATATATTTTCCTCGTGCACCTCACCGTTTTTGAGATATACGTCATAACGATGTTTGTAATATCGATATCTCTATAAATAATGGTCCTATGGAAAACATGCGTATGACATAAAATGATGGCCATAAGGCACCCTAAACGATGCGCAAGTGTAAATATGAAAATTCAAAAAAATAAATTTTTCAAATTTTGTAAGTGTTTTGCCCCCTTATCTACGCTTTCAGGGACTTTGAAAAATTTCATGAAAATATATTTTTTTACCGTTTCTTTTTACTTCGGAATCGTGTAGTGCTGCTCCTTGCCATCATTTTTGGTCATATGTATGTTTTCCCTAGGAGATATCGATATGACAAACATCGTTGTGACGCTTGACCAAAAATGATGTAGATAAGGGGGCAAAACACCTAAAAAAAATTTGACTCGAATTTTTTATTTTTTTTAACCTGATATTTTCTCTTGCGCATTGTTTAGGGTGCCTTACGGCCATCATTTTATGTCATTTGTATGTTTTCCCTAGGACCTTTATTTTATTTTATTTTAAACAGTAAAAAAAATATTTTCACAGGTTAGCACAGGTTATGGTAGCAAGGTAGTCATAGAGAAGTTGTGTGAACTTATGGCTAGATTTGGACTAATACATACAATCTGTACGGATAATGGCCCATCCTTTGTCTCCGTAGACTTCGATAATTTTTGTACCAGTAACGGTATCACTCATTTAACTTCACCGGCCTACCATCCAGCAAGTAACGGTCAGGCCGAAAGTTACGTGAAAATAGGACTCTTAAAGCTATTTTGTTATCAAAAACTAATCGCATTGATACTAATGCGAAGTTAAATGAGTTTTTCTTTACATATATGAATTCATGTCATTCTTCCACGAACCGATCACCTGCGGAGATACTTTTCGGAAGTAATTTAAGATGTCGGTTAGATTTATTAAACCTGTAGGGACATGCTTATGTCAGCAATATGTAACAGTGGTAGCGAGTGCGCTCTGCTTGCGAGTTAGTCGTTCCGTAATCGCGTTCTAAGTAACTTGTCTCTTCTGTGTTATCCCAGGTGTACCGTGTAAAGCTGAACTGTAATAAAGGATCTATACTAAAGACTAAGTGAATATTATTGACACTCCTAAATTGGTGACCCCGACTCTTTTTTTTCTGGGAATCAGTGCAGTGACAAGTGTATACCTACCTACGAACGAGCGGCGACGGGACGACTCCCGGCTAAGTAACCACGACTTGGCCGGAGTTTCAACGTGGAACAATGAGTAAGGGAGCGGGCCAAGACAAGGCTGGAGCCGCCGCCGGACCCAGCAAAGAAGAGCAACCATCTGAAATGGCGTCAATTTCGGTGTCGGCGAGAATCCCTGAATTCTGGCAGGAACAGCCGCGTTTATGGTTCGCGCAGTTCGAGGCGATAGTCAGCCCCCAGAAACAAGGTGACGAATATAAATACCAACTGGCAGTGTCAAAGTTAAGTAGGGATGCATTACAACAGTGCTCAGACATACTTTATACACCACCAGCAGAAGGGAAATATAATTCACTCAAAGAGAGGCTTCTCAAGGTGTACGAAGAGTCTCCAGAACGACAATTTCAGCGTCTGGTCGGTGAAATGGATTTGGGATCACAGAAACCCACGCAGCTGCTACGAAAAATGATGACTTTAGCAAGGAACTGCCAAGCGAGTGATGAAACAGTTCATAGATTATGGATGGCACGACTACCGACGCCTGTAAGAGCGGTGTTGACAGCGAGTCAAGATCAGACATTGGAGAACCTGGGGACAATTGCAGATAAGGTAGTGGAAAACATAACGAGTGTGAACGAGGTAGCGTCGGTAAGCAGCGGTGCAGCAAACTTCGCGATGCAAGAGATGATGACAGCTATGAACAAATTGGTCCTGGAGGTAGCTTCTCTGCGCGGCGAGATACGTGGCAGGTCACAAGCAAGGTACCAGAGTAGGGGCAGATCAGCGTCAAGGGGCAGATCGCCATCACCTAACAGAACTCCAGAGAGTCCGGACTGGCTCTGTCGGTACCATTTCCGATTTAGATCAAGAGCGACTAGATGTGAGAAACCCTGCGCATGGAAACAACCGGCGGAAAACTAGAAGCAACGGCCTCAGGAGACGTAGGAAATACCGTGCTGCGAGAAAATCGTCTCTGTGTGTACGATCGTAAAAACGCGTTGCGGTGGTTAGTGGATACTGGTGCGAACATTTCAGTTATTCCAAAATCAAAAGTGAACAAACATTTGCGACGTGGAAATGTATCTTATAAACTATATGCGGCAAACGGTTCGGAGATACAAACCTACGGAACTGTGACTTTAGAATTAAATTTAAGATTAAGAAGAGCATTGAAATGGGTGTTTGTAATTGCCAATGTAAGCAAACCAATCTTGGGAGCAGATTTTTTAGAGCATTATAAGCTGTTAGTTGATGTAAGTGGGAAATGTTTGCGAGATAAAATTACTGACTTAAAAACAATAGGAATTTTGGTTGATGATGGGGCTACTACAGTGAGCACTTTCGATGGCGGAAACCCCTGTAGCGAAATTTTGGCTAGATACCCAGACATAACCAGGCCTTTTAACCTGAAATATGATACTAAACACGGGGTACACCATTACATTGATACAAAGGGCCCACCTGTTCATGCAAAGGCGAGACGTTTACCCCCAGATAGGTATGACAAGGTCAGGGAGGAATTTAGGAATATGCAAGAATTAGGTATTTGCCGTCCATCGAAGAGCGAATGGGCAAGCCCGCTTCACGTTGTGCCCAAGAAAGATGGGCAAATCCGACCCTGTGGTGACTACAGGCAGCTGAACGCGGCGACCAAGCCGGACCGTTACCCCATCCCAAGACTGCAGGACTTCACATATGGACTTTCAGGTAAGAAACTTTTTTCGCATATTGATGCAAATAAGGCATTCCATAACATCCCAATCAATCCTCAGGACGTCGAAAAAACCGCAATAATTACCCCATTTGGGCTATTCGAGTTTCCCAGAATGACGTTTGGCCTATGTAACGCAGCCCAGACGTATCAAAGGTTCATGAACGACGTAGTATTAAAAGGCATAGAACAGATTAGGTGCGAGGCTACCAGGGAATCGAGTACCGAAAAATCGAACCTATTCTGTTATATTGATGACGTCATTATATCGAGTCATTGTGTGGAATGCCATAAGAAACACCTTGATGTGGTTTGCCAAAGGTATAGTGAGTGCGGGCTAACCATCAATATGGCAAAGTGTGAATTTGCAAAAGATAAAGTAGAATTCCTTGGTTATGAGGTATCGGCGGAGGGTATCACACCCCTCCAAAGTAAAGTGGAGGCCATCATGAATTTTCCTCGTCCACAAACAGTAGAACAACTGAGAAGATTCTTAGGGATGATTAATTTTTACAGATCTCATCTGCCCAGAGCCGTGGAACAACAGCAGGAACTGAACAAGTTTCTGCACAACACTAAGAAAAGAGATAAGACCAGAATAACGTGGACGGAGGAGGCGAGTAAAGCATTTGAACAATGTAAGGTGAGCCTTAGAAATGCTATTACCCTAGCTCATCCATTGGAAGGCGTTCCTTTAGCACTGATGTCTGATGCGTCTGACTCGTGTATCGGCGGAGTACTACAGCAGTGGGATGGTAAGTCGTGGAGACCGTTAGGATTTTACTCAAAGAAACTTTCCGGTACTCAGACTAAATATAGTACCTATGACAGGGAACTTTTAGCAATATACTTATCAATCGAACATTTCCAGAACATGATCGAAGGCCGACCATTGATAATCTTCACGGACCATAAGCCGCTATCATTCGCATTTACAAAGCCCGACAACGGCAAGGAATTAGCTAGAAGAATTAGACAATTAGCATACATAAGTGAGTTCTCAACAGATATACGACATATAAAAGGCGACCTAAACATTGTAGCTGACGCCTTGTCCCGTGTAGAAACAATAGAATGTCCCACTGTGTTCGATTTCGCAGACCTAGCAAGAGCGCAGGAAGCCGATACTCAGATTACATTACTGCTAAATGAAGCGAGCGATAAAAATAGTTATGAATTGAAACAATGTGGCATGCCCAACTCAGACAGCAAGATTTATTTTGAAGTAACTCAGAAAAATATTAGACCATACGTCCCGGAAAATATGAGGAAACAAGTTTTTGATGCGATTCATGGCATCAGCCACCCAGGTATTAGGACAACAAGGAGAATGGTAGCTAAGAGGTACTTTTGGCCAGGTATGAATAAGGATGTAGGCCTTTGGGCCAAAACTTGTATCGCCTGTCAGCGAGCCAAAGTAGTGCGTCATACCAGCTCCGGGATAGGACAATTTGAGAAGAGAGAACGTTTCGAACATATTCACGTCGATATAGTTGGCCCGCTACAGACAACTCAGGAAGGGTACAGGTATGTATTGACAGTTATAGACAGATTCACCAGGTGGCCTGAGGCTTTCCCACTGAAAACAATAACGGCAGATATAGTTGCAAAAACGCTATACGAGGGCTGGATTTGTCGATTTGGAAATTGCAGGGTAATAACCACAGACAAAGGCCGGCAATTCGAGAGTGATTTGTTCACAAAACTGATGCATATGTTAGGGGTAAGTAGAATCAGAACAACCCCATACCACCCCGAGAGCAACGGCATGATAGAACGCTGGCACCGTAGCCTTAAGGCGGCGTTAATGACAAGGTTATCGCAGACCTCGTGGGTGGACGAACTTCCAACGATCCTGCTTGGGTTGAGAACAGCCATTCGTAGTGATTCAGGGATAAGTGCCGCAGAACTGGTATATGGACAGACAATCACTTTACCAGGTGAAATGTATGTACAGAGTCCTCAGAGATCGTTAGATGAACATGAGTACTTGGAAACACTGCGTAAGTCAATTGCACAGAATAGGCCCCAGCCCAGTTCACACTCGAATTCTAGAACCGTGTTTGTTCATCCGGACCTGAAATTATGTGAGTATGTATTTATTAGAAATGACGCCGTACGCAAGCCTTTACAGCCACCGTATGACGGACCGTACAAAATAGTAAGTAGAACAGACAAATATTATTCGATACAGTTGCCCAACAGAATCACGCAAGTTTCTATAGACAGGCTTAAACCGGCGTATTTAATTAGGGAAGACGAAGATACATTAGGCAGAAACCCAAGGGTAGCATTGAGAGTTAGGGGACAAAGAAACCAACAGACAATAGACATGCCACCCCCCTTTTCAAATTTCGAGCCAGCGGCAGATTTAGTACCCGCCAGCGAAAAGTGCACACGTAGCGGCCGCGTCGTCAAGCGACCCGTGCGCTTCATTAATTGAGCACACGCAATAGGTATAAGTTTTGAATAGAAAATAATATAGTTTAAATACGGATTTTGTCAGATGTTAAATGACGGATGTTGTTGTAAGAAAAATGTTTACCTCAGCGGTCAGCACCATTAATTAGAATAGTCAATAGTTTAAATATAGCTGTGCGAGAGTAAATCGTCATTATTACCGCAATATTGATAAGAGTTACTTATCGGGCCCATAGCGCATCAATTGTATCGAGTTAACAAAAGTGCTATTTTTTGGAACACAATGGGTGGAAATCAAAGCAAGCACGAGGAAATACTCATTGCGCAAAACGGAGCTAATAACGCGAGTCCGCGCATCACAGAGGTAGAAACAAAAGTTAATAGTAATTTTGTGATGTTGATGGTGCTGACAGTGGCTGTAGTGCTTATGTATTTGTATGTGGCCTTCAGACTTTACAAGAATCATCTAAGAAAATTGTTTAGAAAGGACATGAATGCAGCATCCCAAAGTGTGTAGCGATTACGAAGTAGTCTCGTAAGTTTTTTTTTCTATTGATTGTATTTGCAAAGTATTGTATTGTATTGTATTGCAATGTATTGAATTTCAAGTCGGGCATTGAAACACATGTACCGCATATGTATGTATCGTTGGCTTGGGGACACAAAAATGAATAGGTGTACGTTTATTTTTGTGTCACACAAGTTAATATGGAATGTACTAAAGTATTTTATGTTAGACTTAAGTGGGTTATCCTCAGTTCAGTTTTGTATAACTACAGTATTTCGTCCCAAGTAAGTTTGATAACGTATTGATTGATATACAACTTATGTGTAATTGTTGGAATGAGTATCAACGTAGGACTTTCGTGGGATTGTGTACTTAGTATGACGCCAAGGAGGTACTCATTCCAACAAGTTTTAACTAACGTATTTAATTGCAAGTGTAATTTCTAATCTTTGAATTAGAAAGGAATACATGTAGACAATGTTTTGTTAAACGGATGTAGGCATAAGCATTGTTATAAATAACAAATGAAACACGATATATATTAACAGAAGGTATATTTCATCATTCAGAATCAGAATACAGTTTTGCATTAGTGTTTATCATTGCAGCGTTGCTCAGAACTTAGAGTCAGCAGAATCATTACAGATAGTATCAGGTATTTTTGCATTGTATTGGACGTTTCAAAGTACAGTCAGTCAAGTAAGTTTTTGCATAATGTTTTGTAATTGTTAAAAATTTCAAGTAAAATTTTTGTTTTTTAAGAGGGGGATGAGTGTAGGGACATGCTTATGTCAGCAATATGTAACAGTGGTAGCGAGTGCGCTCTGCTTGCGAGTTAGTCGTTCCGTAATCGCGTTCTAAGTAACTTGTCTCTTCTGTGTTATACCAGGTGTACCGTGTAAAGCTGAACTGTAATAAAGGATCTATACTAAAGACTAAGTGAATATTATTGACACTCCTAAAAACCCATTACCTCCTCGCTCTTACGATCAAACTCTGAATGAAACTGTAAAGAACTCTCAGTGCTCACAGGTTGAATATTACGGCGGTAGACGGAACATTGATTTTAAAATAGGAGATTCAGTATTAGTTAAGGTTTACAAGAATTAAAAAACATATTGGACGAGAGGAACAATTTTCAAGAAAGTAGCAAAAACTGCCTATTTAGTACAGTTGTTGGAAGTAGATCGTATCATTAAGCGACACCCAAATCAAATTTACGGATTAAGAGGGGAGAGAAGTGGAGAGCAGTTGACACTACCGGCTTCCAGCGTGGAGATCACTACCTGTCAAAATGACATCATAGCATCAATGTACAGCGCCATCTAGTCTTCCATAGTACGAACCACCTCACCCACAACTATACCCTAAATCAATACCTTTAGAGGTGGTTCGACTAATAAAGGCTAGATGGCGCTAATTAACCATATCTTATAAATTCCGTTCAACTCGATTTAACCACCATTCTCGCATTAGAGCCCGAGCTGCGAATACCTTGTACAAACCGAATTAAATATCTTCAGATAAAACTAAACACCTATTATTTGGGGCACCCATTTTCATGGTGAACCCGACGTTCGAAATAACGCAGTGAAGAAATTGGACGGAAGAAACCTGCAAATACGCCGCCGCGCCGCCCGCGACAAGGACAAAGGCGCGAGCACATGGTCGCAGCCATCTTGCGTATTGCCGCGTTATTGCCGCGTATTCGTTTCAACAGCCGTCTGAAATTCGTTCCTGCATTAGAACAAGTAAAAGCGACCACGAGGCGTCGAAGAAAGTGATCCTGCAAGGCGAAACCCCAGGAAAACACACTAAGACATCACCACGTGCGTCCCGCGTGTGCCCCCCAACATCTGAAGACCATCAGCCGAGAATCAAATCACCGAGCAGCCGAAACCCAACGGACGTACAAGGAGCAGCATATCCGAAGCCCGGTGGAGCGTCCAGCCGAGACTGGACTCGAGACCCGTCGGAAGCCGAGGAGCCGCCCCTGCTGTTGGACGAAAGGCGCGCCAGAGACGAGAGACATAAAAACATAAGTATCTACCGATCACGTGAGTTGGCACAAAATTTCCCCCCCATTTATTTTATCTATACACCGTTATTAGTAGGTAAATTATTGGTAAATTTCGACATTTCCATATGATGATATCAAGGAACGCGATAGTGTCTGTATGACGCACAAACGAGACTCTGAGGAAATTCGTCGTTAATCTACCTATCAAACAATATCTATCTATATCTATCTATCTAAATATTCCCATTAGCTAAAATGCCCAATAACGACGTGGCAACCGTAGAGAAATCTAAACCTGAGAGCATATCAGAACTAATAAGAAAGCGAGGGATTATAAAGGGGAAAATGACCCTATTTGTCAAATTTATAGCATCCATAAAACCCGAAACGATGACTGCCGAACAAATAATCGAGCTTGGGCTGCGCACAGACAAAATGCAACTCGAGTTTTTACAGTTTGATAAAATACAAAGTAATATCGAAACCCTCTGCTCAGATATTGACAAGCAGTTACTCGAAAGAGACTCCTTCGAATCTCAGTATTATCAATACATAGCTAAAGCCAAAGGCACTTTAAATCAAAAAGCGACAGACCAGACCGACTTACAAGAACCTACACATCATTGCAAACATAGCTCAGATACTAGCGATTCCATTAGGTACCCAGATATTAGCCTACCCTCATTTAATGGAGACATTACACAGTGGATCGAATTCCGAGATACTTTCGACGCACTTATAAATCAGGGTAACCTGAAGCCCATACAAAAATATAAATATTTGAAAAGTTGTCTAAAGGGCAGTGCTTTGGAAGTTATAGGAGCGCTAGAATATTCGGAGGAAGGGTACAGCATAGCATGGCAATTACTTTGCGAACGCTATAATAACCCAAAAGTATTGGTCTACAATCATTTGCGAGCGCTTTTCGGCATCGATAGCGTACAATCGAATCCAATGGCACTAAGGGGCATGGGTGATAACATATCGAAACACCTTAGAACCCTAAGAAGCTTAAATATAGCAACCGAAAACTGGGATATATTGATAATTTTCTTTTTATCTAGCAAGCTAGAAAAGTCACTACAACTAAAATGGGAAGAAAAATCCAACTCACGTGAACTTCCTACATTACAGGATTTCAAGACTTTTTTGAGGTCCCGAGCTGACCTTTTGGAGTCGATGAACAGCAACCAAGCTGTTGAAAATACAAACCGGAATTCGAGTAATACAACTGAAAAGGCGATGATAACCACGTCCCGCAACAATCCGGAAGCTAACAAGGTAACAAAACCACCTACTACCCAGCATAATCACTGCCCTTTTTGCAAGGGCACCCACTACCTAAATCAGTGTACACAGTTCCTAGCCCTTAGCCCTATAGCTCGCAGCCGAGCTGCGAAGAGGTTACGACTCTGCACTAACTGCCTGAGATCGAATCACGCGGTGCCGAACTGCCGAGCCAGCAAGTGTACCAAGTGTTCAGGTAAACATCATACTTTGTTACACATACCTACTATACCTACTCCAGCGAACGAGCAATCTATTTATAATCCCGAGCGATTACCTACACAACCGAACACATCTCGTCCTACCTATAATCCCGAGCGATTACCTACACAACCGAGCGTATCTCGTCCTATGACGCTATACACCCCACAACAACAATCTACATCCGAAAATCAATCTATAAACTTGCATATTAAGCAAATCAACACGTCAAATGACAATGCTTGTTCACAGCCGATGCAAAACAAGCATGTTTTCTTATCTACAGCTGTAGTAAACATAACCGATCACGAAAACAAACAACAAAGCATGAGAATCCTATTGGATTCCGGCTCGCAATCGTGCTACATAACAGAAAGGGCACACAAAAAACTAAACCTACCTGTACACAACACAGATACCGATGTCATGGGTATCAGCAACACAATAATAAACGTTAAACACTATTGTAACGTTATTATTCACTCTAGAACCGAACCATTTTCTGTGGATCTATCTTGCTATATTGTACCTACAATCTGCAACCTACCTAACTATGATATAGGAAATCTTATCATACCTAAACGATTCCGACTGGCTGATGATGGATTCAATTCAGCCGGCGAAATCGACATGATACTGGGCGCCGAAAAATTCTATGACCTATTGTGCGTAAACCGACACGAATTAGGAACTAACTTACCGACTTTGCAAAAAACCAAATTGGGCTGGATCGTGACTGGCTCGACGACGGGGCCAGTACGCCAGCAAACTAGATGTCATTTCATTCAACAACAAATGAGAAGCATTTTCGAAACTGAGGAAAATTCCACACTTTCCAATGATGATATCACGGAGTGCGAAAGTGTCTTTATGACGCATAATCGAGATTCTGAGGGAAAGTTTGTCGTAAAAATACCTCTAAAAGAACCTGCTTCAAGTTTAGGTAGATCAAGACACATTGCCTATAAGAGATTTCTGTCATTAGAAAACAAATTTAGTAAAATTTCAGAATATAAAAAACAATACGTCCAATTCATGAGAGATTTCCAACAAGCGGGCCGCATGAAAGAGATGGAATACTCCAATGTAGGACCCCAAGTCTACTTACCGCATCACGCGGTAATTAATATCGAAAAATTATCAACCCCAGTGAGGGTTGTCTTTGACGCATCATGTCCAACAGACACTGGAAAATCGCTTAACGATATTCAATATAAGGGTACGATATTTCAAGATAGCCTAATCAATATACTAGTAAGATTTAGAACTTACAAATTTGTAGTAAATGCAGATATACAGAAAATGTTTTGCCAGGTCAATATTGATCAATCACAACAAAACCTACAAAATATACTATGGAGGGAAAACTCAACCGATCCTCTACGTACCTACACATTAACTACTCTCAGTTTTGGCTTGAAGGCGGCCCCCTACATAGCCACGAGATGCCTACTGCAGCTAGCAACCGAATTCGAAGGTAAATACCCTACAGCAGCCGAAGCAATAAAAGGTTCATTCTACTACGATGACTGGATCTATGGAGGCGACGACGAAGCAGCGCTAATCGAGACAGCAACGCAAGTAGCGGCCATCCTGCGTACAGCCTGCTTCAATCTACGAAAATGGAAGTCGAACTCAAAAACCATATTAAAAAAGGTATGTAACACCGACTCAACAAATCCGACCGAGAGCGGAAATAACACACACAAACTATTAGGTATCACATGGTGCAGCCACACAGATTGTTTACAATTCTCATTCAAAGAACAACCAATGCCAGATCGACTTACGAAAAGAAAGGTCCTGTCTATAATTTCAGCTATCTATGATCCTACGGGCTTAATTAGTCCCGTTTTAGTGACAGCTAAATGTTTTATTAAAAAACTATGGCAGGATAAAACTTCATGGGACGAAACCCTATCGCCCGCTTTAACAAGAGAATGGATATCTTACTATAGGAGTCTATTTTCTTTAAACAATCTATCCATACCGAGACGCACAATCATAAACAATTACGTAACACTAGAACTGCATGGGTTTGCAGATAGTTCAAAAACATGTTACGGAATTGCAATTTATTTACGTTCCATTGATAATTTAGGTAATATACAGGTGCATTTGTTATGCACAAAGTCTAGAATTGCTAGAGAGGAAACAATACCCCGCTTAGAATTACGCGCAGCGGTATTGTTATCACAAGTAATGGAATCACAAGGCAATAACCTTGCCAAACGAGTCAGTAAAATATACCTATAGTCTGACTCACAGGTGGTATTGGCGTGGATAAAAACACCGCCACCTAAACTAGGTACTTTCATCAGTAACAGAGTAGCGGAAATTCAGAGATTAACCAAGATCGAAGACTGGCATTGGGTGTGTTCGGCTGAAAATCCAGCTGACATTATATCGAGAGGAATTCAACCTCATATATTAAGAAAAGGCAATCTGTGGTGGTCGGGTCCCGCCTGGCTATCTGGTCAAACGGCGCAGTGGCCTCTGCACAATCAAACTAACACACAAATACAAACAAAGGACACAGAACAAACTATATCCTTAGTTAACCCAACAAACATCGAGAATAATTTCATAGATAAATTGTTTCATAAATATTCAAACGACAAAAAATTATCGCGAGTGTTTGCCTATACTCTGCGATTCATCAATAACCTACAAAATCCTTGTAATAAAATAAGCGGACCGCTGTCCGTTCAAGAATTAAATGATTCGATGCATAAACTAATTATGCGCGCACAAATAACATCACTACCTATTGAATACAAACTTTTAAGTCAGAATAAATCAATACCAACGTCATCAAATATTAAATGCCTTAACCCGTTTTTTGAAGATGGCCTGTTGAAAGTTGGAGGAAGGTTAAACCTATCAAACATTCCCGAAACTAAAAAACATCCTATAATTTTGCATCCAAAACACATACTCACTGAAACTATAATGAGAAACATGCATATCAAACTCTTCCATTGTGGTCCACAGCTACTGCTAGCATGCATGAGAGAGCAGTACTGGCCATTAAATGGAAAAGGTCTGGCTAACAAAATTGTACACAAATGCGTTACATGTTTCAAAGCAAAACCACTCATACACGTACCCATTATGGGTCAACTACCTACAATAAGAACTACTCCTTCACCGCCATTCCACACAACATTTTGTGATTATGCTGGGCCCTATTCAATTCGAGATAGAAGGGGGCGTGGTTTCAAGTCTTACAAATGTTGGATAGCTATGTTTGTTTGCTCATCGACAAGGGCAGTTCATATTGAGTTGGTTTCAGGTTTAGAATCACAAGCCTTTATTGCCGCCTTCCGGCGATTCATATGCAGAAGAGGTAAACCAAGTCAAATGGTAAGTGACAACTCGACCACATTCCGTGGAGCAAATAATGATTTAGTAGAACTATACAGATACCTAAACGAAAATTTTAGCGAACTTACCAACTTCCTTGCAAACGAAGGTATCTCCTGGAAATTCTTACCCCCCTACAGCCCGCATCTAGGCGGCCTACATGAAGCTGCAATTGGCAGCTGTAAGCTTCATCTTAAGAGGGTATTAAGTCAAGCCTTATTAACATTTGAAGAATTCTCTACGGTTCTTACTCAAATTGAGGCAATATTAAACTCGCGCCCATTGTGTCCCATACCTAATGCTAATAATGATGATTTTCCCATTCTTACGCCAGCTCACTTTCTGATCGGTAGATCGTACACGTCTCTGGCGGACTACGAATACCAAGATGTATCAAGGAATAAGTTAAATCACTTCCAACAACTCCAACAGATACAACAGGACTTCTGGAAGCGGTGGTCTCGAGAGTACCTGGGTCTCCTACAGCAGAGGTGCAAGTGGAGGAGCACAAAGGGACCTAACCTCACCGTCGGCTCAATCGTGCTGGTGAAGGACGATCGCTTACCACCCTGCCAGTGGAAGTTGGGACGCATCGCGAAGACACAAGACGGTCAAGATGGCGAAACGAGGGTCGCCGTCATCCAAACAACAAAAGGCCTTATCAAACGAGCCTTCAATAATATTTGCCCCTTACCTATTTCTCTGTCAGATACCGACTATTAGTTCTAAGTAATCAGTGTAGGTAGACAGGGACTATATAATTAATTAATCACTTTATTACACAAACAAGTGAAATGTAACCTAATTAACTACTGCCTACTTAATAAAAAAATACTTCTCTTGTGTTTTCTTCATAAGATCTAGAATCTTTCTAGGTAGGTAACTAAAACAGAACGCTAGGAGTATACATAAATCTATTAATAAATTAGCTAGTCACATTCATAAATTACAGTTATATTTGTATACCTAGTAGAGTTTAGGCGCTCTGGAGTATGTCAAAATGACATCATAGCATCAATGTACAGCGCCATCTAGTCTTCCATAGTACGAACCACCTCACCCACAACTATACCCTAAATCAATACCTTTAGAGGTGGTTCGACTAATAAAGGCTAGATGGCGCTAATTAACCATATCTTATAAATTCCGTTCAACTCGATTTAACCACCATTCTCGCATTAGAGCCCGAGCTGCGAATACCTTGTACAAACCGAATTAAATATCTTCAGATAAAACTAAACACCTATTATTTGGGGCACCCATTTTCACTACCACAGTAGCAGAGCGAGAGGTCCCAGACTCCTGGACGGAGGACAACGACAATCTGCCACCTATCGTAATAATGAAGGGGCCAGAACTCCTACCGCCCACGGACAGTGAAGGAACCACACGGTCACTACCACAGCTTGCATACCAACACGATTTGGCATATACGAAAACGCAAGTGGAATACGAAAAAAGGTTGAACAGCAAACAATACAACGAAACAGAATTGCGACAGTGGGCAATAAATGAAATCCGAAAAGCTGACAAAGATTTTCTAAATAAAACAAAGGAATACGAGGCAGAAGGAGTATACGACTCAGTGGCAAAATATATTGCATTAGCGGGAATCGGAACAAAATATCTCGGAGAGAGCGTTTTTGGACAAATATATCCAACATTCAGAAACAGAACAATGGCGGGAGCTGGAAGTACAACAAGCGATAGCCAAGCAATGAAATTACCAACAATTATTGGCACAGGTATTGACAACGAAATCCAAAAACATCACTTTAAATTCAAAAAAATGTTCAACTTTCACATAGAAAGTAAAATGGTGCAATATCATAAAACTGAACCGAATGCAAATGCGGCAAACGGAATGATCAAAATAAGAAGCTTCATTCATACATTGCCGTGGCACAAACTTTACATGTATTTAACACATAAAGAATACGACGACATCATATCATTCACACACAGTGCCAAAGTAAGTAATGTGTCGATGAAAATTTACAACTTGGGCAATAGAACTCCATTTGTCGCTTCCTCGGGATCAGTTCAGTACGCAAACGCCAACTCGCAAACAACAATAGGACTATGGGAAGATTTGGGAAGAATCGGGGCAGTTAAATTTGGCGAAAATATATCGGCAAAAACATTATACGGTGAACCATTGAGTGCATTAGACAAACAAAATCAGGCTAGACAAGTGGCGGGCGAGAAACAGAGCGCCGCTTGTCAAGGAAAATTCATAGATAATAGAGCCGAATTTTGGTATCACAATGGAATATATGACACAACCACGGGAATAGTTAATAATCAAAGTATTGAGAGCTACTCATACTTACCGGCATTAATAGCTAGTGCAAAAATATTCTATAACGCTACAAACTCTATTGGAATTATATATACGAAGAGTTACAGTCCCAAAGATGGGACATTCCATTACAGAAATGATGCATGGCGTTTTTCAAAATATGATTATTTAAAAAATAGAAATCCGATACACAACGTAGAGGTACGAAGCGGCGTACAAACAGCAGTTATTCACGCGGCATTACGACAATGCGACGGTCGATAATTACCTCTATAATAATTGGACAGAAGAACCGTCGCTAGGATTCATACCATCTATAGGGATAGGTATATTGCCACTATTAAGTAGCGATGGCGCACACGAAAAAAGTATACTCAATATAATGTGTGAATTTGAAATAAACATTGAAGCCCAATCGCACGGACAAAATATTTTGTACACTGCAATGCGGAACCCACAGCCGAATCCACTAATAATGGGTTACCGTTTGACAGATCATCAATATGGCGAAATTGTTATAGGTCACCAGCCGATAACAAATCTACAAGAGAATGCATTAGAAAATCAACCAGAACCGACGGCGATAGCAGTGGAGGTGGCATCAAAAAGAAGACGTCGCTCCTTGAGTACAGATAAATACGAAAAACCCAGAATGGTACGTGTAGCACAATCAGAAGGCGAAACAATTGTTCCAACACCGCGGTTATATCCGAACCAAGGATTAACATCAAAACAAGAAAATATACTGACAACAATGGAAAAAAAACTTGAAGAAATTGCCACATCCGAGAGCATAATTGAACATGAAATGCATAAAATAACGACTCATATTGATCAGTCACTGAAGCCACCGGACAATCCACCCCTTCAAAGCGCTCCGCTCCCACAGGTACCAGGACCGCAGACGGCGGCAAGAGGTGGAAAAACTGGTAAACCGGCAAGGCATTGATAAAGGTCACCTTTTTGCAACATTGTAAGCTGTACTGTAAATTTAAAGGCCACTTGTTTGCAACATTGTAAGCTGTATTAATTAAGAAATACCTGTATAATAAATTAAACGAGTCTTGGAATACAATTATGTTTTATTCGGACCACCGTCCAAATTGGTTAGGTTAGGTTAGGTAGGGTAGGTAGGTAGGTAGGAGTGAAACGAGTTGCCCCTGGCAGCCCGGGCCCATGCGCACTGGGTGCGCTTACTTGGTAGTTTAAGAAATTGAATAAGTTGTCAACTTAGTAATATTTCTTAAACCGTTTAGGTCACTGTGGATTTTTTGAAAAAAAAATTGGTTAGGTTAGGTTAGAACATTTTAGAAAAATTTTCAAAAATGTTAGGTTGAGTCGAAAATTTTAGGAAAAAAGTTAGGTTGAGTCGAAAATTTTAGGGAAAAAGTGAGGTCAAGTGAGGTGAACTTTGACCTTTTTAGAGGTCGTTAGAGGTCACATTAGCTCGAAAAATTGGATTGCTCGGTGGGACGCATCAAACATCACACAGGGAGAAATAAATCAACTCCTTGGAAGGTCATCACTAAGCACAGAGGAACGCGCCGACTCCATTTTCATATCATTTACATCTCAACAGCAAAAAACTGGGGGTTTAATTCAAAACTTGCCAAGCTATACGAGCAGGACAATACAAATGTTCTGCAATTGCATGCATTCGTTGCTTGTTGGAGTACATTACTTCCGGCGATGATCGTACAACATTACGACAAGTTCTCACCAGCAACGATGAAAAAATTGCAAAATGCGCCACTCACGCATTTCGAGGTGGCGCTGACCGATCAATTGATGGTGCGAATGCAGGTGCCGAAAGGGGAGATCTTATATCTAGAATACAAGGCGCAGCATCAACCAACACTGAGCGAAGAATGGTTACAAGCCCTACTGGAACCAATGAAAGTCTACGTAGTGAGGGGAGCCAACATGTTATCGGTGAACAGGGCAACAATGCAGTTGGAGTGGAATCGTTTGGCCTTTCAAGGCGAGAATCAAACAACACTGCAAGAAATACGTTTGTTAACCGGCAAAATTAACAACTGGTGCTGTTCCTTCTTGAGAACCAGGCTTTTTCAGAAGGAGAAGCACAGAAGCTATTATGCGAAACGCCTGAAGGGATTACCATCCAATTTAACAGACACTTTGTCGAGCGACTTGGCACAGCATTATCAATTTCCAAGACATTGGTATTTTCAGAATCAGCGCAACAACGCATTGAAAGAACAAAGACAGTCCAATTGAAACGCGACCCAGAAGCAAATACAATAAGTACAATAAAAACTGGTTCGGAAAATCTAGCACACCTGCTACAGGAGAACAATATTAACCCATTTGAATTTGCACAATACACAAGATGGCATTTTCATAAAATGACGCAAAAAAAGAACAATCTATTCTTCAAGGGGCCACCAAGTACGGGCAAAACAATGGTTATGGAAAGTCTGGTCGAAATGCAGTTCAATTATGAACGTCTAACGGGACTTACACCAAACTCACCGTTCAACTTTTCGGCCCTTGTTCACAAGAACGCCTGCTTTATGGACGAGTGTAAACTCACCGACAATCAATTCGAGCAATGGAAATTATTGGCTGGAGGACAACCGATGAGTACCGACATAAAATATAAAAGTCGACACGACATTAAAGACTGTGTACTATACACGGCTAGCAATTATCCTATAACAATGTACACATCGGTCATGGAGGCAGACGAAGCTGTGAACACAAGAACGATTCAATTTAACTTCTACAAACATCTTCCAGAAAGATTCAAGTTGAACGCATTTATTTGGGAGCATTTTTGGAAAGAATACATGTACCCAGAAGAGAATGATGACCTTAATTATCCCAGAGTTATGTAAAATAATTTCAAATGTGAATAATTTAGTGCCATTTTGTACTCTATAATTAGTAATGCATGTTATAATTAGATGTTATTATATGATAAGCGGTGAAGGGTGTAATGATCAAACGAACGAACGAATAAACGAATAAAAACATAAAACGGTCACTGTTTTTTCCTTTACACGGCAGATGTATAGGCAGGATATAAATAGAACGAAAAGGGTCAACCCCGTTAGTATGGAGGCATCGTCCGATCCGGTTAAACAAGACACCAAGGTCGACGGCGGCAGTGGATACACGTTACCAGGCTACAATTACTTGGGCCCAGGCAACGACCTCGACTCAGGAGAACCGACAAACAAGTTAGACGAGCTTGCATACCAACACGATTTGGCATATACGAAAACGCAAGTGGAATACGAAAAAAGGTTGAACAGCAAACAATACAACGAAACAGAATTGCGACAGTGGGCAATAAATGAAATCCGAAAAGCTGACAAAGATTTTCTAAATAAAACAAAGGAATACGAGGCAGAAGGAGTATACGACTCAGTGGCAAAATATATTGCATTAGCGGGAATCGGAACAAAATATCTCGGAGAGAGCGTTTTTGGACAAATATATCCAACATTCAGAAACAGAACAATGGCGGGAGCTAGAAGTACAACAAGCGATAGCCAAGCAATGAAATTACCAACAATTATTGGCACAGGTATTGACAACGAAATCCAAAAACATCACTTTAAATTCAAAAAAATGTTCAACTTTCACATAGAAAGTAAAATGGTGCAATATCATAAAACTGAACCGAATGCAAATGCGGCAAACGGAATGATCAAAATAAGAAGCTTCATTCATACATTGCCGTGGCACAAACTTTACATGTATTTAACACAAAGAATACGACGACATCATATCATTCACACACAGTGCCAAAGTAAGTAATGTGTCGATGAAAATTTACAACTTGGGCAATAGAACTCCATTTGTCGCTTCCTCGGGATCAGTTCAGTACGCAAACGCCAACTCGCAAACAACAATAGGACTATGGGAAGATTTGGGAAGAATCGGGGCAGTTAAATTTGGCGAAAATATATCGGCAAAAACATTATACGGTGAACCATTGAGTGCATTAGACAAACAAAATCAGGCTAGACAAGTGGCGGGCGAGAAACAAAGCGCCGCTTGTCAAGGAAAATTCATAGATAATAGAGCCGAATTCAACCACGGGAATAGTTAATAATCAAAGTATTGAGAGCTACTCATACTTACCGGCATTAATAGCTAGTGCAAAAATATTCTATAACGCTACAAACTCTATTGGAATTATATATACGAAGAGTTACAGTCCCAAAGATGGGACATTCCATTACAGAAATGATGCATGGCGTTTTTCAAAATATGATTATTTAAAAAATAGAAATCCGATACACAACGTAGAGGTACGAAGCGGCGTACAAACAGCAGTTAATCACGCGGCATCACGGGCAGTTCATTACGACAATGCGACGGTCGATAATTACCTCTATAATAATTGGACAGAAGAACCGTCGCTAGGATTCATACCATCTATAGGGATAGGTATATTGCCACTATTAAGTAGCGATGGCGCAGACGAAAAAAGTAAACTCAATATAATGTGTGAATTTGAAATAAACATTGAAGCCCAATCGCACGGACAAAATATTTTGTACACTGCAATGCGGAACCCACAGCCGAATCCACTAATAATGGGTTACCGTTTGACAGATCATCAATATAGCGAAATTGTTATAGGTCACCAGCCGATAACAAATCTACAAGAGAATGCATTAGAAAATCAACCAGAACCGACGGCGATAGCAGTGGAGGTGGCATCAAAAAGAAGACGTCGCTCCTTGAGTACAGATAAATACGAAAAACCCAGAATGGTACGTGTAGCACAATCAGAAGGCGAAACAATTGTTCCAACACCGCGGTTATATCCGAACCAAGGATTAACATCAAAACAAGAAAATATACTGACAACAATGGAAAAAAAACTTGAAGAAATTGCCACATCCGAGAGCATAATTGAACATGAAATGCATAAAATAACGACTCATATTGATCAGTCACTGAAGCCACCGGACAATACACCCCTTCAAAGCGCTCCGCTCCCACAGGTACCAGGACCGCAGACGGCGGCAAGAGGTGGAAAAACTGGTAAACCGGCAAGGCATTGATAAAGGTCACCTGTTTGCAACATTGTAAGCTGTACTGTAAATTTAAAGGCCACTTGTTTGCAACATTGTAAGCTGTATTAATTAAGAAATGCCTGTATAATAAATTAAACGAGTCTTGGAATACAATTATGTTTTATTCGGACCACCGTCCAAATTGGTTAGGTTAGGTTAGGTAGGGTAGGTAGGTAGGTAGGAGTGAAACGAGTTGCCCCTGGCAGCCCGGGCCCATGCGCACTGGGTGCGCTTACTTGGTAGTTTAAGAAATTGAATAAGTTGTCAACTTAGTAATATTTCTTAAACCGTTTAGGTCACTGTGGATTTTTTGAAAAAAAAATTGGTTAGGTTAGGTTAGAACATTTTAGAAAAATTTTCAAAAATGTTAGGTTGAGTCGAAAATTTTAGGAAAAAAGTTAGGTTGAGTCGAAAATTTTAGGGAAAAAGTGAGGTCAAGTGAGGTGAACTTTGACCTTTTTAGAGGTCGTTAGAGGTCACATTAGCTCGAAAAATTGGATTGCTCGGTGGGACGCATCAAACATCACACAGGGAGAAATTAATCAACTCCTTGGAAGGTCATCACTAAGCACAGAGGAACGCGCCGACTCCATTTTCATATCATTTACATCTCAACAGCAAAAAACTGGGGGTTTAATTCAAAACTTGGCCAAGCTATACGAGCAGGACAATACAAATGTTCTGCAATTGCATGCATTCGTTGCTTGTTGGAGTACATTACTTCCGGCGATGATCGTACAACATTACGACAAGTTCTCACCAGCAACGATGAAAAAATTGCAAAATGCGCCACTCACGCATTTCGAGGTGGCGCTGACCGATCAATTGATGGTGCGAATGCAGGTGCCGAAAGGGGAGATCTTATATCTAGAATACAAGGCGCAGCATCAACCAACACTGAGCGAAGAATGGTTACAAGCCCTACTGGAACCAATGAAAGTCTACGTAGTGAGGGGAGCCAACATGTTATCGGTGAACAGGGCAACAATGCAGTTGGAGTGGAATCGTTTGGCCTTTCAAGGCGAGAATCAAACAACACTGCAAGAAATACGTTTGTTAACCGGCAAAATCAACAACTGGTGCAGTTCCTTCTTGAGAACCAGGCTTTTTCAGAAGGAGAAGCACAGAAGCTATTATGCGAAACGCCTGAAGGTATTACCATCCAATTTAACAGACACTTTGTCGAGCGACTTGGCACAGCATTATCAATTTCCAAGACATTGGTATTTTCAGAATCAGCGCAACAACGCATTGAAAGAACAAAGACAGTCCAATTGAAACGCGACCCAGAAGCAAATACAATAAGTACAATAAAAACTGGTTCGGAAAATCTAGCACACCTGCTACAGGAGAACAATATTAACCCATTTGAATTTGCACAATACACAAGATGGCATTTTCATAAAATGACGCAAAAAAAGAACAATCTATTCCTCAAGGGGCCACCAAGTACGGGCAAAACAATGGTTATGGAAAGTCTGGTCGAAATGCAGTTCAATTATGAACGTCTAACGGGACTTACACCAAACTCACCGTTCAACTTTTCGGCCCTTGTTCACAAGAACGCCTGCTTTATGGACGAGTGTAAACTCACCGACAATCAATTCGAGCAATGGAAATTATTGGCTGGAGGACAACCGATGAGTACCGACATAAAATATAAAAGTCGACACGACATTAAAGACTGTGTACTATACACGGCTAGCAATTATCCTATAACAATGTACACATCGGTCATGGAGGCAGATGAAGCTGTGAACACAAGAACGATTCAATTTAACTTCTACAAACATCTTCCAGAAAGATTCAAGTTGAACGCATTTATTTGGGAGCATTTTTGGAAAGAATACATGTACCCAGAAGAGAATGATGACCTTAATTATCCCAGAGTTATGTAAAATAATTTCAAATGTGAATAATTTAGTGCCATTTTGTACTCTATAATTAGTAATGCATGTTATAATTAGATGTTATTATATGATAAGCGGTGAAGGGTGTAATGATCAAACGAACGAACGAATAAACGAATAAAAACATAAAACGGTCACTGTTTTTTCCTTTACACGGCAGATGTATAGGCAGGATATAAATAGAACGAAAAGGGTCAACCCCGTTAGTATGGAGGCATCGTCCGATCCGGTTAAACAAGACACCAAGGTCGACGGCGGCAGTGGATACACGTTACCAGGCTACAATTACTTGGGCCCAGGCAACGACCTCGACTCAGGAGAACCGACAAACAAGTTAGACGAGCTTGCATACCAACACGATTTGGCATATACGAAAACGCAAGTGGAATACGAAAAAAGGTTGAACAGCAAACAATACAACGAAACAGAATTGCGACAGTGGGCAATAAATGAAATCCGAAAAGCTGACAAAGATTTTCTAAATAAAACAAAGGAATACGAGGCAGAAGGAGTATACGACTCAGTGGCAAAATATATTGCATTAGCGGGAATCGGAACAAAATATCTCGGAGAGAGCGTTTTTGGACAAATATATCCAACATTCAGAAACAGAACAATGGCGGGAGCTGGAAGTACAACAAGCGATAGCCAAGCAATGAAATTACCAACAATTATTGGCACAGGTATTGACAACGAAATCCAAAAACATCACTTTAAATTCAAAAAAATGTTCAACTTTCACATAGAAAGTAAAATGGTGCAATATCATAAAACTGAACCGAATGCAAATGCGGCAAACGGAATGATCAAAATAAGAAGCTTCATTCATACATTGCCGTGGCACAAACTTTACATGTATTTAACACATAAAGAATACGACGACATCATATCATTCACACACAGTGCCAAAGTAAGTAATGTGTCGATGAAAATTTACAACTTGGGCAATAGAACTCCATTTGTCGCTTCCTCGGGATCAGTTCAGTACGCAAACGCCAACTCGCAAACAACAATAGGACTATGGGAAGATTTGGGAAGAATCGGGGCAGTTAAATTTGGCGAAAATATATCGGCAAAAACATTATACGGTGAACCATTGAGTGCATTAGACAAACAAAATCAGGCTAGACAAGTGGCGGGCGAGAAACAAAGCGCCGCTTGTCAAGGAAAATTCATAGATAATAGAGCCGAATTTTGGTATCACAATGGAATATATGACACAACCACGGGAATAGTTAATAATCAAAGTATTGAGAGCTACTCATACTTACCGGCATTAATAGCTAGTGCAAAAATATTCTATAACGCTACAAACTCTATTGGAATTATATATACGAAGAGTTACAGTCCCAAAGATGGGACATTCCATTACAGAAATGATGCATGGCGTTTTTCAAAATATGATTATTTAAAAAATAGAAATCCGATACACAACGTAGAGTAGAGGTACGAAGCGGCGTACAAACAGCAGTTAATCACGCGGCATCACGGGCAGTTCATTACGACAATGCGACGGTCGATAATTACCTCTATAATAATTGGACAGAAGAACCGTCGCTAGGATTCATACCATCTATAGGGATAGGTATATTGCCACTATTAAGTAGCGATGGCGCAGACGAAAAAAGTATACTCAATATAATGTGTGAATTTGAAATAAACATTGAAGCCCAATCGCACGGACAAAATATTTTGTACACTGCAATGCGGAACCCACAGCCGAATCCACTAATAATGGGTTACCGTTTGACAGATCATCAATATGGCGAAATTTTTATAGGTCACCAGCCGATAACAAATCTACAAGAGAATGCATTAGAAAATCAACCAGAACCGACGGCGATAGCAGTGGAGGTGGCATCAAAAAGAAGACGTCGCTCCTTGAGTACAGATAAATACGAAAAACCCAGAATGGTACGTGTAGCACAATCAGAAGGCGAAACAATTGTTCCAACACCGCGGTTATATCCGAACCAAGGATTAACATCAAAACAAGAAAATATACTGACAACAATGGAAAAAAAACTTGAAGAAATTGCCACATCCGAGAGCATAATTGAACATGAAATGCATAAAATAACGACTCATATTGATCAGTCACTGAAGCCACCGGACAATCCACCCCTTCAAAGCGCTCCGCTCCCACAGGTACCAGGACCGCAGACGGCGGCAAGAGGTGGAAAAACTGGTAAACCGGCAAGGCATTGATAAAGGTCACCTGTTTGCAACATTGTAAGCTGTACTGTAAATTTAAAGGCCACTTGTTTGCAACATTGTAAGCTGTATTAATTAAGAAATGCCTGTATAATAAATTAAACGAGTCTTGGAATACAATTATGTTTTATTCGGACCACCGTCCAAATTGGTTAGGTTAGGTTAGGTAGGGTAGGTAGGTAGGTAGGAGTGAAACGAGTTGCCCCTGGCAGCCCGGGCCCATGCGCACTGGGTGCGCTTACTTGGTAGTTTAAGAAATTGAATAAGTTGTCAACTTAGTAATATTTCTTAAACCGTTTAGGTCACTGTGGATTTTTTGAAAAAAAAATTGGTTAGGTTAGGTTAGAACATTTTAGAAAAATTTTCAAAAATGTTAGGTTGAGTCGAAAATTTTAGGAAAAAAGTTAGGTTGAGTCGAAAATTTTAGGGAAAAAGTGAGGTCAAGTGAGGTGAACTTTGACCTTTTTAGAGGTCGTTAGAGGTCACATTAGCTCGAAAAATTGGATTGCTCGGTGGGACGCATCAAACATCACACAGGGAGAAATAAATCAACTCCTTGGAAGGTCATCACTAAGCACAGAGGAACGCGCCGACTCCATTTTCATATCATTTACATCTCAACAGCAAAAAACTGGGGGTTTAATTCAAAACTTGGCCAAGCTATACGAGCAGGACAATACAAATGTTCTGCAATTGCATGCATTCGTTGCTTGTTGGAGTACATTACTTCCGGCGATGATCGTACAACATTACGACAAGTTCTCACCAGCAACGATGAAAAAATTGCAAAATGCGCCACTCACGCATTTCGAGGTGGCGCTGACCGATCAATTGATGGTGCGAATGCAGGTGCCGAAAGGGGAGATCTTATATCTAGAATACAAGGCGCAGCATCAACCATCACTGAGCGAAGAATGGTAACAAGCCCTACTGGAACCAATGAAAGTCTACGTAGTGAGGGGAGCCAACATGTTATCGGTGAACAGGGCAACAATGCAGTTGGAGTGGAATCGTTTGGCCTTTCAAGGCGAGAATCAAACAACACTGCAAGAAATACGTTTGTTAACCGGCAAAATCAACAACTGGTGCTGTTCCTTCTTGAGAACCAGGCTTTTTCAGAAGGAGAAGCACAGAAGCTATTATGCGAAACGCCTGAAGGGATTACCATCCAATTTAACAGACACTTTGTCGAGCGACTTGGCACAGCATTATCAATTTCCAAGACATTGGTATTTTCAGAATCAGCGCAACAACGCATTGAAAGAACAAAGACAGTCCAATTGAAACGCGACCCAGAAGCAAATACAATAAGTACAATAAAAACTGGTTCGGAAAATCTAGCACACCTGCTACAGGAGAACAATATTAACCCATTTGAATTTGCACAATACACAAGATGGCATTTTCATAAAATGACGCAAAAAAAGAACAATCTATTCCTCAAGGGGCCACCAAGTACGGGCAAAACAATGGTTATGGAAAGTCTGGTCGAAATGCAGTTCAATTATGAACGTCTAACGGGACTTACACCAAACTCACCGTTCAACTTTTCGGCCCTTGTTCACAAGAACGCCTGCTTTATGGACGAGTGTAAACTCACCGACAATCAATTCGAGCAATGGAAATTATTGGCTGGAGGACAACCGATGAGTACCGACATAAAATATAAAAGTCGACACGACATTAAAGACTGTGTACTATACACGGCTAGCAATTATCCTATAACAATGTACACATCGGTCATGGAGGCAGATGAAGCTGTGAACACAAGAACGATTCAATTTAACTTCTACAAACATCTTCCAGAAAGATTCAAGTTGAACGCATTTATTTGGGAGCATTTTTGGAAAGAATACATGTACCCAGAAGAGAATGATGACCTTAATTATCCCAGAGTTATGTAAAATAATTTCAAATGTGAATAATTTAGTGCCATTTTGTACTCTATAATTAGTAATGCATGTTATAATTAGATGTTATTATATGATAAGCGGTGAAGGGTGTAATGATCAAACGAACGAACGAATAAACGAATAAAAACATAAAACGGTCACTGTTTTTTCCTTTACACGGCAGATTATAGGCAGGATATAAATAGAACGAAAAGGGTCAACCCCGTTAGTATGGAGGCATCGTCCGATCCGGTTAAACAAGACACCAAGGTCGACGGCGGCAGTGGATACACGTTACCAGGCTACAATTACTTGGGCCCAGGCAACGACCTCGACTCAGGAGAACCGACAAACAAGTTAGACGAGCTTGCATACCAACACGATTTGGCATATACGAAAACGCAAGTGGAATACGAAAAAAGGTTGAACAGCAAACAATACAACGAAACAGAATTGCGACAGTGGGCAATAAATGAAATCCGAAAAGCTGACAAAGATTTTCTAAATAAAACAAAGGAATACGAGGCAGAAGGAGTATACGACTCAGTGGCAAAATATATTGCATTAGCGGGAATCGGAACAAAATATCTCGGAGAGAGCGTTTTTGGACAAATATATCCAACATTCAGAAACAGAACAATGGCGGGAGCTGGAAGTACAACAAGCGATAGCCAAGCAATGAAATTACCAACAATTATTGGCACAGGTATTGACAACGAAATCCAAAAACATCACTTTAAATTCAAAAAAATGTTCAACTTTCACATAGAAAGTAAAATGGTGCAATATCATAAAACTGAACCGAATGCAAATGCGGCAAACGGAATGATCAAAATAAGAAGCTTCATTCATACATTGCCGTGGCACAAACTTTACATGTATTTAACACATAAAGAATACGACGACATCATATCATTCACACACAGTGCCAAAGTAAGTAACGTGTCGATGAAAATTTACAACTTGGGCAATAGAACTCCATTTGTCGCTTCCTCGGGATCAGTTCAGTACGCAAACGCCAACTCGCAAACAACAATAGGACTATGGGAAGATTTGGGAAGAATCGGGGCAGTTAAATTTGGCGAAAATATATCGGCAAAAACATTATACGGTGAACCATTGAGTGCATTAGACAAACAAAATCAGGCTAGACAAGTGGCGGGCGAGAAACAAAGCGCCGCTTGTCAAGGAAAATTCATAGATAATAGAGCCGAATTTTGGTATCACAATGGAATATATGACACAACCACGGGAATAGTTAATAATCAAAGTATTGAGAGCTACTCATACTTACCGGCATTAATAGCTAGTGCAAAAATATTCTATAACGCTACAAACTCTATTGGAATTATATATACGAAGAGTTACAGTCCCAAAGATGGGACATTCCATTACAGAAATGATGCATGGCGTTTTTCAAAATATGATTATTTAAAAAATAGAAATCCGATACACAACGTAGAGGTACGAAGCGGCGTACAAACAGCAGTTAATCACGCGGCATCACGGGCAGTTCATTACGACAATGCGACGGTCGATAATTACCTCTATAATAATTGGACAGAAGAACCGTCGCTAGGATTCATACCATCTATAGGGGATAGGTATATTGCCACTATTAAGTAGCGATGGCGCAGACGAAAAAAGTATACTCAATATAATGTGTGAATTTGAAATAAACATTGAAGCCCAATCGCACGGACAAAATATTTTGTACACTGCAATGCGGAACCCACAGCCGAATCCACTAATAATGGGTTACCGTTTGACAGATCATCAATATGGCGAAATTTTTATAGGTCACCAGCCGATAACAAATCTACAAGAGAATGCATTAGAAAATCAACCAGAACCGACGGCGATAGCAGTGGAGGTGGCATCAAAAAGAAGACGTCGCTCCTTGAGTACAGATAAATACGAAAAACCCAGAATGGTACGTGTAGCACAATCAGAAGGCGAAACAATTGTTCCAACACCGCGGTTATATCCGAACCAAGGATTAACATCAAAACAAGAAAATATACTGACAACAATGGAAAAAAAACTTGAAGAAATTGCCACATCCGAGAGCATAATTGAACATGAAATGCATAAAATAACGACTCATATTGATCAGTCACTGAAGCCACCGGACAATCCACCCCTTCAAAGCGCTCCGCTCCCACAGGTACCAGGACCGCAGACGGCGGCAAGAGGTGGAAAAACTGGTAAACCGGCAAGGCATTGATAAAGGTCACCTGTTTGCAACATTGTAAGCTGTACTGTAAATTTAAAGGCCACTTGTTTGCAACATTGTAAGCTGTATTAATTAAGAAATGCCTGTATAATAAATTAAACGAGTCTTGGAATACAATTATGTTTTATTCGGACCACCGTCCAAATTGGTTAGGTTAGGTTAGGTAGGGTAGGTAGGTAGGTAGGAGTGAAACGAGTTGCCCCTGGCAGCCCGGGCCCATGCGCACTGGGTGCGCTTACTTGGTAGTTTAAGAAATTGAATAAGTTGTCAACTTAGTAATATTTCTTAAACCGTTTAGGTCACTGTGGATTTTTTGAAAAAAAAATTGGTTAGGTTAGGTTAGAACATTTTAGAAAAATTTTCAAAAATGTTAGGTTGAGTCGAAAATTTTAGGAAAAAAGTTAGGTTGAGTCGAAAATTTTAGGGAAAAAGTGAGGTCAAGTGAGGTGAACTTTGACCTTTTTAGAGGTCGTTAGAGGTCACATTAGCTCGAAAAATTGGATTGCTCGGTGGGACGCATCAAACATCACACAGGGAGAAATAAATCAACTCCTTGGAAGGTCATCACTAAGCACAGAGGAACGCGCCGACTCCATTTTCATATCATTTACATCTCAACAGCAAAAAACTGGGGGTTTAATTCAAAACTTGGCCAAGCTATACGAGCAGGACAATACAAATGTTCTGCAATTGCATGCATTCGTTGCTTGTTGGAGTACATTACTTCCGGCGATGATCGTACAACATTACGACAAGTTCTCACCAGCAACGATGAAAAAATTGCAAAATGCGCCACTCACGCATTTCGAGGAGGCGCTGACCGATCAATTGATGGTGCGAATGCAGGTGCCGAAAGGGGAGATCTTATATCTAGAATACAAGGCGCAGCATCAACCAACACTGAGCGAAGAATGGTTACAAGCCCTACTGGAACCAATGAAAGTCTACGTAGTGAGGGGAGCCAACATGTTATCGGTGAACAGGGCAACAATGCAGTTGGAGTGGAATCGTTTGGCCTTTCAAGGCGAGAATCAAACAACACTGCAAGAAATACGTTTGTTAACCGGCAAAATCAACAACTGGTGCTGTTCCTTCTTGAGAACCAGGCTTTTTCAGAAGGAGAAGCACAGAAGCTATTATGCGAAACGCCTGAAGGGATTACCATCCAATTTAACAGACACTTTGTCGAGCGACTTGGCACAGCATTATCAATTTCCAAGACATTGGTATTTTCAGAATCAGCGCAACAACGCATTGAAAGAACAAAGACAGTCCAATTGAAACGCGACCCAGAAGCAAATACAATAAGTACAATAAAAACTGGTTCGGAAAATCTAGCACACCTGCTACAGGAGAACAATATTAACCCATTTGAATTTGCACAATACACAAGATGGCATTTTCATAAAATGACGCAAAAAAAGAACAATCTATTCTTCAAGGGGCCACCAAGTACGGGCAAAACAATGGTTATGGAAAGTCTGGTCGAAATGCAGTTCAATTATGAACGTCTAACGGGACTTACACCAAACTCACCGTTCAACTTTTCGGCCCTTGTTCACAAGAACGCCTGCTTTATGGACGAGTGTAAACTCACCGACAATCAATTCGAGCAATGGAAATTATTGGCTGGAGGACAACCGATGAGTACCGACATAAAATATAAAAGTCGACACGACATTAAAGACTGTGTACTATACACGGCTAGCAATTATCCTATAACAATGTACACATCGGTCATGGAGGCAGATGAAGCTGTGAACACAAGAACGATTCAATTTAACTTCTACAAACATCTTCCAGAAAGATTCAAGTTGAACGCATTTATTTGGGAGCATTTTTGGAAAGAATACATGTACCCAGAAGAGAATGATGACCTTAATTATCCCAGAGTTATGTAAAATAATTTCAAATGTGAATAATTTAGTGCCATTTTGTACTCTATAATTAGTAATGCATGTTATAATTAGATGTTATTATATGATAAGCGGTGAAGGGTGTAATGATCAAACGAACGAACGAATAAACGAATAAAAACATAAAACGGTCACTGTTTTTTCCTTTACACGGCAGATGTATAGGCAGGATATAAATAGAACGAAAAGGGTCAACCCCGTTAGTATGGAGGCATCGTCCGATCCGGTTAAACAAGACACCAAGGTCGACGGCGGCAGTGGATACACGTTACCAGGCTACAATTACTTGGGCCCAGGCAACGACCTCGACTCAGGAGAACCGACAAACAAGTTAGACGAGCTTGCATACCAACACGATTTGGCATATACGAAAACGCAAGTGGAATACGAAAAAAGGTTGAACAGCAAACAATACAACGAAACAGAATTGCGACAGTGGGCAATAAATGAAATCCGAAAAGCTGACAAAGATTTTCTAAATAAAACAAAGGAATACGAGGCAGAAGGAGTATACGACTCAGTGGCAAAATATATTGCATTAGCGGGAATCGGAACAAAATATCTCGGAGAGAGCGTTTTTGGACAAATATATCCAACATTCAGAAACAGAACAATGGCGGGAGCTGGAAGTACAACAAGCGATAGCCAAGCAATGAAATTACCAACAATTATTGGCACAGGTATTGACAACGAAATCCAAAAACATCACTTTAAATTCAAAAAAATGTTCAACTTTCACATAGAAAGTAAAATGGTGCAATATCATAAAACTGAACCGAATGCAAATGCGGCAAACGGAATGATCAAAATAAGAAGCTTCATTCATACATTGCCGTGGCACAAACTTTACATGTATTTAACACATAAAGAATACGACGACATCATATCATTCACACACAGTGCCAAAGTAAGTAATGTGTCGATGAAAATTTACAACTTGGGCAATAGAACTCCATTTGTCGCTTCCTCGGGATCAGTTCAGTACGCAAACGCCAACTCGCAAACAACAATAGGACTATGGGAAGATTTGGGAAGAATCGGGGCAGTTAAATTTGGCGAAAATATATCGGCAAAAACATTATACGGTGAACCATTGAGTGCATTAGACAAACAAAATCAGGCTAGACAAGTGGCGGGCGAGAAACAAAGCGCCGCTTGTCAAGGAAAATTCATAGATAATAGAGCCGAATTTTGGTATCACAATGGAATATATGACACAACCACGGGAATAGTTAATAATCAAAGTATTGAGAGCTACTCATACTTACCGGCATTAATAGCTAGTGCAAAAATATTCTATAACGCTACAAACTCTATTGGAATTATATATACGAAGAGTTACAGTCCCAAAGATGGGACATTCCATTACAGAAATGATGCATGGCGTTTTTCAAAATATGATTATTTAAAAAATAGAAATCCGATACACAACGTAGAGGTACGAAGCGGCGTACAAACAGCAGTTAATCACGCGGCATCACGGGCAGTTCATTACGACAATGCGACGGTCGATAATTACCTCTATAATAATTGGACAGAAGAACCGTCGCTAGGATTCATACCATCTATAGGGATAGGTATATTGCCACTATTAAGTAGCGATGGCGCAGACGAAAAAAGTATACTCAATATAATGTGTGAATTTGAAATAAACATTGAAGCCCAATCGCACGGACAAAATATTTTGTACACTGCAATGCGGAACCCACAGCCGAATCCACTAATAATGGGTTACCGTTTGACAGATCATCAATATGGCGAAATTTTTATAGGTCACCAGCCGATAACAAATCTACAAGAGAATGCATTAGAAAATCAACCAGAACCGACGGCGATAGCAGTGGAGGTGGCATCAAAAAGAAGACGTCGCTCCTTGAGTACAGATAAATACGAAAAACCCAGAATGGTACGTGTAGCACAATCAGAAGGCGAAACAATTGTTCCAACACCGCGGTTATATCCGAACCAAGGATTAACATCAAAACAAGAAAATATACTGACAACAATGGAAAAAAAACTTGAAGAAATTGCCACATCCGAGAGCATAATTGAACATGAAATGCATAAAATAACGACTCATATTGATCAGTCACTGAAGCCACCGGACAATCCACCCCTTCAAAGCGCTCCGCTCCCACAGGTACCAGGACCGCAGACGGCGGCAAGAGGTGGAAAAACTGGTAAACCGGCAAGGCATTGATAAAGGTCACCTGTTTGCAACATTGTAAGCTGTACTGTAAATTTAAAGGCCACTTGTTTGCAACATTGTAAGCTGTATTAATTAAGAAATGCCTGTATAATAAATTAAACGAGTCTTGGAATACAATTATGTTTTATTCGGACCACCGTCCAAATTGGTTAGGTTAGGTTAGGTAGGGTAGGTAGGTAGGTAGGAGTGAAACGAGTTGCCCCTGGCAGCCCGGGCCCATGCGCACTGGGTGCGCTTACTTGGTAGTTTAAGAAATTGAATAAGTTGTCAACTTAGTAATATTTCTTAAACCGTTTAGGTCACTGTGGATTTTTTGAAAAAAAAATTGGTTAGGTTAGGTTAGAACATTTTAGAAAAATTTTCAAAAATGTTAGGTTGAGTCGAAAATTTTAGGAAAAAAGTTAGGTTGAGTCGAAAATTTTAGGGAAAAAGTGAGGTCAAGTGAGGTGAACTTTGACCTTTTTAGAGGTCGTTAGAGGTCACATTAGCTCGAAAAATTGGATTGCTCGGTGGGACGCATCAAACATCACACAGGGAGAAATAAATCAACTCCTTGGAAGGTCATCACTAAGCACAGAGGAACGCGCCGACTCCATTTTCATATCATTTACATCTCAACAGCAAAAAACTGGGGGTTTAATTCAAAACTTGGCCAAGCTATACGAGCAGGACAATACAAATGTTCTGCAATTGCATGCATTCGTTGCTTGTTGGAGTACATTACTTCCGGCGATGATCGTACAACATTACGACAAGTTCTCACCAGCAACGATGAAAAAATTGCAAAATGCGCCACTCACGCATTTCGAGGAGGCGCTGACCGATCAATTGATGGTGCGAATGCAGGTGCCGAAAGGGGAGATCTTATATCTAGAATACAAGGCGCAGCATCAACCAACACTGAGCGAAGAATGGTTACAAGCCCTACTGGAACCAATGAAAGTCTACGTAGTGAGGGGAGCCAACATGTTATCGGTGAACAGGGCAACAATGCAGTTGGAGTGGAATCGTTTGGCCTTTCAAGGCGAGAATCAAACAACACTGCAAGAAATACGTTTGTTAACCGGCAAAATCAACAACTGGTGCTGTTCCTTCTTGAGAACCAGGCTTTTTCAGAAGGAGAAGCACAGAAGCTATTATGCGAAACGCCTGAAGGGATTACCATCCAATTTAACAGACACTTTGTCGAGCGACTTGGCACAGCATTATCAATTTCCAAGACATTGGTATTTTCAGAATCAGCGCAACAACGCATTGAAAGAACAAAGACAGTCCAATTGAAACGCGACCCAGAAGCAAATACAATAAGTACAATAAAAACTGGTTCGGAAAATCTAGCACACCTGCTACAGGAGAACAATATTAACCCATTTGAATTTGCACAATACACAAGATGGCATTTTCATAAAATGACGCAAAAAAAGAACAATCTATTCTTCAAGGGGCCACCAAGTACGGGCAAAACAATGGTTATGGAAAGTCTGGTCGAAATGCAGTTCAATTATGAACGTCTAACGGGACTTACACCAAACTCACCGTTCAACTTTTCGGCCCTTGTTCACAAGAACGCCTGCTTTATGGACGAGTGTAAACTCACCGACAATCAATTCGAGCAATGGAAATTATTGGCTGGAGGACAACCGATGAGTACCGACATAAAATATAAAAGTCGACACGACATTAAAGACTGTGTACTATACACGGCTAGCAATTATCCTATAACAATGTACACATCGGTCATGGAGGCAGATGAAGCTGTGAACACAAGAACGATTCAATTTAACTTCTACAAACATCTTCCAGAAAGATTCAAGTTGAACGCATTTATTTGGGAGCATTTTTGGAAAGAATACATGTACCCAGAAGAGAATGATGACCTTAATTATCCCAGAGTTATGTAAAATAATTTCAAATGTGAATAATTTAGTGCCATTTTGTACTCTATAATTAGTAATGCATGTTATAATTAGATGTTATTATATGATAAGCGGTGAAGGGTGTAATGATCAAACGAACGAACGAATAAACGAATAAAAACATAAAACGGTCACTGTTTTTTCCTTTACACGGCAGATGTATAGGCAGGATATAAATAGAACGAAAAGGGTCAACCCCGTTAGTATGGAGGCATCGTCCGATCCGGTTAAACAAGACACCAAGGTCGACGGCGGCAGTGGATACACGTTACCAGGCTACAATTACTTGGGCCCAGGCAACGACCTCGACTCAGGAGAACCGACAAACAAGTTAGACGAGCTTGCATACCAACACGATTTGGCATATACAAAAACGCAAGTGGAATACGAAAAAAGGTTGAACAGCAAACAATACAACGAAACAGAATTGCGACAGTGGGCAATAAATGAAATCCGAAAAGCTGACAAAGATTTTCTAAATAAAACAAAGGAATACGAGGCAGAAGGAGTATACGACTCAGTGGCAAAATATATTGCATTAGCGGGAATCGGAACAAAATATCTCGGAGAGAGCGTTTTTGGACAAATATATCCAACATTCAGAAACAGAACAATGGCGGGAGCTGGAAGTACAACAAGCGATAGCCAAGCAATGAAATTACCAACAATTATTGGCACAGGTATTGACAACGAAATCCAAAAACATCACTTTAAATTCAAAAAAATGTTCAACTTTCACATAGAAAGTAAAATGGTGCAATATCATAAAACTGAACCGAATGCAAATGCGGCAAACGGAATGATCAAAATAAGAAGCTTCATTCATACATTGCCGTGGCACAAACTTTACATGTATTTAACACATAAAGAATACGACGACATCATATCATTCACACACAGTGCCAAAGTAAGTAATGTGTCGATGAAAATTTACAACTTGGGCAATAGAACTCCATTTGTCGCTTCCTCGGGATCAGTTCAGTACGCAAACGCCAACTCGCAAACAACAATAGGACTATGGGAAGATTTGGGAAGAATCGGGGCAGTTAAATTTGGCGAAAATATATCGGCAAAAACATTATACGGTGAACCATTGAGTGCATTAGACAAACAAAATCAGGCTAGACAAGTGGCGGGCGAGAAACAAAGCGCCGCTTGTCAAGGAAAATTCATAGATAATAGAGCCGAATTTTGGTATCACAATGGAATATATGACACAACCACGGGAATAGTTAATAATCAAAGTATTGAGAGCTACTCATACTTACCGGCATTAATAGCTAGTGCAAAAATATTCTATAACGCTACAAACTCTATTGGAATTATATATACGAAGAGTTACAGTCCCAAAGATGGGACATTCCATTACAGAAATGATGCATGGCGTTTTTCAAAATATGATTATTTAAAAAATAGAAATCCGATACACAACGTAGAGGTACGAAGCGGCGTACAAACAGCAGTTAATCACGCGGCATCACGGGCAGTTCATTACGACAATGCGACGGTCGATAATTACCTCTATAATAATTGGACAGAAGAACCGTCGCTAGGATTCATACCATCTATAGGGATAGGTATATTGCCACTATTAAGTAGCGATGGCGCAGACGAAAAAAGTATACTCAATATAATGTGTGAATTTGAAATAAACATTGAAGCCCAATCGCACGGACAAAATATTTTGTACACTGCAATGCGGAACCCACAGCCGAATCCACTAATAATGGGTTACCGTTTGACAGATCATCAATATGGCGAAATTTTTATAGGTCACCAGCCGATAACAAATCTACAAGAGAATGCATTAGAAAATCAACCAGAACCGACGGCGATAGCAGTGGAGGTGGCATCAAAAAGAAGACGTCGCTCCTTGAGTACAGATAAATACGAAAAACCCAGAATGGTACGTGTAGCACAATCAGAAGGCGAAACAATTGTTCCAACACCGCGGTTATATCCGAACCAAGGATTAACATCAAAACAAGAAAATATACTGACAACAATGGAAAAAAAACTTGAAGAAATTGCCACATCCGAGAGCATAATTGAACATGAAATGCATAAAATAACGACTCATATTGATCAGTCACTGAAGCCACCGGACAATCCACCCCTTCAAAGCGCTCCGCTCCCACAGGTACCAGGACCGCAGACGGCGGCAAGAGGTGGAAAAACTGGTAAACCGGCAAGGCATTGATAAAGGTCACCTGTTTGCAACATTGTAAGCTGTACTGTAAATTTAAAGGCCACTTGTTTGCAACATTGTAAGCTGTATTAATTAAGAAATGCCTGTATAATAAATTAAACGAGTCTTGGAATACAATTATGTTTTATTCGGACCACCGTCCAAATTGGTTAGGTTAGGTTAGGTAGGGTAGGTAGGTAGGTAGGAGTGAAACGAGTTGCCCCTGGCAGCCCGGGCCCATGCGCACTGGGTGCGCTTACTTGGTAGTTTAAGAAATTGAATAAGTTGTCAACTTAGTAATATTTCTTAAACCGTTTAGGTCACTGTGGATTTTTTGAAAAAAAAAATGGTTAGGTTAGGTTAGAACATTTTAGAAAAATTTTCAAAAATGTTAGGTTGAGTCGAAAATTTTAGGAAAAAAGTTAGGTTGAGTCGAAAATTTTAGGGAAAAAGTGAGGTCAAGTGAGGTGAACTTTGACCTTTTTAGAGGTCGTTAGAGGTCACATTAGCTCGAAAAATTGGATTGCTCGGTGGGACGCATCAAACATCACACAGGGAGAAATAAATCAACTCCTTGGAAGGTCATCACTAAGCACAGAGGAACGCGCCGACTCCATTTTCATATCATTTACATCTCAACAGCAAAAAACTGGGGGTTTAATTCAAAACTTGGCCAAGCTATACGAGCAGGACAATACAAATGTTCTGCAATTGCATGCATTCGTTGCTTGTTGGAGTACATTACTTCCGGCGATGATCGTACAACATTACGACAAGTTCTCACCAGCAACGATGAAAAAATTGCAAAATGCGCCACTCACGCATTTCGAGGAGGCGCTGACCGATCAATTGATGGTGCGAATGCAGGTGCCGAAAGGGGAGATCTTATATCTAGAATACAAGGCGCAGCATCAACCAACACTGAGCGAAGAATGGTTACAAGCCCTACTGGAACCAATGAAAGTCTACGTAGTGAGGGGAGCCAACATGTTATCGGTGAACAGGGCAACAATGCAGTTGGAGTGGAATCGTTTGGCCTTTCAAGGCGAGAATCAAACAACACTGCAAGAAATACGTTTGTTAACCGGCAAAATCAACAACTGGTGCTGTTCCTTCTTGAGAACCAGGCTTTTTCAGAAGGAGAAGCACAGAAGCTATTATGCGAAACGCCTGAAGGGATTACCATCCAATTTAACAGACACTTTGTCGAGCGACTTGGCACAGCATTATCAATTTCCAAGACATTGGTATTTTCAGAATCAGCGCAACAACGCATTGAAAGAACAAAGACAGTCCAATTGAAACGCGACCCAGAAGCAAATACAATAAGTACAATAAAAACTGGTTCGGAAAATCTAGCACACCTGCTACAGGAGAACAATATTAACCCATTTGAATTTGCACAATACACAAGATGGCATTTTCATAAAATGACGCAAAAAAAGAACAATCTATTCTTCAAGGGGCCACCAAGTACGGGCAAAACAATGGTTATGGAAAGTCTGGTCGAAATGCAGTTCAATTATGAACGTCTAACGGGACTTACACCAAACTCACCGTTCAACTTTTCGGCCCTTGTTCACAAGAACGCCTGCTTTATGGACGAGTGTAAACTCACCGACAATCAATTCGAGCAATGGAAATTATTGGCTGGAGGACAACCGATGAGTACCGACATAAAATATAAAAGTCGACACGACATTAAAGACTGTGTACTATACACGGCTAGCAATTATCCTATAACAATGTACACATCGGTCATGGAGGCAGATGAAGCTGTGAACACAAGAACGATTCAATTTAACTTCTACAAACATCTTCCAGAAAGATTCAAGTTGAACGCATTTATTTGGGAGCATTTTTGGAAAGAATACATGTACCCAGAAGAGAATGATGACCTTAATTATCCCAGAGTTATGTAAAATAATTTCAAATGTGAATAATTTAGTGCCATTTTGTACTCTATAATTAGTAATGCATGTTATAATTAGATGTTATTATATGATAAGCGGTGAAGGGTGTAATGATCAAACGAACGAACGAATAAACGAATAAAAACATAAAACGGTCACTGTTTTTTCCTTTACACGGCAGATGTATAGGCAGGATATAAATAGAACGAAAAGGGTCAACCCCGTTAGTATGGAGGCATCGTCCGATCCGGTTAAACAAGACACCAAGGTCGACGGCGGCAGTGGATACACGTTACCAGGCTACAATTACTTGGGCCCAGGCAACGACCTCGACTCAGGAGAACCGACAAACAAGTTAGACGAGCTTGCATACCAACACGATTTGGCATATACGAAAACGCAAGTGGAATACGAAAAAAGGTTGAACAGCAAACAATACAACGAAACAGAATTGCGACAGTGGGCAATAAATGAAATCCGAAAAGCTGACAAAGATTTTCTAAATAAAACAAAGGAATACGAGGCAGAAGGAGTATACGACTCAGTGGCAAAATATATTGCATTAGCGGGAATCGGAACAAAATATCTCGGAGAGAGCGTTTTTGGACAAATATATCCAACATTCAGAAACAGAACAATGGCGGGAGCTGGAAGTACAACAAGCGATAGCCAAGCAATGAAATTACCAACAATTATTGGCACAGGTATTGACAACGAAATCCAAAAACATCACTTTAAATTCAAAAAAATGTTCAACTTTCACATAGAAAGTAAAATGGTGCAATATCATAAAACTGAACCGAATGCAAATGCGGCAAACGGAATGATCAAAATAAGAAGCTTCATTCATACATTGCCGTGGCACAAACTTTACATGTATTTAACACATAAAGAATACGACGACATCATATCATTCACACACAGTGCCAAAGTAAGTAATGTGTCGATGAAAATTTACAACTTGGGCAATAGAACTCCATTTGTCGCTTCCTCGGGATCAGTTCAGTACGCAAACGCCAACTCGCAAACAACAATAGGACTATGGGAAGATTTGGGAAGAATCGGGGCAGTTAAATTTGGCGAAAATATATCGGCAAAAACATTATACGGTGAACCATTGAGTGCATTAGACAAACAAAATCAGGCTAGACAAGTGGCGGGCGAGAAACAAAGCGCCGCTTGTCAAGGAAAATTCATAGATAATAGAGCCGAATTTTGGTATCACAATGGAATATATGACACAACCACGGGAATAGTTAATAATCAAAGTATTGAGAGCTACTCATACTTACCGGCATTAATAGCTAGTGCAAAAATATTCTATAACGCTACAAACTCTATTGGAATTATATATACGAAGAGTTACAGTCCCAAAGATGGGACATTCCATTACAGAAATGATGCATGGCGTTTTTCAAAATATGATTATTTAAAAAATAGAAATCCGATACACAACGTAGAGGTACGAAGCGGCGTACAAACAGCAGTTAATCACGCGGCATCACGGGCAGTTCATTACGACAATGCGACGGTCGATAATTACCTCTATAATAATTGGACAGAAGAACCGTCGCTAGGATTCATACCATCTATAGGGATAGGTATATTGCCACTATTAAGTAGCGATGGCGCAGACGAAAAAAGTATACTCAATATAATGTGTGAATTTGAAATAAACATTGAAGCCCAATCGCACGGACAAAATATTTTGTACACTGCAATGCGGAACCCACAGCCGAATCCACTAATAATGGGTTACCGTTTGACAGATCATCAATATGGCGAAATTTTTATAGGTCACCAGCCGATAACAAATCTACAAGAGAATGCATTAGAAAATCAACCAGAACCGACGGCGATAGCAGTGGAGGTGGCATCAAAAAGAAGACGTCGCTCCTTGAGTACAGATAAATACGAAAAACCCAGAATGGTACGTGTAGCACAATCAGAAGGCGAAACAATTGTTCCAACACCGCGGTTATATCCGAACCAAGGATTAACATCAAAACAAGAAAATATACTGACAACAATGGAAAAAAAACTTGAAGAAATTGCCACATCCGAGAGCATAATTGAACATGAAATGCATAAAATAACGACTCATATTGATCAGTCACTGAAGCCACCGGACAATCCACCCCTTCAAAGCGCTCCGCTCCCACAGGTACCAGGACCGCAGACGGCGGCAAGAGGTGGAAAAACTGGTAAACCGGCAAGGCATTGATAAAGGTCACCTGTTTGCAACATTGTAAGCTGTACTGTAAATTTAAAGGCCACTTGTTTGCAACATTGTAAGCTGTATTAATTAAGAAATGCCTGTATAATAAATTAAACGAGTCTTGGAATACAATTATGTTTTATTCGGACCACCGTCCAAATTGGTTAGGTTAGGTTAGGTAGGGTAGGTAGGTAGGTAGGAGTGAAACGAGTTGCCCCTGGCAGCCCGGGCCCATGCGCACTGGGTGCGCTTACTTGGTAGTTTAAGAAATTGAATAAGTTGTCAACTTAGTAATATTTCTTAAACCGTTTAGGTCACTGTGGATTTTTTGAAAAAAAAATTGGTTAGGTTAGGTTAGAACATTTTAGAAAAATTTTCAAAAATGTTAGGTTGAGTCGAAAATTTTAGGAAAAAAGTTAGGTTGAGTCGAAAATTTTAGGGAAAAAGTGAGGTCAAGTGAGGTGAACTTTGACCTTTTTAGAGGTCGTTAGAGGTCACATTAGCTCGAAAAATTGGATTGCTCGGTGGGACGCATCAAACATCACACAGGGAGAAATTAATCAACTCCTTGGAAGGTCATCACTAAGCACAGAGGAACGCGCCGACTCCATTTTCATATCATTTACATCTCAACAGCAAAAAACTGGGGGTTTAATTCAAAACTTGGCCAAGCTATACGAGCAGGACAATACAAATGTTCTGCAATTGCATGCATTCGTTGCTTGTTGGAGTACATTACTTCCGGCGATGATCGTACAACATTACGACAAGTTCTCACCAGCAACGATGAAAAAATTGCAAAATGCGCCACTCACGCATTTCGAGGTGGCGCTGACCGATCAATTGATGGTGCGAATGCAGGTGCCGAAAGGGGAGATCTTATATCTAGAATACAAGGCGCAGCATCAACCAACACTGAGCGAAGAATGGTTACAAGCCCTACTGGAACCAATGAAAGTCTACGTAGTGAGGGGAGCCAACATGTTATCGGTGAACAGGGCAACAATGCAGTTGGAGTGGAATCGTTTGGCCTTTCAAGGCGAGAATCAAACAACACTGCAAGAAATACGTTTGTTAACCGGCAAAATCAACAACTGGTGCAGTTCCTTCTTGAGAACCAGGCTTTTTCAGAAGGAGAAGCACAGAAGCTATTATGCGAAACGCCTGAAGGTATTACCATCCAATTTAACAGACACTTTGTCGAGCGACTTGGCACAGCATTATCAATTTCCAAGACATTGGTATTTTCAGAATCAGCGCAACAACGCATTGAAAGAACAAAGACAGTCCAATTGAAACGCGACCCAGAAGCAAATACAATAAGTACAATAAAAACTGGTTCGGAAAATCTAGCACACCTGCTACAGGAGAACAATATTAACCCATTTGAATTTGCACAATACACAAGATGGCATTTTCATAAAATGACGCAAAAAAAGAACAATCTATTCCTCAAGGGGCCACCAAGTACGGGCAAAACAATGGTTATGGAAAGTCTGGTCGAAATGCAGTTCAATTATGAACGTCTAACGGGACTTACACCAAACTCACCGTTCAACTTTTCGGCCCTTGTTCACAAGAACGCCTGCTTTATGGACGAGTGTAAACTCACCGACAATCAATTCGAGCAATGGAAATTATTGGCTGGAGGACAACCGATGAGTACCGACATAAAATATAAAAGTCGACACGACATTAAAGACTGTGTACTATACACGGCTAGCAATTATCCTATAACAATGTACACATCGGTCATGGAGGCAGATGAAGCTGTGAACACAAGAACGATTCAATTTAACTTCTACAAACATCTTCCAGAAAGATTCAAGTTGAACGCATTTATTTGGGAGCATTTTTGGAAAGAATACATGTACCCAGAAGAGAATGATGACCTTAATTATCCCAGAGTTATGTAAAATAATTTCAAATGTGAATAATTTAGTGCCATTTTGTACTCTATAATTAGTAATGCATGTTATAATTAGATGTTATTATATGATAAGCGGTGAAGGGTGTAATGATCAAACGAACGAACGAATAAACGAATAAAAACATAAAACGGTCACTGTTTTTTCCTTTACACGGCAGATGTATAGGCAGGATATAAATAGAACGAAAAGGGTCAACCCCGTTAGTATGGAGGCATCGTCCGATCCGGTTAAACAAGACACCAAGGTCGACGGAGGCAGTGGATACACGTTACCAGGCTACAATTACTTGGGCCCAGGCAACGACCTCGACTCAGGAGAACCGACAAACAAGTTAGACGAGCTTGCATACCAACACGATTTGGCATATACGAAAACGCAAGTGGAATACGAAAAAAGGTTGAACAGCAAACAATACAACGAAACAGAATTGCGACAGTGGGCAATAAATGAAATCCGAAAAGCTGACAAAGATTTTCTAAATAAAACAAAGGAATACGAGGCAGAAGGAGTATACGACTCAGTGGCAAAATATATTGCATTAGCGGGAATCGGAACAAAATATCTCGGAGAGAGCGTTTTTGGACAAATATATCCAACATTCAGAAACAGAACAATGGCGGGAGCTGGAAGTACAACAAGCGATAGCCAAGCAATGAAATTACCAACAATTATTGGCACAGGTATTGACAACGAAATCCAAAAACATCACTTTAAATTCAAAAAAATGTTCAACTTTCACATAGAAAGTAAAATGGTGCAATATCATAAAACTGAACCGAATGCAAATGCGGCAAACGGAATGATCAAAATAAGAAGCTTCATTCATACATTGCCGTGGCACAAACTTTACATGTATTTAACACATAAAGAATACGACGACATCATATCATTCACACACAGTGCCAAAGTAAGTAATGTGTCGATGAAAATTTACAACTTGGGCAATAGAACTCCATTTGTCGCTTCCTCGGGATCAGTTCAGTACGCAAACGCCAACTCGCAAACAACAATAGGACTATGGGAAGATTTGGGAAGAATCGGGGCAGTTAAATTTGGCGAAAATATATCGGCAAAAACATTATACGGTGAACCATTGAGTGCATTAGACAAACAAAATCAGGCTAGACAAGTGGCGGGCGAGAAACAAAGCGCCGCTTGTCAAGGAAAATTCATAGATAATAGAGCCGAATTTTGGTATCACAATGGAATATATGACACAACCACGGGAATAGTTAATAATCAAAGTATTGAGAGCTACTCATACTTACCGGCATTAATAGCTAGTGCAAAAATATTCTATAACGCTACAAACTCTATTGGAATTATATATACGAAGAGTTACAGTCCCAAAGATGGGACATTCCATTACAGAAATGATGCATGGCGTTTTTCAAAATATGATTATTTAAAAAATAGAAATCCGATACACAACGTAGAGGTACGAAGCGGCGTACAAACAGCAGTTAATCACGCGGCATCACGGGCAGTTCATTACGACAATGCGACGGTCGATAATTACCTCTATAATAATTGGACAGAAGAACCGTCGCTAGGATTCATACCATCTATAGGGATAGGTATATTGCCACTATTAAGTAGCGATGGCGCAGACGAAAAAAGTATACTCAATATAATGTGTGAATTTGAAATAAACATTGAAGCCCAATCGCACGGACAAAATATTTTGTACACTGCAATGCGGAACCCACAGCCGAATCCACTAATAATGGGTTACCGTTTGACAGATCATCAATATGGCGAAATTTTTATAGGTCACCAGCCGATAACAAATCTACAAGAGAATGCATTAGAAAATCAACCAGAACCGACGGCGATAGCAGTGGAGGTGGCATCAAAAAGAAGACGTCGCTCCTTGAGTACAGATAAATACGAAAAACCCAGAATGGTACGTGTAGCACAATCAGAAGGCGAAACAATTGTTCCAACACCGCGGTTATATCCGAACCAAGGATTAACATCAAAACAAGAAAATATACTGACAACAATGGAAAAAAAACTTGAAGAAATTGCCACATCCGAGAGCATAATTGAACATGAAATGCATAAAATAACGACTCATATTGATCAGTCACTGAAGCCACCGGACAATCCACCCCTTCAAAGCGCTCCGCTCCCACAGGTACCAGGACCGCAGACGGCGGCAAGAGGTGGAAAAACTGGTAAACCGGCAAGGCATTGATAAAGGTCACCTGTTTGCAACATTGTAAGCTGTACTGTAAATTTAAAGGCCACTTGTTTGCAACATTGTAAGCTGTATTAATTAAGAAATGCCTGTATAATAAATTAAACGAGTCTTGGAATACAATTATGTTTTATTCGGACCACCGTCCAAATTGGTTAGGTTAGGTTAGGTAGGGTAGGTAGGTAGGTAGGAGTGAAACGAGTTGCCCCTGGCAGCCCGGGCCCATGCGCACTGGGTGCGCTTACTTGGTAGTTTAAGAAATTGAATAAGTTGTCAACTTAGTAATATTTCTTAAACCGTTTAGGTCACTGTGGATTTTTTGAAAAAAAAATTGGTTAGGTTAGGTTAGAACATTTTAGAAAAATTTTCAAAAATGTTAGGTTGAGTCGAAAATTTTAGGAAAAAAGTTAGGTTGAGTCGAAAATTTTAGGGAAAAAGTGAGGTCAAGTGAGGTGAACTTTGACCTTTTTAGAGGTCGTTAGAGGTCACATTAGCTCGAAAAATTGGATTGCTCGGTGGGACGCATCAAACATCACACAGGGAGAAATTAATCAACTCCTTGGAAGGTCATCACTAAGCACAGAGGAACGCGCCGACTCCATTTTCATATCATTTACATCTCAACAGCAAAAAACTGGGGGTTTAATTCAAAACTTGGCCAAGCTATACGAGCAGGACAATACAAATGTTCTGCAATTGCATGCATTCGTTGCTTGTTGGAGTACATTACTTCCGGCGATGATCGTACAACATTACGACAAGTTCTCACCAGCAACGATGAAAAAATTGCAAAATGCGCCACTCACGCATTTCGAGGTGGCGCTGACCGATCAATTGATGGTGCGAATGCAGGTGCCGAAAGGGGAGATCTTATATCTAGAATACAAGGCGCAGCATCAACCATCACTGAGCGAAGAATGGTAACAAGCCCTACTGGAACCAATGAAAGTCTACGTAGTGAGGGGAGCCAACATGTTATCGGTGAACAGGGCAACAATGCAGTTGGAGTGGAATCGTTTGGCCTTTCAAGGCGAGAATCAAACAACACTGCAAGAAATACGTTTGTTAACCGGCAAAATCAACAACTGGTGCTGTTCCTTCTTGAGAACCAGGCTTTTTCAGAAGGAGAAGCACAGAAGCTATTATGCGAAACGCCTGAAGGGATTACCATCCAATTTAACAGACACTTTGTCGAGCGACTTGGCACAGCATTATCAATTTCCAAGACATTGGTATTTTCAGAATCAGCGCAACAACGCATTGAAAGAACAAAGACAGTCCAATTGAAACGCGACCCAGAAGCAAATACAATAAGTACAATAAAAACTGGTTCGGAAAATCTAGCACACCTGCTACAGGAGAACAATATTAACCCATTTGAATTTGCACAATACACAAGATGGCATTTTCATAAAATGACGCAAAAAAAGAACAATCTATTCCTCAAGGGGCCACCAAGTACGGGCAAAACAATGGTTATGGAAAGTCTGGTCGAAATGCAGTTCAATTATGAACGTCTAACGGGACTTACACCAAACTCACCGTTCAACTTTTCGGCCCTTGTTCACAAGAACGCCTGCTTTATGGACGAGTGTAAACTCACCGACAATCAATTCGAGCAATGGAAATTATTGGCTGGAGGACAACCGATGAGTACCGACATAAAATATAAAAGTCGACACGACATTAAAGACTGTGTACTATACACGGCTAGCAATTATCCTATAACAATGTACACATCGGTCATGGAGGCAGATGAAGCTGTGAACACAAGAACGATTCAATTTAACTTCTACAAACATCTTCCAGAAAGATTCAAGTTGAACGCATTTATTTGGGAGCATTTTTGGAAAGAATACATGTACCCAGAAGAGAATGATGACCTTAATTATCCCAGAGTTATGTAAAATAATTTCAAATGTGAATAATTTAGTGCCATTTTGTACTCTATAATTAGTAATGCATGTTATAATTAGATGTTATTATATGATAAGCGGTGAAGGGTGTAATGATCAAACGAACGAACGAATAAACGAATAAAAACATAAAACGGTCACTGTTTTTTCCTTTACACGGCAGATTATAGGCAGGATATAAATAGAACGAAAAGGGTCAACCCCGTTAGTATGGAGGCATCGTCCGATCCGGTTAAACAAGACACCAAGGTCGACGGCGGCAGTGGATACACGTTACCAGGCTACAATTACTTGGGCCCAGGCAACGACCTCGACTCAGGAGAACCGACAAACAAGTTAGACGAGCTTGCATACCAACACGATTTGGCATATACGAAAACGCAAGTGGAATACGAAAAAAGGTTGAACAGCAAACAATACAACGAAACAGAATTGCGACAGTGGGCAATAAATGAAATCCGAAAAGCTGACAAAGATTTTCTAAATAAAACAAAGGAATACGAGGCAGAAGGAGTATACGACTTAGTGGCAAAATATATTGCATTAGCGGGAATCGGAACAAAATATCTCGGAGAGAGCGTTTTTGGACAAATATATCCAACATTCAGAAACAGAACAATGGCGGGAGCTGGAAGTACAACAAGCGATAGCCAAGCAATGAAATTACCAACAATTATTGGCACAGGTATTGACAACGAAATCCAAAAACATCACTTTAAATTCAAAAAAATGTTCAACTTTCACATAGAAAGTAAAATGGTGCAATATCATAAAACTGAACCGAATGCAAATGCGGCAAACGGAATGATCAAAATAAGAAGCTTCATTCATACATTGCCGTGGCACAAACTTTACATGTATTTAACACATAAAGAATACGACGACATCATATCATTCACACACAGTGCCAAAGTAAGTAACGTGTCGATGAAAATTTACAACTTGGGCAATAGAACTCCATTTGTCGCTTCCTCGGGATCAGTTCAGTACGCAAACGCCAACTCGCAAACAACAATAGGACTATGGGAAGATTTGGGAAGAATCGGGGCAGTTAAATTTGGCGAAAATATATCGGCAAAAACATTATACGGTGAACCATTGAGTGCATTAGACAAACAAAATCAGGCTAGACAAGTGGCGGGCGAGAAACAAAGCGCCGCTTGTCAAGGAAAATTCATAGATAATAGAGCCGAATTTTGGTATCACAATGGAATATATGACACAACCACGGGAATAGTTAATAATCAAAGTATTGAGAGCTACTCATACTTACCGGCATTAATAGCTAGTGCAAAAATATTCTATAACGCTACAAACTCTATTGGAATTATATATACGAAGAGTTACAGTCCCAAAGATGGGACATTCCATTACAGAAATGATGCATGGCGTTTTTCAAAATATGATTATTTAAAAAATAGAAATCCGATACACAACGTAGAGGTACGAAGCGGCGTACAAACAGCAGTTAATCACGCGGCATCACGGGCAGTTCATTACGACAATGCGACGGTCGATAATTACCTCTATAATAATTGGACAGAAGAACCGTCGCTAGGATTCATACCATCTATAGGGGATAGGTATATTGCCACTATTAAGTAGCGATGGCGCAGACGAAAAAAGTATACTCAATATAATGTGTGAATTTGAAATAAACATTGAAGCCCAATCGCACGGACAAAATATTTTGTACACTGCAATGCGGAACCCACAGCCGAATCCACTAATAATGGGTTACCGTTTGACAGATCATCAATATGGCGAAATTTTTATAGGTCACCAGCCGATAACAAATCTACAAGAGAATGCATTAGAAAATCAACCAGAACCGACGGCGATAGCAGTGGAGGTGGCATCAAAAAGAAGACGTCGCTCCTTGAGTACAGATAAATACGAAAAACCCAGAATGGTACGTGTAGCACAATCAGAAGGCGAAACAATTGTTCCAACACCGCGGTTATATCCGAACCAAGGATTAACATCAAAACAAGAAAATATACTGACAACAATGGAAAAAAAACTTGAAGAAATTGCCACATCCGAGAGCATAATTGAACATGAAATGCATAAAATAACGACTCATATTGATCAGTCACTGAAGCCACCGGACAATCCACCCCTTCAAAGCGCTCCGCTCCCACAGGTACCAGGACCGCAGACGGCGGCAAGAGGTGGAAAAACTGGTAAACCGGCAAGGCATTGATAAAGGTCACCTGTTTGCAACATTGTAAGCTGTACTGTAAATTTAAAGGCCACTTGTTTGCAACATTGTAAGCTGTATTAATTAAGAAATGCCTGTATAATAAATTAAACGAGTCTTGGAATACAATTATGTTTTATTCGGACCACCGTCCAAATTGGTTAGGTTAGGTTAGGTAGGGTAGGTAGGTAGGTAGGAGTGAAACGAGTTGCCCCTGGCAGCCCGGGCCCATGCGCACTGGGTGCGCTTACTTGGTAGTTTAAGAAATTGAATAAGTTGTCAACTTAGTAATATTTCTTAAACCGTTTAGGTCACTGTGGATTTTTTGAAAAAAAAAATGGTTAGGTTAGGTTAGAACATTTTAGAAAAATTTTCAAAAATGTTAGGTTGAGTCGAAAATTTTAGGAAAAAAGTTAGGTTGAGTCGAAAATTTTAGGGAAAAAGTGAGGTCAAGTGAGGTGAACTTTGACCTTTTTAGAGGTCGTTAGAGGTCACATTAGCTCGAAAAATTGGATTGCTCGGTGGGACGCATCAAACATCACACAGGGAGAAATAAATCAACTCCTTGGAAGGTCATCACTAAGCACAGAGGAACGCGCCGACTCCATTTTCATATCATTTACATCTCAACAGCAAAAAACTGGGGGTTTAATTCAAAACTTGGCCAAGCTATACGAGCAGGACAATACAAATGTTCTGCAATTGCATGCATTCGTTGCTTGTTGGAGTACATTACTTCCGGCGATGATCGTACAACATTACGACAAGTTCTCACCAGCAACGATGAAAAAATTGCAAAATGCGCCACTCACGCATTTCGAGGAGGCGCTGACCGATCAATTGATGGTGCGAATGCAGGTGCCGAAAGGGGAGATCTTATATCTAGAATACAAGGCGCAGCATCAACCAACACTGAGCGAAGAATGGTTACAAGCCCTACTGGAACCAATGAAAGTCTACGTAGTGAGGGGAGCCAACATGTTATCGGTGAACAGGGCAACAATGCAGTTGGAGTGGAATCGTTTGGCCTTTCAAGGCGAGAATCAAACAACACTGCAAGAAATACGTTTGTTAACCGGCAAAATCAACAACTGGTGCTGTTCCTTCTTGAGAACCAGGCTTTTTCAGAAGGAGAAGCACAGAAGCTATTATGCGAAACGCCTGAAGGGATTACCATCCAATTTAACAGACACTTTGTCGAGCGACTTGGCACAGCATTATCAATTTCCAAGACATTGGTATTTTCAGAATCAGCGCAACAACGCATTGAAAGAACAAAGACAGTCCAATTGAAACGCGACCCAGAAGCAAATACAATAAGTACAATAAAAACTGGTTCGGAAAATCTAGCACACCTGCTACAGGAGAACAATATTAACCCATTTGAATTTGCACAATACACAAGATGGCATTTTCATAAAATGACGCAAAAAAAGAACAATCTATTCTTCAAGGGGCCACCAAGTACGGGCAAAACAATGGTTATGGAAAGTCTGGTCGAAATGCAGTTCAATTATGAACGTCTAACGGGACTTACACCAAACTCACCGTTCAACTTTTCGGCCCTAGTTCACAAGAACGCCTGCTTTATGGACGAGTGTAAACTCACCGACAATCAATTCGAGCAATGGAAATTATTGGCTGGAGGACAACCGATGAGTACCGACATAAAATATAAAAGTCGACACGACATTAAAGACTGTGTACTATACACGGCTAGCAATTATCCTATAACAATGTACACATCGGTCATGGAGGCAGATGAAGCTGTGAACACAAGAACGATTCAATTTAACTTCTACAAACATCTTCCAGAAAGATTCAAGTTGAACGCATTTATTTGGGAGCATTTTTGGAAAGAATACATGTACCCAGAAGAGAATGATGACCTTAATTATCCCAGAGTTATGTAAAATAATTTCAAATGTGAATAATTTAGTGCCATTTTGTACTCTATAATTAGTAATGCATGTTATAATTAGATGTTATTATATGATAAGCGGTGAAGGGTGTAATGATCAAACGAACGAACGAATAAACGAATAAAAACATAAAACGGTCACTGTTTTTTCCTTTACACGGCAGATGTATAGGCAGGATATAAATAGAACGAAAAGGGTCAACCCCGTTAGTATGGAGGCATCGTCCGATCCGGTTAAACAAGACACCAAGGTCGACGGCGGCAGTGGATACACGTTACCAGGCTACAATTACTTGGGCCCAGGCAACGACCTCGACTCAGGAGAACCGACAAACAAGTTAGACGAGCTTGCATACCAACACGATTTGGCATATACGAAAACGCAAGTGGAATACGAAAAAAGGTTGAACAGCAAACAATACAACGAAACAGAATTGCGACAGTGGGCAATAAATGAAATCCGAAAAGCTGACAAAGATTTTCTAAATAAAACAAAGGAATACGAGGCAGAAGGAGTATACGACTCAGTGGCAAAATATATTGCATTAGCGGGAATCGGAACAAAATATCTCGGAGAGAGCGTTTTTGGACAAATATATCCAACATTCAGAAACAGAACAATGGCGGGAGCTGGAAGTACAACAAGCGATAGCCAAGCAATGAAATTACCAACAATTATTGGCACAGGTATTGACAACGAAATCCAAAAACATCACTTTAAATTCAAAAAAATGTTCAACTTTCACATAGAAAGTAAAATGGTGCAATATCATAAAACTGAACCGAATGCAAATGCGGCAAACGGAATGATCAAAATAAGAAGCTTCATTCATACATTGCCGTGGCACAAACTTTACATGTATTTAACACATAAAGAATACGACGACATCATATCATTCACACACAGTGCCAAAGTAAGTAATGTGTCGATGAAAATTTACAACTTGGGCAATAGAACTCCATTTGTCGCTTCCTCGGGATCAGTTCAGTACGCAAACGCCAACTCGCAAACAACAATAGGACTATGGGAAGATTTGGGAAGAATCGGGGCAGTTAAATTTGGCGAAAATATATCGGCAAAAACATTATACGGTGAACCATTGAGTGCATTAGACAAACAAAATCAGGCTAGACAAGTGGCGGGCGAGAAACAAAGCGCCGCTTGTCAAGGAAAATTCATAGATAATAGAGCCGAATTTTGGTATCACAATGGAATATATGACACAACCACGGGAATAGTTAATAATCAAAGTATTGAGAGCTACTCATACTTACCGGCATTAATAGCTAGTGCAAAAATATTCTATAACGCTACAAACTCTATTGGAATTATATATACGAAGAGTTACAGTCCCAAAGATGGGACATTCCATTACAGAAATGATGCATGGCGTTTTTCAAAATATGATTATTTAAAAAATAGAAATCCGATACACAACGTAGAGGTACAAAGCGGCGTACAAACAGCAGTTAATCACGCGGCATCACGGGCAGTTCATTACGACAATGCGACGGTCGATAATTACCTCTATAATAATTGGACAGAAGAACCGTCGCTAGGATTCATACCATCTATAGGGATAGGTATATTGCCACTATTAAGTAGCGATGGCGCAGACGAAAAAAGTATACTCAATATAATGTGTGAATTTGAAATAAACATTGAAGCCCAATCGCACGGACAAAATATTTTGTACACTGCAATGCGGAACCCACAGCCGAATCCACTAATAATGGGTTACCGTTTGACAGATCATCAATATGGCGAAATTTTTATAGGTCACCAGCCGATAACAAATCTACAAGAGAATGCATTAGAAAATCAACCAGAACCGACGGCGATAGCAGTGGAGGTGGCATCAAAAAGAAGACGTCGCTCCTTGAGTACAGATAAATACGAAAAACCCAGAATGGTACGTGTAGCACAATCAGAAGGCGAAACAATTGTTCCAACACCGCGGTTATATCCGAACCAAGGATTAACATCAAAACAAGAAAATATACTGACAACAATGGAAAAAAAACTTGAAGAAATTGCCACATCCGAGAGCATAATTGAACATGAAATGCATAAAATAACGACTCATATTGATCAGTCACTGAAGCCACCGGACAATCCACCCCTTCAAAGCGCTCCGCTCCCACAGGTACCAGGACCGCAGACGGCGGCAAGAGGTGGAAAAACTGGTAAACCGGCAAGGCATTGATAAAGGTCACCTGTTTGCAACATTGTAAGCTGTACTGTAAATTTAAAGGCCACTTGTTTGCAACATTGTAAGCTGTATTAATTAAGAAATGCCTGTATAATAAATTAAACGAGTCTTAGAATACAATTATGTTTTATTCGGACCACCGTCCAAATTGGTTAGGTTAGGTTAGGTAGGGTAGGTAGGTAGGTAGGAGTGAAACGAGTTGCCCCTGGCAGCCCGGGCCCATGCGCACTGGGTGCGCTTACTTGGTAGTTTAAGAAATTGAATAAGTTGTCAACTTAGTAATATTTCTTAAACCGTTTAGGTCACTGTGGATTTTTTGAAAAAAAAATTGGTTAGGTTAGGTTAGAACATTTTAGAAAAATTTTCAAAAATGTTAGGTTGAGTCGAAAATTTTAGGAAAAAAGTTAGGTTGAGTCGAAAATTTTAGGGAAAAAGTGAGGTCAAGTGAGGTGAACTTTGACCTTTTTAGAGGTCGTTAGAGGTCACATTAGCTCGAAAAATTGGATTGCTCGGTGGGACGCATCAAACATCACACAGGGAGAAATTAATCAACTCCTTGGAAGGTCATCACTAAGCACAGAGGAACGCGCCGACTCCATTTTCATATCATTTACATCTCAACAGCAAAAAACTGGGGGTTTAATTCAAAACTTGGCCAAGCTATACGAGCAGGACAATACAAATGTTCTGCAATTGCATGCATTCGTTGCTTGTTGGAGTACATTACTTCCGGCGATGATCGTACAACATTACGACAAGTTCTCACCAGCAACGATGAAAAAATTGCAAAATGCGCCACTCACGCATTTCGAGGTGGCGCTGACCGATCAATTGATGGTGCGAATGCAGGTGCCGAAAGGGGAGATCTTATATCTAGAATACAAGGCGCAGCATCAACCAACACTGAGCGAAGAATGGTTACAAGCCCTACTGGAACCAATGAAAGTCTACGTAGTGAGGGGAGCCAACATGTTATCGGTGAACAGGGCAACAATGCAGTTGGAGTGGAATCGTTTGGCCTTTCAAGGCGAGAATCAAACAACACTGCAAGAAATACGTTTGTTAACCGGCAAAATCAACAACTGGTGCAGTTCCTTCTTGAGAACCAGGCTTTTTCAGAAGGAGAAGCACAGAAGCTATTATGCGAAACGCCTGAAGGTATTACCATCCAATTTAACAGACACTTTGTCGAGCGACTTGGCACAGCATTATCAATTTCCAAGACATTGGTATTTTCAGAATCAGCGCAACAACGCATTGAAAGAACAAAGACAGTCCAATTGAAACGCGACCCAGAAGCAAATACAATAAGTACAATAAAAACTGGTTCGGAAAATCTAGCACACCTGCTACAGGAGAACAATATTAACCCATTTGAATTTGCACAATACACAAGATGGCATTTTCATAAAATGACGCAAAAAAAGAACAATCTATTCCTCAAGGGGCCACCAAGTACGGGCAAAACAATGGTTATGGAAAGTCTGGTCGAAATGCAGTTCAATTATGAACGTCTAACGGGACTTACACCAAACTCACCGTTCAACTTTTCGGCCCTTGTTCACAAGAACGCCTGCTTTATGGACGAGTGTAAACTCACCGACAATCAATTCGAGCAATGGAAATTATTGGCTGGAGGACAACCGATGAGTACCGACATAAAATATAAAAGTCGACACGACATTAAAGACTGTATACTATACACGGCTAGCAATTATCCTATAACAATGTACACATCGGTCATGGAGGCAGATGAAGCTGTGAACACAAGAACGATTCAATTTAACTTCTACAAACATCTTCCAGAAAGATTCAAGTTGAACGCATTTATTTGGGAGCATTTTTGGAAAGAATACATGTACCCAGAAGAGAATGATGACCTTAATTATCCCAGAGTTATGTAAAATAATTTCAAATGTGAATAATTTAGTGCCATTTTGTACTCTATAATTAGTAATGCATGTTATAATTAGATGTTATTATATGATAAGCGGTGAAGGGTGTAATGATCAAACGAACGAACGAATAAACGAATAAAAACATAAAACGGTCACTGTTTTTTCCTTTACACGGCAGATGTATAGGCAGGATATAAATAGAACGAAAAGGGTCAACCCCGTTAGTATGGAGGCATCGTCCGATCCGGTTAAACAAGACACCAAGGTCGACGGCGGCAGTGGATACACGTTACCAGGCTACAATTACTTGGGCCCAGGCAACGACCTCGACTCAGGAGAACCGACAAACAAGTTAGACGAGCTTGCATACCAACACGATTTGGCATATACGAAAACGCAAGTGGAATACGAAAAAAGGTTGAACAGCAAACAATACAACGAAACAGAATTGCGACAGTGGGCCATAAATGAAATCCGAAAAGCTGACAAAGATTTTCTAAATAAAACAAAGGAATACGAGGCAGAAGGAGTATACGACTCAGTGGCAAAATATATTGCATTAGCGGGAATCGGAACAAAATATCTCGGAGAGAGCGTTTTTGGACAAATATATCCAACATTCAGAAACAGAACAATGGCGGGAGCTGGAAGTACAACAAGCGATAGCCAAGCAATGAAATTACCAACAATTATTGGCACAGGTATTGACAACGAAATCCAAAAACATCACTTTAAATTCAAAAAAATGTTCAACTTTCACATAGAAAGTAAAATGGTGCAATATCATAAAACTGAACCGAATGCAAATGCGGCAAACGGAATGATCAAAATAAGAAGCTTCATTCATACATTGCCGTGGCACAAACTTTACATGTATTTAACACATAAAGAATACGACGACATCATATCATTCACACACAGTGCCAAAGTAAGTAATGTGTCGATGAAAATTTACAACTTGGGCAATAGAACTCCATTTGTCGCTTCCTCGGGATCAGTTCAGTACGCAAACGCCAACTCGCAAACAACAATAGGACTATGGGAAGATTTGGGAAGAATCGGGGCAGTTAAATTTGGCGAAAATATATCGGCAAAAACATTATACGGTGAACCATTGAGTGCATTAGACAAACAAAATCAGGCTAGACAAGTGGCGGGCGAGAAACAAAGCGCCGCTTGTCAAGGAAAATTCATAGATAATAGAGCCGAATTTTGGTATCACAATGGAATATATGACACAACCACGGGAATAGTTAATAATCAAAGTATTGAGAGCTACTCATACTTACCGGCATTAATAGCTAGTGCAAAAATATTCTATAACGCTACAAACTCTATTGGAATTATATATACGAAGAGTTACAGTCCCAAAGATGGGACATTCCATTACAGAAATGATGCATGGCGTTTTTCAAAATATGATTATTTAAAAAATAGAAATCCGATACACAACGTAGAGGTACGAAGCGGCGTACAAACAGCAGTTAATCACGCGGCATCACGGGCAGTTCATTACGACAATGCGACGGTCGATAATTACCTCTATAATAATTGGACAGAAGAACCGTCGCTAGGATTCATACCATCTATAGGGATAGGTATATTGCCACTATTAAGTAGCGATGGCGCAGAAGAAAAAAGTATACTCAATATAATGTGTGAATTTGAAATAAACATTGAAGCCCAATCGCACGGACAAAATATTTTGTACACTGCAATGCGGAACCCACAGCCGAATCCACTAATAATGGGTTACCGTTTGACAGATCATCAATATGGCGAAATTTTTATAGGTCACCAGCCGATAACAAATCTACAAGAGAATGCATTAGAAAATCAACCAGAACCGACGGCGATAGCAGTGGAGGTGGCATCAAAAAGAAGACGTCGCTCCTTGAGTACAGATAAATACGAAAAACCCAGAATGGTACGTGTAGCACAATCAGAAGGCGAAACAATTGTTCCAACACCGCGGTTATATCCGAACCAAGGATTAACATCAAAACAAGAAAATATACTGACAACAATGGAAAAAAAACTTGAAGAAATTGCCACATCCGAGAGCATAATTGAACATGAAATGCATAAAATAACGACTCATATTGATCAGTCACTGAAGCCACCGGACAATCCACCCCTTCAAAGCGCTCCGCTCCCACAGGTACCAGGACCGCAGACGGCGGCAAGAGGTGGAAAAACTGGTAAACCGGCAAGGCATTGATAAAGGTCACCTGTTTGCAACATTGTAAGCTGTACTGTAAATTTAAAGGCCACTTGTTTGCAACATTGTAAGCTGTATTAATTAAGAAATGCCTGTATAATAAATTAAACGAGTCTTGGAATACAATTATGTTTTATTCGGACCACCGTCCAAATTGGTTAGGTTAGGTTAGGTAGGGTAGGTAGGTAGGTAGGAGTGAAACGAGTTGCCCCTGGCAGCCCGGGCCCATGCGCACTGGGTGCGCTTACTTGGTAGTTTAAGAAATTGAATAAGTTGTCAACTTAGTAATATTTCTTAAACCGTTTAGGTCACTGTGGATTTTTTGAAAAAAAAATTGGTTAGGTTAGGTTAGAACATTTTAGAAAAATTTTCAAAAATGTTAGGTTGAGTCGAAAATTTTAGGAAAAAAGTTAGGTTGAGTCGAAAATTTTAGGGAAAAAGTGAGGTCAAGTGAGGTGAACTTTGACCTTTTTAGAGGTCGTTAGAGGTCACATTAGCTCGAAAAATTGGATTGCTCGGTGGGACGCATCAAACATCACACAGGGAGAAATAAATCAACTCCTTGGAAGGTCATCACTAAGCACAGAGGAACGCGCCGACTCCATTTTCATATCATTTACATCTCAACAGCAAAAAACTGGGGGTTTAATTCAAAACTTGGCCAAGCTATACGAGCAGGACAATACAAATGTTCTGCAATTGCATGCATTCGTTGCTTGTTGGAGTACATTACTTCCGGCGATGATCGTACAACATTACGACAAGTTCTCACCAGCAACGATGAAAAAATTGCAAAATGCGCCACTCACGCATTTCGAGGAGGCGCTGACCGATCAATTGATGGTGCGAATGCAGGTGCCGAAAGGGGAGATCTTATATCTAGAATACAAGGCGCAGCATCAACCAACACTGAGCGAAGAATGGTTACAAGCCCTACTGGAACCAATGAAAGTCTACGTAGTGAGGGGAGCCAACATGTTATCGGTGAACAGGGCAACAATGCAGTTGGAGTGGAATCGTTTGGCCTTTCAAGGCGAGAATCAAACAACACTGCAAGAAATACGTTTGTTAACCGGCAAAATCAACAACTGGTGCTGTTCCTTCTTGAGAACCAGGCTTTTTCAGAAGGAGAAGCACAGAAGCTATTATGCGAAACGCCTGAAGGGATTACCATCCAATTTAACAGACACTTTGTCGAGCGACTTGGCACAGCATTATCAATTTCCAAGACATTGGTATTTTCAGAATCAGCGCAACAACGCATTGAAAGAACAAAGACAGTCCAATTGAAACGCGACCCAGAAGCAAATACAATAAGTACAATAAAAACTGGTTCGGAAAATCTAGCACACCTGCTACAGGAGAACAATATTAACCCATTTGAATTTGCACAATACACAAGATGGCATTTTCATAAAATGACGCAAAAAAAGAACAATCTATTCTTCAAGGGGCCACCAAGTACGGGCAAAACAATGGTTATGGAAAGTCTGGTCGAAATGCAGTTCAATTATGAACGTCTAACGGGACTTACACCAAACTCACCGTTCAACTTTTCGGCCCTTGTTCACAAGAACGCCTGCTTTATGGACGAGTGTAAACTCACCGACAATCAATTCGAGCAATGGAAATTATTGGCTGGAGGACAACCGATGAGTACCGACATAAAATATAAAAGTCGACACGACATTAAAGACTGTGTACTATACACGGCTAGCAATTATCCTATAACAATGTACACATCGGTCATGGAGGCAGATGAAGCTGTGAACACAAGAACGATTCAATTTAACTTCTACAAACATCTTCCAGAAAGATTCAAGTTGAACGCATTTATTTGGGAGCATTTTTGGAAAGAATACATGTACCCAGAAGAGAATGATGACCTTAATTATCCCAGAGTTATGTAAAATAATTTCAAATGTGAATAATTTAGTGCCATTTTGTACTCTATAATTAGTAATGCATGTTATAATTAGATGTTATTATATGATAAGCGGTGAAGGGTGTAATGATCAAACGAACGAACGAATAAACGAATAAAAACATAAAACGGTCACTGTTTTTTCCTTTACACGGCAGATTATAGGCAGGATATAAATAGAACGAAAAGGGTCAACCCCGTTAGTATGGAGGCATCGTCCGATCCGGTTAAACAAGACACCAAGGTCGACGGCGGCAGTGGATACACGTTACCAGGCTACAATTACTTGGGCCCAGGCAACGACCTCGACTCAGGAGAACCGACAAACAAGTTAGACGAGCTTGCATACCAACACGATTTGGCATATACGAAAACGCAAGTGGAATACGAAAAAAGGTTGAACAGCAAACAATACAACGAAACAGAATTGCGACAGTGGGCAATAAATGAAATCCGAAAAGCTGACAAAGATTTTCTAAATAAAACAAAGGAATACGAGGCAGAAGGAGTATACGACTCAGTGGCAAAATATATTGCATTAGCGGGAATCGGAACAAAATATCTCGGAGAGAGCGTTTTTGGACAAATATATCCAACATTCAGAAACAGAACAATGGCGGGAGCTGGAAGTACAACAAGCGATAGCCAAGCAATGAAATAACCAACAATTATTGGCACAGGTATTGACAACGAAATCCAAAAATATCACTTTAAATTCAAAAAAATGTTCAACTTTCACATAGAAAGTAAAATGGTGCAATATCATAAAACTGAACCGAATGCAAATGCGGCAAACGGAATGATCAAAATAAGAAGCTTCATTCATACATTGCCGTGGCACAAACTTTACATGTATTTAACACATAAAGAATACGACGACATCATATCATTCACACACAGTGCCAAAGTAAGTAATGTGTCGATGAAAATTTACAACTTGGGCAATAGAACTCCATTTGTCGCTTCCTCGGGATCAGTTCAGTACGCAAACGCCAACTCGCAAACAACAATAGGACTATGGGAAGATTTGGGAAGAATCGGGGCAGTTAAATTTGGCGAAAATATATCGGCAAAAACATTATACGGTGAACCATTGAGTGCATTAGACAAACAAAATCAGGCTAGACAAGTGGCGGGCGAGAAACAAAGCGCCGCTTGTCAAGGAAAATTCATAGATAATAGAGCCGAATTTTGGTATCACAATGGAATATATGACACAACCACGGGAATAGTTAATAATCAAAGTATTGAGAGCTACTCATACTTACCGGCATTAATAGCTAGTGCAAAAATATTCTATAACGCTACAAACTCTATTGGAATTATATATACGAAGAGTTACAGTCCCAAAGATGGGACATTCCATTACAGAAATGATGCATGGCGTTTTTCAAAATATGATTATTTAAAAAATAGAAATCCGATACACAACGTAGAGGTACGAAGCGGCGTACAAACAGCAGTTAATCACGCGGCATCACGGGCAGTTCATTACGACAATGCGACGGTCGATAATTACCTCTATAATAATTGGACAGAAGAACCGTCGCTAGGATTCATACCATCTATAGGGGATAGGTATATTGCCACTATTAAGTAGCGATGGCGCAGACGAAAAAAGTATACTCAATATAATGTGTGAATTTGAAATAAACATTGAAGCCCAATCGCACGGACAAAATATTTTGTACACTGCAATGCGGAACCCACAGCCGAATCCACTAATAATGGGTTACCGTTTGACAGATCATCAATATGGCGAAATTTTTATAGGTCACCAGCCGATAACAAATCTACAAGAGAATGCATTAGAAAATCAACCAGAACCGACGGCGATAGCAGTGGAGGTGGCATCAAAAAGAAGACGTCGCTCCTTGAGTACAGATAAATACGAAAAACCCAGAATGGTACGTGTAGCACAATCAGAAGGCGAAACAATTGTTCCAACACCGCGGTTATATCCGAACCAAGGATTAACATCAAAACAAGAAAATATACTGACAACAATGGAAAAAAAACTTGAAGAAATTGCCACATCCGAGAGCATAATTGAACATGAAATGCATAAAATAACGACTCATATTGATCAGTCACTGAAGCCACCGGACAATCCACCCCTTCAAAGCGCTCCGCTCCCACAGGTACCAGGACCGCAGACGGCGGCAAGAGGTGGAAAAACTGGTAAACCGGCAAGGCATTGATAAAGGTCACCTGTTTGCAACATTGTAAGCTGTACTGTAAATTTAAAGGCCACTTGTTTGCAACATTGTAAGCTGTATTAATTAAGAAATGCCTGTATAATAAATTAAACGAGTCTTGGAATACAATTATGTTTTATTCGGACCACCGTCCAAATTGGTTAGGTTAGGTTAGGTAGGGTAGGTAGGTAGGTAGGAGTGAAACGAGTTGCCCCTGGCAGCCCGGGCCCATGCGCACTGGGTGCGCTTACTTGGTAGTTTAAGAAATTGAATAAGTTGTCAACTTAGTAATATTTCTTAAACCGTTTAGGTCACTGTGGATTTTTTGAAAAAAAAAATGGTTAGGTTAGGTTAGAACATTTTAGAAAAATTTTCAAAAATGTTAGGTTGAGTCGAAAATTTTAGGAAAAAAGTTAGGTTGAGTCGAAAATTTTAGGGAAAAAGTGAGGTCAAGTGAGGTGAACTTTGACCTTTTTAGAGGTCGTTAGAGGTCACATTAGCTCGAAAAATTGGATTGCTCGGTGGGACGCATCAAACATCACACAGGGAGAAATAAATCAACTCCTTGGAAGGTCATCACTAAGCACAGAGGAACGCGCCGACTCCATTTTCATATCATTTACATCTCAACAGCAAAAAACTGGGGGTTTAATTCAAAACTTGGCCAAGCTATACGAGCAGGACAATACAAATGTTCTGCAATTGCATGCATTCGTTGCTTGTTGGAGTACATTACTTCCGGCGATGATCGTACAACATTACGACAAGTTCTCACCAGCAACGATGAAAAAATTGCAAAATGCGCCACTCACGCATTTCGAGGAGGCGCTGACCGATCAATTGATGGTGCGAATGCAGGTGCCGAAAGGGGAGATCTTATATCTAGAATACAAGGCGCAGCATCAACCAACACTGAGCGAAGAATGGTTACAAGCCCTACTGGAACCAATGAAAGTCTACGTAGTGAGGGGAGCCAACATGTTATCGGTGAACAGGGCAACAATGCAGTTGGAGTGGAATCGTTTGGCCTTTCAAGGCGAGAATCAAACAACACTGCAAGAAATACGTTTGTTAACCGGCAAAATCAACAACTGGTGCTGTTCCTTCTTGAGAACCAGGCTTTTTCAGAAGGAGAAGCACAGAAGCTATTATGCGAAACGCCTGAAGGGATTACCATCCAATTTAACAGACACTTTGTCGAGCGACTTGGCACAGCATTATCAATTTCCAAGACATTGGTATTTTCAGAATCAGCGCAACAACGCATTGAAAGAACAAAGACAGTCCAATTGAAACGCGACCCAGAAGCAAATACAATAAGTACAATAAAAACTGGTTCGGAAAATCTAGCACACCTGCTACAGGAGAACAATATTAACCCATTTGAATTTGCACAATACACAAGATGGCATTTTCATAAAATGACGCAAAAAAAGAACAATCTATTCTTCAAGGGGCCACCAAGTACGGGCAAAACAATGGTTATGGAAAGTCTGGTCGAAATGCAGTTCAATTATGAACGTCTAACGGGACTTACACCAAACTCACCGTTCAACTTTTCGGCCCTTGTTCACAAGAACGCCTGCTTTATGGACGAGTGTAAACTCACCGACAATCAATTCGAGCAATGGAAATTATTGGCTGGAGGACAACCGATGAGTACCGACATAAAATATAAAAGTCGACACGACATTAAAGACTGTGTACTATACACGGCTAGCAATTATCCTATAACAATGTACACATCGGTCATGGAGGCAGATGAAGCTGTGAACACAAGAACGATTCAATTTAACTTCTACAAACATCTTCCAGAAAGATTCAAGTTGAACGCATTTATTTGGGAGCATTTTTGGAAAGAATACATGTACCCAGAAGAGAATGATGACCTTAATTATCCCAGAGTTATGTAAAATAATTTCAAATGTGAATAATTTAGTGCCATTTTGTACTCTATAATTAGTAATGCATGTTATAATTAGATGTTATTATATGATAAGCGGTGAAGGGTGTAATGATCAAACGAACGAACGAATAAACGAATAAAAACATAAAACGGTCACTGTTTTTTCCTTTACACGGCAGATGTATAGGCAGGATATAAATAGAACGAAAAGGGTCAACCCCGTTAGTATGGAGGCATCGTCCGATCCGGTTAAACAAGACACCAAGGTCGACGGCGGCAGTGGATACACGTTACCAGGCTACAATTACTTGGGCCCAGGCAACGACCTCGACTCAGGAGAACCGACAAACAAGTTAGACGAGCTTGCATACCAACACGATTTGGCATATACGAAAACGCAAGTGGAATACGAAAAAAGGTTGAACAGCAAACAATACAACGAAACAGAATTGCGACAGTGGGCAATAAATGAAATCCGAAAAGCTGACAAAGATTTTCTAAATAAAACAAAGGAATACGAGGCAGAAGGAGTATACGACTCAGTGGCAAAATATATTGCATTAGCGGGAATCGGAACAAAATATCTCGGAGAGAGCGTTTTTGGACAAATATATCCAACATTCAGAAACAGAACAATGGCGGGAGCTGGAAGTACAACAAGCGATAGCCAAGCAATGAAATTACCAACAATTATTGGCACAGGTATTGACAACGAAATCCAAAAACATCACTTTAAATTCAAAAAAATGTTCAACTTTCACATAGAAAGTAAAATGGTGCAATATCATAAAACTGAACCGAATGCAAATGCGGCAAACGGAATGATCAAAATAAGAAGCTTCATTCATACATTGCCGTGGCACAAACTTTACATGTATTTAACACATAAAGAATACGACGACATCATATCATTCACACACAGTGCCAAAGTAAGTAATGTGTCGATGAAAATTTACAACTTGGGCAATAGAACTCCATTTGTCGCTTCCTCGGGATCAGTTCAGTACGCAAACGCCAACTCGCAAACAACAATAGGACTATGGGAAGATTTGGGAAGAATCGGGGCAGTTAAATTTGGCGAAAATATATCGGCAAAAACAATATACGGTGAACCATTGAGTGCATTAGACAAACAAAATCAGGCTAGACAAGTGGCGGGCGAGAAACAAAGCGCCGCTTGTCAAGGAAAATTCATAGATAATAGAGCCGAATTTTGGTATCACAATGGAATATATGACACAACCACGGGAATAGTTAATAATCAAAGTATTGAGAGCTACTCATACTTACCGGCATTAATAGCTAGTGCAAAAATATTCTATAACGCTACAAACTCTATTGGAATTATATATACGAAGAGTTACAGTCCCAAAGATGGGACATTCCATTACAGAAATGATGCATGGCGTTTTTCAAAATATGATTATTTAAAAAATAGAAATCCGATACACAACGTAGAGGTACGAAGCGGCGTACAAACAGCAGTTAATCACGCGGCATCACGGGCAGTTCATTACGACAATGCGACGGTCGATAATTACCTCTATAATAATTGGACAGAAGAACCGTCGCTAGGATTCATACCATCTATAGGGGATAGGTATATTGCCACTATTAAGTAGCGATGGCGCAGACGAAAAAAGTATACTCAATATAATGTGTGAATTTGAAATAAACATTGAAGCCCAATCGCACGGACAAAATATTTTGTACACTGCAATGCGGAACCCACAGCCGAATCCACTAATAATGGGTTACCGTTTGACAGATCATCAATATGGCGAAATTTTTATAGGTCACCAGCCGATAACAAATCTACAAGAGAATGCATTAGAAAATCAACCAGAACCGACGGCGATAGCAGTGGAGGTGGCATCAAAAAGAAGACGTCGCTCCTTGAGTACAGATAAATACGAAAAACCCAGAATGGTACGTGTAGCACAATCAGAAGGCGAAACAATTGTTCCAACACCGCGGTTATATCCGAACCAAGGATTAACATCAAAACAAGAAAATATACTGACAACAATGGAAAAAAAACTTGAAGAAATTGCCACATCCGAGAGCATAATTGAACATGAAATGCATAAAATAACGACTCATATTGATCAGTCACTGAAGCCACCGGACAATCCACCCCTTCAAAGCGCTCCGCTCCCACAGGTACCAGGACCGCAGACGGCGGCAAGAGGTGGAAAAACTGGTAAACCGGCAAGGCATTGATAAAGGTCACCTGTTTGCAACATTGTAAGCTGTACTGTAAATTTAAAGGCCACTTGTTTGCAACATTGTAAGCTGTATTAATTAAGAAATGCCTGTATAATAAATTAAACGAGTCTTGGAATACAATTATGTTTTATTCGGACCACCGTCCAAATTGGTTAGGTTAGGTTAGGTAGGGTAGGTAGGTAGGTAGGAGTGAAACGAGTTGCCCCTGGCAGCCCGGGCCCATGCGCACTGGGTGCGCTTACTTGGTAGTTTAAGAAATTGAATAAGTTGTCAACTTAGTAATATTTCTTAAACCGTTTAGGTCACTGTGGATTTTTTGAAAAAAAAAATGGTTAGGTTAGGTTAGAACATTTTAGAAAAATTTTCAAAAATGTTAGGTTGAGTCGAAAATTTTAGGAAAAAAGTTAGGTTGAGTCGAAAATTTTAGGGAAAAAGTGAGGTCAAGTGAGGTGAACTTTGACCTTTTTAGAGGTCGTTAGAGGTCACATTAGCTCGAAAAATTGGATTGCTCGGTGGGACGCATCAAACATCACACAGGGAGAAATAAATCAACTCCTTGGAAGGTCATCACTAAGCACAGAGGAACGCGCCGACTCCATTTTCATATCATTTACATCTCAACAGCAAAAAACTGGGGGTTTAATTCAAAACTTGGCCAAGCTATACGAGCAGGACAATACAAATGTTCTGCAATTGCATGCATTCGTTGCTTGTTGGAGTACATTACTTCCGGCGATGATCGTACAACATTACGACAAGTTCTCACCAGCAACGATGAAAAAATTGCAAAATGCGCCACTCACGCATTTCGAGGAGGCGCTGACCGATCAATTGATGGTGCGAATGCAGGTGCCGAAAGGGGAGATCTTATATCTAGAATACAAGGCGCAGCATCAACCAACACTGAGCGAAGAATGGTTACAAGCCCTACTGGAACCAATGAAAGTCTACGTAGTGAGGGGAGCCAACATGTTATCGGTGAACAGGGCAACAATGCAGTTGGAGTGGAATCGTTTGGCCTTTCAAGGCGAGAATCAAACAACACTGCAAGAAATACGTTTGTTAACCGGCAAAATCAACAACTGGTGCTGTTCCTTCTTGAGAACCAGGCTTTTTCAGAAGGAGAAGCACAGAAGCTATTATGCGAAACGCCTGAAGGGATTACCATCCAATTTAACAGACACTTTGTCGAGCGACTTGGCACAGCATTATCAATTTCCAAGACATTGGTATTTTCAGAATCAGCGCAACAACGCATTGAAAGAACAAAGACAGTCCAATTGAAACGCGACCCAGAAGCAAATACAATAAGTACAATAAAAACTGGTTCGGAAAATCTAGCACACCTGCTACAGGAGAACAATATTAACCCATTTGAATTTGCACAATACACAAGATGGCATTTTCATAAAATGACGCAAAAAAAGAACAATCTATTCTTCAAGGGGCCACCAAGTACGGGCAAAACAATGGTTATGGAAAGTCTGGTCGAAATGCAGTTCAATTATGAACGTCTAACGGGACTTACACCAAACTCACCGTTCAACTTTTCGGCCCTTGTTCACAAGAACGCCTGCTTTATGGACGAGTGTAAACTCACCGACAATCAATTCGAGCAATGGAAATTATTGGCTGGAGGACAACCGATGAGTACCGACATAAAATATAAAAGTCGACACGACATTAAAGACTGTGTACTATACACGGCTAGCAATTATCCTATAACAATGTACACATCGGTCATGGAGGCAGATGAAGCTGTGAACACAAGAACGATTCAATTTAACTTCTACAAACATCTTCCAGAAAGATTCAAGTTGAACGCATTTATTTGGGAGCATTTTTGGAAAGAATACATGTACCCAGAAGAGAATGATGACCTTAATTATCCCAGAGTTATGTAAAATAATTTCAAATGTGAATAATTTAGTGCCATTTTGTACTCTATAATTAGTAATGCATGTTATAATTAGATGTTATTATATGATAAGCGGTGAAGGGTGTAATGATCAAACGAACGAACGAATAAACGAATAAAAACATAAAACGGTCACTGTTTTTTCCTTTACACGGCAGATGTATAGGCAGGATATAAATAGAACGAAAAGGGTCAACCCCGTTAGTATGGAGGCATCGTCCGATCCGGTTAAACAAGACACCAAGGTCGACGGCGGCAGTGGATACACGTTACCAGGCTACAATTACTTGGGCCCAGGCAACGACCTCGACTCAGGAGAACCGACAAACAAGTTAGACGAGCTTGCATACCAACACGATTTGGCATATACGAAAACGCAAGTGGAATACGAAAAAAGGTTGAACAGCAAACAATACAACGAAACAGAATTGCGACAGTGGGCAATAAATGAAATCCGAAAAGCTGACAAAGATTTTCTAAATAAAACAAAGGAATACGAGGCAGAAGGAGTATACGACTCAGTGGCAAAATATATTGCATTAGCGGGAATCGGAACAAAATATCTCGGAGAGAGCGTTTTTGGACAAATATATCCAACATTCAGAAACAGAACAATGGCGGGAGCTGGAAGTACAACAAGCGATAGCCAAGCAATGAAATTACCAACAATTATTGGCACAGGTATTGACAACGAAATCCAAAAACATCACTTTAAATTCAAAAAAATGTTCAACTTTCACATAGAAAGTAAAATGGTGCAATATCATAAAACTGAACCGAATGCAAATGCGGCAAACGGAATGATCAAAATAAGAAGCTTCATTCATACATTGCCGTGGCACAAACTTTACATGTATTTAACACATAAAGAATACGACGACATCATATCATTCACACACAGTGCCAAAGTAAGTAATGTGTCGATGAAAATTTACAACTTGGGCAATAGAACTCCATTTGTCGCTTCCTCGGGATCAGTTCAGTACGCAAACGCCAACTCGCAAACAACAATAGGACTATGGGAAGATTTGGGAAGAATCGGGGCAGTTAAATTTGGCGAAAATATATCGGCAAAAACATTATACGGTGAACCATTGAGTGCATTAGACAAACAAAATCAGGCTAGACAAGTGGCGGGCGAGAAACAAAGCGCCGCTTGTCAAGGAAAATTCATAGATAATAGAGCCGAATTTTGGTATCACAATGGAATATATGACACAACCACGGGAATAGTTAATAATCAAAGTATTGAGAGCTACTCATACTTACCGGCATTAATAGCTAGTGCAAAAATATTCTATAACGCTACAAACTCTATTGGAATTATATATACGAAGAGTTACAGTCCCAAAGATGGGACATTCCATTACAGAAATGATGCATGGCGTTTTTCAAAATATGATTATTTAAAAAATAGAAATCCGATACACAACGTAGAGGTACGAAGCGGCGTACAAACAGCAGTTAATCACGCGGCATCACGGGCAGTTCATTACGACAATGCGACGGTCGATAATTACCTCTATAATAATTGGACAGAAGAACCGTCGCTAGGATTCATACCATCTATAGGGGATAGGTATATTGCCACTATTAAGTAGCGATGGCGCAGACGAAAAAAGTATACTCAATATAATGTGTGAATTTGAAATAAACATTGAAGCCCAATCGCACGGACAAAATATTTTGTACACTGCAATGCGGAACCCACAGCCGAATCCACTAATAATGGGTTACCGTTTGACAGATCATCAATATGGCGAAATTTTTATAGGTCACCAGCCGATAACAAATCTACAAGAGAATGCATTAGAAAATCAACCAGAACCGACGGCGATAGCAGTGGAGGTGGCATCAAAAAGAAGACGTCGCTCCTTGAGTACAGATAAATACGAAAAACCCAGAATGGTACGTGTAGCACAATCAGAAGGCGAAACAATTGTTCCAACACCGCGGTTATATCCGAACCAAGGATTAACATCAAAACAAGAAAATATACTGACAACAATGGAAAAAAAACTTGAAGAAATTGCCACATCCGAGAGCATAATTGAACATGAAATGCATAAAATAACGACTCATATTGATCAGTCACTGAAGCCACCGGACAATCCACCCCTTCAAAGCGCTCCGCTCCCACAGGTACCAGGACCGCAGACGGCGGCAAGAGGTGGAAAAACTGGTAAACCGGCAAGGCATTGATAAAGGTCACCTGTTTGCAACATTGTAAGCTGTACTGTAAATTTAAAGGCCACTTGTTTGCAACATTGTAAGCTGTATTAATTAAGAAATGCCTGTATAATAAATTAAACGAGTCTTGGAATACAATTATGTTTTATTCGGACCACCGTCCAAATTGGTTAGGTTAGGTTAGGTAGGGTAGGTAGGTAGGTAGGAGTGAAACGAGTTGCCCCTGGCAGCCCGGGCCCATGCGCACTGGGTGCGCTTACTTGGTAGTTTAAGAAATTGAATAAGTTGTCAACTTAGTAATATTTCTTAAAACGTTTAGGTCACTGTGGATTTTTTGAAAAAAAAAATGGTTAGGTTAGGTTAGAACATTTTAGAAAAATTTTCAAAAATGTTAGGTTGAGTCGAAAATTTTAGGAAAAAAGTTAGGTTGAGTCGAAAATTTTAGGGAAAAAGTGAGGTCAAGTGAGGTGAACTTTGACCTTTTTAGAGGTCGTTAGAGGTCACATTAGCTCGAAAAATTGGATTGCTCGGTGGGACGCATCAAACATCACACAGGGAGAAATAAATCAACTCCTTGGAAGGTCATCACTAAGCACAGAGGAACGCGCCGACTCCATTTTCATATCATTTACATCTCAACAGCAAAAAACTGGGGGTTTAATTCAAAACTTGGCCAAGCTATACGAGCAGGACAATACAAATGTTCTGCAATTGCATGCATTCGTTGCTTGTTGGAGTACATTACTTCCGGCGATGATCGTACAACATTACGACAAGTTCTCACCAGCAACGATGAAAAAATTGCAAAATGCGCCACTCACGCATTTCGAGGAGGCGCTGACCGATCAATTGATGGTGCGAATGCAGGTGCCGAAAGGGGAGATCTTATATCTAGAATACAAGGCGCAGCATCAACCAACACTGAGCGAAGAATGGTTACAAGCCCTACTGGAACCAATGAAAGTCTACGTAGTGAGGGGAGCCAACATGTTATCGGTGAACAGGGCAACAATGCAGTTGGAGTGGAATCGTTTGGCCTTTCAAGGCGAGAATCAAACAACACTGCAAGAAATACGTTTGTTAACCGGCAAAATCAACAACTGGTGCTGTTCCTTCTTGAGAACCAGGCTTTTTCAGAAGGAGAAGCACAGAAGCTATTATGCGAAACGCCTGAAGGGATTACCATCCAATTTAACAGACACTTTGTCGAGCGACTTGGCACAGCATTATCAATTTCCAAGACATTGGTATTTTCAGAATCAGCGCAACAACGCATTGAAAGAACAAAGACAGTCCAATTGAAACGCGACCCAGAAGCAAATACAATAAGTACAATAAAAACTGGTTCGGAAAATCTAGCACACCTGCTACAGGAGAACAATATTAACCCATTTGAATTTGCACAATACACAAGATGGCATTTTCATAAAATGACGCAAAAAAAGAACAATCTATTCTTCAAGGGGCCACCAAGTACGGGCAAAACAATGGTTATGGAAAGTCTGGTCGAAATGCAGTTCAATTATGAACGTCTAACGGGACTTACACCAAACTCACCGTTCAACTTTTCGGCCCTTGTTCACAAGAACGCCTGCTTTATGGACGAGTGTAAACTCACCGACAATCAATTCGAGCAATGGAAATTATTGGCTGGAGGACAACCGATGAGTACCGACATAAAATATAAAAGTCGACACGACATTAAAGACTGTGTACTATACACGGCTAGCAATTATCCTATAACAATGTACACATCGGTCATGGAGGCAGATGAAGCTGTGAACACAAGAACGATTCAATTTAACTTCTACAAACATCTTCCAGAAAGATTCAAGTTGAACGCATTTATTTGGGAGCATTTTTGGAAAGAATACATGTACCCAGAAGAGAATGATGACCTTAATTATCCCAGAGTTATGTAAAATAATTTCAAATGTGAATAATTTAGTGCCATTTTGTACTCTATAATTAGTAATGCATGTTATAATTAGATGTTATTATATGATAAGCGGTGAAGGGTGTAATGATCAAACGAACGAACGAATAAACGAATAAAAACATAAAACGGTCACTGTTTTTTCCTTTACACGGCAGATGTATAGGCAGGATATAAATAGAACGAAAAGGGTCAACCCCGTTAGTATGGAGGCATCGTCCGATCCGGTTAAACAAGACACCAAGGTCGACGGCGGCAGTGGATACACGTTACCAGGCTACAATTACTTGGGCCCAGGCAACGACCTCGACTCAGGAGAACCGACAAACAAGTTAGACGAGCTTGCATACCAACACGATTTGGCATATACGAAAACGCAAGTGGAATACGAAAAAAGGTTGAACAGCAAACAATACAACGAAACAGAATTGCGACAGTGGGCAATAAATGAAATCCGAAAAGCTGACAAAGATTTTCTAAATAAAACAAAGGAATACGAGGCAGAAGGAGTATACGACTCAGTGGCAAAATATATTGCATTAGCGGGAATCGGAACAAAATATCTCGGAGAGAGCGTTTTTGGACAAATATATCCAACATTCAGAAACAGAACAATGGCGGGAGCTGGAAGTACAACAAGCGATAGCCAAGCAATGAAATTACCAACAATTATTGGCACAGGTATTGACAACGAAATCCAAAAACATCACTTTAAATTCAAAAAAATGTTCAACTTTCACATAGAAAGTAAAATGGTGCAATATCATAAAACTGAACCGAATGCAAATGCGGCAAACGGAATGATCAAAATAAGAAGCTTCATTCATACATTGCCGTGGCACAAACTTTACATGTATTTAACACATAAAGAATACGACGACATCATATCATTCACACACAGTGCCAAAGTAAGTAATGTGTCGATGAAAATTTACAACTTGGGCAATAGAACTCCATTTGTCGCTTCCTCGGGATCAGTTCAGTACGCAAACGCCAACTCGCAAACAACAATAGGACTATGGGAAGATTTGGGAAGAATCGGGGCAGTTAAATTTGGCGAAAATATATCGGCAAAAACATTATACGGTGAACCATTGAGTGCATTAGACAAACAAAATCAGGCTAGACAAGTGGCGGGCGAGAAACAAAGCCCCGCTTGTCAAGGAAAATTCATAGATAATAGAGCCGAATTTTGGTATCACAATGGAATATATGACACAACCACGGGAATAGTTAATAATCAAAGTATTGAGAGCTACTCATACTTACCGGCATTAATAGCTAGTGCAAAAATATTCTATAACGCTACAAACTCTATTGGAATTATATATACGAAGAGTTACAGTCCCAAAGATGGGACATTCCATTACAGAAATGATGCATGGCGTTTTTCAAAATATGATTATTTAAAAAATAGAAATCCGATGCACAACGTAGAGGTATGAAGCGGCGTACAAACAGCAGTTAATCACGCGGCATCACGGGCAGTTCATTACGACAATGCGACGGTCGATAATTACCTCTATAATAATTGGACAGAAGAACCGTCGCTAGGATTCATACCATCTATAGGGGATAGGTATATTGCCACTATTAAGTAGCGATGGCGCAGACGAAAAAAGTATACTCAATATAATGTGTGAATTTGAAATAAACATTGAAGCCCAATCGCACGGACAAAATATTTTGTACACTGCAATGCGGAACCCACAGCCGAATCCACTAATAATGGGTTACCGTTTGACAGATCATCAATATGGCGAAATTTTTATAGGTCACCAGCCGATAACAAATCTACAAGAGAATGCATTAGAAAATCAACCAGAACCGACGGCGATAGCAGTGGAGGTGGCATCAAAAAGAAGACGTCGCTCCTTGAGTACAGATAAATACGAAAAACCCAGAATGGTACGTGTAGCACAATCAGAAGGCGAAACAATTGTTCCAACACCGCGGTTATATCCGAACCAAGGATTAACATCAAAACAAGAAAATATACTGACAACAATGGAAAAAAAACTTGAAGAAATTGCCACATCCGAGAGCATAATTGAACATGAAATGCATAAAATAACGACTCATATTGATCAGTCACTGAAGCCACCGGACAATCCACCCCTTCAAAGCGCTCCGCTCCCACAGGTACCAGGACCGCAGACGGCGGCAAGAGGTGGAAAAACTGGTAAACCGGCAAGGCATTGATAAAGGTCACCTGTTTGCAACATTGTAAGCTGTACTGTAAATTTAAAGGCCACTTGTTTGCAACATTGTAAGCTGTATTAATTAAGAAATGCCTGTATAATAAATTAAACGAGTCTTGGAATACAATTATGTTTTATTCGGACCACCGTCCAAATTGGTTAGGTTAGGTTAGGTAGGGTAGGTAGGTAGGTAGGAGTGAAACGAGTTGCCCCTGGCAGCCCGGGCCCATGCGCACTGGGTGCGCTTACTTGGTAGTTTAAGAAATTGAATAAGTTGTCAACTTAGTAATATTTCTTAAACCGTTTAGGTCACTGTGGATTTTTTGAAAAAAAAAATGGTTAGGTTAGGTTAGAACATTTTAGAAAAATTTTCAAAAATGTTAGGTTGAGTCGAAAATTTTAGGAAAAAAGTTAGGTTGAGTCGAAAATTTTAGGGAAAAAGTGAGGTCAAGTGAGGTGAACTTTGACCTTTTTAGAGGTCGTTAGAGGTCACATTAGCTCGAAAAATTGGATTGCTCGGTGGGACGCATCAAACATCACACAGGGAGAAATAAATCAACTCCTTGGAAGGTCATCACTAAGCACAGAGGAACGCGCCGACTCCATTTTCATATCATTTACATCTCAACAGCAAAAAACTGGGGGTTTAATTCAAAACTTGGCCAAGCTATACGAGCAGGACAATACAAATGTTCTGCAATTGCATGCATTCGTTGCTTGTTGGAGTACATTACTTCCGGCGATGATCGTACAACATTACGACAAGTTCTCACCAGCAACGATGAAAAAATTGCAAAATGCGCCACTCACGCATTTCGAGGTGGCGCTGACCGATCAATTGATGGTGCGAATGCAGGTGCCGAAAGGGGAGATCTTATATCTAGAATACAAGGCGCAGCATCAACCAACACTGAGCGAAGAATGGTTACAAGCCCTACTGGAACCAATGAAAGTCTACGTAGTGAGGGGAGCCAACATGTTATCGGTGAACAGGGCAACAATGCAGTTGGAGTGGAATCGTTTGGCCTTTCAAGGCGAGAATCAAACAACACTGCAAGAAATACGTTTGTTAACCGGCAAAATCAACAACTGGTGCTGTTCCTTCTTGAGAACCATCCTTTTTCAGAAGGAGAAGCACAGAAGCTATTATGCGAAACGCCTGAAGGGATTACCATCCAATTTAACAGACACTTTGTCGAGCGACTTGGCACAGCATTATCAATTTCCAAGACATTGGTATTTTCAGAATCAGCGCAACAACGCATTGAAAGAACAAAGACAGTCCAATTGAAACGCGACCCAGAAGCAAATACAATAAGTACAATAAAAACTGGTTCGGAAAATCTAGCACACCTGCTACAGGAGAACAATATTAACCCATTTGAATTTGCACAATACACAAGATGGCATTTTCATAAAATGACGCAAAAAAAGAACAATCTATTCTTCAAGGGGCCACCAAGTACGGGCAAAACAATGGTTATGGAAAGTCTGGTCGAAATGCAGTTCAATTATGAACGTCTAACGGGACTTACACCAAACTCACCGTTCAACTTTTCGGCCCTTGTTCACAAGAACGCCTGCTTTATGGACGAGTGTAAACTCACCGACAATCAATTCGAGCAATGGAAATTATTGGCTGGAGGACAACCGATGAGTACCGACATAAAATATAAAAGTCGACACGACATTAAAGACTGTGTACTATACACGGCTAGCAATTATCCTATAACAATGTACACATCGGTCATGGAGGCAGATGAAGCTGTGAACACAAGAACGATTCAATTTAACTTCTACAAACATCTTCCAGAAAGATTCAAGTTGAACGCATTTATTTGGGAGCATTTTTGGAAAGAATACATGTACCCAGAAGAGAATGATGACCTTAATTATCCCAGAGTTATGTAAAATAATTTCAAATGTGAATAATTTAGTGCCATTTTGTACTCTATAATTAGTAATGCATGTTATAATTAGATGTTATTATATGATAAGCGGTGAAGGGTGTAATGATCAAACGAAAGAACGAATAAACGAATAAAAACATAAAACGGTCACTGTTTTTTCCTTTACACGGCAGATGTATAGGCAGGATATAAATAGAACAAAAAGGGTCAACCCCGTTAGTATGGCGGCATCGTCCGATCCGGTTAAACAAGACACCAAGGTCGACGGCGGCAGTGGATACACGTTACCAGGCTACAATTACTTGGGCCCAGGCAACGACCTCGACTCAGCAGAACCGACAAACAAGTTAGACGAGCTTGCATACCAACACGATTTGGCATATACGAAAACGCAAGTGGAATACGAAAAAAGGTTGAACAGCAAACAATACAACGAAACAGAATTGCGACAGTGGGCAATAAATGAAATCCGAAAAGCTGACAAAGATTTTCTAAATAAAACAAAGGAATACGAGGCAGAAGGAGTATACGACTCAGTGGCAAAATATATTGCATTAGCGGGAATCGGAACAAAATATCTCGGAGAGAGCGTTTTTGGACAAATATATCCAACATTCAGAAACAGAACAATGGCGGGAGCTGGAAGTACAACAAGCGATAGCCAAGCAATGAAATTACCAACAATTATTGGCACAGGTATTGACAACGAAATCCAAAAACATCACTTTAAATTCAAAAAAATGTTCAACTTTCACATAGAAAGTAAAATGGTGCAATATCATAAAACTGAACCGAATGCAAATGCGGCAAACGGAATGATCAAAATAAGAAGCTTCATTCATACATTGCCGTGGCACAAACTTTACATGTATTTAACACATAAAGAATACGACGACATCATATCATTCACACACAGTGCCAAAGTAAGTAATGTGTCGATGAAAATTTACAACTTGGGCAATAGAACTCCATTTGTCGCTTCCTCGGGATCAGTTCAGTACGCAAACGCCAACTCGCAAACAACAATAGGACTATGGGAAGATTTGGGAAGAATCGGGGCAGTTAAATTTGGCGAAAATATATCGGCAAAAACATTATACGGTGAACCATTGAGTGCATTAGACAAACAAAATCAGGCTAGACAAGTGGCGGGCGAGAAACAAAGCGCCGCTTGTCAAGGAAAATTCATAGATAATAGAGCCGAATTTTGGTATCACAATGGAATATATGACACAACCACGGGAATAGTTAATAATCAAAGTATTGAGAGCTACTCATACTTACCGGCATTAATAGCTAGTGCAAAAATATTCTATAACGCTACAAACTCTATTGGAATTATATATACGAAGAGTTACAGTCCCAAAGATGGGACATTCCATTACAGAAATGATGCATGGCGTTTTTCAAAATATGATTATTTAAAAAATAGAAATCCGATACACAACGTAGAGGTACGAAGCGGCGTACAAACAGCAGTTAATCACGCGGCATCACGGGCAGTTCATTACGACAATGCGACGGTCGATAATTACCTCTATAATAATTGGACAGAAGAACCGTCGCTAGGATTCATACCATCTATAGGGATAGGTATATTGCCACTATTAAGTAGCGATGGCGCACACGAAAAAAGTATACTCAATATAATGTGTGAATTTGAAATAAACATTGAAGCCCAATCGCACGGACAAAATATTTTGTACACTGCAATGCGGAACCCACAGCCGAATCCACTAATAATGGGTTACCGTTTGACAGATCATCAATATGGCGAAATTGTTATAGGTCACCAGCCGATAACAAATCTACAAGAGAATGCATTAGAAAATCAACCAGAACCGACGGCGATAGCAGTGGAGGTGGCATCAAAAAGAAGACGTCGCTCCTTGAGTACAGATAAATACGAAAAACCCAGAATAGTACGTGTAGCACAATCAGAAGGCGAAACAATTGTTCCAACACCGCGGTTATATCCGAACCAAGGATTAACATCAAAACAAGAAAATATACTGACAACAATGGAAAAAAAACTTGAAGAAATTGCCACATCCGAGAGCATAATTGAACATGAAATGCATAAAATAACGACTCATATTGATCAGTCACTGAAGCCACCGGACAATCCACCCCTTCAAAGCGCTCCGCTCCCACAGGTACCAGGACCGCAGACGGCGGCAAGAGGTGGAAAAACTGGTAAACCGGCAAGGCATTGATAAAGGTCACCTGTTTGCAACATTGTAAGCTGTACTGTAAATTTAAAGGCCACTTGTTTGCAACATTGTAAGCTGTATTAATTAAGAAATGCCTGTATAATAAATTAAACGAGTCTTGGAATACAATTATGTTTTATTCGGACCACCGTCCAAATTGGTTAGGTTAGGTTAGGTAGGGTAGGTAGGTAGGTAGGAGTGAAACGAGTTGCCCCTGGCAGCCCGGGCCCATGCGCACTGGGTACGCTTACTTGGTAGTTTAAGAAATTGAATAAGTTGTCAACTTAGTAATATTTCTTAAACCGTTTAGGTCACTGTGGATTTTTTGAAAAAAAAAATGGTTAGGTTAGGTTAGAACATTTTAGAAAAATTTTCAAAAATGTTAGGTTGAGTCGAAAATTTTAGGAAAAAAGTTAGGTTGAGTCGAAAATTTTAGGGAAAAAGTGAGGTCAAGTGAGGTGAACTTTGACCTTTTTAGAGGTCGTTAGAGGTCACATTAGCTCGAAAAATTGGATTGCTCGGTGGGACGCATCAAACATCACACAGGGAGAAATTAATCAACTCCATGGAAGGTCATCACTAAGCACAGAGGAACGCGCCGACTCCATTTTCATATCATTTACATCTCAACAGCAAAAAACTGGGGGTTTAATTCAAAACTTGGCCAAGCTATACGAGCAGGACAATACAAATGTTCTGCAATTGCATGCATTCGTTGCTTGTTGGAGTACATTACTTCCGGCGATGATCGTACAACATTACGACAAGTTCTCACCAGCAACGATGAAAAAATTGCAAAATGCGCCACTCACGCATTTCGAGGTGGCGCTGACCGATCAATTGATGGTGCGAATGCAGGTGCCGAAAGGGGAGATCTTATATCTAGAATACAAGGCGCAGCATCAACCAACACTGAGCGAAGAATGGTTACAAGCCCTACTGGAACCAATGAAAGTCTACGTAGTGAGGGGAGCCAACATGTTATCGGTGAACAGGGCAACAATGCAGTTGGAGTGGAATCGTTTGGCCTTTCAAGGCGAGAATCAAACAACACTGCAAGAAATACGTTTGTTAACCGGCAAAATCAACAACTGGTGCAGTTCCTTCTTGAGAACCAGGCTTTTTCAGAAGGAGAAGCACAGAAGCTATTATGCGAAACGCCTGAAGGTATTACCATCCAATTTAACAGACACTTTGTCGAGCGACTTGGCACAGCATTATCAATTTCCAAGACATTGGTATTTTCAGAATCAGCGCAACAACGCATTGAAAGAACAAAGACAGTCCAATTGAAACGCGACCCAGAAGCAAATACAATAAGTACAATAAAAACTGGTTCGGAAAATCTAGCACACCTACTACAGGAGAACAATATTAACCCATTTGAATTTGCACAATACACAAGATGGCATTTTCATAAAATGACGCAAAAAAAGAACAATCTATTCCTCAAGGGGCCACCAAGTACGGGCAAAACAATGGTTATGGAAAGTCTGGTCGAAATGCATTTCAATTATGAACGTCTAACGGGACTTACACCAAACTCACCGTTCAACTTTTCGGCCCTTGTTCACAAGAACGCCTGCTTTATGGACGAGTGTAAACTCACCGACAATCAATTCGAGCAATGGAAATTATTGGCTGGAGGACAACCGATGAGTACCGACATAAAATATAAAAGTCGACACGACATTAAAGACTGTGTACTATACACGGCTAGCAATTATCCTATAACAATGTACACATCGGTCATGGAGGCAGATGAAGCTGTGAACACAAGAACGATTCAATTTAACTTCTACAAACATCTTCCAGAAAGATTCAAGTTGAACGCATTTATTTGGGAGCATTTTTGGAAAGAATACATGTACCCAGAAGAGAATGATGACCTTAATTATCCCAGAGTTATGTAAAATAATTTCAAATGTGAATAATTTAGTGCCATTTTGTACTCTATAATTAGTAATGCATGTTATAATTAGATGTTATTATATGATAAGCGGTGAAGGGTGTAATGATCAAACGAACGAACGAATAAACGAATAAAAACATAAAACGGTCACTGTTTTTTCCTTTACACGGCAGATGTATAGGCAGGATATAAATAGAACGAAAAGGGTCAACCCCGTTAGTATGGAGGCATCGTCCGATCCGGTTAAACAAGACACCAAGGTCGACGGCGGCAGTGGATACACGTTACCAGGCTACAATTACTTGGGCCCAGGCAACGACCTCGACTCAGGAGAACCGACAAACAAGTTAGACGAGCTTGCATACCAACACGATTTGGCATATACGAAAACGCAAGTGGAATACGAAAAAAGGTTGAACAGCAAACAATACAACGAAACAGAATTGCGACAGTGGGCAATAAATGAAATCCGAAAAGCTGACAAAGATTTTCTAAATAAAACAAAGGAATACGAGGCAGAAGGAGTATACGACTCAGTGGCAAAATATATTGCATTAGCGGGAATCGGAACAAAATATCTCGGAGAGAGCGTTTTTGGACAAATATATCCAACATTCAGAAACAGAACAATGGCGGGAGCTGGAAGTACAACAAGCGATAGCCAAGCAATGAAATTACCAACAATTATTGGCACAGGTATTGACAACGAAATCCAAAAACATCACTTTAAATTCAAAAAAATGTTCAACTTTCACATAGAAAGTAAAATGGTGCAATATCATAAAACTGAACCGAATGCAAATGCGGCAAACGGAATGATCAAAATAAGAAGCTTCATTCATACATTGCCGTGGCACAAACTTTACATGTATTTAACACATAAAGAATACGACGACATCATATCATTCACACACAGTGCCAAAGTAAGTAATGTGTCGATGAAAATTTACAACTTGGGCAATAGAACTCCATTTGTCGCTTCCTCGGGATCAGTTCAGTACGCAAACGCCAACTCGCAAACAACAATAGGACTATGGGAAGATTTGGGAAGAATCGGGGCAGTTAAATTTGGCGAAAATATATCGGCAAAAACATTATACGGTGAACCATTGAGTGCATTAGACAAACAAAATCAAGCTAGACAAGTGGCGGGCGAGAAACAAAGCGCCGCTTGTCAAGGAAAATTCATAGATAATAGAGCCGAATTTTGGTATCACAATGGAATATATGACACAACCACGGGAATAGTTAATAATCAAAGTATTGAGAGCTACTCATACATACCGGCATTAATAGCTAGTGCAAAAATATTCTATAACGCTACAAACTCTATTGGAATTATATATACGAAGAGTTACAGTCCCAAAGATGGGACATTCCATTACAGAAATGATGCATGGCGTTTTTCAAAATATGATTATTTAAAAAATAGAAATCCGATACACAACGTAGAGGTACGAAGCGGCGTACAAACAGCAGTTAATCACGCGGCATCACGGGCAGTTCATTACGACAATGCGACGGTCGATAATTACCTCTATAATAATTGGACAGAAGAACCGTCGCTAGGATTCATACCATCTATAGGGATAGGTATATTGCCACTATTAAGTAGCGATGGCGCACACGAAAAAAGTATACTCAATATAATGTGTGAATTTGAAATAAACATTGAAGCCCAATCGCACGGACAAAATATTTTGTACACTGCAATGCGGAACCCACAGCCGAATCCACTAATAATGGGTTACCGTTTGACAGATCATCAATATGGCGAAATTGTTATAGGCCACCAGCCGATAACAAATCTACAAGAGAATGCATTAGAAAATCAACCAGAACCGACGGCGATAGCAGTGGAGGTGGCATCAAAAAGAAGACGTCGCTCCTTGAGTACAGATAAATACGAAAAACCCAGAATGGTACGTGTAGCACAATCAGAAGGCGAAACAATTGTTCCAACACCGCGGTTATATCCGAACCAAGGATTAACATCAAAACAAGAAAATATACTGACAACAATGGAAAAAAAACTTGAAGAAATTGCCACATCCGAGAGCATAATTGAACATGAAATGCATAAAATAACGACTCATATTGATCAGTCACTGAAGCCACCGGACAATCCACCCCTTCAAAGCGCTCCGCTCCCACAGGTACCAGGACCGCAGACGGCGGCAAGAGGTGGAAAAACTGGTAAACCGGCAAGGCATTGATAAAGGTCACCTGTTTGCAACATTGTAAGCTGTACTGTTAATTTAAAGGCCACTTGTTTGCAACATTGTAAGCTGTATTAATTAAGAAATGCCTCTATAATAAATTAAACGAGTCTTGGAATACAATTATGTTTTATTCGGACCACCGTCCAAATTGGTTAGGTTAGGTTAGGTAGGGTAGGTAGGTAGGTAGGAGTGAAACGAGTTGCCCCTGGCAGCCCGGGCCCATGCGCACTGGGTGCGCTTACTTGGTAGTTTAAGAAATTGAATAAGTTGTCAACTTAGTAATATTTCTTAAACCGTTTAGGTCACTGTGGATTTTTTGAAAAAAAAAATGGTTAGGTTAGGTTAGAACATTTTAGAAAAAATTTCAAAAATGTTAGGTTGAGTCGAAAATTTTAGGAAAAAAGTTAGGTTGAGTCGAAAATTTTAGGGAAAAAGTGAGGTCAAGTGAGGTGAACTTTGACCTTTTTAGAGGTCGTTAGAGGTCACATTAGCTCGAAAAATTGGATTGCTCGGTGGGACGCATCAAACATCACACAGGGAGAAATTAATCAACTCCTTGGAAGGTCATCACTAAGCACAGAGGAACGCGCCGACTCCATTTTCATATCATTTACATCTCAACAGCAAAAAACTGGGGGTTTAATTCAAAACTTGGCCAAGCTATACGAGCAGGACAATACAAATGTTCTGCAATTGCATGCATTCGTTGCTTGTTGGAGTACATTACTTCCGGCGATGATCGTACAACATTACGACAAGTTCTCACCAGCAACGATGAAAAAATTGCAAAATGCGCCACTCACGCATTTCGAGGTGGCGCCGACCGATCAATTGATGGTGCGAATGCAGGTGCCGAAAGGGGAGATCTTATATCTAGAATACAAGGCGCAGCATCAACCAACACTGAGCGAAGAATGGTTACAAGCCCTACTGGAACCAATGAAAGTCTACGTAGTGAGGGGAGCCAACATGTTATCGGTGAACAGGGCAACAATGCAGTTGGAGTGGAATCGTTTGGCCTTTCAAGGCGAGAATCAAACAACACTGCAAGAAATACGTTTGTTAACCGGCAAAATCAACAACTGGTGCTGTTCCTTCTTGAGAACCAGGCTTTTTCAGAAGGAGAAGCACAGAAGCTATTATGCGAAACGCCTGAAGGGATTACCATCCAATTTAACAGACACTTTGTCGAGCGACTTGGCACAGCATTATCAATTTCCAAGACATTGGTATTTTCAGAATCAGCGCAACAACGCATTGAAAGAACAAAGACAGTCCAATTGAAACGCGACCCAGAAGCAAATACAATAAGTACAATAAAAACTGGTTCGGAAAATCTAGCACACCTGCTACAGGAGAACAATATTAACCCATTTGAATTTGCACAATACACAAGATGGCATTTTCATAAAATGACGCAAAAAAAGAACAATCTATTCTTCAAGGGGCCACCAAGTACGGGCAAAACAATGGTTATGGAAAGTCTGGTCGAAATGCAGTTCAATTATGAACGTCTAACGGGACTTACACCAAACTCACCGTTCAACTTTTCGGCCCTTGTTCACAAGAACGCCTGCTTTATGGACGAGTGTAAACTCACCGACAATCAATTCGAGCAATGGAAATTATTGGCTGGAGGACAACCGATGAGTACCGACATAAAATATAAAAGTCGACACGACATTAAAGACTGTGTACTATACACGGCTAGCAATTATCCTATAACGATGTACACATCGGTCATGGAGGCAGATGAAGCTGTGAACACAAGAACGATTCAATTTAACTTCTACAAACATCTTCCAGAAAGATTCAAGTTGAACGCATTTATTTGGGAGCATTTTTGGAAAGAATACATGTACCCAGAAGAGAATGATGACCTTAATTATCCCAGAGTTATGTAAAATAATTTCAAATGTGAATAATTTAGTGCCATTTTGTACTCTATAATTAGTAATGCATGTTATAATTAGATGTTATTATATGATAAGCGGTGAAGGGTGTAATGATCAAACGAACGAACGAATAAACGAATAAAAACATAAAACGGTCACTGTTTTTTCCTTTACACGGCAGATGTATAGGCAGGATATAAATAGAACGAAAAGGGTCAACCCCGTTAGTCAGGATAGTTTCGACCGTCGCGCACACGGATCTCCGCTTCGCCGTCCCGCTGCAGTTCACCCGCCGCTTCGTGCGAAGCGGACGTGTGTAACACGCGCCCGTGCGCGCCGCGATCGCGATACCCGCGCCGCGAGTGTTCACGGAGGGGATTATCACATCGGGACGGACGCCGGCTCTGCCTAAGGTCGTGCCTGGTGTTTAACCCTTTCTGTGACGCCAGCTCGTCCATAGCCCGCCGCTATGGACGAGCCCAAAAGCCCTTCTCAGGGCTATAGTGCCAGTGACATTGTGCGAGCTTGTGCTAGTGATAGTGACGATGTCGTGATTGTGAACAGCCCGCCGCTGGGTGAAACCCCGCGTCGGCGCCGCGCGCAGCGATCGGCATCGCTGGAAGGCCTGCTCCCTATCTCCACGTCGACGGAGTACGGGTCGCCCGTGGTGCGGCGTCCTGTGTCCCCGAGGGCAGAGCTTGAGCTGGACGAATTATATTTAATTCGGGCCGCTCAAGCCAACCTGTTTTCGGCGGGCCCACTTCGTGCCATGGAGGCATACGTCGCCGCAAGCCGCGCTGCCCTGTCGGGCAAGCCCACGGCTTGTATCGACGCCGAGCTCCTCGACGCACAATTAGTGGAGCAGGCAAAAACGCGGCCTTTGGTGCTGCCACCAACCCGCGGGACGAGGCGCCCGCGTAGCGAAAGCCCGAGCGACGAGCTGCGTCTCCGAGGAGATGGAAAGCGAGTCCAGCTTGCGGACTCGCCGACCCCGCCACCGACGAACCAGCCGCCGCCGAGGAAGACGGGCCTCGACATGCCGTCGCTGTCGCCCTGGACGGGCGCGCTTCAGGCACCCGCCCCCGCCCCTGGACTGTCCGCCGCCGCGAGTGACTATGAGAGTGCTTCAACTCAAACAGGTACGAGTGTTTTACCTAATAAGTGCTCTCCTACAGTGTCGTTTGCCGCGGCGGCCGCGACCGCATCCACCGTGTCTGGGGCACCGCGCCCCAGCACCGCGTCCCCCCCCCGTTCAGTGAGGCACCCGGTGCCGCCAACCGCGCGTCCGCCCGCCCCGTCGGCGACCACGTCGCGAGTGCCCGCCCGCCCCACGCGTTATAATACGCCCGCGATAGTGCCCGCCCGCCCTACGCGCCCCGCCGCCGCGCCCGCGAACCCGCCCACCGCCGCGACTGTGCCCGCCCGCCCTACGCACCCCGCCGCTGCGCCTGCGAACCCGCACGACTCCGCACCCGCGAAAGGGCCCGCCCGCCCAATGCCGCCCGCCCGCCCAACGCCGCCTGCCACTGCCGCCGGCCAAACCGCAGCCGCGACTGCCACCGCCACCGCCGCCCCGTCGGGAGGCGCTGCGCCACAGCAGCCCCGCCAGCCGCGCTATCCGCCCCTTATTGTGGAGGTCCTACCCAACTGGGCCGACCACTTCAGGGCGATAGCCAGCGAGCTCGGCCGGGCTCCCAGCGCGCGCGCCTACCAAAAGGGTGTGAGCTTCACCCCCACGGCCGACGACGAGTACCGGCTTGTACAGCGCTATCTGTGCAGGCTGGAGAAGGACCACGGAGTTCGGTGGTTCTCTTACTCGCTGCCGGCCGACAAGACCCAGAAGGTGGCGATCCGCGGGCTGCCTTCAAACACCACGCCGGAAGAGATCGTCGCGGCACTTGCGGAACTCGGTGTGGAGGCCGAGTACTGCAAGCAGATCCGGGCGCGCAAGGGGCGCCCCGGTTGCATCTTCTTCGCCAGCCTGAAGAAGAATCCCGACCGTGCCCCCGGCGCTGTGTACGAGATCACGGAGCTCTTGTACATGCCGGGGGTGAAGATCGAGGCCTGGCGCTCGAAGCAGGGCCCGGCCCAGTGCCACAGGTGCCAGCAATTCCGGCACTCGTCGCATATGTGCCACCGCCCCCTAGCGTGCGTACGTTGCGGCGGTCCCCACTCGGCGCGGGAATGTCCCCGCCCGAAAGACCAGCCGCCGACGTGCGCCAACTGCGGTGGACCGCACACGGCAAATAATGCGACGTGCCCCGTGTTCCGCCAGGAGGCGCGGAACAAGAGGGCCGGCACTGTGGCGCTCACCAACGCGCCCGGGCCCAAGAAGGTGCAGCCTCCCCTCTGCCTCGTCCCGATCTGCAGGAACCAACGGCGCCCGCCTCGCTTATGGCGCAGGCGAACGACGGAGCCCCCAGGCAGAAGACGAAGCGGGGGGGGAAGAAGAAGAAGAAGGCGACGGCTCCACCTGCCGCCGGCGCCGCGGCGGCTACTCTCGCCGCCAGCGAGACTGCGGCCGCCGCTGGCGCCGCCACTCCGGCTGCGGCGATAGGGCAGCAGGACTTGGGGCACCTCACAGCCCTGCTCGCCCTCCTCAGCGACCCCACTGCCCTGGGCAGACTCACCGCTCTGCTCCGCAATGCATGAGCCGCTCAGGGTCGTCCACTGGAACGCGCAGTCGCTGACAGAGAAGAAGCGGCTGCTCCACGTGTTCCTGAGGGACTACCGCGTCGACGTGATGCTCATCAGCGAGACATTCCTAGCCGGAAGCGACAAGCTGTCGCTGCCCGGCTACTTCGTCTATCGCAAGGACGAGAAGTCCACCAACGGCCGGGCCTTTCGAGGCTTGGCAGTCATCGTCGGCAGGAAGATCGTCCACCAGCTCGTTGACGCCCAGGAGTATACATCCCTGTATGCTTTGGGCGTCGACCTCCAGGTCGCCGGCCAGGTGCTGCGACTCTACGCCGCCTACAAGCCCCCCAGTACACCAATCCGCACCGCCGAGCTACGGGGGTTGCTACAGTCGCCGCATCCGACACTCGTCGCTGGCGACCTCAACGCCAAGCACACCGTCTGGAACTCCACCAGGGTGTGCCCAGCTGGACGCGCCATCCTTGCCGACTCCGTGAGCCATAACTACGATGTCATCGGTCCCGACGAGCCCACCCACTTCGATTCGCGGGCCGGTTGGGACACCATCGACGTCGTAGTCGTCAGAGGTCTCCGGACTCCGCCGAGCCAGGAGGTTCTCCCTGACCTCCCATCGGACCACAGGCCAGAACTTCTCGTCCTGGCGGACCTGCCCACCCGGGTCTCTCCGCCAGCATCACGCCGACGCTACCAGTGGGGCGCCTTCACCGCCGCCCTCGACCAGTCTTCGACCACATGTCCAGTCAACCAGCCGGAAGACGTTGACCGCCTGGCATCGCTGCTAACAACCCAGATCCGAGACGCGCTCGACCTATCATCGCACACCGTAGCTCGCGGGGGGAAGCCCAATCCTCTTCCTGCTGAGCTACGCGCACTCATCCGCGATAAGCGCGCTCTCCGGAAGCAGTGGCAGCAAACGCGCTGCCCAACGATGAAGACCAGGCTCAACGCCATGACGGCAGAGCTGAAGCGCCGACTTGATCTCCACGCCGAAGAATCTTGGGAACGCCACGTCGAGTCCATGGGCGACCACGTCCCCTCCGTGCATCGCCTATGCCGGGATTTGTCGACTACTCCAACTCCCGTCCGACCAATCCTGGGCAGCGACGGCCTACCAAGATTTCGAGCCCAAGACCGTGCGGAGATCTTCGCCGAATGCCTCGAGAAGCAGTTCAAGCCGAACCCTACGGATGATGTGGAACACGTCGCAGCAGTCGAGAGATACCTGCGAGAGTACTTCGCCTCGCCGATAGCTCCCGAAGAGGACCCAACCGTCGTCACGCCCGGCCAGATCATGCGTGCATTCAGACGTACCAAGCCCAGGAAAGCCCCGGGCGCAGACCGCATACCTAACATGGCGCTGCTACATTTGCCGCCACGTACTGTGGCGGCCGTTACGCGCCTGTTTAACGGTATCTTGCGCACGGGCCACTTCCCAACCCAATGGAAGGAGGGCTTGGTCATCATGTTGCCCAAGCCGGGCAAGGACTCCAAGCTGCCTGAGAGCTATCGGCCGATAACTCTACTGAGTACCATCTCAAAGGTGTTTGAGAAACTCCTGCTGGCGAAGCTACTGCCCCACATCCAGCCGCGCCCAGAACAGTTCGGCTTCAAGCCCGAGCATTCTACGACGCTTCAGCTCACCAGAGTACTGAATGACATGACGGTTTGTTTAAACAAGAAGGAATACACTGTCGCAGTACTCCTGGACATGGAGAAGGCGTTTGACAGAGTATGGCACGAGGGGTTGCTGTACAAATTGTCGACGTCTCCAGCCCCAAGAAGACTGGTCCAGATCATCGCCTCCTTCCTGAAGAATCGCCGCTTCCGAGTGATGGTGGAAGACGCCGTCTCCGAGGAACACCCCGTTGCAGCCGGCGTCCCTCAGGGGTCCTGCCTGTCTCCAGCCTGTTACTCCCAATATACGGACGACATCCCCGTCGGGCCGGGTGCCCAGCTGGCACTCTTCGCCGACGACGCTGCCTACTACGCGTCGTCGATCCAGGCACGGCGCGCTGCCGTCAAACTGCAGCGCACCCTGGACATCTTGCCCGACTGGCTCGCCAAGTGGCGGTTGTCCGTCAACGTTGGGAAGACGCAGGCGCTCATCACAGGCCAGTCCCCCCTTCCACCACCACTCCAGCTCCAAGGACAGGACATCGCGTGGTCTCCGCAGGTGAAGTACCTGGGAGTGACCATCGATCGCCGGCTCACCATGAAGCAACATGTCGACAACGTCGTCAACCAGGTCAAGGTGGCACGCGCCAAGCTGCGTCCACTTCTCGACTCCAGCCTCCCTCTGAGGGCGAAGCTCGGGATCTACAAGTGCTACGTGAGATCCCGCCTCACCTACGCGGCCCCGGCATGGTACGCCCTGTGCTCGGAGACGAACAAACGGAGACTCCGAGCCCAAGAGAACGTCTCTTTGCGTACCATCGTCGACGCCCCCCGCTACGTGAGGAATGCGACGATCCAGAGGGACCTCAGATGGGAACCAGTGGACCAGTTTGTCCAGAGGCTGGCGAAGGGCATGTTCGCGCGTGCGGATAGCTCACATCATCCGCACATCCGCGACATGGCGCCGTACCACGCGCGCCCGCCCGACCGCCGCCGCCTGCCACGCGACCTGGTTGCCTAGCCGGCGATCATCCAAAGGAACACCCCTCGTGAGAACATCTCCACCGCCCGCGAGGGCCCCCCGATGACCTGTCCATAGGAGTGGACAGAGGCGCTTCTTCAGGAAGAGATCCGATGATCTGACCCTGACTCCCCACGCCCCAGAATGGGTGCGTGAGAAGATTACTTGACTGACTGAAACCCCGTTAGTATGGAGGCATCGTCCGATCCGGTTAAACAAGACACCAAGGTCGACGGCGGCAGTGGATACACGTTACCAGGCTACAATTACTTGGGCCCAGGCAACGACCTCGACTCAGGAGAACCGACAAACAAGTTAGACGAGCTTGCATACCAACACGATTTGGCATATACGAAAACGCAAGTGGAATACGAAAAAAGGTTGAACAGCAAACAATACAACGAAACAGAATTGCGACAGTGGGCAATAAATGAAATCCGAAAAGCTGACAAAGATTTTCTAAATAAAACAAAGGAATACGAGGCAGAAGGAGTATACGACTCAGTGGCAAAATATATTGCATTAGCGGGAATCGGAACAAAATATCTCGGAGAGAGCGTTTTTGGACAAATATATCCAACATTCAGAAACAGAACAATGGCGGGAGCTGGAAGTACAACAAGCGATAGCCAAGCAATGAAATTACCAACAATTATTGGCACAGGTATTGACAACGAAATCCAAAAACATCACTTTAAATTCAAAAAATATTCAACTTTCACATAGAAAGTAAAATGGTGCAATATCATAAAACTGAACCGAATGCAAATGCGGCAAACGGAATGATCAAAATAAGAAGCTTCATTCATACATTGCCGTGGCACAAACTTTACATGTATTTAACACATAAAGAATACGACGACATCATATCATTCACACACAGTGCCAAAGTAAGTAATGTGTCGATGAAAATTTACAACTTGGGCAATAGAACTCCATTTGTCGCTTCCTCGGGATCAGTTCAGTACGCAAACGCCAACTCGCAAACAACAATAGGACTATGGGAAGATTTGGGAAGAATCGGGGCAGTTAAATTTGGCGAAAATATATCGGCAAAAACATTATACGGTGAACCATTGAGTGCATTAGACAAACAAAATCAGGCTAGACAAGTGGCGGGCGAGAAACAAAGCGCCGCTTGTCAAGGAAAATTCATAGATAATAGAGCCGAATTTTGGTATCACAATGGAATATATGACACAACCACGGGAATAGTTAATAATCAAAGTATTGAGAGCTACTCATACTTACCGGCATTAATAGCTAGTGCAAAAATATTCTATAACGCTACAAACTCTATTGGAATTATATATACGAAGAGTTACAGTCCCAAAGATGGGACATTCCATTACAGAAATGATGCATGGCGTTTTTCAAAATATGATTATTTAAAAAATAGAAATCCGATACACAAAGTAGAGGTACGAAGCGGCGTACAAACAGCAGTTAATCACGCGGCATCACGGGCAGTTCATTACGACAATGCGACGGTCGATAATTACCTCTATAATAATTGGACAGAAGAACCGTCGCTAGGATTCATACCATCTATAGGGATAGGTATATTGCCACTATTAAGTAGCGATGGCGCAGACGAAAAAAGTATACTCAATATAATGTGTGAATTTGAAATAAACATTGAAGCCCAATCGCACGGACAAAATATTTTGTACACTGCAATGCGGAACCCACAGCCGAATCCACTAATAATGGGTTACCGTTTGACAGATCATCAATATGGCGAAATTTTTATAGGTCACCAGCCGATAACAAATCTACAAGAGAATGCATTAGAAAATCAACCAGAACCGACGGCGATAGCAGTGGAGGTGGCATCAAAAAGAAGACGTCGCTCCTTGAGTACAGATAAATACGAAAAACCCAGAATGGTACGTGTAGCACAATCAGAAGGCGAAACAATTGTTCCAACACCGCGGTTATATCCGAACCAAGGATTAACATCAAAACAAGAAAATATACTGACAACAATGGAAAAAAAAACTTGAAGAAATTGCCACATCCGAGAGCATAATTGAACATGAAATGCATAAAATAACGACTCATATTGATCAGTCACTGAAGCCACCGGACAATCCACCCCTTCAAAGCGCTCCGCTCCCACAGGTACCAGGACCGCAGACGGCGGCAAGAGGTGGAAAAACTGGTAAACCGGCAAGGCATTGATAAAGGTCACCTGTTTGCAACATTGTAAGCTGTACTGTAAATTTAAAGGCCACTTGTTTGCAACATTGTAAGCTGTATTAATTAAGAAATGCCTGTATAATAAATTAAACGAGTCTTGGAATACAATTATGTTTTATTCGGACTACCGTCCAAATTGGTTAGGTTAGGTTAGGTAGGGTAGGTAGGTAGGTAGGAGTGAAACGAGTACAGGGCAACAATGCAGTTGGAGTGGAATCGTTTGGCCTTTCAAGGCGAGAATCAAACAACACTGCAAGAAATACGTTTGTTAACCGGCAAAATCAACAACTGGTGCTGTTCCTTCTTGAGAACCAGGCTTTTTCAGAAGGAGAAGCACAGAAGCTATTATGCGAAACGCCTGAAGGGATTACCATCCAATTTAACAGACACTTTGTCGAGCGACTTGGCACAGCATTATCAATTTCCAAGACATTGGTATTTTCAGAATCAGCGCAACAACGCATTGAAAGAACAAAGACAGTCCAATTGAAACGCGACCCAGAAGCAAATACAATAAGTACAATAAAAACTGGTTCGGAAAATCTAGCACACCTGCTACAGGAGAACAATATTAACCCATTTGAATTTGCACAATACACAAGATGGCATTTTTATAAAATGACGCAAAAAAAGAACAATCTATTCTTCAAGGGGCCACCAAGTACGGGCAAAACAATGGTTATGGAAAGTCTGGTCGAAATGCAGTTCAATTATGAACGTCTAACAGGACTTACACCAAACTCACCGTTCAACTTTTCGGCCCTTGTTCACAAGAACGCCTGCTTTATGGACGAGTGTAAACTCACCGACAATCAATTCGAGCAATGGAAATTATTGGCTGGAGGACAACCGATGAGTACCGACATAAAATATAAAAGTCGACACGACATTAAAGACTGTGTACTATACACGGCTAGCAATTATCCTATAACAATGTACACATCGGTCATGGAGGCAGATGAAGCTGTGAACACAAGAACGATTCAATTTAACTTCTACAAACATCTTCCAGAAAGATTCAAGTTGAACGCATTTATTTGGGAGCATTTTTGGAAAGAATACATGTACCCAGAAGAGAATGATGACCTTAATTATCCCAGAGTTATGTAAAATAATTTCAAATGTGAATAATTTAGTGCCATTTTGTACTCTATAATTAGTAATGCATGTTATAATTAGATGTTATTATATGATAAGCGGTGAAGGGTGTAATGATCAAACGAACGAACGAATAAACGAATAAAAACATAAAACGGTCACTGTTTTTTCCTTTACACGGCAGATGTATAGGCAGGATATAAATAGAACGAAAAGGGTCAACCCCGTTAGTATGGAGGCATCGTCCGATCCGGTTAAACAAGACACCAAGGTCGACGGCGGCAGTGGATACACGTTACCAGGCTACAATTACTTGGGCCCAGGCAACGACCTCGACTCAGGAGAACCGACAAACAAGTTAGACGAGCTTGCATACCAACACGATTTGGCATATACGAAAACGCAAGTGGAATACGAAAAAAGGTTGAACAGCAAACAATACAACGAAACAGAATTGCGACAGTGGGCAATAAATGAAATCCGAAAAGCTGACAAAGATTTTCTAAATAAAACAAAGGAATACGAGGCAGAAGGAGTATACGACTCAGTGGCAAAATATATTGCATTAGCGGGAATCGGAACAAAATATCTCGGAGAGAGCGTTTTTGGACAAATATATCCAACATTCAGAAACAGAACAATGGCGGGAGCTGGAAGTACAACAAGCGATAGCCAAGCAATGAAATTACCAACAATTATTGGCACAGGTATTGACAACGAAATCCAAAAACATCACTTTAAATTCAAAAAAATGTTCAACTTTCACATAGAAAGTAAAATGGTGCAATATCATAAAACTGAACCGAATGCAAATGCGGCAAACGGAATGATCAAAATAAGAAGCTTCATTCATACATTGCCGTGGCACAAACTTTACATGTATTTAACACATAAAGAATACGACGACATCATATCATTCACACACAGTGCCAAAGTAAGTAATGTGTCGATGAAAATTTACAACTTGGGCAATAGAACTCCATTTGTCGCTTCCTCGGGATCATTTCAGTACGCAAACGCCAACTCGCAAACAACAATAGGACTATGGGAAGATTTGGGAAGAATCGGGGCAGTTAAATTTGGCGAAAATATATCGGCAAAAACATTATACGGTGAACCATTGAGTGCATTAGACAAACAAAATCAGGCTAGACAAGTGGCGGGCGAGAAACAAAGCGCCGCTTGTCAAGGAAAATTCATAGATAATAGAGCCGAATTTTGGTATCACAATGGAATATATGACACAACCACGGGAATAGTTAATAATCAAAGTATTGAGAGCTACTCATACTTACCGGCATTAATAGCTAGTGCAAAAATATTATATAACGCTACAAACTCTATTGGAATTATATATACGAAGAGTTACAGTCCCAAAGATGGGACATTCCATTACAGAAATGATGCATGGCGTTTTTCAAAATATGATTATTTAAAAAATAGAAATCCGATACACAACGTAGAGGTACGAAGCGGCGTACAAACAGCAGTTAATCACGCGGCATCACGGGCAGTTCATTACGACTATGCGACGGTCGATAATTACCTCTATAATAATTGGACAGAAGAACCGTCGCTAGGATTCATACCATCTATAGGGATAGGTATATTGCCACTATTAAGTAGCGATGGCGCACACGAAAAAAGTATACTCAATATAATGTGTGAATTTGAAATAAACATTGAAGCCCAATCGCACGGACAAAATATTTTGTACACTGCAATGCGGAACCCACAGCCGAATCCACTAATAATGGGTTACCGTTTGACAGATCATCAATATGGCGAAATTGTTATAGGTCACCAGCCGATAACAAATCTACAAGAGAATGCATTAGAAAATCAACCAGAACCGACGGCGATAGCAGTGGAGGTGGCATCAAAAAGAAGACGTCGCTCCTTGAGTACAGATAAATACGAAAAACCCAGAATGGTACGTGTAGCACAATCAGAAGGCGAAACAATTGTTCCAACACCGCGGTTATATCCGAACCAAGGATTAACATCAAAACAAGAAAATATACTGACAACAATGGAAAAAAAACTTGAAGAAATTGCCACATCCGAGAGCATAATTGAACATGAAATGCATAAAATAACGACTCATATTGATCAGTCACTGAAGCCACCGGACAATCCACCCCTTCAAAGCGCTCCGCTCCCACAGGTACCAGGACCGCAGACGGCGGCAAGAGGTGGAAAAACTGGTAAACCGGCAAGGCATTGATAAAGGTCACCTGTTTGCAACATTGTAAGCTGTACTGTAAATTTAAAGGCCACTTGTTTGCAACATTGTAAGCTGTATTAATTAAGAAATGCCTGTATAATAAATTAAACGAGTCTTGGAATACAATTATGTTTTATTCGGACCACCGTCCAAATTGGTTAGGTTAGGTTAGGTAGGGTAGGTAGGTAGGTAGGAGTGAAACGAGTTGCCCCTGGCAGCCCGGGCCCATGCGCACTGGGTGCGCTTACTTGGTAGTTTAAGAAATTGAATAAGTTGTCAACTTAGTAATATTTCTTAAACCGTTTAGGTCACTGTGGATTTTTTGAAAAAAAAATTGGTTAGGTTAGGTTAGAACATTTTAGAAAAATTTTCAAAAATGTTAGGTTGAGTCGAAAATTTTAGGAAAAAAGTTAGGTTGAGTCGAAAATTTTAGGGAAAAAGTGAGGTCAAGTGAGGTGAACTTTGACCTTTTTAGAGGTCGTTAGAGGTCACATTAGCTCGAAAAATTGGATTGCTCGGTGGGACGCATCAAACATCACACAGGGAGAAATAAATCAACTCCTTGGAAGGTCATCACTAAGCACAGAGGAACGCGCCGACTCCATTTTCATATCATTTACATCTCAACAGCAAAAAACTGGGGGTTTAATTCAAAACTTGGCCAAGCTATACGAGCAGGACAATACAAATGTTCTGCAATTGCATGCATTCGTTGCTTGTTGGAGTACATTACTTCCGGCGATGATCGTACAACATTACGACAAGTTCTCACCAGCAACGATGAAAAAATTGCAAAATGCGCCACTCACGCATTTCGAGGTGGCGCTGACCGATCAATTGATGGTGCGAATGCAGGTGCCGAAAGGGGAGATCTTATATCTAGAATACAAGGCGCAGCATCAACCAACACTGAGCGAAGAATGGTTACAAGCCCTACTGGAACCAATGAAAGTCTACGTAGTGAGGGGAGCCAACATGTTATCGGTGAACAGGGCAACAATGCAGTTGGAGTGGAATCGTTTGGCCTTTCAAGGCGAGAATCAAACAACACTGCAAGAAATACGTTTGTTAACCGGCAAAATCAACAACTGGTGCTGTTCCTTCTTGAGAACCAGGCTTTTTCAGAAGGAGAAGCACAGAAGCTATTATGCGAAACGCCTGAAGGGATTACCATCCAATTTAACAGACACTTTGTCGAGCGACTTGGCACAGCATTATCAATTTCCAAGACATTGGTATTTTCAGAATCAGCGCAACAACGCATTGAAAGAACAAAGACAGTCCAATTGAAACGCGACCCAGAAGCAAATACAATAAGTACAATAAAAACTGGTTCGGAAAATCTAGCACACCTGCTACAGGAGAACAATATTAACCCATTTGAATTTGCACAATACACAAGATGGCATTTTTATAAAATGACGCAAAAAAAGAACAATCTATTCTTCAAGGGGCCACCAAGTACGGGCAAAACAATGGTTATGGAAAGTCTGGTCGAAATGCAGTTCAATTATGAACGTCTAACAGGACTTACACCAAACTCACCGTTCAACTTTTCGGCCCTTGTTCACAAGAACGCCTGCTTTATGGACGAGTGTAAACTCACCGACAATCAATTCGAGCAATGGAAATTATTGGCTGGAGGACAACCGATGAGTACCGACATAAAATATAAAAGTCGACACGACATTAAAGACTGTGTACTATACACGGCTAGCAATTATCCTATAACAATGTACACATCGGTCATGGAGGCAGATGAAGCTGTGAACACAAGAACGATTCAATTTAACTTCTACAAACATCTTCCAGAAAGATTCAAGTTGAACGCATTTATTTGGGAGCATTTTTGGAAAGAATACATGTACCCAGAAGAGAATGATGACCTTAATTATCCCAGAGTTATGTAAAATAATTTCAAATGTGAATAATTTAGTGCCATTTTGTACTCTATAATTAGTAATGCATGTTATAATTAGATGTTATTATATGATAAGCGGTGAAGGGTGTAATGATCAAACGAACGAACGAATAAACGAATAAAAACATAAAACGGTCACTGTTTTTTCCTTTACACGGCAGATGTATAGGCAGGATATAAATAGAACGAAAAGGGTCAACCCCGTTAGTATGGAGGCATCGTCCGATCCGGTTAAACAAGACACCAAGGTCGACGGCGGCAGTGGATACACGTTACCAGGCTACAATTACTTGGGCCCAGGCAACGACCTCGACTCAGGAGAACCGACAAACAAGTTAGACGAGCTTGCATACCAACACGATTTGGCATATACGAAAACGCAAGTGGAATACGAAAAAAGGTTGAACAGCAAACAATACAACGAAACAGAATTGCGACAGTGGGCAATAAATGAAATCCGAAAAGCTGACAAAGATTTTCTAAATAAAACAAAGGAATACGAGGCAGAAGGAGTATACGACTCAGTGGCAAAATATATTGCATTAGCGGGAATCGGAACAAAATATCTCGGAGAGAGCGTTTTTGGACAAATATATCCAACATTCAGAAACAGAACAATGGCGGGAGCTGGAAGTACAACAAGCGATAGCCAAGCAATGAAATTACCAACAATTATTGGCACAGGTATTGACAACGAAATCCAAAAACATCACTTTAAATTCAAAAAAATGTTCAACTTTCACATAGAAAGTAAAATGGTGCAATATCATAAAACTGAACCGAATGCAAATGCGGCAAACGGAATGATCAAAATAAGAAGCTTCATTCATACATTCCCGTGGCACAAACTTTACATGTATTTAACACATAAAGAATACGACGACATCATATCATTCACACACAGTGCCAAAGTAAGTAATGTGTCGATGAAAATTTACAACTTGGGCAATAGAACTCCATTTGTCGCTTCCTCGGGATCATTTCAGTACGCAAACGCCAACTCGCAAACAACAATAGGACTATGGGAAGATTTGGGAAGAATCGGGGCAGTTAAATTTGGCGAAAATATATCGGCAAAAACATTATACGGTGAACCATTGAGTGCATTAGACAAACAAAATCAGGCTAGACAAGTGGCGGGCGAGAAACAAAGCGCCGCTTGTCAAGGAAAATTCATAGATAATAGAGCCGAATTTTGGTATCACAATGGAATATATGACACAACCACGGGAATAGTTAATAATCAAAGTATTGAGAGCTACTCATACTTACCGGCATTAATAGCTAGTGCAAAAATATTATATAACGCTACAAACTCTATTGGAATTATATATACGAAGAGTTACAGTCCCAAAGATGGGACATTCCATTACAGAAATGATGCATGGCGTTTTTCAAAATATGATTATTTAAAAAATAGAAATCCGATACACAACGTAGAGGTACGAAGCGGCGTACAAACAGCAGTTAATCACGCGGCATCACGGGCAGTTCATTACGACTATGCGACGGTCGATAATTACCTCTATAATAATTGGACAGAAGAACCGTCGCTAGGATTCATACCATCTATAGGGATAGGTATATTGCCACTATTAAGTAGCGATGGCGCACACGAAAAAAGTATACTCAATATAATGTGTGAATTTGAAATAAACATTGAAGCCCAATCGCACGGACAAAATATTTTGTACACTGCAATGCGGAACCCACAGCCGAATCCACTAATAATGGGTTACCGTTTGACAGATCATCAATATGGCGAAATTGTTATAGGTCACCAGCCGATAACAAATCTACAAGAGAATGCATTAGAAAATCAACCAGAACCGACGGCGATAGCAGTGGAGGTGGCATCAAAAAGAAGACGTCGCTCCTTGAGTACAGATAAATACGAAAAACCCAGAATGGTACGTGTAGCACAATCAGAAGGCGAAACAATTGTTCCAACACCGCGGTTATATCCGAACCAAGGATTAACATCAAAACAAGAAAATATACTGACAACAATGGAAAAAAAACTTGAAGAAATTGCCACATCCGAGAGCATAATTGAACATGAAATGCATAAAATAACGACTCATATTGATCAGTCACTGAAGCCACCGGACAATCCACCCCTTCAAAGCGCTCCGCTCCCACAGGTACCAGGACCGCAGACGGCGGCAAGAGGTGGAAAAACTGGTAAACCGGCAAGGCATTGATAAAGGTCACCTGTTTGCAACATTGTAAGCTGTACTGTAAATTTAAAGGCCACTTGTTTGCAACATTGTAAGCTGTATTAATTAAGAAATGCCTGTATAATAAATTAAACGAGTCTTGGAATACAATTATGTTTTATTCGGACCACCGTCCAAATTGGTTAGGTTAGGTTAGGTAGGGTAGGTAGGTAGGTAGGAGTGAAACGAGTTGCCCCTGGCAGCCCGGGCCCATGCGCACTGGGTGCGCTTACTTGGTAGTTTAAGAAATTGAATAAGTTGTCAACTTAGTAATATTTCTTAAACCGTTTAGGTCACTGTGGATTTTTTGAAAAAAAAATTGGTTAGGTTAGGTTAGAACATTTTAGAAAATTTTTCAAAAATGTTAGGTTGAGTCGAAAATTTTAGGAAAAAAGTTAGGTTGAGTCGAAAATTTTAGGGAAAAAGTGAGGTCAAGTGAGGTGAACTTTGACCTTTTTAGAGGTCGTTAGAGGTCACATTAGCTCGAAAAATTGGATTGCTCGGTGGGACGCATCAAACATCACACAGGGAGAAATAAATCAACTCCTTGGAAGGTCATCACTAAGCACAGAGGAACGCGCCGACTCCATTTTCATATCATTTACATCTCAACAGCAAAAAACTGGGGGTTTAATTCAAAACTTGGCCAAGCTATACGAGCAGGACAATACAAATGTTCTGCAATTGCATGCGTTCGTTGCTTGTTGGAGTACATTACTTCCGGCGATGATCGTACAACATTACGACAAGTTCTCACCAGCAACGATGAAAAAATTGCAAAATGCGCCACTCACGCATTTCGAGGCGGCGCTGACCGATCAATTGATGGTGCGAATGCAGGTGCCGAAAGGGGAGATCTTATATCTAGAATACAAGGCGCAGCATCAACCAACACTGAGCGAAGAATGGTTACAAGCCCTACTGGAACCAATGAAAGTCTACGTAGTGAGGGGAGCCAACATGTTATCGGTGAACAGGGCAACAATGCAGTTGGAGTGGAATCGTTTGGCCTTTCAAGGCGAGAATCAAACAACACTGCAAGAAATACGTTTGTTAACCGGCAAAATCAACAACTGGTGCTGTTCCTTCTTGAGAACCAGGCTTTTTCAGAAGGAGAAGCACAGAAGCTATTATGCGAAACGCCTGAAGGGATTACCATCCAATTTAACAGACACTTTGTCAAACGACTTGGCACAGCATTTTCAATTTCCAAGACATTGGTATTTTCAGAATCAGCGCAACAACGCATTGAAAGAAAAAAGACAGTCCAATTGAAACGCGACCCAGAAGCAAATACAATAAGTACAATAAAAACTGGTTCGGAAAATCTAGCACACCTGCTACAGGAGAACAATATTAACCCATTTGAATTTGCACAATACACAAGATGGCATTTTCATAAAATGACGCAAAAAAAGAACAATCTATTCCTCAAGGGGCCACCAAGTACGGGCAAAACAATGGTTATGGAAAGTCTGGTCGAAATGCAGTTCAATTATGAACGTCTAACGGGACTTACACCAAACTCACCGTTCAACTTTTCGGCCCTTGTTCACAAGAACGCCTGCTTTATGGACGAGTGTAAACTCACCGACAATCAATTCGAGCAATGGAAATTATTGGCTGGAGGACAACCGATGAGTACCGACATAAAATATAAAAGTCGACACGACATTAAAGACTGTGTACTATACACGGCTAGCAATTATCCTATAACAATGTACACATCGGTCATGGAGGCAGATGAAGCTGTGAACACAAGAACGATTCAATTTAACTTCTACAAACATCTTCCAGAAAGATTCAAGTTGAACGCATTTATTTGGGAGCATTTTTGGAAAGAATACATGTACCCAGAAGAGAATGATGACCTTAATTATCCCAGAGTTATGTAAAATAATTTCAAATGTGAATAATTTAGTGCCATTTTGTACTCTATAATTAGTAATGCATGTTATAATTAGATGTTATTATATGATAAGCGGTGAAGGGTGTAATGATCAAACGAACGAACGAATAAACGAATAAAAACATAAAACGGTCACTGTTTTTTCCTTTACACGGCAGATGTATAGGCAGGATATAAATAGAACGAAAAGGGTCAACCCCGTTAGTATGGAGGCATCGTCCGATCCGGTTAAACAAGACACCAAGGTCGACGGCGGCAGTGGATACACGTTACCAGGCTACAAATACTTGGGCCCAGGCAACGACCTCGACTCAGGAGAACCGACAAACAAGTTAGACGAGCTTGCATACCAACACGATTTGGCATATACGAAAACGCAAGTGGAATACGAAAAAAGGTTGAACAGCAAACAATACAACGAAACAGAATTGCGACAGTGGGCAATAAATGAAATCCGAAAAGCTGACAAAGATTTTCTAAATAAAACAAAGGAATACGAGGCAGAAGGAGTATACGACTCAGTGGCAAAATATATTGCATTAGCGGGAATCGGAACAAAATATCTCGGAGAGAGCGTTTTTGGACAAATATATCCAACATTCAGAAACAGAACAATGGCGGGAGCTGGAAGTACAACAAGCGATAGCCAAGCAATGAAATTACCAACAATTATTGGCACAGGTATTGACAACGAAATCCAAAAACATCACTTTAAATTCAAAAAAATGTTCAACTTTCACATAGAAAGTAAAATGGTGCAATATCATAAAACTGAACCGAATGCAAATGCGGCAAACGGAATGATCAAAATAAGAAGCTTCATTCATACATTGCAGTGGCACAAACTTTACATGTATTTAACACATAAAGAATACGACGACATCATATCATTCACACACAGTGCCAAAGTAAGTAATGTGTCGATGAAAATTTACAACTTGGGCAATAGAACTCCATTTGTCGCTTCCTCGGGATCAGTTCAGTACGCAAACGCCAACTCGCAAACAACAATAGGACTATGGGAAGATTTGGGAAGAATCGGGGCAGTTAAATTTGGCGAAAATATATCGGCAAAAACATTATACGGTGAACCATTGAGTGCATTAGACAAACAAAATCAGGCTAGACAAGTGGCGGGCGAGAAACAAAGCGCCGCTTGTCAAGGAAAATTCATAGATAATAGAGCCGAATTTTGGTATCACAATGGAATATATGACACAACCACGGGAATAGTTAATAATCAAAGTATTGAGAGCTACTCATACTTACCGGCATTAATAGCTAGTGCAAAAATATTCTATAACGCTACAAACTCTATTGGAATTATATATACGAAGAGTTACAGTCCCAAAGATGGGACATTCCATTACAGAAATGATGCATGGCGTTTTTCAAAATATGATTATTTAAAAAATAGAAATCCGATACACAACGTAGAGGTACGAAGCGGCGTACAAACAGCAGTTAATCACGCGGCATCACGGGCAGTTCATTACGACAATGCGACGGTCGATAATTACCTCTATAATAATTGGACAGAAGAACCGTCGCTAGGATTCATACCATCTATAGGGATAGGTATATTGCCACTATTAAGTAGCGATGGCGCACACGAAAAAAGTATACTCAATATAATGTGTGAATTTGAAATAAACATTGAAGCCCAATCGCACGGACAAAATATTTTGTACACTGCAATGCGGAACCCACAGCCGAATCCACTAATAATGGGTTACCGTTTGACAGATCATCAATATGGCGAAATTGTTATAGGCCACCAGCCGATAACAAATCTACAAGAGAATGCATTAGAAAATCAACCAGAACCGACGGCGATAGCAGTGGAGGTGGCATCAAAAAGAAGACGTCGCTCCTTGAGTACAGATAAATACGAAAAACCCAGAATGGTACGTGTAGCACAATCAGAAGGCGAAACAATTGTTCCAACACCGCGGTTATATCCGAACCAAGGATTAACATCAAAACAAGAAAATATACTGACAACAATGGAAAAAAAACTTGAAGAAATTGCCACATCCGAGAGCATAATTGAACATGAAATGCATAAAATAACGACTCATATTGATCAGTCACTGAAGCCACCGGACAATCCACCCCTTCAAAGCGCTCCGCTCCCACAGGTACCAGGACCGCAGACGGCGGCAAGAGGTGGAAAAACTGGTAAACCGGCAAGGCATTGATAAAGGTCACCTGTTTGCAACATTGTAAGCTGTACTGTTAATTTAAAGGCCACTTGTTTGCAACATTGTAAGCTGTATTAATTAAGAAATGCCTCTATAATAAATTAAACGAGTCTTGGAATACAATTATGTTTTATTCGGACCACCGTCCAAATTGGTTAGGTTAGGTTAGGTAGGGTAGGTAGGTAGGTAGGAGTGAAACGAGTTGCCCCTGGCAGCCCGGGCCCATGCGCACTGGGTGCGCTTACTTGGTAGTTTAAGAAATTGAATAAGTTGTCAACTTAGTAATATTTCTTAAACCGTTTAGGTCACTGTGGATTTTTTGAAAAAAAAAATGGTTAGGTTAGGTTAGAACATTTTAGAAAAAATTTCAAAAATGTTAGGTTGAGTCGAAAATTTTAGGAAAAAAGTTAGGTTGAGTCGAAAATTTTAGGGAAAAAGTGAGGTCAAGTGAGGTGAACTTTGACCTTTTTAGAGGTCGTTAGAGGTCACATTAGCTCGAAAAATTGGATTGCTCGGTGGGACGCATCAAACATCACACAGGGAGAAATTAATCAACTCCTTGGAAGGTCATCACTAAGCACAGAGGAACGCGCCGACTCCATTTTCATATCATTTACATCTCAACAGCAAAAAACTGGGGGTTTAATTCAAAACTTGGCCAAGCTATACGAGCAGGACAATACAAATGTTCTGCAATTGCATGCATTCGTTGCTTGTTGGAGTACATTACTTCCGGCGATGATCGTACAACATTACGACAAGTTCTCACCAGCAACGATGAAAAAATTGCAAAATGCGCCACTCACGCATTTCGAGGTGGCGCTGACCGATCAATTGATGGTGCGAATGCAGGTGCCGAAAGGGGAGATCTTATATCTAGAATACAAGGCGCAGCATCAACCAACACTGAGCGAAGAATGGTTACAAGCCCTACTGGAACCAATGAAAGTCTACGTAGTGAGGGGAGCCAACATGTTATCGGTGAACAGGGCAACAATGCAGTTGGAGTGGAATCGTTTGGCCTTTCAAGGCGAGAATCAAACAACACTGCAAGAAATACGTTTGTTAACCGGCAAAATCAACAACTGGTGCTGTTCCTTCTTGAGAACCAGGCTTTTTCAGAAGGAGAAGCACAGAAGCTATTATGCGAAACGCCTGAAGGGATTACCATCCAATTTAACAGACACTTTGTCGAGCGACTTGGCACAGCATTATCAATTTCCAAGACATTGGTATTTTCAGAATCAGCGCAACAACGCATTGAAAGAACAAAGACAGTCCAATTGAAACGCGACCCAGAAGCAAATACAATAAGTACAATAAAAACTGGTTCGGAAAATCTAGCACACCTGCTACAGGAGAACAATATTAACCCATTTGAATTTGCACAATACACAAGATGGCATTTTCATAAAATGACGCAAAAAAAGAACAATCTATTCCTCAAGGGGCCACCAAGTACGGGCAAAACAATGGTTATGGAAAGTCTGGTCGAAATGCAGTTCAATTATGAACGTCTAACGGGACTTACACCAAACTCACCGTTCAACTTTTCGGCCCTTGTTCACAAGAACGCCTGCTTTATGGACGAGTGTAAACTCACCGACAATCAATTCGAGCAATGGAAATTATTGGCTGGAGGACAACCGATGAGTACCGACATAAAATATAAAAGTCGACACGACATTAAAGACTGTGTACTATACACGGCTAGCAATTATCCTATAACAATGTACACATCGGTCATGGAGGCAGATGAAGCTGTGAACACAAGAACGATTCAATTTAACTTCTACAAACATCTTCCAGAAAGATTCAAGTTGAACGCATTTATTTGGGAGCATTTTTGGAAAGAATACATGTACCCAGAAGAGAATGATGACCTTAATTATCCCAGAGTTATGTAAAATAATTTCAAATGTGAATAATTTAGTGCCATTTTGTACTCTATAATTAGTAATGCATGTTATAATTAGATGTTATTATATGATAAGCGGTGAAGGGTGTAATGATCAAACGAACGAACGAATAAACGAATAAAAACATAAAACGGTCACTGTTTTTTCCTTTACACGGCAGATGTATAGGCAGGATATAAATAGAACGAAAAGGGTCAACCCCGTTAGTATGGAGGCATCGTCCGATCCGGTTAAACAAGACACCAAGGTCGACGGCGGCAGTGGATACACGTTACCAGGCTACAATTACTTGGGCCCAGGCAACGACCTCGACTCAGGAGAACCGACAAACAAGTTAGACGAGCTTGCATACCAACACGATTTGGCATATACGAAAACGCAAGTGGAATACGAAAAAAGGTTGAACAGCAAACAATACAACGAAACAGAATTGCGACAGTGGGCAATAAATGAAATCCGAAAAGCTGACAAAGATTTTCTAAATAAAACAAAGGAATACGAGGCAGAAGGAGTATACGACTCAGTGGCAAAATATATTGCATTAGCGGGAATCGGAACAAAATATCTCGGAGAGAGCGTTTTTGGACAAATATATCCAACATTCAGAAACAGAACAATGGCGGGAGCTGGAAGTACAACAAGCGATAGCCAAGCAATGAAATTACCAACAATTATTGGCACAGGTATTGACAACGAAATCCAAAAACATCACTTTAAATTCAAAAAAATGTTCAACTTTCACATAGAAAGTAAAATGGTGCAATATCATAAAACTGAACCGAATGCAAATGCGGCAAACGGAATGATCAAAATAAGAAGCTTCATTCATACATTGCAGTGGCACAAACTTTACATGTATTTAACACATAAAGAATACGACGACATCATATCATTCACACACAGTGCCAAAGTAAGTAATGTGTCGATGAAAATTTACAACTTGGGCAATAGAACTCCATTTGTCGCTTCCTCGGGATCAGTTCAGTACGCAAACGCCAACTCGCAAACAACAATAGGACTATGGGAAGATTTGGGAAGAATCGGGGCAGTTAAATTTGGCGAAAATATATCGGCAAAAACATTATACGGTGAACCATTGAGTGCATTAGACAAACAAAATCAGGCTAGACAAGTGGCGGGCGAGAAACAAAGCGCCGCTTGTCAAGGAAAATTCATAGATAATAGAGCCGAATTTTGGTATCACAATGGAATATATGACACAACCCCGGGAATAGTTAATAATCAAAGTATTGAGAGCTACTCATACTTACCGGCATTAATAGCTAGTGCAAAAATATTCTATAACGCTACAAACTCTATTGGAATTATATATACGAAGAGTTACAGTCCCAAAGATGGGACATTCCATTACAGAAATGATGCATGGCGTTTTTCAAAATATGATTATTTAAAAAATAGAAATCCGATACACAACGTAGAGGTACGAAGCGGCGTACAAACAGCAGTTAATCACGCGGCATCACGGGCAGTTCATTACGACAATGCGACGGTCGATAATTACCTCTATAATAATTGGACAGAAGAACCGTCGCTAGGATTCATACCATCTATAGGGATAGGTATATTGCCACTATTAAGTAGCGATGGCGCACACGAAAAAAGTATACTCAATATAATGTGTGAATTTGAAATAAACATTGAAGCCCAATCGCACGGACAAAATATTTTGTACACTGCAATGCGGAACCCACAGCCGAATCCACTAATAATGGGTTACCGTTTGACAGATCATCAATATGGCGAAATTGTTATAGGTCACCAGCCGATAACAAATCTACAAGAAAATGCATTAGAAAATCAACCAGAACCGACGGCGATAGCAGTGGAGGTGGCATCAAAAAGAAGACGTCGCTCCTTGAGTACAGATAAATACGAAAAACCCAGAATAGTACGTGTAGCACAATCAGAAGGCGAAACAATTGTTCCAACACCGCGGTTATATCCGAACCAAGGATTAACATCAAAACAAGAAAATATACTGACAACAATGGAAAAAAAACTTGAAGAAATTGCCACATCCGAGAGCATAATTGAACATGAAATGCATAAAGTAACGACTCATATTGATCAGTCACTGAAGCCACCGGACAATCCACCCCTTCAAAGCGCTCCGCTCCCACAGGTACCAGGACCGCAGACGGCGGCAAGAGGTGGAAAAACTGGTAAACCGGCAAGGCATTGATAAAGGTCACCTGTTTGCAACATTGTAAGCTGTACTGTAAATTTAAAGGCCACTTGTTTGCAACATTGTAAGCTGTATTAATTAAGAAATGCCTGTATAATAAATTAAACGAGTCTTGGAATACAATTATGTTTTATTCGGACCACCGTCCAAATTGGTTAGGTTAGGTTAGGTAGGGTAGGTAGGTAGGTAGGAGTGAAACGAGTTGCCCCTGGCAGCCCGGGCCCATGCGCACTGGGTGCGCTTACTTGGTAGTTTAAGAAATTGAATAAGTTGTCAACTTAGTAATATTTCTTAAACCGTTTAGGTCACTGTGGATTTTTTGAAAAAAAAATTGGTTAGGTTAGGTTAGAACATTTTAGAAAAATTTTCAAAAATGTTAGGTTGAGTCGAAAATTTTAGGAAAAAAGTTAGGTTGAGTCGAAAATTTTAGGGAAAAAGTGAGGTCAAGTGAGGTGAACTTTGACCTTTTTAGAGGTCGTTAGAGGTCACATTAGCTCGAAAAATTGGATTGCTCGGTGGGACGCATCAAACATCACACAGGGAGAAATAAATCAACTCCTTGGAAGGTCATCACTAAGCACAGAGGAACGCGCCGACTCCATTTTCATATCATTTACATCTCAACAGCAAAAAACTGGGGGTTTAATTCAAAACTTGGCCAAGCTATACGAGCAGGACAATACAAATGTTCTGCAATTGCATGCATTCGTTGCTTGTTGGAGTACATTACTTCCGGCGATGATCGTACAACATTACGACAAGTTCTCACCAGCAACGATGAAAAAATTGCAAAATGCGCCACTCACGCATTTCGAGGTGGCGCTGACCGATCAATTGATGGTGCGAATGCAGGTGCCGAAAGGGGAGATCTTATATCTAGAATACAAGGCGCAGCATCAACCAACACTGAGCGAAGAATGGTTACAAGCCCTACTGGAACCAATGAAAGTCTACGTAGTGAGGGGAGCCAACATGTTATCGGTGAACAGGGCAACAATGCAGTTGGAGTGGAATCGTTTGGCCTTTCAAGGCGAGAATCAAACAACACTGCAAGAAATACGTTTGTTAACCGGCAAAATCAACAACTGGTGCTGTTCCTTCTTGAGAACCAGGCTTTTTCAGAAGGAGAAGCACAGAAGCTATTATGCGAAACGCCTGAAGGGATTACCATCCAATTTAACAGACACTTTGTCGAGCGACTTGGCACAGCATTATCAATTTCCAAGACATTGGTATTTTCAGAATCAGCGCAACAACGCATTGAAAGAACAAAGACAGTCCAATTGAAACGCGACCCAGAAGCAAATACAATAAGTACAATAAAAACTGGTTCGGAAAATCTAGCACACCTGCTACAGGAGAACAATATTAACCCATTTGAATTTGCACAATACACAAGATGGCATTTTCATAAAATGACGCAAAAAAAGAACAATCTATTCTTCAAGGGGCCACCAAGTACGGGCAAAACAATGGTTATGGAAAGTCTGGTCGAAATGCAGTTCAATTATGAACGTCTAACGGGACTTACACCAAACTCACCGTTCAACTTTTCGGCCCTTGTTCACAAGAACGCCTGCTTTATGGACGAGTGTAAACTCACCGACAATCAATTCGAGCAATGGAAATTATTGGCTGGAGGACAACCGATGAGTACCGACATAAAATATAAAAGTCGACACGACATTAAAGACTGTGTACTATACACGGCTAGCAATTATCCTATAACAATGTACACATCGGTCATGGAGGCAGATGAAGCTGTGAACACAAGAACGATTCAATTTAACTTCTACAAACATCTTCCAGAAAGATTCAAGTTGAACGCATTTATTTGGGAGCAATTTTGGAAAGAATACATGTACCCAGAAGAGAATGATGACCTTAATTATCCCAGAGTTATGTAAAATAATTTCAAATGTGAATAATTTAGTGCCATTTTGTACTCTATAATTAGTAATGCATGTTATAATTAGATGTTATTATATGATAAGCGGTGAAGGGTGTAATGATCAAACGAACGAACGAATAAACGAATAAAAACATAAAACGGTCACTGTTTTTTCCTTTACACGGCAGATGTATAGGCAGGATATAAATAGAACGAAAAGGGTCAACCCCGTTAGTATGGAGGCATCGTCCGATCCGGTTAAACAAGACACCAAGGTCGACGGCGGCAGTGGATACACGTTACCAGGCTACAATTACTTGGGCCCAGGCAACGACCTCGACTCAGGAGAACCGACAAACAAGTTAGACGAGCTTGCATACCAACACGATTTGGCATATACGAAAACGCAAGTGGAATACGAAAAAAGGTTGAACAGCAAACAATACAACGAAACAGAATTGCGACAGTGGGCAATAAATGAAATCCGAAAAGCTGACAAAGATTTTCTAAATAAAACAAAGGAATACGAGGCAGAAGGAGTATACGACTCAGTGGCAAAATATATTGCATTAGCGGGAATCGGAACAAAATATCTCGGAGAGAGCGTTTTTGGACAAATATATCCAACATTCAGAAACAGAACAATGGCGGGAGCTGGAAGTACAACAAGCGATAGCCAAGCAATGAAATTACCAACAATTATTGGCACAGGTATTGACAACGAAATCCAAAAACATCACTTTAAATTCAAAAAAATGTTCAACTTTCACATAGAAAGTAAAATGGTGCAATATCATAAAACTGAACCGAATGCAAATGCGGCAAACGGAATGATCAAAATAAGAAGCTTCATTCATACATTGCCGTGGCACAAACTTTACATGTATTTAACACATAAAGAATACGACGACATCATATCATTCACACACAGTGCCAAAGTAAGTAATGTGTCGATGAAAATTTACAACTTGGGCAATAGAACTCCATTTGTCGCTTCCTCGGGATCAGTTCAGTACGCAAACGCCAACTCGCAAACAACAATAGGACTATGGGAAGATTTGGGAAGAATCGGGGCAGTTAAATTTGGCGAAAATATATCGGCAAAAACATTATACGGTGAACCATTGAGTGCATTAGACAAACAAAATCAGGCTAGACAAGTGGCGGGCGAGAAACAAAGCGCCGCTTGTCAAGGAAAATTCATAGATAATAGAGCCGAATTTTGGTATCACAATGGAATATATGACACAACCACGGGAATAGTTAATAATCAAAGTATTGAGAGCTACTCATACTTACCGGCATTAATAGCTAGTGCAAAAATATTCTATAACGCTACAAACTCTATTGGAATTATATATACGAAGAGTTACAGTCCCAAAGATGGGACATTCCATTACAGAAATGATGCATGGCGTTTTTTAAAATATGATTATTTAAAAAATAGAAATCCGATACACAACGTAGAGGTACGAAGCGGCGTACAAACAGCAGTTAATCACGCGGCATCACGGGCAGTTCATTACGACAATGCGACGGTCGATAATTACCTCTATAATAATTGGACAGAAGAACCGTCGCTAGGATTCATACCATCTATAGGGATAGGTATATTGCCACTATTAAGTAGCGATGGCGCACACGAAAAAAGTATACTCAATATAATGTGTGAATTTGAAATAAACATTGAAGCCCAATCGCACGGACAAAATATTTTGTACACTGCAATGCGGAACCCACAGCCGAATCCACTAATAATGGGTTACCGTTTGACAGATCATCAATATGGCGAAATTGTTATAGGTCACCAGCCGATAACAAATCTACAAGAGAATGCATTAGAAAATCAACCAGAACCGACGGCGATAGCAGTGGAGGTGGCATCAAAAAGAAGACGTCGCTCCTTGAGTAAAGATAAATACGAAAAACCCAGAATAGTACGTGTAGCACAATCAGAAGGCGAAACAATTGTTCCAACACCGCGGTTATATCCGAACCAAGGATTAACATCAAAACAAGAAAATATACTGACAACAATGGAAAAAAAACTTGAAGAAATTGCCACATCCGAGAGCATAATTGAACATGAAATGCATAAAGTAACGACTCATATTGATCAGTCACTGAAGCCACCGGACAATCCACCCCTTCAAAGCGCTCCGCTCCCACAGGTACCAGGACCGCAGACGGCGGCAAGAGGTGGAAAAACTGGTAAACCGGCAAGGCATTGATAAAGGTCACCTGTTTGCAACATTGTAAGCTGTACTGTAAATTTAAAGGCCACTTGTTTGCAACATTGTAAGCTGTATTAATTAAGAAATGCCTGTATAATAAATTAAACGAGTCTTGGAATACAATTATGTTTTATTCGGACCACCGTCCAAATTGGTTAGGTTAGGTTAGGTAGGGTAGGTAGGTAGGTAGGAGTGAAACGAGTTGCCCCTGGCAGCCCGGGCCCATGCGCACTGGGTGCGCTTACTTGGTAGTTTAAGAAATTGAATAAGTTGTCAACTTAGTAATATTTCTTAAACCGTTTAGGTCACTGTGGATTTTTTGAAAAAAAAATTGGTTAGGTTAGGTTAGAACATTTTAGAAAATTTTTCAAAAATGTTAGGTTGAGTCGAAAATTTTAGGAAAAAAGTTAGGTTGAGTCGAAAATTTTAGGGAAAAAGTGAGGTCAAGTGAGGTGAACTTTGACCTTTTTAGAGGTCGTTAGAGGTCACATTAGCTCGAAAAATTGGATTGCTCGGTGGGACGCATCAAACATCACACAGGGAGAAATAAATCAACTCCTTGGAAGGTCATCACTAAGCACAGAGGAACGCGCCGACTCCATTTTCATATCATTTACATCTCAACAGCAAAAAACTGGGGGTTTAATTCAAAACTTGGCCAAGCTATACGAGCAGGACAATACAAATGTTCTGCAATTGCATGCATTCGTTGCTTGTTGGAGTACATTACTTCCGGCGATGATCTACAACATTACGACAAGTTCTCACCAGCAACGATGAAAAAATTGCAAAATGCGCCACTCACGCATTTCGAGGTGGCGCTGACCGATCAATTGATGGTGCGAATGCAGGTGCCGAAAGGGGAGATCTTATATCTAGAATACAAGGCGCAGCATCAACCAACACTGAGCGAAGAATGGTTACAAGCCCTACTGGAACCAATGAAAGTCTACGTAGTGAGGGGAGCCAACATGTTATCGGTGAACAGGGCAACAATGCAGTTGGAGTGGAATCGTTTGGCCTTTCAAGGCGAGAATCAAACAACACTGCAAGAAATACGTTTGTTAACCGGCAAAATCAACAACTGGTGCTGTTCCTTCTTGAGAACCAGGCTTTTTCAGAAGGAGAAGCACAGAAGCTATTATGCGAAACGCCTGAAGGGATTACCATCCAATTTAACAGACACTTTGTCGAGCGACTTGGCACAGCATTATCAATTTCCAAGACATTGGTATTTTCAGAATCAGCGCAACAACGCATTGAAAGAACAAAGACAGTCCAATTGAAACGCGACCCAGAAGCAAATACAATAAGTACAATAAAAACTGGTTCGGAAAATCTAGCACACCTGCTACAGGAGAACAATATTAACCCATTTGAATTTGCACAATACACAAGATGGCATTTTCATAAAATGACGCAAAAAAAGAACAATCTATTCTTCAAGGGGCCACCAAGTACGGGCAAAACAATGGTTATGGAAAGTCTGGTCGAAATGCAGTTCAATTATGAACGTCTAACGGGACTTACACCAAACTCACCGTTCAACTTTTCGGCCCTTGTTCACAAGAACGCCTGCTTTATGGACGAGTGTAAACTCACCGACAATCAATTCGAGCAATGGAAATTATTGGCTGGAGGACAACCGATGAGTACCGACATAAAATATAAAAGTCGACACGACATTAAAGACTGTGTACTATACACGGCTAGCAATTATCCTATAACAATGTACACATCGGTCATGGAGGCAGATGAAGCTGTGAACACAAGAACGATTCAATTTAACTTCTACAAACATCTTCCAGAAAGATTCAAGTTGAACGCATTTATTTGGGAGCATTTTTGGAAAGAATACATGTACCCAGAAGAGAATGATGACCTTAATTATCCCAGAGTTATGTAAAATAATTTCAAATGTGAATAATTTAGTGCCATTTTGTACTCTATAATTAGTAATGCATGTTATAATTATATGTTATTATATGATAAGCGGTGAAGGGTGTAATGATCAAACGAACGAACGAATAAACGAATAAAAACATAAAACGGTCACTGTTTTTTCCTTTACACGGCAGATGTATAGGCAGGATATAAATAGAACGAAAAGGGTCAACCCCGTTAGTATGGAGGCATCGTCCGATCCGGTTAAACAAGACACCAAGGTCGACGGCGGCAGTGGATACACGTTACCAGGCTACAATTACTTGGGCCCAGGCAACGACCTCGACTCAGGAGAACCGACAAACAAGTTAGACGAGCTTGCATACCAACACGATTTGGCATATACGAAAACGCAAGTGGAATACGAAAAAAGGTTGAACAGCAAACAATACAACGAAACAGAATTGCGACAGTGGGCAATAAATGAAATCCGAAAAGCTGACAAAGATTTTCTAAATAAAACAAAGGAATACGAGGCAGAAGGAGTATACGACTCAGTGGCAAAATATATTGCATTAGCGGGAATCGGAACAAAATATCTCGGAGAGAGCGTTTTTGGACAAATATATCCAACATTCAGAAACAGAACAATGGCGGGAGCTGGAAGTACAACAAGCGATAGCCAAGCAATGAAATTACCAACAATTATTGGCACAGGTATTGACAACGAAATCCAAAAACATCACTTTAAATTCAAAAAAATGTTCAACTTTCACATAGAAAGTAAAATGGTGCAATATCATAAAACTGAACCGAATGCAAATGCGGCAAACGGAATGATCAAAATAAGAAGCTTCATTCATACATTGCCGTGGCACAAACTTTACATGTATTTAACACATAAAGAATACGACGACATCATATCATTCACACACAGTGCCAAAGTAAGTAATGTGTCGATGAAAATTTACAACTTGGGCAATAGAACTCCATTTGTCGCTTCCTCGGGATCAGTTCAGTACGCAAACGCCAACTCGCAAACAACAATAGGACTATGGGAAGATTTGGGAAGAATCGGGGCAGTTAAATTTGGCGAAAATATATCGGCAAAAACATTATACGGTGAACCATTGAGTGCATTAGACAAACAAAATCAGGCTAGACAAGTGGCGGGCGAGAAACAAAGCGCCGCTTGTCAAGGAAAATTCATAGATAATAGAGCCGAATTTTGGTATCACAATGGAATATATGACACAACCACGGGAATAGTTAATAATCAAAGTATTGAGAGCTACTCATACTTACCGGCATTAATAGCTAGTGCAAAAATATTCTATAACGCTACAAACTCTATTGGAATGATATATACGAAGAGTTACAGTCCCAAAGATGGGACATTCCATTACAGAAATGATGCATGGCGTTTTTCAAAATATGATTATTTAAAAAATAGAAATCCGATACACAACGTAGAGGTACGAAGCGGCGTACAAACAGCAGTTAATCACGCGGCATCACGGGCAGTTCATTACGACAATGCGACGGTCGATAATTACCTCTATAATAATTGGACAGAAGAACCGTCGCTAGGATTCTTACCATCTATAGGGATAGGTATATTGCCACTATTAAGTAGCGATGGCGCACACGAAAAAAGTATACTCAATATAATGTGTGAATTTGAAATAAACATTGAAGCCCAATCGCACGGACAAAATATTTTGTACACTGCAATGCGGAACCCACAGCCGAATCCACTAATAATGGGTTACCGTTTGACAGATCATCAATATGGCGAAATTGTTATAGGTCACCAGCCGATAACAAATCTACAAGAGAATGCATTAGAAAATCAACCAGAACCGACGGCGATAGCAGTGGAGGTGGCATCAAAAAGAAGACGTCGCTCCTTGAGTACAGATAAATACGAAAAACCCAGAATGGTACGTGTAGCACAATCAGAAGGCGAAACAATTGTTCCAACACCGCGGTTATATCCGAACCAAGGATTAACATCAAAACAAGAAAATATACTGACAACAATGGAAAAAAAACTTGAAGAAATTGCCACATCCGAGAGCATAATTGAACATGAAATGCATAAAATAACGACTCATATTGATCAGTCACTGAAGCCACCGGACAATCCACCCCTTCAAAGCGCTCCGCTCCCACAGGTACCAGGACCGCAGACGGCGGCAAGAGGTGGAAAAACTGGTAAACCGGCAAGGCATTGATAAAGGTCACCTGTTTGCAACATTGTAAGCTGTACTGTAAATTTAAAGGCCACTTGTTTGCAACATTGTAAGCTGTATTAATTAAGAAATGCCTGTATAATAAATTAAACGAGTCTTGGAATACAATTATGTTTTATTCGGACCACCGTCCAAATTGGTTAGGTTAGGTTAGGTAGGGTAGGTAGGTAGGTAGGAGTGAAACGAGTTGCCCCTGGCAGCCCAGGCCCATGCGCACTGGGTGCGCTTACTTGGTAGTTTAAGAAATTGAATAAGTTGAACTTAGTAATATTTCTTAAACCGTTTAGGTCACTGTGGATTTTTTGAAAAAAAAATTGGTTAGGTTAGGTTAGAACATTTTAGAAAATTTTTCAAAAATGTTAGGTTGAGTCGAAAATTTTAGGAAAAAAGTTAGGTTGAGTCGAAAATTTTAGGGAAAAAGTGAGGTCAAGTGAGGTGAACTTTGACCTTTTTAGAGGTCGTTAGAGGTCACATTAGCTCGAAAAATTGGATTGCTCGGTGGGACGCATCAAACATCACACAGGGAGAAATTAATCAACTCCTTGGAAGGTCATCACTAAGCACAGAGGAACGCGCCGACTCCATTTTCATATCATTTACATCTCAACAGCAAAAAACTGGGGGTTTAATTCAAAACTTGGCCAAGCTATACGAGCAGGACAATACAAATGTTCTGCAATTGCATGCATTCGTTGCTTGTTGGAGTACATTACTTCCGGCGATGATCGTACAACATTACGACAAGTTCTCACCAGCAACGATGAAAAAATTGCAAAATGCGCCACTCACGCATTTCGAGGTGGCGCTGACCGATCAATTGATGGTGCGAATGCAGGTGCCGAAAGGGGAGATCTTATATCTAGAATACAAGGCGCAGCATCAACCAACACTGAGCGAAGAATGGTTACAAGCCCTACTGGAACCAATGAAAGTCTACGTAGTGAGGGGAGCCAACATGTTATCGGTGAACAGGGCAACAATGCAGTTGGAGTGGAATCGTTTGGCCTTTCAAGGCGAGAATCAAACAACACTGCAAGAAATACGTTTGTTAACCGGCAAAATCAACAACTGGTGCTGTTCCTTCTTGAGAACCAGGCTTTTTCAGAAGGAGAAGCACAGAAGCTATTATGCGAAACGCCTGAAGGGATTACCATCCAATTTAACAGACACTTTGTCGAGCGACTTGGCACAGCATTTTCAATTTCCAAGACATTGGTATTTTCAGAATCAGCGCAACAACGCATTGAAAGAAAAAAGACAGTCCAATTGAAACGCGACCCAGAAGCAAATACAATAAGTACAATAAAAACTGGTTCGGAAAATCTAGCACACCTGCTACAGGAGAACAATATTAACCCATTTGAATTTGCACAATACACAAGATGGCATTTTCATAAAATGACGCAAAAAAAGAACAATCTATTCCTCAAGGGGCCACCAAGTACGGGCAAAACAATGGTTATGGAAAGTCTGGTCGAAATGCAGTTCAATTATGAACGTCTAACGGGACTTACACCAAACTCACCTTCAACTTTTCGGCCCTTGTTCACAAGAACGCCTGCTTTATGGACGAGTGTAAACTCACCGACAATCAATTCGAGCAATGGAAATTATTGGCTGGAGGACAACCGATGAGTACCGACATAAAATATAAAAGTCGACACGACATTAAAGACTGTGTACTATACACGGCTAGCAATTATCCTATAACAATGTACACATCGGTCATGGAGGCAGATGAAGCTGTGAACACAAGAACGATTCAATTTAACTTCTACAAACATCTTCCAGAAAGATTCAAGTTGAACGCATTTATTTGGGAGCATTTTTGGAAAGAATACATGTACCCAGAAGAGAATGATGACCTTAATTATCCCAGAGTTATGTAAAATAATTTCAAATGTGAATAATTTAGTGCCATTTTGTACTCTATAATTAGTAATGCATGTTATAATTAGATGTTATTATATGATAAGCGGTGAAGAATAAAAACATAAAACGGTCACTGTTTTTTCCTTTACACGGCAGATGTATAGGCAGGATATAAATAGAACGAAAAGGGTCAACCCCGTTAGTATGGAGGCATCGTCCGATCCGGTTAAACAAGACACCAAGGTCGACGGCGGCAGTGGATACACGTTACCAGGCTACAATTACTTGGGCCCAGGCAACGACCTCGACTCAGGAGAACCGACAAACAAGTTAGACGAGCTTGCATACCAACACGATTTGGCATATACGAAAACGCAAGTGGAATACGAAAAAAGGTTGAACAGCAAACAATACAACGAAACAGAATTGCGACAGTGGGCAATAAATGAAATCCGAAAAGCTGACAAAGATTTTCTAAATAAAACAAAGGAATACGAGGCAGAAGGAGTATACGACTCAGTGGCAAAATATATTGCATTAGCGGGAATCGGAACAAAATATCTCGGAGAGAGCGTTTTTGGACAAATATATCCAACATTCAGAAACAGAACAATGGCGGGAGCTGGAAGTACAACAAGCGATAGCCAAGCAATGAAATTACCAACAATTATTGGCACAGGTATTGACAACGAAATCCAAAAACATCACATTAAATTCAAAAAAATGTTCAACTTTCACATAGAAAGTAAAATGGTGCAATATCATAAAACTGAACCGAATGCAAATGCGGCAAACGGAATGATCAAAATAAGAAGCTTCATTCATACATTGCCGTGGCACAAACTTTACATGTATTTAACACATAAAGAATACGACGACATCATATCATTCACACACAGTGCCAAAGTAAGTAATGTGTCGATGAAAATTTACAACTTGGGCAATAGAACTCCATTTGTCGCTTCCTCGGGATCAGTTCAGTACGCAAACGCCAACTCGCAAACAACAATAGGACTATGGGAAGATTTGGGAAGAATCGGGGCAGTTAAATTTGGCGAAAATATATCGGCAAAAACATTATACGGTGAACCATTGAGTGCATTAGACAAACAAAATCAGGCTAGACAAGTGGCGGGCGAGAAACAAAGCGCCGCTTGTCAAGGAAAATTCATAGATAATAGAGCCGAATTTTGGTATCACAATGGAATATATGACACAACCACGGGAATAGTTAATAATCAAAGTATTGAGAGCTACTCATACTTACCGGCATTAATAGCTAGTGCAAAAATATTCTATAACGCTACAAACTCTATTGGAATTATATATACGAAGAGTTACAGTCCCAAAGATGGGACATTCCATTACAGAAATGATGCATGGCGTTTTTCAAAATATGATTATTTAAAAAATAGAAATCCGATACACAACGTAGAGGTACGAAGCGGCGTACAAACAGCAGTTAATCACGCGGCATCACGGGCAGTTCATTACGACAATGCGACGGTCGATAATTACCTCTATAATAATTGGACAGAAGAACCGTCGCTAGGATTCATACCATCTATAGGGATAGGTATATTGCCACTATTAAGTAGCGATGGCGCACACGAAAAAAGTATACTCAATATAATGTGTGAATTTGAAATAAACATTGAAGCCCAATCGCACGGACAAAATATTTTGTACACTGCAATGCGGAACCCACAGCCGAATCCACTAATAATGGGTTACCGTTTGACAGATCATCAATATGGCGAAATTGTTATAGGTCACCAGCCGATAACAAAACTACAAGAGAATGCATTAGAAAATCAACCAGAACCGACGGCGATAGCAGTGGAGGTGGCATCAAAAAGAAGACGTCGCTCCTTGAGTACAGATAAATACGAAAAACCCAGAATGGTACGTGTAGCACAATCAGAAGGCGAAACAATTGTTCCAACACCGCGGTTATATCCGAACCAAGGATTAACATCAAAACAAGAAAATATACTGACAACAATGGAAAAAAAACTTGAAGAAATTGCCACATCCGAGAGCATAATTGAACATGAAATGCATAAAATAACGACTCATATTGATCAGTCACTGAAGCCACCGGACAATCCACCCCTTCAAAGCGCTCCGCTCCCACAGGTACCAGGACCGCAGACGGCGGCAAGAGGTGGAAAAACTGGTAAACCGGCAAGGCATTGATAAAGGTCACCTGTTTGCAACATTGTAAGCTGTACTGTAAATTTAAAGGCCACTTGTTTGCAACATTGTAAGCTGTATTAATTAAGAAATGCCTGTATAATAAATTAAACGAGTCTTGGAATACAATTATGTTTTATTCGGACCACCGTCCAAATTGGTTAGGTTAGGTTAGGTAGGGTAGGTAGGTAGGTAGGAGTGAAACGAGTTGCCCCTGGCAGCCCGGGCCCATGCGCACTGGGTGCGCTTACTTGGTAGTTTAAGAAATTGAATAAGTTGTCAACTTAGTAATATTTCTTAAACCGTTTAGGTCACTGTGGATTTTTTGAAAAAAAAATTGGTTAGGTTAGGTTAGAACATTTTAGAAAAATTTTCAAAAATGTTAGGTTGAGTCGAAAATTTTAGGAAAAAAGTTAGGTTGAGTCGAAAATTTTAGGGAAAAAGTGAGGTCAAGTGAGGTGAACTTTGACCTTTTTAGAGGTCGTTAGAGGTCACATTAGCTCGAAAAATTGGATTGCTCGGTGGGACGCATCAAACATCACACAGGGAGAAATAAATCAACTCCTTGGAAGGTCATCACTAAGCACAGAGGAACGCGCCGACTCCATTTTCATATCATTTACATCTCAACAGCAAAAAACTGGGGGTTTAATTCAAAACTTGGCCAAGCTATACGAGCAGGACAATACAAATGTTCTGCAATTGCATGCATTCGTTGCTTGTTGGAGTACATTACTTCCGGCGATGATCGTACAACATTACGACAAGTTCTCACCAGCAACGATGAAAAAATTGCAAAATGCGCCACTCACGCATTTCGAGGTGGCGCTGACCGATCAATTGATGGTGCGAATGCAGGTGCCGAAAGGGGAGATCTTATATCTAGAATACAAGGCGCAGCATCAACCAACACTGAGCGAAGAATGGTTACAAGCCCTACTGGAACCAATGAAAGTCTACGTAGTGAGGGGAGCCAACATGTTATCGGTGAACAGGGCAACAATGCAGTTGGAGTGGAATCGTTTGGCCTTTCAAGGCGAGAATCAAACAACACTGCAAGAAATACGTTTGTTAACCGGCAAAATCAACAACTGGTGCTGTTCCTTCTTGAGAACCAGGCTTTTTCAGAAGGAGAAGCACAGAAGCTATTATGCGAAACGCCTGAAGGGATTACCATCCAATTTAACAGACACTTTGTCGAGCGACTTGGCACAGCATTATCAATTTCCAAGACATTGGTATTTTCAGAATCAGCGCAACAACGCATTGAAAGAACAAAGACAGTCCAATTGAAACGCGACCCAGAAGCAAATACAATAAGTACAATAAAAACTGGTTCGGAAAATCTAGCACACCTGCTACAGGAGAACAATATTAACCCATTTGAATTTGCACAATACACAAGATGGCATTTTCATAAAATGACGCAAAAAAAGAACAATCTATTCTTCAAGGGGCCACCAAGTACGGGCAAAACAATGGTTATGGAAAGTCTGGTCGAAATGCAGTTCAATTATGAACGTCTAACGGGACTTACACCAAACTCACCGTTCAACTTTTCGGCCCTTGTTCACAAGAACGCCTGCTTTATGGACGAGTGTAAACTCACCGACAATCAATTCGAGCAATGGAAATTATTGGCTGGAGGACAACCGATGAGTACCGACATAAAATATAAAAGTCGACACGACATTAAAGACTGTGTACTATACACGGCTAGCAATTATCCTATAACAATGTACACATCGGTCATGGAGGCAGATGAAGCTGTGAACACAAGAACGATTCAATTTAACTTCTACAAACATCTTCCAGAAAGATTCAAGTTGAACGCATTTATTTGGGAGCATTTTTGGAAAGAATACATGTACCCAGAAGAGAATGATGACCTTAATTATCCCAGAGTTATGTAAAATAATTTCAAATGTGAATAATTTAGTGCCATTTTGTACTCTATAATTAGTAATGCATGTTATAATTAGATGTTATTATATGATAAGCGGTGAAGGGTGTAATGATCAAACGAACGAACTGTTATGAACTACTTTATTACGTGAATAGAGCAGACGCATGCAATTTACACTTCATTTATATAGAGTTTTGTACCTAAAATAGTTAGTCAACCCATAGCCGCGATACTGAAAAGTTGTCTTACTTATTGTGAAAACTAATAAATCTGTGTGGTTAATTAAATAGTTTTTTTTAAAAAGACCTGCGGCACGGACCCCAAAACAAGTGGTGTCAGAAGTGGGATGCCAGAAGAAAAACCTTGCTTCGTGTAAGATCTGGCATTTAAAAGAACTCGCGGTCCCTGTCGCATCAAGAAAGGTCTGTAAATTCAGTGCCGTGTTGCCCGACGATAAGTCTACGCCTTCGCGTGAGCCGCGTGTAGCCCGCAGCATCACTGGTCACCGGTTGGTCGACAGTAAGCCTCAGCTCTCGAGCTTGAGCCTGCACTAACTTTCCCCTGGTCGACGGTCAGTCTCCACACACCCTGCTGTGCGAGCCCGCATCAGAAGAAGACAAGCAGATCATCATCATCGGTTCATCGAGTTGACTCAAACTTCATTTATATTCTTCATTTTATTCACATTTTCCAGCTCAATTCATCAAAACCAGTTTCGCAATAATTATTGCACTACGTCGTGACTCCAACTTCAAACAGTAGCCGTCGAAGAATTCCGTAGAAATACGACACTTTTGTGTCGCCGGACACTCGCCGCTAACTACCTCACCTGTACCGACGTCACTGCTACAACGTGACTACGCCAGTTTTGGTACTTCGGGTCACTTCTTTCTACATCCCCGGGTTCTCCGAGATGTTCCTGGTTCTCCTGTGAGTTGATTCATCTTTTAAATTATCTGTGAATTGTGTTTTTGAGTGTGAATTTACAGTGTTTCTACGTTATTTTTACATGAACATTTTTACGTGAACATTTTACAGGGTTTATTTTATACAACACGTTTACACGTTTACTTTTACAAGTCTAGTTTACAACATTTTAGTTTTGTGTGTCGCATATTCTGTTGCTCTGGATTTTAAATTTCATTCATGGTTCAACCGAAAAAGGAGGAATTTGTTGACGTGGAATCTGCCCTCGAAACATCTGATAGCTCTGGAAGCGAGGCAGAACCCGAACCGAAAGTAAAAGCGCCTAAGAAAAAAATGGCTTCTTCAGTAACTTTGTCGGTTCTTACTAAATTCATTCGGCCCTATAATGGTGACCGAGAAACCCTCCCGGCTTTTCTCACTAACTGCGAAAATGCAATCAGTTTAGCTACGACAGAACAACAGAACGTGCTTATAAAATATATTGTATCACAGCTCGAAGGCAAGGCTCAATTAGCCTGTTGTTTGAAAAATTTTGAAAGCTGGAGTGATATCAAGTCTTTCCTGAAAACTACTTTCGGCGAAAAGAAACACTCCACGCATCTCTTAGTAGATTTGCAAAATTGCCGCCAGAAAGCCGACGAGAGCGTGACGCAATATTCATTGCAAATAGAGTCGTGTTTAACTCGACTTCAATCCGACATCCATTATAGCTGTGTGGATAAGAGCGAGCTTGTAGGAAGGCTAGCGGCGATGGAGGATTTAGCCCTCAACACTTTTATGTTAGGGATGAACACCAAATTTGCACATATTGTTAGGTGCCGCAACCCCAAGACTCTTTCCGAAGCCATCACACACGCTATCGAAGAAGAGAAAATCTTCAATCTTTCCCGGGTGTCTCAACGAGCATCCCTACAATGCTCTTTCTGTCATCAAAGCGGCCATTCCGCTTCCGATTGTTTTAAAAGGAGAAAACAATCTAATGAAGGTCATCGTGTTCATGCTATCAATTCTCCTCCCTCTCAAAGCGGACCTTCTTCTTCAAAATTTGACAGGAACAAAAGTTGTGCCTATTGTAAAAAGGTAGGGCATCTTATTACTGAGTGTTTTAGATTGAAACGCAAAAACGGTGAGTCATCATCGTCTCCTCAAGCCAGTGTCCACACTGCGCTTGAACACTCAGATGAAATCGAAATCGAAACTGATTTAAACTAAAATCGGTTCCGGTTCCGTGTCTACCGGAGCCTAATACTCCTATCATAAAAGACACGTTATCTAAAAAATCTGCGCCTTCACTCCCCGAGCTTCTACCCAAGGCCAGTTCTGCTAAGCCTCCACTCAAAAAAAGGGTTACCCCTAAGGCTAGCTCAAAAAAATCAAATGCTAGGTCTTTACTCAAAAATGAGTTTCTACCCAAGACTAGCTCTACTACTACGCCTCTACTCAAAAATGAGTTTCCCCTTCAGGCTAGTTCTAATACTCTCAATGAGTCCACGAATCTCTCCCCTCAAGATAACTTGAGTTTTCCGGGGTTTACCCCTAGAGATTCTACATGTGAAGAAAGCACAGTATATACTGTTTTTAATCTCAACCCTAGGGTTTCGCTTCCTCACGTGTTTTTACAGACGAGCCGTTCACAGAAACCTCTCTGTTTCTTAATAGATTTGGGTGCTTCAATTTCCATTGTGAAATTCTCAAGTTTAAATAAGCATTCCGATTTGGGACCTCAAACTATTAAAATTAAAGGTCTAAATGACGACGATTCTCATGTAGAATCTCTTGGGTCCCTTGAACTTGACTTATCCTACCGATTTTCCCAACAGAGTATAGTAGCGCTGAACTTCAATTTACACGCGATTAGTGACTCAGTGCGCTTGCCATTCGATGGCATTCTCGGTAGCGATTTTCTGGACAACTATAAAATGGATATTAAATACTCGACTAAGACTTTGCAAATGCAAAAATTCTCTATTCCATTTTCGCTTAGCAATCCTTGCTTTATTATACCTGCTCGATCCGAAGCAGTTATTGAATGTCTCGTGTCTAATGACATTTCGGAATTAGACTCTTTGCGCGAAGCGCTGATACTCGATCACACATTCTGCGAAGGTGTTTACCTTGCAAACTGCATTGTCACAGTTAAGCCGAACTATAGAGTTAATGTCTCTATTTTAAATACATTGGAAAACCCAATCGAAATCAAAGATTTCTCAGTTCGTCTTACTCCTATGGATTTACCTGTCGACTCTTTTCAGAGCCCATCTCAGAATGTCTTCTCCACTTCTCATGAAGTTACCTCAGATAGAAAACAACGCGTTCTCGATCAAATTCGTCACGAACATTTAAATTCAGAAGAGAAAAAGGTTCTTCTAGACTGTTGTACACAGTACACAGATATATTCTATCTCGAAGGCGATCCTCTCACGTGCACAAATGCAATTCAGCATTCCATCAATACGGGTGATGCCCCTCCGATACATGTTAAATCATACCGTTTCCCCGAGGTTCATAAGCAAGAAGTTGAAAACCAAATGCAGAAGATGCTTGCTCAGAATATCATCAGACCTTCTATTTCACCTTGGAGTGCCCCAGTTTGGGTGGTTCCCAAAAAGATGGACGCCTCTGGCAAACAAAAGTGGCGCGTTGTCATTGATTATCGTCGTCTAAATGACGTTACCGTTAATGAGGTTTACCCTATTCCTTTGATTACAGACATTCTCGATCAGTTGGGTCATTCGAAGTATTTTTCAACCCTTGATTTGGTATCAGGTTTCCATCAGATCTGTCTTAATCCTGCTGACTCAGCAAAAACAGGATTTACTGTAACTAACTCAAATGGCACTTCAGGCCACTACGAATTCGTTAGGATGCCATTCGGACTCAAGAATGCTCCTTCTACCTTCCAAAGATTGATGAATACCGTTCTATCCGGCTTACAAGGACTACATTGTTATGTTTACTTGGACGACTGTATTGTCTATTCCCATGATCTTGATTCGCACATCCAAAAGCTGAAACTCGTTTTCGACAAATTTCGGGAATTTAACCTAAAAATGCAACCCGACAAATGCGAGTTTCTGAGACGGGAAGTCTCCTACTTAGGTCACATGATTACCGATAAAGGTGTGTCTCCTAATCCCGAGAAAATCAAGGCCATTTCAGAATTCCCTGTTCCTCAAAATGCTAAAGATATAAAATCTTTTCTTGGTTTAACTGGCTATTACCGCCGTTTCATAGATAACTTCTCTAAAATCACAAAACCATTGACATGCCTTCTAAAAAAGGATATCCCTTTTATATGGTCTCAAGAACAAGAATTTTCATTCAATTTTCTCAAAGAGAAATTGATTACGGCTCCTATACTACAATATCCTGACTTTACACAGCCTTTCGTGGTCACTACTGACGCTTCTAATTACGCCGTTGGCGCAATTCTTTCCCAAGGCGAGATCGGCAACGACAAGCCCATCGCCTATGCGTCCCGAACTTTGAACAAGGCCGAAGGAAACTACTCTACTACAGAGAAAGAACTTTTAGCTATTCTTTTTGGAATTAACACCTTCCGCCCTTATTTATATGGGTATAGGTTCAAAATTGTTACCGATCATCGTCCCTTAGTCTGGCTGTTTAACGCTAAAGACCCTGGAGGTCGTCTTCTACGTTGGCGCTTAAAACTAGAGGAGTACGATTATGAAATCGCGTACAAACCCGGCAGAGTAAATGCGAATGCAGATGCTCTTTCCCGTAACCCTGTCAATGCCATCTCTCATTCTAACCTAAACAAATGCTCTTATGAGATTTACTTTAAAAAGCAATTCACAAAATCAGTATCAAATGATACTCAAATTCAAGAACACAATGAGCCATTACATCTTTCAAAACATAAATTAGTCGCTTGTCCGACTTCTCTAGATTTCGACTACTCTATGCCGAGCTGCGAACAATTATTATCCACAGTAGACAATTCTGCTGACTTGCTATCAGCCGAGCGCGAGCCCGAGACCGTGCTCACCGCTCATTCTAATAATAAAAAGTTTTACTTTTTATTTACCAAGGTTCATCATTACGATGAAACCTCATATAGAGTCATTTACAACCTAATAATGAAATTACGTGATGTTGTTATTGCTGAAGACCAAACAGACTTAGCAATTCCCGATTTTTCAGAACCTTTCACGAAATTAGACTATACAAAGGTTTACAATATCATTTCTTTTGTGTTTCACGGCACTAATATCAAGATTCATATCTACAAAAATCAAATTAATTACCCTTCACCCGTCGAAGTTCCAAAAATATTGAAAGAAAATCACGGTACCACTATTGCTGGTCACCCAGGCATTCAGAGAATGTTTAACAGAATTAGAGCCACTTATTATTGGAAAGGTATGCGCTCCGACATTGAGCGATTTGTTAAAGACTGCAATCTATGTAAAATAAATAAACCCTTACGGAAATGTAACAAGGCTCCAATGATTATAACATCATCTAGTACCAAGCCCTTTGAGCGATTAGCTCTGGACATTGTTGGTCCTCTGCCTGAGGCTGGATTTCAAAAGTTTAAATTTATCTTGACACTTCAAGATGATTTGACCAAATTCTCCTGCGCTTACCCTATGATTGGGTCTACTACAGATGAAGTTGCGCGTAATTTGATTCACTTCTTTTCTCTTTTTGGATTTCCAAAGATGATCTTATCCGACCAAGGTACATGTTTTACCTCTGAGTTGTTTAAACAACTCACGCAAATTCTTAAGGTTAAATCCCTTTATTCAACTCCTTATCATCCCCAAACCAATGGTGCGCTAGAACGCAGCCACGCTACTCTTAAAGAGTATTTAAAATCATTCGTTAACGAAAACCACAATGATTGGCATTGTTATTTAGCTACGGCTATATTGGCCTATAACACTACTCCTCACTGCACAACGCAGTTCACTCCTTTCGAGTTACTTTACGGTTACCAACCGTCTATCCCAAGTAGTGTCTACGACTCTAATGACGGTACTACCTATCAAGAGTACATTAGGGCTCTACAATATAGGATGAAATATAGTAGACAACGAGCCCTTGAAAATATACAGAAAAGTAAAGAGTCCTCTAAAACATATTACGATGGTTCCACCAAGGACATTAAATACAAAGCTGGAGATTTAGTATATCTCAAACAGCATCACAGGCTCCGAAAAGCCTTATCTCCTATCTGGAAAGGACCCTTCAAAGTTTTAAAGGTCCACGACAAAAATAACGTAACTATTTGCGTCAATCGCAAACACGTGAAGTATCACGTTAATGAACTGAAACCTGGTTGAAAGCCTCTCTCATTTGTTTCAGGTTTCTCCACTTTCAAGGTTCTATATCAGAACCCGTAATACAAGAAATAGTCCATAGTCCTGGAATCTATTTCGACCCGACTTCCGTCGCATACTTTTATGATGATTACTGGAATGTGGTCACTCACGTCGAGGTCTCACATATCAAGCCTTATCTTGACAAAATTGAACAATCTATGAATAGTATTTCTTATCTTTGTAAACAAGCTCAGAACTTAGCTTATAACGTTGATTGTAAGGATACTTTTAGTCCTTTAGAAATATTACTTAATGCTGACTTACTGAAATTCGATTCCCTATTCCATATTATCTCTCAAGAGCCTCAGACACGTTTTAAAAGGTCCTTAGAATTCGGTGGTGAAATATTGAAGTTTTTCTTTGGAACATTAGATGCAGATGATGCTCGCAAGTATGATGCTGCTGTTTCAGCCTGTCAACAGAACGAAAACGAGATGTTTTCCTTGATGAAAGACAACATCCATGTTGTTCAATCTACGATTAATAATTTTAATGTTTCTATCCGTAAACTTAATGATAACGAAGATAGAATTAATAAACAGATAAATAAGCTTAACATAGTCTTATCTGAAAATGCTAAGATTAATAATAATTATATAAATGTAGCTAAAATTAATGGTTTAGTTAATATTCTTGAAAGCTCATTGTTAGCTATTTCAAATATCTAAGATACTATTTTGAATGCTATTTTATTTTCTAAGTCTAATATTTTACACCCCTATGTACTTACCCCTACAAGGTTGTTTACTGAACTATCTACAAATAGTAAATCAATACAGAAAAATGTTGATTTTCCTACTCCCCTAACTCAAGATGACATTCATACTATTATTGATCTTTCCAAACTGACGTCATATTATTACAACAATAAATTATTTTTTATTCTGCAAATACCTTTAATTAAACTTCAGAAATTTAATGTTCATAAAATGATAGCTTTGCCTACCCCTCATGATACAAGCTTTCAGACTTACGCTCTTATTTACCCCACTAAGCTATATATGGCTGTAACAACTGATAGGTTGAGTTACGCACTACTTGATGATGTCAATGTATGTAAAACTGTTAATTATGATTATATTATATGTCCTTCCGTATCTGTCTTATCAACTATTAGTAACCCGTCTTGTGAAACTAAGCTGTTGACTGAAGTCACTTTGTCACTTCCTGAAATATGTAATTCTAAGTTGTTATATGGTAGTATTAATTTGTGGCAAAAGCTTCATGATGGAAAATGGATCTATGTTCAATCTAAACCTAATAAGCTCACTGTTAAATGTAAAGATGAAATTAAAGATTATACCTTATCAGGTACCGGAATATTATCACTTGAAAATAATTGTGTTGCTTACTTTCAGACTTTACAGCTTTCACCCTCTCATGTTTTTACTTCAACCCTTCCTCGTCAACTCTCTATTGACTTTGATATTACAGAAGATGAATGCTGTAATCGCAAGATTATTAATAATACTATTGATAAGCTATCTCCTTTACATTTGTCTCATATTAATTTAGAATCTTTAAATGTGGCCTCCCATAAATTGGATTATTTAGAAAACCAGATAAAGCAGGCACAAAGCCAATCTCATATCGTAAAATATGCATCTTATTACTCTATTGCTACTTATATTATTCTTGCTGCTATTTTTACATATGTTACTTATAAAGTTTATAGAAAATGTTTTGTTACTGATAAAAATACTTCTTGTTGCATTCAAATCTTTAATCAATGTTATAATAAGAAAATTAAAAGGGATCAAAATAAAATTAATAATTCTATTGAACTAACTGAGTTCACTGATGATGAAGAATGTGACAAGAAGTCAATCAAGAGCCTTCCAGAGGCTTTACCATTTAGTGATAAGAAAACAGCATTTCAGAGATCTTCCTCTAGAAATCTTAGTAACTTTTAAGTTTTGGGTTGTAACGTTGTAAGTTACCGTTGTCTTCACTCTATCATTAACTGGTCTTATTTTAAATTTAAGTAGTAATTCTCTTAATAAAACTACCAAATGAGGCTAGTAATCACAGTATTAATTTTCACGCGCTGTACTAGCAACATTCCACTGTTGACAACTCACTCGCTCTGCTATGATTGGCCCGTTTTAAACTAACTAGCCGTGACCGCAACTTGACTTTGCGGCGCCGGGTCATTCCGAAAACTCACTCAGCACTGTGCGCACGTCCGTCCTACTGGCGCTCTGTAACGGTCCCTTTTTACCGTACGCCGACGAACGACTCTAAGCAGTGGTTGCTTACGTTTAATCATAACGTACTACTGGTGGTTACGTTTTAGTTTTGTCTGTGCTTCATATTAACCCCGATTGAGTTCGGGGTTCCTGGCACCTCTTCGGGATCACCGCTTTTCTTGCTACCCTACGGTTTCCCGGTTCCTGACACCGCTTCGGGCTAACCTGCTTCCCTGCTCCGGCTGCATTCGGACCGTTACTTCTCCGACGTCAGCGGCACTCCGACTACGGCAAAACCCGCAGGGAAGATTCGTTGCTGCGTAACCAGGGTCAGACTACATTTGGAGAACCCACGTTAAATAAAATTTCTTGTTGGCTACCTATTTGGAATCTTTTTATTCCTCTCCAAGTAGGGACGTCACAGTGGCGCCCATAACGTGGTTAGTCTGGCCTTGCTTACGCTGTAAGTAGTTAGTTGTTTGTGTGTGCGTGTTTTTGTAAACGTTTACCTGTGTTGTAATTTTGGTTTTGCTTAGCAACTTCTGTGTACGTGGTTATTATTCAAACTTTTAAATTGTAGTGTTTTTTTCAAATTCCTACGTTGGTTTTAATTTCTCGTTCTCTTATAAAAAAATTAACCACCTACCCACTAGTTGCAATATTTTTATTTGCAGTTTTAACATATATATTTTTTTCTACATCGTCATTCACTTCATTCATACCGTCAAAACCTAACGTACATAAATCATTTTGTAACAGAACGGAGACTAATTAGTAGCGTCATTTTCAATTCCTTGATTTCTCTTCCTGTGCTGTCCCGGGAAATCAAAAAAGAATACGGCAGTTGCATTTCCTCCTGTGCATGTCGTAAGAGGCGACTAAAGGAATCAGTACACTTTCACTACTCATCTCTTTGGTATTTATTATTTGAGCTGCATCATGTCTTTTCAAATTAAGTTTCTCTCTCTAAACAAAGCAGAACTGGAGTACGAAGTTGCCATCAGAAGTGAAAACCCAGGCACTACCGTAGAAATTTTACGTAAACAAATAACTAAACTTGTGACAGAATACCCGTCAGAGGACGTTCTGTTATCTCACCTTGAACCTAAGGACGACTTACTTGCAGTCGTCAAAATCTTGGACAAAGTGCAATCTACTCTTGACGGACCTGCACCAGATAGATCCTCTCTTCTTAGGACACAAAATCTGATGCACCATGTCTATCACAGATTAAGTCGGGTACCTACGGATGAAAAGTTCGAAACGGGCCATGATCAACTGTCGGAGATTTACCGAAAATATTATTCGAAGATCCTAGCTCTCTTATCACAAGCAAAGGATCCCCTTTCAATATCTTCCTCGTCTAATACTGCGTGTAGGGAATCAACGCCATCTGTTAGTGGCGCGAGCGTGATTTCTGTAACTTGCGAGCGTAGCAATACTTCCGAACTTAGTAAATTGAAGTACGACGGGAAATCATGTGTTCGGGCTTTTATCGAAAGGGTTTCGGAACTGTGTCAGGCCAGAAATATTTCGGACTCCAAACTTCTGTCCTATGCAACGGAAATTTTCACCGATCAAGCATTGCACTGGTTCCGAAGTATAAGAGATAGCGTTAACAACTGGTCGGATCTCAAATCTCTGTTGTTAGAGGATTTCAGCCAAACTGACTATGATTATCGTCTACTTTCTGAAATTAGGGCTCGCACTCAGGGCGAATCAGAAACGATAACCATTTATCTTTCCATAATGGCAGGAATGTTTTCGCGCTTATCGAAACAATTATCCGAAGAGGACAAATTAGAGATACTATTGCACAATATCCGGCCATGTTATGCGAGTACGTTGGCCTCGGCAACTCAGATTGTGGATATTGGGGTATTGAGAACGTTGTGCAAAAATTACGAAAATATACAAACCCGTATGTCACACTTTCGCGAGCCACCAACGATTACCACACACACACTAGCACCCGAATTTGCTTACAAGCCATGTAAGACGAAATCTGACAACCATGTCTCTGCGATCGCTCCTGCAACAACTGTAAAGTCAAATAACTTTTGTCTAAGATGCCGCTCTAACACTCACAATCTTCGTCAGTGTAAGGTTAGTCGTGACGTCATCGTCTGTTTTGGGTGCGGTAATAAAGGTGTAAAGAAACCTGAATGCCCTAAATGTACTCCTACCGTTCAAAAAAACTAATTAGCCAGAATTGGGACGGTTCTAAGGGTCATTTCGATAGAGTAGATTTTGAAAAATGGCTACAAACCCTTAGAAACTTCTTCTCTAGTTTCAGAGTCGCCTCAATTCTGGATAGTAAACCAACAAAGGACAGTAGACCCTATATTTCCGTTAGAATCGGGGACATCCCTGCTTCTGGTCTACTCGATTCTGGATCTGCTGTCACTATTCTCGGCAATGATTCTCATAAATTATTGTCGGACCATGGTCTAAAAGTATTTACCGATGATTGTATCTCCGTGACTGCTGCTGGAGGCCAGTCCCTTCAAAGTATTGGCTACATCAATCTTCCCATTCACTTTGAAGAACAATTCCACATTATTAAGGGTTACGTGTTACCAAATGTGGACAGCCCACTTATCCTAGGCATTGACTTTTGGCGGATTTTCAATATTTGTCCCAAATACTTAGGTAGCATCACCTTGTCCAACTCTTCTTTGGCAGAAATAAGTATCGACAAAAATGAGACTTTTATACAGTCTTACGATAATCTCTCTGATTCACAAAAGTCCACAGCCGATTCAATTGTCAGTCAATTCCAGGAAATCTCCACTGACAGTATGGGCCTTGGTAGAACTAGTCTTATAACTCACCATATCGATACTGGTGACTCTCAACCTATAAGACAACGTTACTATCGAATGTCACCTGAGAAGCAGCGAATTTTGGTAGAGCAAGTCGACGAAATGCTAGCGTTAGATGTAGTTGAACCTTGCGAGAGCGCTTGGTCGTCCCCTGTCCTCATTGTCTATAAAAAGAATGGACAACCTCGCTTTTGCCTCGACAGCCGTAAACTGAATTCGGTCACAAAAAAGGACGCATATAACCTACCCTATATAACTGAAATATTAGACAACCTACGCGATGCAAAATTCCTATCTAGCGTAGATTTGTCGAAAGCGTTCTGGCAAATTCCAATAGCTCCAGAAGATCAAGACAAAACTGCATTCTATGTTCCAGGCAGAGGAACTCTCCGTTTTAAGACCACTGCTTTCGGTCTCACCAATGCCCCTGCCACTCAACAAAGGCTTGTCGATCTTCTGTTCGGGAATTTTGATCTAAAGGCGTTCGCATATTTAGATGATATTATTATCATCAGCAGCAGCTTTGAGGAACACGTGTCCTTACTACTAGGCGTGCTGCATAAATTAAAACAAGCGAACTTATCCATCAACCTTGAAAAATGCAAGTTCTTCAGAAATGAGTTGAAGTACTTGGGTTATGTTGTGGATGCGCATGGCCTTCGCACTGATCCTGAAAAAGTCGAGGCTATCCTTAATTTCCCAACACCCACAAAAAAAAAAGATCTTAAAAGCTTCCTTGGAACAGCCACGTGGTACCGCCGTTTCGTCCCCAACTTTAGCACTATTGCCGGACCACTCAACCAGCTGACTTCAAGTAAGAAGAACGCACCCAAGTTTCAGTGGACAACTGAAGCTGATGATGCTTTTAATAAGCTAAAAGAGTGTCTTGTATCAGCCCCGGTTCTCTCTTGTCCCAATTACGATTTACCGTTCGAAGTACACACTGATGCGAGCAATTTTGGGATTGGTGCCATGCTCACACAAACGATTGATGGTAAAGAACATCCGATTGCATACATGAGTAGGGCGTTGTCGGGATCTGAGAAGAACTACAGTATAACCGAGAGGGAGACGCTAGCAGTTTTAACCGCTCTAGAACACTGGCGGTGTTACTTGGAAAACGGAAAAACCTTTACCGTTTACACCGACCACTCCGCGCTCAAATGGTTCTTGTCACTGGACAACCCTACCGGAAGACTAGCACGCTGGTGTGTGAGGTTGTCTGCCTTTAATTTCGAACTTAAACATCGTCGTGGGGTCGATAATGTCATTCCAGATGCACTATCTCGTGCTTTCCCATGTGCTTCTATCAGTACGGTCAACTCTAATTTGACTACTACTGACACATGGTACAAAAACATTTATAACGGTTGTTTAGAAAAGCCGAACCTCTTTCCTAACTACTTGATCGAAGGTGGTGCTCTCTATCGCCACTCCAAAAATAAGTGCGAAATGATTTCGGAGTTTTCCTGGAAGGAAGTGGTGCCGAAAGAATTGCGTGACAGCGTCATAGAGGAGAATCATGCTGACCCTACTGCTGCTCACTTGGGTATTTTCAAGACCTATCGACGCTTACTTCTTCGATACTACTGGCCGGGCATGCACCAAGACGTCGTACGTTTTGTTGGTTCTTGTTCAAAATGTCTCACTTACAAACCACAAAACCATCCGACGCTGGGTACGATGGGTCGACCTAAACAATGCTCACGGCCGTTTCAAATGATATCCATTGATTTCATAGGTCCACTTCCGGTCAGTCGAAAGCAGAATAGTTATATTTTGGTCGTAACATGTTGCTTCTCAAAATATTGCCTTATTTTTCCCATGCGACGCGCTACTTCGGAAGCTGTCGTCAAGGCTCTGGAGGACTCTGTGTTTCTGGTCCACGGAATCCCACAGACAATATTCCTTGACAATGGTACCCAGTTTATTAGCTCGGTAACAAATACCCTCTTTAAGAAATACAAGATACCTAACGTATTCTTCTCTCCGAGATATACTCCGCAAGTAAACACTGTCGAGCGCTATAACAAAACAATAGTTACATGTATTTCCACCTACGTGGACAATGACCACAGAACCTGGGACACTAATATTCCCAAAATACAGTATGCCATTAACAACTCCGTCAATGAAGCAACTGGCTACACTCCATCGTTCCTCGTGTACGGACGAGAAACGGTTACTTGTGGTTCTCATTATACAGATAACGATCTGGGTGAGGAACTACTATTTCTGCCACGCGACATTTACGCTGAAAATCTGGGTCACCTGTCAAAATATTTTGATAAGGTACAGGCATCTCTTTGGCACGCACATAAAAAAAATACGGCGCACTATAATCTTAGGCGGAAAGAGGCAGAATTCAGCGTAGGCGACATTGTCCTAAAACGTGCTTATGTCTTGAGTGATAAAGACAAGTACTTTAGTAAAAAGTTAGCGCCCAAATATACCAAATGTCGCGTCTCCGCTAAGAAATCACCCTTGGTATACATTTTAGAGGATATGACGGGAAAGGACTTAGGCACCTGGCATGTTAAGGATCTAAAACTAGTTAAGAATATTTAGAATTAGGTTTTGGATTTTCATTACGTATGAAAACCCTTTACTGGGCGAGGGGGTATTGTAACGTTGTAAGTTACCGTTGTCTTCACTCTATCATTAACTGGTCTTATTTTAAATTTAAGTAGTAATTCTCTTAATAAAACTACCAAATGAGGCTAGTAATCACAGTATTAATTTTCACGCGCTGTACTAGCAACATTCCACTGTTGACAACTCACTCGCTCTGCTATGATTGGCCCGTTTTAAACTAACTAGCCGTGACCGCAACTTGACTTTGCGGCGCCGGGTCATTCCGAAAACTCACTCAGCACTGTGCGCACGTCCGTCCTACTGGCGCTCTGTAACGGTCCCTTTTTACCGTACGCCGACGAACGACTCTAAGCAGTGGTTGCTTACGTTTAATCATAACGTACTACTGGTGGTTACGTTTTAGTTTTGTCTGTGCTTCATATTAACCCCGATTGAGTTCGGGGTTCCTGGCACCTCTTCGGGATCACCGCTTTTCTTGCTACCCTACGGTTTCCCGGTTCCTGACACCGCTTCGGGCTAACCTGCTTCCCTGCTCCGGCTGCATTCGGACCGTTACTTCTCCGACGTCAGCGGCACTCCGACTACGGCAAAACCCGCAGGGAAGATTCGTTGCTGCGTAACCAGGGTCAGACTACATTTGGAGAACCCACGTTAAATAAAATTTCTTGTTGGCTACCTATTTGGAATCTTTTTATTCCTCTCCAAGTAGGGACGTCACAGGGTTAGTAATACTAAGTTTTCTTATCTTGTATACTCATAGCAGTTTTCACACAGCCATCCCTACCTTGCATTATATTCTTTTTCAGTTTCTACCCTTCGTTTATCTTAATGATAACCTTCGTCTTATTGGGGGAGCTGTTATGAACTACTTTATTACGTGAATAGAGCAGACGCATGCAATTTACACTTCATTTATATAGAGTTTTGTACCTAAAATAGTTAGTCAACCCATAGCCGCGATACTGAAAAGTTGTCTTACTTATTGTGAAAACTAATAAATCTGTGTGGTTAATTAAATAGTTTTTTTTAAAAAGACCTGCGGCACGGACCCCAAAACAGAACGAATAAACGAATAAAAACATAAAACGGTCACTGTTTTTTCCTTTACACGGCAGATGTATAGGCAGGATATAAATAGAACGAAAAGGGTCAACCCCGTTAGTATGGAGGCATCGTCCGATCCGGTTAAACAAGACACCAAGGTCGACGGCGGCAGTGGATACACGTTACCAGGCTACAATTACTTGGGCCCAGGCAACGACCTCGACTCAGGAGAACCGACAAACAAGTTAGACGAGCTTGCATACCAACACGATTTGGCATATACGAAAACGCAAGTGGAATACGAAAAAAGGTTGAACAGCAAACAATACAACGAAACAGAATTGCGACAGTGGGCAATAAATGAAATCCGAAAAGCTGACAAAGATTTTCTAAATAAAACAAAGGAATACGAGGCAGAAGGAGTATACGACTCAGTGGCAAAATATATTGCATTAGCGGGAATCGGAACAAAATATCTCGGAGAGAGCGTTTTTGGACAAATATATCCAACATTCAGAAACAGAACAATGGCGGGAGCTGGAAGTACAACAAGCGATAGCCAAGCAATGAAATTACCAACAATTATTGGCACAGGTATTGACAACGAAATCCAAAAACATCACTTTAAATTCAAAAAAATGTTCAACTTTCACATAGAAAGTAAAATGGTGCAATATCATAAAACTGAACCGAATGCAAATGCGGCAAACGGAATGATCAAAATAAGAAGCTTCATTCATACATTGCCGTGGCACAAACTTTACATGTATTTAACACATAAAGAATACGACGACATCATATCATTCACACACAGTGCCAAAGTAAGTAATGTGTCGATGAAAATTTACAACTTGGGCAATAGAACTCCATTTGTCGCTTCCTCGGGATCAGTTCAGTACGCAAACGCCAACTCGCAAACAACAATAGGACTATGGGAAGATTTGGGAAGAATCGGGGCAGTTAAATTTGGCGAAAATATATCGGCAAAAACATTATACGGTGAACCATTGAGTGCATTAGACAAACAAAATCAGGCTAGACAAGTGGCGGGCGAGAAACAAAGCGCCGCTTGTCAAGGAAAATTCATAGATAATAGAGCCGAATTTTGGTATCACAATGGAATATATGACACAACCACGGGAATAGTTAATAATCAAAGTATTGAGAGCTACTCATACTTACCGGCATTAATAGCTAGTGCAAAAATATTCTATAACGCTACAAACTCTATTGGAATTATATATACGAAGAGTTACAGTCCCAAAGATGGGACATTCCATTACAGAAATGATGCATGGCGTTTTTCAAAATATGATTATTTAAAAAATAGAAATCCGATACACAACGTAGAGGTACGAAGCGGCGTACAAACAGCAGTTAATCACGCGGCATCACGGGCAGTTCATTACGACAATGCGACGGTCGATAATTACCTCTATAATAATTGGACAGAAGAACCGTCGCTAGGATTCATACCATCTATAGGGATAGGTATATTGCCACTATTAAGTAGCGATGGCGCACACGAAAAAAGTATACTCAATATAATGTGTGAATTTGAAATAAACATTGAAGCCCAATCGCACGGACAAAATATTTTGTACACTGCAATGCGGAACCCACAGCCGAATCCACTAATAATGGGTTACCGTTTGACAGATCATCAATATGGCGAAATTGTTATAGGTCACCAGCCGATAACAAATCTACAAGAGAATGCATTAGAAAATCAACCAGAACCGACGGCGATAGCAGTGGAGGTGGCATCAAAAAGAAGACGTCGCTCCTTGAGTACAGATAAATACGAAAAACCCAGAATGGTACGTGTAGCACAATCAGAAGGCGAAACAATTGTTCCAACACCGCGGTTATATCCGAACCAAGGATTAACATCAAAACAAGAAAATATACTGACAACAATGGAAAAAAAACTTGAAGAAATTGCCACATCCGAGAGCATAATTGAACATGAAATACATAAAATAACGACTCATATTGATCAGTCACTGAAGCCACCGGACAATCCACCCCTTCAAAGCGCTCCGCTCCCACAGGTACCAGGACCGCAGACGGCGGCAAGAGGTGGAAAAACTGGTAAACCGGCAAGGCATTGATAAAGGTCACCTGTTTGCAACATTGTAAGCTGTACTGTAAATTTAAAGGCCACTTGTTTGCAACATTGTAAGCTGTATTAATTAAGAAATGCCTGTATAATAAATTAAACGAGTCTTGGAATACAATTATGTTTTATTCGGACCACCGTCCAAATTGGTTAGGTTAGGTTAGGTAGGGTAGGTAGGTAGGTAGGAGTGAAACGAGTTGCCCCTGGCAGCCCGGGCCCATGCGCACTGGGTGCGCTTACTTGGTAGTTTAAGAAATTGAATAAGTTGTCAACTTAGTAATATTTCTTAAACCGTTTAGGTCACTGTGGATTTTTTGAAAAAAAAATTGTTTAGGTTAGGTTAGAACATTTTAGAAAAATTTTCAAAAATGTTAGGTTGAGTCGAAAATTTTAGGAAAAAAGTTAGGTTGAGTCGAAAATTTTAGGGAAAAAGTGAGGTCAAGTGAGGTGAACTTTGACCTTTTTAGAGGTCGTTAGAGGTCACATTAGCTCGAAAAATTCCAGCGGAGCTGGACTCGCTTAGTTAGGTTGAGTTAGCTTAAGTTAGGTTAATTTAGGTGAGGTTAGGTTAAGTTAGGTTAGGTTAGGTTGTGTTAGGTTAGATTAGGTTAAATTAGGTGAGGTTAGGTTAAGTTAGGTTAGGTTAGGTTGTGTTAGGTTAGGTTAGGTTAGGTTAGGTTGTGTTAGGTTAGGTTAGGTTAGGTTAGGTTGTGTTAGGTTAGGTTAGGTTTGCGCTACTACTACTATGTAATGGGGTTAATGTTTATTATTTTTCAACAAGTGTTGTGATGTAGGTATGTCACATTTTTTATAATTATTTATTCATGTCAGATTTATAATGAACGCTATAATAGACAATGTTACAATATTTTTGTTTTAAGTTGATTTTTGTTAATTATTACAATTATGGAGAAAAATAATTTAATTACATCGTTTTATTTTAAAATATTCATGTTCGTATCAGATGTATAATGGATAATGTTATAATGGTTTTTGTTTTGAGTTGTTTTTTTTTATAACAGCAACTACTTATAAAGAAATTTTATTTTATTTCATTGTTTCATTGTATCACTAAATATATCAGCATTAGTATAAATAATTGTCATGGTGATCTTTTGATCGATCAATCACTGCCAGAAATACGTAATAATTTATCCATGTATGGGAAAGTAGACCTTCGTCAGTTATGTGGCATAGATTTGGCATGGCCGTCAGTTCCATGCCAAAAATATTTTTGATGTTAAATTTTAGCCAAAGTATTCGCTTCTTATTGACGCCTCATCGATAGTTCAGTTTTTAAGGCTTTAGTCTTTCATAATCTTTGTTAATTTTCCATCTTTTACAAGAAACAAAAAATGCCACAGAACTGACGTGAAAATCGGAATTTAAAAAATTCACCCACATCAGCGAATTCACTAGCGATATACAACACGTGCAAGGTTCCGAGAATCCAGTGGCGGATGCGCTGTCGCGTGTAAGTACAATAGAGTGCCCGTCGACATTCGACTACGACGAAATAGCAACCGAGCAGGAAATGGATGATCAAGTTACAAAGTTATTAAAAGAGACAAACATAGGGTACAGTTAAAATTACTAGGTATTCCAAATAGCAAAAAACGTGTATACTGTGAGACTTCAACTAAGAATGGCTAGGCCATACCTACCGGAAAGATTTAGAAAACTAGCATTTGAGTCAATTCACAATATTAGTCACCCAGGAATTAAAACGACACGGAAAATGGTAACTCAGAGATATTTTTGGCCAGGTCAGAACAAAGACATTAACCAGTGGGCCAAAACTTGTCTTAAGTGTCAGAAAAGTAAGGTCAGTCGACATACTACGTCAGAGTTAGGATCATTTACACCAGCCGAACGCTTCGAGCACATTCACGTTGATATTGTAGGACCACTTCCAACCTCAGAGCAGGGATATAGATATCTAGTTACGATTATAGATCGATGTACGCATTGGACAGAGGCCATTCCGTTAAGAGAAATAACAGCTGAAGCCACAGCCAGAGCAATCTACGAAGGATGGATTTGCAGATTCGGATGTCCGGGTAAATTGACAAGTGACCAGGGTAGACAGTATGAAAGTGATCTTTTTAATCAACTAATGAAAATGTTAGGAGTTATTAAGATTCGCACAACACCGTATCACCCGATTAGCAACGGGATTATTGAAAGATGGCATAGATCATTAAAAGCAGCGTTGACAGCACGGCTAACAGGAAACACATCGTGGGTTGAGGAATTGCCAACCGTATTGTTTGGACTTCGTGCGGCAGGCAGAAGTGACTCAGGTATAAGTTCCGCAGAATTGGTACTAGGACACACGCTGAGACTGCCAGGAGAGTTCCATGGCAAGGTATGTAAAGATAGCAGCGAGCAGTATACCTATGTTAGTCATTTACGCAACATCATAAAAAGATTGCAACCACAGTCACGAGCGACGAGTGATTCACGTAAGATTTTTGTTCATTCAGATTTAATGAAATGTACACATGTTTTTGTAAGAAACGACGCGGTAAAGAAACCCCTAACACCTACTTACGATGGCCCATACAGCGTCTTGAGTAGGGATAATAAGGTTTTCAAGGTTCAGTTACCCAATAGGCAATCACACATTTCAATTGATAGATTAAAACCCGCTCATATTATTGTGGATGGCGCGGTTGTGCTGACACTGGACTCGCAAGTCAGTGATACATAGTTCGATCCCGGTCCGCCGTGTCTATGTTGAATGAACTTTTTGTTATTTTTTAGACAAGTATATAGGTATAGGCATATATTTTTTCATTTTTATATTACTTGAAGAAATAGATTTTAGTTTAATTTATTATTAAGCGGATACATTGTATAGCAAAGAAGATGCCGCCCAAAACCCCTAAATGTGAAGCCTGCGGGAAATTCGTCAGCATCGCCGAACTTATGAGTTGCTTATCCTGCACTCGCACTTATCATCACCTGTGCTTGAATGTATTGGCAAAGGACTACAAAAAGCTTCCTGCAGACAACCGTAAGGTGGATAAATGCGACAGTTGCAAATCAGAACAACGGTCTCAGACTCCTCTGCGTGCTCCGTCTACTACTAGTCATTTGAACCAGGAAGGCCTTAAGGATTCGGCGCCACCATTACAAACATCGGCCGCCGCCTCCGCCGCCGCCGCAGCTGTTGTCGCTGCCACTGCTAAACTCGCGACGTTCGAAGTGAGTTCACCCGTCTCGCCCAACACACCTCAGCCTAATGTTACAGCCGACGATAAACCTGTGTCGTCGGACAACAGCGCTTTTGACATCACCTCCCTGGAGACTCGTCTCGAAGCCCTTATTCATAAGGGAAACGAAGCACTGAAGAAGGAGATCAGGCTAATTATTGAGTCTGAAATAAAAAAGCAAGTAACATCCTTGACTGTCCAGTTCGAGGCCAGACTTGTAGAAGTTGAGAAACAAAGCGACAAAATTGCAGTGTTCGAAAACAACTTACTGGCTTCCGAGAAACGCGTCACGGAACTTGAGTACCAGTTTGGCTCACATCAACAATGGCTACGTATGAGCAACCTGGAGGTATCCGGAGTCCCCGAGCTGAAAAATGAATCGCCACGAGATATAACTATCAAAATAGCAGCGCACGCGGGAGTTGTGCTCAAGCCCGAAGACATTGAGTTCGCGCACCGCGTACAGCCGATGAAGGCTAAACCTGGTCGCCCTAAAGTCATTATAACAAAGCTTCGCAACCGCTCGCACAAAGATGCTATCGTTGCAGGGCTAATCAAGACAAAGGGCATCAAAACATCGGACATTGGCTTTTCTGGAGATGAGCAAAAAATTTACGTCCACGACCATCTCACACCATCCAACAAAAAAATGTTTATGGATCTAAAAGAGATATGTAATAAGCATAACTACACCTATGTATGGACCAAACATTGCAATGTATATGCCCGGAAAGCTGATAACTGCCCCCTGATTCATATTCGTACTCCTGTGGATTTTCACAAAATCGTGTGATTAGTACTTTCGCCGCTATTTGCTTCTACATTTTAACATTATATTTGATAATCGCCACTCTACACGCACTATTACACACACACCTCCCTCACTTGTCTTCCCGCATCATGGCTTTAATGTGTTCCAAGCATTGTCTCATCACTATTGTAACTACTTTCTCTGGAGAACCTCACTTGAACTACATTCGCGGCTAATCAATTTAATATTCATTATCAGAACGTCAGAGGACTGAGGACAAAGACGTTAACATTATATAATAGTATTTTAGCAAACAATTTTGATCTGATAATTATTACTGAATCTTGGCTCGTAGATGGTGTGCTGGACTCCGAACTATGCGATGACCGTTACGATGTATTTCGCCTTGACCGCGACCGTATCGCCACGGGTAGGAAGGATGGTGGTGGAGTATTGCTTATCGCACGTCGCACACTAAACGCGGTTGCGCGTCCTGAATGGACTACGTCTAGCACGGAATACCTATGGGTTACCATACCCGCTAAGGCTCTTCGTGGTACTTCCAAGGACTTATGCGTATGTGCTGCATATCTTCCCGAAAAAAGCGGCCTCTATCCGGTTCTCCACCTCCATATTAATAATTTAATTTCATCCGTGAACCATGTTAAAACCTTAAACCCTGATTCAAATTTTATTGTCGCTGGCGATTTTAACTTGCGTTGCTTGCGATGGTCACCCACCGGTGTTGAGCATCAGCGCAGGGAACTTATAGCAGTCCAAGAAGCAGCTACTGAATTAGTCGATGAATTTCAGGCACTTGAATTTAATCAGTTCAACACTATTACCAATGAGAGCGGTCATACCTTAGACTTAATTTTCAGCAACTTCGCACTTGAAATTTCACGTTCATCCGTCCCGCTCATTAAGGAAGATCTAGCCCACCCTTCCCTAGAAATACTTGCCAACGACCTAACATCCAAACCTCTTACCGAAGCAAACTGTCCTAGACACCGCTTTCACAAGGGCGACTATGATGCAATACTCAGCAAGTTCGACTGGTCCGAATGCCTCAATGAGGGCACTCTTGATGATGCGATTAATATTTTTTATGTTACTATTAATAAGACAATTAGTGATCATATACCTAAGGACACCAGAAGGAAAAAAACGTCACATCCTGTGTGGTTTAGCGAGGCACTTATTAAAATAAACAGGGTTAAAGCCAACTGTCACAAGAAATGGAAACTCTACAATAATCCTTTAGATTATACTGAATTCTCAATACTACGCAAAAGGCAGAAGGCTCTTCAAGATGAATGTTTTAAGAGCTATATTGAATCAATGCAAACAAATATAAAAAACAACCCTAAGCAATTTTGGTCATTTGTGAAAGCACGTAGATGTAAATCGACCTACCCGCAATCACTAGTCTACAATGGTGTGCAGTATTCCGATGGTCCTAGTATTTGTAAAGGTTTTAACGATTTTTTGGCTCAGTATTCAGTCAACCAGCAACATCCTATCCCGATCTTCCTTTGGCTCCACCGTTTTGTGACGATAACAACACTATCAGTACCACTCAGTTTCACCCTGACTCTATACTTGAATTGCTTCAGTCCCTTGATATCAATGGTGGTGCAGGTAGTGACAAGATACCACCATATTTCATAGTACGATGCGCGAAACAGTTGTGTCTTCCTCTGTGCATCCTGTTCAACAGATCGCTGAAGGAAGGCTCGTATCCGAATATTTGGAAGAAAGCGCATATCCTTCCGATCCATAAAAAGGGCACTAAGGATAATATTGAACATTATAGGCCAATATCCATCCTCAATGTGTTTGGCAAAGTATTCGAAAAAGCCGTTTACAACAGTATTTACCCCATTGTTTCGCGCGGAATCCCCCCACAGCAACACGGGTTCCTTAAGAGTCGATCCACCGTTAGTAATCTTTCTGAATTTTTGAATTTTGTTCTCGGCATGATGGACAGACGCAGACAGGTTGACGTGGTCTACACAGATTTCGAGAAAGCTTTCGATCGTGTGGACCATGTCATACTGCTACGCAAATTATTCCACTTGGGAATACACGGTGACCTCTACCGGTGGATTACATCGTATATATCTAATGGACAGCAGGCTGTGGTTGTTGGGGGACATAATTCCAACTTCATAAACATACCATCGGGGGTGCCACAGGGCTCTCATTTGGGTCCTCTTTTCTATAACGCCTGTCTCTATGACATTTACACAGTATTTCGTGAATGCAGATTCCTGTTATATGCAGATGATAAAAAGATTTTTCTTGATGTGACCAATAGTATTGATTGTGATAGGCTGCAGTCCGACCTTGATCGCCTTAGTGTATATTATAAACAATACAGAATTTCTGTAAACGCTAGCAAATGTGTCCAAATATCCTTCACCAGGCGTCCAGTACCAATAGTATATAATTACAATATTAATAAACAACCACTCACTCGCGTCGACTCGATCCGAGATCTGGGTGTCGTCATACTGGATAGTAAACTAACCTTTCAAAAGCACATTGAAAGCATCGTGGGTCGCGCATTTCGGAATCTTGGATTTGTCATTCGTATCTGCAAACCTTTCAGCGATCTGGGATGCATAAAACTGATCTATTATGCCTATGTCAGGAGTATTTTGGAATACGCGTCGTGTATTTGGTCCCCGAACTACATTACCTACATCGCTGTGAGCAGAATCGCTGTGAGTCGCTGACCAACAACCATACTTGTCGCTGTGAGCAGAAAGGTGGTTGTTTGACAGCGGGCAACTCTCCGGGCTTGTGTGACAGTTTACCAACACAAGGTGTTACTGATAATAGTTCTGCCAAGTCTGATATGACCACAACACCTGATATTATAATGTACTGTGATGAGATTGGAAGTGGCATGGGCTCAGCACTCCACTCATACTCTAAGGGACATAGTGTTATTAGTAATTGCTCACCTTTTAGCACTGTAGATAATATTATAAATCAAATTTTGAATGACAGCACTATCACAGCCAGTGCCACACTGATAATTTTCATGGGCAATAGGGGAGATGTGAACAAAAATAATTTAATAAAATTTTATGAAACATTGAATGGTCTTAGTGTGAAAAAAATTATATTGTTCACATTTCCCTACTGCAACCAATTGACACAAAATGAAAATGTATATAGACATAATATGAATATAACTATGTACAATTTATGTACATATAATAATAAGTTTGATATTATTGACACTAACAATTATGTTAGTAATTATTTTACTATGACTAAAGGTACATTTTACCTTTCAAATTATTGTAAACGACAAATAGCTATGTCACTATTATATTTATATGACATTACAGCCAAAAATTTGGCTTCTAACTCTGCTTTTACTGAGCAGCCTAATATGAATCTGGTATCAGACCAGAATAACAGGATGCATTTAAATTAGTTCATAGGACAACAGAGGACCCAGGCTCTGGCAACATATGTTCTAGTATATTAGAAAACCCTAAGAATAAGGGAAGCTCACATGCTAAGTATATAAGCCTGGTTCATCAGAATATTCAATGTATTAGAGGCAAAGATCTACAAATAGAGTTATTTTTAAATTGTAATAAAATTGACATTTTGTGCATAACAGAGCACTGGTTAACTATTAATGAAATTATGTTTAGCTTTAAAGATCACCAGGTTGGTAGTTCGTTCACCAGACTTAATTCAATACATGGTGGGGCATTAATCATACTAAACAATCATATGAAATTCAAGGAACGTAAGGACATTGTTTCCTTATCTGTTGAACGAACTATAGAACTTGCAGCTGTGGAATTAGAACAGTTCATCGTTATATGTGTCTATAGGCCACCCTTGAGCGACTTTGAAATGTTCGAGAAAATAATGGAATCCGTCCTAACTATTTCATCACACAGTACGAAACGATTAATTATATGTGGTGACTTTAATGTTAATCTGTTAGAAAGAACTACTCTCAGCGTTAGATTAATAAATATTTTCTCATCATTTAGGCTTAGCCATTTATTTATGGAGCCAACAAGAGTGACTGCTACTAGTGCTACATGCATTGACAACATTTTTACTGATGTTATTCCAATCAGTAAAAGTGTTATCAGTGAATTGGATTCAGATCATTTAGGTCAATTATTTCAATTTGATTCTATTAGAGAACCTGTCATTAAAAAGAAAATTTCGTTTGTGCCAATAACTGCTGACCGGTTAGAAAGAATGAGTCATCTTTAGCCCAGGAACTACCGTTTTTGGCTGCTGAACAGTCTCCTAATATAATGTATAACTTATTCTTTGAAACCTTTATGAAACAGTACAGCGCGATATTCACTTCAAAATCGGTTGTGGTTAGTGGTTCAAACGACTTTAGTACGTGGGCTACTGCAGAGTTGCATAAACGCAGGCAAGCATTGTATGCATTGTATGAGGAACGACGGTTCAACATGAGTGACGAATTTAAAGAACAAGTCAAACAGTTCTCCAAACAATTTAAATTAGACTGTCATACAGCTAAACGTAATTTTCTGAGTAGTAAAATTAAGAATAGTTCCGATGTTATAAAAACGACTTGGAAAATAATTAATGAGGAGGCCGGTCGTAGTAAAAAAGCGAGTCACGATTACGAACTAAAAATCAATGGACAGCTTACGAGTTCTAGCTTAGAAGTTGCAACTGAATTTGAATCGTTTTTTACTAATGCACCGGCTTCCACGACTAAGTATTTAAATTCGTCACCTTTGTCTGCTGTTGCAATATTAAAAGATAATGTCTCAGAGTGTGCTTCATACTTGAATTTTAAGCACGTCACAAGTTCAGATGTCGTAAAGGCATTTAAATTGATAAATGTTAAGAAAACGAATGATCTTTGGGGACTCTCTGTTCACGTCGTTAAATCCCTGATCGAATTAATTGCACCTGACCTAGCGGTCATTTTCAACAATTGTATAGACTGCGGTGGATTTCCTGATTTAATGAAACAAAGTAAGATAATTCCCCTCTTCAAAGCAGGTAGTACTCAAGACCCCACCAATTTCAGACCTATATCAATACTACCAACTTTTAGTAAAATTTTTGAGAAATTAATCTTATCACAGCTATTACATCACTTTGAATCAAATAAGCTAATGCATAACAAACAGTTTGGATTCACTCGCGGTCGTTCAACAACAGATGCCGGAATTCAGTTCATTGAAAGTATTTTTGATGCCTGGGAAGAGTCACAAGATGCCCTAGGCATTTTTTGTGACTTATCTAAGGCTTTTGATTGCGTTTGTCATGAAACATTGATCAGGAAATTACATCATTATGGAGTTAGAGACACGTCATTGAATTTGTTAAAATCTTATCTGAACGGAAGAATACAAAGGGTAGACGTAAACGGAGAACGATCACCAGGATCATTGGTTTCTTTGGGCGTGCCACAGGGCTCAATATTGGGACCCTTCCTATTCCTCATCTATATAAACGACTTACCCTATCTAGGAAGGGACTGTCATGATATGGTACTGTTTGCTGATGACACCTCACTTATTTTTAAAACAAAGCGAAACCAACACGCTACTGATGATCACGTGAACAATACCATATCAAGAGTGGTAAATTGGTTTAATTTTAATAATTTGCTATTAAATGAGAAAAAGACTAAATGTGTTAAGTTTCTTACTACTAACGTTAAAAATAATCAGACATGTATAACAATTAAAAATGAGGAATTGGAATTGGTAACCAGCACAGTGTTTCTAGGTATAACGTTGGATTCCAAACTCCAATGGGGTCCACATATTGATAAGCTATCGAACAGACTGAGCTCTGCAGCTTTTGCATGCAGGAAAATCCGTCACTTGACAGATTTAAAAACAGCCAGATTAGTTTATTTTAGTTATTTTCATAGTATTATGACCTACGGTATTCTGCTCTGGGGCAGTGCTGCTGACATAAATACTATTTTTGTGCTGCAGAAGCGGGCTGTTCGTGCGATTTATAAAATTTATAAAATGAATAATAGAGATTCTCTTAGAAATAAGTTTAAAGAAGTAAATATATTGACAGTCCATAGTCAATATATTTACGAGAATATTATGTATGTCCATAAGAACATTGTTAACTTTCGAAGAAACTGTGATATACATAACTTTAATACTAGAAACAAGGACAAACTTGCAGTGCCCACTACTTGGCTCCATAAAATAAAAAACTCGTTCAAGGGTAATTGTGTAAGATTTTACAATAAACTCCCAAGCACTTTGACAGATCTATCAATTAATAAGTTCAAGAAATACATCAAGCAAAGGCTTATTTCTAAAGCTTACTACAGTATTAAAGAGTACATAGACGATAAAAATGCTTGGGACTGAATTGTTCTAATTAATTGTGAGCATCCTCACTGCCAGAGTTTCTTTTACTGGACACTTGGAGGCCTTTTACACCTCCAAAGATTAATTTAATTATACAACTCTTGACTGTGGGGACCATTTACATCTCCTATTATCATTGTATTATTGACTAAAGAGACTATATACATCTCTGTTATTTATATTTTAATTATTTTATTATGACATGAGACTCTTTACATCTCTCAGAAACAATAATTAAGTACTTTTTTTTTTCTGATAATATGATAATAATACCAAATGTTCTGTAAAAAATGAAATGAAATGACATGTGAAAGTGCCCTTGTGGCCTATTTACAGAATAAACGTTTTGAGTTTTTTTTTTGAGTTTTTTTACATCCAGCGAATTGAACGTATTCAATACAAATTCCTGAAACACCTGAACTTCAGATCCCGTATCCAGGACCGTTCGTACGAGGAGTCCTGTCACCGGCATCAATTCATTACTCTCGAAGATCGTAGAGTATTACTAGACATGATGGTACTCCACGATATTCTATCTGGCCGCCTCGATTCTCCCCCGTTACTATCTGAACTATCTTTTTGCGTCCCAAAGTGCCGCAAGTAGGGTAACATTGGGGGTTCTGCATCACAAATTCGCGCCGCTCGCTTCGCTCGCTCCGCTCGGTTTGTGCTGCAAAACCCCGCAATGTTATCCTACCCTGCAGGTTTTAAACGGCAACCTGTTTATTCTGAAGTGTGTCTGATTCGTACTGCAGCTCTTTTCAATTGCTTATGTTGACTGATGACGATCTGAGCTACAGAATCTTACTGTTTTTTTTATCTGATAGGATGGGTACGCCGCCTACGCTATGCGTATATATTTCTTATAAATTACAAAAGGAAATAAGGTATTTGAAAAATAAAAAAAAGATATTTCAACGATGGTTTATATTATTTTTAAAAAAGTACACCATTTTTTTAAACATGTAACATTTTTTAGTGCACAAAATGAAGGATGATACATACAATTTAAAATATCATTACAAAATCTATATTCTTTATGCAAACTTAACAAACTAGGACATTTAACGTATTCTAAATTTATAACATCATCATGATTAAATATATTCTTAATCCAAGTCGCTTTTTCTACCCCTTTACAATAAATTGTTTTGTCAACCAAGAATGGCTGCGTGTTCATTAAAAAATTGTCATAGGTAATGAAGCCATCATTCCAGAAAAATTTTTCTATTTCGTTCTATCCATCTGATTTGCATCTTTTCTGTGTATGTAAGGTGGTGAAATGAAAAAGGTGGAAGAATTAATAAAACTTGAACTTGATCACCACAAATGATAGCAATTTCTTTAATAATAAATTCATTATTTTCTCTTCTGAATCCTTGTACATCTACAATAGCTGATGATTTCATGATATTTTTCGTACTATATTACTTAAAGGTCTGTACTCTACCAGATGATCGTTTATTATTAAGCAATATGCGCTTGTGTTATCCGGAATATCCTTTTCACATTCAATTTCTAAACGTACATCAACAGGTCCTGTTTTTAAATTTTCGTTTTGCCGTGAACAATCAATTACATACAACGGAGCTTTAGTTTTAAATGTTAGGTGATCAATCAACGGGTCTACAGGAAGATTATAGAACGACTGACGAAATCTAGCATACATATCGTATAATATATTGTACTTGTTTTCATCAAATTTCAAATTAAGAGCATCGTATGGATAATAGTAAGAATTTAAGAATAAAGTAACATTTTTCAAATTACAATGATCGAAAATGGCACTGTCTTTAACATTATTATTTTTTCTATTTGTTTGTAATCCAAATATAACATAACGTGGTTTCTCTAATTGTGAAGTTGTTTTAACAGACCATGTATGCTTGGTAGATTTAGGTAATAATGGATATTCATATAGATCCCAATTTCTGTATGCGATTTGTATAGGTTTGTCTTTCTCTAAGTGTTTTATTAAAGTAAGCTTTTGCTGGTCAGATACCTTGATATGAGGCATACGCCATTGCACTTTTTGTAAACTTACTGTAACAGAGTCATCTTTGTCAGTAACTACACTATTTAAACTTGTACTAGTTCTATTGAGAATTAGTTCATGTTTACAATTTATTATTATTTTTCTATAATCTTCTGCAAAGCCTAATAATTTATTTAATGGTAGTAAGACGTAAAAACTACCATCTTGATCATGAAATCCGTCTATGTTCCAACCCCATATAGCTGCTACTTTATTTTCTCCACTACTCATAGATACTAAAGATTTCATAGTTGTTGTTATTCCAACATTTCGTACACGATCTATTTCTACACCATTCATTTCATATCTAATGTCTTGAAATAGAAAGGAAATTGCATTATTAGTTAGATTAACTTTTTTTTTTTTGATAACTCCAGCCAGATCTCGAGCCTGCACACAAAATTTTCCCTCGATGTATATCGCACTTGATGATGGTAGTAAGTAGATATCTTGCTGATGAATTGGTATTCTTATTTCATCATTTTCATTAAAGCTATTATTGTAGGGATTGTAGGTATGCGTTTCATAACTTTCGATAGAATTATCGAACTGCGGATAATCTGATATTTTTAGAATACTCATATTTTAAACCCCAAAGTTTGAAGAAATTCCTTATTACTTTTTGTAATTATTTTTAACTTTTTACGTGTGGTTTGTTTCACGTTGCTCTTGATAATGGCTTTAGATTTATTATTTTTGTTTATTTTATAGACATCATGATTATCATTGAAGACTATCATTTCTTTTCCTTAGATGAAGACGCAGTTGAATTTTTTCGTTGTTAAAATTAATTAGGTTTCCCTCTAAATCCAAAATTTTTAATGTTACTGATGAAATGTATTTATTTTTTATTGGGAAATAAATAACGTTTTTTGGTACTTCAATAACTTGATATCCTGATGGAATATTAAGCACAAATTCATGTATTATATGTGTAGGTGAACCATTTGTAAAAGAGCCCTGTATTAGATCACATTCGACTCGTATCACAGACGCTGGTATAATGTTCACTGGATGAGTTGAATCATGCCATTTATTCGCTTCCAAAATCGTACTCGAGAATCCAAGCATTGCACCGATACTATTTTTCACGCGAAAATCAATTGGTTTAGTGCAAAATAAAGAACATTTTAAAGTATTGTTATTTGGATGAATCATAATGTTACAATTCTCCATTTTCGATTTTATATATTCATTTAAAGCAGATAAATCATAAATGCCATTTGGAATTTTTATCACATCATTATTCCCATATGCAAATACGTTATTGCTTTCATGTATGTTAGGAATTGAATTGAATGTGGAAAAAAATAATAAACCACACTCATAATTACCATCTAAACTCAAAGGAGATGTAAATTCAGATTGGAGAATAGATTTATTACCAACGATTGTTAGAGTCACAGACATTGCAACAACTGAACTCAAACGTAAAGTACTCAGTATTTATTTAGATCCCAAAAGGCATTTAAAAACTTTAAACATAAATGACCACATTTGTATGTGTTACGTTTCTGATCGTTATCATAATTATAAAATATATTTGGTCCTATGTATTTGATTAATTCTTCTGGTGGCTTTAAATTACCATAACTATCATAATACTCTACATAATTATCTAATTTTGCATAGGCTACCCAATGAGTTCCAGCATTCTCAGAATTGTCAAGATTCATAATAGCACATTCCTTTTTTAATGGATGCTGAGGTAAATCATCCCTCATAAACACTCCTCTGAAAAATGGAATGTTTTGACCATATTTAAGTAAATCTATATTAGTAAGCGCTCTCTTGGGTAGCCTATGATTTAGTTTTTTTTATTATTTACATAAATTCCCAAACCATCACCACGCTCTTTGAGACATAATCCTTTTCCTATACACAGTGTTTCCATTTTCTTGTTATGTCGTTTTAATTCTTTCAAGCGTTCCTTAGCGCATTTAATAGCATTAACTGCTTTAGCAATGCCAGCTGCCCCTCCAGCCAAACCACCAGCAGCAGACAGTCCAGCAAATATCGGTATCAATGGCAAGAATCCTCCAACTTTTGGGATAGGTATCACACGCGGGGTAATCACAGACTCATCTGAATCTGAACCCAATTCTTTAACAACAGCCATGGCGAGTTCGATAGCTGCCTTTTTGCATTGAGGTTTAAATTTTTTTATATGCTTTTTTGTAATTGAAACTATATTTTTAAAAGTTTTTTTCATTCCAGTGCCTTTTTTGATATTATTTTTGTCATTTTTATTAATACATTTTTTTTGATTTGTTTTTGATTTTTGCATCACCATTGTAATCTAAACGAATTGTAAAATACTATTTATAAAAATTGTATGAAAAGATGTTTCTTTTCGAAGAGGTATTATCAGAATGAGAATGTAACTTGTATATTTTGCTTATAAAACTTTTGATTTATCTATCCAACAGTTTTCATTAGAAGGCAAACCTAACCATTTTACGAATAGCTTATTTCCATTCTTTTTTATGACTTTTTCAACAAGATAAATATCAGGATGTCTAGTTTTTTGTAATTCTTGAATATAGAACGATCCTAATATAGGATTTTTTTTAGCATCTTCTAGGAGATAAGTGACAGGGTCTGTGTTCTGGATTTTTATAATTTTAAATATTTCTGTCGACCAATTTGGTGTATACCCTTTTTCAAAAGTTCCTTTATACTTACTTATACGCACATAATCTCCAAACTTAAGTATAGTTTTATTTTGTATGAACCTTTTATCTAAACGTATATTATTTTTATATTTTTGCAATATCTGTTCTTTATGACTTGCATTTACTTGATTGGGTTTCAAACCTATTGTTCTATGCATTCTGCCATTATACATTTCTATTAATTTTGAAAGAATATCATGACTAAACCAAACATAGTTTCCTTTTAAACTAAAATATCTATACATAATACCTTTAAAGGTTCTAATAAATCTTTCTACTACAGAAGCTTTCTTAGTAGAATATGTTGAGTAATGATTTATATTATAATGATTGAACAATGTTTTAAGTTTCTTGTTGTAAAATTCAGTTCCTAAATCAGTTTGCAAATTTTTAGGAATACGATTTTTACTAAATAAATGTTGGAATGCTTTAAATGTTTGTTCCATATTCTTTTGTTTTAAAGGATATACCCAAGCATACTTTGAAAAGACATCAATAACAGCCAATATGTATTTGAAATTAGAATTTTCTCTAGAAATAGATTGCATGTCGATTAGATCAGCTTGCCATAAATCATCAATGTCTTTCATCACAACATGTCTTCTTGGAAAATTTTTTCTTGCTTGCTTATGTATTTCTTTCACTACAATTTCTTTACTCATTTTTTTTTAATTTTCTGTTTCACTGACTCTATACTTTGTTTGATACTGTTGATTTCTGATCCAATTTGTGCCAGATTTTGGTTTATTGATTTGAGTTTAATTTCTAAGCTCTCTATATTCTTATCAACATATTGTTTGTTCACACAATCTCCAGCATCTACTGGATTTACAATATTTTTAAGGAGCTTATTTAAAGATCCATCAGTCATACTACAAATCAGATAATCTGAGTGACTATCCATTTTCTGTCGTTTAAATACATGATGTCCAAACTTATCGATGTTCATCGCTAGCCCGTCAGTAATAAACTAGTTTAATGAAAAAGTTTACGCTCTATTTATTCTCTAATAATACCTGCTTCTTTTAATTCCTCTATTATAGAAATTATTTCATTATCATGATTGGTATTTCCTGCACTCTTTGAGGCAACTAAAAGTTTTAACCTATCAATAAGTTCATTAGGATTGTCCCAGTATACTAAATCAGTATTTGATTTATATTTTTTTAATATTGGTAAACTACCACCTTGTTGTACTTTTTTTGTTTCAGTTTCAAGAAATAAAGGCTTAATTATTTTTGAATATTTTATTCCTGAATTACCTTGTATTTGTCCTGATGGAATAAATCCTCTTCTATGTGCATTAGTAGCAATTAAAATATCTTTATATAGTAACCTATCTTGTTCTGTGATCAAATCTATCTTAGGTTTATTTTCAAACAACAACTCTGATAGACCTGGAGTAATGACATAGCTTTTATCTTTAATACTAAACACTGAACTATCTTCAGTTTTCTTTATTACGATGGGAACGTTTCCTATTAGTACTTTGCCTCCTTCGTTTCTTATACCATAAGTAATGTTTTTATTCCTTTCATCATGGAAAATACTATCATCTAATTCATCTTCAGTATGCATACTAGTGTCACTTGTACATGAGCTAAAGTAATCATCATTATTCTCATTGGAAGCTTCCATTTGATTGTTTTTATTCTCTTCGTTTTTATGTATCGAGACTATCGACTCTAACGGATCAGTAATGGGTTTTAATATCTTACGTTGTTTACGTTCTGAAATATCTTCTTCCTCTTTCAGTATTTTTAATTTATTTTTAATATTCCTTACTGATTTTATTATTTGTTTTTTTATATCTACATCCATTTTAAAGTACTAATAATTGTACACTTCTGTTCGTTCTTATAGCTTGCACTATAGTGGTATTTTTTTTCTAATGACAGTAATATATAATCCTTTTATTCTAATTTAATAAATATATCAAAATATTTCCTGTACCTTCCCTTATCTAGCTCACAATCTTTGTTAATTATTAAACATGCGTATTTTTCTTTCCATATATCAGTAGCCATTGATTTAAATCTATGCCAACTCATATCAGAATTGACATGCTCATCATAAATATGTTTTAAATTTACATCATCTTGTTTGAAGATAACTAATAAATTAGCATTATCTCGAATCAACTGCTTAGGTATTTTTGAGTAAGTTTGCGATAAATAAAAACAATCAATTTTTTTATGTCGACCCATGGAAAAATAATTACGTATATCACTCTGATTTTCACAGACTACATCATCAAAAATAAATATTGATTTTGTCAAAGCATCGCGGGGTGGAATAACATTTTTTTCATCTTGGAACAGGAACAATTTAATTTCTGGAATGTATCTTATCACTTCCTCTAAAAATAGATATTTTGGCTGGAAAGCTGTTTTCGAATAAAGATAAATGTTATGAAATTTTAACCCATTTTCATTTAATAACAAACTTATCATTACATTTGTTTTTCCACAATTCGATGGCCCGCATATTATGCAGCGAATGGAATTTGGTAAAAGAATGCTATGTCTAAAAGTGTTAGTATTTTTATCAACTTTTATTTCACAAATATTTAAAGAAACGGGTTGTTTGATTAACTTCATTTTAGTTTCTGATGACATAATGAGCTATTAATACATTAAATAGCATGTGTATTTATTGTTTGCATAAGAATAGATTTCATATAGTATACCAGGATCATAGCAAATGAAGATCTTTAGTCTATGCCTACCCCTCTTAGGTGAAAAGGTTCAAGCATATGTATGTATGTATGTATGTATGTATATTATTATGTTATTGAATACTTATAAAAGTTTGATTAGTTTCTGAAATTCCTAGAAAATGTATCCGTTTTAAGTTTCATCTTTACTTACGTCAGCAGATCTCCTTTTATATTAACAAAACCTAAACAACCCTCCCTTCCCCTCGCTCAGTCTATACTCATCACAAGCAGTTTATTTTATATCAGTGTATATTTAACCTAATCAGTGTGCACATCTAAGTGTCTTAGAGCTCTGAGGGATTACTTCCAGTCTCAAGGATCTAATAAACTATTCAAGCAACTTTATTATTTACAAGTGAGTACCTATTTTACATGTCTGTTTAAAAATAATATTATACTTCAAATCATTGCTGCAGTAAGTTTTAAAAAACATGTGAATGTTGTTTCAGAAATGTCGGAGAACTCTGTCTTCAACTACTACAATGTTAGCCCCCCAGCTGTGGACCCTAGTTTGATTGATGAGTTCGGTGTTGGGGGTGAAGGTCAAGATGTAAACGCTTGGCTAGATAAAGCTGAAAATAGGAGGATAGCATGGTTGGAATCCAAGAAGAAGGAAAAAACCATTGCCCCTAAAAAAAGGAAACTGAATGATGCTTCCTTTATTAAAAAAGAAAATGCTTCGGGATCATGTGTTATAAAAATTGAAATCGAGGCACTAGACGAACGAAATAAGAATAGAAATGTTGTTGTGCAATATGTGGTAAAAAATTTATATGAGGATGTACTCGAAGAGACTGAGAATTTAATTAGAAAAATTTCAAAAAAAATATGTGATAATAGTGATAATTAATATCAATAAGTAGTTTTTGTTATTTATGTTAGCTATCTCACCTTATTCTAGTATACGATGACTTCATACTATTTTATCTAATAAATATATCCCATGTAAATGTAAATGTGAATAAATTGATATTTAAAAGTTTGTGTTTAATTTATTTAATGAGATTTTAACTAGGATAGATAAAAACTTCAGTAGATAAAAATTTACAAAGTAGAGCTTGTCTCAGCTCAAATGACATGCCTCTCCACTTTAAACTCCATCTGCTTGTATGAGAAATGAGGTGGTGCGTCATTTGAGATAAGACAAGCTCTACATTGTTAAGGAACTGGAGGGTTTCAATAAATGATACAAACAATAAGGTTAAACAATATTATTTTATTGGAATAAGCGAGTAAATATCAACAGTACATGGAGCAAATTATATTAACTACAAATACATAAAACCTCATTTGGTTATTTTTACAAAGTTAAACCGCAAAATTTAACAACATTATATCTAAAGTGATGATTCCACTTTAGATATAACATGGTTAAATTTTGTTTATTTTTTTTAATTAATTTACAACAGCAGGTTATTTCTTAAAATATAGTGGAATAATGTCCCCAGGGCAATGTTTTAAAACTTCCATTTAATATCTGTCTTTTATCATCATTTGCATTTAAAACAACCTTATTTACTTTTTGTGTATAGACACAGTGATTTTTAGATCGTATAAAATACATTGAATCTTTAAATTCTATGTTTTTAAATAAAGCATCCTTATATTTATTAATATCCAATTTTTTTACAACACATTTTTTCACACCCTTGGCTTTCTTAACTGAACAGTTTTTATTTGTCTCTATACAATACAACTTGGCTCTTAAGCCCACAAATTCTGAAATAACATCCCCACTCATCTCATCTTTAAAATATCCTGGAATTTGTTTATTTAAACATGGCATATTGTACACATTGTCACACTTAAAATTACTAGTATCAAAATATTTAATATGTTTTTTCATGTCTTCATAAATATCCTCTGTATTTATAAGATACAGAAGGCTATCTGTATCTGTGTAACATAGTTGGATGTTCTTGTCATAAATTTTTTTCATTACTGAGTAATGAAAATTATATAAATGTGTTTTTGCTAGATCTAATATACTAAAACCTACATAAATTGGTTTATCCAGAATGACTTTTGAGGGCTCCATCTGTATGACTACCAAATCTTTTGAAATAATGGCCAAATTTTTAAAATTAGGAGCGCTTATATATTTTTCAGCACCAATATATTTGTTTGTTTTATTTGATGAATCAGACCAAATGTTTATCAGTTTCACATCTACCTGCTTTCTCTTATTCTCTATAGTCTTACCAAAAATTGAGTTATTTTGTTTCTTGAAAAAATTTTTTTCGAATTCAGACTTTGCGTTTTGTCTTAGAGTTGTATTGAGAGTTATATAAGGTTCTAAAAATGCTCTTTGATCAAATGAAAGAACTCTATGAATTTTAAGTAATTGTAAGCCATGTTCTAAGCATTTTTGTAAATGTACATAATGAATCACATACTTATATTTATCAAATAAATTGGATACTAATTTTATATTTTTACCAAGGGGAAATGGAACCTTTAATTGTTCTGCAGCAAACGGTAGATCTGCATGATTGTCATGAATTTCAGAAGGATAATGTAAATCTACTTCAAGAATGAAACCTGTATCACTATGAGAACTTATCGTCATGACATTAAAATTGATCAATTCATTTTCTTTTAAAAATCTAAAATTTCCTGTGGGTAATTTTGACATCATCACATATCCATATAAATTAACACAGTCAAAATACATTAAATAATTTGAAGATATGTTAGGTTTATAATCGGATAAATATTTATTATTCGCTTTTGCATACCGTCGTGAGCATTGAGCTAAACCCCCTCTGATACCTTTTTCAAACATTTGATAGATTTCAACATCTGATATTAAGTCTAACTCAACACCTGTATAAAGCTGCATAGCATCCCAACTTAAAGATGGTGAAGAAACATAGTGACAAGGGTCTAGATTGTAATGATTAAGACTCATAAATCTAAATTTTTCAAATACGTCAGAAAGTAATAAAACATCACATTTCAAGTAAAAATCTGTATAGTCTCCAAGAGTTTTCATTCCAAATGTTTCCCAAACATTCATAGCATGATTATAATCATCATTGGTAATAATCTCAGAAGTGAGTTTGTTATAAAATTTGTTTCTGTCTGGTAATGTGGTCTCATTATATCTATCCCACGAATCTACATAGTCATAGCAAAAGACACCTTTTCTCCGAGCTAAATTAAACATCTTTTCATCTTCATAAAATGACTTTAAGTTAATGAAGTCTTCGGTTTCAAGTGTTTTAATGAGATTATCTAAACTTGAATCCAAAAAATTTAAAGAATCAACAAATTTCAGCTGAGCAGTATGTTGTCTGTCAAGTGGGATAAACTTTGTAAAGGAAATATATTTTTCTTTGTTTTTTGGTAATAGTTTAATGCGACCACATATTTTAGATAGCTCTACAATAAATAGATGACAATCGTAACCAGAAAGGTTATGGAAAATTATTGGAATGAATGGACAAGTCTTACAATTTAAATTGCATGAATTGTGTGCAGGTCCTCTAAATTTCCCAGTAAAGTGATCATGATCTAGAACTTTTGTATCTTCGAGAGAAAATGATTTTTTACATATATGACAGTTAGTTGTATTTTCCACTCTTAATTTTTCTTCTTCTGTTAAGGGAGTCATTTCTCTTTGTACAGATAATATTTTATGTAAACGAAGCAAATCCTTGCAAATTGACTCACAAAACTTTTGAGAACAGTTGGAATCCCTGTAGGAAACATAATCATTTAACTCTGGATTAGACTTACAACAAATGAAATAACCGAAACAAGTTGCTTCGTGTACCTGCACATTCTCTACATGAGTGGATTTATGTTTATCTGAATACTCGCGGAGTAAACTCTCGAAGTCACCATATATCACTATTGGAATCCTTTGTGTTCTTTCATAATTTGAAAAACCTGTTTTGCTGCCTTCCTCAGGAAGAACAGTCTGTATCCCTGCACAATTATGACTTGCTAACTTCTCTTCTGTACTAAAGTACATGAAGCATTCATCACAAAGATGAATTCGTGATTTGTGTTTCGTGAGTTGGTTGTGTAAGAGCTTTCCCATATCTTTAATTAAACAGAAATGATTTTTCGATTTACAACTGATAAATAACAAATTCACATGCTCAACACGTCTTCGCAAAGTTTTGTATAGAGGACCTGTTATACTACCATGTTCATCTAATCCATAAATATTGACACTCACTCCCGTATTATGTCTTTCAAACCATTTAATACATTTAAAGCTGGGGGGAAATGACATTCCTGAAGTGTTAAAAAAGTTAGAGAAATGAGGGTAAGATGAAAGTCTATTGGGATTATTTTTTGCAGGATATAAATGTGCTACAATGCTCCACAAAAAACAGTACTCATCATTATTTTTTATATTTAGACAAGACTTTGTGTTTTGAATACTTTTCGGAAGTGGTATGTACGATCCTGCTTTCAACGGACTAAATTTCGCAATGTTTATCTCCAAATGACTTACTGACTCTATAGTCCACCCCGACTCTGCGTGTTCAAACTCTAAGCACTTCATTAGCAAAAGGTTTGATAAATCATGGTATAAAACGGAAATATCAGTACTTTGCAATACCATGGTATATTTTGTGTTAAATGATTTTAAAGATTGAGTGTTATCTTTAGGTAGATTATATGTAATAAAAAGTTCTATGTTTACTTTTAACGATCGATGTTTTCTTAGAAGGGTGCTTATAAGATTACTAACGGTAGAATAGTTATCTGACAAAAAAAAATCAGGTACAAGATATTCTTTTTCAGGATTGACTCTATAACTGATTATTCTATTTCTAAACGCTGTTGCTATTATTTTAACATTGCTTAACTCAGTTCGTATCAAACAGTTAGATTTGTGAATGCTACTTTTCTTGTGAGAAGATAATCGTGAGACATATGCTTGACATTCTTGACAATAAACCATTTTTATCTGTAGGTAAGAGAATTATCTATTTAATCAAATACTGCTGTTGTAAAAGATTAGTAAAATATCAAATTATGTGAACGATGAAAAAATTATAACAATGACTTGTATTGATTACATGAATTTTTATGTTAATAAGTTGCTAAAAATATTAAGATTTAAAAAAACAAAGGATAAATGACAGACGGAGGCTGATTCTTACGCTTGCGATATTCGGATATCGACAGCTTTGCATTACATAATATTCAAAGGATAAATGACTGGTCTTACTCCCTTGAATTGCTCCTTACTATCAGTAACTACTTTTGAAATCGAATGCCATAGGGGAGCATCTCCATTTACATTCGTTTTCATATGTATCAAAGCCAATTTACATCTGTCCCGATCTCCTAACTTGCTTCCCTCTAACTCACGGCTGTTGTACACCCGTAGCTCCACATAATATTCGCCTCGACGTGAAGGATCGGACTGGAATGAACACCCCGAGCCGGTGCGACGTGAAAGAAAGTTCTTGAGCGCTGATGCACGAATCGGCTCTAGCTCATCCTGTAAAGATGTGAAATAGGCATTCGCTATTATTTAAAAAAAATATATTTTACATTGTCAATGTAATTTCACTAGTAAAATATGCATGTCAATCAATTATTATTAGCAATTATTTTAAAACTGTGAGTTAAGTTGGATTAAGATAAGAGGAAATTGTTTTTACGAAACATTTTTGGTATATCTTTAATCAAAAGTTAATCAAAGTAATTACAAATAAAATTAGGGGCGGGGCTTGCGGTGCAGAAGTTGTGCGTCTGCCTACCATGCGAGGGATCGCGGATTCGAATCCCGGCTGGATAACTAAATAAAAAACAAACATCAGATCTTGAATGTTTACATGTTTGTGCTACAGATAAAAGTAAATAATGATTAAAAAATTAAAATAGACGAGCATAAAATATTATTCAAACAAGATGCTACATTTAGTTTAAAACATGAGAAATGGTTGTTTAAATAAAATAATATTAAAGCTTACCTCGGAATCTGGGAAGGTAGCAATTCTCTTCCGTTTCTTGGGCTGAGCACAAGGAATGGGCTCCTCATCCGACTCAGAACCGGCATCAGTTAGTGCTGGTGTTGGGATTGCCGCCGCTTTTTTCGCTTTAGGGGTTGAAGTTTTTTTCGCCTTCGCAGCAGGTTTTTTCTTCTGAACTTCGCTCCTGATCTCCTCGTCTACGTCAGAATCAAATGGGCTGGACCACCTAAAATATTAATAGAATGAAAAAAAAAAAAAAAAAAAAAAAAAAAAAAAAAAAAAAAAAAAAAAAAAAAAAAAACGGTCTCGGTGGCGCAGCGGTTGTACGTCTGCCTACCATGCTAGAGGTTTCGGATTCTAATTCCGTTGGGACAAAAAAACCTTCCTAGGTCTTAGAGATTAACATGTTTGTATTATCGCTGTTTCTGGTTCCCATGACACAAGGTATCCAAGTGCGGGATCCATAAGTGATAAAAAATCAAACTTACATACTTATGTCTTCAGTTCTTCAGCAGCACTAATTCACAAAACACGAGCTCACTCGAAGATATCGACGCAAGTATTAGAAAAGCGGCTTTCATCTAGTTGCATCAATATTTATAAGCTTTGATTTATAAAGGTGCATCAACATCGAACTTTCAATGGAAAAAATACTGTTAACCGGTGTAATAAAAAAAATTAAAAAAATCTAATGGCATAGGATTTTGAACCTTATACTTAGTATATTTCAAGTACTTATTATCAATTTTGTTTCCAACTATTAACAATCATTGTATGAACGCTGCCTTAGCTGACTGAATTTGGTCAATGGTTGTACTGGATAAGGACAAGTGTGTAATTAGAAACATAATTTTTAAATGGTTATGAGATGTACCTTTAAATACATTGATGGGTTTATTGGCATCATTAAAAATATCGTCCACTCTAAACAAGCAGTGAAAATTTCAATGTAAGCAGGGTTTTTAAGAGCATGGTTTTTGAGACAATTGTTTAGGATAACTGAATTATGTTGAGCTCTCAATGCAATGGATTCATACAGGGTGTTGATTTGTAAAGTTACACCCGACTCAGAGCCGATAGTTTACCATCTGAAAATTTTCCTGAAATTACCTAAAAGTGTGGATACACCCCCCCCCCCCAGTCACCGCGCCCGAGTGCTAATAGACTCTTCCCCGCGCCCTGAACCTCAATCCACCCAGTGCAACACTTTTTGGACGACATTTCTATGTTTTTTTAATATTTGTAAAATCAAAAAAATATTAATTTAATTTTTACTGAAAAAAAAAATTTATTTTTGCTTTAGTATCATGTATTTAACCACCTCTGAGCTCGGCGTAACTTTACAAATCAACACCCTGTATAAAGCGCATAGCGCCTTCCTTATTCGTGATAGCTCCTTATATGCATAAGTTTGTTATGATTATGACATGGAACACTTATAAGGAATATCTCTGTCGTAGGCATATCATCGAATTGGCCATATCACGATATGGCCAAACGTGAAATATCATAAATCGATTAAATCTTTTAGGGCACACACTGCGGTAGCTTAGGTGAAGACTAGAGGGAGTGAGCGCAGCGAAGCCCTCGAATAGTCTTCGTGTTAGTTTGACATGTATAACACAAAAAAAACATCATGCAGTGCTGAATAACAATGCTTTTAAAAAGACATGTTTTCATTAAAACAGGTCATATCATGATATGGCAACCCATTTCATGATATGGTCAAGCCATTTCTGACCATATTGTGATATGGCCAAATCGACGATATGGCTACGACATCTCTAAGTAAACAAATGCAGTGTGAATGAAATACGTCACAACCTTGTCATCAGAGTTCCAAGGGTCATCATAATATGGATTCAGGTTTAAAACTTTAATTCTCCAGTATAAAATGAATCAAGTCCTACATCGCGCTATCAAAGTTTTTCATTCTTTTAGTATATAAGAAGTGTAAGATAAACTACAGTTAGACTGGTTCTGTGTGAGATGCTTTAGTTAAATTGGCCCGATTTACTACTGCTCTTATACATGTCCCATTGTCAACCATGCAAATTTGTCTCTTGAGGTGATTAGGGTTTGGGCAACCCGAAAGCAGCTTTAGACATAACCGCAAGGGAACAAGTACCACATACCAAGTGCCAAGTACCATATGCCACATACCAGACCAACCTAAGTGTTGAGAGAGATGTCGCAACAAGTGCCACGTACCACGTACCACGTATCAAGTAAAGACATCTCTCGAAACGCGAAGGTTTTGCTGCTATTTTTTATATCTTGAAATGAAAATTATTGATCACTTAGTGGACACAATTTTCATTATTTTATGTCTGTCAAGCAGACTAATTGTTAACTGCATAGCGTACAATAAGATTTTGTAGCTCAGGTCGTCATCAGTCAATAGAAAAGAGGTGCAGTATGAATTAGACACACTTCAGAATAAACAGGTTGCCGTTTAAAACCTGCAGGGTAGGATAACATTGTGGGGTTTTGCAGCACAAACCGAGCGGAGCGAGCGAAGCGAGCGGCGCGAATTTGTGATGCAGAACCCCCAATGTTACCCTACTGCCGCACTCGCCATACATCCAATAGATTATTCTCCGTCCCTCTAGCACATACTAATTATGCCCAAAATTCTACCATAGCTCGCCTTGCCTCTGAATATAATAAACAATTTAGTGATTTGGATCCATTTTCATCCTCCAAAGCCAAGTTCCGTCATGATATTATAAATGTATTGATAGACGACGAGGGTAACAAGTGAATCAACACACCCTTACATAAATACACTCACACACACACACACACCCTTACACAATCAAAACAGTTACACTCCTCACATATCCCCTTATTATCATCCTGTACATGTATAAAATTTCTAATTTCCTAAAACTGAATGTCTATATGTATACTGCTAAGATAACCGCTAAGTTTTTTCTTCTTCTACTTCTTTATTGTACCTTCTGTGGATATCTGTTACCGGCTTATTTTTTTGTATTTACCTACTGTAACTAATTTATAATATATACGCTGTTGATGTCCCAAATATAATAAATAAAAATAAATAAATAAATAGCCCCCAGACAGCAAATACGTCCGACGATTTACCGGATAAGAATCAGTTTAGTACTGGGACGGAAACGCTCGATCAAAAGCTCATGGATGAAAGCGCACCACTAGTTCGTACTACTAAGAGTGGACGCGTGATTAAATTGCCAGTAAGATTTTTGTAAGTAATTAGGACAATGGTTACAGTGAACATTTATTTTTTGGATGTATTTTAGAGTTAGACTTAGTTCACTGCTAGAAGTCAAGTAATTAAGATGGGTAAAACCATTAGTAAAAACGAAGAAGTTGTCATAGCACAAAATGGTGCAAACGACGCCAGGAATAGTCATATTTAGCGAAAACTGGAGACGTACAGCACGCTATTGATAGCGATGTCTGTTTTGTTATTGTGTTTATTGTTGTACGTATTGTGTACTTCGTGTGGTCGTCCATGAAAAAGTAGGTTAGGAAAGAACTTCTCGTCTACGGGGCGGGCAAGGCATCTACAGCTACCCAGCCCGTGGCAAAGGAACGAGCCGTCGTCGTATAGCGACGAAATTTGTTGACGAATTTTATGAAACGAACTTTCCAAGTCGGGCATTCCATTTTTTAATCCGATCAAGCCTTCAGTTTGTACCGGGAAACCGCCCTCGAAGAATCGTAAAAGTGGACCGGTGTTAGGTATAAAAAACTCTGTTTTCTTTCAGTTTCAATGGACCCTAAAAGGCAATCCGAACTTAGTTATTATTTTTCCTCTTGTAAACGTAAGATACTTACTTGTATTGATACTTACATGCTAAATGTAACATTTGTTTTCTCTATGTGTGTACACATGTACGTGTGATTTTTATTTTTTGTATCATTTATTTGTTACAATACTGTAATGCAAGGTTTTGAACCTAGTGTTCGAGTTAAGTTTACAAACCTGTACAAGAGTATATGTATTCGTAGCGGATTTTTCTTAAGTTTTAGGCCAAAGACTTCTGAAATTTGTGTTGTGAATAATATAACAAAACATTTTATAAAAGTTCATGTATTCAATCAACATTATACAGATTTCAACGTAGATTTATTTCAACAGCAAACTTTGATAAATATTATTCGATGATAAATGTAAGCAAGTAGCGGATGTCTAGAATTACATTCGAAGCAGTAGAGTCACAAACAAAAGTGTAACATTACGATTACAAAGCAATGTAGTGTACTGGTTATTTTTGTCAAGTCAGACAAATAGGTGAAGACATTGAGTTTGTTTAAAGCAGTTACTATTAGACTTACAATTACAATTCTACAAGTTACAATTGTGTTATAAAAAAATTCTGTAAAATTTTTTTTTGTTGTATAAGGGGATGACTGTAGGGACACAGTATTGTGAAGTCAATATTTCTAACCGAGGTAGCCGCCTGCGTGCGAGCCACTGATGAAGTCAGTCGTTCCCCTCCCGCCTTTCAGCGGAGTCGTTTGTAGAGTATATACCGAACACGCTAAATTTATTGTAAACCTGTTGTGTTAATTATCTAATAAACAGATTCGTAAAGTGAACTATAATTCGGACTTATTAATTAACCAAAAATAAGTTACAATCCCTCCACCATAACAAGAATGTACCACACCCTTTGCTTTCTTCAGAAATTTGACAAATGTAAGACCGATGTCAAAGGTACAATCTGTCCAAAGTAGAATCTGTCCAAAGTAGAATCTGTCCAAAGCAGAATCTGTCCAAAGTAGAATCTGTGCAACGTAGAATCTGTCCAAAGTAGAATCTGTCCAAAGTAGATTCTGTCAAAAGTAGACTATGATGACCAAAGTAGAATTTGTCCAATGTAGAACAAACGAAAAATGCTGGGATAGCGCACTATCCCAAACTCACTCAAGCGGATACTCATGCGAGACCACCATCGGAATTGGCTTTAGACGGCAGTCCAGTCAGCCGGGCTGACGCATAGAAAAAATGGCGTCAACGATTCAACGTGTTCTTGAAGGCGTCGGGGACGCACAAAGAAGATCCGGCGGTGCAGGCCAGCTTGCTTCAACCTCATCGGGCCAGAAAGATTCGACATATATCGACATTTTTATTTGCTAACGACAAGGAGCGTGATGATGTCACAATCTTGTTGAAAAAATTTGGTGAAAAATTCGGTATAATACCTGTACGGTTCCGACGTCACCGCACATTTTCCCTACGCGGCATTTTAGCATTTTAGTTTTATTTCATTCAGTATTCATATAACCACGGCACTGCCGGCACGCGTGAACGACTCACGCATGCCGGCAGTTATATCAAGTTCCAAATATACCCAAATTTATCTAAATTACCTTTTATTCATCTCTCTATATCGTATTCTAAAGAGTAAGTCCTACACCGTACATCTTTATGATCCTTCGAGCCGGATGGACCTCGCGCGTGTTTCTCACTTTCGTCGTTGGTGTGAGACGTTGCATCGTACTACTATAGAACTGTGGGTGATACGTGTGCGGTTCAACTAATGAACAAGTGAACTATCAAGGAAACTCTAACAAGGGAGTTATAAGTGGGGATTTATCAAGGAACAATCAAGTGTTCGGTCACCAAGGACTTTATTAAGTATTTTTCACGTGGAATATCAAGTTTAATAAATTGTAGCTACCAAATTCAAGGAACAATCAAGTATTCGGTCACCAAGGACTTCTCAACTGTTCGGTCATCAAGGACTTACCAAGTTCGGTGATCAAGGACTTTATCAAGAGTGCGTCACCAAGGACTTATCAAGTGTTCAGTCACCAAGGACATTCGTATTATCAAGTGTGCGATAATCAAGGATCTACACATCTGCGGTCGGTCAGCAAGGACCTGCCTAATAAAGATATTCAAGCGGCGACAAGCGAACCGGGAGCTTTACTCGTCTGATCGAGTCACGCGTGCCGGCAGCAACTGCAGTTGTCCGGAGGCCACCACGCACAGCAAGGACTAGCAAGGATCAAGTCACAAGTATCAAGATATCAAGTAAGATCTTTCCATTAATTACCACTTACTTACAACTATCAAGATGGAAACTATTTTCGAAAGCCAAGCCGAGTTGTATAAGACTATGCAAAATTTCTTTAAAAATTTAAAAAAGGATAGAGCAGACAGGAAGTCCCTACCGGTTTATGTCAAGAGGAAATCGGAAGAGTTGGAGCGCTACTGGGAAGACTACGCGGCAAATCATGTACAGCTTATAGAGGGTAGCGATCCCGAGTGCCCATACTTTGCTAGTAAAGATTACGAACAAGCGGAAAATCTATACAAGTCAATAAAGTGGTATATCGAGCAAGAATCCATCAAGTATTTCCCTAAACAAGATATGGGTCATGGATCAGGAGGTCAACAAGGACAGCCAGGGAATCAAGTTCAAGTCCCGTCGGAAAGATCTCAGCACCAAGGCGAACCGGGGAGTCTTCATCAAGTTCCTCCACCACGTCAGGCCGTGTCTCAGCATCAAGAGGTTAGGATACCGAGGGGGAGGGTTGAATCTCGCGGTAACTTCAGCAAGTTAGACGAAAAGCTACGGAAACAAGCCGTAAACTTTCAAGCCTTCAAGCCTTCAATCGTATAGTATCAGGCATCAAGGTCGAGACGATTAAAGAGAAGTGGGAATTCGAGGTGTACTCAAATCACTCCAAACTCGCTGGTCAGTACTAGACACCCTTCATTGGGAGATTGTCAACGAGCTGGACGAAGTAGAGCATGAAGACTACGAGGCAGCCTTCACGTCCCACAAAACAGTATTTCAAGATCTAAAAAGAGATATAAATAGCAAGTTGTGGTCCATCTGTCATAGGGAAAAATCTACCCCTAAAATAGACATTCCTATGTTCGATGGAAATTATCAAGATTGGGTGAGCTTCATCGACATATTTAATGAGACTATTCACCTCACCCGTCGCTATCAAGTGCGCAAAAGATGCAGTTTTTAAAGAGCAAGGTTAAAGGAGAGCCAGCAAGACTGATTCAACATCTAGCCATCAGCAGCAACAACTATAATACCGCTTGGGACACGCTAAACAGTCGGTACAACAACACAAAACAACTTTTTACTTCCCATATCGACTATTTATTGGATATTCCCGTCATGCAGCAAGCATCACACCAGGCGATCAAGCGTCTTCACGACAATGCAATGGAATCCCTAAATGCTATCAAGAATTTAGGTGTCAATATCGATACTTGGGACCCGCTGCTGGTGCATATTCTGGCCGAAAAATTAGACCTCGTAACCAAGGACGACTATATGGAGTCGTTGAGCAAACCAAGAGAGCTCCCAAAATTAAAAGATTTTTTTGACTACTTGGAAAGCAAGTTCACATATAAGGAGACGTCTTCGCGTAGCAATCAAGGTAAACCTACGCCGAAGCAAGTCACAAGTCAATCACCATCTTCATCTCAATCGTCATCATGGGCAAAACGATTCGAAAAATCATCGTATAACAAGAATGATAATCAAAAATCAAGTCATAATAAAAACCAGGGCACATTAAGCCTACAAGAATAAACCTAAACTTTGTTGCGCAATTAGTCAAAGCGACGAGCATAGAGTTTATTTTTGCCCAGAATTTAAAGCGATGCCACCACACATCAAAAGAAAGACAGTACAAAGTCTAAATTTATGCAATAAATGGCTGCATGATCACCAGGGCAATGCATGTAATTCTAATCGTTGTTGTCGCCAGTGTTCGGGTCAGAATAACAGCTTATTACACGAGGCATTTGCGCAATCGCGTAATTCGACCAATCGAAATCGTATCGAAAAAATACAAGAAAATAACGAAGCGGCTGCCAGATGGAAAATATCAAGTGAGGCTTCCCCTTAAGAAAAATTATCAAGAATTATTAGGTGCATCAAAACCAATGGCAGTTGCACAATTTATGCAGTTAGAACGCAAATTCAACAAGAAAGATAGTTTTGCAAAAGAATATTAATTTATCGACGAATATCAAGAACTGGGTCATATGAAACAATGTGTCGTCGGTAATAAAACACGTGACTTGTATTTGCCGCATCATGGTGTCGAAAGACCGGAATCTACAAGTACGTCACTCCGTGTTGTTTTTAACGCATCCGCCAAAACTTCGTCGGGTTTTAGTCTAAATGACATGATGGTGAGGGGGCCCAATCTACAAAATGATCTGCAATCTCTAATCATGAAATGGAGACAGTATGTGTTCGCCTTTACAGCGGACATCAAGAAGTTCTTCAGGCAAATATGGGTTCATGAATATGACCAAGCTCTCCAGAAAATAGTATGGAGAGAACACCCAAACCAACCCCTTCGAGACTACAAACTTCTGACGGTGACTTATGGCACGAAAGCTGCACAGTTTTTATGCATGATGACTCTCAGACAGCTAGCAAGTGACGAAAAAGAGAATTTCAAGGGTAGCGACGCTATAAGAGTAATTCAGGACTCTTTTTACATGGACGACCTTCTTCATGGAGCGCATTCGTTAAAATCAGCTCAAATATTGCAGAATGACCTAATTAAATTATTAGAGTCGGGTGGTATGGACCTGTGTAAGTAGAAGTCAAACAAGTCAGAGCTTCTACAAAACGTCAACAAGGACGAAAGTATTCAAGAAAATTTTGCCTTTAAACAAGCTGAGTCAACAAAAACTCTCGGACTGAGATGGAACACGCAACAATACGTCTTCACATTCCAGTCAAAAATTGAGTTGACATCAAGGACACCTACCAATAGGTCACTATTGTCGGATATTTCCAAAATATTCGATCCGCTGGGGTGGCTAGCACCATTCACTACAAAGCTGAAACTAATCTTTCAACAAGTATGGTTGGTTCCGGAATTGAAATGGGATAGCGAGCTACTACCTGAAATACAAGCAGAATGGCTTAAAATTAAGTCAGACATCGAGAACATCAAGGATTGTCAAGTAAGACGATGGCTGGGAACGAAAGATTATCAAAATCAAGTCGAGATGCATGGATTCTGCGACGCCTCCTCAAAGGCTTATGGGGCAGTCATATATTGCAAGATAATCAAGGACGGTCGAGTTTCAGTAGTACTCATAGTTGGCAAAACAAGATTGGTACCTACGAGTAAACAAGTATCGCTACCTAGACTGGAGCTTAGCGGGGCCCACTTGTTATCTCGACTTATGGCTAAAGTACAAGAAACTTTAGGTACCTATAATATCAAGATTTATGGGTGGATGGACTCAACGGCGGTCTTGGGGTGGCTACAAGGAAATCCAAGCAAGTGGAAACCATTCGTCGCTAACAGAGTTCGTCAAGTGACTGAGATCATGCCGGCTGATTGCTGGAGGTATGTGAAGTCAGCAGAGAACCCCGCCGATTGCGCAAGCCGGGGAATAACAGCCTCTCATCTGAGCGGCCACTCACTTTGGTGGAATGGACCTTCATGGCTTGCAGCGTATCAAGAAAAACCAAACTGCGATGTTTACGAAACCGATCAAGAAATCAAGAAAAATATTCTCGTATACGTCTTACAGCAAGATAACAAGGACGTTGTGAAAAAGCTGTTATCAAGCTACAGCAACTTTAGCAAAATCGTGCGCGTACTAGCATGGGTACTGCGATTCGCCAAGTTATTTTTTTTTTTTTTTTTTTTTTTTTTATTCTGTAAATAGGCCACAAGGGCACTTTCACATGTCATTTCATTTCATTTTTTACAGAACATTTGGTATTATTATCATATTATCAGAAAAAAAAAGTACTTAATTATTGTTTCTGAGAGATGTAAAGAGTCTCAAATGTCATAATAAAATAATTAAAATATAAATAACAGAGATGTATAGTCTCTTTAGTCAATAATACAATGATAATAGGAGATGTAAATGGTCCCCACAGTCAACAGTTGTATAATTAAATTAATCTTTGGAGGTGTAAAAGGCCTCCAAGTGTCCAGTAAAAGAAACTCTGGCAGTGAGGATGCTCACAATTAATTAGAACAATTCAGTCCCAAGCATTTTTATCGTCTATGTACTCTTTAATACTGTAGTAAGCTTTAGAAATAAGCCTTTGCTTGTTATGCAAGAAAACACAAGAACCGACAACATTCCTGACGGTCGGCGAACTAAGAAGCGCAAAACTAATCATTATGAAGCAAGTTCAACACGAAATATTCCAACAAGAAATATCTGATTTACAGAGAAATCATTTCGTACAGTCGAAAAGCAAGATTTCGAATTTGCATCCCTATTTCGATCAAGAGGGCATCCTGAGAGTCGGCGGTAGACTGAAAAATGCGCACATCAGTTACGAGATGAAGCATCCGATCATCCTACCCAGGGAGCATACTCTGACACAGCTGCTGATTGATCAAGCCCACGAGCTCACGTTTCATGGAGGAGCTCGTCTTACAGCAGCATTCATACGTCAGAAGTACTGGATAATTGGTGGCAACAGGGTCACTAAAAAGCGCCTACGTCAATGCGTAAAGTGTAGAAAGGTCGACCCAGAGAAACATCATCAATTGATGGGTGACTTGCCGGAAGCAAGGACCAACCCCTCTCGTCCTTTCTACAACACAGGAGTTGACCTGACAGGTCACATCATGATTAAAGCCAACAAGGGCCGAGCTATCAAGACGACAAAGGGCTATGTGGTCGTATTTGTATGCATGGCCACGAAGAATTGTCACCTCGAGGTAGTATCAGACCTCACGGCAGTAGCATTTCTGAAACTCTGAAAACCAAGAACGTAGTAATGAAGCGGCCGATAGTCAAGATATCAAGATTGCCTACCAAGCAGACTGCACAAGAGCCAGTTCAACCAAGTAATCTATCAAGTTCAAGAAACAGTACAAGCAAGAGAAAAACAAACTTCAGCTTTGCATCCATGACAGCGAATCTGTTATTTTTTGTACTCTGTATGATCGGCACGACACAAGGAAATTATGCCCCATCATACAATATATCAAGATATAATGACACACAAGGTTTATATTTCGACAAGATATCAAGCATGTCCTTAATACGAGACGAATGGAATGTAGTCGTATACTACAATTTAGATCAGTATTAGCAAGGCATGACAGCATTAAATAAATATACAAACCAAATGGATAAAATGTGCAATGTTATCAAGGAACATTCACACTGCGATATCGCCCTACTTCAATTACGTCACGAGTACTCGGAACTGGAGTACTACAACCGCATGCTGTTGAGTCAGCATACCAGCACGCGACAAACATTAAGACTACACCGTCGCGGGCTTATCAACGGTGTCGGTTATGTAGCTAATACACTGTTCGGCGTACTGGACGAAAGATTCGCGGAACAGTATCAAGAAGATATTAAGTTACCACAACAAGAAGATATCAGTATTAGCAAGGCATGACAGCATTAAATAAATATACAAACCAAATGGATAAAATGTGCAATGTTATCAAGGAACATTCACACTGCGATATCGCCCTACTTCAATTACGTCACGAGTACTCGGAACTGGAGTACTACAACCGCATGCTGTTGAGTCAGCATACCAGCACGCGACAAACATCAAGACTACACCGTCGCGGGCTTATCAACGGTGTCGGTTATGTAGCTAATACACTGTTCGGCGTACTGGACGAAAGATTCGCGGAACAGTATCAAGAAGATATTAAGTTACTACGGAACAATCAACAACACCTGTCGTCACTTTGGCGAAACCAGACTTCTATCATAGAAGCTGAGCATAATTTACTCCAAAGGACGGAAGAGGCAATAAATATCCAGTATAAGATTATGAATCAACACATTATCCAGTTAAGTAATGCAGAATACAAGTTAAACACAGAAATTAAGGTCTTACTGGCTGATTACAGACTTTAATTCGGGTGCCCTAATAGCAAGTAATATGGCACACCATTTAAGGATCATACAAGGATATTTGTTAGACACGCTAACAGATGTTTATCATGGCAAGTTTAATTTGCATCTTCTCATCCCAGAGCAGTTACGGAGCGAGTTGAGTTTAATTTCAAGTCAAGCATCAAGTGCTCTATCGCTACCAATAGATAACCTACATCAAGACTTCAGCAAAATATATCAATTCATCAAGATCAAGGCAAGAATGTTACAGGAATATATGATTTTTGAACTACGTATCCCGCTAATTGCAAGAGAACACTTCGAGTTATTTAAAATCATACCTATACCTATACAGACCGGTAACATGACGACAAGCATAGTACCGATAACAGAAATAATAGCAATTAATTTGCGAAAAGATTCTTATTTACCATTGACGGAGTATGAATTGGGATCATGTTTCAAACAAGGGGACACCAAGCTTACCTGTTACCTACGGAAACCCGTCTACCAAATGAAGGGAGACCAGAGTTTGTGTGAGTTAGATGACCCATCAAGATGTAAAGTCATAACCAAGAGGTGTACCAACAAGTGGACAGAGATAAGCAACATGAACAGTTATTTTTATTTTTGTTGTGAGCAGTGTCAGGCGCGTTTCATTTGCGGAGATCAAGTTACCGCAGCGCAGCTGACCAATGCAGGAATCATTAGCATAGGACATGGCTGCTTAGTGAAAACAAGCGAATTCACTGCATATAGGCATACAGGCAGGAGCAAAATGTGATGCAATCAGGAGCAGAATTATATGTGCCACAAATGGCGCCGATCAACCATGTGATCAATATCTCCTTACCGAAAAACAATACCGTCTCATCTTATGAACTAGAACACAAGGCGCGTCAAGAGGTTCTAGCAGGGATTGATGAGCAGATCAAGGCCATGAACGATAGCGATGTACTGGGCACATGTATCTCATATCACGACGTACATCATTAAGCTCTCGGTTACACGATACTGGGAGTAATCGCTATCATCGGAGCTTCGTTAGCATGTCGCCGTTGTCACCGAAGCAGCAGACCGCGGACGACAGCAGCGAGCCCAGCCCCAGCAGCGGTCGAAGCCGCGACGGAGTAGGAGCTCCGTCACCCTCCAGCTGCCCGCGCACACCCGCGCCCGCCCCGCCGGCGCCCAGGGCTGCCAGTGTCAGTGCATGTGACCAAGTTAATCATGGGCATTATAGTGATCAAGTGCGATATAGTGAAATCTCGAAATCACATTCGCGAGTGCGTAGTGAAAACAAGGCCACCTCGCCTATCGCGAAAGACAAATCAGTGTTCACCATCAGTGGAAATGACTCTGTTTAGTGAGAAGGACACTGCAATCTATCATGTTTAATTTCAGTTGAAATTTTTAAGTTTACACCTTACTTACATTTCAATCTATTGTTTGTTTATCAAGTTGTGTTAATTAAGCATGAAATATTTAAGCTGATGCCCTTCACCATGTCTCACTACCATCAAGTTAAAAGTTAACTACTTTGACCTAATGTCTATTTTATCAAGTCGGATTCGACCAAACACGAAGTTACGCGAGTGTAACAATTACGGGAATAATTTTACTCCTTAAATTTACCCTTGGATATCTTCGTTCACGTTTTTCAAACGTACTCGAGGAGTACGCTATGCTAGGTGTTGTTACTCTCTGGTTTGAAAAGAATGATGAACGAATGTACAAACCGACAAAAATCACGTGCTGTCTTTTCCTTGAACTTGACTTGAAATGCCACCACAACTCAATTTTGTAGGGTGATACAGTGAAATGTCAGCTTGTTTGTTCTATTTTCTAGGTTATGTTTGGTTTTGTGTTGTGTACTTTTGTAGTGAAATGTCAGCTTGTTTGTTCTATTTTCTAGGTTATGTTTGGTTTTGTGTTGTGTACTTTTGTCCTTGTGTTGTTTCTTGTTATTTTGGATATATTCTTTTCGTACGTTTATCAAAATGTGTAACGAAAAACGAAAACGTAGCCCTAATTGGCTTCCTTCTGAAAAGAAACTGCTACTAGACCTAGTTGAAAATCATTTCGCAATAATAGAAAATAAGAAAACGGATGGCACATCAATAAAGTCCAAACTGGCCGAATGGCAAATTTTATGCGTGGAATATAATAGCCAAACCACCCATTGCCACCGTGAAGCGGAAAACCTTAAGAGTCAGTGGGAAAATATGAAAAAGGCGGCGAAAAAGGAAGCATCTCATGCCAGAATGCGAAGGATTCAAACAAGTTAGTTTTATGTAAAGAAAATGTACGGTCAGCATCAAATATATGTGAGCACGCAAGCCACTTAAATATATCGACACATCCTATACAACCAGAAATATTTACACAGCCAAAGTGTCAAAATTATGTCGACATCCTTTGTATTACATGGATGTTGATATCATTTTGACATTTTAACTGTGTTGATGTTTCTGGTTGTTCAGGATATGTAGCTAGTATCTATTTGAGCAGCTTGCGGATCAGAGTGTCGATAAGAAGGGCAGGTTGTCTGAAAGAAAAAAAAAATCTTCTTCCTTGACGCCCCTTATCTACACTAAAACCAACTTGCATGTTCATATATGTATCTGATGGTGACGCTGGTACATACAGCTTTTTTGTACCTATTTCAGTGTAATAATTGTGTAAATTTATAAAACATAATTGGTGGTCTTGAATTTTTTAATGTTGACAGGTGGTGGACCTCCAGATCCAAAAAAGGAAGATCCTATTTATTCAAGGATAATATCCTTGATAACAACAAGTGCTGTTGGATTATTTAACTTATATGACAGCGATAGTGTAGCCCCTATTCAAGCTGGTGAGAACACTGTTATTACTACGGGGTCGGAATCGGAGTTTCTTCCCGGTTCATGTGATAAAGGTTAGTAAAAATCTAGTGTGTAACGTGTGAAACAGTTTTAGATATAAGAATACATAACATGATTTCTTTGTTTTTTTGTTTGTTATAGATATGAAGAAAATAATTAAAATTGACCAGCCTCTTCCTGTGAAAGATATTAAGATGGATGGCGCTATACCAGTGAACATTGAATTTAAGGTTTCTAAAGTTTATATATTTTAATAATAGGCCCACATGGAGAGGAATTCCTTCGGTGATCACCAACTTGCTTGCAAAGCGTGGTGATTACATTAAGGCGTAACCACCAAACCTTTGTATAACTGTCATTTGGTGAGGATTATGCTCAGCAGTGGACTGTTATAGGCTCACCTATTGTATATATAGTACATATTAATTATAATAAAATACTGTATGTAAACTACTCCCAAATATTTTTTTCTCATTATTATAATGTTTTTGTTTTAGGATTGTGGTGATAATACAATTGTAGGTCGAGATGTGACCATGACGGCGTGTGACACACAAACACAAGAATTTGTTGTTAAGGTGATTAATTTGTTGATATAATATATTTGTCTGATAAGTAATAACATAATTTTTTTTATTATATATTATATCATTATTATTATATTATTGTACAAAAAGAAGGTTCTATGTATATTCAATCAATGCAAACATTGTTGCTTGGCGGCAGAAATAGATGAGGGGTGGACCAATCCAAGCGGACTCGTCAGGCCTGACATTAGTAGACCTGGCTGGTCCCAACATGTCGGGATTTATCGAGCACATTTTAAAAGCTTCCAGAGACGGATACAAGTCAACCCACTGGGCAATTAAAATGTGCTACGAGGGCTACAAAACTGCTTCTGCTCTAAAGACCCGGGATCTAATCTCTCATGTATCAGTGATGACTGATGATTTCAAAGGGCTACACAAGACCCTATCGGAACAGGTAGAGATCTATAAAACTACGATTCAACACTGCGCAGTGTCATGGAACTACACCTTGAATTCCATGACAAAATATGCATCTGAGTTGGAACAGAAACCCCTAACCAACTCAACTCCCACAAACAAATCATTTTTAAAGGGAAAGTCTGCGGTGTCAAACTCCTCCTATGCCACTGACGAAAGATATGAGGATCCCATACTCACATTCGAGTCAGGGAGGCAGTACAAAAGTGCAGCTGGGATCCTCACAGCAGAAGGGGAGAGCGTCCATCTAACCTCTTCAGGAGGATTGGGAAATCTCCTTTCAATCCCTATCAAGTGTGGAGTGCGTAAAGGGGCACTACAGTTACTATTCAATAAGGATTTGACGTCCTTGGGAAGTTTTATAAAAGATAACAAACACCAGTTTGAGCAGTACTTAAAATTTGACCTCAAACAGAAGAAGGAGTTTATCTACAATCTGGCAAACTCTCTTCCGACCGGAATGGACCATTATCAAATAACTTCCAGTAACCTCTTTTAATGTAACCTCTACCTCATAAATTGTTTTATAGGATATTATAAACTTGACTGCCTTTCTAAGTGCCATAATTACTGCTTAGAGCAGCAAATTTAACTTTAATGTTATTATTAAGATATACAAACCAAGATCAAAGGACAACTATTAGTGTGTAATTTCTTTAATGAATATCTCTAGCTTTTCTAGACTTCCTGTACCTTAATATTCATGACAATAATAACAAAAAAACCAAATCAAAATTATACATTTAATAAATAAGTCAACAAAACAACAGCAAAAACATCCTCCGCTATGACCTCTTTCACAGATCTAATGACCAGAATCACCAAACGCAAGAACACTCCCGCCTCCCACACAACCATCCCAGAACCCCAACCTCTGGGACCTCCCACACCTCTTGCGATGACAACTCATGTGGCTTTGGCTATTGAAGGATGCATTGGAATCACTTGGATAGAACATCTTGTGGACCTAATATATCTAGCCTGGGTCATTGACATTACAAGACAGCATAAGGAGCTAGAAGATGCAGCTGGATATATGTGGAAAACCTTAAAATCGTTCACCTTACCAATGCTTTCTGTACACACTTCATCTCTCAACACTGCAGAGATGGTTACAGCATCTCTTCAAATTAAAAGTTTCACGGAAGGATCATGTGTTCCTTTAGGAATGAATAACCTTACCTTAAAAGGATCTAGATCATGGGAGTTCACACACACTGAAGATAAGATAATGGTTGTAACAATGTCATACGACATAGGATTGTCTGCTACAGATCATTCAAAAAGAGAATTTCTCAGAAGTACTGGATATCAATTAACTCCCAGAATGTCAAAAGTCGAAATTAAAATACTATTAAAAGCCCAGTCTAAATTTATTGGTCTGAATCATGATCACGAGAGACTTCTTGAACACTTTCTTATGAGGACCAACAAATTACCTGCCAGAGTCTCATCCATTCTCCATTATCATCAAACTCCTTCCATTAGACAAATCCCCTCTGCACCACCTCCCCCCTATCATGCAGAAAACATCGAGGGCAAGTCTCCCGAATACCTCGACGAACAACAGCAAACCGCCGGCAGCAAAGACTGTATGTCATACCCATCTAGTATTGATATTGTTTTTTTTCCTTTCAGGATTGGGGTGATTACACACCTCAGTTGCTTAAGACTCCAATGGCTGCCCAGTTGAAAACGCCAAAAAACAAATCAGGCATTTCAAGGAGAAGACCTCTCCACAATCCAGTAACAAGTAGCTTAGAATTGCTTCACATACAAAAAATTAAAGAAATAAATTTACAGAAGATTTTAGCTGCTGAAGAGGCAGAGGAAAAAAAAAATATTTCACAGTTAGAAACAGAAATAAAAAAAGAAATTCTTAAACAAGAAAAGTTAAAAACTGAGCTGTTGTTGTTAGAATTAAGTAAAAAAAAGAAGGAATGTAAATGCAATTCAGAGGATTAATTGTGTACATATTCTCTTTCTTTATCAGTTCTTCCTGTTTTTTTGTTATTAATAATAATAAAAATATAAGTGCTATTACATGATATGCTTTTTATTTAATTTTAATTTCACAATAAATTTTGAAAATAATTAGATATTAGTGCTTCTCGTGCCCTATATTCTCGAGTATTCGATGCTGAATCAACAGCAGGAGGTATCTGCCCGTCAGCTAAAAGTTCAGTCCAGGGGGCTGGAAGTTCGGGATCCTCTGGAGGAACTTGTTCTCCTTGACGTCTCAAAATGTTATGAAGTACAGCAGTGGCAATAATAACATTAAGAATTCTTTCCAATTTAATACGCATTCCAAATGCTAAAACAGGAAAACGCCTCTTCCATACACCATAACTTCTTTCGACAGGATTTCTTGTCCTGATTTGGGATTCATTGTAAAGTTGTTCCACTGGTAGTCTGGGGTGCTCTAATGGAGGCATCATGTATGATGTTGATGCATACCCTCCATTTACCACTAATAGCGCCTCACCATACTTACCAGATGTGCTTACTTACAATTGTGCTTTCCGGTAACTATTATGAAATATTGTGCTATCGTGAGCCGATCCTGGCCATCTAGCTACGATATCTATAATTTCTAGATTAGCATTGCATATGGTCTGAACATTTATAGAGAAGTATCCCTTTCTGTTTCTAAAAAGTTCGGCTTGCTCACCACCTACTTCTAATCGTAATGGAAGAGTGGCAATACGAATATGAGTACAATCCATTGCTCCAATAACTCTTGGAAAGCGAGCTATACGGTAAAATTCATCTTGTCCTTTCTTTATTTCACTAGTTGTTTCAGGAAACTTAATGTATTCATTATGCAATGAAGCTATTGCAGTGGTTACTTGGTGTATTATTTTATTTGCAGTTGGAGTGCTCATACCACAGTAGTCACCAACACTCATCTGTGTAGAATTGGTTGCATAGAATCGCAATGTAGCTAACAGCTGATTTATTGGCGATATGGAGAAATTCCTGTAAAACAATAAGAAAGTTATTCACTCAAAGGTAAATTTTAGGTCAGGTAGAGTGGTAGAACAGTATTTCAAATAAGTAAGTACCTACCGGTCTGATGAGTATTCCAACCTATGTTCAAGTTTAGCTAACAAACACATAGTGGCTTCCTTGGATAGACGAAACCTTACAGAAAAATCGTGGTCATCATACTCATCAAAGTAATTGGTTCTTTCCTTGATCCACCTTGGCCGTCTTGGCACATATTCATCATCACTGTCGGATTCTTAGATCATATTTCTCAAACGTTCCATCGTGGCGTGGTGTTGATAAATATTCTTTAAAATATTACTAACTAACAAACGAAATCGAAGATAACCTCGCTCGCGCCCACTTTGACAAACAGCTGCTATAAAGGTAGCCATTTTGATTTTTGAATTTAACTCAAGAATAAGGGTCGTTACACCGCGAGTTTCGGCAGAATAGTGCTATACCCGGAATAGTGCGAGCTAACCCGGGCTTAGTAATTGGTAGAAAGTGATAGAAATGTAACAATTATACCAAGTATAACTTTGTTTGGTCGAATCCGCCCTCATTATATCAAGTTTATTATTGTGTACATCGAGGATTAGCAAGCATTCTGGTGTAGTGTATGCACACCTGAACCCTAATTATCTATAAATAGCCAACCTTATTTGTAACATTACGCATTATACAACTATACATTGAACCTGCAACGCGTAACATTTACCACCTATAGGCCCATCATTACATGGCGACCTTGCCAGGCCAGCCTACCTCTCGCGAGGTAGTGCTGTGCCAAATGGCAAATAAATGGAAATAAATATTCGGAAAAATATGGAAGAAGATGACGAATACAGAAGAGAGAAAATTAAATACAGGAGAGGTTTTTGCTGCCGGGTGCTGGGCGTATTTCCAAGCCTGTGATGTGGATAGCAGGGCGCCGGGCGTAACCGTACCGGTCAAGTGAGGAGCAGCTGGGAGATGTACGGGTCCCAGGATAAGCTGACTCCAGAACCTGCGTGCGATACGGGCAACGATCGACCACATCATGCGTGGCAAGTGTTATTTTTTTCGGACAATGGTATTTAAATGCTTAAAATCTAAGTGAATTTTATTACTTTATTATAATTATAAAGCTATAGGCAGATTTTTCTATTTTTGTAAAAGGGTTGACGATACGAAACTATAGATATTTTTTTCTCCAATAACGATTGCGTAAAGTAAAGAAGGCATATTTTAAGAAGGGCACAGAATGAAAATTTACAGTAGGTACAGCTAGCAAGAGAAGTTTGAATGAACGGTTGTTTTTTTGTTTTTAGGAATGTCGATATTTATGAAGGCCGAATAGAAAATTTAATTAGTTTGGCACGAGTTATTTTGGATGAGATTGTTTTGATAAGCAGTAGTTTTTTTTTTTTTTAGAGGAGATGATTTTGAGAAATATGGGAAGAATGTGATGAAAAGTGTGAAGTAACAAGATAAAAGTATTTTTTTTTGTTTTATAGCCGCTAGTTTTTTTTCGAATATTGCATCATAATTCTGATTTCAAATGTACAATAAATTTCATAAATGATTCATTTGTTCATTTGACTTGGTAACAGTCACAGTTATTCAAAAGTTATAGTAATTCTATATACTTAGTAGTTGCTGGCAATACGAATATGGAGATGCAACACTGCAGGTGATTCCAAATTAGAATAGAACTTAATACATGTTTTGATTTCAGAGAAACAGAATTGTTATTTTAGTAATGAGCAGTTCATGTTACCGCAGTGCGACTTTGGTTTTGTTGACTAATATGTGAGATATATAAAAGGTGAAGGATGATTGTGAGTTAGTTTAGGGTACCGCAGAGAAATAAAGTATGAAACCATTTTCAAGTTATAATACGGAATGAACTTGAATAATATGAGTATGTATGAATTTCAGTTTGAATATGTGTAAGAAATATTTATTATGCAAAAGAAGTTCAGCTTAAAGAGAAGATAACTAATGTTTTTTTTTTAGTTTCAGGTCTAAGCTTTACAATTTATTAGTATTGAGAGTAAAAGCATTTTTTTAGATTAACTACAGTTAAAAATAATAATAAGTAATACATATGTGACCGACGGAACCACATATGTTAGTTTAATTCAAAAGTTTGTGTCGAGATTGCATTTACATTTATTTTACAGATTGCATTCAAGTCTATTATTAGAATTATAGTCTGACCAGCGGATATGGTCAACTTAGGAAACTTCATAAAAGTTAGATTTTGGTTTAGTGTTAGAAAGATATGCAAGGCATAGAATGGAAACGGAATGGAATGTAATGAAAAGTTAATCGTTTTGTTTGTGGAGACTACACTATTAGATAGGTGATTGATAAATAGATTTCGTTTGCAAGTTTTGAGTTATGTGAGTAGGCATTACATAGGAAAGTTGTATTTTTGTTTGGATTAGGGAATGTTGGTTATTGTTGTCGATAAGTAGGTAATTAAAGAATGAATATGATTTCTGTTAGGAAACATAAGAGAAGGTATGGAATGCACAGCATGTTACTCTAGGCCACAGAGTGAGTGAGTTGGGAATGTTTCGTTTGTTAAGTTTTCGAGAAAAGTTGGACTGATCATCCAATCTTTACAGAATGTCTTAAAATTCGAAGGATTCATATGGATTGTGTTTAAGTTATGTTTTAGTAGGATACGTGACTATTGGCGAGTCCGATGTGTCATTGTATAATCATCAAAGTCTCAAAGGTACAAGGTACAAGGCACGAATCCTTCGCTTCGATCATGACGTGAACGAGCTTCCTTTGTGAGAACGTTGGATATCGATGACCTTATAAGCTCTCGAGAAGGAGCAGGCTCAGGCAGGTAAACCTGGAGCCAGATAGTGATGGTATTGAAAAAAAAGAGTACCTTATGAATGACGTCGATAAATAAATAATGAAAGTACCTATATAAAGTGTAACATTAAATGAAATAAAACAGAGACTTCGATTGATAGCGATTGTTAAGGAAAAGCGAGTATATTTTTGTTAGTTTTGGAATGAAGATTTATATTTTTATTGGATGTGATGTTTTTCTTTTTTATGGATAAAGGAATAAAACGTAGTTTGTGATAAAGGAATAAGATTTGATAAAGTAAATAAATACGTGAAGAAAGGAAAAGGATACAGAAGGAATGAGAAATGTGTTTATATTTTGTTTAAAAGTTCAATGTGTTAAAAATATATCGTTCATGTCGTCAACCCTACACCTAAAACAGTTTGATATTTTAGTATTTCGTGTAATCTGTACTTAGTCGTTTCGTGTATTCAAATTTAGTTTTAGAAAATGTATAAACTGATATATTTTGTAGGTTTTCATTTATACTTTAGAAATAAATTAGAAACATTATATCGTTTTCTTGAAGTTATAAGTACTTACTTACGTATTTTTAATCAATGACAGTGTGTGGTTATTGTAATAATTAAAGGCTAATAGATAAAACAATTTATTTATGGTATTTACAAAATAGTTTCTAAAGAAGTATGTATTTTGAAAAAGATATTGTCTAATAATGTAATATTTATACAGATATTGAATTTAAAATTGTAATTTTTACACAAATTATTTATTTTATTGTTGTTTTAACGTTATTTTGATATTTTATGTGATATGAATTTTTATAAAAAATAATATGGATATTTTTTCATTAAAAAAAGGGGGAAGGTGTAGTGTATGCACACCTGAACCCTAATTATCTATAAATAGCCAACCTTATTTGTAACATTACGCATTATACAACTACACATTGAACCTGCAACGCGTATCATTTACCACCTATAGGCCCATCCTTACACTGGATGCTCTTCTTTTCTGGCCCGGGAGCATGTACGGTTCCGACGTCACCGCACATTTTCTCTACGCGGCATTTTAGCATTTTAGTTTTATTTCATTCAGTATTCATATAACCACGGCACTGCCGGCACGCGTGAACGAGTCACGCGTGCCGGCAGTTATATCAAGTTCCAAATATACCCAAATTTATCTAAATTACCTGTTATTCATCTCTCTATATCATATTCTAAAGAGTTCGTCCTACACCGTACAGTACCGAAGTAATTCGGAACTATACCGAACATCACAATGGCGAGATACCAATTTTTTACTCGAAACCAAGAAGATGGCGAATCTATCGACCAATATGTAATAGCCCTTCGACTGCTGAGTAAAAATAGTGAGTTCACAACGCTTGAAGATGGCCTGATAAGAGATCGCATCATATGTGGCATCCGAGGCACAGTTGTCAGGGACAGGCTGCTGCGGACGGATGAGTTGACGCTAGACAAAGCAATAAAAATATATCAAGTGGACGAAATGTCGAGCGATCACGGGCAGCGGCGCGTCGGCAGGGCTGGCGCAGGTGGACGCTCTGGGAGCGCGGGCGGCGGGCGGCAGCAGCGGCGGCGGCGCACGCAGGGGCTGGGCCCAGGGCGCAGGTGGCGGCGCTGGCACCGGGCGTCGGTGGCTGCCTGCCCAACATCGTAATCACGCTCGGGTTACATGTCAGGGATGCGGTGGTACCGAGTGCCTACCGGAACGATGTCCGGCGCGAAAAGTGAAGTGTTTTATGTGTGACAAAAGTGGACACTTTGCGAGAATGTGCAGGGGGAGGAGCCAGAAATATAGGCAGGTTTATAAAATTGACAGTTACGATAATGGTGAGGACAGTGATCGATGACTCGTTTTATTTTACCATGATCTCGACGGTACGTGGCAGGAAAAGTGCGGCAAACGACTGGTTTGAAACATTGCGATGTGAAAAGGGTGACGAAAAATTGACACCGGAGCGGATATGAATGTCTTATCTCTAGGAAGGTATTTATTGTTAGGATATGATCCGAAGTAAAAAATAGGGCATTAAACTTTATTCGTTCAGTGGCGATATAATTCCTATTAATGGGAAGTGCTATTTAAATTTCTATTACAAGAATAAAATGTTCAAACTAAACTTTGCCATTGCCGATATTTGCTGTCAAAGTGTATTGGGCCGACAGTCATGCGAGGTGTTAGGATTAGTAAAGCGAGTTCACTCTGTCAATTTTACAGATTATGACGACTTATTTCGGGGATTAGGATGTCTTCCGGGAAAACATCATATTATAATCAATCCGACAATTAAACCTGTTCTCAGTGCTGCTCGCAAAATACCTCTTGGTTTGCGGGTTCAATTATACACAGAATTAAGTAAGATGATCGAACTAGGGGTGATTAGGAAGGTGAGTCATCCAACACAATGGGTGAACGCACTAGTTGTGGCTACAAAGAAAAATGGAAGACTGCGTGTTTGTCTCGATCCGCGACTGCTTAACTTAGCTATACAACGAGCACATTTCCAGTTACCTACAATAACAGAAATGGCAGCACAGATACATAGTGCGCGGTACTTTTCCGTCCTAGATGCAAATTCAGGATTTTGGATGATACAAATAGATGATGAAAGTGCAGACCTTTGTACATTTTCAACTCCTTTCGGTCGTTATCAGTTCATAACACTACCTTACGGTATTAATAGCGCATCGGAAGTCTTTCACGAAAAAATTAGGCAGTTGTTGAAGGGTTTACAAGGAATAGATTCATTCATAGACGATGTGATTTGTTGGGGACGGACAAAAGACGAACACGACACGAGATTAGCTGCATTGTTACAGCGTGCGCGTGAAATAAACCTAAAGTTTAATAAAGAGAAATGTCAGATCTGCGTGGGGGAAGTCACATACTCATCAGGTCATGTGTTTAACAAAGACGGAATGAAACCCGATCCCAAAAAGATAGCTGCTATAAAAAATATGCTGGCACCAACTGATAGAAAATCATTAGAGAGATTTCTTGGTGCTGTCAATTATATTTCAAAATGTATACCTAATTACTCATCATGTATACGTCCCCTAACAGAGTTACTGAAAAAAGATGTATTTGGTGTTGGGAAAACGAGCAAAAGGTGGCTTTTGATAGTGTGCGTGAGCGGGTGTGTTGCGCGCCAGTGTGGCGCTGTCGACGTGGCGCGGCCAGTCGTGATGTCGGTGTACGCGAGCAGCGAGGCGCTGGGGGCCGTGCTCATGCAGGATGCTCGCCCGGTCGAGTACGCCTCGAGGACTATGCCGGAGACGCAACGTAGGTACGCACAGATAGAAAAAGAGCTCTTAGCTATTGTATTTGCATGTGAGAAATTTCACCAGTACGTACGTGTAAGGTAGTCGTAAATAAATCGTGGTGTCGAACAGTGGACAGCTCCGTTTTATTTATCAGTATTCCTGTAAATCCTGGATATTTCTCAGTGGCGACGAGATTTTACGAACCTACGTGTTTAGAAGGGCGAGAGAACAATTAAAAACAATGCCGATTGGAAAAATACGCGAGTTTAATGTGGAGTCGGACGATTGGAGGTAATACGTCGAGCGCGTAGAACAGTATTTTATTATGAAAAATATCGAAAGCAGTCTCCAAGTGCCTACTTTAGTGACAGTGATGGGTGCACAAAGCTATGAGTTACTCGTTAATTTGTGTACCCCAGACAAACCAACCACAAACACATTCAAACAAATAAGTGACATTATGAAACAACATCTCCAACCACGCCCGAGCATACTCGCGGAACGTTATAAATTTCATCAAAGGAAACAAACAGGAAGGGAATCTATGGCAGCGTTTGTGGCAGATCTGAAGAAGATGTCCAAAACGTGTGACTTCAAAACATGGCTGCAGGACAGCTTGCGCGATCAGATGGTGTGTGGATTGGCAAGCGAGACGATACGGCAACGATTATTTCCTGAAAAGGACCTCGATTTTGCGCGAGCATACAGCCTAGCAACGAGCATGGACGCGGCAGAGAAGGACGCAGCATTGGTGGAATGCAAGGATGGAGCTCAAGGAAGCAGGATCGCATGTCCACAAGCTGATTGTCAGGCGATGGCGGGTATGCAGAGATCAACTGGGGCGTCGACGTCGCGCGGGAAGGCGCGAGACGGCGGCGGCGTGGCATTCTCAGCGGTTGCTATTCGCGACCCGCGTTTCGGCCGCAAGTTATCATGTGGCGCTAGTGCACACGCAACTACAGTGCAGACAAGGTCATGTCGCGTATGTGGACTTGAACACGACACGTCATCGTGCAAATATGGTCGGTATATGTGCCGTATATGTAACCAAGAAGGACATTTGCGCCGGATGTGCCCGCGAGCGCAAACCCGGGGCTATTATAGTGCGAGACACAACTTTATGGATCAGGTGACTAGCAGGGGTGAGACAGGCCTAAGTCAGGACGATTCGTACAGTGAGGACAGTGACGAGGTAATTATCTTAACTATGAATCAAATAGCATTAGATCAATACCCCCCTATTTTGATTCCGGTCGTGGTGCAGATGGAATGTGACACGGGTAGCGCTGTATCGTGTTTAAGTTATGAATCATATAAAGATTGGTTTGCTAATGATCATAAAATAGAAAATTGTAAATTACTTCTAAGATATTGTAAGGTACATAGTTAGGTTCGATATTTGTCTATGCGATAATATTGTATACGGGCCTCTTTAGAGTGGGTGTTCACTTTGACACTGTTACGTAATTTGTAATTTTAAAAAGAAAGAGGCTTGGATGTGAAAAGTCAATGTGACACACTTCACCTTAGGCTTCGGCCAGCGACTGATCTAATTTATATAGTTAGGATTAGCTTAATGGCTATCGAGCCAATTTGATTCCATTTTATACAATTTGTAACCATATTCAAAAATAAAAGTTCAAATTCAAATTCATATATAAAAGTTTATAATTTCCTAGAAAATCTGTAGGGCTAGGAATTTCAAGTATAGGTAGTGCTGCGAGAAGTGCTGAGACATTACATTGGCGGAGGCGCCGAACGAACCGGAGATATAAGAAGACCGCTTCATAAGGAATAAGAGGTGACGTCATAAGAAGTGACGTAATAGAAGAGGATAGTGATCGTCGATCCAAACCTTGAATAATCGAGGAAGGATCGAAACTACATTGAAAGGAAGTATATTTCTGTACTTAAGTTTTTAATTTAGGAATTACCTCGACCTGCCAAGCGAGTGAAGAATTGAATAGAAAAATATTGTGGGAAGATTTTTATTGCAGCGGACATTTTGTGATTTTTTTTATTATGATGGAGGATTTGTCAACTTGTTTTTCGGGGAGTCCTCAGGAGTCCTTTGAAGACTTTTTAGAAGACTTCAGAGATGCTGCATCGAGGAAGAAATTTATATCGTCGGAGGAATTAAAATTATTATTTCCTTCGTATTTAAAAGGTGGAGCCTTATATTTTTTTAGGGAAATTAGGGGCAGTGCCCAGACATTTGAAGAGGTGGTGGATAAATTTAATGAGGAATTACGGAATACACGCGGAGAAATAGATTTAATAGATAAAGCAACTACTACCAAAGATAAATGTACAGAAACAGACCACAACGTCTATTATAGACCGGTGAAGCATGACGAACCAACGAGAAGAGAATGCAACTGTCCCACAATACACATATTTGGCGGAAAACAGTGCGTTAACTTAGCTGCGGACCTCATAGACACAAGACACGAGAACATGAAGACCAAATACAACATAAAATCAATCACAAAGTCCCATGCTCCTTGTGAAAACATATTAATGAACGTCAACCGTGACAATATTAGTGATAAGGATATTGTCATACTATCAGTCGGGGAACATGACCATAACCCCACTAAACTATCAGTGGAACTTAATATAAACACTTTAAAAGACTATCGGTGGTCGAGAGACCTAAAAGGTATTGTAGAAGCCTATAACATGGTATTTCATATCAATACACCAACAAGACTAAATTCATGTATTGACCATATAATAAGCAATATTACTGAGGCTCACGGTGAAACCCAACGCCTGGGACTATCAGACCACGACACCGCTCAATTTTTGTCTGTCCCTGTGACAAAAAAGAACAAACAACTCTGCTACTGGTATAATTGGAAAAGAGATTATGGAAAGGATAATATAATAAAATTTAAAGGTCTCTTAGATGGTCTATCCTGGAGTGAAGTTCTAAATACTACATACTTCGAACCAGCATTCAAGCTGTTCTACGATACGATTACCTTACTTTACAATTTGTGCTTCCCGATAACTAGAGTCAAGGTCAGACGAGATACAAATAGGAGTTCTAAATGGCTCACTAAAGGTATAAGGATATTGTTTAATATTTGTGCTTCGGAACGCACCTCCTCTTGTTGCGCGACTCGGAACGGAAACAGAACCGCAGCTGTCACTCGTACCGGAACGAGATGTAAAATTGGAGGTTATTTTTACTCTTGGTCTTGTCTCATCGGGAGAATAACATGGCGGTTCGGGCCCCGTGGCATTGATGGTATTTCGGTGTACCAATTATCATACAGGCATCGGGGATGGTCAGAGTGTAAATCTGCATCGTCGGGAAATAAGTAGATTCACGTCATCGGTTGAGTGATTTGTGTTGTGAAGCACATAGTCGTATCGGCGGCGACTCCACGTGCCGCCAGCAGCGCGCCGGCGACGGCGTCGGACAGCAACGGCAAGGGTTCGATCCCATCCCCCATACCAAAACTGTCTCCTCTCCCGCATTCCCCTGTCTCGAATCGAGCCTTCAATCTATCCTGTCTGCGGTGACAAGGTAATAACAAATTCATCAATTCTTTTCTCTCACGTGCGGGCAAAGGCACATCCCCCTCAGGATTCCACGCCGTTCGGTAGGCGTGGGAAATTAAACATTTTGGTAGCAGAGCGTGGTTTCCTAGTGGGAAATCATCGATTCACAGTGCAAGTTGCCTTTGTCACATTGTAGTTGGGAGAAAAGAATATCCCAGATTGGCTCAAGTCGGCAATGAGTCTGTGGTCGGTATACCACGATTAAAGTTCATTTTCGGTAAGTGAAAGTATAAGTGCCAATTTAGTTAACAGTTGTTATAAATTTGTAGTCGGAAACTACTGTTTGTGCGCATAAAGGATTGAACAGTCATTCTGCGAAGCCTAGATTGTATTGCTTGCGATAGAACGTCGGGTTCTATAGTCCTACAGTGTTATTTCGGTTTGCACAGCAGGGTCGGGCTATTTAAGGGGTATTAAGCTGATTTTGCTGACCTCAAAGGAAGTGTGGTTCCTATCGGAGGGGCCACTGCTAGAAAAATAGTTTTTTTTATAATAATCTTTTGTGTGTTATTTGTATTGTACCACATGGTGGCATTCTCTAATTGATTTAGAGTGTATATTATAAGGTGTATGTCCACAGGGCGACCATATTAAATATTGTTTATGATTTAATTGTTTAGTGGTTGCCTTGGGTTTTACAACTTAGTTTTAATTTCTGTGCCCAGCGCTGACGGGAAAGTGCTGGTATCTGGCTGTGCTTAGTTCGGCAGTGAAGCATAGGACCAGGAACAATTAAATCGGTAACCATGGCACCTTCGTCCTTGACGGTACTGCGATATGGTGTCCGTGAGGAGATGAGATGGCTCGCCCATACTCACAAGTATGTGGAGCGACCCGACATGGACGATGTCCTGCTCAAGTGTGTGGAGGACGCAATGACACGCGTCGGGAAGGTGTGTCGGCTGGCTGCCGAGGCTGAAGCCCTCGGGCTTACGGATGAGGCCTCGGTGGCTGCAGTGAGGCAGCTCTGCGTGGATGCTGACCAAGCGATGGAGTGCTTGGGCGACATCGAGCGTCGCGCCGAAAAAATTAAGCGGTCGCGTCGGGATGACCGCGGGGAGGGTAGCGGAGACCCCCCCCCCCTAAGGGTGTGGTTGGACGGCTTCCACACCTGGAGATTCCGGCCTTCGGTGGGGCATGCACGTTGAGAAAATTCATTTTTGAGCATCAAAAATTCGAAGAGTCTATACGAAATGACACTAGCGCAATATAACTGACTATATATCATATGAAATTTGAACTTTAATATTAATACTCTTTTATATTTATATATATTTATTTTGTACCTTTAATTAACCTGTTACCTACCATAAAGTCTGAATATTCATGTCTAACTATGTTTCTCTTTTAAAATGTTTTTCCTTCTGCCTGTGTTTATAAATGTTTACACAAAAGTGCACATTGTTGTGCGTGTTGTCACCCGTCGGTCACAACGGAAGACCAGCGCTGATTGTTCGCATTCAGCATATGCTGAGTTGAGGCCGGCTTGTGACAGGAAATATTCTTATGTACCTAGTTGTTCAATATTGACTCCTATTTTTGTTTCCTGTTACAAATAAACTTCTTTCTTTCTTTCTTTCTTTCTTTCAATTGATGAGTGGCCGGCATTCATCAATTTGTTCGATAGCCTGGTCCACGGTCGGGACGACCTGGACAGCGCCTACAAGTTGGCCCAGCTATTGATGGCACTGCGGGGTGAACCGAAGGATTTGGTCGGTCACCTAACGGTTACGGCGGGCAATTATGAGATTGCCCGGGTCATATTGTTTGACCGCTACCAACACAAAAGGCGGTTGGTTGATGCGCAGCTGGGGAAGCTGTTCAGCATCCCCAGAGTAACCCGGGATGTTGAGATCCGGGTACAGGTGCTCAAACCTGTGCTGGTGGCCACTAAGGCCCTTCAGAACCTTGGTCTGCCGGTAGACCAATGGTCATATATTGTGTTATATATGGTTTTGTCACGGTTGCCTGCAGCTGTTCAAGGTCGGTTTGAACAGCTGCATGGGGGCAGTAGCTCGGAACTGCCCACGCTCGTCCAATTAACGGAGTTTTTGGAGGGTGAATGCAGGCGATGCGACACCATGGATTCGGAGGCCAGTGTGCAGCGCCAAACCGCGCGGATGCGGGAGGGGCCGCGCCCCCCACCCCCACGGGAGGGTGGTCGGTCAAAACGATTTGGCGTTTTGAGTGCCGCGCCGTCGGGTGACGGCTGTGTGCACTGCGACAGTGCCGGTCATGAGGTGACCAGTTGCGCCAACTTTAAGGCGCTCGGTGTGGCTGCCCGCAGGAAGGTGGTCTTCCGCCACCGATTGTGTTTCTGTTGTTTGGGGCCGCACCCGCTGAGCGAGTGCTCACGGGCGTCCCCCTGTGAGGGCTGCGGTGGCAGGCACCACGTCGTGTTGTGCCTGAACCGGTCAGGCCCATCGGACGGTCACCAGGGCCGGACTCAGGTTGGTCGGTCACAGGGCCTAACCAGGGCCGGACCCAGTCCCCCTCCGGGCAACGGGAGTCACCAACGGGGTGACTGGGGTACCCGCGGACGGGACCCCCCCCCGAGGGGAAGGGGGCAGCGCGGGGGGTAACAGGCGGGACAGCCGGGGTTCGGTCGCCGCTGTCCAGGGTCAGCGAGGACTTCGGGCCGCTGGCTCACCGCGTGTTACGGGCGGGTGTCAGATGGCACCTATGAGTGGCGCGAAGGCTGGGAGCCCACCACCTTCTGCGCCACCCTGCCCGTCGCTCTGGGAGGCGAACAGTCGGATGTCGCCCCCATTCCTAGAGCGCCCCAGGTTGGATCCGCTCTCCCCCCTCCATCCACGGTGGCCACCGGGCACACCGTTCACAGTCCGGTATGGTCGGGTACCGGGAGAGCGAGGGGCCTATTATGCGGGTTGGGACCCCCTAATGTACATGCGGTCTGATATGCCACCGGTGGCATATCAGCAGCCGAGTTACCAGGCCGACGGGGGTCCCAGCGGGTTCGGATCCCGCGGAGGTTCCCGCTAGGGACACGCCGCCCACTTACAGGGTGCCGCCACTCCACAGACGGTCATGCTCCCCACCGCCTCGGTGATAGCGTGGAGTTCGGACAGCAAATCTTGTGTAGCACGAGCACTATTCTGCCGTCCTAACGAAGAGTGCAATAACTGGAGTTTTTGGCCAAACTGAGTTAGATACAGATTCGTAGTTAGCAGAACGAGCTCTATATTTGCTTCTTAGACAATTTTGTTGTATCTACAGCGTAAACAACTTTTTTAATAAGCATAACTGCAATATCTAACGCAATGATTGATGATTTCCTTACAAAAAACGGCATAACTCAAGTTATGCTTAGATTCATGTAAGGTTATGCAACATCACTAGCCATAAATGTAATAAGTATAGATATTGCTTTTCTAATATCTAAATCTCCTGAAAAATTTTCCTCATTTACTTGTTATAACTGCTATAAGTGTATTTATTGCTTTTATTGTTGGTAAAATTCCTCTTGTGCTCTCCTAATTTACTAGACATAAATGCAGTAAGTAAAGTTATTGCATTTTTAGTTATCACCACGAAGTTCATGAATATGGCCATTTACTAATCATAACTGCAATAACTTTAAGTTATTGCATTTATGTTAAGGATACTTAGTATTAAAAAATTAAAAGTCTACCTAATTAAAGGAAATAAATAAAGATATTGCATTTAACTCTAGGAAGATAGAGCAAAACAACCTAACAGTTCCACATAATTTTGCAATAAGTGTCAAAGTTATCGCGCTTATGCTTAGCAACGGACCTAATTGCGGGGAAGGGGGGTAAAGAGAATTTTGCGTGCGTCATTCCACGGCCACAGTGACATCGAGCCGGACGCATGTCGGACGACCGACCTCCCTGCTTTGCGACGAATTTGGCGCGGTAAGTTACGTATTAATTTACTTAAACCACAGATATCGAGAGATAGGTTAAGGGGCATGGCATGTGCGAACAAACCCTAACAAGACAGTCAGTTCATTCAAAATGTTCAATAGCCGCCGGGCGACCGCAGCGGAGAATTCATTTCCGCTGTGTGCAATACTTACATGCAAAAATAAAAGTGGGAATGTGAACTCCAAGAACGGCACAGTACTATTATCACTTGTTAGTCTCATTCCAACTAATATTTCTTCTTAAAACACAAGAAATAAACATTATTGCGAAAATAAATCTTTCACGAAAAATTCGTCACGTCACGTATTGATCATAAAAGTGACAATGTCATGTGGTTCTCGCTAGGTTTATTATCCATTGCTTGTTTTGTATCTGAAATTCACTGCGTATTGCCAAGCTAACACGAAATGGATATTTAACACTCATTTAAATACGAAAGTAAAGATGCATCGTGGTACGGAGGTGAACTGTTACACGCCTACTAGTGTACCTGCTGTAGTGTGCGTGTGTTCGGTCGACAGGCGCATGAGTCTGCATGACATCGCACTGACCAATAAAAGCGGAGAGATTGATGTACGAGTTGGTGTAGATGTGTGCGTGTTCCTAGTGTTCGGCGACACAGGTTCCGATACAAGCTTAGCGCTAAGGGCCTATCTCTCGATATCTGTGACCTAAACCCTATTTAGGGACGCGTTTTGACTCGCGGCGGGTTTTAGCTGCGCGCGAGTCGAGATACTAGAGTTCTTAGCACCGCGTTAATGCCCGCGTTTCGCCTACCTGCGCGCGAGCCGAACGACTCGCGCGTCGAACGCTTGCAATATCTTTTTGGTCATTGTCTTTGCTGAGTGCCGTGTAGATGTGCCTGCCATTTTATGCGCTGATCCTAGCGTGGCTAAGAAAAAGGGTTAACAAACTTGAATTTTTTTCCGATTGTTGTTATGAAAATAATATATAATTATAAGTTCAAGTTCATTTTTTTTTATTGACTATAAAATCATACAGATTGCTTAGTCAACGTCAACATAGTATTAATATTTTTGATATACTACCGCCCGTTCGGAAGTTGTGGGCTTAGGGATGGAGCAAAGAAGGGCAAGAAACTCCCCCGTACCTCTTTTAAAGTATGTAGGGCCTTAAAAATACAAATTTATGTATTTCTACTTAAGTCTAAGGAAATACAGCGAAGAGAGATGTACTGACTCAGTCCATCGCCCCGCCTATACACACTAACAATTATTTATTTTTCCATCTCAACACACGAGACTTCCGCATTCATCTCACTAGAGATATAAATATATATAGGAAATATTTCGATTTATTTCATTATCTTCCGTTTGGATCTTCGTACATTTATTCTTTATATTTGCTATTTCTATTTTAACATCTTTTTTTTATTACTTCTCTCGAATCTAACCTGATTTTTTATTACAGGTAACATAATGTCGAGAAGAGAAAAAATTATTGCTCTGGCGCTTTCAAAAAACAAATCTACAGAACCATCGATACCTCCGGCTGAAGCTGCCATCGTAAGTCCACAACTACAGTTATCAAGACATACGTTTGATACACATGCTGTAAAAAGTGCTATTGCGTCAGAATATGATAAGGGCTTGATGTGGTCACGTGCTTTCGATTACAAAGATTTCCCAACAGTATTTGAGAATGAAAATGAATACGTCAATTCTTATAAAGTGGTTCATGACCTGGACCTAACGCCATTTGATGTTCATGAGGAAACACCACCACGCACTCGTCTATCTTTGATATGTTATGAAGACCTTCCATCCTCCGGTGAAATGAAATGTCACACTACCAATGAATTTGGCGACTCCGATGATAGCGTGAAAGATAAGGATTATAATCCCAATTCTGTGGATTATAACTCAGATTCATCAAACGATTGTGATGAAACAAGATCAATTAGCATCATAGTTAATGCTGAAATACATCACAATGGCCTGCAGACGTCTGGTGATGCTGGTGGTGAAAATGACAACACGACTGGATGTTTCAATGCTGGATCTGATGTTATGGAAATTATTGAAATGATAGAAATTGAAAATATGGAGACATAAATTCAAATTGCTGAGACTGATAAGACTTTACGTAAAAGAGGCGATGCTGAAATAGAAAAAAAAATACAAAGAATAAAAGTACGAAGAGTCAAACGGAAGATAATGAAATTATAGAGGCAGCACATGAAAGAGGCGATATTGAGACAGAAATAGGATATTTAGAGAGGGAATGTTCACGGATTCAAACGGAAGAGACTGATATAATAGAAACGGCAAATGAAAATTATGATATTGAAATACCATCTGAATTACATGTGAGTGAAAAAGAATTCACTAAATCAGGCTTGCCACGGAAAAGGCGTAAATTCATCAAACCACTTTCTGAACGGAAGATGGTAAAGAAAGAAACGGATGATAACAAATTATTACTGAAACCACCATGTCAAAATTGCCGCAAAAAGTGCGTAACTCTAATTAACGAAGAAATAAGAAAACAAATACATGAAAAATACCGTAACTTGTGCTGGGAATCGAGAGGCCTTTTCATCAAAGCCTACGTAGAGCCCCAAAATATTAAGACACGCTCAACACAGAACGAAAACACAAAAAGAAAGCGAGATGTTTCTTATACATATTATTTTCATAACAACAATCGGGAAAAAGTTCAAGTTTGTAAAACCTTTTTCTTAACCACGCTAGGATACAACTCTACAAATGGCAGACACATCTACACGGCACTCAGCAAAGACATTGATGACCAAAAAGATAAAAGAGGAACTTATAAACGCACAGATATCATAGACAAAGAAGTCATCAAAGACCATATTAACACTTTTAATCCGACTATTTCGCACTACCGTCGTGAACACGCCCCCAATAGACTATATCTCCCAAGTGACATAAATATTACAATGATGCATGAATCCTTCAAAAAAACAAATCCTGATTTTGTAGTTTCTCTGGAGACATATCGCAAAGTCGTAACCGATATGAATATATCCTTTGCCCATCTCGGAAATGAAGAATGTGATGTATGCGCCTTGTTTAAATCACAGGAAGCATGTTCTCAAGAAAGTTGTGCTCAAGACGGTTGTGAGATTTGTAATCAAAACACTGCATACAAAAAACATAAGGTGCGGTACAGAGAAACCAGAAAAGAATATAAAAATGATATGGTTCATCTATATCATATTCTAATGAGTGTGTTTACTTTTCTGTGGACTTGCAGAAAGTGATAATGCTTCCCAGAATGGAGCAATATAAATCTGGATTTTTTTGTCCACGTATCATTGCTTTCAACGAAAGCTTTGTTCCACTTGGAGGTGTCAGTGGTTCAAATGTTCCCTATGCAGTACTCTGGAATAAAACAGTCGCTGGGCGTCACCAAGAAGAAATAATATCGGCCTACAGGTCATTCATTATATATCAACGTGATGTGAAACACTTTGTGCTATGGGTCGACAACTGTTCGGCCCAAAACAAAAATTGGGCGTTCTTATGTTTTCTGGTCAATATCATCAACTCTGACCTTGTGTCTGCTGAAACCATAACAACGAAATATTTTGAACCTGGGCACAGTTACATGTCAGCAGACAATTTCCACCACCAAGTGGAAATGTCTTTAAAAAAGAAAAATAAAGCTTACGACTTTAATGACTTCGTAGATGCCGTACATAACTCCAATTCAAAAAAGAATGCTGTAAAAGTAATGTCGGTATCTGACTTTTACCAATACGAAGATCATTCCTCACAACATAAGCTGAAAAATATGTCACCGAGAGTATATCTAAAAGATATCATGGCAGTAAAGGCCCAAAGAGGAGAATACGTTATAAAATACAAAGAAAGTCATGATGCGGATGTTTGGAAAGAACTTGATTTCCTTCAAGTCAAAATAAAAAGAAATGCATGTTTCCCAAATTTTGTGGCCAGGAGTTCATCACGAGGAATCACCCAAGATCGAAAACAAAAAACATTGGTGCCTTTGATGCCTAAAACACGAAGAAACTTTTGGTTAAATTTACCAGAAAGTACCCAGCCTTCAAACATCGATTAAATATTTCATACAACAGATAGCTTTATATGCCCGACTGATAAAAACAACTTTACTGTAGTAATTTAAGTATGTGATTTTAAAGACAATTTTTACCGTGATAATAATGATTATTAATTATAAGTTACTAGAAGTAGTTATTATGTCCTGTGTCGTATTTGATTTTTAAAGATTTATGTTGAATATTACAATTACAATTAACAGGTAGCTTTATATGCCCGACTGATAAAAACAACTTTACTGATCTCTTGGTGTGGCTTAGTCTGTGCTGTGAGAAAACTTTACTTGTAGGCAATAAATTATTATAATAATAGTAATTTAAGTATGTGATTTTGAAGACAATTTTTACCGTGATAATAATGATTATTAATCATAAGTTACTAGAAGTAGTTATTATGTCCTGTGTCGTATTTGATTTTTAAAGATATATGTTGAATATTACAATTACAATTATAATTATTTTTGGTATGATCTCTCAGATGTTAATTTCAATGTCGATTGAAAAACAATAAACATATTTTTATAAATTGGCAATGTTTTTTATTTTATTTAAACTTGATTCAAACACATACATTGCAAATTAAACGGATTAATCTAACAAAGTAGAATGTTTCACCTAAAATAAAACCGCAATAACTAAGGTTAACTGCAATATTTCACCTTGCAAAACCGCAATAACTAAGGTAGTTATTGCACTTAAGATTAGTACATATAGAGAAGCTAACTTACTCTTACTTCATAAAAATGCAATACCATGCTTTCCTTAGAATAAGTGTAATAAGTAGGAGAGTTATTGCGGTTATGTCTAGGAAATATATATTATTTTACTGTGTTATCCTAAACATAAGTGCAAATTCCAGTTTTTAATTAACTTATTGCCTTAATTTAAAAAACAGGGTACTACATAATAATCTTTTCCATGTTATTTATATTCCAGTCAAAGTTTCAAGTCGATAGCATGCATACTTATGGAGATACAATCAAAACAAGATAGAAAAGTTTAAACACGTTTTTCTCAAAAGTAGCTTAGACCGAGTTATTGCACTCTTCGTTAGGACGGCAGTATTGGACTCGGGGGCCCAGGGGTGCTTAGTCTCGTGCAACCTTGTAAGACGGTTGGGCATTTCGGTAAGGGAGTACCCACATTCCATTCGGGGAATTGGGAACACGGAAGTCGGTTCCGTTAAGGGAGTATGTCGGATTGCTCTCTCGTCACGGGTGGATTCATCGGTGAATCTGACGGTCACGGCATTAGTCATGCCTAATGTGATGGGCTCACACCCTCACGTACGGTTGTCGCCCTCGGTGCGACAGTTGGTCGCTGGGTTGTCACTGGCTGACCCGGAGTTCGATATTCCGGGCCCAGTAGACATTTTATTGGGTGTCGATGCCTTGGGATACCTGTTAGTGCCAGGTGTCCACGTGTTGCAGGCGACTGGTCTGGTTTCGGTCAACACCAGACTGGGCCATGCGGTAATGGGTCCGGTCATGCCGGCTGCCCCACGCCTAGCGACTCGTAGTCCCTAGTTCGGTTCTGTAGTCTCGGAGGTGATACAGAAGTTTTGGGAGGTGGAGGAACCACCTACGGTACGCCGGTTGGACCCGGTTGAAGAAGAGTGTGAACAGTTTTATCGGAACAATACTGGTCGCCTTCGGTCAGGTCGATTTCTCACACGTCTTCCATTTCGGAGTGATCGCCCACCGCTGGACAGTTCACACCATGCAGCCGAGACGCGGCTTCTGTCGATGGAACGACGCATGAAGCGTGACGGGATTTTCCGGCAGAAGTACGTCGACTTCATGCGGGAATACGAGTCGCTCGGCCACATGTCGGTTTCGGGTATCGACTGGAAGCGTGAAGACCACTGCTTCCTGCCTCATCACGCGGTCTTGAGGACCCCGGAGGGCAAAATACGGGTAGTGTTCGATGGATCGGCATCAACATCTAACGGCATGAACCTGAACCAGTGTTTGCATTCAGGGCCGAAGTTGAATCATGACATCGCGGATGTTATCACACGGTTCCGTCGACACAATGTTGTGGTTGTAGCTGACATCCGGATGATGTTTAGACAGACGGTCGTTCACGCTGACGATAGACGGTATCAGCTGATACTGTGGCGAGAGAGCCCAGATCAGCCCATCAGGGTGTACGAGCTGAACACCAAAACGTACGGGCTACGGTCTAGTCCTTATTTGGCGATTCGCACTCTGCGGGAGTTAGCGGATCGAGAACGGTTAAACTTCCCTAGAGGAGCAGCGATCCTGGAGCAGGATCTCTACGTGGACGATATCTGTACCGGTGCAGATTCCGTAGAGGAGGCGCTCGCTCGACGGGACGAGCTAGTTGAGCTCTTACGGGGTGGAGGTTACGAGCTCCTGTTAGACCACAGAGCATGATCACCCTTAAAAGTTAGTTGTAGGGCCAGCTTTGAATCACGTTGGTCACATTAATTATTTTATCTTTTTACCATTGGCTTAAGTCGTTTATTAATTAATGTTATAAATATCGTACCGGCATTACTAAATGGCAGTACGATATTTAAACATCTCGCTTAGTCATTTCAGGCATGACTCATCGCTCACCGTTCATGCGATCAGTAATAAGACCGAGCCTATATAAAGGGAGTTTGCCTACAGCTCGGGCACTGGAGTGTTTCGACCGTCGCGCACACGGACCTATAGTGATCGCCGTTCCACCGCAGTTCGCACGCCACTTCGTAGAAAGCGGACGTGCGCAACACGTGCCCGTGCGCGTCGCGACTTCGCCGTCGCGAGTGAGCTGCACGGAGGGGATTATCTGCTAGGAACGGACGCCGGCTTCGCCTAAGGTCGTGCCTGGTAGGTACCCTTTCGGGCAGCCAACTCGTCCATAGCCCGCCGCTATGGACGAGCCTAAAAGCCCTTCTAAGGGCTAGTGTCAGTGACAGTGACAGTGAAAGTGTCAGTGTCAGTGAAAGTGACCGCCAAGCCGATGTGACAGGCAGCCCGCCGCTGGGGATCACCCCGCGCCGTAGTCGCCTCACCACATCGGCATCCCTGGACCGCCTGCTCCCCGTCTCAACGTCGACGGAATATGGGTCCCCATTGGTGCGCCGCCCGGTTTCGCCGAGAGCGGAGCTTGAGTTGGACGGATTATATTTAATCCGGGCCGCTCAAGCCAAACTATTCTCGCCGGGACTGTTACGCGCCATGGAGGCCTACATCGCCGATAGCCGCGCGGCCCTGGAGGGTACGCCTGCGGCTAGCATCGGCGAAGAAACCCTCGACGCGAGACTGCTAGAGCAGGCGCGTGAGCAGCCGCTTATCCTGCCGCCCCCGCCCCGTGGGATGAGGCGGGCGCGCAGTGAAAGCCCGTCAGACGAACTGCTACGGGGTAGTGGGAAGCGGGCCTTGCTCGCTGACTCACCGTCCCCGCCGCCCCGCCCGCCTGCACCCAGGAAGATCGGACTGGACATGCCGAGGTTGTCGCCCCTGCTGGGCGAGCCCCAGGCATCCGGGTCTGGCGCCGCCGCCCCTGGACCGACCGCCGCGTGTGAAATAGACAGTGAGAGTGCTACAACACAAATGACAGGTACGAGTGTTTCACCTATTAAGTGCTCTCCCGCAGTGTCGTTTGCCGCGACGGCCGCGACCGCAATTCCCGTGTCTGGGGCACCGCGCCCCAGCACCGCGCCCCCCCCCCCCCGACCAGTGAGGCACCCGGTGCCGCCAACCGCGCGTCCGCCCGCCCCGTCGGCGACCACGTCGCGAGTGCCCGCCCGCCCCACGCGCTCCGCCGCTGCGCCCGCGATAGTGCCCGCCCGCCCTACGCGCCCCGCCGCCGCGCCCGCGAACCCGCCCACCGCCGCGACTGTGCCCGCCCGCCCTACGCGCCCCGCCGCTGTGCCTGCGAACCCGCACGCCGCCGCACCCGCGAAAGGGCCCGCCCGCCCAATGCCGCCCGCCCGCCCAACGCCGCCTGCCGCTGCCGCCGCCCAAACCGCAGCCGCGGTCGCCACCACCACCGCCGCCCCGTCGGGAGGCGCTGCGCCACAGCAGCCCCGCCAGCCACGCTATCCGCCCCTTATTGTGGAGGTCCTCCCCAACTGGGCCGACCACTTCAGGGCGATAGCCAGCGAGCTCGGCCGGGCTCCCAGCGCGCGCGCCTACCAAAATACGGACGACATCCCCGTCGGGCCGGGTGCCCAGCTGGCACTCTTCGCCGACGACGCTGCCTACTACGCGTCGTCGATCCCTGGACATCTTGCCCGACTGGCTCGCCAAGTGGCGGTTGTCCGTCAACGTTGGGAAGACGCAGGCGCTCATCACAGGCCAGTCCCCCCTTCCACCACCACTCCAGCTCCAAGGACAGGACATCGCGTGGTCTCCGCAGGTGAAGTACCTGGGAGTGACCATCGATCGCCGGCTCACCATGAAGCAACATGTCGACAACGTCGTCAACCAGGTCAAGGTGGCACGCGCCAAGCTGCGTCCACTTCTCGACTCCAGCCTCCCTCTGAGGGCGAAGCTCGGGATCTACAAGTGCTACGTGAGATCCCGCCTCACCTGCGCGGCCCCGGCATGGTACGCCCTGTGCTCGGAGACGAACAAACGGAGACTCCGAGCCCAAGAGGACCTCTCTTTGCGTACCATCGTCGACGCCCCCCGCTACGTGAGGAATGCGACGATCCAGAGGGACCTCAGATGGGAAACAGTGGACCAGTTTGTCCAGAGGCTGGCGAAGGGCATGTTCGCGCGTGCGGATACTTCACAACATCCGCATATCCGCAACATGGCACCGTACCACGCGCGCCCGCCCGACCGCCGCCGCCTGCCACGCGACCTGGTTGCCTAGCCGGCGATCATCCAAAGGAACACCCCAAGTGAGAAGATCTCCACCGCCCGCGAGGGCCCCCCGATGACCTGTCCATAGGAGTGGACAGAGGCGCTTCTTCAGGAAGAGATCCGATGATCTGACCCTGACTCCCCACGCCCCAGAATGGGTGCGTGAGAAGATTCGGGCATTCTGTGTCGAACAGTCGAAGTGTGCGGACGTGAGCCAAGCACGTCTTGAGTTTATAGTGAACATTGTGAAATTTAGGAGATAATTAATAAAACGTAAGGACTTCACAAGTGAGTTTGATTCCGCTCCAACAACTCAGAAAGTGGGACACGAACAGAATTTTTTTAAACATTCATACCACGTCCACGCTGAAAACGTAAGTCTTGAAACCAATTAACTTTTATATTTGTATAGGATTGCACGAAAAAAATATTTTTTTTTCTCTTCTTTATATCCTTTTCTCACTGTGCTGAAATATTTATCATGTGTTACGTACGGCACATTGCAATTAAAACTTCTAACCAAACTTTGTGTGCTATATTGAATTCAGCAAACATCGTAGGATGTTTTAAGGAAAAAAAATACTCAGTTCAACTAGTTTAGTTCATAGAGGATAAACATACTGTACTGTAGGGCAGTCCTACGACTTGTTTTTAACTTGGATCAAATAAATTTATTTCGTGTTTTAAGTCAATGTTTTCATAAACATTATTACAAACTTTTCGCAACATAATTACTACAAGTTACTATCAACAGGCACATTATTTTCCTAAAAGCAGTATTATGCAAAGTTGGTGAGTCAAATAACAATAGAACTTGGTTTATTACCTTGGTGAAATAGTCATTGCCAATACCAATTACTATGCAGTACACATTCTCATTTATACCTGAACATTAAGTAAATCCAAATAATGATAATTGATATCAGAGCCACGACAATTAATTATAGTTGGAGAAATATATCAACAAAAATACAAAGACGAAACGCAATCACAAAGGATAAATACCTGAATATACAGCAATACCAGTCGTACGATGTCATTTCACTTCTCTTCGAATTCATTTATACAACTACAATCTCACCACAATCTCATTCACTACCAAGTATTCAGGATGCATTAAAGTCAATACTCAACATCGCTACAAAATTTGAAAACAAAACGGTACTTTTCATAATTTTGATCAATCACAGATACGCACTTCACACTACACTGTATAATACAACCATGTCTTTACACCAAGCTTTCACAAGACAACTCGTCTCTTGCTGCCTCGTTATCATTAGGATTTGATTTCAAAAACTAAACCAAAGCAGATGGGTAGATCGTTTCAATTGAGTCAACAAAGAGGCACGCATCTACGAAGACTCTTACGAATATTACATAACATAACATCACACCTTTTTCACATCCGGGGTGGCAGAGGCACAACTGACTCGGTCAGTTATTCAATGCTTCATGGATCTATGGAGTAATGAAGGTTTCCTCACGGTGTTTTTCATCACCGTTAGAACGTCCGTATAATGTACTACTTAAAATAAATTATCTCATTGGTACATGGTCAGGAATCGAACCTGCAACTCCTGTGTGATAAGCAAGTGTGAAAGTCATTAGTCCACGGAGCTCTTATAGCGATAATGTTTTAACAGCTCAAGTATATTTGTATGTAGATAAAATATTATATATAATATCAACACTACAACATTCCATTCTCGCAATTAGGTAGCCCCATCGTAAGCGATGAATACAGAAGAAACGTATTATCATGTATAAGAAAATTGGAGTCACATACTTACATTATAACACAAAATCAGTATCAAATTACACTCACAAAAATATTTACTAGATTAGGTAGCATATTTACAACAAAGTTACACCTTATTAAGATATTCTAGTTATAATATAACACTTGATGGAAGTTTCAGATAAAAAAATAATAATATATGGACATTATGGATGGTGATGAAGGAACTAGTCACATGTTTGCCCACGATAATAGGATGAGTGACGGAAATAAGTCAAATGATGAAACAGGTCACAGGTATGCCCAAGATAAAGGGATGAGTGACGGAATCAATCCCGAAGGAGGGGCAAGTCACAGGTTTGCCCGAGGTAATGGGATGAGTGACAAAAATAACTCGGAAGCGGAAACATGTCACAGGTATGCCCACAATGAAGGGATGAGTGACGGAATCAATCCCGAAGGAGGGACAAGTCACAGGTTTGCCCAAGGCAATGGGTTGAGTGACAGGATTGGACGCAAGGATGAAGGAAGGCAAAGTAGGAGCCGTAAAAGGAAAAACTACCAATCTCGCAGTAGGAGCAGCAGTTCTGATGAGGAAGTCAGTCACAGGATAAGGAAGGTGTCGCGGAAAAATATAGGTGACCAACAATTATATAGTGTCGATTCTCGTGCCAAGTCACCGATACTCACAAGTTTGCCTGTAAAAGGATTTAATTTTAATACAGAGACAAGTACAAATGATATATTGCATAAATTTATAAGTATATTGCACGATGTCAAAAGCTGAGGAAAACCAAGAATCTCGTTCAATCAAAACGTGATACCAGAATTCGATCCGACGATAAAGAACCAAACAATTTTGACCTGGCTTACCAAAGTAGAGGAATGCGCAGAAATATATGGATGGGAAGAAAAAGAAATTATACACTACGCATTACCAAAATTGACAGGAGTTGCCAAAGATTGGTATCAGGGTTTACCGACATTACTATATTCATGGTCTGAATGGAAAAAGAAGTTACTAGAATCATTCCCATGTCGCGATGACTACGCTGAGCTTTTGACTGAAATGCTCTCTTTAAATGTTAAGTATGGAGATCCGTTGGAGCAGTATTATTATGCGAAGGTTAACCTACTGAACAGATGTAAAATATATGGGAGACAGGCCATAGATTGCATTTTGTATGGGGTGGAGGACAGAGCAATTAAAGTAAGAGCACAAGCAGCAAACTTCAAGGAACCAGAACAGGTACTGAAGTACTTTAGGACTGTTAAAGTCGGGCAAACAAGGGAAGCAATAAATAAACAAAAACAAGAAGTAACCAAATTCAAATTTGACAGGAGAAAGCCCTACACTACATCCTAAAATGTTTTAATTGCAATGAAATCGGACACCCAAGTTTTCGCTGCGACAAAGACATAAAAAAATGTACCTTTTGTGATCGTTTGGGGCATAAAGTTGAGAGTTATTTTCAAAAAAATGAACGCTCAGAACCAGAAACCAAGAACATATTGCAAGAAAAAAAAACACCATTAATGAAAAACACGTCTCGGAATTAACTATCCCCGATAATGCGAACGATAAATATATGATGAATATCAAAATAAACAATGTCACCGTATCATCACACGTGGATCTAGGGAGTCAATGCTCATTGATTAACCTTTCCAAGACTAATGAATTAAGTCTCGTAATCACCAAACACGGTGATTTTCCAACACTAAGGGGAATAGGTGCAAGTATAGTTAAGCCGATAGGTTCTGTCAACGTACTAGTAGAGGTACAGGGAATACAAGAAATGATACAAATGTATGTCGTTGATGATTATGTCATAAACCGTCCGGTACTCCTAGGCCATTCATTTACGGAAAAACCAAATATAATTATGACAAAGACACCGAGCGAAATAATGTTTAAAAAGATACTGCATAAAAAAGTCCATTTAGTAATTGATGTTGCAGTAACTGTAGGATGAAATGCTATTCAGGCGATATCAGTCAAATGTGATGATATAAATGGCGGTAGTGTATATATCGATGGATCAATAAGGGGATCAGACGGAAATGAATATTACCTTTTACCTGGCGAATATACAATTAACAATGGTCACGGGATACTCATGGTTTACAATATGACTCCTAAACCGATAATGTTAGATGTCAATACTCTAGTAACGCGAGCAGTACGTATAGAGGCAACACCACCAAACTATACTAAAGAGGTGTCCAGCGTCTGCATCAGTGAATCTGAGGAAGATGATATAAAAATAAAACATGCCAATTTACAAGAACATGAACGAAAACAACTCAAGGCATTGTTAACACAATATAATGATTGCTTTTCATCAGGACTAACTGATCTCGGATTCACGGAAGCAGGGGAAATGAAAATAGAACTGATAGATTCAGAACCCGTAGTCTATCGTCCTTATCGAATGTCAATAAGTGAGCGAAATTTAGTTAGAGACATGGTAAAAGATATGATGGATAGTGAAATAATAAGGGAATCGTGTTCTCAGTACGCAAGTCCAATCATTCTTGTACAAAAGAAAACAGGAGAAAAACGCTTATGCGTTGATTACAGAGCCTTGAACAGAAAGACTAAAAAGGATCACTACCCTATACCCCGCTTGGAATACCAGTTGGACATGCTCGCTGGGAACACACTATTCACTTCTTTGGACATGGCATCGGGCTATTACCAAATCCCGGTTTCTAAAGAATCAAAAGATAAAACTGCCTTTGTGACACCCGACGGCCAGTATGAATACAATCGCATGCCCTTCGGACTTGTCAACGCACCATCAGTGTTCCAAAGGACTATTAATAAGATACTTTCCGAAGCCAAAATAAAATATGCAATTGTGTACATGGATGACATTTTGATTCCAGCAAAAAACTTTTCTGAGGGTATGCAGAGGCTGGAAAATGTTTTATGTCTTATAAGAAAAGGAGGATTGACTCTTTAAGTTGAGTAAGTGCAATTTTTTTCAAGACACAATAGACTTTTTGGGGTTTGAAGTGAGCGCAACTGGAATCAGACCAGGAAGTAAGAAAACAGATGCAGTGTCAAAATTTACAGAACCCAAAAACGTACACGAAATCAGACAATTTCTTGGTTTATCAGGATTCTTTAGACGATTCATTAAAAACTACGCACTTATTGCTTCACCATTAAATAAACTACTGAAAAATGGCCAGAAATGGATTTGGGAAGATGAACAACAACAAGCCTTTCAAAATTTAAAGAATCTACTCGTAGAAAGGCCTTTATTAGCATTGTATGACCCAAATGCCAAAATTGAGCTACACACAGACGCAAGCAAGGACGGTTTGGCTGGTATATTGCTCCAATATAACTCTGATCAGGTCCTTCAACCGGTATCTTACTTTAGTCGAAAAACTAATGAAAATGAACGCAAATTACATTCGTATGAACTAGAGACACTCGCCGTAGTAGCATCTTTAAACAGGTTTCGAGTATATTTGATAGGTATCCCATTTACAATAGTTACAGACTGTAATGCACTCAGGGCAAAACTGACCAAAAGAGACCTTATTCCGCGAATAGCCAGATGGTGGGTTCAGCTACAAGAATTTGATTGCAGTATTGAATATAGACCAGGTGTAAAGATGGCACATGCTGACGCACTAAGCCGAAACCCAATTACGACTATGGAACCTGAACTACATGTTTTGGACGTACTCGTTGTAAACCATTCTGAAGAAGATTGGATTGCAACGGTACAATCAGCAGACGATGAGATTCGACACATCAAAGAACAACTACGCGATCAAAATTCAGAAAACAACAAAGAAATAAAAAAGAACTATAAAATAAAGCATAACCGTTTATATCGTATAGTAGGGGATGAAATAAAATGGGTGGTCCCTAAAGGAGTCAGATGGCAAGTGATCAAAAGAAACCACGATGATGTTGGCCACTTTGGTTTCGAGAAAACACTACAACGGATTCAAAAACATTTTTGGTTTGCCAAAATGCGACGGATGGTGAAAAAGTACGTAGCATCGTGTCTTGAATGTGCTCATCATAAAGCAGCAGGTGGAAAGCATGAAGGTCAACTACACCCCATCGAGAAAATAAACAAGCCATTTCACACCATTCACGCCGACCACCTGGGGCCGTTCGTGAAAAGCAAAGTTGGTAACTGCTATCTACTTGCACTGGTCGACGGATTTACAAAATACGTAAATATAACACCGGTTAAAAATACACAAACGACAACTACAATAAAGACAATAAAAGAGCACATCAGCTATTTCGGGGTACCATCACGTTTAATAACTGATAAAGGGTCATGCTTTACAAGTTATGCATTTAAAGATTTTACACAAAAAAATGGAATAAAACATATTATCAATGCAGTAGCAACACCTAGAGCCAACGGACAAGTTGAAAGGTTCAACCGCACAATTCTTGATGCACTATCAACATCCTCACATGGCGGTAACGACAAATCATGGGATGAACATGTTCATGATATTCAAGTCGGTATGAATACAAATGTTCACAAAACTACAAAAAAAAGCCCTTCAGAATTACTGTTTGGTTTCAACATTACACCAAGATCAGAGGGGATTTTAAGCGCGGTAGTCAACGATGTTACAGCTGTCACAACAACAGAGAAGTTAATAAACATTAGGCAAAAATTTAGTGATAGAATTCAAGAACAACAGAAAAAAGACATTATAGCCTTTAACAAATGTAGAAAAATTGGAAAGACCTATGCAGTACATGATTTAATAAGAGTTGAAAGACAGGCACCTCACGATGGTAAATCACAGAAATTAGTGACCAAATATCAAGGACCTTATCGCATAATAAAACTGCTACCAAATGAAAGGTTTGTGATTGAAGATACACCTATGACTCGAAAAAATAGTCGTAGATATGAAGGCATTGTATCAATAGATTGTACGGACGGACAAACAGCCGGATGGAACGGACGGGCAACCGGACGGCACGAACTGTAATCATTTTATGTTCGAATTTAGATTTATTTTGCTGTTTCTTTATTTTATTTTTTGTTTGTGCTGCCCGCCAACGTCTCATTCTATTGTTATATCGTATTTATTTCCATACTGTACTCATGTAAACCCAGGGTATGGCTGGGTTCGGGCTTTCTGTTTTTTAGATTGTTGAGAATTTAGATACTTTTAATTTTTTGTGATTTTAGTAGGTTTAATTGTATTTATTTTATTATTTATTTATTATATTGTTGGAGGGAAGATTAATAGTAGAGGGGAGAGACTATAAAAGGCGATGCCCCGCCGGTACCGCCACATTCTCGCTTCGTTTTTCGTGCTATTAGGTCGTCACTCTGCCGGTTTTGTTATCGATTTTAGTGTTAACGTAATTGTGAGGTTATAGTGTTGTGTGTTCATTTTGTGATTGCTTTACTTGGTTTGTAATAATTTCTAATTTGGTCGTTTGGATGAACTGTTAAATGGTGTAAATTAAATTGTTGTCAAATAATTCTATTTTGAGTTGAATTTCCTTAGGTAGTAGTGATTAAATTTTTTTAAAAAAATCACTTCTGGTCTTATTTCCAAGATCAGAAGTGGGATTCGAAATCTTTTGCCCACTTGCTTAGTTTTACATGTGATTTTATCGGATTATGATTTGAATAACCATTTAACTTCATCTACCCTCGATTTCGTTATTTTTTATTTTTACTTGCTAACGCGTGCGAGTGTGGATTGCAAGTCGTCGTTGTCGTCAAGGGTGAGTCCTCCTTTTTTTTCCCTCCATTTATTTTTGTGGCAGTTAGTTTGTATTCTCGTGATTTGTGTGTGATTTTCTTCTGTACTTACCTCAAGTACTCTAAATTCAAAGTTATTGTTCGAATCCTTGTAAATTAGAATGTCGGATCACGGGCGTGGTCGCAGTGTGACCCGCCGTGATAGTCGTAGCCCGTATCGCGACGATGATCGTCGCAATAGTCGCGACCGACGTGATAGTAGGCGCCGTGAACGGTCTTCTGAGATGGAAGCTCTAATGCTTCGTCTTAGGATGTTAGAAGAAAAGGTTAGGGCTTCGTCCGCGTCGGTTTGTCCTAATGTACAAGTGGTTCGTTCGAGAAATCGAGATAAGAGTCGAGATAGGTCACCACCGCGGCGTCAGCGAACATCGTCACGTTCGCGTGCATGTCTCCCGTCGCCAGCGCGGTCTACGCGTACGTTAGTGTCGCCAAGTAGGCGCAAGTCGCGGTCAAGGGATAGGTGCGTGTCTACTCCTCGCGATCGAAGTCAGAGACACTCACAGGATTGGCTCATATCGCCTACCCGTGGTCCGTCGCGTTTGCACTACAGATCTAGATCGCCACCTCGCGATTCGGAACGTAATTCGAAAAATCCAAGGTCAACCCCGGAACGTTCGTCGGTTACCGATCGCATTGTGGATGCGATCCGTTCTATTAATTATGCGGGTAGGTCAAGCCAACATTTTTATATTTCGAATTTCGATCCGAATTTGCACAATTTTGATGATTGGTGTGCGGAAGTGGATCGTGCAAAATCATGTAACAAGTGGAATGACTATGAATGCCTTTCGCGTATCGGCAACTGTCTTAAGGGTGACGCACGATCATGGTTAAACGAGTGGGTGTCAAGTGATCGTTCCTGGACAAACTTTAAGAAGGAGTTTAAGCCGTTATGCCCGAAGACACCTGATATCGCGAATATTTTGGCCGAGGTTATTAATACGAATTCTGACGAGTACCCTACATATGCGGATTATGCACGCCGGGCATTGCTTCGGTTACGTATAGTGCGGGGTCTTAGTGACGAGTTAATTTCAGCAATAATTATACGCGGCATTAGTGATCCGAATATTCGAGCGTCGGCAACTAATGCAAAATTAATGCCAAATGATTTAATTGAATTTTTCTCGATTTATGTTAAGCCTGCTTTTCGGATTCTCAAGGGGTTGGGTAGCCAGGAAGTAGAAAGTACGTCTTATGTAAGATTGCCAATTGAGTTTGATGGGTTGACTCTCGAGGTAGACTTGTTCATTGTACCATCCCAGTACATGAACACTCCAGTCATATTAGGTACAGATGTTTTGAATAGGGAAGGTGTTAGGTATGTTCGCACCAAGGATTATCAGCGGCTTACGAGGGTTGAACGTAGCACGGATACGGTGATGGCAGTTCAATCTGAGCCTTCTATTCCAATTAACACGCCTCTTGTTGATGACCAGTTACAAAAACTGTTAGAAATAGTAAATCACTTTTCAAAATTTTTCATTTCTGGTACTGCGACCTCAACTGTCAAGACAGGGTGTATGTCAATAAAACTTAACTCTAACACTCCTGTTTACTATCGCCCATATAGACTGTCCCATGCCGAGACGCTTCGCGTTCGCGAAATTATTAAAGATCTTTTGGACAAGGGCATTATTGAGGAGTCCGATTCTGAGTACGCAAGTCCTATCCTTCTCGTCAAAAAAGAAGACGGGTCGGACAGAATGTGTGTTGACTTCCGTAAGCTCAATGAGGTCACGGTGAAAGATAGGATTCCTGTGATTCTATCTCACACGCCTACATCAATTTTAAAATTGTACGAGTGAAAGATGTCGGATTGTGAATAACGTCGTAGCCGACGTGAAAGTAGTCGTTCACGTGAGCGACATCATAATGTGAAAAGTGAAGTGAAAAGTGAAAACGATACAAGGAGCGTACTCCTGAAGGCCAGTTGCAACAGGAAATGTCTGCGATCTTGGCTCGCCTCTGTGCGTTAGAAGACCGCAAAGCAGTTGGGCCTGTGGGTGGTGGTGTGGTGGTGTTGTTCTACCCGTCGTCGCCGTCTCGCTGCAAACAATTTTGGCGCGACCCACCGCCGCCGCCGCCAGCATGGCGGCATGCGCTTGAGCAGGCTCAGTGCGCGACACTCCTCGCCCCCGCACCGGGTGTGCACAGCCGCCACCGATCGAGCCTCGAGTCTGCGGGCCTGCTGGGTCTGTGTCGGAAAGTATTCATACAAACGTGAATACTAGCGAGGTATTTATGCCGAAAAAAATAGTACGATGGCAGAAAAATTTGTGGATGCGATTGGGGCGATTGGTATCTACGATGAGATCTAACCATCATTTTTACATCTAGAGTTTTCATAACATTGAGGATTAGTGTGAGAAGGTAGATCGCGCCTTATCGCAAAACAATTGGAGTGACTATGAATGATTTCGGCGATAGTGCAGTGCCTTGTTACTGATCCACACATTAGAATAGCAGCCACAGACACAACTACATCCAAGTAACCTAGTAGATTTTTCCTTAATCTATGTCAAGCCTAGGGTGCATAAAAATATTCCGTCTACCGTTCGTACTAGTACGTCACAAAGTAGGATCCCCACGAAAGGCAAACCCGTTACGTTTTGTAGAAAGCGCAATTCACATGGTGCGAAACAGTTAGGACACAGGCAAGCTTCCTGTAATAAGCAATCTAGGAAGAATACATGGGGAGGTTCGAGTACTTCAATATACAGTGGTTCTAATAATAATGTCCCTTCCTAGCGAAGTATATTGAATGTTTTGGCAGGCATGACTATTAGCGAGGGTCAGGTACGGCCGAGCCATGATAAAGTTGTTATTTCGCTCAAAAAACCCGAATGAATAGCTGCTTTCGAGACCGGAATTGTAGGTTGCACGCACAGACCTAGAAGAACCGGTGCTTGCAATCTACAAGTTCTATACTGATACAAGTTCTATCGGTTATGGAACTTTGCTTATGCAGGTTCGTGATGGAGGACACAAGCGAGTTGTTTCCTGCTACTGTAAGTTATTACAAGGTGTGGAATAAAGTACGCTGCGAGCTCTGCAGCATTAGAACTATTATGTTGTGGGTGTAACTTTAACACGTGTAACACTTTGGTCACTAACCACATTGAGTCAACAGCGTGCAACAGAGTTGCTCGTTGCCAATCAGCGGCGACAGGAAACGCATGCTAATGAAGGTCGTAAGGAACCTAAGACGTTTTCTAATGGTGACTTCGTGTTTCTCTCTAAAAATTCGCAGAGTGATGGCAAGCCTGGACTCCGAGCAGCCCTTACAAGGTCGTGCAGGAGCTGCCTCACCACCGCTACGAGCTTGAACTGCTGACGGGTACAGCAGCACATGGTGCTGTGGCGTGGCGAGTGGACACCAGACGCCTGCACAGCTTTCTTCGAGGGCGTCGGCGAGCCGTAGCGGATAAAGGATGCTATGACTCGGCAGCGGGTGTTCCCGGCTATATGAGACGGTGCAACCGTCTGCAGATACTAATCTGGCGTGACTTTTGTCACGGGGGCTATAGCAAGCGGAAAATTGGGCCTCTGCTATAAGCCTGGAGGCCGTGGGCCTGGAGACTGAGTACCTGGAGGCCGTGGGGCCTGGAGGCTGTGAGCCTGGTTTAGTATAACATTAGCACTCAAATATGTGCTTAAGTTATGCAGTGTTGGCGAGGAGAGTGGTGTTCCGAGACGTGTGCCGCTTTCTTCGAATGTGAGAGCCCATAGATTTTTGATCCACATGGTACTGTGTGTCACTGTAATAGGAAAGTACATAATTGCAAACTCCCTTAACCTATCTTGTTAATTATCCCTTTCGTAGACTTATTCTCTTACTTATGTGTGACTACAGACTTACTGACTACCTTTATGACAATATGTGGTGATCACTGTGCAGTGTGTATCAAAATATCTAGACGGCGATTGGTGATACCTTGGGTGATTTTTATTATGCAGGGCCTCTGTCTGTCTTAAAGATAATGTTCTCAAGAAAGTATTTTTTCTTGGGTGTCCTGTTATTTTTGTTAGTGTGATATGTTTACGCATGGGGTGGACACAGCCGATGGAGGTTTTACCTTGCAGTCTGGATAGCCTCTATCTTGAAGTCCGTGTACTTGGGTAAGCTGTCTTGGCTGACAGATGTACTTCCAGTATAAAGTACGTTTTATGTTCTGGAATGCTGTCTTGGAGTGCGCTCAGACATGCGATTCTGGTATATGGAACGTGCTTGACGTTGTATGCTCGGACACTGTCTTGGAGACGCTCAGATACGTGGTCCTGGAGCATTTGTACACGCAGCGTCATGCCACGGGTTGGTCTCTGACGAGTCGTGGTGTATGTATATGTGCGGTGCTTGTATAGGAAGCACTGTCCATGGGTTATTAAAGGTTTGGGTTGAAACATTCTTTTATGTGGAACCGGTTCACACGCGCAAAGTTATGTCTCACGTAAGTGCGCGTAGATCTCTAACGAGTCGTGAGGCGGCACTCCCCCGACGTGAACTGCCCCTGGTGATCGGTACAGATATCAGTTTGTTTTATATCCGTTGTGTTTAGGCTAGGCTAGGTTAGCTAGCTTACCGTATTGCTGTTTTAACGCACCTACCTATTAAGTAGTTTCCTTACTTTGTTTTGAATTGAGTGAACAAGTTTTTGTGCTTTGGTTTTTGTTCTGTGCAGATGCAGACGACGAGAGCGAGGAGTCCTCCTCGAGCGTCACCCAGCCTCCCGTAGTGGAGGTGACTGACGCTAGCGAGCCCCAACCTGGATCGTCCGGGATGCAGGGATTGACGGAGGAATCTGCTATGCCGCCCGAGACCCCATCCGGCAGCGAAGAATCTTCCATGCCAATCTTGGATACCGACCATCACAGTTAGAGAGGAAGGAGCCCGAGGACGGCCTCCCGTCAGGAAAGGCCGTGTTGGAGGGAAGATTAATAGTAGAGGGGAGAGACTATAAAAGGCGATGCCCCGCCGGTACCGCCACATTCTCGCTTCGGTTTTCGTGCTATTAGGTCGTCACTCTGCCGGTTTGGTTATCGATTTTAGTGTTAACGTAATTGTGAGGTTATAGTGTTGTGTGTTCATTTTGTGATTGCTTTACTTGGTTTGTAATAATTTCTAATTTGGTCGTTTGGATGAACTGTTAAATGGTGTAAATTAAATTGTTGTCAAATAATTCTATTTTGAGTTGAATTTCCTTAGGTAGTAGTGATTAAATTTTTTAAAAAAAATCACTTCTGGTCTTATTTCCAAGAATATGATATTTACTTATATGAATACCTACGACTTTAGTGATAGTTACTTCTCCTGCTCTGATAGTGAAGATTCCGATAGCGTGGGAAGTGGATTGCCGTCCACGAACGACGTTTTGCCTATTGCCCTCAAACGTGTGTTTTCCAACCTCGGTAGGAACTTCAATGTCGTTCACATAAATGCTCAGAGCATTCATTCCAGTCATACCGACCTTATCGACTCCTTCAGCGATCAGAGCATTCATGGTATTCTGATCTCCGAATCATTTCTTAAACCCTCTCTTCCATCTACCTTGTATGCTCTGCCGGGGTACAGGCTCTATCGGAATGATAGGACAGGTAAGGCTGGTGGCGGTGTTGCTATTTACCTTCGTTCCAACATTACTTGCAAAGTCATCAGCCACTCACCTAGTCTGTACTCTGGATCCGCTGAACACCTCTTTCTCGAGTTATGCCTGCATCACAAGAAGGTCCTTCTGGGTGTCTTCTATAGCCCCTCTCTACTCATCGACTACTTTGATTCTTTTGAAAGCATTCTTAATGATCTATCTCCTCTTTACAGTGACACAGTTATCCTAGGTGATTTCAATACCTGTTTACTTAAAAATGATGTTCGCTCAGCCAAACTCCAGTCTATCATCAGCTCCCTAAATTTAAATATTCTTCCCTTGAGTGCAACTCACTTCCAGCCCCACTGCACCCCCTCTCTTCTAGATCTTATGATTGTTTCTAACATATCCAAGGTTGCTACGCATGGCCAACTTAATGCCCCCTTCTCCTTCCACGATTTGATTTATCTCTCGTTCAAGTTAAGGCCTCCCAAGCGCGCAGCAAAATTCCTGGATATTCGCAGTTTCAAGGGTATGGATCTCAGCTCCCTTAAGTCTGACGCCGCTTCTATAGACTGGTCTCCTGTTGTCTGTAGTGAGACCGTTGATGACAAAGTCCAGCATTTCAACTTGATTGTCTTAAGTTTGTTCGACAAACATGCTCCTGTCAAAAAGGTTAGGGTCAAACATCTCCCTGCGCCTTGGCTTACCGACACCATCAAGGGTCTGATGGCCCAGAGAAACCGTGCCAAATGTAGATATAAGAAGGATCCGACGGACGATAATCTCCTTATATACAAACGTCTCCGTAATCGGTGCACCCGTCTTTGTCGAGATGCCAAACGCCGCCACATCTACGAGAGTATCGAGAGTTACTCTCCTGCACAGGTTTGGAAGTTCCTGAAGACCCTTGGTGTTGGTAAGTCCCAGGACGCAGTTGCCGGTAGTGTCGACCTCAATGGTCTCAACAAATTGTTTGCTGTCTCCCCTGTCGTGATGGACCCCTGTGTCAAGGATGCTACCCTTCGTAACTTGCGTACCAGAACGACATCCAGTTGCTTACCTTTCAACCTCAGGTCTGTCGGAGTTGGCGCAGTAAAGAAAGCTATTCTAGAAATCTCGTCCAAGGCTGTAGGTGATGACAATATCTGCTCTCAGATGCTATTCAGTGTACTCGATAATGTTTTACCACCTATAACGCATATAATTAACGCGTCGCTGAGCGAGTACTGCTTCCCAAGCCAGTGGAAAAGAGCATTAGTGATACCCCTGCCTAAAACTTCTAACTCGTCCTCCTTCAAAGAGTTCCGTCCTATTTCCATCCTACCAATCCTTTCCAAAGTCCTTGAATCAATTGTCCACTCCCAGCTGTCCTCGTACCTTTCCTCCATGGATTTACTGAACCCTTTTCAGTCTGGTTTTAGGCCAGGGCATAGCACCACCACCGCACTGCTCAAGGTAACTGACGATATCCAACTGGCAATGGATAAGAAGCAGCTCACAGTCCTGACTCTCCTTGACTTTAGCAGCACCTTCAACTGCGTCGACTTCGATATACTTGTTGAAATCATAAAAACACTCAATGTCTCTTCACACTCGGCTCGCTGGTTTGACTCCTACCTGAGAGACCGCCAGCAGCGCATCAAGTCTGAAGAAGTTATTACGGAATGGTGCCAGCTCTCTACTGGTGTTCCGCAGGGTGGCATCCTTTCTCCTCTTCTTTTCTCAGTTTTCATCCATTCCATCTCGGATGTATTGTCTTCCTCGTATCATCTCTATGCAGATGACCTTCAAATTTATCGGCATTTTCCCCTGTGTGATCTGACTTCGACTGTAGAGGCTTTGAATGCTGACCTCGACAACATCAGGAAATGGGCTCTTTCGTATGGGCTATTGGTCAACCCGGATAAGTCTCAGGCGATGATACTGGGTACACGGCACTTACTTAATTTGTTGCAGCATAGGTCAGTTGCTCCCGTGCTTTATGACGGTACCATTGTCAAGTACAGCGAGAAAGCCAAAAATCTTGGGGTTGTTTTTGATACTCTTTTATCCTGGTCGCCCCACGTTTGTGAGGTCAGCAGACGAGTCTTTGCATCCTTTCATTCCCTTCGGCGTTTGCAGTACTTCTTGCCTAGGCAGACTAAAATCATGCTAGATCAGACCCTTCTTCTGCCTTTAATTGACTACGCCGATGTTTGCTGGGCCAGCGCGAACGAAGATCTACTGAACAAACTCGAGCGACTTCAAAATCTCGGGATTCGGTTTATCTTCGGTCTCCGCAAGTACGATCACGTATCCCAATATCGCAGGGAATTAGGCTGGCTCCCGATCCGACTTCGTCGTGATATGCACATTCTCTCGTTCCTCTTCAATATTTTGAGAAATCCGCGCTATCCCGCATATCTTCGTGAACATTTTGGGTTTCTTTTCTCTGGGGATAGACTTCGGAGATCTCACACGGTGTCACTTTTGTCAATTCCTCAGCACAACACTGTTGCTTACGAGCACTCGTTTAGGTTAAGGGCAATACGTTTGTGGAATGCACTTCCTTGCGCTATTAGGGATTGCACATCCTTGTTCTCTTTTAAGAAAAAGTTGAAACAGCATCTCCTCTCTTCCGCATAGTGGGTATCTTATAGTATGTATGTGTATCTATGTATTTATTGTATTCTATTAATTTATTTTATAGTATGTGTAGGATGCATTGTGATTTATCTGATAGTATATTGACTTTATTTCTTTCTTTTAAATCTTAATTGTACACTAGGACTACCTCTCTATAAATATTTTTTCCTTTCCTCACAGGTTAGCTGTAAGAAATTTCTTTTTAGAAATAAGCTCACCTTTGTATATTGTTCGTTGTATTTTTTCCATTGTGTTTTCTGTGCAATAAAGAATTATTATTATTATTATTATTATTATAGATAAAATACAACCCTGGAAAATTTTTGACAGAGATTTTGCATGCAACACAGATGAAAGTGAAAGTGAAGACAAATATGAATAATAGCTAATAACAATTATGAATAATAGGCAAGGATTACTAAAATAACACTAACACACACAGGATAGATATTGTCCCATACATTAATGTTATCACTATAATTTCACTCAGTAAGATGGTGTGTTTTGATAGCAAACATAAACGATAGTGGGTACCTATATGAAATATAATTATTATTAGAGTTGTAAAAACTAGTAAGCAAGAAGCACCCAGTAAAACAAGGAATATATATAATTAAAATTATCACGTGTATATATGCTTGATGATTATGATTGTTATTTCTGGATAAATTAAATATAGCGAAGGGACTCGCTTTGAACAGGATGGCCGAGCTGTTAGACCACAGAGCATGATCACCCTTAAAAGTTAGTTGTAGGGCCAGCTTTGAATCACGTTGGTCACATTAATTATTTTATCTTTTTACCATTGGCTTGAGTCGTTTATTAATTAATGTTATAAATATCGTACCGGCATTACTAAATGGCAGTACGATATTTAAACATCTCGCTTAGTCATTTCAGGCATGACTCATCCCTCACCGATCATGCGATCAGTAATAAGACCGAGCCTATATAAAGGGAGTTTGCCTACAGCTCGGGCATTCTGTGTCGAACAGTCGAAGTGTGCGGACGTGAGCCAAGCACGTCTTGAGTTTATAGTGAACATTGTGAAATTTAGGAGATAATTAATAAAACGTAAGGACTTCACAAGTGAGTTTGATTCCGCTCCAACACTCCGGAAATGGATGTCGAACTCTCCAGAGTTACTGACTGGTCTTCCGGATGACTACCAGCAGGATCCCCACATTTTTGAAAATTTGGAAAATCCAAATATGTTGTCGGTATTAGGCGTCCAGTACCAGCCGGTGTCAGACATGTTCTCGTATCGGGTCGAGTTGGACTCCCCGAAGGTCTGGACGAAACGGAACGTCCTTTCAACGGTGGCTAGGACATTTGATCCAAACGGGTGGATCACCCCGGTAACATTTCAGCTCAAGTGTTTTATGCAGCAATTGTGGTCTGCTGAGCTGAAATGGGACGACCGCGGGTCATTGAGCTCAGAGTGGGAATCGTTCTTTTCGACCCTCCCTGGCATCCATCGGATTTCACTGCCACGGAGGTTGGTCCCCACCAAACGATACACCGCCACCCTGCATGGGTTTTGCGATGCCTCGGAGAAGGGCTACGGAGCTGCGGTGTATCTGCGTACGGTCGACTCCTCGGGGGAGGTTGATGTGCGGTTGGTCATGGCCAAGAGCAAGGTTGCGCCGTTGCGCACTCGCCTGACCATTCCCAAGTTAGAGCTTTCGGGAGCGGCTCTCCTGACTCGTCTGCTCAACCACACGATGACGGTTCTTCGTGGGTCAATAGCGTTGGAAGATACGGTCTACGCTTGGACGGACAGCCAGATCGTGTTATGCTGGCTGAAGGCTTCAGTTCACAAGCTGGAGATTTTTGTGGCGAATCGGGTTTCGCAGATTTTGACTTCGGAGGTTCCCTTGATCTGGAGACATGTTCCAGGGGAAATGAACCCAGCAGACTGTGCGTCTCGTGGGTGTCATGCTCCGGAGTTGGTTGGACATCCCTTGTGGTGGGTTGACTCAAGCCGAATCGGATTGGCCAATGAGTCCACGCGTTACCACGGCGAACGGCGCCTTGACAGTCGGTGTCTGTACGACGCAGCCAGAGCCGGAAGAGGAGTTCAGCCTGCTGGAACGGTACAGCTCGCTCGACAAGCTGGTCAATGTGACCGCCTGGATCTGCCGATTTGCGCGGAATTGTCGGAATTCTGAGGCGCAACGAGTGCGGACACCGGTCCTGACACCACGGGAACGGAACCATGCGTTGTTCGCATTGGTACGGAACGTGCAGACGGTGCACTTTAAGTCCGAATTGGACATTCTGAGACGCGGACGCGTCCAACTGAAGGGAGCTGTGGCTCGGCTCAACCCGTTTATTGACCCTCAAGGATTGCTGAGGGTAGGAGGTCGGCTGCGGAATGCCAGCCTGCCTTATGCGGCTCGCCACCCGTTGTTACTCCCTAGGAAAGGGAAGTTGGTCGAACTGTTGATACAGCATTCAAGCTGTTCTACGATACGATTACCTTACTTTACAATTTGTGCTTCCCGATAACTAGAGTCAAGGTCAGACGAGATACAAATAGGAGTTCTAAATGGCTCACTAAAGGTATAAGGATATTGTTTAATATTTGTGCTTCGGAACGCACCTCCTCTTGTTGCGCGACTCGGAACGGAAACAGAACCGCAGCTGTCACTCGTACCGGAACGAGATGTAAAATTGGAGGTTATTTTTACTCTTGGTCTTGTCTCATCGGGAGAATAACATGGCGGCTCGGGCCCCGTGGCATTGATGGTATTTCGGTGTACCAATTATCATACAGGCATCGGGCCTGGTCAGAGTGTAAATCTGCATCGTCGGGAAATAAGTAGATTCACGTCATCGGTTGAGTGATTTGTGTTGTGAAGCACATAGTCGTATCGGCGGCGACTCCACGTGCCGCCAGCAGCGCGCCGGCGACGGCGTCGGACAGCGACGGCAAGGGTTCGATCCCATCCCCCATTCCAAAACTGTCTCCTCTCCCGCATTCCCCTGTCTCGAATCGAGCCTTCAATCTATCCTGTCTGCGGTGACAAGGTAATAACAAATTCATCAATTCTTTTCTCTCACGTGCGGGCAAAGGCACATCCCCCTCAGGATTCCACGCCGTTCGGTAGGCGTGGGAAATTAAACAGATATCATGTTTAACAAAACGAAAACTTAGATTTCAATATTACCAACAAAAATCAGAAGCAAACAAAAATGACTACATTAGATACAGCAGAAAGTTGCGAAAATGTATTGAATATTCCCAAAAATATCAAAATAACAATTATATAAAAATATCTAAAAATAAATGCAGAGCCTCATGGCAATTAATTAAAAATGAAAATGAAAATGAAAATCAAGATATTGAAATAAAATCTATAATAATAAATAATACAGAAACGGAGGATCCATTGGAGATGGCCCGTGGTTTCAACAACTACTTTATAGACTTGACCAATAATAAATTGAGTACACAACCAGACAATGACGCTATCAATAAAGTATCCCAATCAAATTCTAGCATCTTCCTTAGGCCGTGTACTATAGATGAAACTGTAAAGACAATCAGACAGCTAAACAATACCAATGCTACCGGCTATGATGAAATTGCAACAAATATTTTAAAAGATTGCTGCAAGGAATTATCTCCAGTGTTGACAAAACTAGCCAATCAATCACTTACAGAAGGTATATTCCCAAAAGAATTAAAAATATCGGTGGTCAAGCCATTGTTCAAAAAAGGATAAAAAACCGATATGAGCATGTACAGGCCGGTTACTCTTGTCCGTTTTGTCAAAAAAATTCGAAAAAAATATGCAAAATAGAATCGCATCATTCTTATCAAAATTCAGTGTTATTAAACAAGAACAAAACGGTTTCCAGAAGGGAAAATCCACAACTCTCGCATGCTTCAATTTAGTAAAACAATTGGCCGAGGCTATTGATAAAAAGACACCCACAGTGACCGTATTTTTTGACATGTCAAAGGCTTTTGACTTCGTGTGTCATAATATTCTCATAGGAAAATGTGATAGATACGGTATCCGCGGACCGGCGTTAAATTGGATTAAAACCTACCTGAGCGACCGTACACAGTATGTCGTAATAAAAAAGTTAAATAAAAACTTAGAACTAACTGAAAACAAATCAGAACTACGTAGAAATACATTTGGTGTTTCACAAGGTAGTGTGCTTGGTCCACTATTGTTTTTGTTATATATTAATGACATACCAGAAGTGACAGAACACCGTTGCACCCTATTTGCGGATGATATTTCTATTATCTTAGAGTGTACAGATACAAATGAATTTAATAATGATATAAATAATACAATTAAACAAATAATCAACTGGTTAGTAATGAATAATTTATGTATGAATGTCGAAAAAACATCGTTTATGCAATTTTTCAATCAAATTAAACCTGAATTAAATTTATCCCTGACATACCAAAATCAACCAATACATGAATCAAATGAAACAGTTTTTCTCGGAATTACAATAGAACCTCAATTATCATGGAAGGCGCAAGTTGACAAAATATGTAAAAAGATAAACAGGTTTACTTTTGTACTGTACCGCCTTACGAAAGTAGCCAGCAGAGAATCAGCTCTCTTAGCTTATAACGGATACGTGGCGTCCATGCTACACTATGGAATCGTCGTTTGGGGGAACTCACTGGACATACCACGTCTTTTTATAATACAGAAACGCTGCATACGAGCCATATGTGGCGTAAACCCATATGAGTCTTGCAGGCCGTTGTTTAAAAAACTAAATCTACTAACACTGACTGGCATTTACATATTCGAGATAAGCAGTTTTGTAAAATTAAATATCAATTTATTTACCAACTTTTCCAGAGCATATCCTTTTAATTCTAGATATCCAAATCGCCTAGTAGTCCCTAAATAAAAAACGGCACTTTTACAAAGAAACTGTTATTCTATGGCTGTGAAAATATTTAACTGTTTACCCGCAGACTTACAATGTTTACCATTACCTATTTTTAAGTTTAGGCTAAAAAGGTGGTTAGTTAATAACTGCTTTTATGATTTAAATGAATTTTATAGCATGACATCAAAACTCAATAATTAATTTAATGTTATTATTACGGAATATTGTTATTATGAATGATTTACTAATAAAGGTATTAGTGTTAGGACATGTGATTTAATTTATATATTTTAGCTACTAATTGTCGGTACATAACACAAAGATACCCGACTCTAATTTTTGCATGCCACAAGTTGGCTGAATGTGCCGTTCTGAATTAATTATACCTACTTCAAGACCTATGACTGTACCACATCAACGCAAATAAATTTCATTTCATTTCAATTTAATTTCATTTCAATTTGGAAGCACAGACTTTGCAGAGAAGTTCTACAATGCCAAGCAAGAGAAAAGAAGTTTGTTGGACTTCTTCCATAGACATAGGACCTAGCGAGGAAGGCTAGAAAGATGACATTTTTATAACGCAATTTTTAAGAGGATTGCAAAACCATCTTAGAAATAAATTAATGTTGAGCCATTTTGTAGATAAGAAGGCGCTAAGGGCAGTACTGGTACAGATGGAGAAATTAAGTCCGGGAAGTGATGATAATGTAAATGTGTTTAGGAACCCGGCAACTTTTGGACCGAACTTGGCCCATAGCAATAGAGGGGGGCGAGACAGTTGTCAGGAACCACATATTAGACCTAGTACTAATAATTATAATTTGCGTCCTAGGCAAGCGGATTTTGCAACACGTCGTCGCTAGAGGCCGATAGCGGTGACCAGGCTGACCTATGGAATGAGGGCCTCAGACGAGCTCAGCAGCGTAGCACGGAGGCGAAACGACCAATGGGGAAGATCGTCGCAGTCGAGGCGAATCAGCAGGTCAGACCATTCGTTTTATTGAATTCTTCTAATGTAAACGTGGTAGCTCTTTTAGATACAGGCGCTACGGCTTCATGCATCAGCCCAGCCGTTGCAGATCAAGTGGGTGATGTATGCAAGAAGAGAAGAGACAGGTTAAGGCGGTAAATGGAAGTTTATTGCAAATTGTAGGGAAATGTGTTATAGATTTTAGTTTGGACAATTTTAACTTTTCACAGGAATTTTTGGTAATAACTGATTTAAACTGTAGCATTATTTTAGGGGTGGATTTTTTAATAAAGAACGGTATGAATATTGATTTTGTTCATTCGTGTATGTGTTTTTTCCAGGGAAAAATACCGTTTTTCAATAATTTCCATACGTAACAAAACACGACACCGGTAAAACGAAATGTCATGCGCGTAGGGATTCTTTCAAAACAAAAGATAGGGTCAGACTTTCTAGACGGTTCTAGAAGGAAACAAGTGAACTTCGGGGAAACCACGGTTATCGAGGATCGTGACGTGATAGATTTTATCGACTTTCAGGAGTTAAGAAAGGGCGATTACGTTTATTTCTCGAGGTTATCGGATTCGTGCGAATTTGCGTTTGGGGCAGAAGATAAACGGTTTATCGTAAATGAGGATTTATGTAGGAATGATAAGCAGGTATTATTGGCGTTGTTGGATAGGAATGCGGATAGATTTTTGTGTGCAACTGACCAGTTAGGTAGGTCGGAGATAGTGTCGGTCGATATTAAGACTTATGATGAAGAGCCGGTTCATTGTCACCCGTATCGCGTTTCGCCGGTGCAACGAGAAATTATTGAGGAGCAGGTCGCGGAGATGTTGAAACTAGTTGTTAGTAGGGAATCCACTAGTTCTTTTGCTGCGCCCGTTGTGTTAATTAAAAAGCCCGATGATTAATGGAGGTTTTGTGTAGATTATCGGAAATTAAATAAGAAAATTTGTAGGGATAGTTATCCTATTCCGCGGATAGACGACATTGTCGATAGTTTGGCCGGGGCCAAGTATTTTGTGGAGTTAGATCTCAATTCAGGTTATTGGCAGACGGTTATTACGGAAGGTAGGCATAAAACGGCTTTCGTCACGACATTTAATGTTGTTCCGTTCGGTTTAGCAACGAGTCAAGCGGTTTTCATAATATAAAGTTTTAGCGGATTTAAGATTTAAAGGGGTTATGGTTTACGTAGACAATTTAATTGTGTATGGTAGAACGTTCGAGGAGTTTACCGATACGTTGCAGAAAGATTTTGGGCGGTTTAGAGAAGCGAACTTGACCTTCAAGCCATCCAAATGTAAATTCGGTTTTTGCGAGATTGAGATGCTAGGTTATCTAATCTCGAATGAAGGTGTAAAACCTAGTGAGAAAAAGCTGAAGGCTATGCAACAAGTTCCAACTCCCAAATCTACGAAAGATGTGAAACAATTATTAGGTTTATTTTCTTATTATAGAAAATTTGTATCGAATTTTGCGAGAATATCGTTACCTCTCACTAAATTATTGAAAAAGGGGGTAAAGTTTCAATGGAATGAAGAATTGCAGAATTCGTTCGATTATATTAAGAAGGTAGTGTGCCAATACTTTCCTATTATTCGGGGGATAAGTCGGTTACTACGAGAGTTTGGGCGTTGAAAAAATGAGTCCGGTTGCCTATGCGTCTAGGAAGTTAGCGGATGCGGAGAAAAAATATAGTACGACGGAGAAAGAGTGTCTGGGGTTAGTATGGGCGTTAAGGCACTATAGGCATTATCTTTGGGGATCGTATTTTCAGGTTGTTACAGACCATAGCGCGTTATGTTGGTTACAGTCGAAAAAAGATATGTCTGGTAGGTTAGCGCGATGGGCGTTAGCGATACAAGAATGGGATTTCGAGATAGTTCATTGCTCGGGGAAAAGCAATGTAGTGGCAGATTTTTTGAGTAGGAATCCGCTAATGGAAGAAGGGAAACGGGAAACAGAAGGACCTCAGTCTATAGGTAGCTATGTAGGTGGTTGAGTGATGATGCTAGCCAATAACACGATAAATCACTGATAACTTTATATTATTTATTTGAACACATAGACCTATTGTTTATGTACAGAATGATGCGGATAGCGTAGAAACAGATGTTATTTATCACAAGGAAGAAAGTAAAGTTCAAAGAGATAGCAGGCGAAAGCAAAATAAGCAAATAAAATAGATCGCGAAGCAATAGCGAGTGGAGCGCAAGCGTACAAGTGACACAGGCTTCACGTCTGAGGTTAGATTCCGACTGGCCGGCGGGCGGCGATCGGCGGCGGCGGCGCGCGCGCATCGAGGCTGTTCCTAGTGACGTCAACGACGAACAATAGGACCAGCTATACAGATGATCGCGCGCGGGTTCGCTTGTTAATTAAATAATACTTGTGAAAGTACAAAAGAGTGGTGTATGAGATGAATGAATGTATTAGTGTGAGTTAATAGAATACGTAAATAAGTAAGAAATTAATTATAATAAATGTTATGTACAGTATAAATAAATTATTACGATAAACTACATATAAGGTTAATATATAAGGAGTCACCTACATCACTCCCCTCCAGAGACCGGCTAAGGGCGATAAAAATCTGGGAAATGAACTCTCCGACCTGAACGTGTAGTCCTAATGGGAGTATCCTGTGACCGTGATTGTAGGGGCGGAGGTGGGGGGTGAGTGTCTGGCGGTACGGGGTCATATCGCTGTTGGGACAAATGGTCGTCTAGTATAAAGGCTGGTTTTAATCGGTCTATGCTCACTACGACGTCTTTATTCCGCACACGTATCTTAAAAGTCTTTGCGCCTCTCTTAACCCCTCGCTCCCCCAGCCACTTGGCGCCGACACAGCTCGTCCCCCAGGCACACTTAAGCCCGCGCGGCGCGCGACACTTGACTGACGTATCAAGTGATTATGTTGAAATGGTAACTCTTAGAACTATGAGAGTGCTAAATATGAGTAGCTAATGAAACCCTCTCTTAGTCAATGCAAAACTAATGTCACAGTGACCTTCCTTTATTATTGTACCGACATGAGAATCACAGACATCTATGAAAATGGTCCTTCTCGACAAATCTAGCAGACATGAGAAAAACATCAACAACATATACATGTTATTTGATACCTACGTAATCTAAATAACATTACCCTTTCAAAACAATAAAAACATTAGTGTGTTCTTATATAAACTGTTCAATATTTCAGCGTTTGAAATTTTCCAAAAATACGGAAATCGAAAAAGTGTTTTTTTTGAGGCACGTTTGGAATATTTTTTTCTATGAATGACCATAGACAATTGTATCGGATTATAGACTTTGTCTTATTGAGCGTCTGGAAAATCTTTAACAGTACCAACATGACAAAAATTGGCCAAAATATACCGGTTTAAAAAAGCGCGGGAGCGAGAGCGTCATATGACGCTTGGGGAACGGACGGTACTCGAGGCGAGCGTCATATGAGGCTTGGGGGATTGTAAGGTTAAGTACCTCGAATGGCCCAACGTAATGTAGATCTGCTTGTAGATACAACACTGAAGCGACGATTAATAACTCTGTTCAAATCATTTAATTTATGTCATGTATTTCTAGAGCCGACTAGAATTACACTTACCAGCCAAACTTGCTTAGATAACGTTTTTTGTGACTGTGCATTCACAAGTAAAAGTGTAATTAACTGCTTACCCTCCGATCACAGTGGTCAAACAGTTTCATTCCCAATAACTATTAAGGATAAGACTGGTCCATCATTTTATAGGCCTATTACATCCCATAGACTAGAGACATATACGAAAAACTTAGATATAAATTTGCCAGTACCGGATTTTAATGAACAGAACCCAAACAAAATCTACTCAGACTTCTTCAACATTATTCAGACAGAATTCAATAAAGTTTTCAAATTAAAGAAAGTCAGTGACTACAACGGTAAATCTAAATTTAATGACTGGGCAACGTTTGGAATTCGTAAAAGTAGAGTTATCTTGTATGACCTTTATGATCAAAAAACCTATAACTTTGATCGAAAATTTCATGACTATGTTAAAAAATATTCCAAAACTTTCAAGTTGGTTTGTAGAACTGCAAAAACTTTACACATTAATAGAAAAATTCAAAATTCAAATAATAGAATGAAAACAGTTTGGCAAATAATAAACCGCGAAACTGGCAAAGTTATACCAAGGGACAGTGATTTCTGCCTAAAGATAGGTGATGATGTTGTTAAATCTAACGCTGATGTTGCTCGAGCTTTTGAAACATTCTTCACCAATGTACCCGTACACACAACGGACCGTCTAAATTCATCTCCATTTGAAGCAGAGACTTTATTAAAAAATAACACTAGCGTCAGTAATGTATATTTAAAATTTCATCATGTATATCCCCAGGACATTGTCAAAACGTTTAAATTACTTAACTTTAAAAATACGGAAGACCTGTGGGGTATATCAGTCAAAGTCATTGGTTCAGTAATTCTAGTTATAGCCCCACACTTAGCTTATATATTCAATAAATGTGTTGACGATGGGGCTTTTCCAGACCTCATGAAACACAGTAAACTTATACCGCTGTTCAAATCGGGAGATAAGGGCGATCCTTCAAATTTCAGACCAATATCTGTTCTTCCAACACTAAGTAAAATATTTGAAAAGATTATACTCAATCAAATGCTCTCACACTTCAACCGTACAAAACAACTCCACGCTAAACAATATGGTTTCACTAGGGGTAAATCGACTACGGATGCAGGTATTGCCCTTGTATCTCATATTTATTCTGCATGGGAGGCCGCACAGGATGCTATCGGAGTTTTTTGCGACCTGTCGAAGGCGTTTGATTGTGTTGATCATAATACGCTATTAATTAAATTAAATCATTACGGAGTTAGAAATAAAGCGTTGGATCTACTAAGATCATACCTAAGCAATAGAATTCAAAAGGCAGAAGTTAACGGCGTAAAATCTGATGGATCGGGTGTTAAAATTGGCGTTCCACAAGGTTCCATATTAGGCCCTTTCTTATTCCTGGTATATATTAATGATCTGCCTTTCATGGTGGAGAAATTAACTGACATAGTGTTGTTTGCTGATGATACTTCACTGGTCTTCAAAATTGAAAGACAAAAAGGAGAATTTGATGATGTTAATGGTGTATTGTCTTTAACCTTGAATTGGTTCACAGTTAATAATTTATTGTTAAACGCTGGTAAAACCAAGTGTATCAAATTCTCACTTCCAAATGTCAGGCAAGTTGAGACCAGTTTAGTGTTAGACAACAGCACGTTAGAATTAGTAAATGATACGAAGTTTCTTGGAATAACCATTGATAGCAAATTGCAGTGGGGACCCCACATAGATAAATTGGCTGGTAAATTAAGTTCTGCGGCTTACGCTGTTAGGAACATCAGACAAAGCACGGATGTGGCTACATCTAGGCTAGTATATTTTAGTTACTTTCATAGTGTGATGTCCTATGGTATCTTGTTGTGGGGGAAAGCAGCGGATATTCAAACTATTTTTATTTTACAGAAAAGAGCTATTCGAGCAATTTATAATTTAAAACGAACAGACTCCTTAAGAGAGCTTTTTAAAGAAATTGACATACTAACAGTAGCTAGTCAATTTATTTTCGAAAATATAATGTATGTACGCAAGAACCTTACAACATTTTCCAAACTTAGCGATAGCTGTAATGTTTACCTAAGAAATAATCACAGACTATGTGCGCCCCGTTTTAGACTCGCGAAGGTTAGCAATTCTTTCAAGGGTCAGTGCATTCTCTACTACAATAAGATACCTCTGGAGATTTTGAAATTGCCACTTGAGCAATTTAAAAAGCATGTTAAAGCAACTTTGTCGAAAAAGGGATATTACAATGTTCAAGATTACTTAAATGACAGGACTGTATGGGGTTAATCTGGCTCAACACAGACCTTGCTGTTAATAATTTTGTAATTATTTATTCCTGCTTATTAATCATAACAATTAAATTTTTCATATTTGTATTAGTTAAGCACAACCTATTTTTAAAAGAGATCTAAAAATCAATCTGTGGGAGTTTCTACGCCCTTCTTCTCCCACAGTGGTCCAATGTAGAGAAGAGGCAAAAAATGACGTTTGCTAAGTATATGTAAATATCTACAGTAATAAAGTACTTTGACTAAGCTGGTTGAAATGAGCCGCGTAACACTTCTTCCCTAAGAAATACGTGACTGCAGCTGGCTAAATTCTTAAACACGAAGGCTTCACGAGTGTTGGAATGGTGCTGAGGTGGGACTGGTCGTATGCGCTCGGCGAAGGACCTCATACGGGCTGAGAAATCGGTGATGTCGGTGGTGTAACCTGGGACGTCATGACCAAAAAATTCACCTGGTAGACGTAGGCGTTCACCGTACACCAGCTCTGCCGATGATACCTGAAGGTCTTCTTTTACAGCGCTCCTAATGCCTAAAAGTACCAGTGGCAATGACTCTGTCCAGTTGGCGTCGGCGTGACAGGTAATCGCTGCCTTCAACTGCCGGTGAAATCTCTCCACCAAGCCATTACACTGTGGGTGATAAGCTGTTGTCCTACGGTGGTCGAAACCTATGGACTTTGACAGCTGCTCGAACAAAGCTGATGAAAATTGGGCCCCACGATCGGTAACGATCTCTTTGGGACAACCGTATCTGGATACCCAACAGCTGACAAACGCTTTGGCTACAGTTTCAGCGGTGATATCGATAATAGGTACAGCTTCCGGCCATCGCGTGAAGCGATCGACGGCTGTGAGGCAATACCTATAGCCACCAGCGGACGGTAGCGGACCGATCAGGTCTAAATGGACGTGTTGGAAACGCGCTGAAGGTAAGTCTATGGGGAGATGATGTTTGTCCTACCAATGTTCCCATATGTAGTGGTAGGCATGGTAATGAGTGAAGGCTTTATGCGAAATGAATAGTATTATTTAGATGACGGAAGAAGTTTACTGAAGCAGGAAAGTTATATACAATATTATTACAAAGCATAAGCAACAATAGCGACACAAATATCGGAAGCTATAAGCGCGCACAGACGTGGGTTCGTTAGCGAAGCGAGTAGCAGACTGGTATGCGCAGGCGCTGCGCGCGGCTAGCTCGCTGGGCCGGTCGGCTGCAGGCCAACGCGGGGTGAGACAGGCGAGCGGGCGCGGATTAGCGGGTGTGTCCCAAGATGAAGCGTCGGAGCGTTTTGAAGGTGGCGATATTATTTGATGTGACGCCACATATTCCCCCTGGCCAGACCGTTGCTACGGTCGATAAAAATCGGGAAATCTGACTCTTCGACCGCTCCGAGTCGTCTTTTCTGCGTTGGTCGCCGGAACAGGAAATGGTGTTGGGGGAATTTCGGGCTCTGGAGATCTGGTCGCTGGAACTGTAGTGTATGGAATTGTGGGTTCTACAATTCTGGTTTCTCTCATCATGTATGCTGGTTTCAGCCTGTCAACAGAGACGTTATTTGGTTTGCCTCTGACGTCTATCGTGAAGAACTTAGGCTGTCTTTTTATAACTTTATATGGGCCTTCGTATGGCTGTTCAAGTGAAGCTCGAACGTAGTCTCGGCGGAGAAAGACCTGTGATGATGAGTGTGGATCTCGTGGAATGTAGAAAGGTGCAGATTGACTGGTATGCCACGAAGTTTCTGTCGGCGCGAGTTTGGCCATGTGGGAGCGAAGGCGGGTCGCGTACTCAGAGATGTTGGCCGTGCTGTAGTCGTCTTTAGGAGAGATTAATTGGCCGGGGAGAGAGAGAGTTTGACCGTATACCAGCTCAGCAGAGGTAGACTGTAGATCTTCTTTCCAAGAATTTCGCATCCCCAGAAGGACGAGAGGTAAGGCTTCAGTCCAGGGCGTCGACGTGTGGCACATGATGGCGGCCTTCAGTTGGCGATGGAGACGCTCGACGATACCGTTCGCAGCAGGGTGATAGGCGGTTGTGCGGAAGTGGCGCGCACCAACCAGCTGGGTCACCTGTTCAGCAGAGCCTTGAACAGGTGACTCTCAAATTGCCGACCACGGTCTGTGGTCACTCGTGCGGGACAGCCGAAGCGGGCTATCCATCCAGACACCAGAGCTTCTGCGCAGGTCTCAGCAGTGATGTCCATCATGGGGTATGCCTCAGGCCACCGCGTGAAACGGTCGATGACGGTAAGGCAGTACCTGTAACCACAAGACAGAGTTAGGGGCCCTACTATGTCGAGGTGTATGTGAGAGAACCTCGAGGAAGGAGTAAGGAAAGAGGAGTGGGGGGTAATGGTGTGTCGAGAAACTTTACTTTTTTGGCATGGCAAACATTGCCTAGTCCACTCTCTACAGTCCTTTCGTATCCCTAGCCATACGAATCTGTGTGAGACCAGCCGCACTGTAGCAGTACATCCAGGGTGGTGAAGATTGTGAAGTGCGTCGAAGGCTTGTTTCCTGAACTGTGGTGTGACGTATGGACGGGGCGGTTGCACAGAAGTATCGCAGTAGAGAGGTCAGTTACCATTAGGTGTGTGCAACTTTTCTAGTTTTAAAGCGGAGCCGTGAAGAAGCAGGTCTTGCAGTTCTGGATCTTTGTCCTGAGCTCGTGCAAGATCATCAAAATCAACAGACGATGAAATTTCCTCGATTCTAGAGAGTGCGTCAGCAACCACATTGTCCTTACCAGGTAAGTATCTTACATCTGTTGTAAATTGGCCAATGAAATCAAGATGCCTGATCTGCCGTGGAGTACAGCTATCTTTACTCTTGGAGAAGGCGAAAGTGAGTGGCTTGTGGTCAGTAAAAATTGTAAAAATCCTTGCCTCGACCATATGCCTGAAGTATATTATAGCTTCATACACAGCAAGTAGTTCCCTGTCGTAGGGGCTGTATTTAGTCTGCGCCTTGTTGAGTTTGTGAGAGTAAAAAGCTAAAGGTTCCCAGTCGTCACCTTTTCGTTGCTGTAGAACAGCGCCAAGGGCCGTGTCTGATGCGTCAGTCACTATTGCAAGCTCAGCAGCTGGATCTGGATGCGCGAGAAGTGTTGCCCGTGAAAGTGATTCCTTACAGTCTTCAAATGCTTGAAGTAAATGCGGAACCATATCTACCGGATGAGATCCTTTTATGTTGGAGCCGCTGAAGACGTCATTAAGCGGAGCTTGAAGTTGAGCTGCATTTGGCACGAAGCGACGGTAAAAATTGACCATACCCAAGAAACGGCGTAGCTCCTTTACCGTTTTAGGCACCGGGTAGTCCCTGATGGCGTCGACTTTAGATTCGAGTGGTTTAGTACCTGCGGCTGATACGCTAAATCCCAGGAACGTCACCTCTGGTTGACCAAGTACACACTTGGCTGTATTTACCACGATGCCGTACTGTCGTAGCCGCTCGAAAAGTTGACGTAGGTGCGCCTTGTGTTGCTGCTCTGATGCTGAGAACACTAATATGTCATCAATATACCCGTAGCAGAAGTCGAGTCCCAGTAAGACTTCATCGATGAATCTCTGGAATGTTTGGGCTGCATTCTGTAACCCAAACGTCATGAACGGAAATTCATATAACCCAAACGGTGACGTGATGGCGGTTTTGGAAATATCCTCGGGATTTACCGCAATCTGATTATAGGCCTTCACGAGATCGATTGTAGAAAAGATGGAGCATCCTGAGAGTTGGTATGAGAAGACATGAATGTGACGGATGGGATATCTGTCAGGTACAGTTCTGTAGTTGAGACCTCTGTAGTCTCCACATGGCCTCCAACTGTCGTCCTTTTTTCTTACCATGTGGAGAGGTGAAGACCACGCACTTACTGATCACCTAGCAGTGCCGTTGGACAGCATGTCTTCGAACTCTTTTTTAGCTGCCTACATCCGTAATGGGTCGAGTCGTCTTGGTTTACTGGCAACTGGAGGTCCTGACGTCGTTCTTATATGATGGAGAGTGCTATGCTTATATGGTAAGTGCATACCTGGGGGACGAGTAAACTCTGGAAACTCTCGCAGTATCTCATGGTATTCAGACTCTCCGGCGACGGATTTGACAGACGCGAAATCCTCAGCGGCGGGGCAGCTAACAGCGTTGACGGAGAAAGAAGTGACATTGTCAATTAGGCGTTGATGTCTGCAGTCGACGAGTAGATTGTAGTGGCTGAGGAAGTCAACTCCAATAATGGGTCGCGATACATCTGCAATAGTGAAATCCCATGGAAAGTTTCTTCTAAGTCCCAGAGTAAGGTGAAGTTTGATTGGTCCGTAGGTATGTATAACTGTGTTATTTGCAGCTACTAGGTCGTATTTAGATTTGGCGCAGGGCCTCTTGACAGCTGATCGGGGAAAAACACACAAGTCGGAACCAGTATCCACAAGGAACTGCATTTTTGATATCCGATCCGATATGAAGAGACGGCCTGATGATGTAGGGCAGTCATGGGCCGCTACTTGCGACCGCCCTGGAAGTTTTCCGACTTCCTAAAGGTGCAGGGCTGTTTGCACTTTTGGGCCTTTTCTCCAAAAGTGTAGTGGTAAAAGCAGTGGGGGTGGTCGGGTGGTGGCTGTTTATAGCTCCTTGTGAGCGTGAGTGTGAACGTCCTCTTTCTTGGTCTAGTCTGGTTGTAAGTAGTGCTACTTGCCTTGTCAATTCGCTTATCTGCATGGCCATGTCGTTGCTAGCTGGCGGGGCGATAGAGGCAGAGGTGCTGGCCGCGGCGACCTGAGGAGTCATTGGAGCGATGTCGTAAACTTTGTCCGCAAGCTCGGCAAGTTTGTCAACCGTCATGTCTCAAATCTGAGAAGCAATCACAGTTTGAATATTTAGCGGGAGTCGGCTCGTCCACAGCGATTTAATAAAATCTGAGGCTCCTGAAGGTCCGGCTAAATCTTGTAGATGCCGTAGAAACTGCGACGGTTTCCTGTCTCCCAGTTGCTCATTGTTCAGCAATTGTTGAATTTTTCTCTGTTGCGATGCTGAAAGTCTATTTATAAGTTCCGTTTTAAGCTTAAGGTACTTGTCTGACAGCGGTGGGTTTGTAATTATATCTTTCACTTCTCGTGCGTATTGAGGTTCTAACTGTGCGCCAACAAAATAAAACTTTGTCGAATCACTCGTTATTTTAGACAAAATAAATTGGCCTTCAATCTGTGAGAACCATAAAGCGGGTTCTTCGAACAAAACTTGGGGTACCCGTACGCCAACTCGCAAGACCTCAGCGGGGCTTGGATCTGTACTCCCACCAGTATCCTCATCTGAGCCCACCATGATAAAAATAAAATATCGCTCAGCGCTTGACTTGGACCACACACCAAAATCCTTTGTGTTGTTGTATGTTCTCGAACGAAAATGTTGCGTCAGCCAGATATTCTTCTTACTCACAGTATGCGTAGGTCCAATTCACCGAATAAACGGCTTGTCGGGGTCACCAGATATGGGGAGATGATGTTTGTCCTACCAATGCTCCCATATGTAGTGGTAGGTATGGTAATGAGTGAAGGCTTTATGCGAAATTAATAGTATTATTTAGATGACGGAAGAAGTTTACTGAAGCAGGAAAGTTATATACAATATTATTACAAAGCATAAGCAACAATAGCGACACAAATATCGGAAGCTATAAGCGCGCACAGACGTGGGTTCGTTAGCGAAGCGAGTAGCAGACTGGTATGCGCAGGCGCTGCGCGCGGCTAGCTCGCTGGGCCGGTCGGCTGCAGGCCAACGCGGGGTGAGACAGGCGAGCGGGCGCGGATTAGCGGGTGTGTCCCAAGATGAAGCGTCGGAGCGTTTTGAAGGTGGCGATATTATTTGATGTGACGCCACAAGTCGTTTGTACCTAACGGTGAAGCAACGTTTCTGGTTACCTTCGTGCGCTGGCAGGTCAAACACGCCTTAGCCCATTCACGGCAGTTTTTCCGTAATAGTGGCCAAGCAAATCGTTGAGCAACGAGTTTGGCGGTGGCGTTGGCACGGGGGTGGCTAAGAGAGTGCAGACAGTCGTAAATCTGCTTACGCAGTTGTTTGGGAACGAAAGGCCTGGGTGTCGGTGTACTGACGTCGCAGTACGACATGGAACGACTCCCAGGTATGTTCATTTTGGTAAGACGAAGTGAAGTGTCACCTTTAAGATACTCAACGAGCTCTGGGTCTTGGTCTTTGAGATTGGCCATCACTTCGAGATCGACAGGCGACTGCAGTTCTTCTACGCGCGACAGTGTATCGGCAACCAAGTTGTCTTTGCCGGCAATGAAGACAATGTCTGTGGTGAATTGCGAGATGAAGTCGAGGTGTCTATACTGTCGTGGAGAGCAGTTAATTTTCCGTTCATGAAAAGCGTAACATAATGGTTTATGGTCAGTATAGATGGTGACGTTGTGGGCCTCTAGCATATGCCTGAAATATTTAATACTCTCATAGATGGCAAGGAGCTCGCGGTCATATGGTGAGTATTTTGTTTGTGTTGGGCTCAACTTGCGAGAGAAAAATGCTAGGGGCTGCCAGTCTCCCTCCTTCAGCTGCTGCAGGACTCCACCTATCGCCGTATCGGAGGCGTCAGTGACCAGTCCTAACTTAGCTGACGAGTCGGGGTGTGCCAAAAGAGCTGCATCACATAAGCTCTTCTTACAAGCTTCGAATGCTTTGAGGGAATCCCCTTCTATATTGACTGGATGGGAAGCTTTGACCGACCCTGTAAGCAAGCCATTGAGCGGCGCTTGAATTTGGGCGGCATTTGGCAGAAATCGCCTGTAAAAATTCACCATCCCCAAAAATCGTCGGAGTTCTCGGACGGTTTTTGGGGGCGTGAACTCAGCAATGGCCTGTACCTTGCTTTCCAGTGGTTTAGTGCCCTTTTCGGAGATTGAATAGCCTAGAAACGTGATCTCTGACATCCCGAAGACACACTTGGCCGTGTTGACAAGTACACCATAGCTGCGCATGCGTTCGAAAAGCTGGTGCAAGTGGTCTTCCTGCTCCTGTGGCGTTTTGCTGAAAATCAAGAAATCGTCGAGATACGGGTAGCAAAAGTCGAGACCACGAGTTGGTCCGTCGACAAACCTTTGGAACGTTTGTGCCGCATTCCTAAGACCAAACGTCATGAAAGGAAATTCATAAAGTCCGAATGGTGTGGTTATAGCTGTCTTGGGTATGTCCTGTTCAGTAACAGGGATTTGGTTGTAAGCTTTAACCAAATCTACCACTGAAAATATAGTACAACCGGACAGACAGTGCGAAAAATCTTGTATATGTCTAACTGGGTATTGGTCAGGTATGGTACGTGCATTTAATTGCCTATAATCGCCACACGGGCGCCACCCGTGATTCTTCTTAGAAACAAGGTGGAGAGGCGACGACCAGGGACTGTCAGACGGACGCCTGTCGTTAGTTATCATAGTGTCGAATTCTTGTTTCGCGATTTTTAACTTATCCGGGGCAAGACGGCGTGGGGAACATGATACAGGTGGACCCGGTGTAGTGCGTATGTGGTGTGTAGTGTTGTGTTTTGCAATACCCGGAGTACCAGCAGGACGTGTTATTTCCGGATATTCTGACAAAATTTTATTATACCTACCGTCACCACCAGTCGATACCTTTACGCTTAGCACAAGCGTGCTATTTATATCTAAACAGGCTACCGAACTGACATTGGTCAGGCCGTCGATAACTTTTTGTTCGCTGACGTCGACTATAAGGCGGTAATGGGTTAAAAAATCTACACCTATGATTGCTTTTGTGACGTCAGCGATCACGAAGCGCCACGGAAAGTTGCGGCGTAGGCCTAAATTCAAATTAGGTTGAATATAGCCATACGTATCGATAGCCGAGCCATTGGCAGCAGTAAGTTGGTAAGTAGTTTTACAACGGCGCTCACGAAAAGCAGATACAGGGTAAACACAAATGTCACTTCCGGTGTCTATGAGGAACTGTGTCTGTGTAATACGGTCCGTGATGAATAGGCGACCTGTGGTTAGGTTGTGGCAGTCGGTCGTCGCCATCACTGACTGCTCAGCACATTTCCCGGTTTGTAGTCACAGGGCTTTATACACTGACGCGCCTTGGATCCATATTTAGAGTGGTACCAGCAGATCGGGTACCTCTGGTAATTGGAAGAGGAACGGCGTGATGAGGAACGGCTGCGCTGGTCTCCACCTCGGCGCTCGATGCTGCGGGAGCGGTGCTGTGACTGCGTAGTAAGGGCGCTCACTTGTCGCGTCAACTCAGCTAATTGCCGCGTTAATTCCTCAATAGCTGATCTTGCTGCTGACGATAATGATGTGGATGCTGCCACCTGCTGCGATGGTGCTGCGATGTCATAGACGCGGTCGGCGAGTGCGTCAATAGCTAACGTCGGCTGCGATGCGACGATTGGCTGTAGCGAGGTAGGTAGCCGGCTGGTCCAGATGGTCTGCACGAAGTCTGAAGGGATGTCGGGTCCGGCCAGGTGCTGCTGGTGCCGCAGGAACTGCGACGGCTTGCGGGTCCCGAGCTGCTCGTGAGTCAGCAGCTGCTTCACCTTGTTCTCCTTGGACACCGACAGCCGCTTGATGAGCTCGGCCTTCAGCTTGGAGTAGTCGGGACGGTCAGTAAGAAATTCCTCAATCTCTGCAGCATACTGGCGATCGAGAGTGGCCAATATGTGGTAAAATTTGGTAGCTTCATCTGTTACCTTCATAATTGTGAATTGCCCTTCCACCTGCGCGAACCATATCGCTGGCTTTTCGGGCCAGAATGGCGGTATCTTTAGGTGGAGTGGAGCTGGAGTCGCCGTCAGTGTGGAACAGGCGACCTTCATCTTCTGGTCTGGGGGCGACGACGCCATCTTGATAGGATGCCGCCCGCCGCCACGAGGCAAGACATTCACATTCCTTTGTGTATCTTCCGAGACAGGTCCGCTTGAATCATCTGAGCTCATCGTGTTCTTTAATCGGCGTCTCCAGTATAAGTAGCTATGTAGGTGGTTGAGTGATGATGCTAGCCAATAACACGATAAATCACTGATAACTTTATATTATTTATTTGAACACATAGACCTATTTTTTATGTACAGAATGATGCGGATAGCGTAGACACAGATGTTATTTATCACAAGGAAGAATGTAAAGTTCAAAGACATAGCAGGCGAAAGCAAAATAAGCAAATAAAATAGATCGCGAAGCAATAGCGAGTGGAGCGCAAGCGTACAAGTGACACAGGCTTCACCTCTGAGGTTAGATTCCGACTGGCGGGCGGGCGGCGATCGGCGGCGGCGGCGCTCCTAGTGACGTCAACGACGAACAATAGGACCAGCTATACAGATGATCGCGCGCGGGTTCGCTTGTTAATTAAATAATATTTGTGAAAGTACAAAAGAGAGGTGTATGAGATGAATGAATGTATTAGTGTGAGTTAATAGAATATGTAAATAAGTAAGAAATTAATTATAATAAATGTTATGTACAGTATAAATAAATTATTACGATAAACTACATATAAGGTTAATATATAACGAGTCACCTACATCTTCTTCTCGTTCTGAACCTGATGATGATGGTTTGGAAGTTTTTAGTATTAATGTAGAGTCGTTACAGGCGGATCAAGAGAACGATTCGAATGGGAGCTTTGTAACAATGCATACTGGAAAATAATAGTTAAATTTGGAAAACCTGAAATAGATTTGTTCGCCTCTAGAATAAACAATAAATGTCAAAAGTTTGATTCTTGGAAACGTGACCCTGATGCTTTTGCCGTAGACGCTTTTACCCTCAGTTGGAAGGACTTGTTCTTTTATGACTTCCCACCTTTCTCCCTGGTTCTAAAATGTGTTCAGAAAATCATGATTGATAAAGCCACCGGCATCTTGGTGTTCCCATTGTGGCCATCGCAACCATGGTTCCCGCTAGTTAAAAAAATAGTTATAGGAGATCTCCTAATTTTTAAACCTAACGAAAATCTATTATCATCCCCTTACAGAGATGTACACCCACTTCACCATCAGCTTACCCTGGCTGTAGGGCTGCTATCAGCGAGGCATACGTGAGGAGAGGTACTCCAGCTTCAGCTCTACCCCTTATGCTGAACTCCCTGTCACAAAATACCATGCGACAGTATAACTCTCCTCTTAAGCTGTGGTGGCAGTATTGTAAAGAGCATAATTTAGATCCCTACCAGGTATCCATACCTTATGTTCTTAAATTTTTAAGCCAATGTTTTGAAACTGGAGCATCTTACGGCACATTAAATTCAACTAGATCTGCATTATCTTTATTATTGGGACCGAAAATAGGAATTGGCGACAGAATAAAGAGGTTAATGAAAGGTATATACCGATCAAAACCACCTAAACCTAAATATAATTCCACTTGGGACCCAGGGTTAGTGTTGAACCACCTGGCCACCTTACCTATGATAAACACACCCCTTGAAATACTAACTAGAAAATTAGTAACACTACTGGCTTTAACCACCGGACACAGAGTACAAACTCTGTCACTTATTTCTCTAAAAATTAAATGATCATATTAAGATTTTCATACCAGATATAATAAAAACATCCAAAAAAGGTACACCACAGCCATTATTACAGCTACCAGTTTATAAATCTAAAATAGAAATTTGTCCTGTGAATACTCTGAAATCATATATTAAAGCTACAGAAGCCTTTAGGGGTGGTCAAGAAAAGCTAATTCTCACCTTTAAAAGGCCATATGTCCCTGCGTCCAGCCAAAGCATAAGCCGTTGGATTAAGAAAACCTTAAATGAAGCAGGTATTGACTTCAATATATTTACAGCTCATTCAACTAGACATTCTTCAACGTCTGCTGCCCTTAGATCTGGGTTAAATATTGACCAAATCCAATAAACCGCAGGATGGTCTGAAAGTTCAGCCACCTTCGCTAGACATTATAATAGACCTGTGGGCTCAGCCTTTACATTTTAGTCATGCAGTTTTGGACGCTTCACATAATGTAGATACATCTACTCAGTAAGGAACTGCAGCTCCCTATTATATGTACAAAATATAATATGCACAAAATAAAAGGCAAGTTGTCGAAATTCTCCTATGCATTAAGAGAAATAAAAAAGACAACAAACATCGAAACTGCTCTCTCAACATACTATGCATACGCACACTACTGGCTCAACTATGGCGTCATATTGTGGGGAAACAGCACTTACGCTTTGCAACTATTAACACTGCAGAAAAAACTATTAAGAATTATAGCCAATATAAGACCTACAGACAGCTGCAAACCATATTTCCAAAAATTTTACATCCTCACCCTCCCTTCTATTTACATCTTAGAAATAATTAAGCTTGTAAGAAAACATCCTGAAACATACAAGACCAGAGCCACTCTTAATAACTTATATTATTGTAATTTCTTTATATACAGATAACTTATAATAGAAAAAAAACATGTACAAAGGCGAGCTTATCTCTCAAAAGAGATTTCTTCCAGCAAACCAAGATGGTACTTCAGACATCAAAACAAACTGCTGTTACCAAAGATCCAAATGACACTACAATCTACCAACACATATATTATGTCCATTGAAATCTACAATAAACTCCCTGACAGCTATAAAAATATTTCCAACGAATGTGCATTTCTACGAAAACTCAAAACTCTCCTATTACAAAAAGCCTGTTGAAGAATATTTAAATGAAATACACTTCCCACATTAAAATTACTTAAATACAAACAATCATACAATACATATTCACACACACCCTCCCTCAAACACCCTTACACACACACACACTCCTACCCGCAAACACATGCACACATACACCCTACCCCTCACATTTACACACACATAAAGATATAACAATAAATAGTATTATAGATATAATTTTTGAAAGACATACGTAATTTTTGATCTCATTTCCTTGTTATAAATAAAAATTCTGTATAATGTTATCTTATCAGGTACGTTTCTATGAAACTCTGCGTTAGATATAAGTTAGTTTGTAAAAAATTGCAGTGCCCTTACAGGGTTCATTGTCGGGACCTCCTAACTTTAAGAACTGTAAAACCTCAATGTTGCAATAAATAATTTGGAATTTGGAATTTTGGAATTTGGATTAGAGACGGGAGAGAAGACCAATGCTTAGAAGTAGCCTAGAAAACGTTAGGTCAGCTGAGGTCTTGGTGCCACTGATTCAGAAGCATGTGGAACAATCCATACAGATTCGAGGGTGTATGATAATCGGGGTGAAAATGGATATATCCATGAAAAGGTGAACCCTAGTGACCCAGACAATCCTTTCATTGCTCCCGATGGGACACATATCCAGAGGATTGAATTGCAATGGCCGTTGTGAAGAGATTCTTTGTCAAGGACAACTACAACAACCTGCAAAGTTTTGAAGAAATGTGCATCGAGTATAAGTGGAGGAGGAAGGTGAATAATAAAAAGTCTGACCCATTCCTTTATTAATTATTAATTTTGGCCTTAACACATTCTAATAAAGTATAATGATGTTAAATAAATAAATAATACTATAAATAATAAGCTTCTTTTTCTTACTTTTACTATACTTGAGGTACAGGTAAGGTCCCCCTGTCCCCCCTGTCCCTGTCCCACGAGTGTAACAATGCAACTCGGTTCTATTAGGAAAATTATGAGATTTAAGACCTCAATTTTTTACAAATCAAATAATATACTTCTCAAAAATACCTATATGTGGGGGGAGGGGGATAGCTAACTCAGCCAGCATGCATTGAGAAGCCGACACTAGCTGCTGTTGGAATAATAAATAAAAGTAAACATTGTGCAATCGATCTGCTGCCTTTATTTTCACAACAACAAATGCTTGTAATCTAGCTACAAACAGATGCAGTGGCTGCGCCAGAGATGGTATACATTCATACTCCAACACCCACCCTTGTGTTTACCCATCTTAGTTTTACAGTATAGAAGTTTATCAAGGATAGTCCCTTTGGTTAGGATATCTGCGACTATATCGCTACCTTTAACGAAACAAAATATTTTCTCATTATTAACAACTAAATCCTTAAGAAAATGATACCTAATATCAATATGTTTAGTGCTAGGCAGGGAACAATTGTGCTCTCTCTGTCGCTGAGGATGTGCAAAGAGGATGAACACTGTACACACAGCTTAGTCTGTAGCTGACATAGCCATATGGTCTCCTACGCCACGGCTGCCATAGCCGTATACTTGGCAGCTGCTGTGGAAAGTGCCACAGTTCATTGTTTGCGCGAACTTCATGAAATCTCACCATCCTGTAACATAAAAATGTAACCAGTACAAGACTTTCTGTCATAATCATCACTCGCCCAGTCAGTGACGCACTACCCAACTAGTATTACATTACCATTCTGGGTATAAGTGAACTTCCAATCTTTGGTACCCTGCAAGTATTGCATAAAGCTCTTGACAGCATTCCAATGTTCATTCTTTGGTTTCTTGTTAAATCTGCTTAGCATATTCACAGTGAAGGAAATGTCTGGTCTGGTATACTGGGTCACATAGAGAAGAGAGCCTATAGATTGCTGATAAGGTTCGATGGCATCTTCTACGGAGTCCGCCAGGCCTACAATCTGACATGTTGAACTAAGTATCTCCTTTATATACTTTTCTTGATCAAGCATTATCTTGCCTTCAATTTCGGTAATGTTAAGACCTATATATTGTCTTGCCTCTCCTTGGTCTTTCATTTCCAGATTATGCATCAGGCTCACCTTAATTTTCTGTTTTATGCTTGCTTGAGAGGTGAACAGTATCAGGTCACCGACCCAGGCAGCAACCTAATGTCAACTTCTCAGCATCATGGTATGCACGCGGATACATCTTTGATATCCTGCAGGACTCCATTTAGTTTTTGATTCCATAGCCTGCTGGCTTGCTTTAGTCCATACAAAGATTTCTGTAAGTGGCAAACTTGTGTTCCATCTCTGTATAGATCCGGTTGTTATTTGTAACATCAGGGAACCTCATGTAAGCAAAATAACTGCCGCGAACAAAGATAATTTGTCTGTCAAAGGAGTTGGAAGTATTGACCTTGGTCTCTCAAGCAACAGAACCAATACTCCAACAGCTACTCCCTTGCATCTGCAGCTGTTAATTCCAGACACCGTCTTCGGCGCCTCCCTAATGGTGTATTTCGCCTGTTCCTTGAGATTCCGATGATTGTTGTTTTGCAGAGAGGTGGTGAGGCAGGTGAGCTTAATAGGATGGGGAGGGGAGATTTGTTTGGGTAACCGATGTCAATGGTGGGTGGGATGAAGGCACTCTGAAAGATGACTCTGCTGAAGCTGCAATCAGCTGCGTTTTCCGCAATTTAATAAACCTGAATTTGCAATTTTTTGCCACTATTTTCTAACTAAGGCACGTTCAAAAACATATATCGTCAGAAATACTGGAAATGATCAATATCAATTATACGTATAAAAATTTTCATAAATAAATTGATAACAGCTTTACAATATTTCCATTTAACTAATTGTATGTTTAATAATTCATTGTTCATTCATTCGATCTTAACGTAATTTCGTAATGTAAAAAACCGGCTATCTAATAAAATACGGTTTGTAATAAAATAACTGTTTTGAACGTTTCTAGCGGGAAAGAGAGGTGCTTATGTGAATCTGTATAGCGCTATTTCATTATTTTTAGTTGGCAGCAAGCAGACCAGAAATAAACTAACCGTTCACCTTGGCGGATTAGCAGGGCAACGGTGCCTCACCTTATTACGATTTTAAGCTGTCCTGTTTAAGGCCTGCTTTTCAACTGCAAGGAATAGGGATGGTTTCTTAAAAGTTGGTATTAGGCCTCCTGGTATAAGCCGGAAGACGGCCCAAATGAGTGTATATGTACTTAATGTTTTTTTTTCTTTTTCAGGTCAGACTCCAAGTACTACACGAAGAAGGCTGCGACTAATGAGAAGCGGAACTCATCTGAAACGGACGATGAGGCGCTTTCTTGTGGTAAATATTATTGTACCTACTATTCGTATATCTTTATGGGAACTAATTTTTTAAACTGTTATTTAAACATTCAGGAGGTTATTATGATCAGTTGAAAAAAATAATGGGCAGTTTTTTTTTATATCGGCGGTTGGTGAATTGGTGCGACAGTACAACATAGAAAGTAATAAAAAATCACTTGACCGGTTATTTCGTCTTATAATGTCAGTAATAAAAAAACCGTAAGCATACCAATAAATAAATGACCAGTAAAAATGATGGATTGGGCAGTTAGATAAATACACTTCTGGATACATTCTATCGGACCCACCTTGCATTTGGAGTTTCGTTTGGTCCTAGCTAAAAAATTATGCAGTTTTGAACCTGGCACATTCATAATTTTATTTTAGTCTTTTTTTGAATTCCGAACACAGAATTGAAAGAAACAAAAGACAATTTGGAGCCTGTTCGTTGATATCAAACAATCGAATACTAAGAAAAAATTGATTTGGAATTGGTTTACTTGGATTTAATTCTTGAAAGTTTGATTTATCTCTTTTGTTTTGCAACAAATCTTACTTATTCTTGACATTAAGGTGAGGTTCTATCAATAATCTATGGATACTTCGCCTGAAGTCGCCGCCCAAGCTGTGGCCGGATACAGCCAAAGAAATGTGAGTGCTCAGCTTAATTTAAGTCGTTCTGCGGTCGGAAATGTTTATCGGAGGTACCTAGAGACTATCGTCACCTTACCACCATTGAGATACAGCACCAACTTTGCGACTTCCACGGAGTAGCTGTGAGCGCTCGAACTGTTCGGAGAAGGTTAAATGAACGCGACATGGTACCACACAAGCCCGCTAATGGCCCCAAACTAACGCGAGCCCAGCGTTGGAGCCGTGTCCTCTTTACTGATGAGAGCAAAATTGCGTTACACGGCAATGATGGAAGGAAGAAGGTCTACCGACGTAAGGGAGAGCGTTTTGCACAATGCTGCTTTGAAGAGAGGATTGCTTATGGCGGTGGATCATGGACTGTCTGGGGCGGTAATAATATAATATAATAATAATAATACCTTGGACACCTTTTTACACACATTGATCTAGCCCCAAACTAGGATTCCCTGTATCTTGGGTACTAGACAACGATATTTATACTTATATAGATAAATATTATACTTAGATAGATAAACAACCATGACTAGGGTACAAACATCCGTTCTCGTCAAACAAACATTTGCCCCACCGGGACTCGAACCCGGGACCCTTGGTTTCGTGGGCAGCGTCACTGCCGACTCGGCCATTCGGGTCGGTATATCCGCGAGTAGCAAAACTCAACTTGTAGTTGTTACGGGACCACGGCTGCCAACATTGAATGCTCAAAGGTACATTCGTGAGTGCTTAGAACCTCACGTAATGCCATACGCGGACTATGTGGGCCCAAATTTCCTTCTTATGCATGATGATGCAAGAGCCCATACGGCCGGCATCGTAGGGAATATATAACTGGGATGTGAACATCCCAGTTATGGACTGGCCAGCCAAAAGCCCAAACATGTACCCGATTGAGCACATGTGGGACGAGCTCAAAAGACGTGTTAGGGCTGACGAGCCCTGACACGTCTTTTGAGCCAGCCAGCTGCCGAGACGATGCAAGAGTTGAGAACTGCAATAGAACAGGGATGGGAAATGATCCCCCAAAATTTCAAAGAGCGGTTGATAAACTCTATGCCTAATCGCATCAGAGCTGTCGTAGATGCCCATGGAGGCAATACACATTATTAATTAGGCCTTTGTCTTTGATAAAACATGTTTTTTTATTCAAAAATAAACCTTTGTCTTTGATAAAACATGTTTTTTATTCAAAAATCAACTGCATTCATCAAGGCGCATACTAAAGATGGGCGATTGTAAATAATAATCGATAAAGTTATCGATTGTAGCTTTTATTCAAATTATTCGAATAACTTCATCAATCGAATTAGAACAATCGATAATCGAGCATCGTTTTATTCCTTATAATAAAAATTTCATTATTAGTTCTCTATGTTTTGTAAACTCTATTCAGAGTATTTTACATAGAAAAACGTTTCAATTTCGTGTGGTAAATTCAATCAGTTAACGAACTTTATAAATATTACAAGTTACTAGTTTGTATTCGAATTTTCCTAGTCTTTATTGCGCCCCAATAAAAAACTATTTTGATTGAAAGCTAGTTTTACTTGTACGAGTGAATAGAAAGATATTTAAACGAAACATGTGTAAGTGAGAATGAATCATAAACAAACATATTGGCGTTAACTTCTTCCGTTCCCGCCATTTTGTGCCGATGTATGTTCGACGCGACGCGCTACGCGCAAGGTAACAGTAGATTGCTATATTTAATAATCTGCCCAGTATAATGTTAGACAAAAGTGTTAAGGCGATAACATAACATAGCGTCACGCCTTTTCCCATATGGGTGGCAGAGGCACAATTATGCTCACTTTGAGCCAGTTATTAAATACTCCATTTTGCGTTATAGGGGGCTAGCCCATCGCCGCAGCTATGGAGTAATGAAGGTTTCCTCATGATGTTTTTCTATTACCGTTAGAACGTATTATATACTTAAGATAGATAAATTATCTCATTGTTACATGGTCACGATTTGAACCTGCATTTCCTGTGTGAGAAGCAAGTTTGAAACGCATAAGACCACAGAGCTCACAGTTAACGCGATTACCCGCGAAGTTCTTAACTGTGATCCCCTAAATAATATATTTGTCAACTAAATAGTAGATCTGTCACGTCAATAAAAGATCAGTTCCTCGTCAGATGCCCACCAAAATATTCGTAGCTGAAATTGATTTTTATTTTTCGAAATAATAAAAAAACATCCAGATATGAAGTCAATCTACAATATAAAAGTTTCAAAGTAAACATGAAAAAGGTTTTCATTTCTACATGGTGGGATGGGAGCAGAATTTGGGCCAGGAGTTGCAAAACCCTTTCCCGTGTCAGAAGAAAAACCCGATTCAGAATCACTGATGTTTTTAAATTCATTCATCCGTAATTTCATCGAGCGGGACCTGGTTTCGCACGACGACGGACGTTAAATAACTTTTTTGCGCGACTGTACTCTAGGACACGATTAGCGTGTGCTGGCGGGGTGGGGGTAGCAGGTGACAGAGAGTGACAAAGTGCATGCATGCACACGAGATACGAATGGCGCCACCACGTTACTATGGTTACGCAGTGACGCGAATAAGTAGTTATAGCTATAACTACAAGTAACAACAACAACTAAAAGTAAACCTTAATTACAAGTAAATTCTCAATTTTGTATAGCAAACTGAATTAATGAACTAGCGGTTCGCAAATCAGTAACTACTTATACGAATATCAAATAAAAGTAGACTGTATCGTCCGAGACTAATGCTCAATTTTGTATGGCAAAGTGAATGAATGAACTAGCGATTTCATTCGAATTTCAAAACTAGTTATCGATTGTTTTTGGATTCGAATCTTAATATTAGTAGTATCAAACCATTCGAATATTGGAATCATTCACATTTGCCCATCATTAGCGCATACCCGACTTGATAGGCGTAGCTTCATGTTGTGTGGTATTCTGAATTCAAATTTAAAACAACACGATCGAAAAAGATGGTTAAATGTATCAGGTTTAAAACTGCATCAGTAGTTTTTGTTCGATCTAGCAATAACATTTATTAGGTAGGGGTCATCGAAACCTAAACTCTAAGGTGGGCCAATAGATGTGTCCAGAAGTGTAGATCGGCAGTTCACATGGAGCGGAGACACCCAAATCCGAACCGATTGAAAAGAGACGTAGATTTTTGTTAGAAGAAGCGGAGCTTAAGGCGCTCGATGAGGGAGCGACCATCAGTTAGATGATCGAAATGGCTAGTATTTAATCGCACATCAAAAATACTGATTTTCTCAGCAAAAGAGGATCAGCAAAACACTTTTTATGTTTTAAGTATTTTTGTTGTTCTTACATGTCCAACCTACGAATACGAAGGATAAAGGGGGCTCACCCCCTTTGCCCTTCACCTAAGTTACCGCAGTATTTTGCCCCGATATTTGCTGTTAAAATCAGTATATTTGCTGTGAAAATCAGTATTTTCGACGTGCAGTTTAATATTTACCGATCCAAACGTTGCTATATCGCTATTCAAAGAAAATTTCAATTCAGTAGAAAATGATATGGTATGTAGAGCTTTTACTCAGTGCGAGATAGAAAAGTTAGAGCTTTCGATGGAAATCATAAAAAATGATGAAATACTTTTTCTTTTTAGGTCTCTGTCTTTCCGTCTGTCCGTCTGTCACATCATTTTATCTCGGAGACTGTTAATGCAATAGATCAGTGTGTTGTGGTATTCGCCATACAATACAATAAGGAAATAAATAAAAAAGTTTGGGGGTGGCACTCCATAAATGTAACTGAAGGATGAAAAAAAATGTAAGCTATATAGACTTGTAAGGTATCGTTAGAAAGATCTTAAAAATGATATTGAGGTTTTTAAAATCGTTTTTTATTTATGTGAATATTTGGAGAATTATGCGGTCTTGAAGGCATTAAAATGTTGTCCTGCAAATTCAACATTTTAATGCCTCTCTTTGGGAGGTAAAAAAGGGAAATATTAAACTGCACATCAAAAATACTGATATGCGCAGTAAATATCAGGGCAAAATGCTGCGGTAGCATAGGTGAAGGCTAAAGGGGGTAAGCGAAGCGAGGCCACCTTTATCCTTCATATTAGGTTGAACATGCAAGAACAACAAAACATACTTAAAACATAAACTTGAGTACACATAAAATATTTAATACATAAAAATTGTTTTTGCTGATCCTTTTTTGGAGTGCAAATCAGTATTTTTGATGTGCGATTAAATACTAGCCCTTAAAAAATAAAAAAAATAAAAATTGTTAGAGTACTTTTAACAAAAATTTGTTTTGTGATATATACGATTGTCAATTGTCAATTGTAAGACGGGCTGGTTTCCGCAACTCGACGACGAAAGCGCCTATTTTGCGTGTGGGTGGGAATGCGACATCATTCGAGCCAACCCAACTCCTCCAGGAACGCCAGTAGGCCCTTTACGTTACCGACTATCCCTGGAAGGTCCCTCGATTGACCGAGGTGTTTAGCCTTGTAGTCCGCTACTCCTGTGCACTCCATGAGGACGTGAGCAGCCGTTTCTTCTGCCTCCAAGCAGGCTCTGCAAAGGGGGCTGTCGGTAACACCTAGGACATATAGATGTTTATTAAAGAAACCATGGCCAGTAAGTGCTGCAGTTACCAGTCGCATGCGCGGCCTACTAAGTCGAAGCAAGGTCTTAGCCAGCCTAGCGCTAGGGGACGGCAAGGCCAGCTTAGCCTGCCTGCACTCCTCATGGTTTGTCCAAAGAGTGGCATGATCATTCCTGGTCGACTCTTTCAGAAATGAGCGTACCATCTTGAAGGGAAGAGGGATGATAGGTTCGGGACCATACGCTGTCAAGCTAGATCCTTTACGCGCCAACTCATCCGCTGCATCGTTACCTCTTGATCCGCTGTGTCCTTTTATCCATTGAAGGATTACGCGGTTATGTTGACATACCTCCATTAGTCGTTTGTGACACTCGTAGATTAGCCCTGAGTTAATAGTGTTGCTATTTAGGGCTTGTAGGACGGCCATGCTATCCGAGAGGATTCGAATGGAGGAATCTCTTACCTTTCTCGATGCTATGGCATTAGCGGCCGAGATGATGCCCATGCATTCAGCTTGAAAGACAGTATTATGGGCACCCAGTGGAATGGCTATCTTGATGTTTAGGTCCTCCGAGAAGGTGCCTGAACCAGTGCCTGCTTCAGTTTTTGAACCATCGGTAAAAATTCTGAGCTCTTTAACGTCGAGCCCCTCAACCCGATGGTCTTCATGTAACTGTATATTGTATTTTTTGTCAAAAACAAATTGTTTAGGGATTCTGTCACTGCAAGCCATAGAGATGGGAAATTTTTTGTAAACTTCCCCTAGGATGGCGGTGTGTGAGGTCCTGTTTTTCCTCCAAAGTCCTAAGGTGTTGAGTCTCACCGCAGATGACGCAGCCTCCTGCTTAATATACAGCTGGAGTGGCGGAAGACACAGCATGGCCTCCATTGCTGCTGTTGGAGTAGTTCTCATACTACCTGTGATAGCCATGCAGGCCAGCCTTTGGAAGCTTTGGAGTTTGCTTACCACTGTGGTTAGTTTGGTCCTGGCCCACCACACCACAGCTCCGTAGCAGACAAGAGGACGGATCACCGTTACGTACAGCCAAAGAATGATGTTGGGAGAAAGTCCCCACTTTTTCCCCACCATTCTCCGACACTGCCAGAAAGCAATACTCGCCTTCTTTAGTTTGTTGTCGATGTGGCTACTCCAGTTGAGCTTGCTGTCCAAGGTTATGCCCAGGTACTTCACCTCAGTTGCTAGCTGGAGTTCCGTTCCAAAGAGCTTAGGTAGGGTATACCTATGATATATACGATTTTTCATTTTATTTTTGATTGCCTTTTAAGTTAACTTTGGTTTTAATATTTTTTAATAGAAGCACTACGTAAAACAAAATCATATTTGCGGCTATATGCAGTTAACTCCGGAACTCTCCGTGTACGACAACAACTTTGTCAACTGCCCACTCGTAACTGCCCATTTAGTTATTTCACTGCTCAGTATTTATTAAATGATCCATTTTATTATTATTTACGGCTCATTTTTGTTTACTTTACTGCTACGTTTTAACTGCCGAACTTGTTAATAAATATGCAATGCGTTTTGTATTTTTTTACTTATCAAAACTACTTTAAATAACTGCCGCTTTAAATAAGTGTATATCTTTATTATGCGCTCATAATATTAAGTCACCCTGGTACTTACTCGTACATACACTAATATTTTTTTTTGTTAACAACAACGAAAAGAAAGCTGCTGCAAAGCCAACAAAGCGTGTAGTCGAATCGGACGAGGAATCGGAGATTGTGAGGTAATTAAGATATTATTTTGAACTAAAGATTTTGATAAATTACATTCTACAAAATTTAAATATGCTACAGAGATGTTTATGTTTTCAGGAACAAAAGGCAGGTTCCCGCTAAGCCGACAGCATCGAAGCGCGCCGCTGAATCAAACGCAAACCGCAAAAGGACCTGAAGCCTCCAGCCAAACGCAAGGTGCAGCAGAACGTTACTAAAAAGCCAGAAGAGAGTTGGCGCTCTTTGGACTCCGAAAGCGAGGACGAAGTGATCTGCAAGGCACCAGAGCTGAGGTATTCATACTCGAAGCGGGTTGCCGACGGCGTCGTGCGGCGAAGCATTGAACTGGAGGGTGACCTCTACTTGGACCTGAAACTCTACTAGGTGGCGGACGCAACGAGGAGGCGGTGCTGGTATGTATCAGGCTGACTTCAATTCGCCACAGCTGGGACTCCTGCGGCAGCTCCTTAAACGCTGCAAGACGTCTTTTACTGAAGAGAGATTTTTCTTCGCTGATAAGAAAAACTTAGATTAGATTTATCGGTTGATAAAATTTGTTTCATAAGTTAGTAGGGTATTATTGTGGCACTTTAGCTAACTTTCGTCAACCAAAGTACCACAATAATACACACCTTACGGTTATCGTTAAGCAATATGAAAGAACATCAATTTCAGTGTCACATTGCGCTCCACTCCATCGAATTCGATATACCTATACAATTGCCTAATGGTGGCTCACTTTCAATCGGAGCTCCGCTCGATCGAAGCGATCCAGAATTAGAGCGCTTGTAGACGTCCGTTTTTTTCACCGGATAACGGACCGTGTTTTTTGCCGGATTCGCGGTGGTGTATGAATTATAATGAATGTGTGTACATGCACCGTACATCGGTCCGGCGAACAATTTACGCCGGATGCACCACCGCTTCCCCTCGGCGCGACGGACACCGGTCCGGTGTAAGAAAGGGCGGTAATCCACGCCAGTGTATTGGTGCGTGTTGACGCTGCCGGACGTATTGCCTGTTTTCTGTTAATTGAGTGCCGTCTACCCTGCGTACTTTTAAAAATGAGTGATATTGACATGGAAATGTTAATAAGTATGGTTGAAAATAGGCCTGTACTGTGGGACAAAACCCAAGAGTGCTATAGAAATAGACAGTCGAGTTTTGCCGCTTGGAGAGAAATATGTCTTGCGTTAAATGAAGGTTTTGAAACGATGTCCGAGAAAGAAAAAAATGATTTTGGTAAGTAACATTTTATTTTCATTATTTTTATGCATATTGATTTTGCCATGGTACACGCCCTACTGGTGACATGAAATACTCTGCATATTTGTTACGAATCATATTTGCTGTTACATTACCTCGTGTTGAATGGGAACGAGGCAAATGGCATAGAGTAGACATCATATTGTGTGAACTAGCATTGTCAGTATTAGGAATACCCTCTACTTTATGAATTATGTTTTGTAATAAGCAGCATGTTTTTACAATATTAACAGCAGTATCTATTGAAACATTTAATGGTCTATGCAAAATCCTCCATTTATTGGATAAAATACCAAATGCGCATTCGACGTTGCGTCTCGCTCTTGTGAGACGATAATTGAAAATTTTTTTTATTGAGTCAAGTTGATGCCCACCGTAAGGACGAAGTACGTGTTGATGTAAAGCGAAAGCTTCATCAGCAACAAATACATAAGGTAACTCACTGCCTGCACCTGGCAACTGCTTAGGTCGAGGAATATTTAATTTGTCGCCTACTATTCTTTTCCAAAATTCTGTTTCTTTAAATACTGCTGAATCGCATTCTTTGCCGTAGGCTCCAACATCAATAAAAACAAAATTATAGTTTGTGTCTACCACAGCCATTAATACTATTGAAAAATAGTGCTTGTAGTTGAAAAACATTGATCCACTTTCTTCTGGCTTGATGATTCGAATATGTTTGCCGTCGATGGCTCCCAAGCAATGAGGAAAATTTGCAATTGTCTCGAAATTTTTTGCTATTGTTAACCATTCGTCTTCCGATGGTAGTTTCATATAAATTGGAGAAAGGGTTTCCCACAATGCTTCAAATACTTCTTGTACAATACAGCTGATAGTTTTTATACCCATTCTGAAACTGTAATGTAGATCGCTAAATGTGTTCCCTGCAGCTAAATATCTGTAACAAATTTTTCTTTTTTAGGCAAAGATATCATAAAAAAATGGAACAATGCAAGAGATAACTGGATGAAATATCACAAAAAAGTTAAGGAATGTAAATCCGGCTCTGGTGCAAAAAGTCTACGAAAATATAAATTCTACGATCAAATGCTCTTTTTGTGTAAAATTGTGACTCGCCGAACAACGGAAGCAAGTATTACATCAGAAAAAAACATCACACAATCTCACAACAAAGAAACTGACTCACAAACCAATAATGACCCTACCGCACCAGCCAATACTACCGATAGAACAAAAACAAGCAAGAAGAGAAAGACAGACTGTAGCGAAGTTGATCGACAAATGCTTACTTTTATTAAATCAGTTGAAGATGAAGACAAGAGTAAGAGTATGTGTTTTTTCAAAGGTATTGCTCCGATTGTAGACAAGTATAGTGACAACGATTATGTTGAATTCCAATATGAAGTCATTAAAGTTATAAGAAATTTAACTCGGAGAAATCAAGCGTCCATGCAGCAGCCAAATCACAATTACAATATTAATCGAGGCTACACTACGGCTACACCCGACTACAGGATACACGAATATCAACCAACTCAACCCATTCCATCGACATCCAGGATGCACTATGAATATCAGCCAACACAACTCATTCCATCCACATCCATGATGCCTCAAGAACTCATGCAGCAAGATGATTCCCAATCTTCAATTATTACTGAATTAAGTTCAATCACATCGCCGGATTACGATTTCGATTTTTCTAAAACTCCTTAATTTCTTTTTTGAGTATAATAAAACTATTACTACCTACTAAATTTTGTTTTAATTAATACAGGTGATTACCTCTATTAATTTTCTATAATTTGAAATTGAACATCTCTTTAACATACCTTAGCGTAACGGCTAATCTCTCTGCCGGGGAAATAGATTTACGCATGTCAGTATCTTCGTGTCTTATTTTATCATATATGGCTGTTAATAATAGTTGAAAGGTTTCTTTCTTCATCCGAAAATAATTGTAAAATTTAGTTTCATCCTCTTCCAACTGCGTAAAAAGAGTTTGAAATGCACCATATTTATCCCTTTCCAATAATATAGGATGAACCCACGATGACCTTTTACGTTTTTCTATTTCTTTTTGTTTCTTCTTGTACAAATAGTAGGCCAATACGAGTTTTTTTTTCTTATTATTCGACATTTCACACGTGTGTAATCTCTTGACTGCCAGTTCAAAACTAACGCATATAGACGGCAGTCCATCCATCCGGTAAAAAAAATATGTATACAAGGATAGCCGTTTATTGACGGTCCGTTATCCGGTGAAAAAAACGGACGTCTACAAGCGCTCTTAGGGTTGCCAGATGTCCGGTTTTGGACCGGACAGTACGGTTTTTTGAATGGTTGTCCGGTCTATAAAATTTTGGAAAACCGGACAATAGGATGTCCGGTTTTTTTGAAATTACGCGGAAGAATTTACAGAGCAAAAGCCGTGAGCGACTGGCTCGCGGTAGCACCAAGACTTGCGGTTGCGGGAGAGAGGGACGCTCCCCCCCCCCCCCGCCCCACACCACAGTACCCGACCGAGTGCCGCCCGCCGACTCGCTCACTCAGCCAGTCGCGTCGTTTACGTCAACCGCGTCACGCGTGTTTCTCTCAGGAAATTCCGCTTACGAAACTACTAATGCTGCGTTGTGTGTGTGTCATTGCAAAAAGTGATAAAATATCGTAAATAATGGAGGAAAATGAAGTATCTACAACTAATGATGTAAAAACACCGGCAAAGAAATCAAGACGAATGTGCTATTTTAATGTTGAGTGGGAGTCTCAATTTTCGTGGCTTGATAAGTGTAATGACAATAAAACTAAAGGATACTGCAAATTATGTAAAAGTACGTTCTCCGTAGCCTATGATGGCTTAAAAGCAGTAACCCATCACGCTGCATCAAAGAAGCACAAGGAGGCTGAAAGTGCAGCAGCCATATCGCAGCGTATGCATTCATTCTTTGCACCAAAAAACAGCCCCCAAAGCGAAAAAGTTAGTATTGCAGAATTGTGTGAAGTGTTTCATAATGTCAAGCACCATATTTCATATCTTGCCCAAGATTGCTCCACAAAAGTGAAAAAACAAACAATAACAGACTCAGAAATCGTGAAACAAATGACAGTAGGGCGCACTAAATGTACAGCTGTTCAGGCTTCTCGGCACCTAATGACCTCGTAGGGGCCCATCAGCTACGAGGTAGCGTAGCGATCAGTTGCCAAGAAGTGTGAACGTCGGCGATTCACCGAGCTAAAATGATTGGGTTCGATCTAACCTGGTCTGTGCTTCGGTCCCGTCAACCTCCTGTCTCTCTGCAAGGCCCGGGTGCACCCTAGGCTCTTCTTGGTAGACAGGTTCTTCAGCCAACCTCCTGTGTGACTGGCGGGCCAGCTTCAACGAGCACAGTGTTCCAACACAGGTTATGTTACGTGGTAAAAAACCAATCGGCCACGTAAATGCGAACTTTATCTGGTTCGGGGAACCACAACACACTCAGCTATATAGACAATCCTGAGGGAACCCCGAATACATTCCAGATGGACTGCGATTTAATTTCAATACCCTAACCAAAGCGCGTTTACATTGCGAGGACTTTCGTCTGTCAGTTGTCAAAAACTGCAAGATTGGCAGCAACGTCAAATTCAAAATGGCAGTTCCGAAACCATCGATCGAATATTGATTTGGAATCGAACAATCACCCGCCCGGACAGGCACCCACCTGTCCCCTAATCTACGGGCAGCCGAGACAACGTTGCTACCGCTCGTTTTAGAACCGAGCCTCCTACTAGAACCTCCGCAGACCGGGGGGTCCCGTCCTTGCCAGGGAACAAGTTAACAATGCGCCCCCTGCGCCAACGTAGTGGCGGTAGGTTAGCATCCTTAACCAGAACGAGGTCACCAACACTAGGGGGGCTGGTTTTGTCAGTCCACTTAAGGCGCTGTTGTAAGATATGCAGATACTCGAGCGACCAACGCTTCCAGAAATTCTGAGTAAACTGCTGCAACATCTGATACCTTGACAACCGATACAATTTCAGTCCCTCGAAGGGGTGCTCGGGCAACGCGTAAAGTGGCTGTCCTATCAAGAAATGGCCTGGGGTCAGAGCCTCCAGGTCATTTGGATCCGAGCTGAGCGGACACAACGGTCGCGAATTGAGAACGGCCTCGATCTTACAAAACAATGTCGCGAGCTCCTCAAAAGTCAGCGCGGTCTGACCTACTATACGCCCCAAGTGCGTCTTAGCTGACTTAACTACGGCCTCAAAAATCCCACCCCAGTGGGGGCAACTCGGTGGGCTGAAGGTCCACTGTATACCCCGACGGGAGAGGGCCGTTCCAATATCCACTTTATTTACATTCAAAAAGTTGTCTATCTCTCGTAAGTATCGTTCCGCACCGACGTAGTTAGTGCCGTTATCAGAGCGGATCAAAGTTGGAAGTCCCCTTCGAGAAACAAACCTATCCAAACAAGCAATGAAAGCCTCTGTCGAGAGATCAGCAACGAGCTCGAGATGTACCGCCTTGGTGGATAAACAAACAAACACACATAGGTACGCCTTGTATTGCTTAGCGGTACGCAATCGTGAACTCTTTACCATAAACGGTCCGGCAAAATCCGTACCAACACCTGAAAACGGTCTGACCTCATTCACACGATCAGGGGGCAAGTCCCCCATGAGAGGTTGCATCGTGGCAGCCTTAAGTCGATAACAAGGCATGCACCGAAACACGATGTTCCGTATGACACGGCGGGCAGATAAGATCCAAAACTCCCGCTGGAGCGTGGCCAACAACGCGTTACAGCCGGCATGCGCGTTTTTAATATGACGATCAGTCACCAGCAATTCAACTAACTGTCCCCCCTTGGGGAGCAGAAGTGGGTGACGAGCCGAATACGACAGATTCGCATTGCGCAATCTTCCTCCTACCCGAAGTAACCCGGTCGAATCAACAAAGGGGTTGAGACGCGCGACGGCTCCCTTCAATTTCGAACGTCCACTTCGTATAATCTCCAATTCTGCCCCAAACTTCGAGGACTGTACCAACCGGACCAAATTCAGTAGCGACTCGTTTCGCTCTGCCGGAGTCAGAATAGGGTTCAACGTTCGCTGATCGCGAGGAGTACGTCAATTTCGAGCGAATCTCCTAATCCAAGTGGACACGTTTATCAACTTGTCAAGTGAGCTATACCGGTCCAGCAGAAACCCGGCGTCAGGGTCCTCAGCCTTCTGGGTAACATGCACGGCCGCTCTGGGGCCATGATCCGAAGATACTACTACATGGCTGTGGGGCCAGTCCGATTCTCTCCTGGCAAGCCAGGGTGGTCCCCACCACAAATGGTGTCTAACGAGTTCAGGAGCCCGACATCCCCTGGATGCACAATCAGACGGGTTCAATTCTCCTGGTACATGTCTCCAGGTCAGTGGGACCTCAGACGACACAATCTGGGAGACACGGTTCGCAACAAAAACCTCTAAGTTGTGGACCGAAGCCTTCAGCCAGCACAAAACAATCTGGCTGTCCGTCCACGCGTACACCGTATCCTCCAAAACCACTGACCCACGCAACACTGTTAGAGTGTGATTCAAAAGTTTGGTCAAAAGAGCAGCCCCGGACAGTTCCAGTTTTGGAATCGTCATCCTTGTCCGAATAGGCGCTACCTTGCTTTTTGCCAAAACCAAACGCACGTCGACCTCCCCGGTGGAGGTGACGGTTCGCAAATAAACCGCTGCCGCAAACCCTCGTTCAGAGGCATCACAAAACCCGTGAAGGGTTGCCCTGTAATCCCCAGCAGGGACCAATTTCCTCGGCAGCGATACATTATTTATGTCCGATAGCGAGGTGAACATTCGCGTCCAATCAGTCAACAAATCACCTGAGAGGTGGGTGTCCCAGGTCAACTGAGCCGCCCATAGCCTTTGCATAAAACATTTGAGAGCAAAGGTGACTGGAGAAATCCATCCATTCGGGTCGAACGTTCTCGCAATCGTTGACAGTACTGACCGCTTCGTCCAGGCCTTCGGTGTTTCTAAAACCACCCGATAGGTAAACTCATCATGGACGGGCCGGTACTGAATTCCAAGTACTGACAACATGTTAGGGTTGTCAGGATTCTCAAAAACGTGCGGGTCTTGTTGAAACTCATCTGGGAGACCAGCCATCAACTCAGGGGAGTTGGACATCCACTTACGTAGTTCATAGCCGCCTCGTTCCAGCAATTGAATGAGCTCGTCACGTCGGTCCAGAGCTTCCTCTACACTGGCTGCCCCTGTGCAGACGTCATCGACGTACAAATCTTGCTCCAGGATAGCGGCGGCTCTAGGATAGCTCACACGGTCACGCGACGCCAACTCCCGCAGGGTACGCATCGCCAAATACGGGCTAGACCGTAACCCATACGTGTTCGTGTTCAACTCATAGACCTTGACTGGCTCGGCCGTGGACTCACGCCAAAGTATCAACTGATACCTTCGGTCAGCCGGATGAATTACCGTTTGCCTAAACATCATCCGAATGTCTGCGACAAATACAATCTGGTGCCTCCGAAAGCTCGTGAGAATATCCGAAATATCACGGCTCAACTTGGGTCCCGAATGTAGACACTGATTCAGGGACATCCCGTTCGAGGTAGGTGCTGACCCATCAAAAACAACTCGAATATTGCCGGTAGGGGTTCGTAGGACGGCATGGTGTGGAAGGAAACAATGATCCTCAGATCTCCAGTCCACACCCGATACCGACATGTGTCCTAACGACTCATACTCCCTCATGAAATCAACATATTTTTGTTTAAATACGGCGTCCCTTGTCATCCTACGCTCCATCGACATCAATCTCGTCTCAGCCATCTTCCTAGATTCTCCTAGTGGCGGTCGATCGGCCCTGAAAGGCAGTCGAGTTACAAAACGACCAGAAAGAAGGCGACCAGTACTATTCTGGTAAAACAACTCGCACTCTTCTTCGTCTGCGTCGACTCGACGAACGGTGGGAGGTTCCTCTATCTCCCAGAAACGTTGGATAGCGTCTGACAACGCTGAGCCAATAAGTATGCCATCTGACTCGGCAGGCCTAACCATTGGCAATGCCGGACCCATGATCACGTGACCAAACTTAGTATCCACAGCAATCAACCCGTCCGGCTGAAGAACTCGCCGATCCGACAACAGAAACCTACCCAGAACGTCTGCTCCCAGTAGCAGGTCGACCGGGGCTGGAGTGTCAAAATCGGGATCCGCCAACTTGAGTCCTGATGTCAGGAATCGAACGGCCGGATTCAACTTCACCAAGGGGTGTCTGCCCATGACATGCGTCATTACTAAAGCTTGCACGGATGTTTTTGTCAAAATGTCATAACGTGGAGAGAACGTGATCACCGATTGACCAACTACATTCGTAACCGTAACATTCCCCACGCCCCGTATTGATTTATTATACCTATTTACCTTGAGGCCCAACCATTTTGCTAAATCGTTCGATACAATGCAGCCCTGAGCTCCAGAATCTAATAGGGCGCGAACGTATGTTGGGTTGCCCGCCAAATCCCAAACAAGCACAGAGGCGATCGGTAACACCACCGTCTCCGGTTGGGGGGCAACAGATGGTTGGGCCGCAAATTCCTAGCGAGGACCCCCGGGGCCCCACTGTGCCTGTAACCGATCAGGTATGCAGCTATACGCCAGCGGGTCCCATTGTACAAATGGCCCACGCGCCGGTTCCATTCCCAACCTACGATTCCCCTTAAAGGGGGGTGGGCGTGAATTCAACCGTGGCCGCTCCATGAGCGGGGGGGACATCACATGTGACCGATGAGGACGAGGCGACGAGCGGGGCGACAACTGAGGCGGCGTCCGAACCGCACCCGCATAGCTCGAAGGTGTCCCATGCCACCCGCCCGTTACGGCCTGCTCAACATACCCAATGTCCCGCTGAGTCGGATGCTGAGTCGCAACCGAAAACTCAGGGCCCCCCATGTGATGACCCTGAGTGCGGCCCTGCACCCTAGTACTGCCCTGTGCACGTGGGGACGTTGGCCCCTGAGTTGCGCTCCGAGTCGCAAACGAATTCTCAGGGCCCCATGCCGTGTCACCCTGGGTACGGCCCTGTGGACGTGGGGACGTTGGCCCCTGAGTTGCGCTCCGAGTCGCAAACGAATTCTCAGGGCCCCATGCCGTGTCACTGGGTACGGCCCTGTGGTGGCTGTTGGCCGGACCGGTTCATGCACAACAGATTGTTGTGGGCCCCACCACAATATCCGCACATTTTTGTGCGCGTGCAGTCCCTAGCCATGTGTGGCCCGAGGCACAGGAAACACCAGCTCCGCTGCTTGGCCATCCGGCGCCGTCCCTGAACCCTAAGTTCCCCGAACTTATTGCAATTGGCCACAGCATGGCCAATCTGCCTACAACATGGGCAGGTCTCACTATGTGGGGTCAATGCACTCACAGTCCCATACGACTGCCGGTTGGTGCGGTCCTTCCTCGTCGGAGGGCCCCTACTCACAGCGCTCCCGGCAGCTCTCTGTGGCTCCGAAGGATGGGTGACCGTCAACCCCAAATTCTCTGCCCGTCGAGCCTCCTCTTCCAAGAATCCGACCAAGTCGGAGAAGGCGGGCAGGTCCTCGGCCGACCTCCCGTGAGACTGTTCGAAACGAGTCTGCACGTCAGCGGGTAGGCGGGAAAGTACAATGTACAGCAGTAGGTACGACCATTCACCAACCGGAAGTCCAAGATTCTCTAGAGCCTTGGTGACGGACAACAACGGGTTCAAAACCTCCGTCTCTATGGCCCCGACCTTGTTCACAACCGGGATACTAAACAAACGGTTCAGTTGGGCATCGGCCAACCTCCGTTTGTTATGGTAACGTCTGACCAACAATTGTCTGGCCGTTTCATAGTTACCCTCCGTAACTGTCAAATGAGCGACCAGCTCCCTAGGCTCACCCCTCAATGCTGCCACCAGCTGAGCCATCTTGACAGACTTGGTAATGTCCGATCGCATGTGCACCAAACTGTCGAACAGATTGATGAAGCTCATCCATTCACCGGACACTCCGTCAAAAGTAGGCATAGTTATGGCCGGTAACCTGGACCCTGAACCCTGAAGCGGCAGAGGTGCTTCAATGTCACCACCATGGCTGGACTCGCGCTGTCTACGTATGTCCGCAGCCTTCTGCGTGATAGCAGCTGCCATCTCCATACATTGGTCGACATCCCCTAGCAACCGTGACAGCCTGTCAGGTGCGCAACCATCAACTGATTCCGCCTGCGCGGACAATTCGAGCACCCTATTGTAACGTTCCTTAACGTCCATAGACCGCTCCAATACCACATCATGCCTATCTAAACGGTCTATCAGACCGTGTGCGGAGGAAAACCATCTGAGTTCCTTAGAAACACCCTTCTGTATTTCAGATAACGACATGATCGGAACGATACTTACTCACAATTTGCAGTAACTCAATTTTATTGGACCCTCCAGTCTATAACCCAAACGAGGGAACCCTAAACTATAACTTAAACAATGTTGTTTTCCTTAAACAATAGGAACCGAGTTTTTTATCTATATAAATTCTGTAAATAACAATTTAGTTTCCCTTTATCACTACAACACACACAGATAGTCAATATTAGTTCAAGTTATAAATTGCTATAACTGAAAACAATGTAATAGCCTGCTATCAATAGATGTAACTACCTATGTTAACCAAAACATTCATTAGCATTACTAGACCACTAATAGATTGACTAACTGGTACAATACTTCAATGCAAATTTCAACTCAATATCTGTCTGTCTACTACCAGCAATAGACCTATAGCTTACAATACTACCAATCTATGTGGATATAGGAACACAACCAAGTTATCTAATAACCGCCTATACCTACAGATTGATAGTCTCAAATCGTGTCTTCCTGGAGCCCTTGACGGCTGCAAATCTCAGGAAGCCACGCTCTAGCTACCAAACTGTTCAGGCTTCTCGGCACCTAATGACCTCGTAGGGGCCCATCAGCTACGAGGTAGCGTAGCGATCAGTTGCCAAGAAGTGTGAACGTCGGCGATTCACCGAGCTAAAATGATTGGGTTCGATCTAACCTGGTCTGTGCTTCGGTCCCGTCAACCTCCTGTCTCTCTGCAAGGCCCGGGTGCACCCTAGGCTCTTCTTGGTAGACAGGTTCTTCAGCCAACCTCCTGTGTGACTGGCGGGCCAGCTTCAACGAGCACAGTGTTCCAACACAGGTTATGTTACGTGGTAAAAAACCAATCGGCCACGTAAATGCGAACTTTATCTGGTTCGGGGAACCACAACACACTCAGCTATATAGACAATCCTGAGGGAACCCCGAATACATTCCAGATGGACTGCGATTTAATTTCAATACCCTAACCAAAGCGCGTTTACATTGCGAGGGCTTTCGTCTGTCAGTTGTCAAAAACTGCAAGGTTGGCAGCAACGTCAAATTCAAAATGGCCGTTCCGAAACCATCGATCGAATATTGATTTGGAATCGAACAACAGCTATAGTAAACCAAGTTTTATATCCATATTCAATAGAAATTATAGAGGAGGACTTGAAGAATGAACTACCTTTTTCCGTCGCCACCGATGCTTCTAATAAAGGAAACCGAAAATTCTTCCCGGTTGTAATTCAATATTTCTCACCGAGAAATGGAATTTGTCATAAAGTTTTGGACTTTTATGAAGACTCCTTTGAAGATTCACGATCTATTAAGGAAAAGTTATGCCAAGTCTTGGAAAAAGCACAACTTCAATGGAACAGGGTAACTGCATATGGAGCAGACAATGCATCTGTGAACTATGGAGTGAATAATTCGGTTTTTCAAAAACTTAAATCAGAAGAAAATTACGACATAATAGCCGCTCATTGCAATGACCATATTCTTCATAATTGCGCTAAAAATGCTCTGAAAGTAATGCCTGTGGATGTTGAAATCATAGTTATGAAAGTACTTGCAGAGTTTTCTTGTTCTGCAAAGAAGCGAGAAGAATTGAAAGAATGCTTTGATTTCTTCGAGAGTGCATATAAAGACGTCATAAGACATGTACCTACAAGATGGTTAAGTCTATTCAAAGCTCTGGATAGGATGCTTTCGTCGTGGGGACCATTAAAGAAATACTTTATTGAAAAAGGTTCTAATGATTGTAGTCCAGCTCTTTGGGCTATCTTGGCAGATCAAGAAGAACAAATATCAAGCGAAGTCAACCCTACTTACTATGAGTTATATTTATATTTTACATAATTTTATGGCCTCTTATCAAGAAACACTGTTGTTGCTGGAAAAACATACTACAGTAGCATATAATCTCCATGGCATAATGATACAATTTAGAGATACCCTTACAAAGAAAATAGACGATAAACATTTCGGTATAAAAGTGCACATGGCACTAAGAAAAGGCCATCTTTCTGATAATCAAGTACGAGAATTTACGAAAAATGCTCTTAACGTTTACCAAAGGGCACTGGCGTATATTGAGAAGTGGTACCCTTTTGAAAATAATACCTACAAAACGTTCAGTTACTTGGATATTGAACGCGGAAGATTACCTACGCTAGATGAACTAATTGAAATATGGTCACTCTCCCCATGGAAGCAGCAAACTCCTCCTGAACATCTCTATAAGGATCTGGCTGCACTGCAAAGTATTGTTCCATCACTTAATGGAAAATCCATCGATATGTGGTGCAAGTTTTTCAAAGACGAATCAGCACCAAATCTTTTGAAAATCGTCCAATATGTGTGCAGTGTTCCCGTCTCCAATGCCTTCGTTGAAAGAGTTTTCAGCGTCATGGGCAACGTATGGACTGATGAAAGAAATAGACTAAGTGTAGATACCATAAAAAGCGAATTATGTGTATTCTTTAATATTAATGTCAGTTGTACTGAATTTAAAGATCAAATTTCAGACAATAAACCTTTGTTAAAAGCAGTGACATCCAGTGCCAAATATGTTAAAAAGTAATAAATAGTTTTTCTTACCAAACGCAATAATAAATATAAGTTTGTTTACTAAGTCAAGTGTCAGTGCCAAATATGTTAAAAAGTATTAAATAGTTTTTCTCACCAAACGCAATAATAAATATAAGTATGTTTACTAAGTCAAGTGCCAGTGCCAAATATGTTAAAAAGTAATAAATAGTTTATCTTACCAAACTCAATAATAAATATAAGTTATGTTTACTAAGTCAAGTGTTTCACTGTATTCACCCTCAATAATTTTCTAAGTTAGATCTGTCCAGAATCAAAGGGGGGACCCTTTGATTTTTCGACAAAGTGAACCAAAAAATATTAAAGGGGGGACCATTTGATAAAAATGTCCGGTTTTTTACTCTGGACCATCTGGCAACCCTATCCAGAATGCTACAATAATACACGCCTCGCTGTGATTTTCTCTTGTGAATCGACACGGATCAAGCAAGTAAAAATAAAACCTCGACTCACTGGAGTGACATCGTGGAGTATCACTGTTTATGAAATGCTCACACAACAAGGGCTCAGTCACTCGATCAAGGCCGCAAGTTATTTACCTACTCGGTCGCGTGAATTCCACTTCACAAAATCACAGGGCCTCCAGCCGTGCTCCCGAGCGCACGTACGATGGCACGCCGCGCGCGCGATAAAATAATGTCGCGAAAGTATTGTGCCGTTGAGGGCTATAATAGCCAGATTAAATCTAATAGAGATTTATCTTTTTTTCAATTGCCGAAAGAGGATTAAAGGTAAGTGTTTAAATATTGTTATTTTACAATAATTAATCGCACAAATTTTTGATCTTAAATAAGTGGGTACCTTACCTACCCAACCTAGTTGATTATTGGTTAAGGGGCTAATTCGGAAATTATTTGCTATCTCTGTCTAAAATCACAAATCGTTTCATAACTTCGCGTTTTCGTGGAATATTGGAAAATAAAGGGTGTTTTGTTGTAGTATAATGTTTTCATTTCCAATATTCCACGAAAACGCGAAGTTTTGAAACGACTTGTGTTTTTTAGACAGACGGTAAATCATTACTGTTCTTGCCCCTTAATGTTAATGTAAGTAGGTTAGGTACCTGTAATGATTTGTATAGGTAGGTAAAGTACCTACCTAGTTACCAGACAGAACATTGCTGTCTCTTACTGTCATATGAAATATCACTGTCATGTCATGCGAGTGCGAGAGTGATAGCAAGCGGTGTTGTTTCAATTGCTTAACTTTCTTATCGATAAGTGCTATCCATACTTCCATACTATACATAATATATAATATTATAAAATAGCACACTAATATTACAAAGAGGAATGATTTGATTGTTTGTGTGTATTGAATAGGTAGGCTCCGAGACCGATTTGAAAAAATATTTTACCAATTATTAGAAGCCGACAGTATCCCTGATGAACATAGGCTACTTTTTGCCGCGGAAAAATACTTCATTCCTACGGGAAACCGTGCGAAGCCGGGATGGGCAGCTAGTAATATTATAAATGTTAAAGTAACTTTGTCTGTTTATTTGTTGATCTTTCACGTCTAAACCGATGAACAGATTTGGATGAAAATTGGTAGGTAGGTAGCTGAGAACCGCGAGACGGACCTAGGATACTTTTTATTCCAAAATTTCAACGGGAACGGAAAATAGACGGGATTGTTTTTTTAAGAAATCTGGGGTTAGGTTTTATACCTGGTAGCCTAGATAGCGTGTTCTTGAATTTTATGCTGAAAGAATATGTTACAAGTAGTAAATGTGTGAAATTTCAGCCTGCGGAAACTTATAGTTAGTCTGAAAAAAAATCTGAAAATCGATAGTGTTCCAAAATTTTAAGGTTATGCCATCGTTTTTTTCTCGCTTGCTCAGCTGACTTTTAACCGGCAATGGGCTTGAAGTCATTCAGCCTTATCTCAAAATAAAACGTTATTTTCAAAAAATCCGGGTGCGGCAGTATTGGTTTACTGGGCACCAATTCTGTCCCACCGAATTTATACAGACAGACCGACAGAGACAGAGTTACTTTCACACTAAAATATTAATATATTATGGATAGTATACAAGATAGTATGGATGTGACAATTTTTCCGACATTTTCGGCGCTCACTCGCACAGCTTCACATTTTTATGAATCCAAGATGACAGAACCTGGATTTCTTAAGGGTTCACACACGGGTTCACACTATAACGCCATTTTTTTTTTCGGTCCATAAAGCAACAAATCGGCAAATATATTTTAGATCCTTATAGTTTTCACGACAAAAATGTATGCATATAGTATTTTTGTGTGGCTTGAATAGCGTCCTGTGTTTATTTTTATTATTATTGCATAATTAAGTGCACAGTTTTTTCGGTATAAAAATTAATAGATAATAATTATTATTATTCCGTATGCTGTACATTAAAAAGAAACCATTTTTTCCCAGACGCATGCAATGGCTAGCCATAGGAAGACCTGACCTGATATCATCTAACACAAAACCACAGTCACATGTTGTTTGCTCTTTGCACTCGACGAATCAGTGATATCTTATACGCCGAAATTAGCGAGTCATGCAGTCCCATCAAAATGTATACCAAATAGTATTTCTAAATCTTCCAATACAAACACAGAAATGGCTGGCGTGGACGTATGTTTGGGTCGATACCGACCCAAACAAAAAACTCATATATACAGATTTTATCGGATGTAAAACTGAAAGATTGGACAGAGTATAGCATAATTATCATAATTATTCTAGATAGGAATGAACGTACTTATAGAATAGTGCACATTTTTTTGTTGTGTTAGCAACACATGCATGGTGGTTTTCGGGGATTCCTCGAAACTAGTTTTTCAATTTCTTGTGTGATTAAAATCATGGACTATTTTATGACAACTAGGTCGAGTTTAATTTATTGAAATGTTTGTTTATGATATGTGTGTACGTGGTGACCTTTGAATAATGAATAATGTATACATTATTATATTACTCAAAGGTGGTGACCGCTTTTTTATTTTAGCTACAAATTGCATACATTTTTATAATCAGCTTTCAATATCATTCATTATGTGATACCCCTGATGGAATTAGAAGTTTTTTTTTCTTGCCTCACAATATGGCGTATCAGAATATTGTTCATAAGATGACGTCATATATATACCTTCCTATGAGACTTGGGATAACTTCGATTCTAACGATACCGTAAATACCTAGGTATGTCTAATTCTTAAATTGGTTCAGTATATACACAGTCAGGTCATAAGTTCTGTCACACAATAAAAACTTTTGAATTTAGAACGCTGGCCACAAAAAAGTTTATTGAATTCGAATTTCGAATTTTTCATGAGAATAAAAATGTGTACTTTTTAGAATTTTCCTCATTTTTAAATATGGAGTGGACACTTAAAGAAGACCGTGTCGCAGTTATTGCATTGCATCGTTGCGGTTACGCGCCAATTCAGATTTTCGACTTACTGAAAAATTTGAATATAACCAAAAGATTAGTTTATCGTACCATAAAACGATACAATGAAGACTCTAGTATAGATGACAGGTCAAGAAGTGGTCGCCCTCGCTCTGTTAGGACTCCAGCAGTGATAAAAGCTGTGAAGGCGCGAATTCAAAGAAATCCCATACGTAAGCAGAAACTGTTGGCCCTTCAGATGGGGTTAAGCAGGACCACGGTGAAAAGGGTGTTAAATGAAGACTTAGGGCTTAGGGCATATCGAAGAAAAACAGGACATCGTTTGGACGCTCGTTTAATGGACCTGAGACAGAAGAGATGCCGCGCTTTGTTGAAGCGGTACGCGGGAAAAAAGCATCGGAAAATTCTTTTTTCGGATGAAAAAATTTTCACCGTGGAAGAGAGCTACAACAAACAAAATGATAAGGTGTACGCACACAGCAGTGAAGAAGCGAGCAACCGTATTCCGCGTGTCCAACGAGGTTATTTTCCATCCTCGCTCATGGTTTGGTTGGGAGTCTCTTATTGGGGCTTAACTGAGGTACATTTTTGTGAGAAAGGCGTAAAAACGAATGCAGTTGTGTATCAAAATACAGTCCTCAAGAACCTTGTGGAACCTGTTTCTCATACCATGTTTAATAACAGGCACTGGGTATTCCAACAAGATTCTGCGCCAGCTCATAGAGCGAAAAGCACACAAGACTGGCTGGCGGCGCGTGAAATTGACTTCATCTGGCACGAAGACTGGCCCTCCTCCAGTCCAGATTTGAGTCCGTTAGATTACAAGATATGGCAACACTTAGAGGAAAAGGCCTGCTCAAAGCCTCATCCTGATTTGGAGTCACTCAAGGCATCCTTGATTAAGGCAGCCGCCGATATTGACATGGACCTCGTTCGTGCTGCGATAAAAGACTGGCCGCGCAGAATAAAGGCCTGTATTCAAAATCGCGGGGGTCATTTTGAATAAACTTTATTACCATAAGAAGCTATGTTTTATTAAGTTCATTTTGCTATATAAATGTTTACATAAATAATAAACATGTCTAAATTATTTCATATTGCACATGTGACAGAACTTATGACCTGACTATGTATATATATTCTTTTACACCCTCGATTTTTAATAAACTACCTATATATATATATATACACAGTCAGGTCATAAGTTCTGTCACACAATAAAAACTTTTGAATTTAGAACGCTGGCCACAAAAAAGTTTATTGAATTCGAATTTCGAATTTTTCATGAAAATAAAAATGTGTACTTTTTAGAATTTTCCTCATTTTTAAATATGGAATGGACACTTAAAGAAGACCTTGTCGCAGTTATTGCGTTGCATCGTTGCGGTTACGCGCCAATTCAGATTTTCGACTTATTGAAAAATTTGAATATAACCAAAAGATTCGTTTATCGTACCATAAAACGATACAATGAAGACTCTAGTGTAGATGACAGGTCAAGAAGTGCTCGCCCTCGCTCTGTTAGGCCTCCAGCAGTGATAAAAGCTGTGAGGGCGCGAATTCAAAGAAATCCCATACGTAAGCAGAAACTGTTGGCCTTTCAGATGGGGTTAAGCAGGACCACGGTGAAAAGGGTGTTAAATGAAGACTTAGGGCTTAGGGCATATCGAAGAAAAACAGGACATCGTTTGGACGCTCGTTTAATGGACCTGAGACTGAAGAGATGCCGCGCTTTGTTGAAGCGGTACGCGGGAAAAAAGCATCGGGAAATTCTTTTTTCGGATGAAAAAATTTTCACCGTGGAAGAGAGCTACAACAAACAAAATGATAAGGTGTACGCACACAGCAGTGAAGAAGCGAGCAACCGTATTCCGCGTGTCCAACGAGGTTATTTTCCATCCTCGCTCATGGTTTGGTTGGGAGTCTCTTATTGGGGCTTAACTGAGGTACATTTTTGTGAGAAAGGCGTAAAAACGAATGCAGTTGTGTATCAAAATACAGTCCTCAAGAACCTTGTGGAACCTGTTTCTCATACCATGTTTAATAACAGGCACTGGGTATTCCAACAAGATTCTGCGCCAGCTCATAGAGCGAAAAGCACACAAGACTGGCTGGCGGCGCGTGAAATTGACTTCATCTGGCACGAAGACTGGCCCTCCTCCAGTCCAGATTTGAGTCCGTTAGATTACAAGATATGGCAATACTTGGAGGAAAAGGCCTGCTCAAAGCCTCATCCTGATTTGGAGTCACTCAAGGCATCCTTGATTAAGGCAGCCGCCGATATTGACATGGACCTCGTTCGTGCTGCGATAGACGACTGGCCGCGCAGAATAAAGGCCTGTATTCAAAATCGCGGGGGTCATTTTGAATAAACTTTATTACCATAAGAATCTATGTTTTATTAAGTTCATTTTGCTATATAAATGTTTACATAAATAATAAACATGTCTAAATTATTTCATATTGCACATGTGACAGAACTTATGACCTGACTATGTATATACAACGTGTAACTTTAAGTACGCAAAACCTGAAAATAGGTTGTTCAGAATGATGAGTATAATCGATTCCATCACTATTTACATATATATATATTTTGAATTTTATCCATAATTATTTATTGCCGCTTCTATCATTTACCGCGATCCAGCGAGATATTTAAATAAGTGTGTCGAACGAAAGCAGCGGCAGATTAATCCACAAAGCAAGCGCGCGCGCTACATTAGTTATCTCTTTCAAACTAGGGATCTCGCAATGAACGTTAGAAGGGAACAAATGGACGGGGGTGAGCGGGGTGCGTGCCGGCCGGCGGCGATCCACAAAGTAAACAAAGTCAAGTGATAGTTTAGTTCCGCCCGCGCTTCCGATTGCGAAACACAAACAGGCTTTTTTGTGCGATACGAGTCCGTGCGGTGCACATACGCATGCATAATAAAACGAAAGAGCTTGAGATTGATATATTTAATTGTGTAGTTCCATCTGTGAGGCGAAATTTAAGTAGTGTATTTTTTGATTGAGCGATTTGTTTACCATATGTTTACCATGTTTATGTAGTATTATTGTAGTGTAATGTATTAGGTATTTAGGTTGTTTGTTTATTTCGGCTTTGTAAGATAAATTATATGCTTGTAGTTTTTATATACCTACATCTGCTGTGTGTGCGCGCCGTTATTTGAATGTGCGTATCACTGATCTATTTTTTGTGCGATATCTATTTGTGAGTTCCTGTAATTGGCTTCATATTTCTTTTTAAATTTTCTTCATGTGATGTATTAGCTGTTGGTTCTCCTAGAATAAATAAATAAATAAAAATAAATAAATAAATAAATAATTATTATTGCATTGGCGTTTCGTTAAAATAATGTCCAATATTGTGAAATGGTCCGCATGTAAGCAAGGTGCAATGACAACGTAAATTTAGCGGTGCGACGATTTCAAGAAGATTTTGGTATAGCTGTGTCTAACAGAACAATGTTAGCTGCAACACAGTGACTTCGTGACTACGGGTCCTTCAGGCCTCCGCAACCCGATATTGGTGACGGCGACCACGCAAATCCTGAGTTACAGGAACAAATACTTGATTTTGTTTGAAGCAAATCCTACTGCTAGTACGAGACAAGCGGGCCGACGTTTCGGATGCAGTCATATGCTTGTTCGGAGAGTGCTAAAAAGTGATCATCAACATACATTTCACTACAGGCGGTGTCAAGAACTGAACCCTTTAGATTATGAACCCCGTGTTGCCTTTTGCCAATGGTTTCTGCAAGATTTTACGAGAAACATCCTCTGGACAGATGAATGCACTTTCACTCGACAAGGCTCATTCAACCAACATAATAGGCACATGTGGGGTCATGAAAACCCCAAGTTGATGGATCAAGACCACTTCCAACACAGATTTTCTATTACTGTTTGGGCAGGAGTTATTGGCCAGTACGTGCTAGGACCGGTGTTTTTGGGACGTCTGACCGGTCAGGTATACCTGAATTTTCTTAGGGTAACCTTGCCACAACTCATTTTGCAATGGTTGGATGACGAAAATGTACCTTTACAAGCTGCCGCCAGAATGTTCTATCAACACGATGGTGCTCCAGCCCATTTTTTGTGGGATGTGAGAAGGCACCTTGATGGGGAATATGGTGCAGATTGGATAGGACGTGGCGGCCCAGTGCAGTGGCCTGCGAGGTCACCCAATCTAACTCCGATGGACTTTTTTGTGTGGGGTCGTATAAAATCGATAGTGTACGATGAAGGGCTTGGACCAAATAATGAGGCAGAACTCCGACAGAAAATCGAAGCTGCATTTCAAACAGTGAAAAATGACCATGAAGTGCTTCAATCGTTAACTAATAATTTAAGGAAACGTGCTCTGTTGTGTATTCGTCAAGGAGGTGGACATTTCGAATCATTATTATCGCTTCGCGAAAATCAGGACCTGTAAGCAATTTGTAAAATAAATTAAAGTAAAATAAGTAAAGTCCCATTTTGATCTACGCTGAATGCTAAAGAGACAAAGTGAAACAATGGAGAACCAAAACCAGCCTGAAGTGAAGAAAGTATACACCAGGGAGGAAATCAAAAAGATAGCGCCAGGCTATCGTGGCAAGCCAGAAAAGTTTAACCCAAACCATAAAGGAGGGCAAAAACCACCGGCAAAACCACAGGGACCAGCATCACCAAATGTAACGGCCCCAACCGCGTTAGGAGCGAAACCGACAGCCCAGAAGAAAACCCCAATGTGGGCGGACTCAATCTTCGGCATCGACGTCTCCGTACGTGAACTTAACGTCAACCAGGAAATAACGCCGAGCTACGCGAGGCTGCCTGAAATAGTTGATGAAAACTACACTTCCATCGGAGGTGACGACACCAACCTCAACAAGCAAATGTCTAAAGGCATGCTATCGTACTACAGTACAGCTATGCTATGGACACGCCTGTTGGACATCAAAGCTAAGCGCGGAGACACCACACTTACCTTTGAAGAACAAGAGTTCTTAAAATCAGTCTCGGGACATGAATACAATATTCCGCAACCGATCTACTTATTCCTAAAGGGAGTGGGAGAGGTCAAAGACGCGACGGGTAAAACCTTGCATCTGGCCAATCACGCACTACCGAGGACTATCGTGAACGGATTAGGAGGGTATCATTCCCAAGTGATTGATGAAGCAACTCACAATCTCTACGAAGAGGTCCCATCACTGGGTATCTGTGGAGATTACGTGATGGCAGAAGCTTCTGAAGCGGTACAACATGTACCAAACTTTAGAGTCGTGCCAGCACACACCCGTCCCACCACAGCACTGGTAGGAAACCACGGGAATATCGGACCGCGCAAAGAAGAATTACGCATACTGCTCTCATCACTGGGAGTTGAAGCGACGCACTTCCGCGAAACGGTCACGGGTACGAGGCTCAACATTCATCTCATCCAGAGGGTGAGCGACTATTTCGCCGGATCGAAAACGTTCCGAAACGAAAAAGTAAAGCTCGACGCTCTCACGATTGAAGGAGACTCTGCTCAACTGATCAAGTCAGTACCGACCACGGAGAACGTGAATGCGGCTGAAAAGTGGACCAACTTAATTGTTCGGCCTACATCAGCGAACGCAAGTTCCACAACAACATTTGGAGCAACGTATCTTACAGGGTACCAACTGGTCAAAAGCGCCATCGACAACAGTCACGCCAATTGGTGTTGCCTGGAACAGATGAACGCAGCACACCCATGGGTAATACCTGCAGGGTGGATAAACAATAGGAACGCAAGGAGAGAATTGCCTCCGGGCATGGAGATAGAGAGATTCGTCTCAATATCCGACTCCCAGCGCAACCGCACCAACGCCATCGTGCGTAGGATGATAATTAGCTTACGCTGATTGTCAAATAGTTTAAGACCGCGGCCACGGCGAGTAGCATCGAGGGTACAGTCAAACAAACTAGCATTAAATTAACCTAAAGCTTATATTAAGCTTGTTACGTTAAAATATTGTTTTTGTTGCAACGTTGGATATTTTTTTAAGTTTGGACATTTTGGTTTAGTTTGGACATTTTTGTTACTATTTCGTTGCTTTGAAGTGGGACAGTGAAAGTTTTTTCAAATATGGGAAAACCTATTCACAGTGAAACAAGAAATTTAATCCTGAAAGTTCTCGCTTTCTTTGAATCAGAGAAAGCTAACAAGCAATTCGTAATACCTGTAGATCAAGTTGTTAAACGAACCTGTGCTGCAACAGGAATATCAAAATGTACTTTGATGAGAATAAAAAAGGAGGCCAAAGAATTGCGGCATGCGTCACTGCAACATGCTACACCGAGTACGAGTACTAGTCAAGGTTCTAGCAACGATACACGTGAAGAAAAATTGTCAACACCAGGTAAAAAGCGCAAGTACAAAAAAATAATCGACATTGATGATTTTGACATCTGTGCCATACGTAATATTATTAACAGTTTTTATACTGTAAGAAAAGAAATCCCAACATTAAAGAAAATCTTGGCAGTCGCTAAAAGGGATATAAATTTTAAAGGTGAAAGAAGTTACCTTAGAAAAATTTTTATTGACCATTTGGGATATAAATTCAAAAAATGTAAAAATGCCCGTACAATCTTAATACAAAAGCCAGATATAGCCGCGTGGAGGGCTCGCTACCTGCGCCGGATGAAAGAAAACAATGACCTTGGCGCAGATAAAAAACCGGTTACGTTTCTAGACGAAACATGGATTCACTCACACTACACCGTTAATAAATGTTGGCAAAATAGTACCGACAGCAGCGTAAAAAAAAATTAACCCCGGCCAGAGATGGATTCTTGTGCATGCTGGGGGAGAAAACGTTTTCATACCAGGCGCAGAATTACTATATAAATGCAAACAGAAAACAGGCGACTATCATCATGAGATGGATACGGATAATTTCTTGAAATGGCTCAAAGAAAAGTTGCTACCTAACTTACCGCCGAACGGTATTGTCGTCATTGACAATGCACCTTACCATTCAACTCAATCAATAAAGGCACCTACGAGCGCATCACTCAAATCTGTTATGCAAAACTGGTTGCGTGACAATAACGTTCCGTTTGACGAGATTATGTCGAAAAAGGAATTGTACCCGATAATTTTAAGGACAAAGCCTCCAAAAAAATACGTCGTCGACGAATTAATGAAAGAGAATGGTCAGGAAATAGTACGTCTGCCATCCTATCACTGTGACTTAAATCCGATTGAATATATCTGGAATCTAGTGAAGCAAAGGGTGGCAGACAAAAATGTTAGCCAGTCAGAAAAAGAAATAGAAACATTAACAAGAGATGCGATTAATTCCATCACACCTTCCGACTGGAAAAAAGAAGTAAATCACGTTGAAAGATTACAACAGGAGTATTGGGAGAAAGACCACCTTGAAGAAGAAAATGTTCGTGAAATAATTATATCCCTAGGCGAAGAGAGTTCGGACAGTGAGATCAGCGATAGCGATAGCGCTAATGAGACAATGACTGGCATCGAGCCAATCATATATTCTGAAGAAGATTTTTAGTCTGTAGTTTTGTGTAATAAACACTTCTTGTACCCACTTAACCAAGATTGTTTAATTTATTTTTCATCATTTTAATCATATCATTATAATAATATTACCTACATTAAATTAATTAACACAATATTTGTTTTATTGGAAATCTTATTGTTTATAATAATATTCTACTAGAGGATGCTTGTTTTGCGCATCATATCTGAGCGCCGACGCGACGTGACGTCATCGACGCCAGGTCTCGAGATAATGTGACCGGGTAGTAGTTCTAGCATTGGTCCAATGTTGATCCGAAATTGATCAAATATTGAGTCAATGTTGGATTTCCTTCCACTAACACTGGCCCAACATTGGCAAGACTGGCGCTTTGTTTAGTTGAAATAAAAAATATAGGAATCGAGAAAATGAAACATCCCTAAACTGATTCGTCAAAGAACTGATTTTGGGGGAAATGAACCATCGGTAATATGAACATTCGCCGAAACAATAGGTATCGAGAAAATAAAATAACCCTCAAGTGATTCGCCATAGAACTGATTTTCGGGGAAATGAACCATCGGTAATATGAACATTCACCGAAACAATAGGTATCGAGAAAATGAAACATCCCTCAAATGATTCGTCAAAGAACTGATTTTCGGGGAAATGAACCATCGGTAATATGATCATTCGCCAAAACAATTGTCAAGGAACTGATTTTCGGGGAAATAAAACATTGGTAATATGAACATTTGCCTAAACAATTGTCGATTTGACGTCATCAGGGAAACGTCATTCTATAAATAGTGTTTCGAAATGGCGTAGGGAACCCGTCAGAAAGGCATTGATTATTTTAAGGCACCATCCCATGCACCACGGCGACCGTAGAACGGTCATTCAGTACGCTGCGAAGAGTTAAAACGTTGCTTAGAAGCACCAAGGGTGAAGAAAGGCTTACGGATTTATGTCTGATGAGCGTACATCGCAATTATTTAAAGGAAAACAGTGATTTTATTGAAAAGACTGTCATAGACAAATTTTCGGCAAACCCGAGAAGATTACTGTTAAATTATATATATATATAAATAATATTTTGTTTTGTGTCATAATCAAACTAATTAATAAAAGAAATTTTCATCATTGAGTTACTATTACTACGTACATATTTACTCTAAGATTTTCATGATTTTTTTGTTTCAATATACCTGACCGACCATCTTCTCGAAACAGGTATGAGCTGCCCCCCTAGCTGAAATCCTGGGTACGCCCTTGGTAACAATGACTACATTTAAGCTCAGAAAAGAGGTGGAAATTCCGAGACAATTCAGAGATTTTGTGTTGTTTGATTACAACCAAGAAGAACGAATAATAATTTTCTCGTCTATGGCTGGCAGAACAATTATACAAGAGAAAGATGTTTTCTTCTCCAACGGCACATTCCGCAGCTGTCCTTCACCATTTTACCAACTCTACTCAATGCATGCTGATGTTGGTAGCAACGATAGGACTACAACTATCATGCCCGTTTTGTTTGCACTTCTACCTAACAAACAGGAGAGGACTTATGAAATATTACTGAATGCAATGAAGCTAAATTTACCAGACTGGAAACCAAGCAAAGTTGTTCTGGATTTCGAATTAGTGGTTATAAATGCCGTTCATACATGCTTACCGGACGCCGAGATTATAGAGTGTGTAAAATTTTCACTTCAAACAAGCAATATCCCTTTCGCGACGGTCTAACACGATTGCGCGTGTCACAAGATCGAGTTTATCTCATTTATTTTACGTTTTTACGCGACGAGCCTAGCCTAGCGACGAGCCTAGCGCGAGAACCGGTCTTTGACCCCCCGCGCGAATTTTGAGCGTCAGTCAGTCGGCGAACAAGTGCCAACGTGTTGAGTTCGATGAAAATTGGTGACCCCCGATTTTGCGAAAGTGAGTAAGTTTTTTTCATATATTTACTTAGTTACTGTTGGTTGCTGTTAATGATTTGTTAAATTTGATAAGTGGTGAATGTTTTTAACAGATTAGCACAGATCTATGAAAGTAAAACAGTGATCTATCTGCGTAACGAACTTTTGCCGCACAATTGTATCAACTTAGGCCGTACCTTACTGTGTTGTTTAAAAAACTTATTTGTTTTTCAACTAATTTCAGAGATAAATAGCAATGGCAAGAATTTTGAGCGACGCTGCGATAGCGGAACTGCTCGGCGCTTCAGGAGACGAAGGTGATGAATCCGATGAAGACGACGTGAACATCGCTCCCGAAGAACCTGAAGGTGATAACAGCTCCAGTTCATCAGGCTCTGAGGGCGACAGCGAAGATAATAACAGACCGCTGAGTGAGCTGCAATGGAAGAGAAAGCCTTTCAATAGCAAACCTCTACCACAACAGAGCGTTCGTCCGCCGACGGTTATCTTAAATCCCTCAAAGTACTTTGAAAGTTATTTCACATCCGAGCTTCTTGAAGAATTTGCTTTGAAAACCAGCCAATACTACATGGCCACCATTGGTATGCAAATAAAGCCTCCGTGTTGTGTCCTTGACATCAGGAAGTTTTTTGGTATTCATGCCTTGATTGGTTGCATCAAATTTCCGAGACTTAATTATTACTGGAACGAACGCTGTCCAGGGAGAGGTTCTTCTTACTGAGGACAAACCTGCATGTAGTAGAAGTTACTGGTGTTAATCAGGCTGAAGAACAAGCAAAAAACAAACTATGGAGAGTACAGCGTCGATGCCGTCCGAAAAAGATGTTTGCAGATGCCGCGTGACGCTGGTACTTATTCTATTGACGAACAAATGATCCCCTTTGATGGTCGCTGTGCAGGTTTGAAGGTTGTAGTCAAGAACAAACCTCGCCCAGCAGAACTAAAGAACTTCGTTTTGACCAGCTACAGCGGGATGGTCTTAGACTTCGAAATATATCAAGGAAATACAACCACCTTACCCGATTCTGAAAAATTTGCAGCAGCTGTTGTCCTGCGCTTGAGCATGACATTACCAGAAGTTAGCTTCTTGTATTTCGATCGATAATTTACGTCTCTTCCGCTACTGAACGAGCTGAACAATCGAAAACTTGAAGTTACAGGAACATTGATGGTCAACCGATTCAATACAAAAAATAAAACTCGAGACGAGTTCAAAAAAGATCAGAAGATGGTCATAGGAGAAGGCGAGACAGCTGTTAACGGCGATAACAGCATCAGTATTGACAAATGGAAGGATAATAAAGGTGTCCTTTTGACCTAAACAGCATTTGGGGCTGAGCCGCGAACCAAAGTGTCAAGATGGGATAAGCGACGACAATATGTCGAAGTATTCTGTCCGGCTATAGTTAAAAACTATAATACGTTTATGGGAGGGGTTGACGTCTGCGACCAAATGCTGGAGACGTACCGGACATGGCGTAAATCCAGGAAGTGGACAACAAAACTAATCCTCCACATGTTTGACCTGGCGATCGTCAATTCGTGGTTTGAATACCGAGCCGATTGTCAAGCGAATAATCGCAGATCTAAGGACATTAAGGAGTTGCTGCAGTTCCGGCTGTCTATTAGTGACCATCTTCTGCATGGTCCTCCAAGGAAAAGAAGCAGGGAAGATCTAGAGTTCGCAGATGTGCCCTCTAGTTCCACATACAGGGTAAAGCCGCTTCCATCTCTGGACAAACAAAACGACCATTGGCCAATATATGACACTTTGAAGCAGCCTAGATGCTGCCGTTTTGAAAGCTGCTCAAGCCGAACCCGCTGTCGTTGCATGAAGTGCGACATTTATTTGTGTCTAAACAAAGATCGTAATTGCTTCTTTAAATTTCAAAATGACAATTAAATAGAAGTAAAAGTATAATAATAATATTAAGGGTAATTCAAGGCTGATTAATAAACCTAGTTGATCTCAATCATAGTTCCTATTGTTGATTTGTTCTGTAAGAAGCAATAATTTATGTTATTTGTAATAAACGGTTAATTTTGATACTAACAAGTCTATTTAATTGTAATAACCTGTATTTTCTATAGCTTCAAAGTGGTATGGAATGGCCCAGTCTGATACGTTTGTGACACTCACAAATGTAGGTAGGAAGTGTAGGGCCCCAGTTGATACGATTGTGACACACACAATTGTACGTAGGAAATGTGGGGCCCAAGAAGAGACAATTGTGGGTATCTAGTTTTTCCAAAATGGCGTCGGAAAATGGGAAAACCGATGCCAGATTTGAAATCTACGCCCTCAAATTACCTAAAAACCATTTTCAGTTCAGTGAAATTCACAGTAGTTTTAGAGCCAGTCCGAAAGGGATATGGAAAAAAGCAAGAAATCTGAGTGAGTCGATGTGGGGTGGTTAGCCATCATGGAACAAGCACCAAAAACTGAAAATATTGGACAACTTAATGATTACTTCGTTTATTATTGGTTTAATAATATGTCAATACCATACAGTATATGGAATTGTGAAGGCGAAAGGCATCGCACCACAAATATGGTGGAGTCACGGCACAAAACTTTAAACGGCAAAAACAAAAATCCTCGATTTCTTGATTTACTACAGACACTTCGAGAACAAGCGGAATATTGCGAAAAGTATCATTTAGGTACCTACTAGATGTTCAATTAATAGAGATTTAAAAATTAAAATAATTTGTAACAAATATAAACAGAAATCAATCAGCATAATGGATGCTCTTAATCAATATAAAAAAATGTTGATTTTATGGTAATAAGTATTTTCCAAGCCAAGTTTCTTTGACTCTGAGCGAGCTGTGACTTCTCTTTCTCGCACAGGTAAGGTGGGGTGTGAGAAAAAGAGGTGTAAGCTCGCTCAGAGCCAAATAAACTTGACGTAAACGGTAAATTCAAAAACTGTTACCATTCTAATACTGTTGTGACTATTTTATACTGCGATTATATTGATTCTGTGATTATTTCAATGCTGTGATTTTATAGTAGGCAACCAGTAAGTATACAATAACCCCTCCTTTGCCGAGCGCCCTACATAGTCCACTTTTCAATAAAGCCTAGTTTATACGAAGCCAACGCTGGCTGCCAATAAGACTGGCAGCCAGCGCTGGCGTGGCATTTGCCTTGTGTAAACAGTTTTTCAAGCCAAGCCAGCGCTGGCAGTCAACGCTGGCGTGAATAGAGCGCCGGCCTATTTTTCTAGCCAGTGACCTCCGCCCGCATACCCCTCGACCCCCGCGCCAGCGCCAGCGACACGTGTAGACGCTTCTCGCAGTCACTGGCGAACGTCTATACGGTGTGTATGTTTTAGTTTTTTGTTCGGAACTCTGCGACAAAATGTCGAGAAAATTCAATGAAGAGGATACTTTAAAATTCGTACAACTTTATAGAGAGCACGAATGCTTGTGGGATAAACGTTGTGATGCATACAAAAATAAAGAAATGCGCACTGCAGCACTAGGACAACTTCGTCTAGGAATGAATATAGATGGACTTACTATCAATGAAGTTAAATCAAAAATCAAAAGTATTCGAAATACTTACTACTTGGAACTCGACAAAATCGAAAAATCTACGAGGTCTGGGGCTGGGGGGAGCGTTTATAAGCCAAAGGCAAAATGGTTTGATGAATATGATTCGTTTGTAAAGCCGATTACTATAAGGAGAAAAACCATAGTAAGTAAAATCACATTATTATTTATTTTAAACGAAATTTACATTTAAGCAACTTATAAAGCCATTTACAGATACGCGTTTTGTCAGATACACAACTACTCGTCAGGTACATGTCATAACAAAAGAAGGTTATGTATTTGATCAGTGTATGTATGTTTGTATGTACATTTAAATGTAATTTCGTTTCAATGTTTATTTTCTAGGTCGATTGTTAATGTATGCTATTTAATTGCCAAGGAACTCTTCCTTCATTATTTAACATATTTTTCAAAATGTCCCTTTTCTCCCTTGCTGTGTCTGCTGAATGATTGCTACCTTGATTGCCAATACTCTGTAGGGCATGTATTTGACTCCTCCATGAACCGGGCAGAAAATTTCCCTGTTCATCTTCCCTATCAACACAAGTAACGGTGATGTAAGACCTTGTTTTTTTTCGTAGCCAATTATGAAGGGCGCAACAAGCACAAACGATTGCATCTACTGTTTCCAAGTTAGTCAGTATTGGCTTTTCTAATACCCGGAATCTACTAACTAAGATTCCAAATACATTTTCGATTATCCGTCTTGCCCGAGATAATCTGTAGTTAAAAACTTTTTCTTCTGTACTGAGGTTTACACCTGGATACGGCTTCATTAAATAAGTCTTTAGTGGAAATGCCGCATCTCCTACAATGACTCCACTGTCAGGTAATAAGTTATTTTCCAGGTCTCGGTAAATCGAACAATTCTTAAAAACTCCTCCATCAGATGCGCTACCACATGCGCCGACATCTATGTACGAAAAACAGTAGTCGTGGTCGGCAATAGCTAACAATACGACGCTGCTTGTTTTTTTATAATTAAAGTATAAACTTCCACTTTTAGGAGGAGCTTTAATTGACACATGTTTTCCGTCTATAGAACCATAACATAAGGGAAAATTCCATCGTGTTTTAAACCCCCTTTCGATGTTTTTCCATTCTTCTGCATTTGGCACCTGTAAAAAAAGGATAGTAATTAAAATCTCTCCTATTTAATACAATTTTAGACACAAACATACTATAACATTACAATTACAGTAATTTATTTTGTTTAATTACAGAATAACATGGATACACCAAATAGCAATGAACCAGGATCATCGAATAGCAATGAATCAGGACCATCGTTGGTTCCACGCTCTGAAAATGGAGAAAATGAGTCGGCAGAAGAGATACCACAATTTACCCCACCCACAAAACCTAAGCGGAGCAAGTTAACACAAATATCTAACATGATAAGTGACTTAAGAGAAATTAACGACAGAACATGCGTTGAAGAAACAGAACTAGATCTATTTGGAAAAAGCGTCTCGGCACAATTGAAACAATTGACAGAGGAACAGGCAGTCATTGCTAAGGAAAAGATACAGAGTATATTGACACAATGCAGGCTTACAGATATACGAGCCAAGAATGCGTATTCTTGTCAAATGCAATTGCAAAATAATTGGAATTCTACACAAGTTCTTCCAAGCTTCACAGTACCCCAATACTCTCTGCCAACAACTACAATCTGTCCTCCTCCAGAGCCCAGTCCATCGACATGTTCTTCTTCGTGTTCCCAGTATACTACTAATATTGTATCCCCAGAAACTACATACAATTATGAAAGTTACGGCGAAAGCGTAGACAACAGTGATGTCATTCAACAAGCCTTCGATAAGGCTTAATATCACATGTTAGTTGTATTTTTAAAAATGTGTGCCTTATTATTTCAATTTTAAGTAAATAAATAAACTCTTACCTTAATAAACTGTTTTAATGCTTCATAGATTGCTCGACAAACTTCTGGTATGAATTTTGATATAGATGGTTTGGAAACACGGTAAAAATGACTCAGGCTTCGATAACTCATTCCAGTTGCTAAGAACGATAACGTTACTTCTAATTTTATTTTTGCTGGTAATGCATCTCTCATCAGGGTGTCTTGGCGCTGAATCGAGCTCTGTATAAGTGAAAGTAACTCATCAAAGTTTTCAGCAGTAACCCGCAACGCCAACCTGTACTCAGAAGGATCTTCTAATCTTAGTTGTTTCAGCAACAAGGCAGAAGCACCAGTTATAGGTCTATCGCTTAACCATTTTCTTATCCAAAGTCGTTTCGCTTTCTTTTTTTCTAACATATCAATCAACTCTTCTTTTAATAGTGCAGAGATGTTCCTTAAACATTTTTTTTTCAATAGACTTTGCCGCGAAATCATTATTTTTTACTTCAAACGTGTGCACACCCGAAGAAAAATCCGCGAATGAAATGGCCTCGTCTAAACAACAGGGGCCAGGCCAACACTGGCTTGTCGCAGGACTGGCGCCAGCATGACTGGCTTCGTATAAACTCTGCTTTACGCCATATTTGCGGGCCGCCCTATATAGACCCAGCAGCAGCGCGCGCTACCGCGTCGAGCAATATGAGTAATTTCAACCAATGGGGATCGGTGTGACAAGGACAGTAACAAAATTTCGTTATGTAAAGGAATGAGATAGGTATTAAAACCGTCGGACCTTAACCAATCGTAGTAAAAGTCCATCAACGGAATGCATCATGCGGCACAACTTCAGTCCGGTTCAGTCGTGGGTTTGAGGCAGCAGTGTTCAAGTTTTTTTGGTGAAAAGTGTTTTGTTTTCATCGCAAAAGGAAAGAAACGTAAGTAACTAGCATGTGTGTTTAATCCTGTAGGTTGTTTGCGTTGGATTTTGTACTAATATCGATGACCTAAACTTGCACGGCGAAAAATTTCCGCCTTGCTGGTTTCGACAAGACAACAACTGATGGCTTTTTGTTTCTATTTACGGATAAAACTATGTTATATTCATATCTAAGATTCATAAACTCGAAGTGAAAACAATAATTTTGTGCGTAGATCGTTTCTGAGAGCTGAAATCGTCAATCGAAAATCTTGAGTCATCATCTGGACTATATTGTCCGCAACGCCAATGTATGTTTTGAAACAAAATGGCGGTCGGTGGCCATGAGATAACTTAGTATGGATACGCCTGTACAGCTATTGATTCTTGAGATTTGGTTTTGATTAACTCTTGGTCTGCATTTTGTAAATGCTGCATGTTACTGTTTTTAATGGGTTAGTGTTAACGAAAGGGTATGCGCAAAAGACTTAGATATTTTTTTTTATCTTTTTTTTTATTTTTTTGTTTTATCGAATCTTTAAGGGGGGGGGGGGGTTGTTCAATGCGTTAACCCTCGGGGTGCCTGGTGGGTCTGACAGACCCGTCACTTCAAGAAATCGACAATATTTCTTAAAATTCGAAACTAGCAACGCTGTGCGCCAGAGTAGCTTCGCGATATAGACTAGCAGTCCGATTACCACCCCTCCCGCAGTTCGCACCGCGCTCGCGTTCAAGTAACACGCGTTTTCTGCGCCCTCGGGCCTGAGAGACCCGACCAGGCACGCGGCGTAACTTTTAATTGGTAAGTGGTTATTTTTGTTTTCCATTATTTATTTTGCTTTGTGTGGTTAATTATTCATAATTATCATATTGTTGCAGTTAAATATGGCCAGGAGATTAAGTAATGCCGAAATAAGCAGAATTTTACAACAAGACTTTGATGACGTCGAGGATGACGTTGTTTTTGATGAAAGTGGAGCCGAATCCGATCACGTGAGTGTCCAACATGATTTATATGACACTGAGGAAGAAGCAGAAGTTCATAATGAACCGAGTAGTGATAGTGATGAGGAGATGTCTCAGCCTTTGAGCAACTTTACTCACGGATCGAAGTATAAAGGCAAAGATAACACAATATGGTACCGTAATCCTCCGAGTGCTCGCATCCGTACTAGAGCAGAAAACATTTTTACTGGAACACCTGGAGTGAAACCTCATGCAAGACATGCCCAGCAAGAACTTGATTGCTTTTATCTGTTTGTGACCGAAAATATGTTGGAGGTAGTTATGGAACATACAAATAGTAAAATCCGCAATATGAGGCAGGGGTGCAATACTTCCAACGAATATGCTTATTCAGATATCACAATGAGCGAACTAAAAGCAGTTATTGGATTACTTTTCTTAGCTGGATTATTCAAATCTGGAAGACAAAAACTGAAAGATTTATGGGCAGGTGACGGAACCGGTATCGATATATTTCAAATAACAATGAGTTTGAGACGCTTTGTGTTTATTGTCAATTGTATGAGATTCGATGACTTGAACACGCGTGAAGAAAGAGCGAAAACTGATAAGTTGGCACCTATCAGACATATTTTTGAAGAGTTCGTAAGAAACTGCCAAGCCGTCTATGTTCCATACGAAAATTTAGCCATTGATGAAGAGCTGGTAGCATTTCGTGGTAGATGTGGGTTCCGCCAGTACTTACCTAGTAAACCGGCAAAGCATGGGATAAAGATTATGGCCCTTGTTGATGCCCATACCTATTATTCTTTGAATATGGAAATATATGCAGGAGAACAGCCGGAAGGTCCATATAAGGTGAGCAATAAGCCGCATGATGTAGTAGACCGTATAGTACAACCAATCTCTCAAACAGGAAGGAACGTCACCATGGATAATTGGTTTACTAGCTATCCCACGTACGAACATCTACTGAAAAATCATAAATTGACTGCTGTGGGGACAATGAAATGTAACAAGGCCTGTATCCCACCGAGTTTTTTGCGAAAACGTGACGTGAATACAACAATGTTTGGATTTCAGAAAGACTTGACAATCCTTTCCTATATTCCAAAACGAAACAAGAATGTTATGATGCTGTCATCACTTCACCACGACGGTGAAATAGATCTTGAGACAGGTGATAAGCAAAAACCAGCTGTTATAACCTTCTATAACCAGACAAAAAGTGGTGTGGATAACGTAGACAAATTGATTCGTACATACGATGTGTCTCGAAATTCTAAAAGATGGTCCCTGACAATTTTTTTCTGGATTTTGAATACCGCTGGCATAAACGCAAAAATTATTCAGATGTTGAACAATTCCGGTGCAGTAAATGTAACTAGAAGAGACTTTATAAAGAAATTGGGCATGGCATTGACAGCTCCATATCAAGCTGAACGACTTAGCAATATGCGTCTTCCGACTAACCTAAGGAAGAGAATTAGCTCTCATATAGGAGAGCCCTCAGAGCCACCAGCTAAAAGACAAGATGCTGCTATAAAAAGGCGTTGTTATATGTGCCCTGGCAAAAAAGATCGCAAGTCTAAGTATACTTGTATTTCTTGCACGAGTCACATTTGCTTGGAACACGCGAATTTCATATGCGAAAACTGTCGCACAAATACCGATTAGTTATAATAAATTTTGTTATCCAAAGTAAATAATCTATAAGTTAATTCATCTGTGCCTTATATTAATTTAAAGTCTGATTTTGATCTCAATTAAAAAGAGTAGTTTTGTTCATTTAAATATAAGTGTTACAATGTTACCTAAGATAAGAGTGTTTTTTTAATTGACCAATAAAGCTTTATAAAAAGAGTTATTGTCTTATTTTTTAATTTAATCATTTAAATACAACGTTGAATATAAATTAAGACTTGTATTTTGCTTTCTAAAACATATATACATACAAAAATATACAATTATGTTTAGGGTCCAGCAGACCCACCAGGCACGCCGTGTAACTTTTACCTACCAGGCACCCCGAGGGTTAATACAAACATATTTTGTCATATAAACTTTTTTCTTAGATGCGTATTTTCGACTTTATTGACACTTTACGGGGTTTCACAGGATTTCGATTATTTTTAATGTTTTTTTTTTTTTTTAATTTCATATATTTGCTTTTTTGTTGATGCATAGATCTTATTAAAGGTCGTAAATACTTAAGTTTTTGTTTCATACACTTTTCTCTGTAGTCAGTAATTTAGCCGTAATTTTTTTCGAAATCTCCCAACACTTATTTTTTTTTCAGAAAGGTACAAAATTTTAGTCTAGTAAACCACATATTATTTTGCACTCAGCTGATAGGTGGCGTCATTATAAGCCACAATTGTCAAAATAACTTTTCTCTATTGTCATTTTTTGGCTAGAGTAGGTTATTGTGGCTAAATTTAAATTGGGTTTAGGTTAGGTTGGGTTGGAACTCCTAAAAAGCAAAACTGGAGCGAGCGCAGCGCAGTGGAGCGAGCATATGCAAATAAAAACAAAATGTATCTAAAAAATACCCCTTCTACCTTTTGATTCTAATTTTGGCCTCGTTAATAAAGTCGAAAATAAGCACTTTAGAGAAAAGTTTATTTAACAAAATAGGTTTGTTTCAATAATATGAATAATCTCCTATCAAAATAAGAACAAATACTCAACAAACAAAAAAACATCAAAAAAGTCTAAGTATATCTTTCCGCATACTCTTTCCTTCACACTGACCTTCTACATCTCAGGACTTTGATATTGTGTGTCTGTATGCTTACTAATATTTTCAATACACAAATATTAACCATTTAAGTTATTTGTTTGTCTTTTTGCGCCTGTTTGTGTGTCTGACTGTGCCTATTTTTTAACGCTTTTTTAACACTTTTCCGCATTCTCTAGTGTATAAGATATGGTGAGGATAAGAGGAGGAGGAATAGGGAGGGGGAAAGGTGGAGGACGAGGAGAGCTTTAAATTGTATGTTTTACTTGTTTTGTTCTTTTAATTATTTTTGTATGTAAGTTTTGTTGTTTGTGTTATTGGAGACGAATAAATCTACTTATATTCTATTCTTTTTGTATACTTTTTATTTTTATAATTTTGTTCTTTCTTTCAGATTTTACTGCGGTAATATTGTCGGAGGCGGACTCCCAGAGGGAGAACCGTTGGAGTCCCTCTTGCACATTAAGCGCCAGCGGATCTAGGATCCCCTCCAATCCCTGATCACAATACACGAGATGCCGCCTGCTTCCTCCGCTTTGTTGGCGCCATCACCAGTGATGTAAGAAACATTTTTTAGCGTGTTTTTTTTAATTATTTTTTTAAGATATTCCAACAATGTGTTCGTAAAAAGCTCTGTGTTTAAAAAAAAATCACATATATTTGAACATGTTATTTGTTATCTTACCATTACTAATTTATTTTATTGATATTTTAATAAGTAATATTTTTTTACAAGTAAACATTTTTGTATGAAGCCAGGCTACTTGAAACTTCAAATAGGTACCTACCCTAAAATTTTGGTTTTTCGTGTACTGTAATGTAATGTTTCGTGTAATGAGAATTTAATTACAAATAACAAATGTTCTTTTGACACAATATAGTAAATAGCGTAGTAGCGTTTCTGAGATAATTCAGTTTAAATATGTAATTTAGTCATTTATCTAGTAGTTTTTATTTGTATTCTAATACGGTTCGATACTTGTCAAATTTATATATTTATGTAATTTCTCATTACAATATACATTAAATTGTATTTTGTATATGACTATTGAACATAAAATAAAAAACACAAAAAATACAGAGAATTAATTTGCAAAGGCAAGCTTATCTCTAAAAAGAAATCTCTTCCATCAAACCCATGATGTAACCCCATAATTGTAAACTATTTTTTAAACATCTGTCATATCTACCAAAGATCAGAATTTCAAAGTCGCATACTTTTTTCGCCAGTGGTATTTCTGTTTGTATGAAGAAATTGATCATTTTCAACTCTTCAAAACTTCTTGTTTCTAGTATGCTAATTAGATAGTGTTCATTGAATTAGTTAGGTAATTTAATGTAGTTTTTGAATTAGTTAGTTAATTTAATGTAGTTTTTGAATTTATTGACCATTTTCAGCAAATTTGTCAAGCCCATAATTTTACTATGTGACTGGAGAGGTGTTTAATATCGGGTCATACACACCAACGACAAATCATATCTGTATAGGGTTCTTGATTTAACTAGTTAAAGACCTAAACTCTCTAAATTAGCTTAGACAAGCCACTGTAGTCACAAAGAGGGTCTAGAAATAAGCTGACAACATAACCTATTTTAGAACACTTTTTTGATAATGTTATTTTAAGGTCATGGCTTTAAATCAATTTTTGTCTTAATTTTTCCACAGGACCATGTCATGTTTATATGTAACTGTGTAAATAAGATAATGTTGTAAATAAAACCAAAAATTCAAGCTCTTCCTGTGTTTAATTTTGAAAATTCAATAGTTTTTGACAAAAATGAGAAGAAAAAATCCCTATTTTCAGAATACTTTCTTTGCTCACACCTAGACTGCTTGACCAAACCCAGCTTATGTTACATTATTAGAAAGTATGTTTAATGCAGTTTTCAAATATATACAGGTTGTTTCTATTAAATAAGTAGTTTACGCCTCTTGGAGGATAGAAGCAAGCGCGGGGCGCGCGGCCCGCCACCTGTGGTGCGCACGATTTGCGCCGCGGCAAGTGACCCTAGATGCGGTTGCGAGGCGTGTGGCAAGGGAAGGGATAATTGAAGACGTGAGTGGATGAAGGTGATATGTCGTATTTTCGGGTTTCGGTGTATTTTTGTGTGGATGAAGGTGATATGTATAGTTGAATTACTAAAAACCTTAAGAACGTTGAAATAAAGCTTATTTTTGTAAATAAAATTTTGAAAAAGGTGTTATGTTTAGTTTATAAAAAAAAATACAGATGATGAAAGAGGTATGTACACATATCACCCTCTCCTAAATAAAAACAGTAAAAACTTTACTTTTTGTGTTTTGAAGAAGGTGATATGTACGAACATAACACCTTCTTCCACTGCGCATACTATGTTCGAATAAAGTGACCCCTATTCTCCGTGAATGAAGGTGTTAAGTCGCAAACATAACACCTTCATTCACTCCAGAGGTTCAATGTTTTGATTGCGTTCGTTCATTGCAGTTTCGCGTGTTTTCAGTTGTTGTCCATTTGTTTGTTGGATACTGTGTAAAATATTATTTAAAATACAGAATTGACATTTTTTAAGTGAAAATAATATGGCAGGAGCCAAATCAAGAGCTAAATTGTTAGTGGACGCTGCTTTAGGTGACCGTGTATACGAAATAGCTCAAAACAACGATGTTTACAATAATCATAACCTCAAAAATATTGCAGGTAAGATCTTTTCGAATTCTTGATTTGTTTGCATTGTTTGAATCTACACTATCTTTCCTTTTCTGCTAAACTGGTGGCTATAATATGCCACACTTCATTGGTTACCATTAATATTTTTGGCATACCTACTTAAGAGGTGTCAGTTGGCACCTTTTTCATCCAAAAGTACAAAACAAAACAAGTATTACGCAAAAGAATAATACTTGTTTTGTTTTGTACTTTTGGATGAAAAAGGTGTCAAAATAGCATGTGTTAGGTAGGATAAGTTTAATAAATGAAACATATTGGATGGCAGGAGGAAAAACCGCATAAGTCCATATTAAAATTTTTCGGGATCCGACTTGTACCAGACCGATGTTTACTAACTTTAATTTCTTTTTATTTACTATCGCATGCCTCCTTCTACGCTTATGGCTTTGTTTTTTGTAGGTAATCTGGACCCTGCGTGTGATCTTGCAGATGCATGCATCAAAAGTTGTGAAATCGCTGAACTTTCTACTAGCGGTCAAGGCACAAATTATATTGGCAGTCTTGCGAACGTTCCTGTCTCTGTAGATGATGAGATTTCAGATGTAATAGAGAATTCCCTAGAAGATAAAGATTGTTTTGGACTTACTTTGCGAAACAAAAAATCATACACAGTCTTGGGGGATGTATCTCAATTTCAGAATAGAAATGAAGACTTTTCTTCCGGTAGTGATGACATTTACATTCCTTAAAGCCCCGATAGCACTAGCTCTGGTGGCGTTAGTGAGGATGAACCTGACAATGAAAATGCTGACCGGCAGGAAAACCCCATTATTCTTTCTAGTAGTGAAGAGCATGTAAATGAAGATTCGGAGGAAAATAATATCCCAAAAAAGCGCAAGGTATTTCCACCAAAAGAAAATAAATCCAAAAAACGGCCGAGGAATGAACAATCTTGGAAAAAAAAATCTGCAGCTTCAGCTAGAGGAAAAGGAGAGGAATATGTATCTTACAAAGGAGAGATAGTACCGGAAAAAAGATTAAGGAACGGATTTTGTGCCACGAGAAGTGCAGGCTTAAATGCTCAGATAAATTTTCCATTGAAGATCGGCAGTCTATTTTAAACAGCAATTATTCCCTGGACACCAATTGTAAGAATGCCCTATTATTCAGCAGCATTGAGAGTAAGCCTGTAGCGAATAAACGCTGTAATGCTAGAAAGCATAAATCTGCTTCCTACAAGTACTACGTAAAAAAGAATGGAATTACGACACAAATATGCAAGTTAGGTTTGTGCGGCATTTACCAGATAGGTCGCAAAAAAAATGATCTCATTATAAAAGGAATCAAGGAAGGACTTGCAGCTCCAAAACCAGATCAGAGAGGCAGACATCAGAATCGTCCTCACAAAATGGATGATGACGTTGTTAAACGTATTAAAGAACATATTTCAAGTTTTCCTGCTGAACAATCACATTACTCACGAAACAAAAATATGAACAAACTCTATTTGTCACCGCTACTGAATGTGACCAAGATGCACAGTCCATACCTAGAAATGTGCCTTAATGAAGACCTATCAGACAATTACCGTGTCAAGAAAACTTCATATGACCAAATTTTTGTCACAAAATTCAACCTGTCTTTTGGATACCCAAAAAGTGACACGTGCGCTACTTGCGATGCTGGAGACTAAAATGAACAACATAAGTCAAATTATTATGCTGCTGTTGAAGCTATGCAAGCTGACCGAAAAAAACCAACCCGAGATGGAGATATTGTGTACATTACGATGGATTTACAACAAACCAAGCCGTTACCAAAACTAACAACTTCAAAAGCGTTCTACTTGCGTCAACTTTGGTTTTACAACCTGGGTATTCATGTTTGTGATGGAAGCAAAGAAAAAGCCGTATGTTGCACCTGGACTGAAGATGTTGCGGATCGCGGAAGTGCCGAAGTCGCCAGCGCACTTCTAAGATTTGTGGAAGTAGATCCAAGTTGCCAAAACGAAGATCACCTATTGATTCGCTCAGATTCATGTGCCGGCCAAAATAAAATTTTCACCATGATTACACTTTATCAATATCTCTTCCTAAAAGGATATTTCAAAGTAATCGATCACAAGTTTCCTGAAGTTGGCCATTCTTATTTAGATTCAGATCGTGATTTTGGCAGAATAGAAAAAGTCTTAAGAAAGCATGACACCGTTTATGTTCCTGACCAATACCGTGACATCATTTGCAAAGCTTCTCGTAATAATACAGTCATGGATATGACCGAACATTTCAGACAAATTGGTGAGCTACAAGAGAATCTCAATTTGATAAACAGGAAAAAAGATGTAAGCAATGGAAAAAGGTGGACATATTAAAAAAAAAGATCGAATGTGTCCGAGAATTTAGAAATTCCACGTAAGACCGGTAAGTATGGTATTGTTTCAGCAGAAAAAAAACAGAATCTCCGAGAGCAACTAAAGTTCGTAAAGCCAGAATTTCGCTATTTTTTTGAGTCAATTTTAAGCCAAGAATAGTATTTTTATTTTTATATGTAAGATGTTGCACACTTGTGATCACTGCAAATAGCTCAAGTTTTTGAAGAGGCTTGTTCTGTTTATTAAAAAAATATAAATGTTTATTCAATATCAATATTCGTACTTAGCACCCTAATTTTTTAGAGCCTCAAGAACAAATTAGTTTAAGTTAGTTCATGGAAGAAAGAGTTGGGTCAGGCTCAAATTCTTGTCATCAATTTGTTGTTTTTTTTGTCCCATTTCGGCTCACCGGAAACATTAATCGATTTTGTTATAAAAATTACACATAGTGCTATATGTTTAATTTTTACTATAGTCTTGAAGATACAAAGAAGTCATTTTAATTATTAGGATTACCTTCTTTAAAACAGTTTTATTTATTAAAATAATTATAAATGTGTGCTAAAAATGTTTCCGTTGTGCGACTCCGGTGTGCGACACCATAGATGCAGTATTTCAATAGGTAACGAAAAGTATTTTGATTTATCTATTGTGGCAACACTCGCTTTACTCGAAACCAACTTCAGGTTATTGCCGCCATGTTTTTTAACTGCCTAGTTAAGATAAAAAGTTTCGTGTCACATCGTGTCGTTATAAATTCGTGTGTTTACCTGGATATTTCAACTGTTTCTTGACCATCTAAGTAAGTTTAGACATATAAATCTAAAAGCTTATTTATTCCAGTATTGAAATATACTAGCATGCTTCTATTTACCAGTTTTATTTACGAATTGTAAATGTTTTTAGGTTAGTTCGTCGAGATTTTCACTCCGTTGTGCGACGAATGACACGAAATTGTGCGACGTGTCACAACGGAAAATAGTAAAGGTATGTACACATCCCATTCTTGAACGGTGTCGGAAGTACCGTGAAAAACTCAAAGAAACAAATCCAGAAAAGTTCGAAGCAATAAAGAAAAAGAATGCTGAGCGAACAAAAGCTAAGAAAAGAAAGGTAGAGCAGATGAATGAAGATGAAAAAAAGAGGCGAGAGATAAATAGCGAAACGCCAAACGCAAGAAAAAACAGCCTAGAGAAGAAGAGCCAGCAGAAGATATACAAGTAGTTGAAGAAAGAGCACGTCGCCGCTACCGTAGTCAATTAGGAGCAGAAAATTTGACACTAAAGGAGCAAATAAAAAACTAGAAGTAAAATATACAAATATAAAAAAACTACTAGCTAGGCGTACAATCATGATTTAGCAACTTCAAAAGCAGATACATACTTTGAAATCAGAGAAAATGACAGTGATTCCATCAGAAAACCAACAAGAAAGTATAACTCAGGACTCTCCTTGGACTAAATCTCACAAATACGTGGAAAAAGAGCTTCCTCATATATCTGAGGAGGCGAAACAAAAAGTGAAACTGAATATGTTACAGAAGCACGTGTTGGAAGATTCTTTGAAAGAAACATACCAAGCTAGCAAAGACCTCAAAGAAAAGAAGATTCTAAAAAAACTTATTGAGAGTAAACCAGTCATGAAATACAAAATGCAGAAAAAAATGATCAAATGTTTCGGCTTCAAAAGCGGTACTATACGAAGTTATCAAAGTGTAAAACAAAGAAGACTGAAAACAGTAAAAGAAATAAGACAATTCTTTGAAAGAGATGATGTCAGCCGTATGACAGCCGGTAAAAAAGAATGCTTGACCTTGAAAAAAGACAAAAAACAAAAACGATTTCTGCTCAATACATTGCCGAAATTGTATACATTATACAGAACTGAAGGTGGGACTTTATCTTATTCAAGCTTTAAGCGATACCGTCCATTTTATGTAGTCCCTCCAAATATTACCGATCGCAATACATGTGCATGCGTCAAACATGCCAACCTGGCCTTCAAAGCTGAAAGTTTAAAAAAATGGATTACTAGCAACAACCGATCTAACCGAGTTGGTTTCGGAGATAGTTTGTGATATAAAAAACAAAAGCTGCATGTATTCGGAATGCAGAGAGTGTTCTACAAGAAAACTAAAGATCACATGTGAAGAGGACCAAGAATGTGAGTGGTTTGAATGGTTAACTAAAAGTCACGAATTCGAAAAAGCGGGAGAACGCAAAGTCACGAAAAAAACGGTCAAGGAAAAACGAACTGGTTCCGTAATGTCACTAATAAATCAGATGCAAGATGATCTAATGAAATTCAAAGAACATTATTTCAATATATATCATCAGTACAAAGAATATAAAAAAGCCATCGAAAAAATTCAAGACAATGAAGCCATCATACATTGTGACTTCTCGGGAAACTATGGTGGTAAGATGGCTGAAGAAGTACAGTCCATGCACTTCGGCGCATCCAAGCAACAAGTAACCTTGCACACTGGCGTTGCGTATATTAAAAGCGAGGCCCCTTTTCATTCTGCACCATTTCCCCGTCTCTAAGACACGATCCTATGGCTATATGGGCTCACTTAGAACCTGTTTTAAAATATTTAAAAGAGAAATACCCTACGGTCATTCGGGTTCACTTCTACTCAGATGGACCAACTACCCAATACCGACAGAAAAAAAATTCCTCCTGTTCAATGAGAAAACAAAGGAATTCGGTTTCGATCAAGCAACGTGGTCGTTTTTTGAGGTGTCCCATGGGAAAGGTGCGGCTGACGGCGTCGGTGGAGTAATAAAAAGGACCTTGGATAGAAGAGTTACATACGGGGATGACATAGTCGATGCAAAGACAGCATTTGAAGCATTAGCTAAAACTGAAACAACGGTAAAATCTTTTTATGTCACCGAACAGAATGTCGAAGATGTCAAAATTTCTAGCCCTGAGAGACTTCAGGTAATCCCCTCGACCATGAAAATCCATCAAATTATCTCGACTGAGGATACAAATGTTGTCAAATACAGGTCACTAAGCTGCTTTTGTACACGGGGAAACTGTGATTGTTTCTCTCCCAAATCACACGAACTCAAAACAACAAAACAGAAGAAAGTTCAAGGGAAAAATACAAATGAAGGACAAAAGAGAAAAAGGAAAACAAAGAAAACAAAAAGACTCGTCATCAGACTCTGAAAATACTGACAGCGAGTTAATAGTATACGCTGAAAGTGATGATGATGATAATTGGACTGATTTCATAGGATCATTTTGCTCGGAAGAGGAAGAAGGAACTGAAGAAAATACAATAAATGAAACAGAACAGTCAAACAGTATAGAAGAAGAAAAACAGAAAAAAATTGCAGATAAAGTCATTATTTTATCAGAAATTCGATATTCACCAGGCCAAAACTACGATTTCAACTCAAAAAAAGTTGAGTCAGAGTTATTCAAACCAATAAGTAAAGATTATTTTGTATGTTCCAATACATTAATAAAAGAAAATTATGACGTGTTTGAAAACCCAGCTGCTTCAACTTCCGATATTTCAAGAGTGACAAAGACAGAGATAAAACAGGAAAATAATACAAATAAGAGAGAAAATAGTGTAGAAACTGATACATTATCTGGTAAAGAAGGAAGAGAGAAAAAAGAACAGAAAATGACAGCAGAAGTAAGAGAAGTGGATATTATAAAGGACGATTATAATATTGATGAATCTAAGTCGCTGCCAGATGAACCTATAATAAGAGAAGAAGAGGAACTGGAACAAAGGGAAGAAGGGGAACAGGAAATAGGAGAAGAAGAGGAACAGGAAAGGACAACAGGAGTGAGAGAAATAGATGTGGATATCAAGAACAGATTAAATGAAGATGAATACACAGCTGTACTAGTCCGTTACTACCAACAAAAGCATTGGAAATACTTCATAGGTTTTATTCAAAGCAGTGAAACCAAGGACAATGAAACTTATTATAAAGTCTCATTTTTAAAAACCATTAAGAAACCTGAACTTAAATTTAAAGTACCAAAAAGAAAAGATAGGTATTGATGTCGTTACTAAGATTTCGATTCTCAAGAAAATACATGTCTGTCAACATTTACAATCCAAAGAATATTACTTGAAAGATGCTTCTGACCAAATTTATTTTTAGTTTTGTAGATTAAATATAATAAAATATAATTATAATATTTACCTAACATTTTTTATTTTGTGTATTTGACGTCATTTATCACTAGGTAGTGGGGGGGTCAAAAGTTACTAAAAACCTCACTTACCCACCATTCTTTGAGTGTGTAGGTGTAGTAGGTGATCTTTATTATTCATGTGTCCATAGCTTTATAAATTCCACTGTGCTACATTTTTTCCAGTGTAACACTTTCCGTTGTAATTTCCGTTGTGATACGATGTTAAGAATTTGAGCCTGTCCCAGTTATGTTTAGTTTTTTTTTAATATAATTTTTAATAATATCGCAAGAGTTTTATTACCAACGTACCCTCAAAATTTAAGATCATTCACACTATTTTGCATTCAAATGTAAGGCATAACTAATCATTTATGCGACTTACAAAATAAAATTGTAGTAATACTTAAACTTCAATTTACTCAAAATCTAAAAAAATGCACTTATCACCTTCATCCACTCACGTCTTCAATTATAATAAAAGCTGTTCTTATTCATCTACCATTTCTTTTATTTATAAACTTTGAGTGCTCATATGGGAAAAGGCGTGATGCTATGTTGTGTTTCAGTGAGTAAAGTGAGAGAATGTTAGTTATTCAAACATGTAGAAACAACTGAACGGGTTTGTGATTATGAGTTAGCACACTTTCTTTTTTTATTATTATTTAATCAAAACGAGTAGTACAAATTTAAATATTGTTAAAATTACTTAAGTGGCTACTCAATCCTTGACAGTTTTAAGTGTGACCAATGATAAGGTAAAAGAAATAATACTTTTTTACTTGCTAAAACATGGGCCAAATTGTGCCTCTGCCACCCCGTAAGGGAGAAAGCGTGACGCTATGTTATGTTGTTTGATCCTTTTTGTATCAAAACATTTATGGATCTGACTGTACCAAAAAGCTTTTGGAGTCACTGGGAATACTTTTAAAAATAATAATATGATGTTTTGGAGTCGGTGGAAATCAATGTATGAATTTTTTTTGGGGTCCTGGGAACAACCCGCAAATATGCCATAATATGCCATAAAAATAATAAATGATTGTTTGATGTAAAATGGCTTTTTTCTAAGAACAACAGTCCTCTGTCTCATTCAAAACAGTCCCCTGGCACCTCAAACAGTCACCTGTCATGATTTTATGGAAAATCGCTAATAACTCGAAAAATACGCATAAATTCAGTGGGCCTCCTTATCTAACATTAATAACAGTTCATTTTCTTCGCAATAGAACACGGTTTTTTGGAAAATTAAAAAAAAAAGCCAGGACAGCATTTGTATACAACCTGTACGAGCTTACAGAGAAATGCCCTTATATTGAATTATCTTTTATTTTATATAATAACTAGACTATGTGATCTTCGTCTGCAAATATTGGTTATCCCATACAACGAATAGTCTCCTCAATTTCATGGCGTAAAGTTGGGTACTCCACTAACTGGCCTCCAACTGACACAATGACCCTATGTCCAAACTAGTTTTATTGAATTTTCTATGGTATATTATATTGGTATCAAGTTATATTAAAATGTTGCCATAGGTTAAAACTCACCAAGCGAGGTAAAATAAATCTAAAGAACGAAAATGCGTCATTATCTCCTTTTCATCCAGCAAGGACATACCAGCGTTTGATATTTATCAACTCATATGCAGTATGAGATTTATTTTTTTGGAGCTCAATAGAATAGACATTCAACAGTTTCCGGACCACACTCAACATTACTTGCCAACACCTGCAATAAACAATGCCTCAAAAAGCAACTGAAAGATCTGGCAAGACACATACACTATTCACCGGACAGAGTTATATCCAGCAATCATTAGTGACTTTCACTAGCATACTCTTATATGAAGTAGAGAGCCCAATTGTCTCAACCTCTTTTTAGAATGTGAATGAAAGGAACTGATTGTTGTAATCATATCGATCATGGGAATAGAGTACAGTGACCATAGTAGCTGACAGTCATTATTCCTCAATAAGATGTGTAGGCTCAGCACAGGGAGGCTTATCCGTACCAGTATGACTCTATATAATAAGATCAAAAATACTCCCACACATGAGAGCCACATACTGGCACCTAACCCAGAAAATAACAACAACAGTAGAGAACTGTCCTACCCCGGCTAAGATTTCACCCCAGCACGAAAATTCCCAGAAAGGTTATTAAGTATGAAGTGCAATTTGACCAAACAAACTTATATGTCAAGCGGTATTCGGGCTTCCGCCCCCTTATCGACACTCTGACGGTATTGACATCTCTCAGACACGATAGCAAACCAGAGACGAATTACCTTATCTCAATTATTGAAATAGGTTGACCAACCCAACCCGACATTTGCTTTCTGACAAAAGATCCAAAGCACTTTACTTGGTTGGAGTGTAGATATTCCGCCCCCTATCGACACTCTGACCCTTTACTTGAAAACTGATGTTGTACTTAGGTCTATGCGACGCGAAGCTGACCCTCAAGAATCACCATGTTTTTTCACATTCTCATAATTGAGCGTCATCCTTGTGTCGTTGTGTTCCATAGTTATGTCCAGTAAACCTCTGATGGCGACTTGTTTTTAGCGGCGGCTATAGAAAACTTCGCCGAGGAATAAAGTAAACGTTTTGAAATCGGAAAACGGACAGAGCAGACGCCGACTCCGGCAAGAAGACCAACCCAACCAATCTACTATTTGTATTACTTATTACTTCGCTTTCACCACGATGTACTTAGATTTCACATCACACTAATCACTGAATTTAATAGACTAGACAGACTTTTTTTTTTTTATTATTCTTCGTCCCTTCATTGGACAGGCAAAAGTCTGAGACCATACAGCCAATTCTTCTTTATCATCATGGCTTCATGTAGAGGTTTACAAATAGGTACTGATGGGATTCTGTGCTGCAGCCCATCAACATTTCCAGACTGTTGTCTTCTATCTTGGTAATTCTCCAGTCCACATTGTGATAAGATCTGGGCCCCGATGCTTCTAACCACAAGCTTCACACAAGCCTATTGCAGGCTCGGAAGTCACATTTCATCGAGTCGGGAGAGAGAGAGACAGCGCGAACCTGCGATAGGCTTGTGTGAGGCTTGTGCTTAGTAGCTTAAAGGACCTGATATGATTTTCAATCAATTTTTATATCTGATGTGTCTCATTCATGGTGTCTATATCATTATAGGGTTTTGCAGTCCTTAATTCAAATCCTCGTTTTAATATCCTCAAGAGTATTGTGAATGGCTAAGTTTCAAATAAAATGTACCGTAACACAGATGTACATGTTCGTAGTGCAGAGGTATCGTTGTACAGATGTCACAAATGTTGTGCAGGTGTAAAGATAAGGACGCATGCATTATAAAAGTTATAAGCATGGTTAAGTCTCTATATTGAAATAAACTCCCTAAAGTAACGGTTTCTTATAAAATTATTAATTGTATACAGAGTGTAACAAAAAGGGGCCGAAAATAAAGAGGTTATTAGTGCAATAATTCTGAAAAACTTTCACTATGGAACCGACTTGATCAGAGCAACTTTATTTTTCGCTCTCCTCTACAAATCAGCTGTGCGCTCGGCCTGACTAAGATGAGAAAAATAAAGTTGCTCTGATCAAGTCGCCTAATAGAAGTCAGCTCAGAATGATGTCGTTAACAACCCCTTTATGGTTTGTAACATCTATTAACTTACTTACTATAACATCTCGCAAAGGTCAACAGACTTTTAAAGTTATAAAATAATGCACCATCTTTATCTACAAGTTTTGGATCTTCCAATACTTCTAATATTTGGTCATTTTTGACAAAACTTGTGACTTCCTCTCCAAATTTAAAAAGAGTGCATGTATTGTCCATGATCACTAAGCCATTAACTAGTGCTCCATTATCATATGATTTTTCTAATAAACACACATATTTATAGTAGTTTATGTGACTGCTACATAATGGAGGGCATTAAAACTCGAGAGTGTTAATGCCTAATTATGTACAGTTACATACACTAGTTTATCTACACACATATCATAAGCTCTCTTTGATGTGTTCAGGAACCGCATGTTTGACCGGCATTGTGGCTCTGCAGTTGTTTAGCTTGTTCTGTAGCACCAACTTCAGGCGTTCGAAATTTGAATGTCAGTACCAACTTCACAGACAAACTAGGGGTGGCATGCAGGCGGGTGTCGGCGTTCGAAATTTGAATGTCATTATATGTAGAAAAACTACACATAATGACCATAATGTGTAGTTTTCCAGATACGAAACGAGTTTTTACCAAGTAGTTTAACATAATGCTGATCGTAACGTGTGGTTTTTGAACGCAGTAAAGAGGGTTAATGATACGTATATATTTCGTATATATTTATTGCACATAAAACGACATAAGATATAATAAGACAGAAAGGACAAAGGACAAAGGCATGCTTATCTCTAAATAGAGATCTCTTCCAGCAAACCCAAGGTTGATATGAATAATTTAATATACTGGATAGACCTATGTGCTCTGATAAGATACATTCATACTTATATTACTGAACTATAGAACTAACTGCTAGATACACTACATACATAAGTATGTTACGATGTCACCATCTACAATGAATCACCGACCAGATGAATCACCTCATACGAGATTGCGAAAGACATGGAACCTTCTAGAACATCGATTCCGAATTTCATGAGAAATCTGACAGTGCATTTCATTTCCATCGTGGGACCACCACCAGTTTTCCCAGTGCCTTTTTGCTAGAATCGCTCTTGCGAGAGGACGTTTAGTATAATTGCGGGATCAATCGCGATCACCCCTAATTTTAAGTGAATAGACTAAGAACATTTGTAACTTTCTACATTAAAGTTGTGAATGGACATATCTCGTCTTTTTTAAAATCCCCTCTGACGGCCAGTACACGTAATTGGCGCAGTCGGTAGTAGGTAGTTGGTCAGTGCGTGAATCTAACATCGAGGACCACACTGATAGGTGTCGTATCGGACGACAAGGTGCAACTACGATCTACAACCTACGTACGTACAAGTGCCAAGAAGAAGATTTACCGAGCCGCCACATCCAGACATCGATGAGAAAGCTCCAAGACGAGATGCTGCTACTGTGAGTCATAGAATCATTACGCAAATTCTATTGGTTGCTATTCCCTCACTCTCACAGTACCTATCCTAGTTCCTAGTTACCTAGTTTCTTATAATTATATCGTATACCTAATATCGGTGTACCTCTTAGTTAAATCTATCTTATTAGTTGTATACCTAATATCGGTGTACCTCTTAAGTAAATCTATCATAGTTGTATCTAAAATCGATATACCTAACTACCAAAATTTTTTACCCACGAGTAGGTAGGGGTCTTAGACCCAGTAGTCGTGAGGAAATAAGGAGACAGCTAAGCGACCAAAGTCGTAACTTAGTCCTCCTAGAAGTAATAGAGGAAAGCTTAGAAGATAATTATTTTAGAATGACGGAAAATCAGCAGAACGAGGTACCGACCCTCGCCGCCGAAAATATGGCACCTCTGCAACCCCAGGTTGATTATACGGACAGGATTTACAAGGCTTTAAGATTAGTGCCTGAGTTTGATGGAAACTCTAATGTCCTGATAAGATTTTTGCGATCAGCTTGTGCTCACATATGTCAATCCAGCCCCAGGCAACGAACTAAACAACTATGCTATGTTAAATGGCATATTTAATAAAGTAAAAGGACCCGCCGCTAGAACACTAGCAACGAACGGCGTAGCCTCAGACTGGAATGGCATAAGGAATGCATTGATAAATTCATTCTCAGACCATCGTGATGAATCTGCTCTATATACGGATCTATCAATGTTGTGTCAAGGCAATGATACCCCACACGTTTACTATGAACGTGTCCAAAATCTACTCAATACCATCATGACCTATGTCGAACTTCATGACGAAGTTTTAACTACTGTGGAAGCGAAACGAACTTTGTATAAAAAGTTCGCGCTTCAGACATACCTGAAGGGTATGAAAGAACCACTAGGCTCTCGAATTAGATGCATGCGACCCCCAACCTTAGAGAAAGCCCTGGAGTTTGCTCAAGAGGAATTAAACGTAATGTACCTACAGAACAAAGAACCGAGAAAATTCCCCCCGTGTATTCGCAAAATGCTTCCCGATCAAACCCAACTCAATTTCTGGTGCCCCGACCAGCGTTTGTTCCCCAAATGCCTCCGCCAAATGTGACTAGGCCCATTTACAGCCTTCAACAGCCCAACACCCCGAATAGACCCCCGTATCAAGGACCATCAAGGACCCAACAAATGTTCGGTGCCCTGCCCCGTTCTGACATGTCCACCGGTTTTAAACTTCAACCGCGACCCCAGCCTATGAATTCATTCCAAAACCGACCAACACCAATGAGTGGTGTAAGTCACCCCGTTGCCCGGACTCTACCACCGATTTCTCGTAATGTAGCTCCTTATCAGCCGCAACGAGAAATGCACAGTAACGAAGCGTACGAGACATACGACCCTAACACTTACGATGACTATAATCAAGAGTACCCGGAGTACCCCGGCTTTGTATCGAATGACTGTGACAACCCCCAAATGACTGACCCACAACAGCTCGACTATGACCAGACTCAACAGACCGAGCAGGATTTTCCCCCGGATTCGAAGCCGAATTCCCCAGAATAGAATTAAATCTTCAGCATCGGAGACAACTCCCGTACATCCAGATTTTCAACCCCCCCCCCCTGAAACTACTCATTGACACAGGTGCAAACCAATCGTTTCTTAGCCCTGAAGCGGTTGAAAGATATTTTCCATATACGCCCCTGGACTATGACCCTTTTATAGAGACGAACATACACGCTACTACGTCAAATAACTACTCAATCAGAATTCCCTGCTTCCCCGAGTTCAATGACCGATTACCGATAAAATTATCTGTCTATAGATTCCATAACTATTTTGACGGCTTAATTGGATGCGATTTGTTGGAACAATGGAAGGCAAAAATAAATCTTGGAAAGATAATATTCATCACTCAATTTGCAACAAATCCCATTCAGATGTATGAGTCGCCTCAGAATAAAACTCTATATGAGACTGTAGTACCTGCACAGTCCACTCGACTAGTTAGAGTGCCCACCAATGTACCCAACGGAGATATCTCCATAGAACAACAGACAATTTGTGGCTGTAATGTCAATGACTGTCTATCCAGATCCCAAGATAGCCAAGCGTATGTTGAGGTATCGAACCCGACTCACAATGACCTCATATTTTCACTCAAAGACCCCATTCGCGCACATGAGTTTAGCGAATCGACTTTACCACCAATGATGACTAATCGCACACAAGAAGTCTTATCGCGTCTACGTACTGAGCATTTAAACGTCGAAGAAAGAACTAACTTAATGATGCTTTGTAAAGAATATGCCGACGTATTTTATATCGAAGACGAACCACTGACTTTTACGAACCAAGAGAAGCATATTATTAGGACGACTGACGAAATCCCCGTGCACACTAAGACATACAGATACCCCCAAATTCACAAAAAGGAAGTTCAATCTCAGATTCAAAAAATGTTAGACCAGGGTATTATCAGACCCTCAAATTCCGCATGGAGTGCCCCTATTTGGATAGTACCAAAAAAGGTAGACGCCTCCGGTAAAACCAAGTGGAGACTAGTAGTTGACTTTAGAAAACTTAACGAAAAGACAATAGACGATAGGTACCATTCCCAACATAACCGACATCCTAGACAAGTTAGGAAATTGCCAGTACTTTTCTTGCCTAGACATGGCTAGCGGATTTTATCAATTGGAGACCCACCCTGATAGTATTCATAAAACCGCGTTCAACGTAAATTGTGCCCCCGGACACTTCGAATTTTTACGCATGCCTATGGGACTAAAGAACTCTCCCTCAACATTCCAGCGCGTAATGGACAACGTGCTTGGAGGCCTTCAAAATGTCATTTGCGTGGTGTACTTGGATGACGTTTTAGTATTTTCAACGTCATTACAGGAACATATCGTAAATCTGCGTAAAATATTCCAGAGATTGCGAGAATCTAACTTCAAAATCCAGATGGACAAATCTGAATTTTTGAAGCATGAAACTCCCTACATAGGTCACATTATCACCCCCGACGGAGTCAAGCCCAACCCTGATAAAATTGCAGCAATCAAAAACTACCCCATCCCCAGAACCCCGAAGCAGATAAAAGGTTTTCTAGGATTGTTAGGCTACTACAGACGATTTATACCAGACTTTGCTAAACTGACAAAACCTATGACAGTGTGCTTGAAAAAAGGTGCTAAAATAAACCTTACCCCCGACTACATAAAGTGCTTTGAACCCTGTAAAACTCTATTGACGAATGACCCTATATTACGTTACCCCGACTTTACAAAATACTTCATTTTGACAACTGACGCTTCGAACTTCGCCCTTGGTGCGATTCTCTCACAAGGACCGATAGGTACAGACCGACCCGTAGCATATGCATCTAGGACCCTAAATAGTAGCGAAATTAACTACTCTACTATTGAGAAAGAGATGCTTGCAATCGTATGGGCTACCAAGTATTTCAGACCATACCTTTTTGGACGGAAGTTCAAAACAGTAACTGACCACCAGCCCCTTCAATGGCTTATGAATTTAAAGGAGCCAAACTCTCGCCTCACCAGGTGGAGACTAAAACTCGCAGACTACGACTTCACAGTCGTCTACAAAAAAGGCAAGAACAATACCAATGCCGATGCCCTATCGCGCGTCGAAATTCATAATGAAGAACTCGCTTCTATGATAGTGAACATCTCTTCCTCAGGGTCATCAACCATTACTGCCCCCGATGACAGACCATTTCTCAGCCAGTCATCCACGGATACCGCACCCAGTGAAACACCACTGAATAGCCCCCTTCCACTCTTCACTGCACATTCAAACACAGATATACCACCCCCCGGAGACGCCCCCATTCACGTCAACTCACCCGCTGAAACAGTTCATACCAGTGTGGAGAATCCCATACTCAACTTGCCCATTTCAGATGAACCTCTGAATAAATTCCGTAAACAACTTGTGATAAAATTTGTCCCCACTTCCGCTTGCCAGCGCCCAAAAATAGTTAAACCTTTTGAGACCTTCCAAAGAACATACGTTGAAATTACAGAGAGTAATTTTGAGGATAAGTTAATTGATGTCGTAAAAAGATACATCGACCCCAAGCTTCGAACAGCCATATTAGTACAACCCCCTGAAAAAATGTACGACTTTGTCCCTGTCATACAGAGAACTTTCAAAAGTTCCTCTATGAACTTAGTTCTGGTGAAACATGAACTTGAAAATGTACCTGAATATTTGACCCAACAGAGCATCATTCAAAATTATCATGAAGGAAAAACCAATCACCGTGGCATAAATGAAACATTCCTGTCACTGTACCACCGATACTTTTGGCCCAAGTTAAAAGAAAGCATTACAAAATTCATTAGCAACTGTAACATATGTAGTTCCGCGAAATACGACCGCAATCCATTGCGCCCTCAATTACAAATTGTCCCGCCACCGACAAAACCTTTCGAATTAGTACATGCAGATGTGTTAACCATTGAATAGGAAAAGTACTTCACCATCATAGATGCCTTCTCAAAATTTGCACAAGCCTATAAAATCCCGGATAGCACTGCCCCCAGCATAGTTAAAGCCCTATTAACTTTCAGCTCACATTATGGTTTTCCTATGAACTTAAAAACGGACCAAGGAACCGAGTTCACAAATCAGGTCGTTTCAGAACTGTTAAAGTTACACAAAGTCCAACACCATACCACCGCAGCTCATGCCCCTAACGAAAATGGTATGATAGAACGATTTCATAGTACACTCCTAGAGCACCTTAGATTATTAAAAATTCAGCACAGAAATGAACCTGCCCAAAATCTTGTTCCGTACGCCATTATAGCATACAATAGCTCTATACATAGTCTTACTAAATACAGACCCTTTGATCTTGTAACTGGACATTTTGACCCCCGAGACCCGACCGACATGAACTTGACTGAAAGATTACTACAACAGTACCTACAGGAACATCGCAATAAAATGGATACAATCTACCATATCATACATGACTCATCAACAGCTGAACGTACCGCGCTGACGTCACAACGCAACGACAGTACAGAACCCATTTTAAATTACAGACCAAACGAGGAAATATTCATACGGAACCCGGCAGCTGCTAGACAAAAACTCGCACCACGATTCACCCATGACAAAGTCGTCTCAAACTTACCCATTCATATTTACACCTCAAAGAAACGTGGACCCATAGCCAAAAATCGAATAAAGAGACCTTTAAAACATAGATCACTTGACTTGTTACAGGATCATACTAACCCTGACCAGCCAGGCCCCAGCTCAAGACATCCGACTTGACAGATTGGACGACGGACCCGGTATTTTGCCCTTTGACCTAGGCCCTACCAAGATCATATCCCATCACCATACATTCCTACAAGATATAGACCTTGACCTGTTACAGACACATCTGACTACTACAAAATCTCAACTAACTGCCGCAGCTAATAGTATCAATAACGAGAACTATAGTTTATTCAAATATCAAATCATTCAACTATTCCATAAAATAGATAAGATATCCTCGCAACTCGATACCTTCCTACCTAAGAGAGCTAAGCGTGGCCTATTTAACCCATTAGGTAGTTTTATCAAAAGTATAACTGGTAACCTCGACTACAGCGATGCTCTGAGGTATGAAAATATCCTTCAAAATTTACAGAAAAACGATCTTGACTTATCTGAAAGTTTCAATAACCATATTTCCTTATACAAGGCAATGACGATCCAACAAACTCAGATTTTAAATAACTTAACTACTAATCAGGCAAAGTTAGCGAAAGCGCTATCATATTTCATAAACAATTCCACCTCAGATAGAGTACAACTGGCTCACTATACCCAGCTGACTCAGTTATTCGCCTTGATCAGCGAAAACGTACAAGACTTAAGTATGGAGATAGATAAGTTAGAGAATATATTAGCTTTTAGTCGTACAGGCAACTTGCACCATTCTATTTTATCACTTAATGATATCACCTATATGATAAGCAAATTAAACCTTTTGTATGAGCCTGAACAAATTTTAAAGTTAGATTTGAGATATTACTATGATTTGATTAGCTTAGGATGTTATTTTATAGATAAAAAGATCGTGATTGTCCTCAAATTCCTTCTAACTACTACATCATCCTATAAACTATACAGACTCTGCCCAGTACCTAATAAATTCCATAACGTCATCGTTCCCCCATTCCCATTCCTAGCAACCAACTCCAAGGAGTATGCGTACATAGAGGCAGAATGCCCGAAGGTCGACATCTGGTACATCTGCGAGCAACAGCTGAGCCACCAGATCCGCACGCAACGTGACTGTATCGACACCCTGATAAACTTGCAAGAAATAGACGCAACATGCAGTACTACTCCTATCTCTATGTCCAAGGAAGCGCTAACCGAGCTAGACAGTCAGCACTACATCATTTCGTTCCCGAAACCTACAAAAGTCGACATCTTCTGCGGACCACAGCAGCATCAGATCCTAGAAGGCAGTTTTCTAGCAACACTTCCTAGAAATTGCAGTATTCGAGCACCGAAATTCACTATTGCCAACTTCAATGATAAACTTCGTGGACAACCTGTCGAAATCATCATATTCCCACAGTCAACTTCGCTGTCGAAACCATCTTCTGAGAATCGGCGACTTCAGTACCACCTGACCACAATCGACTTGAACAAATTGCACGATATCCAGAAACAAATTACAATGGAAATTCCGACGAAATCAATCACTTCGGACTTACTGACCACCTACCATACAACAATACCTATGTATGTACTGGTGACATTCTTCACAGTTGCACTGATTGCATTTTACCTGCGACATAAGAAGACAAAGAAGTTGAACTCATCCGCTGAACCCAATTTGGAACTATCACCTCTACCTGAGACTACTACTCGTACTTCAGCCAAAAACCTATCTCCGGAAGAGAAAAGAGCCGCAATATTCGCCGTAGACATAGGCAAATAGTTGCTCATCTTGGAGGGGAGGTGTTACGATGTCACCATCTACAATGAATCACCGACCAGATGAATCACCTCATACGAGATTGCGAAAGACATGGAACCTTCTAGAACATCGATTCCGAATTTCATGAGAAATCTGACAGTGCATTTCATTTCCATCGTGGGACCACCACCAGTTTTCCCAGTGCCTTTTTGCTAGAATCGCTCTTGCGAGAGGACGTTTAGTATAATTGCGGGATCAATCGCGATCACCCCTAATTTTAAGTGAATAGACTAAGAACATTTGTAACTTTCTACATTAAAGTTGTGAATGGACATATCTCGTCTTTTTTAAAATCCCCTCTGACGGCCAGTACACGTAATTAGTACATAAATATTATATAAAAATATAAATACAAATAAATAGACTAATATATACAAAGCTCAAATCTAGGATAGAGAAAGATAATGCTCCTTCAAACGATTCTTGAAGACGGGGAGAGACGGACTATCTCTGATAGTGCAGGGAAGTAAGTTCCAAAGAGCGATCGCCCGCATTCGAAAACAGTGCTTGTATGCGACGGTATTGTGATGAGGTATAGAGAGCAGGGAAACCGTGTGAGTTCTACGTGGACGAGCCGAAGGGAGAAATTGAAAAAGCTCACGGAGAAAGCTAGGGTATCGAGGGTTGGTTAAGATGTTGAATAGAAGAGTGAGGATGTGTGTGTCCCGATGAAGTCGAATCGGCAGCCATTTTAACTCCTTGCGATACTGCGAGACGTGGTCGAACTTGCGCAGTCCGAAGATAAACCGAATCCCGAGATTTTGAAGTCGCTCGAGTCTGTTCAGTTGTTCTTCGTTGGCGCTAACCCAACAAACATCGGCATAATCGATCAAGGGGAGAAGAAGAGATTGAGCAAGAGTAATTTTTGTTTGATGGGGCAGAAAGTTCTGAAGCCGTCTTAGTGAGTGAAAGGTGGCAAAGACGCGCCTACTGACCTCGCTGACGTGGTTAGTCCAAGAGTTTATCAAACATGACACCAAGGTTTTTGGCCTTGTCACTGTAGGCGATTAAAGTACCGTCATAGGTAACGGGCGGTATGTACAATTGTTGCAATGCGTTTAAAGAATGTCTGGTACCCATAATAATCGCCTGGGACTTACTGGGGTTTACCAGCAATCCATGTGACGAAGCCCAGGTTCTGATGTTCTAAAGGTCAGCGTTCAGTGTGTCTATAGCCAGGTTCACCTCACTGAAGAGAAAATGACGATAAATCTGAAGATCATCAGCATAGAGATGATATGGGGAGAAGATAACATCGGAGATGGAGTTGATGAAGACAGAGAATAAGAGAGAGGAAAGAACACCACCCTGAGGAACGCCCGCTAAGAGATCGCACCACTCAGTAAAGGTTTCCTCAGACCTTATGCGCTGCTGCCGATCTCTAAGATAAGAGTCGAACCAGCTGGCCGAGCGAGACGAGATATTAAGGGACCTTAATATTTGAGTGAGAATGTCAAAATCAACACAGTTGAAGGCGCTACTGAAGTCAAGCAGTGCTAGCACAGAAAGCTGTTTGTTATCCATAGCGAACTGGATATCATCCGTGACCTTTAACAAAGCCGTTGCGGTTCTGTGACCTGACCTGAAGCCGGATTGGAAGCGGTTGATCAAATTATTTCTGGATAGATAGGAAGAGATCTGGGTATGGACAACGGATTCAAGAACTTTGGAAAGGAGAGGTAGGATAGAGATGGGACGAAACTCTTTGAAGGTGGAAGGATTGGATGTTTTAGGCAAAGGGATGACATGTGCCTTTTTCCATATTTTGGGAAAGGAACACTCTGATAAAGAATAATTAATTAAATGAGTGATTGCAGGAAGCAGCTCGTCGAGAACGCTCCTGATCATTCGAGGACAAATATTGTCATCTCCAACAGCTTTAGAAGATATTGCCCGCACCGCCTTCCTAACAGCATCGACTCCGACCGGGCTGAACTCGAAAGGAGTAATAGTAGTAGCAGGTCTTAAGCGGAGGCTACGCAGGGTGGCTTCCTTGACGATAGAGTTCATCACGACAGGGGGGGCAGAGAAGAATCTATTGAGACCGTTGAGATCGACATTACCGACTGGCAGATCCTGGGACTTACCGACGCCAAGAGTACGTAGAAACTTCCACACCTGAGCAGGAGTGTAGTTCTCGATGCACGTATATGTGGCGGCGCTTAGCGTCACGACACATACGGTTGCATCGATTACGGAGAGATTTGAATGTGTGAAAGTTCTCGTTAGTTGGGTCTTTCTTGTAGCGGCATTTAGCTCGGTTCCTCTTGGTCATCAGGAGTTTGATAACGTCGTTAAGCCAAGGTGCGGGCAGGTGTTTCACCCTAACTCTCTTGATAGGAGCGTGTTTGTCAAACAGCCCCAAGATAATTGTGTTGAAGTTGTTGACTTTGTCATCAACGGTCTCGCTAGAGATGACGGGAGACCAATCAATAGAGGAGGCATCAGCTTTAAGAGACTCAAGATTCAATTTTTTAAAGCTGCGCATATCTAAGAATTTAGCTCTACTCTTGGGAGACATTATCTTGTATGATAGAAATATCAGATCATGGTAAGAGAAAGGGGCATTGATTTGACCGTGCGCAGCTACCTTGTCAGGATCGGATGTTATAATCAGATCAAGGAGGGAGGTTGTACAATGAGGTTGAAAGTGAGTACCATCAAGGGGAAGAATATGCATATTCAAGGAGTCAACAATCGATTGGAGTTTATCAGAGCGGTAGTTATTTTTGAGAAGACAGGTGTTAAAATCACCAAGAATAAGAGTATCGCTATACAGTGGGGTCAATTCATTCAGAAGGGATTCGAACGACTCAAAGTAGTCTATACGAACAGAAGGGCTATAGAAAACACCTAGAAGAACCTTATTATGGTGAAGACAGATTTCCAAGAACGGATACTCCGCAGATTCAGAGTATTGACTCGGAGAGACACTGACTACTTTGCACGGGATATCCGAGCGCAGGTAGACAGCAACCCCTCCATCAGTCTTTCCAACTCTGTCATTCCTATACAGCCTGCATCCTGGAAGAGAGTACATAGAAGAGGGCAGGCTAGGCTTAAGGAATGATTCCGACACAAGAATGCCGTCTATACGTTGCTGATTAAAAGTTTCTAAAAGGTCAGAATAACTCGTGTGTATACTCTGGGCATTAATGTGAACTAGGTTCAAATTTTTCCCCAGACCATTCCCAAAAACAGTTTTCAGTTTGGTTGAAAGAGATTCCGCTAAAGGTGAGTTGTCATTGTCACTCTCTGCACTTTCAAAATCATCGTTGGAGGAGCACGAGAAGAAACTATCTTCAATGTGTAGTGAGCTATCCATATAATTATATAATATAAATAAATAAAATAAAAATAAATAAACTACCTGAGTAGACCACAAAGTAATACTATATATATGTATATATATACTTAACTTATAAGTTCTGTCACACAATAAAAACTTTTGAATTTAGAACGCTGGCCACAAAAAAGTTTATTGAATTCGAATTTCGAATTTTTCATGAAAATAAAAATGTGTACTTTTTAGAATTTTTCTCATTTTTAAATATGGAGTGGACACTTAAGGAAGACCGTGTCTACGCGCCAATTCAGATTTTCGACTTTCTGAAAAATTTGAATATAACCAAAAGATTCGTTTATCGTACCATAAAACGATACAATGAAGACTCTAGTGTAGATGACAGGTCAAGAAGTGGTCGCCCTCGCTCTGTTAGGACTCCAGCAGTGATAAAAGCTGTGAAGGCGCGAATTCAAAGAAATCCCATACGTAAGCAAAAACTGTTGGCCCTTCAGATGGGGTTAAGCAGGACCACGGTGAAAAGGGTGTTAAATGAAGACTTAGGGCTTAGGGCATATCGAAGAAAAACAGGACATCGTTTGGACGCTCGTTTAATGGACCTAAGACTGAAGAGATGCCGCGTTTTGTTGAAACGGTACGCGGGAAAAAAGCATCGGGAATTTATTTTTTCGGATGAAAAAATTTTCACCGTGGAAGAGAGCTACAACAAACAAAATGATAAGATGTACGCACACATCAGTGAAGAAGCGAGCAACCGTATTCCGCGTGTCCAACGAGGTCATTTTCCATCCTCGCTCATGGTTTGGTTGGGAGTCTCTTATTGGGGCTTAACTGAGGTACATTTTTGTGAGAAAGGCGTAAAAACGAATGCAGTTGTGTATCAAAATACAGTCCTCAAGAACCTTGTGGAACCTGTTTCTCATACCATGTTTAATAACAGGTACTGGGTATTCCAACAAGATTCTGCGCCAGCTCATAGAGCGAAAAGCACACAAGACTGGCTGGCGGCGCGTGAAATCGACTTCATCCGGCACGAAGACTGGCCCTCCTCCAGTCCAGATTTGAGTCCGTTAGATTACAAGATATGGCAACACTTGGAGGAAAAGGCCTGCTCAAAGCCTCATCCTGATTTGGAGTCACTCAAGGCATCCTTGATTAAGGCAGCCGCCGATATTGACATGGACCTCGTTCGTGCTGCGATAGACGACTGGCCGCGCAGAATAAAGGCCTGTATTCAAAATTAAAACAAACTTATGACCTGACTATGTATATATAAAGGGTGACCTAGACCCCTAACCATCGGAGTGCTGAAAGATATCTAAGTACTTATGGTAGAATACGATACACATTATATACGCAAGTTATATACGCATCTTTGTGATTTAAAAAAAATAATAAAAAATAAGAAAATAATAATACGAACACATAACGACGCGCTATCAGGACCGCATCGCAAGAACGAAACGCAAAATATTCGATTACAAAATGAGGATCAGTAAAGTTGTAGCAAATTCATTAGAATTGTAATTTTAGTAAATTTTTATTACATAAGAATGACATTACAGTTTGAATTATCCAAATCGGACCATTACTTATGAAGATATTAATTAATAAACATTATGCGTTCCTTCCACTAAAAGGCAGTGTGCCCGGGACCGTGTGACGTCACTGTGACGATCGAGCGCGGGCAGTACTCGGTCGGCAGTCGGCCGGCGGCCGGCACTCATTCTCTCGTTCACGATTCGACGGGCGGCGACCGACGTGGTTGATAAAGTTACTCTTTATTTGTTGACAATTTATATAAATAACGTGTTGTTGTAACTCTACACCTATTTAATATGAGTACTAATAAAATAGAAGCTGGTTTTGTGCAAGCTCAATCAGATTACCTACCAAAAGTGGATTCTTTCATGGTATTTGACTACCTAGGTAATCATTCTAAGTTCACCAGCGCTGAAATCCGTGGTTGGAAACTACAAAGGTAAGGTTGCTGCTTATTTATCTACATACCTAGGTTCTCATTAGTATTTAGGTCTGGAGAGCTGTTAGTAGTAGTAAGGGGTGTGTAAGAAAGAATGAATGTAAAGTATGGATGGGTACAGGGACGTATTCAGAACTAGTGATTGTTATGCACATAATTTCGCGGATGGCTTTTCACCTATTTGCGCTTTATGTATTAAATGTAGGTATGGTTCCCTACACTTGCTGATCTATGACAGAAACCTTAATGTTGGTTGTCAATGACCTTGTTTTTCATCATTCTAACAAATCATTTCTTCAGTGCCATGTACCTAAGTAGGTAAAATATCTATCTAGGGCTATCCGTCTTTGGAATGCGCTACCCAGCGACATCAGGCATAGTCAATCTCTCCATTTTTAAGAATCGTCTGAAGTAGTTTTATTTATCCCTTTCTTAATCTTTGTATGTATTATATTATGTATTAAAGTCTTCACAAAATAAAAGGCCGGTTTTGACAGTTCACGCCCATGAAGTTTTAACCCCTATTGCATACGTAATAAAAGCCAACTGTTGCGTACAAGCAAAGCGAACAAGTTGCATCTAGGAAAACCGCTTCTATTACCTATTACCTACGGTTAAAACTTAATGGGCGTGAACTGTCAAAACGGGCCTTTTATTTTGTGAATGGGGTTGGTTTATTTATTATATGTATTTATTATACTATATTATGTAGATTATCGTATGTAGTAGGTAAATCCAGTATTAGTAAAAATATTTCATTAATCTTATTATCATTTTATTTCACACAAGCACATAGGCATCCAGTTTCTGAATTTTAAATGTATCCTCTCCATCCTGGGCTTGCTGGAAGAAATCTCTTTTTAGAGATAAGCTTGCCTTTGTAAACTCCTTTTCTGTATTGTTTTGTGATTTGATTTGTTATGTGCAATATATACTATAATATACAAATATACTCAAAAATATTTTGTTCTCTGTTTAATTTTATTCTGTTTTATTCATTTCATACAGATCTGCACGTGAAACCTACGGAGATGATGCTGTAGGATTTGTCCAAGTCCAGAGGTCAGGACATGTTTGTACCGTAAAAGCAAAAATAACGCCTGAACATAGAATAAAAAGTAAAGCGTATTGCTGCACATTTACATGTAATGAAAAAGAGGAGACGGTTTTGAACGTGGATTGCCCTGACTGTGCGGCTCAAAAAGGAGGTTGCAAACATAGCGTAGCGTTCTTGATGTGGCTCCATAGACGCAGCGAGGAGCCATCTTCCACTGAAAAAAAATGTTACTGGGCCAAACCAAAGCTGGCTACTATAGGTACTACTACAAAATTTATAAAAGCTAAAGATTTGGTTCCCGGCTCAGTTACTATTGAAGATAAAAACACTGTTAACACTAATGGAGGCCAGTTTTTTCTAGCGGTTGTGCAAAGTCTAAAGGAAAATACTATAAGAAATCAGTTATCAGTATATGTCAGCAAGAACGAGCTGAAAAAATTGTCTTTGCATAACCTCGTTCATCAATACAAAAAGAAGGCAATAATATTAGTAGCGCTGATGATTTTATTGATTATTGCTGTGCTAAAATCACCATAGAAGAATGTCACAAAGTAGAAGAAGCAACAGTTGGACAAGCTAGTGCACCTTTATGGCATGAGTTAAGGTATTGTAGAATAACCGCGTCTAAAGTTTACGAAGCTGCACGTTGTAAGACTCCCGATGGTGCTTTGATTGAACAAATATTTGGTGCCTCTTTACCGGAGACTCTGGCTATGAAAAGAGGCAAACGATTGGAATCCGATGTCAGAGCAGAAGTAGCCAATACAAGGAAAATAGTTATTCAAAATGGTGGTTTCTTTTTAAACCCCGATTGGCCTCATTTTGGTGCTTCTCCAGATGGATTGACCAGTGAGTACGTAGTAGAAATAAAATGTCCCTCGACAAAGAAAGGAAAGGAAAGTTTCGTAAAAAATAACGTTATTGGCAACAAATCAAAAGCTCAAATTCAGCTGCAAATGTTTTTTTGCTACAAATTGAAGGGATTGTTTTGTGTAGCTGATGAAAATTTTGAAAGCAATAAGAAAGTAGAAATACTAGAAGAAGATTATGATAAAAACTATTGTAGTGATCTTTTAGAGAAGTCCGCGCTTTTTTGGAAAACATCAGTGTTTCCGAAACTGGTTGAAACTTAAGGTTAAGTACATTTTTTTTAATACGAGTAATATGACATATTGACATTTGATAACGCAATGTTATCGAAATAAAATTCTATAAAAGAAACGAAAGCATTTTTACTTTTACACTTGATTACTTAATAGGCAATCCTGTAAATTAACTAAACCACAGGTTATTGTTACAATATAATCCAAAAAATGAATGTATGAAATGTCGACACATGCGTGAGGTCCGATCATTTTATAGTCTCTCTTATATCTCTATGCTTCTTTCAACGTGAACTCTTATAGCAGCGATTCTTTTTGTTTGTAAAACTTCTTCTGCTGTAGATTTTGAGTTGGAACTCACACTAGGCGGCCTCAGAAGTGTGCAGCCACGTTGTTCCAGCAAATGGGAAATATTTTTAAAACCCCTGTCGGCTAACACAATACTTACATACAATTCATACATACAATTCTTTATTGCACAGAACATTACAACAATACAATTATACACGAAATTAAAAGGCAAAGGCGAGCTTATCTCTCAACAGAGATTTCTTCCAGCAAACCTATATAATACTTCCTTGTTGCACTTTGTCTAGAAATCCGCTGACTTCAAAAATTGTTTAGTCTGGGGTCCTCCCTCCATATCCCTCTGAGATGAAATTTATTAAACCGTCAGGTGTGATTGAAATCAAGTACTTGATGGTATTGCAGCTTTTATATTGTGACCAAGTAAGCGCTTGGTACAAACCGTTGCTAGGTTTCTCGATTTGAATTTCGAAACAATCGATTATTGAAATTGATTTAGAATAGCGCTTATGTAAATATAAAAATGTATTGCAAGCATTGAGTTAGGTTCATGCCATCGGATTTTTCGTAAAGTCACTAGGATTTCGATAGATGACATTCCCGTGAAATTTTGTAAATGTTTAATAGAAAAGTATGAGTGGTCAGGAATGCCTATCAGTAATTTTGGATCTCGAGAGATAGCCATTACAGCGCCCTTTTGCATATGTGCATTGAAGACATTTGTGTTCATCGTTTCTGTTATTTCCAAATCATTCGATTCGTTATCACTAGCATTCACACCAAAATAATGAGTAATATCACTTGAGTTTGAGCTGCTGATCGTGAAGTTAACGTTTTGGTCTCAACTTTGAAGGATTGATTTTTCTTTCAGTATGCTTTGTTTACATTTGATTGGCGTATTACTAGATTTAGTTTTCATTTTTGGTTTAATATTAACCTGTACTGCGTGTGTTTTTTGACCAGTTACATTGTTTTTTGATAATAGGTCTATTTCTTCAGGTATGTTGAGGGGATCACTGTTTTGAATGATATTCGAGTCTTTATTCTCTCACTCTTTCACTTCAATCGAATGCAACAACAGGTCGTCGTGTCCAATATCCTTACTTAAAACTCATTCAAAATATTCTATATCTTGTCTTTTTTTAAATCCGGGTCTGTCAATTTTCTTAATTTGAAGCTTTTGACATTCAAACTTATGAGGCAAAACTCCCTTCTTCAGTTTAAGCTTTCCTCCAACCAAACTTTACGTAATTTTCCATATCTTCTTCCACCTGAAATATAAAAATATAAGTATCTTAAATTTATTTGCTTCTAACAATAAACAAATAAATGCACCGCTGTTGTATAAATGATTAAAATAATTATTATTCACTCTTTGCTCTTTACCCGAGTAGGTACGTCCCTGTGTCATTGTTTTGAGACTGAATAACTTTAGCATTAAAAAACCCCCGCATAAAACCAGAGTTCCAGTTTCATCACTAGGACTCATCATCGGGTGTTATTAAAAGGTCTTATCACAATGAATCGAATGAGCCTAAACTCGATGGGTATACTAGTAAGCATCACAAGGTTCCAGCTCCCACCTTCGAACTTCGCACTACATCATCAGATCAGCTCAATAGTACCATATTCTCAAAGGTCTTGTCACTGCAAGTCTAATGAGCCCAAACTCGATGGGTCTACTAGTAAGCATCCCAACGTTCCAGCCCCCACCTTCTATCTTCACACTCCATCATCAGATCAGCTCGATGGTACCATAATTCCCAAAGGTCTTGTCACAACAAACCTAATAAGCCCAAATTCTACGGGTTTACTAGTAAGTATCATAGGGTTTCTGCTCCCACCTTCGTTGTCCATCATCAGACCAGCTTGGTGGTACCATAACAACAGGCTCCAAGAAATCTACTTTAAAAAAAAACAACATTCAAATCGGTTTACCCGTTTACGCTCCGCGAGCTGAGTGACAGACACACTGACACACAGACAGACAGAGTGACTCACACGTCAAACTCATAACACCCCTTTTGCCTTCGTTGGGCGGGGTTTAAAAATAGAAACGGCCGTATGTACTAGGTTTATGCACAAAACTCAGAAAAAGTAAGTAGGTACCTAGATATGTATTTGTTAATATAGCCGAATAGACCAAAAAGAGAATAGATAAGTATTATGTACAATACACGCACTATATCAACTTATTTTCATAAATCATACGTAGCTAAAGGTATATTTATACCTATCTATTTATAGGTATTATATTATGTAGGTAATACTTACATTGAAATGATCTTCACAGCAATGTCTTGTAGCCTGGGTAGAGCATGGATTTTTATCATCTCTCTTTGCTATGGAATACCATTTTTTACGAAGTTTCGGTTTCGGGCACGTTAAAAAAATAGTTTTTCTGGCGTTTTTAAAGTAGTATTTGTACATTTCGGCACTATACAATATTTATACATAGTTGAGACACAAATTGGACACTTTATTCGTTTCAAATTTACAATTAACCACACAAAACACTGCGCGCCATACCGCTACCAACGGCTGAGTGGCGGCGACCGTCACTGTGACGTCACAGGCAATCGCGCCGTCCGGTCAGTGAACTTTGCTAGTAATTTGGTCCTAACTTCGTCAATTTTTGTTGTAGAATAAAAAAAAAAACACTGTATGTTATGGATTTCTTAGCTTTATAAAATCGCGCTTTCAACTTTAAACGTTACGGATCGTCATTATGAAGCTGACGTTTGCGTTTCGTTTATGCATTGGCAGAAAAAAAAAAAGGTTAACTGACATGACAGTGACAGCTGACAAGAAAATAAGTCAAAGTACGGTTTCCTTGCTTTTCTTGTGAAAAAACAATAATAGAACAAAGAAGTGAACTTTGGACTTGGACAAAGAAACAATTCTACCTTACAATTATGTTCATCACTTCACTTCTTAACGCCCTGTGTGTGGACAGCTCTCCTGGTTTGTGGCTTGGTGGATGTTGCCGCTGCCAACGCAGCCGGTTTCTTCCCCTTACCGGCGGGCAAGGGGGTCTCCTTGCTGGGATACTTCTCAGTCAGCGGCCGTAAATCCGCCCAGCATTCCACCTTATGCCGCGACTTGTCGGGAAACATCACTAGAACCTTGCCATCCGAAGACCAAGTGTTGTTGAGACCAAATTGCTTCCTCGCCGTAACAAACACCTCATATCGGGTTTTGGTCAAGAACTCGGACACTGTGGTGCCAGTACCCTTGAGTTGTTTCTTCACTCCCCATAATTCACAGCGTGCCGAATATGTAGCAAAGCGGACTAGAAGGGGCCGATGATTCTTTCCCTTGGCATTAAGGCGATGTACTATGCTCACTGCACTGAGGCACCCTGCAGACAGCTTCAGACGGGAGGCAACCGCATCCGAGAAGACAATGTCTGGCTTCTCGTTTTCCGCTTCCTCCACACCATGCACCAGCAACACCTTGCGCCTCGCCGCAGTCTCATGCCGGTCCAGCCCACGTGTGACAAGCTCCAGTTGGGACTTCAGCATTCCGAGAGTCTTCCACATGAGATCCTTGAAATCCCTGAACTCAGGCGCCAAATTGGTGATGTCCACGGGTCCAGTAGCAAGCGTGGCAGATTGCAGCTTCTGGTCATGCCTCCCCATCTGCTCAGTGAATGTGGCAGCCAGCTCTTCCATGTACTTGTGTATCTCTGCATGCAGGTCCATATTGAAGTGTTGGTGATTTTGGAAAAATGATGAGAAAGAGAGTGAATTTAGTTTGATTTGGTTATTTGGGAGTCCAGGTCAGTGAGTTTATAAAATTATGTACATAAAATTTCAATTAAATAATAAAAATTTGATATTAAAATGCAGAGCAAAATTATAAGTTGTGCACTTTCCGACTACCTAAAATACAATAGTTCCAGATTTTCCAGGTTTAAAACTGATAAGAGCAAATTTTTCCCGTTTAACGGTATTACCATCATCTTCTCTATCATCATCACTAATTGTATAGGGACTTTCATCAGATTCTGCATATGATATTACGGAGCTGTCGGTACTCGTGATTGATTCAATACTGATTTTACGCATTTTTGAACTTGTCTGTAGTATTTTTTAGCATTTAACTCATTTTTACGTGATGATGATTTTGGCAGTTTTACAATTGATTTTTCGGGCTTTTTTTATGTTGATGGTTGTACCAAAGTTTTGGTTTCAGTCTTGAGATTTCTTGATGAGATCGGTTGCAAGAGAATTTGGGTTTTCGTGGTGTTATTTTGTGATGAAAGTTCAAACCAACTTGGATGTGCATCCAAGTTGGTTTGAACTTTCAGTAAAATTTGCTTGGGGCTTATTATGTAGTGTATGATTCCTCGGATTGTAACAGCCACAATTTCCTCTTAGCTTCCCACAAAAACAGCTTACATCGCGGTACCGTAATCGCGGAGACAATAATTTGGTGTATATTCATGGTTCGAGGAATTGCAATCAAATCACCTGGTATGCTTTGTTCCTTTTTTCTTATTAATGACTCCGGCACGTAAAATAACTTTATATCAGTATTTTGTGTCATCACATTGAAAGCGTCTGGTGCATGGACAATACCTTTCCCGAAGGCCAGTTGCTGGTCCATTACTCTCTTGAGTGTTCCTCCTACACCATCTGCTGCGCCTTTGCCGTGTGCAGCCTCAAAGTACGACCAGGTGCCAAAAGTAAGATCGTTTTGACGTAGAAGCTCTATCATTTGAAAGAAATTCTTTTTCTGCTTATATTGTGTTGTGGGCCCATCCGAGAAGAAGTGTACTACTTTTATTTCTGGGTTTTCATTTTAATATAATCTATCACGGTTTCTAAATGAGCCCATATGGCACCTGGGTCATGATCATTGCTTGGAGACACAGAGCAAACGATCTAGGTTTCTCCGATTGGCTATAAATCATCCCTGAAGTGTAATGTGTACCCTTGATGCACCAAAGTGTAAAGATTGTATCTCCGTTGATAGCTTGCACTGATACTTCTCAGAAAAGTCAATGAGAATGCAAACTTCATCTTCTTTTAAGTTATCAATTACTTCACGGTACTTGCAATACTGGTGGTGAATATTGTAGAAGTGTTTTTTGAATTTCAATAATTCTCCTAGGAATAAATTGAACAAATGTTCTACTGTACCGTTGATGACGTCCTTTACATATTTTTTGGTTTTGATAACTTGTGTTGTACCATTAATTGTGTTTATGATATTGATGCTCTTTGCGCATCCATTCCAACCATGCACATTGTGTATCAGGTGAAACATGTGAGTCAAGTTGAGGTTTTTTATCCTTGCATATTGCACACTTAGAGTACATACAGTTGTAATGCCTTGAAAAGAAGATTGCTATGTCTAATGCACGCACAAGTGTCATGGTCACTCAGTTTGGGGCGCACTACATAAAAAGGTTTATTTCTTCGAAATGTAGACAAAGACTCTTTGCTACAATCGGAAATGTACTTCAAATACAACTTTTTCATACTAGCTAATAGAAAGCGTTCTGCTTCTTTACCTTTTTGCATGTAACAACTTCTCGTTTCCCTGCCATACATGTTGAATTATCATCTCTGTTAAAGAGATCTCGAATTTCTTTTGATTCCTTGGAATTAAACACTTTGGTAGTCTTTGTTAGATTATTTCGCACATTCCCTTTAAGGCCAAGACTGTTCGTTACTTTTGTTTGCATTTTGTATTTTTGTACTATTTCGTTTGATGCAACGGTTTTCAAAATTTGTTTAGTTTTGTTGTCTATAGCATTTTCAAACACATTTTCCAGTGATCTATTAAACACATTAAGTTCAAGTATCTTTTTCTTTACCCATTCCTTTTATTTTTGGGCTATGATTGGAATGTTTTCTTTCAGAAAAGCTTCAAAATTCAAATTCAAAAAGAGTTTATTTCCATAAGAAACACATAGGTAACATTTGGAGAATGTCAAATCTTAAACTAACACATGTATATATGCATATATATATATGGGACAATAATAATAATAATAATAATAATAATAATAATAATAATAATAATACCTTGGACACTATTTACACACATTGATCTAGTCCCAAACTAGGATTCCCTGTATCTTGGGTACTAGACAACGATACACATACTTATATAGATAAATATTATACTTAGATAGATAAACAACCATGACTAGGTTACAAACATCCGTTCTCATCAAACAAATATTTGCCCCCACCGGGACTCGAACCCGGGACCCTTGGCTTCGTAGGCAGGGTCACTGCCGACTCGGCCATTCGGGTCGTCAACAACAACAACAATGACTTCTGGACTAGACGGCGATGGAGCTAAATCGGTTACTTTTGGTAATATTTCTGTTTTTTCGTTCTTTGATTTTTTTCGGAACCTGTACAGTTGTTTTCGGAGGCGATTGTTCTGCCTCGTCAGATTTTCTACCACCTCATTTAAGTGTTGTTTTTTTTAATAGTTGTCTTTTTCTCTTATCTTCTATTCTTTTATGTTTTGGAATAGCCTTTTTCTGTACATCTTCACTCTGTACACCTTCCTCTTTATCACCTTCATTCCGGACATCTTCATTTTGAACTCTTTCGGAATTCCTTTCACGTCTTTTTTCATTAGATTTTTGCCATTTTAATCGTCTCTTTTTTTCCTGCTTCAGATAAATCTCAAGTTGGTTTAGTTGCAGCTTTCATACGCTCCCTATTTTTTCTTTCTTCATTCTTTTGCGGATCTTGTTTCAACTTTTCCCTGTACTTTTTTTGTCGTTCTTTGCTTGTCATCTGCATCTGAAAAAGCTCATCATATTATACTAGTGATTCATCTTCAGTCAAATGTCATATTATATAATTACATAGCGTCACGCCTTTTCCCATACGGGTGGCAGAGGCACAACTGTGCCGGTAATTCAATAATGCATTTTGTATTTTTTTTTAATTATTTATTTATTTATTCACTGGCATCTAAATACGAACAGAGTTTAATATTCTTAATCACCACTTAAACCACTGAGGTTTGTGTGTGGTGTTATCTACTCATTATACAGTATTTATGTTTATTTAACTTTAGCATTAAAAAACCCCCGCATAAAAGCAGACTTCCAGTTTCATCACCAGGTCTCATCATCGGATGTTATTAAAAGGTATCATCACAATGAATCGAATGAGCCTAAACTCGATGGGTTACTAGTAATCATCATAGGGTTCCCGTTCCCACCTTCGAAGTCCATCTCGACATGTACAATAAGAACATGCTCCAAGAAATCTTCTTTCGAATAAAAAAAACAATATTCAAATCGGTTCACCCGTTTACGCTCCGCGAGCTGAGAAACAGACAGACAGAGTGACTCACACGTCAAAATCATAACACCCCTTTTGAAAATAGAATTTAAAACATTAATATTTCTCTGCTGATATATGACGTCATCTATGAACTTCATTGTGATCAAGACTTTATGAAAATAATTTGGAGAATCCTACATCTGCGCAACAAAAATTTACATCTGAGCAACGAAACGTTACACAGTCGTAACCTCATTGTATCTAATATCCTCCAAAAGACACGAAAAAAATGATTTCATGATCAAATAAATCTAAACAAATCTTGGCTACTTACAATGAATACTACTAAAGAAAAGTAGTGTGTATTTTTATTTACCTCGCCTTGAGTCAATTGCAACCTCCGTTGAACAGATGTTTTTTTTTTGGATTCTGGCCGACGATCCCACAACATCAAACTGGACAAGGGATTAAAAATGGCGTCGCGTCTACCACGTGACATTCCGCAAGGTGTTGCCAGAGCATAAAAATGGTTTCCGTGGTATATTGTGTGACAAAGTTATCGAATAAATCACCGTTGAACAGATGTGTAACACAGATGTAAAAATCTTGGGACATAATTGAAACTTTATTTTAATACTAGCTTTTTCCCGCGACTTCGTCCGCCATCCGCTTTGACTTAGTGGTGTCAGGACCTGTGTCCGCACTCGTTGCGCCTCAGAATTGCGACAATTCCGCGCAAATCGGAAGATCCAGGCGGTCACATTGACCAGCTTGTCGAGCAAGCTGTACCGTTCCAGCAGGCTGAACTCCTCTTCCGGCTCTAGTTGCGTCGTACAGACACCGACTGTCAAGGCGCCGTTCGCCGAGGTAACGCGTGGACTCATTGGCCAATCCGATTCGGCTTGAGTCAACCATTTTGGACCCCACCACAAGGGATGTCCAACTAACTCCGGAGCGTGACACCCACGAGACGCACGGTCTGCTGGGTTCATTTCCCCTGGAACATGTCTCCAGATTAAGGGAACCTCCGAATTCAAAATCTGCGAAACCCGATTCGCCACAAAAATCTCCAGCTTGTGAACTGAAGCCTTCAGCCAGCATAACACGATCTGGCTGTCCGTCCAAGCGTAGACCGTATCTTCTAACGCTATTGACCCACGAAGAACCGTCATCGTGTGGTTGAGCAGACGAGTCAGGAGAGCCGCTCCTGAAAGCTCTAATTTGGGAATGGTCAGGCGAGTGCGCAACGGCGCAACCTTGCTCTTGGCCATGACCAACCGCACATCAACCTCCCCCGAGGAGTCGACCGTACGCAGATACACCGCAGCTCCGTAGCCCTTCTCCGAGGCATCGCAAAATCCATGCAGGGTGGCGGTGTATCGTTTGGTGGGGACCAACCTCCGTAGCAGTGAAATCCGATTGATGCCAGGGAGTGTCGAAAAGAACGATTCTCACTCTAAGCTCAATGACCCGCCGATCGGGTCGTCCCATTTCAGCTCAGCAGACCACAATTGCTGCATAAAACACTTGAGCTGAAATGTTACCGGGGTGATCCACCCGTTTGGATCAAATGTCCTAGCCACCGTTGAAAGGACGTTCCGTTTCGTCCAGACCTTCGGGGAGTCCAACTCGACCCGATACGAAAACATGTCTGACACCGGCTGGTACTGGACGCCTAATACCGACAACATATTCGGATTTTACAGATTTTCGAAAATGTGGGGATCCTGCTGGTAGTCATCCGGAAGACCAGACAGTAACTCTGGAGAGTTCGACATCCATTTCCGGAGCTCGTAACCTCCACCCCGTAAGAGCTCAACTAGCTCGTCCCGTCGAGCGAGCGCCTCCTCTACGGAATCTGCACCGGTACAAATATCGTCCACGTAGAGATCCTGCTCCAGGATCGCTGCTCCTCTAGGGAAATTTAACCGTTCTCGATCCGCTAATTAATTAAAACACGTAGTACATAACTAAAATGCATTTTTAAATTTTCGTCCACCATGACAATTCATAACACTTGCACAAAAGTTATAAACAACGAAGAAGTTTTTTGAGTGATGACGAGGAAGGTTCTTGAGTGTGGAAAAACTATGATGATAAATAGGTGCTTCTCATGCAGTAACAGCCTGCCCCCATCACGACGGCAGCTGCGCCGTACCGTGGTGAAGGAGCCAGGCCCTGAGTCTTAAAGTTATTTATGTTATTTAACAACAAAAAAACAGGTAACATAACAATAAGTTTTGAAGCTCACAAGGATCGAGATCGAGGGTTATAAATATAAATTACCTAATTCAATATAGTTCTATAAACTACATTACATTGGCAGCGGCGCCGCGCTGTAGTGATGGGGCCAGGCCCTTACTTAAGGTTATTTATGGTTTAAAAAAATAAAACAGGTAATATAACAAAAAAAATAGATAGGAAAAAAAGCGCGGGAAACCATTGAAATAACCAGGCGGGATTTTCGAAGTTTTTATTAATTTCATCGATTACTCGTGTATCAATCGGGGTTTTTAGAAATAAAAGGCGTCTGGAGACAAATAAAAAGAAACCAATCATGGGGAAGGTGCGAATAAGAAAGAGAAAAAAAGATGAGGGTGAAGAGAAAAGTGAAGGAGACTCCACGTCGTCGTCCGAATCAGAGGTCGAAAGCGCAGATAAGTACAAACCTTATCTGGTAACAGATTATAAGAGACGATACCCTGAGGATTCCGGTGCTACAGAATTTGTAGTATTCGTAGAGTTCCAATGCGGATATACCTATAGGAACCCCAGACCTAATGTCCATATCTAGCTGTATCAAAAGGTTTAATAAAGGAATCAAATATCTTAGGTCAATGAACAAGTTCAAAATTGCCATATACTTCGAAAAAGCCAGCCTTGCTAATGCCTTCTTGAACAATGCTATATTTTTAAAAGACTACCAATTAAGGCCAATATACCAGCTTCAAGCACTGAAATTACTGCTATAATTAAAAATGTACCCACCAACTTGACAAACAAAAAGATATTCACAATGCTATCAAGTTACAAAAAAATAATATCTGTTCGAAGATTCACAAAAAGGACCAAAGTCGATGATAACTTCATTCAACAGCCGCTGCAGACAGTAGCCATCATCTTCGCGACGTCAGTTCTTCCAGACTACGTAGATTTGGACGGTTGGCGGCATGACATCTCAGCGTATGTTCCACCAGTCAAACAATGTTTCCGGTGTCTCAGGTATGGCCATTTAGCAAAGTTTTGCAAGAACTCCGAGCGCTGCTCCATCTGTAAAGAAGACCACTCATATAAAGTTTGTAAAACTCCGATCGCACAGGCCAAATGCTTCCATTGCGATGGCAATCACGTTAGCATTTCAGCTCAGTGTCCAATTAAGCAAAAGAAAATACAAGAAAACAGACAAAAGTTCAGACACCATCATTCGCTGACATTTTCAAAAATGGAAATTTCCCACCTCTCGGCCCTAAGAAGCCTCATGATCTCTTGACATTATTAAAATCAAATGACAAGGCACTGAATCTCTTAGTGCAAAGCATTATAAAAATTATAACATTAAATAAGACAAGATACCCCAATATCCTCTAAAAATGTGTTAGATGTTTTAAGCGATTTTTTCAACTCCAGTGATACCAAGAACATTAGTGCAAATTCACAGACAAATTAAAGTTAGTACAGTGGAATGCTCAAAGTCTGTTATGTAATCGTCATATTTTTACTCAATTTTTGTATGAAAATAATATTGACATAGCTTTAGTTTACGAAACTTGGCTCAGGCCTACACAACGTTTAAATATTAAAGGATACTCAATAGAACGCAATGATTGTGGCAATAAACACAATGGTGTTGCCATGGTCATCCGTAACAACATACAATACAGTAGATTAAAAACATTTTTTGATGATTAACTTCAGAATATTGCTATCAAAATAAACTTTAATAACAGTTCATTATCAATGGCCAGTCTTTATATCCCGACAAATTGTAGTCCTACTTTTAGAAAAACAAAATTTGTTAATTTTATTAATACCTTACCACAACCATGCTTAGTAGCAGGTGATTTCAATGCACATCACACCATGTGGGGTTGCCAATCTGTCAGTCCTCGTGGAAGAGATGTCCTCGACAGGTTCACTACGCCATCCCGAAACACACTTAGCCTTGTTACATTTCAACTATGACGAATCATCGAACATACAGTAAACCTTAAGTTTAATTCATAAGATGTTTGGTATGCCTTTAACCATTTGTTCAGTGCTACGTTTCACCTAAACACTATACTACGAAATATATTTCATCGAAGTACCATTTATACCCACTATCGCATCATCAACAAAACACTAAAATCTATAAACAAAACGCAACTCGGATAGATATTGCAATACTACCCACAACATAAAAATGAGGGTAGTGGTGAAAAGTTACTTTTTCGCTAGGAATTGTCGGTTCTAGTTCATTTTGCCGGTCAGAAAGTGTTTTTAATTGATAATCATGTCAGACAATATTACAATTCCCAGATGTGATATTATAATTGAAAAAACTGTGCGCGGAAAGGATATGCTGATATTGAACGGTTATCAGTTTCATGTAAACTCGCAAAACAATGACATGTTCTATTGGCAGTGTATTCAAAAGCAATCGAAACAGTGTAGAAGTTCTGTGATGACAAAGTTTACTGCTGGTGACGGGCACTCGATAATTAAACCTCCAAGTGATCATTCTCATTCGCCCAGTGCTTCGAAATCTGATGAAATAAGTCTCAAAAACCGATTAAAACGCGATGCTGCGTGTAGCTTCTCCGCACCTACTCAGATCATACAAAATAATTTAGCGCAAATACCGATTAGCAGCGCATGCGGTGTACCAAATAAAAATGCTTTACGCCAAATTATAAGGCGTGCTAGGAAAAAGAGAATACCAGTGGAACCTAAAACATTAAACGAAATCGACGTTCCAGAAGAAATGATGGTGAGTTTTTTTATTGTCACCACAGATAATTTACTCCGAACATACTGGACCTATTAAGTTGAAAATTGGTACACATATCAATATCTGTGACTCAAAGACAGTTGTGCAATGTAAATAAATAAATTTGGAATTGGGGGGCTACTTTCAGGGGGTCAAATGAGAATAATTTAAAATATGCCGTGTGACTATCAAATGAAAGAGCGTCGAGTGAGGATTCCAAATGAATAAAATAATATAATATTTTTAAGACTAGTTTTGTAAAAGTTGTGCTCAAAATATGACCGATTCGCATGTCATCAAAACCTCTAGGGTACTTCCCGCAGAAAAATCTGTAATTTGGTATGGAAACTCTAAAATCCACAACTTTAACCCCCTAACCACCTTGGGGTGCAGAGTTTGTATAGAAAACTTAATTTTAGGGTACTTCTTGAACTCTTAGAAAGCAGAAAATTGGTATACAGACTGAAGAACCCTCTCCACGCGAGTTTAACTCGCACTAAGCAGCTTTTTTAGTTTCGTTTACTAACCATTTTTTTTTCATTGCAGTTTGTTGAAGGGGAGCTCTTCCTGGCTCGAGATGTGACGTATGGTCAAAATAAGCGAATGCTAATTTTTTGTACGAAGAAGAATATTGAAGTGATGCGAAATTCTTCCTCCTGGCAGATGGATGGAACTTTCCAATCTTGTCCAACAATATTTAAGCAGATATACTCGATACATGCCTATGTCGGTAACGACGCTATGAGCAGAAAGATGGTTCCGGTTGTATATTGTCTGTTACCTGATAAAACCGAAGAATCTTATATGACTTTTTTCAAAGAGCTTAAATCATATGCTCTTGAGGTTGACTGTGTCTTAAATCCAGCGCATGTCGTGACAGATTTTGAACTTGCTGTTATAAATGTCATCAAAATCGAGTTTCCGGACGCCACACACAATGGTTGCTTATTCCATTTCGGACAAAATATCTGGCGCAAAATACAATCCTGTCATTTAGCCACTAAATATGGAAAAGATAGTGATTTCTCTTTGAAATTACGACATATGATTTCTTTGGCTTACTTACCGCCTGAAGAAATTTTAGAAGCATTTACGATGCTCAAAGACAATGTTTTCCCGGAAGAAGCAGAAGCAGTCGTAGAGTATTTGGAGAAATACTACGTGGTTGGTAAAATTCATTCGCGTGTAACAGAGACTGGTGTATCTGTTACCAAAACCTCTCCAATTTTTCCACCTACGTTATGGTCTGTTCATAGAAGTAACACATTACATCTCCCAAGAACTCAAAACAAAATAGAAGCCTGGCATCGGCGATGGAACGGACTTTTGAGTCAAACACGGTTTGGAGTATATACTACGATTCAATACATGCAAAAGGAGCAAATGTCAACCAATCATGCAATTGAAAAAGGTAACGCAAGTGTAGAAAAAACACCACCCAGAAAAAAGGGACTGAGACGATTTAATGCAATAGAAAGGATATGCGAAAACAAAACTAAAATGAACACTCTTGATTTTCTGCGAGCAATTGCAAGCCATGTCGATTTGTAACAAAGAAGAAAACAAACATAAATAACATATTATATGATGTATGTGGAATCATTAAAATTTTCTTTTGTAGTGCGATTAAAGTAATAAAAAATTCAATAATCATGATTGATAGAATAAGTTATTTACTTTTAAATTTATTGTTTCAATATTATAAAACTTTAAGTAATAAATACCTGTTTATTATCTGTTAGTTATTTTATCTGTTATTATTTTTTTTATTTTCCTAAAATAAGATTTCTTTCAACTTGCCCCTCCTTTCCCTTCGTTTCCCCTCATTTGCCCAATCGACACGCACACCAATATCGACATGGCATATGTTACTAGAAAGGTATTTCAATATCTACAATACTAACTATGGGAGCTCATTTCAAATCTCTGTGAGAAAAAAATTATGGCGATATAAAAAAACTTATTTTCATACACGATTTTAAGCAATAAAAAAGAATAATTTCGTATTCTATGAAGTAATAGTGCAAGTTGAAACGTGTTTAAGAGTATGTTTGCGTAGGAATGGCCATAGCTCAACTCGGAGTGCTCAACTGCATTACAAAATTGAGTACAAAGGCGAGCTTATCCCTAATAAGTGATCTCTTTCATCAAACCAACCTCACATTATGATTTTTGACAGCTGTCACAATTTTGACGTTTTTGATGTTACTCTATTTGACAGATTTCATAGTTTTCTGTCAAAAATAGTGACACCTGTCCAAAACGTGACACCTTCCAAAAAAGTGACGGCTGTTAAAATTGCGACAGCTGTCAAAATCATGACGTCTGTCTTAAATCATGACACCTGTCGAAAAAGTGACACCTGTCAAAAAGTGACAGCTGTCAAAAAGTGACAGCTGTCAAAAAGTGACAGCTGTCAAAAAGTGACAGCTGTCAAAAAGTGACAGCTGTCAAAAATCATAATGTGTAGTTGGTTTGATGAAAGAGATCACTTATTAGGGATAAGCTCGCCTTTGTACTGTACACTTTTGTAATGCAATTGAGCACTCCGAGTTGAGCTATGGCCATTCCTACGCAAACATACTCATTAAAACGTTTCAACTTGCACTATAACGGCATAGAATACGAAATTATTCATTTTTAGGGTTCCATTTTTTGAGAAACAAGGAACCTTATAGTTTCGTCATGTCCGTCCGTCCGTCTGTCCGTCCGGGCTCGTACTCCACCGCTACTGCACCGATTGTCACGAAAATTAGTGGAGAGATAGATATTGAAGTTCCAAAAGTTGGTTTATTAAATTATGAAAAAAAAAATTTTTCAGCCCCTCCCATATAACGAAAAGTGAATTTTAAAAAATAAATTTGACTGACCCCAACGTGTGGGGTATCTTTGAATAGGTCTTTTGAAATGCAAAAAAAAAACTGTTTTGAAATTATGTAGCTCAAACCCCCCAGTCTTGAGATAATCTAAAACAAAGTTAAAATTTGATCATCGGATAGCTACGGAACCCTTTCATGTGCGTGCCCGACGATCTTGGCCGGTTTTTTATTGCTTAAAATCGTGTATGAAAATAAGTTTTTTATATCGCCATAACTTTTTTCTCACAGAGATTTGAAATAAGTTTCAGGGATCGTTTGGTATTTTATGGGTATGCTTACACTATGTTTATTGCTTACACTAAGTTTATTACGTACTTAGGTATTTTAGTCAGTACCAATACCCTATCCCATATTGAGATAAAATATTAAGATGATCAAACAAACCTTGTTCGAATGGCACGTAGGTGAAACATCATTTGAATTAATGAACTGTAAGCAAAATAAACCAATAATGAAATGTCAAAAGGTGAAATGAAGCATCGGTGTAATATAATTTTTCCTACTGAAGCTTAGTTTAATTCATCTTAAGGTGAGTCATCATAGTTGAAATGTAACAAGGCTAAGTGTGTTTCGGGATGGCGTAGTGAACCCGTCCTCGACGCTGTAAATGAATGCAATTTAGTGTTATTAAATGACACACAACCAACAACTGTAGGTAGAAATAACTGGAGACCGAATGGTTTGGATTTAACAATAGTCAGTCCCTCTATAGCCCTTAATTGCAATTGGACAGTATATGATGATCCCCTGGGAAGTTATCATCTACCCACAATAACTGAGATTTTGTTCAACACTATCACTGATTCTTCTACAAACAACTTTATTTCTCAAAATAACACAGCTGCACTCAAAAGACCTAATCTACGGCTAGTAAATTGGAATAAGTTTTCAAAGCTCGCCAACACTATGCTTAAAGAATTTATTATTAACCATAACGATCCTCTACAGTCTTGCTATGACTATTGTGATATCATTCATAAAGCTATTAATCAATCGATGTTTAGAAGTCAGGCCCAAAATTAAAATATGAATAATAATAGCTCGAAACAGACAGGAAGCAATTTTAAATACCGGCATCCTCCTCTGACATGGTGGAATGAAAAGTGTGCTAATGCAGTTCAAAAAAGTAAGGAAGCTTTTATTATATTTAAACAAGATCCTAGTGATTTAAACTATATTAATTAAAAAAAAATGCAGGCTGAGAAAAAACTTATTATTAAATTAGAAAGATTAAATAGTTGGAAGGAATACTGTACTGACATAAATAGATCCACTCCAATTTCTAAAATTTGGCAAACTATGCGTAAATTTAGTAAATCCTACAGTAAAAGTACGAAAAAAAATAATAATAATGAAATATTTTGGATAAATAACTTTTTAAGGAAATATACACCTGACTTTGTTTCATTACCAATGCAAATAAATAATACTTCTTCCGTAAACCCCACCAATAGTTACATTATCAATCCATTCACCATAGATGAGTTAAAAGCAGCTATCAAGTCACATAAAGACACAACCTTTGGTTTAGATTGCATTTCTAACAAAATGTTTAAAAAACTGGAAACAGATTGCCTTGTGAAATGTTTAAATATTTTAAATTTACTCTGGGAACAATCAATAATTCCATAAGAGTGGAAATGCTTGGTTCCAATTCTAAAAGCAGGAAAAGATCCAAATGATGCAGACTCTTACCGTCCCATTGCATTAACATCTTGTGCAGGTAAACTTTTTGAGCAACTTATGAAACAACGTCTTGAGTTTTATGTTGAATCCAATCATATTCTTCCATGAAATCAGTTCGGGTTTCGTCGCGGTCGGTCAGCAAGAGAAAGTATAGGGCATCTCTTCCATGATACTGACGCTGCGGTTAACAGTAATAAACATCTTGTCTGTATTTTTTTCGATATTGTAGGAGCATTCAATAACATTAATCGTTCTGTTTTATGTACCATTCTTTCTTCTTTGGGAATACCTGAAAAATGTGTTAGATGGATTTATGAGTTTATCAGTGGAAGAGAAGTTTATGTTAAGATGAGTTGCAATAATATTTTTGGGCCTAGATTGTCAACTAAAGGCGTCTGTTAAGGCGGCATTTTGAGCCCTTTATTGTATATTCTCTACATCCACAGGCTCAATGAAATGTTAGGAACAGAAGTCAGCAACTTACAGTTTGCCGATGATTTGGCTATTTATTGCAGTGGTAATAACATCACACACACAACTCAAAAATTAAATTTAGCACTGGAAAAATTACATAGTTACTTTCAATATTTAAATCTAGAAATTAGTCCAGCTAAAAGTAAAGTAGTCATATTCTCAAAGAAAAAAGTCATCCCAGTTAAGCTACAATATGACAATAACTTATTACCAATTCAATCTCAAATAAAATTTTTGGGTGTAGTTTTTACACAGAATCTCTCATGGTGTAGATATGTTGATTGCATAACGGAACGAGCTTTAAGAGCTACCAACACTTTAAGATCTTTGGTTGGCAGCCATTGGGGTGCCGATCCTAAGATTCTTTTAACTCTATACAAAGCCCTTGTAAGAAGTCACTTTGACTATGGTTTTTTCTGTTATTGTATAAATCCAAAATTAGTAGATAAACTTGAAAAGATCCAAAATATAAATTTAAGATTAAACTTAGGAGCCTTTATGTCATCTCCAATTAATTCAATGCAGGTTGAGTGTAACTTGTGTCCATTAATGATCAGATTCAATAATTTAAAACTTTATTTCATTATCAAGTTGTTGTCTGAAGATGGCAATCTCCTTCTTTCTAAACTACTAATGCTTAACTCTAATAACTTTTTAACTTGTAACATTCAATAGTAGTACTTTGCCTTGTTATGAATGATCATATGAGAGCAAATTCTGTGGGTTAAAGATTCACATAGATAGGACACTGAGTGATAAATATGCAGTTTACAATAAAATTGATGAACACAGAGAGATTAGACAAATTTATACAGATGGCTCGAAATGTAACGAAAACGTCTCCATGGCTTACTATGATCCTGTCACTAAATTGGGCCATTGGTTCAGATTGCCATAAAATGCAAGTATATACACAGCAGAAGCTCAAGCCATTTATGCATCTTTAGAATATATAGAATCAACTAACCTCAGTTTCAAGAAATGGTTGATAATTTCGGAAAGCATCAGCGTTTTAATGGCACTGTCAAATCCCACGTACAATAATAATAATAATAATAATAATAATACCTTGGACACTATTGACACACATTGATCTAGCCCCAAACTAGGATTGCCTGTGTCTTGGGTACTAGACAACGATACACATACACATATAGATAAATATTATACAACAATGGTAGCACAAACTATATTATTTATAACATAAGGCAGAAAATTAGTAGGCTTTCGCTCAATCAAGATAGAGAAATAAGTTTGTTTTGGACATCATCTCACATTGGCGTCTCTGGCAACGAACTCGCTGATAAACTTGCCAGCTCTATAATAAAAAATCCCAATATTCACCAAATACCTGTCAAGAACATTAAGTTGTCAGCTTCAGATTGCAAAACCGACATTAGGACGAATATTAAACATCAATGGATGCTTCATTGGAGAGAAACGACACAAATAAAAGGTAAATGGTACAGCTATATTAACTCGGACATTAAGAGACCATGGTTTATCGTCGGAAAATATCTACATAGAAACTTTTACACAATAATTTGTCGTTTGAGAATTGGACATGGCAGATTTAATGAACATTTACATAGATTGAAAATGATTCCTTCCCCAAATTGTACATTTTGTAATTCTGAAAAACAATCCCTAAATCATATATTTTTTGCTTGCCCTCAATTAAATATACAAAGACTAGTATTCATTGACAGCTTATTGAACATTTACAAAGAAGCCCTGGATGTCCCGCGCTCTATTCAGGATCTCCTTAAGAATATAGAAGCATTTTACCCTATTTATAATTTCATTTGAAAAATAATAATACACCGGAATAGACCTATACTACCTGATTTGACAACTCGGATGTGACCTATAAATACTGGAGGAAAATTGATACCTGATTTGACAACACGGATTGACCTAAACATACAGGATTATGAAGTTAAAGAATAAATACGTTAGACTATGTGCCTCGAATATATAATAAAGACTGAAGAAAATACCTACGGAAAGACAAGGCTTTTAGCCTCAATCAATATGAAGAGAAGAAAAGAAATTAAAATAATACCAGGCGGTATGGGCTTAAGCTCTTAGCCATTTCCATAAAGGAAAAAACATTAAAAAAAAAAACAAAAAAATAGAGCTCATCTAGGTCGAGGATTATTATAATTATAAATTACCGAACTCAATATAACTTCTAAAGACTATATTCTATCCGCCGGTGTACCCCTCTCAATGAAAGGCAGTGTCTGTCCAAAATCACCTGCGAGCAATACTACAACATTTCTCATCAGAGCTTGGTTGCCGCCGAGATCTTGCAAACTGCGGTTCAAAGCCTCTACCGCACGCTTATGTGACATAGTGCATTCGTCCCACACAGTTAACATGCACTGTTTTTTGCACTTTTGCAAATGTTGCACGTGGGGGCTTCTGCGCTCATATAAAACATAAACACGCCGTTTTTCGGGAAGTAAATGTGGTTCCATTTCATTGACATATGCTTCTAAGACTACGGTATCGTAATTAAGTTCACTAATGACATCATTTGATATATCTCCCCTTCGTTGTGGCGTGTGAAAATCAAAATCCACCATTCTTTTGCCAGATAAGTCTACAATTTTGTCCTCTATTAATTTGAGAGCCTCATTGATTATCAAATATCTTGCATGCCCTCTAGCCTATGTGCGATGTCTTCCGACAGTTCGGCCTTGTATTTTTCCCACAGCTGGAGAGGGTTAGAGAGTCCGCAAGTGCTTACTAAAATTGCAACCAGCTCTCTGAGTTTTGTGGCAGAGCGGTACAGTACGGCTTCCACCGGTGACTAAACATTTCAAAATGGTGGCAACTTTTTCAAAATCCGACTTCAGAATTATGGTCGGGCTCTGTGCCAAATTTCATTCAAATCCGTTCAGCCGTTTTAGCGTGATTGAGGCACAAACACACAAACATCCAAACATTCTAACATCGCTACTTTCACATTAATAATATTAGTTAGAAGTTCGATTTAAGGAGGCTTTTAAAAATACCAATTGTTGTAATTATACAAGCTGCATATGTCTTCTAATTATTCTTATATTAAATTTAGCCTAAAATAACATACGGTTAGAAAAAGCAACATTTGTTTTGAAAAATCTGGTAATGGGACATGCATATTATGTATGTCCAGATGAAAACAAGGTTTAAATTATTTATTTTAATTTGATGATGGACAGCTTGTTACATAAATAATCTATCATCATCATCCATCATGCAAAGATGACACTACCTTCTAACAGAAACCCGCTAGGAAATTACCAAAAAGGCAAAAACAAATAAGTTATATCAACATTTGTCTGTGGGACATGATTTTTATGCCAATGTACACTTTATTTGAAACTTTGCCGAATATATTCAAATAGGGGAATGTATGCTTCTTCAAATTGCAGTAACTGCTGGGTGGAGCGTGGGATACTCTCGGCCTTTGTAAAGATGTCTAATAGCTTTGACCATCAGCAATAGGCGTTGAATGCTAAAGGACGTTCAATTGTGGTCCAATGTCTGGTCTTCTATACCACACCTATCACACAGAGGGGAATCTATCATCTTCATCTTGTGAAGGTGGGCATTCAATCGGCAGTGTCCAAGTCTCAGTCGGATAATGATCGAATGCAATCGTCTATTTATAAATCTTCTTTTGGTGAACCAGGGTATTTTGTTAATTAATCCATGCCATCTATTCCTGCATACCACTGCCCTTTCTGAGCAACTGATGTTGAGTAGTCCCAGCATTTCTGCCAATGAATTTTCATATTGTCTTTCAATATTGTAACAATGTCCGTAAACGGAAGGGTGTCATTACTGACTTTGACATGTGAGTTATCAGAGGTTATAATATAAAAGCATTTGTTGTTATTGTTCTTGCAAGAAAGTCAGCATTTCCGTTTCCGGTCACGCTTCTATGTGCCGGTATCCACCGGTGTGAAACACGATGTGTTTTTTTGCCAAATGTAGATCGTACCATGAACTCTTGCTCTTGTAGATAACCTAATTGGTGTCGGTATCCAGGCGTTGGTGCTGCAGGGCTGTCAGGACACTCATGCTTTTGCTGCATCCAGTGATCAGTTTCTTGCTGATCTATATATTGCAAGGCTGATGCCATAGCACTTCCGCCCCCTTATCGACACACCGACCCAAGAGCCTCAGCGGTAAATATGCTTGCATTACCATCAAGCTTTCTGCCATGTCCGGTTTTTTTGTGGGAATCATAAAATGCTTCCCCGACACTGTTGTCGTTTTTTGATCCATCTGTATAAATGCTTCTTTAGTTGGACGTAGTTTAGCAAAAAGGATTCAACCCACAAAATGCAAGTTTCGAGATATTGACGTTTGAAGTTTAGAAATGATTTGCGCCTTGACTATAAATGTTAAAGTTGTGGTTGTTTTGTAATATTATTGTTATAAATGCGTACTTTATTATTAGCTGTCTGTTTGATTCGCATTGTTGAAATTTACCTGAGATATTTAGCCGAATGGGGCTTTGGATCCTTTTTGTTAAATGTAATTTTCAATGAACATAGCTCAAATTTTGGATCAGCAGCAAAGATCCAGTGTTTCATAAAGGTTTGAAAAAGTCAAATATAAATAAAACAACTATATCTGGTATCATTATTAATTGCCAAAATATACCATATAAAACCAACCTATTAAATAAAGTTGTTATTTTCTCATATGACGGTTTTGTATGATATATTTTATAGAATAGAATTTAATATTGGTAACATATTTATAGCATCTTAATAAACTATAATCAGTCATTGTTATCAGTCTCTATCTGTGTCCCTCCCCGTGTCCTCGTCCTGCTCTGGTTCTTCATTGTCGAAATCCAGAGGACCTGTAAATCCATCAACATCATCCACAATACTAGCATTCCCCTTAAGAGCCTTGTAAAACCCAATATAGTCAGATATGACCAAAGGCCTTCCTTTATACTTCTTTTCTATATTCAGTTCTTGATACTCATCTCCGTCACTGCGAACGCTGCCGAACAGACTGAGTTCGGCAGCGTTCGCAGTTAAAAAAATTAGAGCTCTTACCGACGTAGACACCGCTAGACTAGTCTACTTTAGTTACTTTCATAGTCTAATGACCTATGGTATTTTATTGTGGGGTCACGCTGCGAATGCTAATAGTATATTTATTCTGCAGAAACGGGCTGTTCGTGCAATTTATAGATTAGGGCCTAGAGTGTCACTGAGGGAAAAGTTTAAAGAAATCAATATTCTGACATTTGTGTCTCAATATATCTATGACAATCTTGTGTATGTAAAAAGAAATATAACTAATTTTCAGAAGTATAGTGATATACACAATTTTAATACTAGAAATAAAGACAAGTTGGTTGCTTATGTAAGCCGACTACATAAAATTAGTAATTCTTTTAAAGGCAATTGTATACGCTATTACAATAAGGTCCCTACTGATTTTAAAAACTTACCTTTAGACAAGTTTAAAATAATAATAAAACAGAAATTGTATAAAAAAGGTTACTATAGGATATCTGATTACTTAGAGGACAGATGTCCATGGGAATAGATTGTTTGAGTAACAGGCTGTTTCGATATATAATTAGCATTCATTTTGTAATTTGACAATATTTTATTTAAAAAAGGTGCTACGACTGTGGAGTTTCTTCGGTGAGCTCTTCTCCACAGATTCCGCCATTGTGTTAGTGAACTCACCCAAAAAAATGTAATGACGGATCTAAGTGATGTAACAACATCCTATGGAAATAAATGATTTTTGATTTGATTTGATTTGATTCGTCCATAGTAGTTTTCATAAAAACACTGTATTTTTTTGTTTTCTTCAACAATATTTCTTTTGTTTTGAGCCAATTTGTTTTGTTTTTATTTGTATCAAGTTTCCGATTTACTATCTTTTTCTCGATGTTTTTTATGCTCAAAAAGTAATTTTTACACATTCTTGTAACTTGCAGTTGTTTTTGTACCTTGCAGCCCTTTATGACTTCTATGTAATCTTCAGGTGTGTAAAGTCTTTGATAATACTTCAAATGAGTCTCGATTTTAGAAAAATCCGTTTCATTCGGCAAGAATGTTGACCTGACTCTAGATATTTCAGAGTTATAGTTTGCAGAGTCTCATGGGAGTTTAAAATCGTCTTCAACATCAGTACGATTTTGATGTTGCGGTTTTGTCCACCACAACAATCACTCCACAACACCAAGTGATGTACATTGGGATTCAGTTTGTTTTTGATGAAGTTGATCAAGCACGATCCAACTTCTTGGGCTCCTCGACCTGCTTCACCTTCTATCTAAACATAACAGTGACCACAGTCATCAGACCCCGCATGTATTCCACAATTGTATAGCCATAGCTGGCGTTTATAGAAAACTATGCTGGTTGGGATTCGAGGCAGTGGCAGAGTGTTTTCTAAATCATATGTCAGACATTCGAAGTGTATATCCGTTTCTGCTTGCCTTAGATCCTCGTTCATAAAACTTCTTAAATCATCAGCTCGTTTCAAGTGTATCTCATGTTCTTAGTGTAACTTTTCTTTTTCTTCGCCTGTGGAGTTATTTATTTTGTTTTTAAATGTATCGCATCTACTGCATTTATCTTTTTTCAGGCTCTTACAATGTAGGTCGAAGTTTGTATAGAATAAACGTTTGAGCGTTACCATGGACACAGGTCCTTTTTTTTCGCCATAAATTTTCTTAATTTCTTCTTTAATAGATCGTATATCTTTTGGACAGTCATACCCAATTTTAAATACTGACGGTTGCCAGTATTTTGCGCGCGTCTGTAGTGGGATTCATATTTGGGCAAGGCGTTGATAATGTTCTTAATAAATTCAACGTCTTCTTCTTTTGTTTTATTCCAATCACCTCGCGTCGATTGTCGATTGTCGATTGTCCTTGATCGTGTCACCATCGCGATTCTTCTTTAGGCTTACATCAACTTTCTTCGGGGTAATTTGCAAATGGTTTAAGAACATGTTTTTGCAAACTTTAATACCACAGATCGTATATGTCCTTGTGTATACTTTAGTCTTTTTCACGCCACGCGACTGGTTTTCTTGTGTACGATCTTGATTTCGGGGTTTCTTTGACGCAATTCACAATGAATAATAGCTGAGCTTCATACGATCCCAAAGTTACATACTATTGGAAATCATCAATTCGCCCGGCGTACGACGCAACGCGTCTAACCTAACCTAAAAATGAATACCTGTCCCACTTGTAACATCAACTTTACCGATGGAGCACAGTGCTCCAAGTGCAAACAAGTATACTGTTTTAAGTGTGCCCAAATAACCGAATCTAACTACCGTAAACTCGGCGCGAGGTTAGCCACTTTACTCTGCAAACCTTGCAAGACCTTTGACCCCAACCGTACAAATGTCTCCGCCGGAACACCAGTGGACTCGTCTTCCTCGGCATCACCAAACACCGTATCCAGCCACGTTACTCAAGCGGTTGTAACCCCTACAATAGAATCAACGCTGCAAGAACTACGTCAGGGTATTTTCATGATTAACCAAGCCTCGGTTAACACTATCACGTGATAGTGTTAACCGAGATTTGGCTGCTTGATAGTGTGAATAGCGCGGAATTATTTAGTAGCGACTATTCAGTGTTTAGAAGGGATCGCAATTATGAAGCCACAGAACAGAGCGTGGGTGGCGGTGTTCTCATAGCTGTCCGGTCTGAACTCCAAGTCGTCGAACGCAAAGACTGGTGCTCAAGCGCGGAAGATCTATGGGTGAGTATTACATTTAAGACTAACAAAAGTAATAAGACTAGGCTCCACTTAGGCGCTCTATACCTATGCAAGGAAAACCTGGGCCTAACATTTAGCGATCAGCTATCTAACCACGCAACTTAAGTCACCCAAGTGTCATGCGAAAACCCCGATGACAAAATTCTCTTATTGGGCGATTTTAACATTAGCAACATCACCTGGACGCCCCATCTTGTTAACAATCACTTAACCCCTATTCACTCCGGCACTGACAATCGTCTTGAACTAATCGATCTAATGACGATGTGCGACTTAAAACAATTTAATGCCATCCTAAATCATGAACATAAAATCCTAGATCTTGTTCTTGCTAATGACACCGTGGATGTGACCATATCCCTCGAGCCACTGAGTAAAGTAGACGATTATCATCCTCCACTTATGATCAAACCTCACTTTATCAAGTTCGAAACACTCAGACCGAAAAGTCGACAGAAATATCTTTACAATCACGGTGACTATGATTCATTATGCTCAGAGCTAGATGAACTGGACTGGCAGGTTACTCTCTCTTCAGGCTCAGTCGATGACGCCGTACACCTTTTCAACAGCACATTGATTAAGCTAAGAAATAAATATATTCCTCATAAACAAATAAAGAAAGGCAAATACCCGCCTTGGTATACATCAGCCCTGACAAAAAGTCTGAAAGAAAAATACAAATATCACAAAAAATACAAAACGTACGGTAACCTGGCAGACCAAAACACTTTCGTACTACTTAGAGACCGTTGTAAAACAATCGAATCAGAATGCTACATTAACTACATGAGAGCTGTTGAAGACTCAATAAAAAATAATCCTCGAGTTTTCTGGGCCTACATGAAGAACAGGAAACTGACTAATGCATACCCCCATTCTATGACACATGGTGTCCATACCTATGACACCGGAGAGGAGATATGTGGCGCTTTTGCCGATTTCTTCGCATCTGCCTACCTAGAAAACAATAGCATCTCTAGTAGCACAAGTCACCACGCTGATCTTTACGACATAGGCACATCCACATCAGCATCGGACGTTCATACAATTGAAGTCCTTGAACGTGACGTTTACAAGCTATCAAAAACATTAGATATCAACAAAGGTCCTGGGCCGGATGATATTCACTCAATACTAATTAGGAGATGCGCGAATAGTATATCACAACCACTCTGCTTACTTTTTAAAAGATCTTTACAAAAAGGTATCGTACCTATCGTCTGGAAATCCGCATTGATAACACCAATACATAAAAAGGACTCTAAGAATAAAGTAGAACACTACCGCCCGATTTCGAAGCTATGTGTTTTTGCCAAAATATTCGAAAAAATAGTTTACAAGCAAACATATAATGCGCTCAAACACACTTTTAGTCCTCTTCAACATGGTTTCATGCAAGGGCGATCGACAACAACCAACGAAGTACTCTTCGTGGAGGATATACTCGAGGGCATGGAGGGGGGAGGACAGGTGGATGCGATCTATACAGATTACTCCAAAGCATTTGACCGCATTGATCATCGCATCCTTCTGTCCAAACTTCTCTCTGCTGGGATTCGTGGTGATCTGCTTAGATGGTTTTCATCGTACGTTGATAACCGTAGTCAAGCAGTAGTACTCAACGGTTACACTTCTGCGGCTATCACGATCCCTTCAGGTGTTCCCAAAGGCTCCATATTAGCCCCCCTTCTGTTCACAATCTTTATTAACGACATCGACCGCTGCTTCCAAAACTCAAAAGGTCTTCTCTTTGCAGACGACATGAAAATATACAGGGTTATCAACTCACCAAACGATACTCAACTTCTACAAAACGACCTTAGGTCCCTTGAATATTTCTGCTCACTTAACAAGCTTGATCTCAAAGTGAACAAATGTTGCGTAAACTTCACAAGAAAACTCAGTCCAACCATTTCTCAATATATTATTAACTCACAAATACTCAACCGTGTGACAGAAGTCAGGGATCTGGAAGTCACACTGGACAGCAAGATGATCTTTGACTCACATATTAGTAAAATTGTCAATAAAGCCTCTCAATCGCTTGGTTTTGTACTGAGAAATTCCAAAGATTTCAGATCTGCGAAAACACTCAAAATATTATATTGCACACTGGTAAGAAGTCAACTTGAATATTACTCGCAGGTCTGGAATCCAAGGTATAACGTATACAAAAACCAGATAGAGCGTATACAGAAAAAGTTCTTGAGATGCCTATCTTATAGATTTAATATAACTTCAACCAACTACGAAGAAAGTTGTAGAAAACAACATCTTCTACCTCTCACCTTTTGTAGAGATTCAGCTGACCTGACTTTTCTATCTGCCATAGCACAGGGTATCATTGACGCTCCCGACCTATTAAGCAAACTGAAGATTGTCGTCCCGGCCATTAGATCCACGAGAAGAAATCTTCTCAAACTGTATATCCCAATGACTAAAACTAACTACAGGCAAAACGCATACATGCTCAGAGTAGGAAAATTATATAACGATAACTACGCAGAACACTGTGATGTTTATCATGAAAAGGCATCTACATTCCGTAACTTTATTAACAAACAATTCTTCGGCGAAAGGCGTAACTCGAATCAGTAATATTGAATGAAACCATTTTATTATATAATTTAAATCACATTTTTCTATAGTGAACCACATAAATAAGTCTAAAACCTGTATTAGTTAATGATAGATAAACAGCTTATATACTTAAAAATTAACTGTAATATTAAGATTTTTTAGGTATTCTTCTGTCCATTCATAGGTGGAAACTTTTAATTGGCTTAGTCTTAATCACTTGCCTATATATTTTAAATTGTTAAAGCTGTAAGTTTTCCAAACAAAATAAAATAAAATCTTCTTCTCTTTTACCTTTTGGTACCAGTGGATGACATTCTTTGACACAACTACAGCTGTTATCACGAAATACTTTTGCTTCAACATGTTTTTTCTTGGTGTGGTATGGTAAGTTAGCGTATTTCCTAGTCTTTGTTTGAATTGTTGGGTATGTATATAATATAGCTCTAAGCACTATCCGGCCGCTTGTGCGTTCGCCAATAAACCAGTTCTATAACAGCCTCCGTTGATTCCCTACGCATATCGCACTGGCGACGAGGAATTTAGTTAACTGTGCGCGGCGATTCAGTTGTGATAGTAATTTGTGAGATACGCGCGTGTTAACGGTCATCATGCCTATTGGAAAAATTGATAATTTCGATTTGGCATCGCGAAAATGGACGCATTACGTAAATCGTATGAATTAATTCATTGCGCTCAATGCTATTGAGCCCGCTAAACAAGTGGCCACGTTGATAACTTTGGTAGGCGAAGCGACCTACGACCTTATGTTTGACCTTTGTGCGCCGTATGCACCAGAGACAAAAAGCTATGATTAGTTGGTGCGCATTGTTAAAGACCATCTGGAGCCGAAGAGGTCAGAGATCGCAGAGCGGCACATCTTTGGCAGCGGCGCCAGGTGCCGGGCGAGAGTTTGAGCATCTACCTGCAATGTTTAAAACATCTCGCCAGTACATGCAATTTTGGTGCGACTCTTGAGACCAACTTAAGGGATCAATTTGTTTCGGGTCTCGCGAGCGAGTTGATGCGCAGTCGTCTTTTTGCGGAGGCGGAGTTAACATATAGGAGGGCTGTTGAACTGGCGCTGGCGCTGGAGGCTGCTGAACGTCACGCGGTGGAGTCTGCGGGCGGCTCGGGCGGAAGGGCGGCGTCGGGCGCGGGCACGGGCGCTGGTCCCTCGGGCGCGGCAGGCGCTGAGGGCGGAGGCGCAGGCGCTGGTCTCTCGGGCGCTTTAGGTGCTGAGGGCCGAGGCGCGGGCCTACATCGACTTGGCGCGGTGGCGGCTAGGGGCTGGCCGCTCGTCAACACGTCACGCCAACCATGCTGGAGGTGTGGCAAGCAGCAACATTCGGCTGACAAGTGCAAGTTCAAGAACTATAACTGTGATAAGTGCGGCTCACGGCTCTGAAAGACCAATCTGCTATGCATCGCGTACTCTTAATAGCGCAGAGAAATCATACAGTCAACTAGATAAGGAGGCTTTGGCGATATATTTTGGAGTGACTAAAAATCATCAATACTTGTATGGAAGGCGGTTTGCGATTCGTACCGATCACAAGCCACTGGCATACATCTTCGGGCCGAAAATAGGCATTCCACAAACAGCGGCAAGTCGCCTACAGCGTTACGCGGCGCGCCTAGCCGCGTAAGACTTCACGGTGGAGTGGGTGAGTTCGGCAAATAACGCGCCCGCGGACTGTTTATCGCGCTTGCCACTGTCGCGAGAAAGAGATGCATTGGTTGATTATCAAACAGTTTCGTACATGTTCTTTTTAGAAGAAGATTTTCCAGTTAGTGCGAAAGATGTAGCAAATACATAAAAGAGGATCCTATTTTGAGTAATATTTACAGGTACATAGTGTTCGGTTGGCCTCATGATACAACAGTCGAGCAAGAGAAACCTTATTTTAATCGAAAGAGTAATTTGCTTGTTGAACAGGGTTGTATACTTTAGAATTATCGCATAGTGATTCCACCAAAGTTCAGAAAGTTTGTAATGAATGAGTTGCATGAAGGACATTTAGGGGTCGTTAAAATGAAAAATACGGCGAGAAATTATGTTTACTGGCCCGGTATAGACGCCGAGATAGAGGCAATGTGTAGGACTTGCCCCGCGTGCCGGCAGCAGCGCGACGCCCCCCCTCACGCGCCTCTCACTCCCTGGGCGTTCCCCTCGCGGCCCTGGCAGCGCCTGCACGCGGACTTTGCAGAGTATAGCGGTAAACATTATTTTGTTATAGTGGATGCTCACAGCAAATGGATTGAGGTTTTTCAGATGAACAGTACAACCGCGAAATATGTAATAGAAAAATTCAGAGAAATGTTTGCTCGGTTCGGTTTGCCATTACAGTGCGTCACAGATAATGGCCCACCCCTTTCTTCACGGGAGGTGAAGGCTTATATGCACAGAACATTTAATAATAGGTTAGAAAGGCCCTATTCCATTTTTTGAACGGGAACCACCGTCGCCGCTCCAGCTGACTACTACTAAGATAAACAAATACGTGCAAGGGTTCACATGTGTGCGTGAGGCAACAATACGGGCTCGCGATTGGCTAAGCAACTCACACCAACGCAACTGTTACTGTCGTGCGTGTGTGCGTAAAAGCAATTTATTTTTCATACACGTTAGGGATTGACTAACGATAAACTTTTATCGATGTTTATATTTTTATTATCGATGTTAATTTTGATAACATAATGTAATATGTATTTTACTCAAATTGCTTATAATTTCGTCAAAATCTATCGGCAAAAACAAGGGACTAAGTTTACGGAAGCGATTGAAATAGGAATCGACATAAGAATCGAATCGAATAGGACATTATTCTGAAACACGGGAATAGTCGTGTTTATAATTTTCAAAATTTGTGTCATGGACGGTAATATCGTAGGAAGTAAGGGACAGAACGGTGCGCTTTGATTAGCTCCCTTATTTCCTATGATATTACCATCCGCGACAAAAACCATACTTATTGAAACACGACTTGCATAAGAACGATTGGTAAAATTTAAAATTTCATCTGCAGTCGTACCTATATTAGTATATGTATTATTATTTTGAAATTATTTTATTTTTACCTTTTGAGGGAATTAACCACTCACGGACCGATGCCACGATTTCGGGGCATTTGGCCGTTATAGGTTTTGAATTTTATTTCCATGAAATAGAATTCAAAATCGCGATGCGTCAAATGTATGGCCGGTCCTGGAGTAATTAAAACTCATAACGTTTATCTCAATATTATTTATTGGCCTTGAAATAAAACATATTTATTAAGCAATTGCCTTTTCGTTTCTTTTGAAACGTATTCTTTCAGTAAAAAATGCACTCTTATATTAATATATTTTTCAATGACGGCTTTAATTAGATCTGTGATATGATTGCCAGTTGGATACTCCCCAATCTGATGAAATGAGATGTCCTCAAATAATTTGGTGCCGACTAAACTATGTAGGATTTTTGTGACCAAAAAATCTTTGTTAAACTTTCTCGAATTATCTGTGTAATATCGGATTACCGATTCTGCTTTTTTGCAAATAGTAATGACATCATCCGACGGATATAAGAGACCGCCTTTATCTTTACAAATGATGAATTTATGCTGTGAGCTACGCCAGCGAGATACCAGAGCACCTACACACATGTAGCAGCATCGACACAGCGACTCATACTGGAGCTCGGACGGCGCTGCACGGATTAATATATACTGTGAGACAGCCTATCACGCATCTCGCTCGCACTCTCCATACATCACAATCTCTTTGCGCGAGTTTGACTGAGTCAGCTATTTTGTACATATATGTGATCTAATATGAAATAAAGTATTCTAGTTTTGCAAATACAAACCTTCGTCTTATCCATCAGCTGCAGCATCCCTACCTCGACAGTGGTGACCCCGACGTGATTTAAGACACGCAACACAAATCACACAGAATGGCGAATCAGGAACAAACCCAAGGAACTTCAACTGATCACAAAGAACTCTCCGGCATATCAGTGAATATGAGAATACCACCCATCTGGCGTGATAGACTTCGCCTTTGGTTCGCCCAGTTTGAATCGATCGTCTCTTCTCACAAAAAAGGAGACAAGGCCATGTATGACCTCGTAGTCGGACAGCTGGAGCGCCAAGACATCGATGAAATATGCGACATTATGTTAAACCCACCAGAAAACAACAAATATCCAGCAATTAAGAATCGCCTATTGGAAGTATACGAGGATTCAGAGGAGCGCCGAATTCAAAGATTGATTTCTGAAATGGAGCTAGGCGACAGCAAACCCTCCCAGCTGCTGCGGCGCATGCAGTCTCTCGCCGGCAACAGCATTCCCGAGTCCACGTTGCGTATCATGTGGACCAACCACCTGCCCCAGTCAGCACAAGCCGCACTCACGATTAGTGAAACAATTGCCAAGAAAACGGATGTGAACGAACTCGCACTTGTCGCCGATAGAATATTAGAACAGTCCAAAGTTTGCTCAGCCGCACACTCCACTTCAATCGCCGCCGTCGACCACCAACAACAACCATCCACGTCATCCGGTGCGCAGATAAAGGCTGAAAACCATGAAGAAATGAACATCCACGAAAAAATTGATATGCTGGTCTACGAAATTGCAGAATTGAAAGCACAGCGAAGAGACGACCACCGCAGAGCGCCGTTCCGCCGCGACTGGCGCGGGCGCAGTGAGCGCACCTTTCCCCACTCCAGCGGCGCACCTCGGTACTCGCAACAGGGCCCCGCCGCCGCCGCCGCCGCTAACGATATCTGCTACTATCATCGTCGCTATGGAAAAAATGCACAGAGATGCACAAGACCATGCAAGTTTGATCAAAACAACTTTACTTCGTCGTCGGAAAACTAAATACAGCGTTGGCTGAGACGGCAACCGGCGCTTGGAATAATTCACACCGTCTATTCGTCTACGACAAGCAGTCAAAGCTATCGTTTCTGATCGACACCGGAGCAAATATTTCCGTCATTCCCAAACAAAAGGGAAGACGTGCGGAGCCAACGAAACTAACATTGTATGCAGCCAACAATACCGTCATACCAACATATGGAGAGAAAACATTGGACCTGGACCTCAACTTAAGAAGACCCTACCGATGGAAGTTTGTCATTGCGGCAGTCAGTAAACCAATACTCGGCGCTGATTTCTTACAACATCATCAACTTCTCGTCGATATCGCCGGGCGATCACTGATCGATAAAGTCACCAATCTCTCCATCAAAGCACCGTTATGCAGCTCATCGGTGCCTACAATACGTACCATTGACATCGCACAGAAGTACCACGACATTTTGGCCGAATTTCCCGACGTCACACGATTATCATCAATGAAGGAGTGTCCCAAGCATGACGTGGAACATCACATCGAAACCTCGGGTCCACCCATATATTCAAAGGCGCGACCAATTCCCCCGCATCGCTACCCCGCCGTCAAAAAAGAATTTGAAGACATGATGCAGCAGGGCCTATGCCGCCCTAGCAAAAGCCCTTGGTCGACGCCGCTTCACGTTGTACCAAAGAAGAATGGAGACCTACGAGTTTGCGGAGACTACAGAAGACTCAACTCCGTCACAAGACCAGACCGGTACCCAATACCAAGACTGAAAGATTTTACCTATCAACTCAGCGGGAAGAAAATATTTTCAACGTTGGACCTGAACAGGGCGTACCAACAACTGCCAGTATTAGAAGCCGATATTGAGAAAACAGCCATTATCACGCCTTTTGGCTTGTTTGAATTTCCAAGAATGTGCCCAGGACTCAAGAACGCGGGCCAAACCTTTCAACGGTTCATCCACCGAGTACTTCAAGGTCTGGACTATGCGTTTCCATTTGTGGATGACGTCATACTCGCTTCTACCACTGAAGAGGAACATGCGAGGCAACTCCGCGCCGTTTTGCAACGATTGGATCAGTTTGGCATCACTATAAACCCGTCAAAATGCGTACTTGGTCAAGAAGAAGTTAAATTTCTTGGTTACTCAGTATCCAAAGATGGCATTAAACCACTCGAAGAAAAAGCTAAGGCTATCGTCACTTTCCCGAAACCAACAACAATCCAAGAATTGCGAAGATTTCTCGGCATGCTAAATTTTTACCGAGAAAACATTCCAAAGGCGGCGGAAATACAAGCGCCACTGAATGCTTACCTTCACAACTCTAAGAAAAATGACAAGAGTAAAATCATATGGAACGACGAGGCGGAAAAAGCATTCAACTCGAGCAAAGACTGCATACGTAACGCAGCTATGCTCGCGCACCCGTCTGCCTCCGCCCCCCTCGCCCTCATGTGTGACGCATCCGACTCGAGCGCAGGAGCGGTACTACAACAGCGAGTAAACAACACCTGGCAACCACTCGGCTATTTTTCTAAGAAGTTTTCGCCTACACAGCAGCGATACAGCACATACGATCGCGAGCTGTTGTCTATCTACATGGCACTGAAACACTTCAGGAAGATGTTCGAAGGGCAACATCTCATCGTATTCACCGACCACAAACCACTGACCTACGCGATCAACAAGCCGCCGTCTGACAACGACACGCCTCGACGAACGCGTCAACTACTCTTCATCAGCGAGTTCACAACAGATGTACGACACATCAGCGGGCAAGACAACGTCGTCGCAGATGCTCTGTCTCGCATAGAAGCTATCTCATGCCCCGCCCCCATCGACTACAGGGAGCTCGCCGCCGCTCAAGAGACGGACACACAAATGAAACCGCTACTGCTACAAAGGAATTTGCAACTAAAAAAGATAAACGTACCTAACTCAAACGAGAAGATTTACTGCGAGATATCTACATCACACGTTCGACCCTACCTCCCTGAAGACTTTCGTCGCATCGCATTCAACGCCGTGCATGACATAAGCCACCCAGGCATTCGAACCACGCGCAAGCTCATGCAAGAAAAATACTTCTGGCCTTCCATGAACACGGACATCGGCAACTGGGCCAAAACATGTACTTCGTGTCAACAAGCGAAGATTCAAAGACACACATCGAGCAACATAGCGACCTACCCTCCATGTGACCGCTTCGAGCACATCCATGTTGACATTGTTGGGCCGCTATGCACGACAGCTCAAGGGTATCGCTATCTCGTCACTATAATCGACCGCAAGACTCGATGGCCTGAAGCCTTACCCGTGCAAGAAATAACCGCCGAAACTGTAGCGAAGACTGTGTTCGAGGGATGGATAAGCCGTTTCGGATGTCCGGCCAGCCTCACCAGCGACCAAGGCCGCCAATTTGAAAGTCAACTTTTCTCTGCACTGGCGAAATTACTCGGCATTGATAAAATACGAACTACTGCATACCATCCACAAAGTAACGGGATAGTCGAACGCTGGCATCGCTCACTCAAAGCCGCGCTTATGGCCCGTTTAGACAACATCAACAAATGGACGGACGAACTACCTACTGTTCTATTGGGGCTACGAGCAGCGACGCGACCAGACACAGGAACCAGCGCAGCTCAACTTACATACGGGCGCGCACTCCGCCTGCCAGGCGACTTCATCGCATCACCGGCAAGAGGGGCGTCAACGCAGCCACTGCAAATGACTCACAACTTCGTCAATCACCTGGCGCAACAGATCAATGACCTCCGCCCGGTACAACGGAAACAAAGCAATCAGCGAACGATTTTCGTGCACAAGGACTTGCACACATGCGAATACGTCTTTATGCGTATTGACGCTGTACGAAGACCTCTGCAGGCACCCTACGAAGGACCCTACCCGGTGCTACAAAGAAACGACAAGTTCTTTTTACTTCAACTGCCGGGACGACAAGTCAACGTGTCCATCGATCGCCTAAAACCGGCCTATACTATGAGTGAAGAGTCGTCCGATGAATACATAGAACGGAGGACAAGATCAGGTCGTGTCATTCGACCTCCTGTACGCTTCGCTTGAGGGGGAGCACTGTAGCAGCATCGACACAGCGACTCATACTGGAGCTCGGACGGCGCTGCACGGATTAATATATACTGTGAGACAGCCTATCACGCATCTCGCTCGCACTCTCCATACATCACAATCTCTTTGCGCGAGTTTGACTGAGTCAGCTATTTTGTACATATATGTGATCTAATATGAAATAAAGTATTCTAGTTTTGCAAATACAAATCTTCGTCTTATCCATCAGCTGCAGCATCCCTACCTCGACACACACATCACATTTAATTTTTTTCATTAAAACGTGAACAACATTTCCCGCTATGTGACTAAGCACCTGTATACTGAAGCTAGACATGTTTTTGTAAAACTCAGCAAATTCTCGTTCTTCAGATCCATCGTCTTCATTGCCCTCTTCTAATTCATAAGTTGCATCTGTTGTCAAATTTATCCTTTTAACAGCAGAAGAACAATTGAGGATCGACAAATTCTCCAATGCTGTACAGTTGCCATTGCCGCAGTCTTTTAGCTCCACATGTACCAACAGTTTTTTATACGCAGCTTTAAATTGTCGTGCTGTTGGATTGTTATTTGCACCACCATGACATCTTATGTTGCAGAATAGAAGTTCGAGATGATCTTGGCTGACTTTATAAAAAGGAAAGAATAAAAGTTCTTTCGTTTCTATTAGTGTCCTGTAAAAATGCTTGACGGCCTGTACACAACCAAGAAAGCCCAAACATCCGACTTTTCTTGGACTTTTTATCAAGAACGTCCCATCTTGAGCTTTAAGGGTTGAAATATATTCAACCGCCTCATCCAAATAGTCGAATATTGTGGGAGCATTCCACTCATTTATAGCTTTCTTATAACCATACTGATTAAGGCTTCTAGAGTTAAAGATGTCAAACAAATTATTGATGATTCTTAAAAATTTTGTTGTGGCAGAACTATCTTGAAAATCCGACATATTTAACTTTTCTTCACAAAAGTCAACAGCATCAGCCACATTCAAACTAAACAGCTGGGTGGCCAGCTTCACTTTCATTTTTCGGTTCTGGAAGTGAATGTGACGATGTCGTAATTTGTTACGTAAATGGAACTTTTCGTTTTCTTGAACTTTATTTAGTTCTTCCAGGTAAGCCCACTGTATTTTTTTGCCGTTCGCATCCACAAATGTTTGGTATACCTGAAAAAGTATGAAACATTTTAAATAAATGCTGTAAATTTTAATATTTAATTAAATTTTTGTATCATTATTGTTTATTAAAAATGGAATCTACCTGAAAAGCGTTTCGAATTAATTTTATCATATGTGATGGATCCAATACTGACATCACTTCTTGTTTTGTGACGGGATGCTCAAATGTCATCTTGCCATTTTCAAAGGAGCAACCCAAATTTTTTATCATTGCTAAATTAGATGCACAACCATCAAACGTGAGCGACACTATCTTTACTCCTGTATCATGAATCCTTTCCAAGCATTGTTTTACTAGATCAGAGCGTTGATCTCCAGTTACACCATCAACAAGGAAGTAGGCTACAGGCACTTTAAAATTGCAGTTTATTCCTGTTACTAAAAATACCAAAGCCTCTTTAGCTTCAGTTATGTGGTCACTGCATTGTTTATTGCCAATTTCCACAAAACCATGCAACTTGTATCCATCCCACTCTATCCGGCGTCTAATTGCCATCTCATCCATTACAAGCCCCGCGATAATAGGGTATTTGGTTGATTCCACTTTCAATTTCAGTGCTGCAAATGATTCAGATGTAAAGCCGGGTTCTCCTTCAATACTTGAGTACCACTTTCGCAATGTACGTGTATGAGGCAGGCAAGTATCGAATGTGTTGCGAACATATTCGTACGCTTTCGGTGAATAATAATGTAGAGTCAATGCAAAACTCCGAATTGCTGGAGAGTATTGCTGTTTGCATTCTGTTCCTGATGTACTTTTAGTCATGTATCGAGCGAACAAATCTTCAACCTGAAAAAACAACAATGTAATGTGAACTCACCAAGTGCAAAATAAATTAAATGTTATGTGTACCTACTACCTATATTACTATTTTTGTTACGATTATTACAATACACCTAATCTGTGAAAAAAAATCTGATAAAAGAATCCACCTGTATATTAGTACTCTTGAGTGTTTCTAATTCCTCATTTCGCATAGAAAACTTTTTTTGTAGATCGTTCATTATGTCCTCTATTTTATTTACTTTTTTCTTTAGCCTTCTATTTTGAGCTTGTATTTTCTTAATCTGTTTTCTTTGTCTTTTTATGACTTCATCTTTGGTAGTAATTATTTCATTTAATTTTCTCTTCCTAGGTGTTGATGCATTTGAACAAGGTAAATTTTCCTAAAGGATTACTATGTTAATGTTAATATTTGTATAAAAACATTTCCAGTAGGTAGTCGGTTTGGGTATTTTTCATGCTTTTTATTTACCATTGAATATTTTATTTCTTGACCCGAGTAGTTTGAATGACTTTTTGGCGTCGATGTGATTGAGTTTAGTCCTGACGTCGAAGGTATTGGCTGAAATATATGAAAAATGCTCACATTTATTCGTGTACATAGACATTTACTTATATCTAAATTAGTAGATTATATTACCTCTACTTTTCTTAGTTTTTTTGTTTTAGTTTCATCAGATGTACTTTCCAATTTGCGTTTTTTTGCTTTGGCTGCTATAAACGACTCGATGTCCTGTAATAATCAATAAAATAATGTTAAAAACTTTTTGCTACTACATGATATTTCTATTATACGTACTACAATGTTATGCTGTACTTATATTGAAATGTTATACGCACTGCATTGGTAGAACATATACGGACAACATTTTCTTGTGGCACTGCACCACACTTTAAGTATTTATGTCCAGATTTTTTTATTAGGTAATCTTTTTCCTTGAAATGTTTTGAGCAAATTGTGCTTGATTTTGTAGGCATCCAATGTCCTCTACCAGTAACATCAATCCACTGTTCTTTTATTGTTGGCTCTTGAGGAAAGCTGAAAAAAAAGGTAGGTACACAGAGCAAAAAAACATATCTTTATTCTACAATTACATTTATAGGGAAAATTACGAGGTTATAGTACCAAAACTAACTTCAATATAAGGTTTTTAAAAATCCATAAATAAAACCCTGGTTTGCGACAAATAAAACTTAAGCGGTGGAGGTCCACTCTACCCCCTCACGGGCCCCACCCCCTCCGCCCACTTTCCTTCCAAAAATCAGGTGTCCGTGTTCGAGACCTTTACCTATAGTCCTTAAATCCCGCCCCAACACGCACTGAGCCAACGTGGTGGAGTATGTCTCAATCTTACACGAATCCGGTAAGAGTCCTGTGCCTCTTGGTGGGACGTTGGTAGCCTATATTTATTTATTTAAAAGGTAGTTAGAAACAACCATTTATCGATACGATGGCATAATGTGTCCCCACCCTATCACGAAAATCGTACCTCGATTGTATTTTCGATCAAATTATTAAAAATCTACGTTTATTGAACTTACCGATGAAAAGAAATCCTTCCATTATTCACATTAGCTTGTTGGCTTCTGGCTCTGCAAGTTATAATTGCGCAACTCGGCATTTTAGAGGGTTTTCGCGGAGTAACGCCTTCAACGAAAGAACGCGGCCGACTGAGGGGAGGTGAGGAGCGTTTTAGGCTATGTATGAGCGTTTGCTCATACTCGCGGCGCCCCTGAACCGCCCACACCGCCTTTCTAACCTATTATTAAATGTTCTGTGCTTATATGGATAGCAACAATATTATGCATATCTTGAACAGTACTTACAGACCTCAGGGCAATGGGGCGGCAGAGAATGCTGTCAAAACGGTCAAGAATTGTATTAAAAAGGCATGCTATGAAGGAGTACATATAAATCAGGCATTAAGTAAAATGCTGTTTCATTATCGTAACTGTGAGCATGCCACTACGGGCGTAGCACCCGCAGTTTTGATGCTGGGTCGACGTCTGCGCGGACGCCTCGAAACGCTGTTTCCCGCGCCGGCGCCGGCACAGGCTGCGGGTCGCGTGATGGCGATCCAGGGCGAGCAGTGCGAGCGAGCTGGCGGCACGCGTCGGCATGCATCCGTTGGTGATGATGTTTTTGTTAGAAATTATTCTCGAAGAAATAACAAATGGGTTGAGGGTCGAGTGAGTGAACAGGTAGGACCGGCATCATTTAATATAGATGTGCCTACTAGAGGAATGACGCGAAGACATATAGATCAAATTATTGACCCAAGAGTTGGTAAAAAACGATTTTCGCTCACTCGCACCTCCGATATTCATGCATCACCTCTGTTACCAGAGGTGACACGCACTGATGACGCGAGCGTGGTGTTGGTGGATGCGCCGCCACCACAAATACCGCCATCATCACCATTGCCGATTGAGCCGACCTCTCTCTAAGTCATGGATATTCTCTCCGATTACGCCCTCGCGTCAACAGACCGCGTTAGAAAAAAATGATGTAAATTTAGTTTTAGTTTTATTGATAAAATAAGTAAGGAGGTGTTGGGTATGTATATAATATAGCTCTAAGCACTATCCGGCCGCTTGTGCGTTCGCCAATAAACCAGTTCTATAACAGCCTCCGTTGTTTCCCTACGCATATCGCACTAAATGAATGCTCTTTGTTTTTCCGTTTCCTTCCCTTTTTTGGACGACCTTGAGGAGATGCATTTCCGACTTTATTCTCTGAATTTTCATTGATGGCGATATCACAATTATTATTTCGATAATTTTTTGTAATATTTTCACTCATCAGTTCGACGCCTGGCGTTGTTGTCTCAACCCGACTACTTTCTACCAACTCTGCCGTTGATGGGTCATTGTCATAACCCTAAAAAAAAGTGTTACAGCTTGTTTAAAAGTGAAAACATAAATTACAGAATAAAAACTATGTTAATCTTGAAGTTAATGTATTCCAAATCTCTATAACGTATTCGTTATTAAAACCATAATAATAATAAAACGATATTTACAGAACAATTTCAACCTAAAAGTCCACTTCGGTGGTCTGTTACCGATCACTCTCTTTGTATAAAAGTAAACGCACAAAAAAAAGTAATTGGTTGTGCTACCTCACATTATGATTTTCCTAAAGTAGACATTTGATTTCTTCTAATGTATAAAGGACAATAATGAAGGATTCATATAAATACACTTTTTGCACATTCAAACATTGTTACGGAAACAAACGTCTACTTGGTGGACTTTTTTTAATCGAACCAATTATTTAGTAAACAATGAAATTTCCGGACCGTAGTGTAATTTACGAACGCACCCAATACTGCATTACTCTCACTCAGCGCCATCTTTCCGTGAGTCGAGCGCGCAAAACATTAAAGCTAATCAAAAAACATAAAAACAATTGGCAGTGTCAAAGTTCCGTGCATCTTTTCGGTTCCATTCGTGTTTTGGTAAGTAAAACCTTGAAAATTGGTTGCCATTAATTATTTTATAAACAAATAGGTCCATAATAATTATAGTCTTTGAATTTTGACATAACCTCAAAATGTTGCGTGATAAATGATATTTCCTGTGAAAAGTCTATTCGGTGGACGTCTTTTCGGTGGTATTTAAGTACACCGAAAAGATTAATGTCCACCGAATGGATCGCTTAGTGAAATGTGTTTGTTTTTGGGCAACTTAAGGATGAATGAGTGTGACTTAATCCAAAGTAAGTATATTCAACTGCAATTATAGACACGCTGCAAATTGGCTATACAAATTGAATTATGCATTTTTCTCTTTTGTACTTCTAATCCAGTGAATAGAAGAGATTCTGCTTACAAACGGTCCGGTAGTTCTAAATTACCGATATTTTCAATATGGCTGCGGGGGCGGAGGGAGAGGAATTGTGCATTTTGCTTTTTAAATACTTAATAACCATCCTAGACACCATATCAAAAATGTATAACTACCAGACCGTTTGCGACCAAAAGAAGACGAGCAGAATAATTTCTCATGTTTCAACACGTCTTTGTAAGCAAACCCCTTCAGTGGTAGTCTCTATTTACTGGGTTATTAGTTCTTCACTAATATCTATGGGTTGGACGTGCTAGCAGTGCTACTTATGTATGTTTGGATTATAATAAAAAAATGTTCCTTCACCTTCCTTTTCCATTTATTTCTTTGCTTTTTACTTTGGTTCAGGTGCACGTTCCATTTGTCCGCAGAATATGGCAAAAACCAGGAAAAAACCTACCGAAGAAGAAAAAAATAAAAAGCGACGTGAGCAAAAGAAGTTAAGCATGAGGAAAGCAAGGGAAAAACTTAAGAAAAATCCAATAGCCTTAGAAGAAAAAAGAAGAAAAGATAGAGAATACTACTATAGACAGAAGTCGCAAGGAAAAATTAAGAAAATTCAGGATTTAGCAGAAAGAGAGCAAAGATATCTACGAAATAAATGGGCAAAAGACGCAAAATTACGTAGAGACAGATTGAAAGCACAAAAACAAGCTTTGCTATCAATTGATCAGGAAACTCCTCCATCCAGTCCAGCGCCTTCGTCGGTGTCGTCACTCAGATCGAGGTCTGAATCAGGCCGAGCTGTTGCAGAGAAAAACAAACGACGACTTAAAAATGAAAATTTCCTGCTCAAATCTCAACTTAAGGTTCTAGCAAACAAGCTTGCTAAGTATAAGATGCGTTGCAATAGACTGCGGAAGGAGAAGAAACACAAACAAACAAAAACAACAACAAGAACAAAAGAAAGTAAAGACGTGTCCAGTGCTGTCCGTGAATTTCTTCTCAGTGACGATTCTAGTCGTTCAACAGCCGGAAAAAAAGAAACTATCACTAGATTTAAACAGAAAAAACAGATTCGCTTACTCAATGAGTCCCTCATCAATTTGCACAAAAAATTTGTGACCCAAACAAACCTGAAAATATCGTATAAAACTTTTTGTCGATATAGACCTTTTTGGGTGTTGAACCCTAAAGTTGCAGCACGTGAGACTTGTTTGTGTGCAATACATACCAACATGGAATTATTAGTGAAATCACTGAAAAATTCTCACGTGATAAATGAAAACTCCCCCATGGCAGTAAGCAAATCTATTTGCTGTGAAGAGATGACAGAAAAATGTCTAGAACGGACATGTTTGGCGTGTAGGTTCAAGAAGATCGCATTCAACCAATTCACCTCAAATGATACGGTAAAGTATGAGCGATGGGTCACCAAAAAGATTATGCAAACGATCAAAGGCCAAGAGAAACTCTGTCAGAAGACTATTAAAGAAGTTGTCGTAACATCTAAACAACAACTGGCAATTCACCTGACGAACAGCATCGGACGATTCATGAAACATGTCTGTATTACGTTTCACCAGTTTAATGTCGTCAAGGATATTAAAACAAATATGTCTCCGAGCGAAGGTCTACTGCACATAGACTTTTCCGAAAATTACAACTGTAAGTACTCTTCAGAAATACAGTCTGCTCACTTTGGTGGGTCAAAAGATCAGCTGTCGCTTCATACTGTGGTATTTTACTATGTTGATGAAAACACAGAGGAGAAGCGTATCATCGCAAAGTCTTTTTGTACGGTCAGTGACATCTTGAACCATGGACCTATATACATTTGTGCACACTTGAAGCCCATTATTGCCACGATAAAGACATTGGTCCCGACTCTTAAACGTCTCCATATTTTAAGCGACGGACCATCGACACAGTACAAAAATAAGACTATGTTTCACTTGATAGCTGCATACTTAAGCGAAGAAACGCAAGCGAGTAGTATACTGTGGCACTATAGTGCGAGTGGACACGGTAAGGGAGCCCCTGATGGTGTAGGAGGGTGCCTCAAGCGAACGGCTGATAAGCATGTTGCCAAAGGAAACGACGTCAATAACATAGACGCTTTCATTGAATGTGTACATCAAGACTGTAAGGGCATCAATGTTATAAAAATTGACGATGCGGCAGCGAAAGACATTGAAAGACTGATTGAAAACAGCAAAATCTGCCCTTTCCGCGGTACCATGCAAGTGCATCAAGTAACATGGGACAAGCGAGAACCAAAAATCCTCCAATTCCGAAGACTGAGCTGCACTACTTGTGCCCCAGGAGCTACGTGCGTGCACTACAATTTGGGCCATATAACACTTGACCTAAAACCACGTAACGAGATACCTGCTCCCTCACCAACTTCGAGTTCTCTTCCCAGTCCCTTGCTGAGCATAGCAAGTCCGCTGCTTAGTTCTAACTGGAGCCCAATAGTAAGCCAATTGCTAGATCCAAGAGATAACCAGACATCGAGAACAATGTCTAGTCCATCGATTTTTGAGCCCCAAATCAATGACTCTGAAGAACCAACTTGTTCCAAGACCCTTCGTGGAATACAAAGTCGAAAGCGCATTCGTTATAACGATGTTTATTCCGATAGCTCAAGATCGCCACCTCTTACACGAGCTGAAACTCCAAAGAATACCGTGCGCACGAAGAAATCTCGAGAAAACTGGAAACAAAGTTTTTGGGACTCATCAGACGATGAAGAAATTTTTTCCAACAAAAAGACATAGTCCTTTCGGTGGACAAAGACAAAATATTTTTTTTCTCTATAAATGTTCCTTGCCAACCATAACTGTGTTCTGTTGATTTGTTCGTAAGAAGAGGTTCTATGTTATAATGCAAAAGAATTTAATTATTTTTGTCTTTTTCATGTTGTAATTGCATTTTTAGTCTATTCGGTGGACAGCCTCGTCTTTTCGGTGGAACCATAAAATGATTTTTAATATATAACTTATTTAAATCTTAAGTTTGATCTCTGGTTGTATCTTGTTTATCTTTAAATGCATGTATGTGTACTAAATAAATGTCGAATTTCATAAAAAGTCAAACTTTCATTTTTGCTTAAATTTGGATCAAGCTTTGACAATGACCCTGATATAATATCATCTCCATCCGTGATTTTGGCGTTAGTTGTGCTAGGTTTATCTATCCTGGTTATGCATCTCTCTTATGTATGCAAAGTAGCAGACACAATTATTTTCCTTCTGGCTGGAATCTCGTCTTCGCTCGAATCTTCGTCACTATTTGGTATAAATATACTCAAGATTGAACAATGTTGAGATTTCTGGCTTGCCTTTTAAAAAAGGGGAGAACCTTATTAGCATTCTAGAAGTGGGATTAAAATTGGAGGTTCAGTATATAGATAATGTTCAACGGGTTCGACGGTTCCATACTGTGACCAGTGAAGATGGCGGCGATAATGAAACCGTTTACGACCGTTCGTCGAACATACGTGAACCGGCTGTGATCGTCAAATTTACACGGATGAACTTCTCTCGGCAGCGCGTGCCCGAAAGGGCATTACGAAATCATCTATCGGCCTCCCCGGGCCAGCTGGGAACCTGTACCTGGGGGACCACCTCACTCCGGCCAGTAAGATGTTACTCAAGCAGGCGCGAGAGCTCAAAAAGGAAAACAAAATCGCCTACCTATGGATAAGGAACTGTAAAATTTTAGCTAGAAAGTCCGAGACTTCTAAAGTTATGGTTATTAACAAAAACTTCGATTTCAACAAGTTTAAGTGACTGTTATTATTATTATTAACGATGTCCTACATGAAATTCTCAGTACATCTCGCTAATGAAACCGCTTTCTTATCTAGCCATATAAAAGTTAATACAAATTCATGGTTTTACTCGCTACAACAACCTCAACCTTTTATCTTTAATATACTCTGGTACTCAGAGAGTACATGGTTCACTCTGGCTCTAATACTAATTCAAGTATTCATAAACTAATCGCCGGCCTAACTGTTAACTTAACAGGTTATTATCAGAACGTAAGGGGACTGCGTACCAAAACACACAGTTTTTATTCGCAGGTCGCACTGTTCAATTATGACTTTATATGTATTACCGAGAGTTGGTTAAATGCACACTTTTTTGACAGAGAAATCTTTGATAGTAGGTATATTGTTTATCGTTGCGATAGATCGGCTGGCTCGAGTGGGGCGGAGCGGGGTGGGGGGGTGGCGGTCGCTGTGCGCCGTGAGTTTCTGCCGACTCCGCGAGACTGGCCCTGCCCCTCTCCTGCATCCTCTGAATGCATATGGTTATCATTACCCATATCGCAAACCGACGCTCAAGGACAAACATTCTTAAATATTTGTTGCGTTTATATTCCACACGGGCCGCAGTATAGGGATACGTTGGAAAATTTCTTTGAAATCTGTAGTCAATTAATAACAGACAATCCAAATGATATTTTTCTTATAACAGGTGATTTTAATATTTCTGACGGACTTTGGACTAGAAATGATTGTTACAAAATGACCTTAGCTAGCAGCAACAGTTATCCTCTACGATTGGTTAGTGAATTTTTATCATTTACAGGTGTTGAACAATACAATGGTTGTTTTAATATTAATCAACGTGTGCTTGATCTTATTTTTTGCAATAAAAATTGCATGGTAACAGCAAGTGATGATATTTTAACACCTGAGGATTTTCATCACAAGGCACTTCGTATTGTACTTAATGTAGATTACGCGCCACCCCTGAAGCCAGCTCCCATTTACGTATATCGCTTCTATAAGGCGATTTTTTATCAAATAAATATTGAACTGTCAGAAATTAACTGGGTTGAATATTTTCAAGGCCGCGCACTGGAGGACTGTGTAATACTCTTTTATGATATATTAAATAAATTGATTGACAGATATGTTCCAAAGGTACTGCAACGTACTTCGTGTTCTAGGCCTCCTTGGTATTCTAGATCTCTTAGAAGACTTCTGAATGAGAAAAAGAAATATCATAGGCTGTGGAAGACTTTCGGTAATCCCTTGGATTTCGACACATTTAAAACTCTTAGAAAAAGAATTTCAAAATTGGAGCCTATATGTTACAGAAACTATATCAATAATACTGAAGCCAAAATTAGTACTCATCCTAAATTCTTTTGGACGTATATAAAGTCAGTTTTTGTTAATAAAGGTCTCCCACAGCTTATGCACTATAAGGGTATGACGGCCTCAAGTGGTACAGAAATTTGTGATTTCTTCAACCAACATTTTCACTCAGTTTTCGAAAAACCATCTGTTAGCTCTGCTGACCTGAATAATCTTCCACCTGTAAATGATACAGTGTTTGACATGGACACTATTTTCATATCTAAAGATCTTGTTAACAAATATCTTAAACGTATAAACATTTATAAGGGTGCTGGTCCTGACGGCATACCTCCCATCATAATAAAAAATTGCTCCCCCAGCTTAACATTGCCGATAACTTTACTTTTTGAGAAGTCTTTCAGGGAGGGGTCTGTACCATCCTTATGGAAACAAGCATTAGTTACACCAGTACCAAAAGGTGAAGTTAGCACGGATATAGAGAAATATCGCCCTATATCGAAATTGTGTCAGTTTGGCAAAATTTTAGAGAAGATTGTTAGTGATCAGCTATCTACTGCTATGCGGCCTTATATAATTTCTAACCAACATGGTTTCCTTAGAGGTCGTAGTGTCGAATCGAATCTTCTATCATATACTGAAGCTATTTTAACTGCATTAGATAACAACTGTCAGGTGGATGCTGTGTATACCGACTTCGCCAAGGCTTTTGACAAAATCAGTCATGAGCGCTTACTTCTGAAGCTGTGGCACTTTGGTATACACGGGGATCTTTACCGTTGGGTTAAATCTTATGTAGAAAATCGTTCGCAGGCCGTAGCTGTGAGAGGGCATATTTCTCATTACAGGTCTATCAGTTCTGGTGTACCGCAGGGTTCCCATTTAGGGCCCTTATTATTTGTTCTGTATCTAAATGATATCACTGAATGTATCAATAATTCAAACATGCTTTTATACGCCGACGACACGAAAATTTTTAGAGTCATACGAAATCCTGACGATTGTATTTTACTGCAAAACGATTTAAATAATTTCCAAACCTTTTGTAACGCAAATAATCTTTTCTTAAACCCAGAAAAATGTTTTGTTATTAGCTTCAGTAGAAAAAGGACAACTATTTACTCCAAGTATGATCTTTGCGATAAAGAGTTAACCCGTGTGAACCAGATGCGTGACCTCGGCGTAATCATGGACTTAAAGCTTACCTTTGTGCCCCACAATGACAATATCTTAAATAAATCTTTCAAGCAGTTGGAATTCATTTTGCGCGTTAGTAAAGATTTCAGAAGATCTTCGACATTTAAGATATTAATTAGTAGTTATGTCCGTAGTCGATTAGAATTTGCTAGCGCAGTGTGGAACCCGTTACATGTAACTCATAGCGATAGAATAGAGAAAGTGCAAAAAAAAATTGTAAAGGCAATTGATTATCGCACAGGAAATAAATACATAGATTATACTACCGCTATGAAAAGACACAATATTTCACCCTTGAGCCTGCGTCGCGAACGCACTGATGTTATTATTCTTTATAAAGTCATTAACAATATTATCGATGCCCCTCAGTTATTAAAGTCTCTTTCCTTTAGAGTACCCCGTCGTTGTGAGCGAGTATGTAGAAAAAAGGACCTCTTTTATATTCCACGTAGTCGAACTTCATACGCAAGAAACGGTTTCATTAAAAGAGCATGTAGGATGTATGATGATAAATTTCAAAATTTGGATATTTTCAGTATAAAGTTTAGTAGCTTCAAACAACAAACCTTGAAGTGTATTAATAGTTTTTAATGAGATAGTTGACTTTTATTGCATTTTTTTTTGTCTGTTCATATAAAAAAATGTTTTATTTTTGTCAGAATGTAAAGGTATTTTTATAGCATTGATTTTACATATTAGAATTTATATTTCCAGTTTAGTTTTAGTACCTATATTAGTTATATAGTTTAGAATCAGGATGCTATTGAATTGTAGTATGGTTTTGATACTCTATTTAAGGAAACTGTAGGTCTATAATTCTTATTACCCTATAATGTAACATTGTATTATATAAGAGACTGTTTGTTTCTAAATAAAGATAAATAAAAATAAAATAAAAAAATAAAGTCAGAATCCGTATCACAGCTGAAGTCACTAATGTGATCTTGATGTTCTAAGATGCCGTTAGTTTCATTCCCATGTTTTGAATTCCCAGACACTGCCACTGGTACGTCAAAGTTTATGTTGTACTCAGTTAGGGTCTTATATATTTCTAGGGTTTCCGGAGACATAGGTCGTTGTTCGCGACATAATTTAGTTTACTTACAATTTAGTTTCTAAATAATTTAGCATTAAGTTTTAATAACTCTGTAAATAGTATAGGTAAATAAAAGGTTTGCTAATCGTGTTTCCTTGGCAGAGAGAGACAGGTAGAGAGAGAAAGATAGATAGAAAGAGACAGATAGAGAAACGCAAGCCGTCTCGCTCGCTCGCTGCTCATAGCATCGCTGCCCCCACCGCCGCCCGCGGTACGCCTACGTGAGATCCCGCCTCACCTACGCGGCTCCGGCATGGTACGCCCTGTGCTCGGAGACGAACAAACGGAGACTCCGAGCCCAAGAGAACCTCTCTCTGCGTACCATCGTCGGCGCCCCCCGCTACGTGAGGAACGCGACAATCCAGAGGGACCTAAGATGGGAAACCGTGGACCAGTTTGTCCAGAGGCTGGCGAAGGGCATGTTCGCGCGTGCGGATGCATCACATCTTCCGCACATCGCCGACCTGGCGCCGCACCACGCGCGCCCGCCCGACCGCCGCCGCCTGCCACGCGACCTGGTTGCCTAGCCGGCGATCACCCACTGCATACCAGCGCCACATCAAGACCACCGCCCGCAGGGGCCATCCGATGACCTGTCCACAGGAGTGGACAGAGGCGATTCTTCGGGAAGAGGTCCGTCGACCTGACCCCGACTCCCCACGCCCCAGAAAGGGTGCGTGAGAAGATTATGAAGAAGAAGCGGTACGCCAATCAGAATAAATTGCGGGCGTCCGGCGGGAGCAGACACAGTTCTCAGTTCACAGTTCTCAGAGACAGTTAACAGTCACAGTTCTCAATTCGGAGCAGTACAATACAGTCCACTACAAGCGAAACCAAGCGAGAAGCTCTCTACTACCCTGCCAAGGAAGCTGCGACCCTGTTCGACCAAAACTGCGCTGTTTCTTCTTCTTTCTACGAGCCAGCCACCGCCCCAGTAATAAGTGTGGGTTGTCGAAGGGGCCCACATTTTCTGGTCCTTCGAACCGGATATTAAGAAGAATGCCTGTCACACGCAGCCAGAAGAACTCTTCCACGTCGCGTACCGCTACAGGCGGGACTACGGATACCTCCGACGTCACTACGGGGTCAGCCACCACGGAAACTACGGGCACGACGGGCACTACGACAACGACGGAATCTACACTGCCGAAGACACCGCCGGGAAACGAGGTCGTAGCAGCCGCCCCCCTGCGCCCGACGCCACCCCGTGGGCCCCGGCCTCGCACGCGCCCGCCGGAAGCAACGCAAGCCCTACCACTCTCCGCGCAGCCACCCGCCGTTCTGTCGCCCGCTCCACTGCCGTGAGCAAGCGACGTTTGATGCGGGCGCGGGAAGAATTATTACAGAAGGAGGTGGAGTTAGCCCGGGCCCGCGTCGCGATGCATGAAGCGGAGTCATCCGAAGACGAGTCGAACTACAGCGAAGCAGAGGATACTGTCAAAAACCAGCAAACGACGGAGTGGGTCAGGAATTCGATGCTTGCCCTTGCAGATACTCCTTTCCTACCACCGCCGTCTGCCGAGGAGAACGTCAGGCCTGAGGGACCGCTGCCGTGTCCCGACGCATCTCTACCGCCACCGCACACCCACGCCGTGACTCACTCTGAAGAACAAGTGACGCTGCCGCAACTGCAACCACCACCGCCCTTGTCACAGCTGCAAGTACCACCGACACCGCAACAGTTCCAACCGCTGCCACCGCCGGCGCTACGTTCACACGTTCACACTGATCTCAGTGAACTCGCAGCTGCTATCACTTTAGCATCAAGGACAACATCGCACCCACGTACCATCGAACTGGCGCCTTTCAATGGGGCGTCGAGTGATTGGCTGCCATTCAAAGCAGCCTGCGAAGAGTCTGCAATTCACCTAACAGAGCAAGAGAACTTATCACGTCTACGTCGCTGCCTTCGAGGGGCGGCCAAGGAAGCAGTTCAATGTCTCTTCATCGGAGTAACAACACCCGCCGCCGTTATGAAAATGCTGCAGACTAGATTCGGCCGCCCGGACGCACTCGTGGCCGTAGAACTCAACAGACTACGGGCCTTGCCGACACTTCAAGAAAACCCAAGAGACATCTGCATCTTCGCGTCAAGGGTGCTCAACGCGACCAGTACCATACAGGCGTTGGGCAAGCCGCACTACCTTTACAACGCAGAAGTAGAGCGCAGCATAGTGGAGAAGCTTCCGTCAGCGCTGCGATACAAGTATTACGACTACAATGCTGAGAAACCGGAGGGGTGGCCGGACCTACTGACGCTATCACACTTCCTGTCCACTGCGGCGGAAAGATGTGGGACTTTCGCCCCGGCGGAGAATATCGCACCTGAAGACCGGCGGGAGCTACCCACCAAGAAAATCGTCCGCACCTACGTCGCTGATGACACGCCGCCACCGAAGAAACGCACACCACAATGCCGCCTTTGTGAAGCAGATCATAAGCCGGCAGACTGCTCTGAAATGAAAAAGGCAACGGTATCGGAGCGGTGGGAACTCGCCAAAAAGCATAGGCTATGCTTCCGCTGCCTGTGCACCAAGAAGATGCGGCACGCCTGCAAATCAAATCAATGCAACATCAATGGATGCATATACCGCCATCACCGACTGCTGCATCAAGATAAGCCAGAAGCCCAGCTGCACTACTGCGAAGAGATGCCGACCACCTTCGTCGCATCGACACAAGCGTCAACGTCAGCTGCATTGAAAATCATCCCGGTACAAGTCAGCGGACCGAATGGAAGCGTGGACACATACGCCTTGATGGATGATGGATCGACCTGTACGATAATCAACGCAGCAACAGCTAAGAACATCGGCGCCACCGGACAAGCAGAGCCATTTTACATTGAGGGTGTCGCCGGTATGAAGATAGAAAATCAACAATCTCGACGTGTCAACTTCACTATTGTCAATTGTCAATTGTAAGACGGGCTGGTTTCCGCAACTCGACGACGAAAGCGCCTATTTTGCGTGTGGGTGGGAATGCGACATCATTCGAGCCAACCCAACTCCTCCAGGAACGCCAGTAGGCCCTTTACGTTACCGACTATCCCTGGATGGTCCCTCGATTGACCGAGGTGTTTAGCCCTGTAGTCCGCTACTCCTGTGCACTCCATGAGGACGTGAGCAGCCGTTTCTTCTGCCTCCAAGCAGGCTCTGCAAAGGGGGATGTCGGTAACACCTAGGACATATAGATGTTTATTAAAGAAACCATGGCCAGTAAGTGCTGCAGTTACCAGTCGCATGCGCGGCCTACTAAGTCGAAGCAAGGTCTTAGCCAGCCTAGCGCTAGGGGACGGCAAGGCCAGCTTAGCCTGCCTGCACTCCTCATGGTTTGTCCAAAGAGTGGCATGATCATTCCTGGTCGACTCTCTCAGAAATGAGCGTACCATCTTGAAGGGAAGAGGGATGATAGGTTCGGGACCATACGCTGTCAAGCTAGATCCTTTACGCGCCAACTCATCCGCTGCATCGTTACCTCTTGATCCGCTGTGTCCTTTTATCCATTGAAGGATTACGCGGTTATGTTGACATACCTCCATTAGTCGTTTGTGACACTCGTAGATTAGCCCTGAGTTAATAGTGTTGCTATTTAGGGCTTGTAGGACGGCCATGCTATCCGAGAGTATTCGAATGGAGGAATCTCTTACCTTTCTCGATGCTATGGCATTAGCGGCCGAGATGATGCCCATGCATTCAGCTTGAAAGACAGTATTATGGGCACCCAGTGGAATGGCTATCTTGATGTTTAGGTCCTCCGAGAAGGTGCCTGAACCAGTGCCTGCTTCAGTTTTTGAACCATCGGTAAAAATTCTGAGCTCTTTAACGTCGAGCCCCTCAACCCGATGGTCTTCATGTAACTGTATATTATATTTTTTGTCAAAAACAAATTGTTTAGGGATTCTGTCACTGCAAGCCATAGAGATGGGATTTTTTTTGTAAACTTCCCCTAGGATGGCGGTGTATGAGGTCCTGTTTTTCCTCCAAAGTCCTAAGGTGTTGAGTCTCACCGCAGATGACGCGGCCTCCTGCTTAATATACAGCTGGAGTGGCGGAAGACACAGCATGGCCTCCATTGCTGCTGTTGGAGTAGTTCTCATACTACCTGTGATAGCCATGCAGGCCAGCCTTTGGAAGCTTTGGAGTTTGCTTACCATTGTGGTTAGTTTGGTCCTGGTCCACCACACCACAGCTCCATAGCAGACAAGAGGACGGATCACCGTTACTTACAGCCAAAGAATGATGTTGGGAGAAAGTCCCCACTTTTTCCCCACCATTCTCCGACACTGCCAGAAAGCAATAGTCGCCTTCTTTAGTTTGTTGTCGATGTGGCTACTCCAGTTGAGCTTGCTGTCCAAGGTTATGCCCAGGTACTTCACCTCAGTTGCTAGCTGGAGTTCCGTTCCAAAGAGCTTAGGTAGGGTATACCTACCAAGAGCCCTATTGTTAGTGAACATGACCATTTCCGTTTTTGTTGGGTTAACCGCCAGGTCATATTCTAAACACCAGCGCTCCACGATGCGAAGAGCTGTTTGTTTAAGGTTGCATACTGTGCTCGCAAATTTACCTGTGATGAGGATTACCAAATCGTCGGCGTATCCTACGGTGTAGTATCCATTAGCGTTAAGCTTGGTAATCAGGTCGTTAATGACCAGATTCCACAGAAGCGGGGAGAGCTCTCCTCCCTGCGGGCATCCCCGCACTACCTCCGCCGACAGGGACTCTCCAGCTAGACGCACGATACGTTTGTTAAGCATGTTTGTGACCCAGTTGTTTACAGCTGTTGACACCCCATGCCTTGTTAGAGATGCACTTATACTGCTATGCTGCGTCTTGTCAAAGGCACCTTCTATATCAATAAAAGTTCCAAGACAGATGCATTTGTTTTGAATCGCCTCTTCAATTGTGGATACAACTGCATGGAGAGCCGATTCAGTAGACTTACCCAAACTATATGCATGCTGATTCTTGTGTAAGGGTATATGTTTTAACGCTCCATCTCTCAGGTGTCTCTCGCACAAACGTTCGAGAGTCTTAAGTAAGAATGAGGTGAGACTAGTCGGCCTGAAAGATTTAGCGTTAGTGTAGACGCTCCTTCCTGGCTTCGGTATGAAAATTACGTTTACTACTCTCCACCTTTTGGGAACGTATCCGAATCTAAGACATGCTTCGGACCATTATATTGATGACGGGTTCCCCACCCCACTGTAGAAGTGCTGGGAAGATTCCATCTGGTCCTGCTGATTTAAAAGGTTTAAAGCTATTAATGGCCCATCTCACCTTGTCAGCAGTGATAATATTATTAGTTATGTCTAAGTGGTCGACAGCTTCATGGTGAACCTCTTCCGGCCACACAATCTCTTGAATAGTTCTACTTCCGGGAAAGTGAGTTTCCAACAAGAGACTGTGTGTTTCTGTGGTGGAAGAGGTATATGTTCCATCGGGTTTTTTAAGCGACCCTAGCCTGGAGTTGTCTTGTTGAGCTAGTATTTGCCTTACCCGATTTGCTTGATCAACGGTTTCAATGTCGCTGCAGAATTTCCTCCATGAGTTGCTTTTGAACCGTAGTCGTTTCTTGTACTTGGATTTGGCATCTTTATAGTTGTCCCAATCCTCATCAGCACTGGTGTTCATCGCCCTGTTTGGCAGTCTTCTGATCTTAGCACGCATCCTATCTAGATCAGGACCCCACCAAGGCTGCCCCTTGATGTTGGTAGGCGCTGGTGTGCTAAGCGGGCAAGTTGAATGGTATAGCCAGTCTATTGAAGTATTAGTAAAATCTGTTACCTGTTGTTCGATTTGTTCGGGTCCCTCCGGATCTGGTAGAGTCTCAGCCCAAGCAAGTCTTTCACCTAGGATAGCTCTGTACCTGGTTCTGTCAGTCTTGCGTGGTTTCTCTTAGGGACAGTTGGGGAGAACGCTGCGTTGATCTCGAAGCGTATCCATCGATGATCAGAGCATGACGCCTCGATGGACACATGCCAGCCCCCAACGTCGTCGGATATGTCCGCCGTTGCCAGGGTAATATCAACGATAGTTCTGCTCCGCTTGGTAACAAAAGTTGGTTCAGAACCTATGTTAAGCACATTAAGGTTTGTAGTAAATAGGTATTCAACAAGTGTCTTACCTCTGCTGTTCATATCTGGCATGCCCCACAGTGGGTGATGCGCGTTCGAGTCTCCCCAACGATGAGCTGGAGGCCCGACTTCTCGCAGTGGTCCACCAGCCGGCACAGGTCGTGTGGAGGCGGGTTGTCCTCCGCAGGCATGTAGGCGGAGGCCACCACGAGTTCGCGGCACCTAGCTGTGTCGGGCAGTTGCAGCCTTATGGCACACAGGTCCCTGGAACAGAACTCTGTTAATGGCTGTGCTGGGATGTTGTTAGTAGTTATGATGCACGTTCTAGGGTTATCGTGATCAGTTGTACCGAAAAGCTTACCTCTCAAATTGGCGAGCCCTCGAATGCTACCGCGGTTGATCCACGGCTCCTGGATCAGAGCCACGGCAGTGCTGTTTGCCCCCAACCAGCGTCTTAACTGGGCCGTTGCAGTTTGGCTGTGTTGGAGGTTGGCTTGGAGGATTTTACAATCGCAAGAGAGAGAGGGACGCCATTTTTGGTCAACCCCTCCTCCACCTCCAAGACGAGTTCCTCCTCCAGCCGCATGGACAGCTCCTCGCCCTCAGAGGGCACCACTGCTGGTTCTGGCTCATCGCCTTCACCAAGCAGCATGGCCTCCCAGTGCGCGTGCCCGTCCTGCGGTTGAGCAGCAGAACTTTCCCCGACTACATCGGGGCCTGTTAGCTGCCGCTCTGGAGTGGAACTCTGGGGCATAGCTGTTGTTGATGAACCCCCAGTGATGACCAGCTTAGAGCTGGTCTGCGCTACCACCGGTGGTTCCTTAACAAATTTCCCACCGGGTCCCTGAAATTTAAGGTAGACCGAACCACTACCAAAAAGGAGCTGTCTGCCCCTTCCCAGCAGGGTCGGCACCACATCTACAGGGACGTCTGTAATGAGAAACAGGTTGTCCTGCTGCTCATCCACTTTCTGGAGGAGCCATCGGTCAACCTGTGCCCACTTGTTCATAAAGTGGAGGACTACGCCGACGTCGGGCGCAGACTTCCACTTGCCTCGTTCGTTGGGTATGAGCACCCCACATCGAACCCCGCGGACCATCTCCGATTGGCGTTTCACCACCAACTGTACGTTGGATGGTGTAGACACACCGGAGACACACTCCCGCAGCCAGTTCAGGGAGTACTCGTCCTCCACGAACAGTTTAAGGTGGCCGTCCTCGTAACGAGGCTTGCCACCGAATTTGGGGTTTTCCTTGCTCGGATCCGCCAACGCTTCCCTCAAGATTTTGTCATCAATCTCGTTGAGGATGAGCGTTGACAGATCCTGTGAAATATGACCAGTAGCGACGTCAGTTACGGCGATGTACTGGTCAGATTTCACCTTCTGAGCATAGGTGACCCCAGCTCTGCGCGCTTCCGTGCACTGCTTTTTAGGCTCCACTCGAGGAGAATTACTATCCTCTAGTCGAGCCCTCTTAGCAGCCGCGCGCTCGTTTTTGCCGGATCTCTTGGCAGATTTCAACTTCTTGTTAGAAGTTGGACCACCAGAGAACGCTACGGTAGGTTTAGCCCCGTTTGAGTCTAGGGTTGCCCCTTTGACACCACGGGAGCCGGTCACCTTACCCGCAGCTCCGGCTGTATTAACAGCGGGACCGCTAACGGTCGCCACCGTGGCAGATGGAACCCCATCTACGCCGGCAGCGGCCGATGTGGCAGCCAAACGCTGTTTTTTCTTCCACCGACGATTCGCCTTACGCCCTGGTCCGGTTTGCACCGTATCTGGACGTTTAGTCGATGGGCCCTTCCCTTGCAAAGATTGTTTGGGTGGTTTACCCCTTCGACCAACCGTCGTCCAGGCGCTGGCGAAATGCTCGGCGATGTTTGTCGAATGGCTCCGCGCACCGGGTTGCCCCGTGGCCCTGCCTCTCGACTCACTTTCGGGCTTTTTGCAGCTAACCTCCACAGTGGAATCACTACCGGTTTGCACCGGTAGGTCACTGATGGTGGCAGTGCGCCCAGTTAAGGCTTGAGGATCTGCCGAGGCAGATTCTCGCACCTGTTTGGAGACGCTTGCGGTTTTCACCGCTGGAAGCGTTCCAGATGGGTTTTTTGACCTGACACGATCCATAGTCAAATGTATAGAGATTCGTCTACTCGATTTCCCACCCTCCACGGAGCCCGCACAATTGGGAGCGCCTACTCGCTTGTAACAGCTTTCAGTCGCTAGGAGTACCGAGTAGATATAGGAGCATAGGGCTGGTACTTGGCGCGACATCGGGAGCTCGCTTCTGTGGACGATGGGAACCAAGGTGTCAGCGACATGGTCCCACCGCCGTAGTCACCGAAGCTTACCCCGTCAGCATGACCCATCCCTCCGCTATGACTGACGCCTTAGCGGACCCTACACCCCTGGCCGTGGCCCTCTGACGGGACACTTGGCCGTTACCCCAACCCGCGGCTACGGGCGAGGCTACCGTTTTGCCTGAAATCCAGGCCAAAGAGGGCGTGTTGCCTTACGAAGCTAAATCCACAGCAACGCTCGGCTCAACCCCCCAGGACCCCTTCATCCTGGCCTACGGTGATCAACTGCGCAGACCACAAGACGCAGGTGAGTGTAGATAGTCTGCCGGGTACACCCACCTTAACCGACAGAACCGGAGGGACTTTCAGCCATCAGCTAGTAAGAGGTCCGGGGACCAGTCACTAGCCGCTGTTACCAGGGTGCACCAGGAGGAAGCAGAAGTTATGCAGTCGGACGTATCCTTCTGCATCACTTCAGCACCCCCACACTAGGAGGTAGTCGCTCAGAACACCCTGTCAACTTCACTATCAAAGGAAGAGATCAAGAGCGAAGCTTCGACATATCAGCAAGAACCATGGAAGATCTTCATCTCTCACCGCAGACAGTATCGCGACAACTCATTGCAGAATGCGGGCATCTGAGGGACCTCGAGGAACAACTCGTCTACGACAAGGGGCTTCCAACGATACTCCTGGGACAGGACAACTTCCACTTGTTGTTCTCCGTCGTGACGCGCTTCGGAGACCGTAACCAGCCAGTCGCATCACTGACTGAGCTGGGTTGGGTCTTGCATGGACACGTTCCTCGGCACGCACTAATACATCGAGTCAACCATGTCGTCATCAGCGCCCCAGAAGAGGAGTCAATGGAGGCGCTAATGAAAGAACACTTCGCCCTGGAGTCACTGGGGGTGGAACCTCGTAACTCGGTCACCCCGGATGAGAGCCGGGCGCTCACTATCCTGAAGAAGATGACGCAACACACTCCCGATGGCCGCTACGAGTCCGGTTTACTGTGGAAGCACGACGATTTTACCCCACCTGAGAGTTACGGCACTGCCTACCGCCGACTCCTCATGATTGAGAAGAAACCCGACAAGATGGAAACCGGGGAAGAGCGCGTGAACGTGGCGACCACACCACCACGTTTTGCCGAAGCTCTCCCAGATGTCGCACGGTTCTCCAGCTGGCTACGACTGATGAGATCCACTGCCAGAATTCTCCAGTTTATCGCATTGCTGCGCACCAAAAGGGAGCAGTCATTGGCCACAAGAAAGAGGACAAAGAAGTCTGAAGGTGTTGACCCGAACTGGAAAGCAAACACACCGCGTCTAGCCAAGAAAGTAGACGTCGTGGCTCGCCGCAAGCCCCAACTGGAAGTTATTCTTCTTCCAGCAGAATACATGCAGCGCGCCGAGCTCCTATGGGTCAAAGCCATTCAGCACCAATACTTCGAAACCGAGATTCACGAAAAGAGAGCCCTATCGCAAACGACAGCCGCCTCAAACATTTGTCGATGCAACTGGGGAAAGACGGAATCCTGCGCCTTAAATTACGGATTGCCGCAGCCGAAGGCATCACAGCCACGCAGAGCGAGCCGGTCATACTGGACGGCGGTCATCCATGGGCGCGGCTGTTTATAACCTACGTACACACCCAACTGCATCACGGAGGATTCGACACGACCGCCAACGAAGTCAGGCAACAATACTGGATGCTGCGTCTACGAGTCTCCGTCCGAACAACCGTCAAGAGGTGCCAGCCCTGCAGACTTCGAAAAGCGAAGCCCGCCTGGCCATCAACAGGCAACCACCCGCCATGTCGACTGGCCCACCATCGCCGAGCCTTCACCTACACTGGACTCGACTACTTTGGCCCGATGGCAGTCACCGTCGGTCGCGGGCAACAGAAAAGGTATGGCGCGTTGTTCACATGTCTTACAACACGCGCCGTACACTTGGAGCTGGCTGGGAGCCTGAGCACGGACTCGGCAATCATGGCCCTTCGTCGCTTCATCAGTAGGCGAGGCTGCCCGACAGAACTATGGAGCGACAACGGCACCAACCTGCGTGGCGCAGACAGTGAGCTCAAGAGAATGGCGAAAGGAGCGATGGCAGAAGAGGCCTCGGTGCGGAGCATCAAATGGCGTTACATCCCACCGGGCGCGCCATTTATGGGAGGCGCGTGGGAGCGGATGGTGCGCAGTGTGAAAACCGCGCTACAAATAACCCTGCGCCAGAAGGCGCCCCATGAAGAAGTACTCATGACGCTGCTCATCGAGGCGGAACACACTATCAATAGCCACCCGCTGACCCATGTCTCCATGTCACCGGGGGACGACGAGCCGCTCACGCCGAACCATTTTCTCATGGGGGGGCCGTCCAGAGTGCCACTACCAGGCGCTTTCGTAGAAGGAGATGACATCAGCCGCAAGTTATGGATCGCTAGCCAGCGACTCGCCGAAGTTTTCTGGGACAGATGAGTGCGGGAGTACCTGCCGGAGCTGCAACACCGGCGGGAGCCCCACGCACGAGGGACCATAAAAGTCGGGGACTTAGTCCTCATCGCCGACGGGACCCTACCTCGCAACATCTGGCCGAAAGGACAAGTTGTGGCTACCTTCCCTGGACCCGACGGAGAAATACGCGCTGTGGACGTCAGGACAGTACGAGGGATCCTGCGACGCCCCACGAAGAAACTAATTATCCTGCCTGTAAGCCGCGAACCGCAAGAATTACAGCCTGGAAAGTCTGCGGCGGGAGTAGATATTCGCGACATAATTTAGTTTACTTATAATTTAGTTTATAAATAATTTAGCATTAAGTTTTAATAACTCTGTAAATAGTATAGGTAAATAAAAGGTTTGCTAATCGTGTTTCCTTGGCAGAGAGAGACAGGTAGAGAGAGAAAGATAGATAGAAAGAGACGGATAGAGAAACGCAAGCCGTCTCGCTCGCTCGCTGCTCATAGCATCGCTGCTCCCACCGCCGCCCGCGGTACGCCAATCAGAATAAAGAGAACCTCTCTCTGCGTACCATCGTCGGCGCCCCCCGCTACGTGAGGAACGCGACAATCCAGAGGGACCTAAGATGGGAAACCGAAGACCAGTTTGTCCAGAGGCTGGCGAAGGGCATGTTCGCGCGTGCGGATGCATCACATCTTCCGCACATCGCCGAACTGGCGCCGCACCACGCGCGCCCGCCCCACCGCCGCCGCCTGCCACGCGACCTGGTTGCCTAGCCGGCGATCACCCACTGCATACCAGCGTTACACTAAGACCACCGCCCGCAGGGGCCATCCGATGACCTGTCCACAGGAGTGGACAGAGGCGATTCTTCGGGAAGAGGTCCGTCGACCTGACCCCGACTCCCCACGCCCCAGAAGGGGTGCGTGAGAAGATTATGAAGAAGAAGAGCAGACACAGTTCTCAGTTCACAGTTTTCAGAGACAGTTAACAGTCACAGTTCTCAGTTCGGAGCAGTACAATACAGTCCACTACAAGCGAAACCAAGCGAGAAGCTCTCTACTACCCTGCCAAGGAAGCTGCGACCCTGTTCGACCAAAACTGCGCTGTTTTTTCTTCTTTCTACGAGCCAGCCACCGCCCCAGTAATAAGTGAGGGTTGTCAAAGGGGCCCACAGTCGTAGTGGCGACAATGATTTCTTATTCAGTTTGATCTTTTTTGTAGCTTTACTAGCTGGGTAATTCTCATTTTTGAAGGTGAAAAATTAATAAAAACAAAAATATAGTTTTGCAATAAATTATGGTAGATTGTTATTGTTTAGAGCTGCCTCTGTAAGAGAAAAATAGTCGCCGAGCTCGCAGTCTCTTTAAATATTAAATTACAGAGGTTGAAAAAAAAAAATCCGTCCATGGAAGTGACCCTAGATCCACGGAAATGATAATTCCTACAAAAATATTGTCCATAGAAAGATCAACTAACTAACTAACTAAGAACTATTTTAACAAATTAAAGATCCTACTATTTTATCATTTAGTAATCTGCATTTATATTAATGAATGTTAAAACGGTTGAAAAAATATTGTGCTCCATGGAAGTGACCCCATCAGATCCACGGAAGAGACAATCCTTAAATAAATACTATTGTCCGTAATGGTTATAAAATAAAAGGTCCTTCAATTTTCTCATTTAAAAATCTTTATTTATCTTAGGAACACATATAGACTTTGGAGCTTTCATTTAATATAGACTTTGTCTACAACTTAAAAACAAAACCTGATAAAACTGCCACGTTAGGGCGTTTCCCGTGCAAATTCTTATGCAGTCTTAGTAATCAGTCTCACATTTTTAAATCAACTCTTACATTAGGAAATACAAAACAGGAACTTTCTCATAAACTTTGTCTACAACTTAAAAACAAAACCTAATAAAACTGCCAGGTTAGGGCGTTTCCCGTGCAAATTCTTATGCAGTCTTAGTAATCAGTCTCACATTTTTAAATCAACTCTTACATTAGGAAATACGAAACAGGAACTTTCAAATAAACTTTGTCTACAACTTAAAAACAAGACCTAATAAAACTGCCAGGTTAGGGCTTTGCCCCATGAAAATTCTTATGCAGTCTTAGTGTTAATAATCAGTCTCACATTTTAAATTAACTCTTACATCAGTATTATACTTATTTTGTTCGCGGCAGTTTATTCAATATTACTGTAATGTTTAAGCTCCATATTGCTAAACAATGATCGTCCCCGCCGACCGGATTTAGGCTCTTTCAAAATGCACATTACGTCATCGCGAGGAACAGGGAATATGTCCTCAGGGTCTATCCAAATGAACACGGCATGATCCTTTGTGGTTTGCTTTTTTTTCGCGAATTTTATCCTGGGCTCATCGCCATCGAACCCAATAACTTGCCCGACAAAATTCTTTTCCGTTTTTTTTTGACAAAAACTTGGCAATAACCCACATCCCATCTTTTAGTTCTATAAACTTTGAATTAGGTGGCATGTTCTCGCTTACTTCATTCACTGGCACATTATCTTCACCAGTCTTTGGACATGAATTAACATCTTCATTTATTTCAGTCCGCGAAACAACCATTTCATCATTGGAACTCAATATATCTTGCGATTGCGTAATTTTGGTCACAGTTGGGCTACTGACGAAATCAGTGAAACCTTTTGACAGTGAATAGTGAGAGCAAACGCTACCAGGTTCACAAGAAATACATGTAAGTACGACCATGTCTCCCAGTATCGCAAGGAGCTGGGATGGCTTCCGATCCGTCTTCGCCGTGATATGCACATTCTCTCTTATCTATTCAATATTTTGCGAAATCCCCGCTACCCCACATATCTTCGAGAACGTTTTGAGTTTCTTTTCCCCAGGGATAGTAATCGAAGATCCCACACGGTGTCTCTCCTGTCAACTCCTCGGCATAAAACTGCCGCCTACAAACACTCTTTTAGGTTAAGGGCAATCCGACTGTGGAACGCACTTCCCTGCACTATTAGGGATAGTCCCTCAATTTTCACTTTTAAAAGAAGATTGAAAGCGTATTTCCTTTTTCTTTCGTAATTAGTATCATATTTATGTAAGTATATGTATGATATTTTGTAGTTTATATATGTGCATGCTATCTAGTGTATTATATAGTTGAGATATATATATTTTTTATTAGGTATATTTTATTTATATTTTAAAAGTAATTTTCGTACGTATGTATACTGTTTTATTGCGCACTAGGACTGTCCTTTTTCATAAACGCTCCTGTCTTGCCTAGGTTTGCTGGAAGAAATCTCTTTTTAGAGATAAGCTCGCCTTTGCCTATAAAATTTATTGTATCTGTCTGTGTATCTATGTTTTCTGTGCAATAAAGAATATGAATAGGAGTATGTAAGTTTTCTCAAAAAAAACCTTTTAGGATTTGTAACAACCCAAGTGACTTGGTGAATTTTTAAGGTTCCGCTTATGCTTTTTCCTTGGTCGGTCAAAACTCTGTCTATATCTATAATATCTGCTTCAGTCACGACAGAGGTTGCAATGTTAGTTATGTTTGTCTCCACGGCTTTAATGAAAGCGTTAAAATCAGGGATATCTTCGCCTTGAGCTACTAACCGATCTGCTGTCCTTTTTACAGCGGCTCCGACTCCGTCCATCGGACCCTTGCCATGACCGGCTATTTGTATCCCGTAGCGCTGTGTTACATATTGGGAAAATAGAAAAAACGCCTTGATATTCCTATATTGCGCTGTGGGCCCATCGCTCAACACATGCAAAGATTTTATAGGATATGACAAACATATCATATCGAGAATGTTTTGCATGTGAGCAAAAACTCCACCGGCGTCATGCCGCAAGCATTCCGAAAACGTGCAAAAAGATTTACTCTTCAGCACACTACTGTCATGGCATCTGTAGTAATACACGCCGGTATGTAAACTTATTTGCAGCCTCGAAGCACCAAAGTGTACTGCTTGAATTTCATCGGAATACTTGCAACAGTAATTTTCTGCGAAGTGAAGTGAATGAAAATTTCTCCTGCAGAAAGGTTAGCCTTTAGTTGGGTAGTGGCTAAGTACTGATGCGATATAGTGTATTGGTGTTGCAAAAATGTGACCAGAGCTTCAATAAACTTCAACAGCAATGTCTTTTTCGTTATTTTTATTTCTTTCTTCACTGTTCTGCGAATTTCTTTTACCGTGCCTTTTATCATTCGGTCTTTCTTTATCACTGTCCATGATTTGTAAGTTGTTTCAGTCGAGTCATCAAAAACATTTATATTTGGAAGTTTGTTTTTACACGTCGTGCATTTTCGTAACATGCATGTCTCTGAATTGATGTCACATACTATAGTTTTACATAGCTCCCTTAAATTCAGGTCAGAAATTATGTTCAGGTACTTTAACTTGTCAAACATTAGGTGCATGTTTTCATGTACCACGCAAGGGCATGTGTCTCTTTCAGAAATTTTTCGTACTGTAATCAAGTACGTTCTTTTTGCAGTACGTACGTACGTTTCGTACTGCAAAAAGAAGCAAAGCTAATTTTAAGTGTATTTTCTGTCTGGAATTTCTTGTGTAGGTTAATTATGTAGGCAGCATTTTCTTTTATTCGAGCTTTTCGCCTTCGCTCACACTCTCGTTTTTGCTTACGTATCTCTTCCGCAGTTTGTGGGACTTTTTTTAGTTTTAGGTTTCCCCATCTAAAATGAAAAAAGCATGTTAAGCCAGGCCAAATAATCACGTTAAAACCCCTACCCTTAAACCTGCACAGGACACTTCCGCATACGAAATCACTTCCGTGGATCGCAGGTCACTTCCATGGGCAGATTTTTATCCATGGAACCAGGGATGTGACCTCCACGGACGTGACTTTTTCTGTTCAATCTCTGATTACATAACCTCCAAATCGGTAATGAACGTGCATGTTTAGCCACGTGCTTTTCACACCAAAACGCAATAAAATCACACAACCTAATTGTATAGTTGTAAAGTACATACCTTTGACGACAAATTCCAAATTCCAAAAGTCTTTATTACTGTAGATATTTACATATACATAGCAATAGTCATTTTTTGCCACTTCTCTACATTGGACCACTGTGGGAGAAGAAGGGCGTAGAAACTCCCACAGATTGATTTTTAGATCTCTTTTTAAAAATTGCTTATGCTTAACTAATACAAAATATAATATTTAGTCATTATCATAATTAATAAGCAGGAATAAATAATTACAAAATTATTAACAGCAAGGTCTGTGTTGAGCCAGATTAACCCCATACAGACCCATCATTTAAGTAATCTTGAACATTGTAATATCCCTTTTTCGACAAAGTCGCTTTAACATGGATTTTAAATTGCTCAAATGGCAATTTCAAGATCACCAGAGGTATCTTGTTGTAGTAGAGAATGCATTGACCCTTGAAAGAATTGCTAACCTTCGCGAGTCTAAACCGGGGCGCAAGTAGTCTGTGATTATTTCTTAGGTTAACATTACAGCTATCGCTAAGTTTGGGAAATTTTGTAAGGTTCTTGCGTACATACATTATATTTTCGAAAATAAATTGACTAGCTACAGTTAGTATGTCAATTTCTTTAAAAAACTGTCTTAACGAGTCTGTGCGTTTTAAATTATAAATTGCTCGAATAGCTCTTTTCTGTAAAATAAAAATAGTTTGAATATCCGCTGCTTTCCCCCACAACGAGATACCATAGGACATGACACTATGAAAGTAACTAAAATATACTAGCCTAGATGCAGCCACATCCGTGTTTTGTCTGATGTTCCTAACAGCGTAAGCCGCAGAACTTAATTTACCAGCCAATTTTTCTATTTGGGGTCCCCACTGCAATTTGTTATCAATGGTTATTCCAAGAAACTTCGTGTCATTTACTAATTCTTAGGTATTGCTGTCCAACACTAAACCGGTCCCAACTTGCCTGACATTTGGAAGTGAGAATTTGATACATTTGGTTTTACCAGTATTTAACAATAAATTGTTAACTGTGAACCAATTCAAGGTTAAAGATAATACTCTATTGACATCATCAAAATCTTCTTTTTGTCTTTCAATTTTGAAGACCAGTGAAGTATCATCAGCAAACAACACTATGTTAGTCAATTTCTCCACCATAAGATCGTTAATATATACCAGGAATAAGAAAGGGCCTAATATGGAACCTTGTGGAACGCCAATTTTTACCCCCGATCCATCAGATTGAACGCCGTTGACTTCTGCCTTTTGAATTCTATTGCTTAGGTATGATCTTAGTAGATCCAATGCTTTATTTCTAACTCCGTAATGATTTAATTTCATTAGTAACGTGTCATGATCAACACAATCAAATGCCTTCGACAGATCGCAAAAAACACCGATGGCATCCTGTGCGGCTTCCCATGCAGAATAAATATGAGATATAAGAGTAATACCTGCATCCGTAGTCGATTTACCCCTAGTGAAACCGTATTGCTTGGCGTGGAGTTGTTTTGTACGGTTGAAGTGTGAGAGCATTTGATTGAGTATAATCTTTTCAAAAATTTTACTTAGTGCTGGAAGAACCGATATTGGTCTGAAATTTGACGGATCACCCTTGTCTCCCGACTTGAACAGAGGTATAAGTTTACTGTGTTTCATGAGGTCTGGGAAAGCTCCATCATCAACACATTTATTAAATATATAAGCTAGATGTGGGGCTATAACAAGTATTATTGTACCAAAGACTTTGACTGACATACCCCACAGGTCTTCAGTATTTTTTAAGTTAAGTAATCTATACGTTTTGACAATATCCTGGGGACATACATGATAAAATTTTAAATCTACATTACTGATGCTAGTGCTGTTTTTTAACATAACCTCTGCTTCATATGGAGATGAATTTAGACGCTCTGTTGTGAGTAAGGGTGCATTGGTGAAGAATGTTTCAAAAGCTCGAGCTACCTCAGCGTTGGATTTAACAACATCATCACCTATCTTTAAGCAGAAATCATTATCCCTTGGTATATCTTTGCCAGTTTCACGGTTTATGATTTGCCAAACCGTTTTCATTCTATTATTTGAGTTTTGTATTTTTCTATTTATGTGTAAAGTTTTTGCAGTTCTACAAACCAACTTGAAAGTTTTGGAATATTTTTTAACATAGTCATGAAATTTTATATCAAAGTTATAGGTTTTTGTTCATAAAGATCATACAAGATAGCTCTACTTTTACGAATTCCAAATGTTGCCCAGTCATTAAATTTATATTTACCGTTGTTGGCACTGACTTTCTTTAATTTAAAAACTTTATTGAATTCTGTTTGAATAATGTTGAAGAAGTCAGAATAGATTATGTTCGGGTTCTGTTCATCAAAATCCGGTACTGGCAAACCCATATCTAAGTTTTTCATACACATCTCTAGTCTATGGGATGTTATAGGCCTATAAAATGATGGATCAGTCTTATTTTCACTAGTAATTTGGAATGAAACTGTTTGACCACTGTGATCGGATGGTAAACAGTTAATTACATTTTTACTTGTGAATGCACAGTCACAAAAAACGTTATCTAAGCAAGTTTGGCTGGTAAGTGTAATTCTAGTCGGCTCTAGAAATACATGACATAAATTAAATGATTTGAACAGAGTTATTAATCTTCGCTTCAGTGTTGTATCTACAAGCAGATCTACATTAAGATCGCCACAAATAATTAACTTTTTTCTGTTATTACAAAGTTTAATGAGGGCTTCCTCCATAATTTTCTCGAATATTTCAAAATTGCCATGGCCTTTTTCACCTACACAGATGTGACCACTTATACTTTAGAATCAAACGAACTTACCTTGTGAAGTTCGAGTTCTAATTATACGAGTATCTCGAACGAAGATGATTACTTAGTTTACATGCAGCAGTACGTAGTATGGTGCCGTCCTTGTCACACTTTTAAAGATAATAAAGCTAAAAAATCAGGTTGTATGTGTCATCTCCTTCGCTCCTGTATCCCCCGTAGTACACTCAAGCGGTCGGCTTTTCATTTTTTAGAGTTTTTTTTTTTTTGTGAATTTGGGGACAGATGTGAATATATTGGGTCGGGTGGGAGTGTAATCATCTTCGTTCTAGATACTCGTATAGTTAGAACTCGAACTTCACAAGGTAAGTTCGTTTGATTCTAAATTATAGTTTCAGTGTTTCGCTCTTCAATATATTGATTTAACAAGTAGTTTATTCGATTCACTCGGCAACTAAACGCATATTCAGAGACTAAAAAAAAAAAAAAAAAGAAGTCTATGGATTACACCCGTCTATGTCTGCTCTATGCCTATCTGTCATTATTCTTTTTTGCGCGGTGACTTTACGCAACAAATTTTTCATTTGCACGGAAAGATGCCTAAAAGAAAGAAAACCGATGAAGAAAAGATAGAAAATCTGGAAAAACGATTGAGGCGTTTAATCCGCAAAAGACGGAAAAGTGATGATTCCGAGGGTGACGGCGTCGAGGCGGCGCAGGCGCCGACACCTAACCTTACTAACATATTGAACCCCGAGGTCCTCGAGGAAAATGAGTTATATGAGGAAGGATTGGTGGAAGGTAAATGTTATTTACAATAGCAATGGTGTGGCGTGGTGTCCATAGCAAGAAAACACATGATTTTCCTGTTTTCAAGCGGGTTGTGCACGTGATGTACAAACGCAAAAACGTTCTTCACATTCGGGGTGTCTACGTGATAAACACACGAAGTAAAAAAGCCTGGGGAATGTCCGTGAGGCATTACGAAGGTAGTCAAAGCTAGTTTTCTGTACACGACTAGTTAAAATGGCGCATTTTCTCCAATTTTCAGATTGCGAGCAAGATGTACTAGACCCAGATATTCTGGAGGCGTTGGGTGAAACACAAGTACCAAAAGCAAATTACGGCCCACCAATCAACAGCGACCTCGCCACACGTTGGTCAGCTATTTTAGTGGCCGGATGTGAGAAAGATGTAAAACTAGGCCTCATAACTGCACATAAAATACCTGAAAACTGCCCTTTGATGGAGGCACCAAAGCTCAATTTGGAGATGGTGGCAGCCATTCCGGACTCTGCAAAGAACAGAGACAGTAAGATAGCTTCCGAACAGAACCAACTCGGTATGGGTATAACTGCCCTCAATAGAGGACTGACCGAACTAATAAAACCGAATCCTCAAAAACTGGAATGCATCAAATTCTTCAGTGAAGCAACCAGAATCCTCTGTGACCTACACTTTAACCAGACGATGACAAGACGAAGACTTATTTCAGGTTCCCTTGATAAAAAGTTTGTTGACCACATCAAAGACAGTAAGAGAACCGATTATCTCTTTGGAACAGATGTAGGCGACGAAATTAGAGCTGTGAAGGAGTTGGAAAAATCCGGAAAATCTTTACTGAAGACCCAGAATACTGGAAAACTTGCTAGACCAGGAGCAAACAACGACCGAGCTCGTCCGGGAAACTACCAGGGTCCGCCCGATACCAACCAAGGACACTGAACCGAGGCGGACTCTGAAGAACTCAACCGTTCTCCTACAACTGCAGACCGCCACCATCATCAGCAGTGGTGTGCCAATGGACGACATTCGTCGTGCCGCCGGCTGGACAAGGAACTCACAGACTTTTGCAAAGTTTTATAATAGACCAATTAATAATGGGGCTAACTTATTTGCTAAGGCAGTATTGTCCAGTATTTAACTGATGATTTATTTTAATCTTACCAAGAACAAATGTTCCTTTAATATATAAGACTGATTATTTGTAGTATTTTGGCACAATTGCAACAATAAATAAATAACTAATTATTTCTTACGAATAATATTTTTTATTATTATTTTATGTTCACAACTTTATATGCAACTCTAAACAACTACTTGTTAAATCAATATATTGAAGAGCGAAACACTGAAGCTATAATAGATGATCAAACAAGCTTACCTTTAAGTGATGTTCGATCACTATTATATGAAGTGTTTCGTTTGAAGATATAAATCACTTGTGAAACATTAACATTGCAGTAATCATACCCTTTGCGCTGGCAATATTCCCAATAATATTTTAACGACGAGCTGTACTGATTTAGTGTATTTGTAGCGAGCGAAGCCATAAGTAAATGTACGGAATCGGCCGGCACGCCGCGCTTCAACAACGCTTGCCGGACAATTTCGCTGCCACCAGGGTAAGTTGCGCATGGAGCGGGTGTACTTCTCTGAAAGGGGAGTGCAATAACGAGGCGTTAGGGGTGAATACTATTTCATTAGATATCATCATTTTACGGTATAACGGATACCAAGATTGTGAAGGCCAATTCGGAACGACTAAAATCCCTTCCGCTCTGTCGAGTTTGATTTTTTGAAGAATTTTAGTGATTAAACAGAATGGAGGGAAGGCATAAAACTGTAAATGATTCCAATTAAATGTAAATGCATCTATTATTTCGGATCCGGGATCAAGCTTCCACGAGGCATACCGCTCACACTTGTGATTCTGTATGCTAGCGAAGAGGTCAAAGTTAGGTTCACCGAAAGTCCCGATAATTTGTAAATACGCGTAATTTGCAAGCTCCCATTCTGTATCTATATTCATTAGGCGAGACTCTCGATCTGCGATCACGTTGTCTGCTAACCTTACGTAAGATGCAAATACATAAATCTCTCTACTCTCACACCATTGCCATAATTCACGTGAGAGTTTGTTAAGATGTTCATATTGCACTCCGCCCATTCTATTTACGTATTATATCGCCGTGGTGTTATCAATACGCAGCAATATGTTACAATGTTTGAGATGGGAAGCAAAAAATTTGAGACCATAAAAATCAGCTTGTAGCTCGAGAAAGTTAATATGGTTCGTGAGGTCAGTAGAACTCCAATTGCCATTGGCAGTGTTGCCATCACATTCTACACCCCAACCCGAACTTGAAGCGTCAGTGTATATTTCCAAATTATAATTCTCATTTTGTATGTTAGAATAGGAAGAATCAATTTTATCTACCCACCATTTCAAATCTGTGGTAAAATGACTCCCTAAACTCATTCGTTTGTTATAATTATTTGAATAATTTAAGGCCAAAATTTTTTCTCTTTCGAGTAATTTCGTATAAATCCAACCGTAACGCACAGCTGGGCATGCTGATGTCAATAACCCTAGGAACTCTGCAAGCTGCCTAATAGTACATTTGTTGATATTAGCAAAATGTTGGGCTTTTTCTTTGATTCGTAACTTCTTTTCCACAGGTAAAGAAAGCGACATATCAGAAGAATTAAATTCAAAACCGAGAAATTTACGTAACTGACTGGGCATCATTTGACTTTTATCTAAATTAATAACAAAACCTAGATATTCTAATAATTCTTTAGTGGCTTCTACATTTTTTAAACATTCTTCGTATGTTGAACCGATACAAATAAAATCATCCAAATAATTGACTGAAAGAAAACCCAAAGATCTAAGACGATATAATACTGGTTTCATTAATTTAGTGAAAATGTATGGTGCTGTGCAGAGTCCAAAGGGGAGGACATTAAATTCATACAACTGCTCTTCCCACAAAAAACGTAATTTTTTCCTATCATCTGGATGGATTGCTAGCAAAAAATAGGCGTCCTTTAAGTCTATAGTTGCCATAAAACAGTTAGGATGTACCAATTTCAACGCAGTACGGTAGTCCTCCATTTTAAAATGCTCAACTGAAACATACTTATTTAAAGCTTTGAGGTTTACAATAAAACGATGTTTGTCATTATGTTTGGGTACTGTGAAAACTGGCGAAATGAATTCACCTTCACAACTATCGTATCGTGAAACAAAGTTTGAGTTTAGGAGTTCAGTTATACGGTTTCGACGCACAGGACCAGATATGCAAAAGGCCAAACCATAAATTAATGGGCAATTGCGTATTTATATCCTTCGGATCGCGAATGAACAAAATTGTAAATTACCAAGAACGCAAAGGGCCAAACCATAATTAATGGCCGATTGCGTATTTAAATCCCAAAAATCGTGAATGACCAAGAATGTAAATTACCAAGAACGCAAAAGGCCATACCATAATTAATGGCCAATTGCGTATTTAAATCCTTCAAACAACCCATTTTTTACGAACCTTCCGGATCAAAATGAATGAAACAATGGTCTGTGGTCAGTATTTTCCGAGATATGACAGGAGTTAGTTTGACAGCTGTCATGCGAAATGAAGATCTCGTTGATAGCTGTCATATCTCCAAAAACATTGGTCTAGGGCTCAGAACAAGAATTAACTAGGGACAGTATTTTACGAGATATTTCAGGTTTTAGTTTGACAGCTGTCATCCGAAATGAAGATATCGTCAATAGCTGTCACACCTCTATACAAACATACAAACCGGTGGTCGGATGAGTAGTTTCCGACGCGATAGCGTTGCTAATCTAGAGAGAGTGAATCAGATTACATACTCACCTACTTGAAGTTATAATGGCCACTTAGAAATGTTCGTTTTTAATGTCATATCTTACAACGTCATTTGTACCTATTTGTTTGTAACAATTATTGTTTCTTGATTTATTGCGATAAATAATGGACGAAGCGAAAAATATCGTTTTTACCAAAAACCAGTTGTCAGGAAATTCTCTAATATACAATGGATATCGTTATAACAAAAACATGACAAATAAATCATCTACTAATTGGCGATGTGTGAACCGGAGGAAAAATAATTGTAACGCGTCAATAACACTAGATGATAATTCGAATAAAATTTTACGAGAAAGCACCACACATTTTTGTCGGCAAAATCATGAACAAAATAAAATTCATATAGCAATGAATGCATGCAAGCAGGAAGTGTGTGATGATTTATCAGCAGTGCCAAAAATACTCGAAAAATGTATCAACAATTTACAAGACGGAGATTTTAAAGGGCTGTTACCCTCAATCAAGAATAAGCGGGATTCCATGTACCGTGCCAGAAGGCGGTTCCTGGAAGTGGATGGTGTGAATTTAGATAATCCTGAAATACCGAGGGTATTGTTGAAAGGTATAGTTGTTGTTGATGATGTCCAAGATGGTGAAAGGATTTTGATTATGTGTTCTAAGGATGCGAAGACCTTCATTAACATTTTTTGTGCTGATACTTATTTCGGGGATGGCACTTTTATAAGCTGCCCAAGCCCGTTTGGACAGTTATACGTTATGTATATAGATCTAGATTCAAGTGTAGACATAACTAACGTTCTTCCAGTTTTATACGGGCTTTTGCCTAATAAAAAGACACAGACTTACATTCGCTTTTTCACACTATTGAAAGATAAACTAAAGATGGATATTATAAATTTTAAAGCTGATTATGAACAAGCTGCAATGATTGCCGTAAAATGTGTATTCCCAAATGTATCTATATCAGGATGTTATTTTCATTTTGCAAAGGCAGTTAAGAAGAACGGAAAAAAGAAAAGATGTAACGTAACAAAAGAGAGCCGCAACATGCTGCGATTAGCTGCAAACTTGCCACTATTACCATACAAGTACATGTTGCCATGTTGGAAACGTATAAAAGAAACAACTCCAGTCACAGAAAGCGTCCAAAGTTTTTGCAAATACTTTGAAGATCAATGGCTGCGTAAATACGACTTGAAAACTTTAAGCGTTGCATACAAACGTCACAGGACAAACAACCCCGCAGAAGGTTGGAACCATCGTATTAATACTCGAATCACCCGAAATCCACACTTGTACGATTTTATTCAAAAAATAAAAAAAGACATGCAAATAGTTGACAGAAACATACGGAATTTTGTCAGCAGGCCATGTCTTAAGAACAAAAGAAGAATTTCGGATATTGGTTTCGACAAGACGTACAAAAAATATTTGTATAAATTAGAACACAACACAATTCAACCAATTAATTTTCTGAAAAAGATGACACTGTTACTTTTACTGAAGTGAAATTAGTTTTGTAGTGATACGTTATATTTTGAGCTAAATAGACAATAATATATAATATAAGCATAAAATGTAAGAATTCAATAAATACTTTCTGCAGCATAAAGTGAATCATATTGTTAATTTTCATGAACTATAATATTCATGTAATACATCAAATAACCTTCCTATTCGTAAACCTTCCGGCTCAAAATGTTGAATTTGCAAAATCTTGAAAGTAGGTCTAGTGGAATTTTTATTTCCACTAGTTTCCTTCTAGTCTCAGAAGGCCGGTGCCTCTCGGCACTTTAGGTCACATTCCAGGAATGTCCAGTCAGTCCATTTCCCTGAACGTCCACTCTTCCGTGAATGTACAGTTCCCTGAATGTCCCATACCCTGAATGTCCCATTCCTTGAATGTCCAATTCCCTGAATGTCAAGAACCTATCCACTTCCCCAAAGGTCGACTCAACTCTTTTTTTAACCGACTTCTTCTTCTCTCGGTGAGATCTCCATTTCGGATGACAGGTGTCAAACTAAAACCTGTCATATCTCGGAAAATACTGACCCTAGACCATTGTTTTGTATGGAGATATGACGGATGACACCTGTCAAAAATGGTGACTTCTGTCAAAAATGGTGGCACCTGTTAAAAATTTGAGCTGGAAGGCGTAATAAGTAGATTTGCATTTCAACATTTTGGGATTCATCTTTTTGCAAATTCAACATTTTGGCATTTATTGTTCATCTTTTTGCAAATTCAACATTTTGAGCCGGAAGGCATAATTTTGGCCCACATTGGCCTATCGCGTAAAATTGTTTTGGTCATATGCGTTATTGGTAACCCGCATATTATTTTTGGTCAATTGCGTTTTTGATCACTTGCGTATTAGGACAACTGGTACATAGCGTATTTGGCTATCTGCGTGTTTGGTAACATGCGTATCAGGTACAATGCGTACTTTGGCCAAGTGCGTATCTGGTCATCTGCGTCGAAAGGGAAAATTTATCGTATTTCGGCGCCTACTAAAAGAAATTACCTGACATTTCGTGCTGTTTACTGTGATACGGTTTTGTCTATAGTATTCTTCTAAGTTATGTAAATCGGATTGCAAATTTATACTATCGTTTTTATCTTTGATATATATGATATATGTTCGATTCCAAATCGATATTCGATCGATGGTTTCTGAACGGTCATTTTAATTTGACGTTAGCTGTCAATCTGGCAGTTTTGACAACTGACAGACGAAAGCCCTCGCAATGTAAACGCGTTTTGATTAGGGTGTTGAAATTAAATCGCAGGGCATCTGGAATGTATTGGGGATTCCCTCAGGATTGTTAATATAGCTGAGTGTGCCGTTGTCTCTCGAACCAGATAAAGTTCGGATTTTCGTGCCCGATTTGTATTTACCAGTAGAAACATGACCTGTGTTGGACACTGTGCTCACCACGCTGCCCCGCCAGTCATACCTGGTTGGCTGAAGTATGCGTTGTATAACAACGGTCCCAAGTGAGATCCTTGCGGTACTCCAGAAGGGATATCCACATAGTTGGATCTGTATCCACCAACTACAACTGCTTGTGAACGGTTTGATAGGTATGATTCGATCCATCGTAAGAAATCACCATGTATTCCTAGTTTATTTAAGGATGAGATGAGGCAGGATGAAGTGGTCTACACGATCGAAAGCCTTCTCAAAATCAGTGTAGACCACATCAACTTGCTTATTTTTGACGTGATAACGTCTTTAAAATCGTTTTAGTCGGGTGACATGTTCAGAAACTTGTGTCACACCAAAACCTCACGAGCGCGATCGCAGGTATAACGAGAGAGAGACGGACCGATCTCCCGTCTCATCTCGAGCGCTGCCAGTCATTCCGTGAAACTTGTCACGCGGAATCCTCACGAGCGGAGGCTGGCATAGCGTTCGAGTGAGTGGACCGATCTTCCGTCTCTCTCACTCTAGCGGCATACAAACGAATGGAGATTTTCTCGTGCGGTTAAGTTTTCGTTGAATGTTTAACAGTGAAACAAAATGTGAAGTGCAAGTGAAGTGTTACAACAATTGCAACAAAAAAAGGTGAATAAAATAGCCTACTTACTAACAATTAACATTCTTGAATAAACTTGTAAAAGTAATGAAAGATGGAAAAAAGACACGTGTAAACAAACGAAATTTAGAGGTTATGTTATGATAAAAATGAATTGTGGTAGTGTTAAATAAAAACATAGTTGGACTCATACCCTAAATAATTATAATACAGAAAAAATAGATAAAGGAGCGCGTCGCGTCGTGTGAATGATTAGAATATCTAATTAAAATCTCTCACCTGTCAAAACAATGCATTCTAACCTACGACTCGAGCGACCAATCACAATGCAAGAAACCATTCTCATGTGTCAAGTTGGTTAAGGCGCGTAATACAAATTCAAACATTTAAAATTAGTATTGATTTCAATTCAAATTTTATTTCTAATTGATTGAATATCATTTATTGATAATTTAAACGGAATTATAATACCAAATTAAAATCTCTCACTTGTCAAAACCCTGCATTCTAACCTACGATTCGAGCGACCAATCACAATGCATGAAATCATTCTCATGTGCCAAGTTGGTAAAGGCGCGTATTACAAATTCAAACATTCAAAATAAGTATTGATTTAAATTCAAATTTTATTTCTAATTAATTGAATATCATTTATTGATAATTTAAACGGAATTAGAATTATTTAAACAAATTTTAATCCTAACTAATATTATAAATGCGAAAGTGAGTTTGTTTGTTTGTTTATTTGTTTGTTTGTTTGTTTGTTTGTTACGCCTTCACGCTTTAGCTAATGTACGGATCACCATGAAATTTTGCATACACGTTGTCTGGGGTGTAGAAAAGGACATAGGGTACTTTTTATCCCGGGAAATATTACTATTCCCGAGGGAAGGAATAAACGTTACGCGGGCGGAGCCGCGGGCGAAAGCTAGTTGATAATATTTCTTTGGAAAATTAAGTTCAATTCGTTTAACAGAAATCACCACGTTCAATACGATGGATCCCCAAGCGCACGTTGTTTCAACGTCTAGTACACCGATGGAGACTGAGGATGTTTTGCCCTCAACGTCTGCAATACCTCCCACTGTGCAACACTCAGCCAATCCCGCCGAATCTAATACCTTGCGAAACCGTGAGTACAGGAAATGTGTATTTTACAAAACTTTCAAATGACTTCATTTCATTTGGAATTAAAATATTTTGTGTTCCATAGAAATCACCACCCTCAACATGATGGATCCCTGTGCGCACATTCCTTCAACATCCAGTACACCGATGGAGACCGAGGATGCTTTGCCGTCAACGTCTGCAATACCCACCACTGCCGAAAAGAATGCCCTGCGAAATCGTGAGTACAGAAAACGTGTAGCAGCTACTAGAAACCCAGAACAGGCCGCGGCGTTTGCAAGAAAAGCCGCTGAAAGACAACGCAAAGCGTACCATCTACGTAGAGCTGCAAATTTAGCTCTCGCCAGCGGCACGGTGGAGACAACTACAATTGTACAAACCAGCGCTCAGCGAAAACGTGCATCTCGACAGCGTCAAGCCGAACGAGTTAGGAGTGCTGCACAACCCAGTACTTCATCGAATCAAGCAGCAGTGCACCAAGAACAACCAACCTGGTCTACAAAATGGTCTTCGTCAATGCATCGATTCAAATCTACTTTCGTGGATAACGATTTTGGCCATACTTGTTCGGTTTGCGATAGATTATGGTTCAGAAATGACCTTAAAGCCATCACTGCTGCACAAATGCAGATAATCTCAGATTGGTGTGTTAAGGAAAATCGGCAAGTACACGCCCAGAAATTTACATTGGTTTGCGCCAACTGTAAACGTTCGTTGAATACAGGAAAGCTTCCGAGTCTTGCGAAGATGAACGGCTTCACATATCCTGAGGTACCTCCAGGTCTACCGCCATTGGATCCAATCAGTGAACGGTTGATCTCACCACGTCTGCCATTTATGCAAGTACGTCGACTCCGTCATGATTTCTCATATGGGATCATTGGACAAGTGATCAACGTTCCAGTCGACGTGCAAGAAATAGTGAAATGCTTACCTCGGCAACTGGATGAGGACGAAGTAATCAATGTCAACATAAAACGGAATCTTGCGCACAAAACGAATTACGTTAGCGGATACACGTCTAAACGTACGATCAAGGAATGGTTGGATGTACTTCAGAAGTCGAGCCTTTATCGTTTATACGATATCAAAGTAGATTTTTCGAAGCTACAGCTTACAGTGCCATCAGAAGAAATCCTGCCGGATGAACCTGGTCCTCGCATCGAAGCAATTTCTGCTGAATATACACCTGAATCTGAAATTCTTGCTGCTAGACAGCACACACTATTGTGGAACGAAGAGGATTGTCTTGACATCGCACCAGGACATCGGGCAACGCCTCTCAACATCATTTATGACCGTCATGCTGAAGAATTATCATTTCCTGCAATATACTTCGGAGAACCACGTCGTTTCAACATGGTAGTTTCGGTGACACCTTATATGATGGCGACCAGTGAAATAAGACGAAGTGACAGACGCGGCGCCACGCCTCAAAAAATCTTGTACGTTGCTATGAAGATCTTACGTCTACGCATGGTGGATGGAATTTACAGCTTGTTCCGGAAAGTGCCGGTTACAGAAAACGTAACTCGACGAATGTTAGAAGACCCAGAATTTCTTAAAGAATTTGTTATACAAAACCTTGCCTTTATGAAATCAGTGCCAAACTCCGTCCAGTACTGGGCCTCTCGCAAACGGGGTATCTTTGCTATGCTCCGTCAACTTGGGAAGCCGACCATCTTTCTCACTCTAAGTGCAAATGAAGTACGCTGGTTGACATTACTGAACTTACTCCTCAAATTGAGTAACAAATATCCTGGCAAAGTTGCTGAAGATCTAAACACATCAGAGCGGTGCAGCTTAGTGAGTGACGATCCAGTTACGTGCTGCATATATTTTTCACAAACTTGTTGGTACATTGATGAACATGTTGAAAGCGAAGTCGAATTATAATCCGTTCGGCCAATACTTTGTTAACCCATTACAGCATAAAGTTTGTTATTAAAGTAAATACCGTTTTTATGTAATATATTGGTCAGTTGGGGTCCATTATAAGACATTGTATCCCAAATATGGACAATTTAATAATAGAAAAGATTTTAGGGTCCGTCCGATATATCGGACGTTATGCATAGCGGACCATAAACATTACTTCAGGGTAGACTATGTGGACGATAGAAAACAGGTGATTTTTTAGCAGGGTTTATTAGAAAAACATAATATATACTAATGAGTAAAACATAGTATATATACACTAATGAGTTATGATGATAAGCCAATCACATGGTAGTCCCTAAAACACTTCGGGTGAAGGCCTACGTCACATTTCAGGCATATAAATTTTGCCTTTCCTCCGCATTTACTTGCACAGCGACGTTCTGTGCTTATGGGAATAATCCAGTGGTCTTTGCCATCATACCGAGTGATGGTCAAAGGTTTGGCTGGCTTTTGTCCTTGATGGGGTGGAGTTCCATGTGTGACAAGCAAGCTTCGAGCCATATACCTTCGGAATGCAAAGAGAGATTCCGTCTCTTTACTGGAACCATTTTTTCTGGCAAGTAGCCAACCGTTCACAATGGATACATCGAGAAAGTAGGCGAATATTGGCCACCACCATTTTCTAATTCGCATTCTTGTACGAAGGTTTGCAACAGCTTGATCACACTTGTCCACCCCACCCATGTGCTTATTGTAGCTTGCAATCAGGGACGGCTGGGGAATCGGAACTTTTGCCTTTTTTTCATGAGACCAGCGAGTGGCTGATGCCAGCTCCCAGTTTTCGAAGTTGGTGGCCACCGTGACAGCGTTATTGTCGTTCCAGCGACACACAAATACATCCTCTGACATGCGGTATTCACTGTAGCCTCGTTCTTCTCGCTTGAACTGGTTGACATCTTTTAGCGGGCAGTTTTCAACACGGTTGGCCCGTATTGTGCCAGTCGCACAGTAGCCCAACTGCCTCAAATGCCTCAGCAACGACAACGATGTAAAAAAGTTGTCAAAGTATATCTTTACGCCATTTTGGGCAGGCAACTTTGCGAGCTCTGTTAGGTTGAGAACCACACTTCCGCCTAATCCAAAATCTTGTTTTTCCGTGGATTTTCCGGTATACAGATTGAATGCTACCATATAGCCAGTACTGGCGCACATAGCCCAGTTTTTGAAGCCAAATCTAATTGGCTTTCCCCTTATAAACTGTTTGGCGTAATGTTTGCCGTAGTATGGTATCATACTTTCATCGACGCTGTAATGCTCGTCTAAACCATAGTGTTTTTGAAAACTCTTACCTAGGCTATCTAGCAGCGGACGCAACTTGAACAGTCTGTCAGAAGATGCTGATAGCTTTATGTTGTCATTCAAATGTAAATGTTGGAGTATTGCCTCAAATCTGTTACATCTAATGCTATCTGCGAGAATCTTCGGCACATCGTTGTCTCGAGAGAAATACAGCCTTTTGTTTGGTAACTTGGCGTAGCCCGACAGCATCATCGCACCCAAAATAACGTAAATTTCGTCTTCTGTAACCATCAAAGATTTATTTTTCTGACCTGCGTACAGATTTGTTTGGTCTACAATGTGTTTCACTAACTCTTTGTGGAAAAAGAGCTTGAAATAATCCAAGGGGTCATTGCAATTTCGACTTTCTTCTGAAGTTGGTTGTGCTGTAAAATCTGGGCATGTAAAGTCGGGTAACTGTTTTTTCCATAATGTCGTCCTTTTCTTCTTAGCTTGTGACTTTTTAGGCGGGTTTTTGCGCGTTTGTAGATGAGAAAGGGGCTTATTATCTTCACCGTCACTTTCTTCACTTGTTGAGGAAGGCAACCGTAATGGCTCAGCACTTGATGATGGAAGATTCGACGAACCATCTCTCGTTGGTCGCAAACGTTGCAACTCACATCTACTTTGAAGCAATGTGCGGCCCAAATGGTTTAGGTTGGCACCATGTTCATCATCAGATGCGTCACTGTCTTCATCCGTAGCCTGTCCACTGCGTTCAATAGGTGGCTCAACATAAATAAGGTTTTCATCAGCCTCACAAGCATCTTCGCATTCCAAAGCTGATAAAATTTCATGCACCTTCAAGCTGAAAAAAAAACAAAAAGAAAACCACACCTTAGGGTCCGCCATGCATAGCGTTCGATATATCGGACGGTATCAAAATCACACTCACAAGAAGCAAAGTAACAATGGGCCTATAGAAAAAAAGTATTTTTTATGTAGTTTGATAATATTGCAACAAGCAGAATAAGTTTTATTTCTTCTATCTGTAATATAATACAAGTAAATCTAAATATTGCTCACCATTTTTTCCTAATAGTCCGACTTTCAGCCGCCATTTTCGAAAAAGCCAAATGACGAGCATCTGTTCATTCATTCACTCAACGCAATGCTGCCAACATAACAAAAATATGTTCAAGTTACGTTCAAAAACCAATTATAAGGAAATATTATTATTTTACTTTGCCAAATCATGAATTTACTTGCGTCCGATTTATCGGACGTTATGCTGTAATGGGTTAAGGATTATTTTCTTCGCATTGAGTTCCAGCATCGCGGAAGTCCCCACGCTCATATTTTACTGTGGTTGAACAACGACCCCCTCGAAACCGTTTCAGAAAATATGCCCAACACCATCGAACTTGTGGAGAAACTAAGTTCAGTTGCAAAAGAAGATGTGCCTAACGATACCATCTACTCCAACCAAATACATAAGCACACTTTCACCTGCACGAAACGAGGCGAAACGACTTGCAGATTTGGAATCCCGTACTGGCCAATGCTGACTACCCGTGTATTGGTACCAATGCCAAAAACTGATGGACGCCGCGTTGCATTCCAGAAAAGGGGTAAAGAGCTACGAACTTCCCTTAGCGACCGTACATATGCTAGCATGGACGACTTTCTGAGGGATCATAGTTTGAAGTTCGATGCATACCTCGACGTAGTGCGTTCAACTCTGCGCAGGCCAACATTGTTGTTCAAACGCAACTTCGACCAACTGATGACGAACACATTCAACCCTTACCTTGCTGGTGAAATTAATTCCAACATTGACATCCAGTTTGTCTTAGATGATTATAGCTGCGCACAGTACGTCGTGGAATACGTTAACAAATCGGCTCGCGGAATGGGTAACTTGAATCGAGAGCTGGCGAAAATGATGCAAGAGCATCCTGACCGGGACTACACGGGCCAATTGAAGGCTTTGAGTATTAAACTTCTAAATGCAGTTGAAATGTCGGCCCAAGAAGCAGCGTGGTATTTATTACGACAACCGATGAGCGAAACAAGCCGTCAAGTCGTGTACATACCAACAGTATGGCCATCGGAGAGACAACGTTGCCGCAAACGTCGTGTACAAATGAATCGCGAAGGAATTGATGCTGACAGTACAGACGTATGGACCAAAAATAGCATTCAGCGATATGAAGAACGACCTCCTTCCTTGGAACCTGTATATTTGGCCGAGTTTGCTTCGTGGTATGCTAAATGTTAAGATTTCATCGACAATGACGACGTGGACGTGCATGAGTATGAAAATTTGGAACCAGAGACCGAAAAAGAAACGACGTCAAGACAATATCGCAGACGACAGATGGGACGGATCATACGATACAGGCATTACGAAGTAGATGAAATTGTCAACTATCAACGTGAGATGATGCTGCTGTATCTGCCCTTCCGCAATGAATTATCTGAAATTGTTGATTGCAATAAATTTCTACAATTATACAACGACAACAAGGATGTCATCATGGAACGCCGTCAGATATACGAGAAAAATCTTAACATTGACAGTGTGCTACAGGAGCTTGAAGCAATGATGATTCTGCAAAATTCTAACAGCACAGAACCAGCGGAAACTGAGGCAAGGAGAGTGTCTGTCGAACAGTCTTCAGAAGGTGCCGAAAATAACGATGACGTGAATCAAATCGTTCCACGAGAAGGATTTTCGGTTATAAAGAAACGTAGCAATGTGATGCCAAAACAGAAGTACTGTGAGCTGATTCGAACTACCAACCCTGAACAACGTGAGCTGATTCTTGAGGTTATACATCGTTTGCATGGCTGCGGAGATGAGGTCGTTGACGCAATTCAAGTATTCTTCACAGGACCGGCGGGCTGCGGGAAAACTTATACATTGAAAAGCTTGATGGAGACCTACAACCGCTACACTCAAAATCACAACTCACTTAACAATGCCTACTTGGCTTGTGCAAGTACAGGTAAAGCAGCAGTTCCTCTTGGTGGAACAACAGTTCACTCAGCGTTCCGTCTTACAACATCTCGAGTCATAAAAGATCTATCTTCTGAAACGTTGCAAGCATACAGGAACATGTTCGTTGGCGTAAGAGCCGTTTTCATCGACGAGATCAGCATGATGAGTGCGGCTATACTGCGTAAAATCAATTATCGACTGCAACAGATCACTGGTAATTTCGATCAACCATTTGGAGGCATTCATGTGATCTTATGCGGAGACTTCAGGCAGCTACCACCAGTACGTGCCCTTCCGTGTTTTAAAATTTCAAGCAACGACCTGGGAGGATCTCCACTTTGGCAAACCATCAAATTCTTTCCTCTGGTACATGTTGTACGACAAACCGATGAACTGTTTTCTTCAATCCTCACTAAAATTGGAAACGGACTCAAACTTAGTGACAATGAGATCGCACTTATTGAATCCAGACACAAGAGTACAGCCTGGTGCAAAGAAAACGTTCCTGACGCCGTTCGGTTGTTTTACAGCAACCAAGAAGTGGATTTTTATAACCGAAGTGCAATTAACAACGCACACAACTTAGTCACCACAGATATTATGCTCGGATATGCAAATAATTCTGAGAGACACCAGTGTCAAGGGCAACTTCACAAGATGACGGTTTCAGAGACAGACGGATTGCCATACATGTTGCCATTAGCAGAAGGTTATCCTTACATGATAACATCTAACATCGACGTCTCGGATGGATTGGTTAATGGTGCTATTGGAGTCTTGAAGCACATCGAACGTCAACCGGCCAACGTAGATGAAAACTCAGCTGCAGCAGGTCCATCGACAAGCACAACTCCGCCACAAGCTGAAGACGATATCATTACTCTTTGGTTTGAATTTCCAGACAAAAACACGGGTGCTAATGCTAAAATCAAATGTCGACCACATGTCGTCAGCAAACCAAACACTTTATCTGTCGATTGGATACCAGTGTACAAAAAAATTGTCAATATTACTTTGTCAAAAACAGTGAAGTACAAACGGAAACAGTTTCCTTGCGTGCCTGCTTGTGCCATTACAATCCACAAGTCCCAAGGTGGGACATTTGACATCATTGTATACAAGTACTCTTCTCAGCAACCATTGCAATTAGTGTATGTGGCCTTGAGTCGCGTAACAAGTATCGAAGGCTTGTTTATCATTACAGAAAAAGATTCTTGCTTCAATTTCAAACATGGTCGACAAGGAAACGATTCTGAAACTACGAGGGAGATTCGCGATGAATACAACCGACTTCGTGGACACCATCTCCAGACAATCACTAAGAAAGCGCTAAAATTCTGTGATGATGCTACCGACTTGGGACAAACAATTATAACAAACATCAATTGTCAAAGTTTAAGCGCCCACGTTGAGGATTTAGAAACAGATACAGTCATACTAAGATCTGACTATTTAGTTCTGACTGAAACGTGGATGCGAGACAATTGTCCACCACTTCCGATTAACAATTATGAGTGCATATCCAAGAATAATAATCAAACTGATTCAGACACCAACGCAGCTGGAGGAGTTGCAATCTATCGCAGATTATCATCGCCATCTACAGCGAAAGTGGTTGAAATTGCGATTACAGACTCAGCTCGTCACATCAAAACCTCAAGGGATGTGTGCTTGACTGAAGTTACTTGCTTTACTGCAGATACCACCTTCAAGTTTGTGCTCGGCGCTATATACGTTCATCCAGGAGCTAGTACGCAAAACGTCGGAATGTTACTCTGGCAAGCACTCGGTCCGTACATTCACGACACCCAGTACGTGCCCCCGTTCCTTCAAGTTGATTCTAATATACCCATTCTTCTGTGTGGTGATTTCAACAAAAACGTTAAGACAGATGACTCATTCCTCAGAATCATGAAAGAAACGTTCAATCTTGAAAACTTGTCAGATGTTTCAAAGTCTACTACGTTAAAAGGAACAACCATCGACCTGACTTTTGCAAGGCACATAACAGCTGAAAACCTTCCTTTTATTTCTTACTTCTCCTATCATCGTCCTATCCTGAACAGAATTACCCAGATTGGAAACAGATAAATTTACGTGAAGATTGTAACTGATCGTATTGTATGTATGTATGTATGTATGTATGCATAAATGTTTGTATAAATGTATAAAAGTATGTTTTTATGAATGTATGTATGAAGAAAAATGTATATCATAGTCGAATAAGTAAACTTGTCATTTTACACCCGAAATTTATCATCAAAAGTGTGAATAAAACGATAGATGTAATTTAAAATTTGAAAAAATTGTTATCTTCATTAATTCCTTACTTCCCAAAAACTTATATCACCAATAAGACGTTATCACGTAAACATCTCGATCGTAAATCTACTTTACAAACAACCAATTTTTTTCCATGTTGCTTAGTATGAACTTTGTAAAGATTGAAAGATTAGTGACAGTCGATCTCCCCCTCAGAAATCCGTGCTGTTCCTATGGTATTCCTATAGATATGTTATTATAAATTGCATCATAAACCACCTTTTCAAAAATTTTACCGAAGATATTTAAAATGGAGATAGGTCTATAATTCTCAATTTTGTTTTTTAAGCCTTTTATATGTGATTAATTCCACGCCTCAACCGAACGGGCGTGGAATCTTGAGGGGTGGTTTTCACCAGCACGGGGAGTATCGCAAGTGGTACTGACCTTGACGCCTTGGGCCGGAACTCGAAAGCTCAATTCGAGGCAGGAATGCGGGATAAGGAGCACAATGGGTGGGTGGAGAGGATTCGAATCTTACTCTCGTCGTAGCCCGATGCTGTCGCCGTCGTGTTGCTTGCCGACACGAGGAGTCGCTGTCCGAATGCGACGAGTTGGGGACCGAACAACTTTAACCTTCACAACACGAAGCACTCACTCCGCTGACGTGAATCTACTTATTTTCCGACGATTATTATAGTTAACACTCCGACCAGGCCCGACACCTGTGTTATACAATTGTTACACTAAAATACAGTCAAAGCCCGATGCCATGTGCTGACATTTTCTCTCACGACCAGAAAGTAACCTCTAACTCCTCATCTCAGTTCTATGCAAGTGACAGCTGCAGTTCCGTTTCCGCTAGTGATGTCCCGATCACTCGCGGTCGATCCGCGCAACGAAAACCGGTGCGTTCCGAAGCATAAATATTAAACATTCACCCGCCCGGACAGGCCCGAACCTGTCCCTAATCAATAGGAAGGCGAGAAAGTGTTGCGACCGCTCTCTTGAGGACCGAGTCCCCCACCTTGACTTCTGCTGATCGAGGCGTGCCATCCCGACCCGTGTACAAATTAACGATCCGTCCTCGTCTCCATCTCAATGATGGCAGGTTCGCATCCTTAATCAGCACCAAATCACCGACTTGAGGGGGGCTCGTCCGGTCAGTCCACTTAAGGCGCTGCTGCAAGATGTGCAAGTACTCAAGGGACCACCGTTTCCAAAAATCTTGAGCCATCTGCTGCAACATCTGCCACCTAGTTAACCGACTTAACTTAACATCACCGAATGGGTATTCTGGCAGGGCGTTAAGGGGCTGACCTATCAGGAAGTGACCCGGCGTCAACGCTTCCAAATCATTTGGATCCGAACTGAGCGGGCACAACGAACGCGAGTTCAGTGTCATTTAAATTTTACAGAACAGCGTCGCAAGCTCTTCAAAGCGTAGAGAGGTCTCACCGATGATCCTCGTCAGGTGCGACTTAGCCGATTTAACCGCAGCCTCAAAAATTCCTCCCCAATGAGGACATCCCGGCGGACTGAAAACCCATTCAATCCCTCGTCGGGAGCAAGCCGTACCGATGGCGTCCTGGTTACCGTTCAGGAATTGAGTGACCTCCTGCAGATATCGCCTGGCTCCGACAAAATTTGTGCCGTTGTCCGAACGGATTAATGTCGGGAGGCCCCTTCGTGAGACGAACCGATCTAGACCTGCGATAAATGCCTCTGTAGTGAGGTCACTGACCACCTCCAAGTGGACTGCCTTCGTGGCTAAGCACACGAAGACGAACAGGTATGCCTTCACTAATCTGGCGTTCCGTAGCTGTGAAGACTTGACCATGAATGGTCCCGCGAAATCCGTTCCGACACCCGCAAAGGGCCGGATTTCGTTAACCCTATCCGAGGGCAAATCGCCCATCTGGGGCTGCATCGTAGCCGCCTTGGCCCGATAACAAGGCAGGCACCGAAATACGACGCTACGCACTAAGCGTCTTCCCGATAGAATCCAGAACTCGCGCTGGAGAAACGCCACCAAGGCGTGGCATCCGACATGCCCATTCCGAATGTGTCGATCCTGTATCAACAGTTCGACCAACTTCCCTTTCCTAGGGAGTAACAACGGGTGGCGAGCCGCATAAGGTAGGTTGGCATTCCGCAGCCGACCTCCTACCCTCAGCAATCCGTGAGGGTCAATAAACGGGTTGAGCCGAGCCACAGCTCCCTTCAGTTGGACGCGTCCGCGTCTCAGAATGTCCAGTTCGGACTTAAAGTGCACCGTCTGCACGTTCCGTACCAATGCGAACAACGCATGGTTCCGTTCCCGTGGTGTCAGGACCTGTGTCCGCACCCGTTGCGCCTCAGAATTGCGACAATTCCGCGCAAATCGGAAGATCCAGGCGGTCACATTGACCAGCTTGTCGAGCGAGCTGTACCGTTCCAGCAGGCTGAACTCCTCTTCCGGCTCTGGTTGCGTCGTACAGACACCGACTGTCAAGGCGCCGTTCGCCGAGGTAACGCGTGGACTCATTGGCCAATCCGATTCGGCTTGAGTCAACCATTTTGGACCCCACCACAAGGGATGTCCAACCAACTCCGGAGCGTGACACCCACGAGACGCACAGTCTGCTGGGTTCATCTCCCCTGGAACATGTCTTTAGATTAAGGGAACCTCCGAATTCAAACCCGATTCGCCACAAAAATCTCCAGCTTGTGAACTGAAGCCTTCAGCCAGCATAACACGATCTGGCTGTCCGTCCAAGCGTAGACCGTATCTTCTAACGCTATTGACCCACGAAGAACCGTCATCGTGTGGTTGAGCAGACGAGTCAGGAGAGCCGCTCCCGAAAGCTCTAATTTGGGAATGGTCAGGCGAGTGCGCAACGGCGCAACCTTGCTTTTGGCCATGACCAACCGCACATCAACCTCCCCCGAGGAGTCGACCGTACGCAGATACACCGCAGCTCCGTAGCCCTTCTCCGAGGCATCGCAAAACCCATGCAGGGTGGCGGTGTATCGTTTGGTGGGGACCAACCTCCGTGGCAGTGAAATCCGATTGATGCCAGGGAGGGTCGAAAAGAACGAGTCCCACTCTGAGCTCAATGACCCGCCGATCGGGTCGTCCCAGTTCAGCTCAGCAGACCACAATTGCTGCATAAAACACTTGAGCTGAAATATTACCGGGGTGATCCACCCGTTTGGATCAAATGTCCTAGCCACCGTTGAAAGGACGTTCCGTTTCGTCCAGACCTTCGGGGAGTCCAACTCGACCCGATACGAAAACTTGTCTGACACCGGCTGGTACTGGACGCCTAATACCGACAACATATTTGGATTTTCCAAATTTTCAAAAATGTGGGGATCCTGCTGGTAGTCATCCGGAAGACCAGACAGTAACTCTGGAGAGTTCGACATCCATTACCGGAGCTCGTAACCTCCACCCCGTAGGAGCTCAACTAGCTCGTCCCGACGAGCGAGCGCCTCCTCTACGGAATCTGCACCGGTACAGATATCGTCCACGTAGAGATCCTGCTCCAGGATCGCTGCTCCTCTAGGGAAATTTAACCGTTCTTGATCCGCTAACTCCCGCAGAGTGCGAATCGCCAAATAAGGACTAGACCGTAGCCCGTACGTGTTGGTGTTTAGCTCGTACACCCTGATGGGCTGATCTGGGCTCTCTCGCCACAGTATCAGCTGATACCGTCTATCGTCAGGGTGAATGACCGTCTGCCTAAACATCATCCGGATGTCAGCTACAAACACAACATTGTGTCGACGGAACCGTGTGATAACATCCGCGATGTCATGGTTCAACTTCGGCCCTGAATGCAAACACTGGTTCAGTTTCATGCCGTTAGATGTTGATGCCGATCCATCGAACACTACCCGTATTTTGACCTCCGGGGTCCTCAAGACCACGTGCTGGGGCAGGAAGCAGTGGTCTTCACGCTTCCAGTCGATACCCGAAACCGACATGTGGCCGAGCGACTCGTATTCCCGCATGAAGTCGACGTACTTCTGCCGGAAAATCCCGTCACGCTTCATGCGTCGTTCCATCGACAGTAGCCGCGTCTCGGCTGCATGGTGTGAACTGCCCAGCGGTGGGCGATCACTCCGGAATGGAAGACGTGTGAGAAATCGACCTGACCGAAGGCGACCAGTATTGTTCCGATAAAACTGTTCACACTCTTCTTCAACCGGGTCCAACCGTCGGACCGTAGGTGGTTCCTCCACCTCCCAAAACTTCTGTATCACCTCCGAGAGTACAGAACCGAATAAGGGACTACGAGTCGCTAGGCGTGGGGCAGCCGGCATGACCGGACCATTACCGCATGGCCCAGTCTGGTGTTGACCGAAACCAGACCAGTCGCCTGCAACACGTGGACACCTGGCACTAACAGGTATCCCAAGGCATCGACACGCAATAAAATGTCTACTGGGCCCGGAATATCGAACTCCGGGTCAGCCAGTGACAACCCAGCGACCAACTGTCGCACCGAGGGCGACAACCGTACATGAGGGTGTGAGCCCATCACATTAGGCATGACTAATGCCGTGACCGTCAGATTCACCGATGAATCCACCCGTGACGAGAGAGTAATCCGACATACTCCCTTAACGGAACCAACTTCCGTGTTCCCAATTCCCCGCATGGAACGTGGATACTCCCTTACCAAAATGCCCAACCGTCTTACAAGGTTGCACGAGACTAAGCACCCCTGGGCCCCCGAGTCCAATAGTGCTCGTGCCACACAAGATTTGCCGTCCGAACTCCACGCTATTACAGAGGCGGTGGGGAGCATGACCGTCTGTGGAGTGGCGGCACCCTGTAAGTGGGCGGCGTGTCCCTAGCGGGAACCTCCGCGGGATCCGAACCCGCTGAGACCTCCGTCGCCCGTTGAGTAACTCGGCTGCTGATATGCCGGTGGCATATCAGACCGTATGTACATCAAGGGGTCCCAACCCGCATAATAGGCCCCTCGCTGTCCCGGTATCCGACCATACCGGACGGTGTACGGTGTGCCCGTTGGCCACCGTGGATGGATGGGGGAGAGCGGATCCAACCTGGGGCGCTCTAGGAATGGGGGCGACATCCGACTGTTCGCCTCCCTGTTCGCCTCCCAGAGCGACGGGCAGGGTGGCGCAGAAGGTGGTGGGCTCCCAGCCTTCGCGCCACTCATAGGTGCCATCTGACACCCGCCCGTAACACGCGGTGAGCCAGCGGCCCGAAGGGTACCCCAGTCACCCCGTTGGTGACTCCCGTTGCCCGGAGGGGGACTGGGTCCGGCCCTGGTTGGGCCCTGTGGCCGACCAACCGGCCCTGGTGACCGTCCGAAAGGCCTGACCGGTTCAGGCACAACACGATGTGGTGCTTGCCACCACAGCACTCACAGGGGAACGCGCGCGAGCACTCGCTCAGCGGGTGCGGCCCCAAACAACCGAAACACAATCGGTGGCGGAAGACTACCTTCCTGCGGGCAGCTACCCCGAGCGCCTTAAAGTTGGCGCAACTGGTCACATCATGACCGGCACTGTCGCAGTGCACACAGCCGTCACCCGACGGCGCGGCATTCAAAACGCCAAATTGTTTCGAACGCCCACCCCCCCGTGGGGGCGGGGGGCGCGGCCCCTCCCGCATCCAGTTACAAGAGTGCATGGACACAAAAGCATTGATAAGCAATGTCATATCAAGACAAATATCATAAAACTCAGTGAATATTGGCATAACGTGCTTAGACAATTGTGTAAATCTAGTGACAATATCGTGCCAGTACAAAGTCCACCAACGACATAACGCACAGAAGCACCTCTTCCGACCTTCAACTACATTGGATGCAAAGACCATATTCAACTGATCACCTACAGCACTCGTTAGCCGAATGGTTAAGGAGGCTGTCTAAACTGTGCAAGCTGGACATAGTTCGAGTCCCACCATGAGTCTAATATTTTTCATTTTTCACTTTATAATCACCTACAGCACTCGTTAGCCGAATGGTTAAGGAGGCTGTCTAAGAGAGGGCGCTAGTATAACCGTAAACATTGAGCTCCGTGTTAAAAAATCATTATAATAACTAAATCTACTTAAAATTATATAAAATCAGAATTTTTTGGTAAATAACAAACCGATTGAGACGTGGAGTTGTTATCCAGTGATAAAAAATAGTACAAACAATAAAATAACAGAGTGGTTATAAGTGATTGCAAAGTGACAGTAAAATCTAGCAAACCCTAGTAAATGTGACGACCATAACATTAGCATATCTGCACAAAAGATAAAAGTGACCAAAGTAACCAGTGTCATACATAAATAATAATAATAATAAATAATAATAAAACTTTATTTTCAGACTCATTTACGAAAAATGTTATCCATAGTTCTCAAAAGAACTTAAAAAAATATAGTAAGCAATTATACAGTGTTACAAAATGTATGTAGTTATGTGCTCTTGTCATATTTACTACGCTGCTGTTGCAAGCCAATGCTTAAACATGCCAGTAGTTATAAGTCTATCAGACAGCTCTTTGATGATAGTATTTCTACACATGTCAACTCTGTTCATGAAGGCGGCTATTCTGAACCTCACGATGGCACTAAAAGAGTTGACACGCGTCTCGGCGAGCATCCCCGATGCGCTGCAGCCTCGGCGCAAGCCCATCAGGTGCCTAAAAGTGTTGTTATATGTGACTCGAAGTGCATCGTGAGATTTTCGAGTGTACTTAGCCCAGAGTTGACACGTGTAAAATGATTGACAAAAAGTTTTAAATAATAATATTTTTACCTCTGAAGAGGCCTTAAAGAACCTTCTTGCTATCATATTACCAGTTATTAATAAAGCCCTACGCTGCCTCTCAATATCAGCGTCGTCCTTCATAGAAGACGAGAGAATGTGGCCAAGGTACTTGAAGTTCTCGACTATATTTACAGGTTGACCCTTAAGTATGAGACTGGGAATGTGGTCCGGTCCTTTCCCCGACCTGAACACTATCATCTCAGTCTTCTTAACATTATATATTAGATCGTGTTCTAGTGCGTATTTTTCACATATAGACAATAACTTCCTCAGGCCTTTGATCGTGGGGCTGAGCAGACACATATCGTCCGCGTAACTCAGGTTGTTGACATACCTGTCACCAAGCCTGAGCCCCACGGGCGTGCCGCTCAGCTCCACGATCAAGTCATTCATATAAAGATTGAACAGGTCGGGGGAGGTCAGGCCACCCTGCCGCACGCCGCAGGTCAACCTATAACTATCAGACAGGACGTTACCCCACTTGACACTGTTGGTCTGACTACTGTACCAGTAACTTAGAAGATCAACAGTGCCAGATGGCACCCCGCTCCTGTCTGATTTGTTCCACAGCAGATCATGATTAAGAGTATCAAAAGCTCGACTTAAATCTAAAAAACAACCGTATACCGTTGTTTTATTGCTCAAGTAATAATTAACTGTTTGTTTTAAAGAAAATATAGCCATATCCGTGGAAACATCAGCCCTAAAGCCAAATTGAGCATCATCTATTTTTAGAAACTGTAAAGTATTTAGTTGTATCAGTCTTACAAGTACCTTGGCCACAATCGTAGCCAGCGAAATAGGCCTGTAGTTTGCCGCGCTCGAGGCATCACCAGTCTTATTTTTGACAATAGGAACTACTAGTGTGCGAATTAAGTTAGCAGGTAGGTATGAATGCTGCGCACAGAGATTGAAAAACTGATGTACCTACCCGAGTACAAAAGATGTTCAATGCTGAGGCCATCATGTCCCGGGGACTTACCCCGTTTCGCTTTCCTGAGAACCTTGATTACGTCATCAGTAGTCACTCGGAATTTCCCCGGCACACGACGACATCTACTCGAGTTATCCCTACTAGCAGCTAACGGTAATGTACTTACCGGGTTAAAATGTTTTTGAAAAAGATTTGCAATATTACTAGGATCCTGCTCCCCCCCTACAGTCACGGGTAAGCATGTTTTATGATTGAACTTTTTCATCTCCTTCCAGAACTGAACAAAATTCCCACCCGATTTATGTCTAGCCAAAACATCCAATTTAATTCTTTCCTGATTTTTCTGTATATATTTTAAGGCAGCCTTAAAATCCCGGCGCGAGACAGACATTTCCTCATAGCAATGCCCCGAGCACGGCCTACCACATACAACCCATTCCTGAAATTTCAGTCGAGCAATAGAATGACATTTCTTAACATGAAAATTCCAACCAATAAGTTTTTTAATTTTAGGGTTTTTAACATAAAAACTACGTACAGCTCCTGTTTGCAGGGTATTTACAATGTCATTATAAAGATTGTCTATTAATTCAATATGTTCACTATTGTTACATTTACATTCATTAATATCGTTATTAGAATAGTTATGCATACAGTCAACATTATAATAGTTACTTAATTTAATTGTTTCAAAGAGATCAGTACATATTTCGGCATATTTATTAATTTGTTCTTTACTGCGATTACCCCATATATGTTTAATGTCAGAATGCGAATCCAATACAATATTTACAGGCTTAAAATTAATATCTAACCTACACTGAATGACTAGTGGCAAATGGTCCGACGAATACACATCATAAAGTACCTGTGCTCCGCTAATTGAAGTTCGGGCCGCTTCTGATACTAGGCAGTGGTCGAGCCAGCGCCTAGTGCCGTGCGCCGCACTTACATAAGTATATGTATCAGATTCCATACCGAGTGAGTCGTAGTCCGCACAGCTCATAACTTGCTCGTCATAAATAGTGAATAAATTAACAATTCTCACATTCACATAACATCAAGATAACGGTACCTTAACCGTCATTGCCATCACGATACATCAGTAGCGACACCTAACACCAAAAGAAGCAACTCCGACCAAAGTACTTCTGCAACACATCCTGCTGGAAAAAATACACTACGTGATACCACCAATTGCCAACAGAGGTCACCTGTGCTGTGCGAGATTATAATACCTACTTTCGCCGCGATTGGTATTGCTTCCATGGCGTAAAGTGCAACACCAGTGCTTCAAACCCAATCGACTCGGGTTCGATTCCCGAGTTCGTGAATTTGAAGTATCAACTTTTTGTTTAACTTTTAACAATAACGATGCAATCTAACAACGAAAATGTGACGATCAGAAGACTTAACAGACCTAAGAGTGCAAGTAACGAGAACTTAAGTGAAAATGATATGTTCCTGAACTCTATACTCTTTGACAACGCATTGTCCACTAGCCTACCAGACTTCTCAATATGTGACAGATCACAGATATTAGATCTTAAAAATCAAGCGGATGAATTAAAGACCAACCTGGAGAGTGCAAACGAAGAAATTGCCAAACTTGTGAGAGAGGTATTTGACCTAAAATGTGAAAATGAAACATACAAAAAAAATATCGAATTGTACAAGAAAGTCACAAGCACAGACATACTTAATGCCACTCAAACACCAAGAAGATCCTCAATGCCATTTCCCTTCAAACCGGCGTATAGAACAATGTCCCGGCAGGTACCATTAAGTCTTACAAGAGGCTTACACTACACAAGCAATACTCACATTCCGTACGTCGAGAGCTGGAAAAATCATTTATAGAACTCACAAACGAATCTGAAGTACTGCCGACAGCTCAAATACAAAAGGCTAATGTAGAGTTGCGAACGCCACCACTAACGAAACCCAATGTAGAGACTAAGCCGAAAAAACGTAGAATAATGATTATAGCTGATCAACAAGGGAGAAATATTCGTAATATCATACAAGAATTAGTTGGAGAAAAATACATAGTAATATGCTATAGTAAACCAGATGCATCAATGACAAAAGACACCTTAACAAAATTAGTATGCCCCAACACCATACAGCATTATTTAAAAACAGTATTTTTGGTATGGCACCAAAAATATTTAATAGATTACCTGATAATATACGTAATGTCGACAATATATTGCAATTTAAAAGGGAATTACGTAAGCTTCTAATCAACAAAATATATTACTCCATATCAGATTACCTTTTTGATAATAACTTGTAAGTTTATGGTAATATTTGACAAATGTCATGTAATATGAATCCAATTGATTTTTCTGTTAAAACTATTAATATGTACTTACCTACATTTGCATGAAATATTTGTATGCCCGATGGCTAGACATAGAGATACATAATATTTTTATAACACCTGAATGTACATATCCTACTACCTACCTATGTTTCACAAATAAATGATTTGATTTGATTTGATTTGATTTGATTCATCCGCGCGGGTTGGCGCTGCACACTGGCCTCCGTATCCAGTGTGTCACATCGCCTGCATTCACCCTCCAAAAAATCCGTCAATTGTACGAGCGTGGGCAATTCCGAGCTACTGCGCCCATGCAGCTGTTCAAACCGACCTTGAACAGCTGCAGGCAACCGTGACAAAACCATATACAAAACAATATATGACCATTGGTCTACCGGCAGACCAAGGTTCTGAAGGGCCTTAGTGGCCACCAGCACAGGGGCACCTGTACTCGGATGTCAAGATCCCGGGTTACTCTTGGGATGCTAAACAGCTTCCCCAGCTGCGCATCAACCAACCGCCGTTTGTGTTGGTAGCGGTCAAACAATATGGACCGGGCTATCTCATAATTGCCCGCCGTGACCGTTAGGTGACCGACCAACTCCTTCGGTTCACCCCGCAGTGCCATCGATAGTTGGGCCAACTTGTAGGCGTTGTCCAGGTCGTCCCGACCGTGGACCAAACTATCGAATAAATTAATGAATGCCGGCCACTCATCAATTGCCCCACCGAAGGCCGGAACCTCCAGGTGTGGCAGCCGTCCAACAACACCCTTCGGGGGTGGGTCTCCGTTACCTTCCCGCGGTCATTCCGTCGCGACCGCTTAATTTTTTCCGCGCGACGCTCGATGTCGCCCAAGCATTCCATCGCTTGGTCAGCATCCGCGCAGAGCTGCTTCACTGCAGCCACCGAGGCTTCATCCGTAAGCCCGAGAGCTTCAGCCTCCGCAGCCAGCCGACACACCTTCCCGACGCGTGTCATTGCGTCCTCCACACGCTTGAGCAGGACATCGTCCATGTCAGGTCGCTTAACATACTTATGAGTATGGGCGAGCCATCTCATCTCCTCACGGACACCATACCGCAGTACCGTCAAGGGCAAAGGTGCCATGGTTACCGATTCAATTGATTCTGGTCCTATACTTCACTACCGAACTAAGTATAGCCAGAGACCAGCACTTGCCCGTCAGCGCTGGGCACAGAAATTAAAACTAAGTTGTCAAAACTAAGGCAACCACTAAAACAATTAAATCCTAAAACATATTTAATATGGTCGCCCTGTGGACACACACCCTATGACTATACACTCCAAATCAATCAGAGAATGCCACCATAAGGCACAATAAAAAATAACACACAAAAATTTATTATAGAAAAAAAAGCTATTTTTAATATAATGAAGGTAGCTGTGAACCTTCTAGAAGTGGCCCCTCCGATATGACCCACACTTCTACTGAGGTCAGCAAAATCAGCTTAATACCCCTTAAATAGCCTGACCCTGCTCTGTAATCGGAAACAACACTGCAATGCTATGGAACCCGACTGCAATACTATAGTCCGACCGAATGACTGTTTCTTATGCACACCGAGTAGTTTCCGACTACAAATTTATAATAATTGTTAACTAAATCGTCAATTATACTTTCACCAACCGAAAGTGAACTTTAATTGTGGTATACCGACTACAGACTCACTGGGAGAAGGAAAAGTAAAGGAATGGTGGTACCTTTCTTGCGCTGGTCTTCTACCCAGGAGATAGGTTATGATTTTCACATTAATCCAAATAGGTTTTCACAAATACTACACTGCACCGGTGCTAGGTTAATAACACAATCACTAGGTAGCGTAATTAGCGTTTGTAGGAATTTTCTTGTGGGGAGCGTAGTGGTTTGCCCCTTATGCGCGCGCGTCTCGATCTGAACTGGTTCCGTCAGGAAAGGAATGAACGAAAGGATGCGAAAGGAAGAGTGAGTGTTTGAATGAGTGATGAATGCGTAGTGAGGGTAGCAGTACTTAAATAATAGATAAATTGGTAATATTTTATATTTTGGCGAAGACAAGTCTGCCGGCCTAGAGGTTTCCTCTATATTAAGCTACAAGTTAACAGAGAATGTTAAAAATTAGTAAGTTAAAAAGTTAACAAACAAAATAGATTCAAATGCCAAAAAACCAGGACTTATATACTAATTTAAGATAAATTGAGTTTAGTTTATTGAGTAGGCAAAGTGCAAACTCGGATTACTGGACGTATATAGCTTCCAGAGGCAGTGCGAACTTTAACAGCTCTAACTACATTGTCCTTTCCGGGATAGAGTTCATCAATAACTCCAAGAGGCCAACAAAGAGGATGAGCATTATTATCTTTTATAACCACGACTGTGCCTAGTTTAATATTATCGGATGGCTTGGTCCATTTTTCTCTTTGTTGAAGCGAAGTGAGATATTCCTGACTCCAACGTCGCCAGAAATCATGTGTGAGTTTACACAACAACTGATAACGTGATAAACGATTATCAGGTTGATCTACAAAATTTTCAGCGGGCAAAAATTTTATAGGAGTGACATTTAAAAAATGATTAGGAGTTAGTGCGGTTACATCAGGTTCAGAACTTAAAACACATAGAGGTCTGCTATTTAACAACCCTTCTATTTGCACCAAGACTGTTATGAATTCTTCATAGGTTAAGATCTGAGAGCCTATAGTTTTATATAAGTGAGTTTTAACGCATTGAACGTTTGCTTCACACAGGCCATTAAAATGTGGGCCATACGGGGGGCTATGTTTAAATTGAATTTTATTATTTGATAAATAATTACCAATATATGTTTGGTCAGCTGTGGACTGTAATAAATCGTAAATTTCATTAAGTTTGCGCTTGGCGCCTATAAAATTTGTTCCACCATCGCTATAGATCATTGAAACTGGGCCTCTTCTACTAATAAAACGTTTGAAAGCTGCGAGAAATAGTTCAGAACTGAGGTCTGAGACCAATTCCAAATGCAATGCCTTGGTAGCAAGACATACAAACAAGCATACATAAGCCTTATGGCTTTTAATTCCTCGACGTCTTATATGCGTTATATAAAAAGGACCAGCATAATCCACCGCGGTGTAGACAAAAGCTTTGGTTTGCGAGACTCGAAATGACGGTAAGTCACCCATGCGTGGGAAAGTGAATTTAGGTTTAAGTCTGAAACATCTGTTACATTTATGCACGCGTTGACGAACTAAATTTCTAGCAGATAATATCCAGAATTTCTGTCTGAGCAATGCGAGTAAAAGTGATGGACCAGTGTGGAGGTTAGTTACATGATAGTTATCAACAATAAGTTGAGTAATTAAATCCTTAGTAGGAAGCAAGATTGGGTGTCTTTGACCAAAATCGAGTTGAGAATTAGATAGCCGACCACCGACTCTAAGAATGCTTTCTTGGTCGATGAAAGAGTTAAGTTTTAATTGAAAATACATTTTTTCAATGTCTGCCGTCATAGCGACGGAGAACATACGCAAATTTATTAAAAGATCGAATATATTAGTTTGTAAATTCGGACCTTTATAAAGGTCCGAATTTACAAACTGTTTAGCGATTTTCCACTAGTAGTTTTACTACTCGCGTCATTAACTATTCGCGTTTTAGTAGTCGATTTATCGGGGCGATAAACGGCGTGGTGCGGGATGTAATAAGAGCGATCAGGGGGTGAAGAATGCGTCCAGCGGTTGATTAGGTTTAAAATGTAACATCTGATCAATATAAAAGGAAGCTTGGATCCTAGTGTCTTGGTATTTTTCTAGCAAAGAGTTCCAAATAATCTTATAGTTACTCGCAGTGGGTGGAATCCCTGAGCAAACTGTTAAAGCCTTGCCCGTCAATTTACCTACTAGGTATTGAACCTTTTCCGCGTCAGCTAAGTGTAAATTATCATGTATGAGACTTTTAAAGTTTTCGTAAAAGAGTGACCATTTGCTAGGAGTGCCATCGAATGGCATTAAACTAAGCGGAGGTAGTTTTTTATTTAACAGATCATGTTTATGTTCGCTTTTTGAAGCCTTTTCTTTGAGTTTATTTTCACAAACTTTAATTTTACAATAAAGATCATCAAAAGATTGAATAGCCGAGTAATCCGGTTTAGATTTCGGGTTATTAATCAATTCAGCTGATACTAATTTATCAAGAGTTTTGATAAATTCAGTTCTAGTTTTTTCTAGCGATTGAACTTGCGTTAAGAAATTGAATCTACATGTTTCATCGGAAACCTTTAGGCTCAAATCGTATAATTTTTGGGTAATTACGAACAAACTTTCCTTTTTAGCGGTAAGACGAACAATTTCCATCATTATTTCTTCGTCATTATTTTGATTTCGCGTCATATTTAAGCGTTATTATGTTTCGCGTAAACAAATGTGAGACAAGTAGGTAGTAAGTTAGTTACTAGGTAGATCGAGTTCAAAAACGGTCCGCGGCGCGGCTGCGGCAATGAGAAACCGCGTGGTTGAACAGCGTGGGGGGCGGGGGGTGAGGTACGACTCACTAGTATGAATATTTTGAAAACTATGAGTGTGCGGCTGATTTTGATAAACAATACATAAACTATGGTGTGTATATGAGATAATAATAGCGGTATTATGAGGGAGAAATATGTGCATTTACCGAAAATTACGAGAAAACCCGGCCACTGTAATGGCGGACATGAATGAGTTGGCGTATTAATTTTATCAAAATTAGCGTGAAATATAAGAAAATTATGTATGAGTTGCGTGTGATGCGTTTTCTGAGGGAGTAGGTATCCGGCTCGAAGTCCAAAACACTTGGGAGAAGGAAAAGTAAAGGAATGGTGGTACCTTACTTGCGCTGGTCTTCTACCCAGGAGATAGGTTATGATTTTCACATTAATCCAAATAGGTTTTCACAAACACTACACTGCACCGGTGCTAGGTTAATAACACAATCACTAGGTAGCGTAATTAGCGTTTGTAGGAATTTTCTTGTGGGGAGCGTAGTGGTTTGCCCCTTATGCGCGCGCGTCTCGATCTGAACTGGTTCCGTCAGGAAAGGAATGAACGAAAGGATGCGAAAGGAAGAGTGAGTGTTTGAATGAGTGATGAATGCGTAGTGAGGGTAGCAGTACTTAAATAATAGATAAATTGGTAATATTTTATATTTTGGCGAAGACACTCACTCACAAACTGATTGCCGGCCAATCTGAGATACCATTTTCTCCCAACTACAATGTGGCAAAAAAAACAACCCTACAACCGTCCGTGAATCGATGATTTCCCACTAGGAAACCGCGCCTGCTACCAAAATGTTTAATTCCACGCCTCAACCGAACGGGCGTGTAATCTTGAGGGGTGGTTTTCACCAGCACGGGGAGTATCGCAAGTGGTACTGACCTTGACGCCTTGGGCCGGAACTCGAAAGCTCAATTCGAGGCAGGAATGCGGGATAAGGAGCACAATGGGTGGGTGGAGAGGATTCGAATCTTACTCTCGCCGTAGCCCGATGCTGTCGGCGTCGTGTTGCTTGCCGACACGAGGAGTCGCTGTCCGAAGTTGGGGACCGAACAACTTTAACCTTCACAACACGAAGCACTCACTCCGCTGACGTGAATCTACTTATTTTCCGACGATTATTATAGTTAACACTCCGACCAGGCCCGACACCCGTGTTAGACAATTGTTACACTAAAATACAGTCAAAGCCCGACGCCATGTGCTGACATTTTCTCTCACGACCAGAAAGTAACCTCGAACTCGTCATATTCATATTCATATTCATATTCATTTATTTGCATATAACATGTACAATACACACTACAGGTGGAAAATGTATGTAGGGTACATGCACCCTGACAGGGTATAACAAATTTATCTACACATACACATAACTTTTACATTGACCCGATCAGCTGTTCACAGGTTAAAGAGACTAAATTTATTTTCTTAATAATTTTTATCTTCGAAGAATTCCTGCAGCACGTAGTAGCATTTTTCGGCGAGGTAACATTTTAAAAGTTTTTTAAATTTTGTTAAATCTTCCATTTCCTGGAGATTTTTGGGTAAATTATTATATATTTTTGTAGCCACAAAGTAAAGGGACCACATTGTACCATTTTAAGTTTTGTCTGGGGACAGGATAAGTAGCTTTTAGGTCTTAAATTATTTGGACGGGAATATTTTGGGAACATATGTAAGTTTTTTTTTACAAAGTTGCTGATTTCTAATATATAGATAGAAGTTAGTGTAAGTATTTTATATTGTTTAAAATAGGGCTTGCAGCTAGTCATATTGTCTATATTAGCAATTATTCTGACGCATTTCTTTTGTAATAAAAACAAGTTTGGTACCTTGGTACTGTTTCCCCATACCACTATACCATATTGTAGCCACGCGTGAGCATAGGCATAATATGCTGAGAGAGCAGTCTTTACATCTGTGTATTTCTTTAATTCGAGCAGCGCGTAAGAGAATCTTGATAGTTTGGTTGATATATTTGCAATGTGGTCTTTCCAGTTTATATTGCTATCTATGTCAATGCCTAGTAAAGGGTAAGTTTTAGCACATTCGATTTTATTACTTAGATATGAGTAGTTTATTTCTAAGGGACGTTTTTGATGTGGTTTAAATTGTAATAGTTTTGTTTTGGAATAATTTATTTGTAAATTGTGTTCATTTAACCAGTTAATTAATGTATCAAATGTAGTTTGAAGAAGTACGTTGAGGTCGGTGGCATTTTGGCAAGGTATAACTATTGATATATCGTCGGCAAATAGAGTGGATGAATGGTTAATTTGTTTAGGCAAGTCATTAATGTAGAGCAGAAAGAGAATGCACCCCAGTACACTTCCTTGGGGGATTGACTTAGTGACATGTGCTTTTTCAGATCGCACTTTATTAATCAAACCAGTTTTACCATCATAATGTTCTATTTCTACAAGTTGATATCTGTTTGATAAGTAAGAGTCGAACCATTGGTGCACAATACCACGAACACTCGGTGTGTCATCTCGGTTCTATGCAAGTGACAGCTGCAGTTCCGTTTCCGCTAGTGATGTCCCGATCACTCGCGGTCGATCCGCGCAACGAAAGCCGGTGCGTTCCGAAGCATAAATATTAAACAATATGGATGGGGACTATACGTGCCTGTTTCCATATGGTAGGGAATAATCCCTCCCTGATGGATTTATTGATAATAAAGGTGATAGGAAGTGCCAGAGCTTTTGAACATCTTACAATAAAAATCGGAGCTATATTGTCACAACCTGCGCCCTTATTAATGTCTAATGAGCTAAGTAGACGTGATACCTTTGGCACAGATAAAGTAGCAGAGCAGATATTATCTGCAGCCCCATTCTGTGGAGGGGGTAGATCCATGACAATATAATGTAAAGCTTTGGATGCGAACATATTATGAAAAAAAATATTAAATCCATCAGCAATGTCAGAGCCCTTTGTAAGTATATTATCTCCCAATGTAAGTGTGGTAGGGTAATTACTATTACTTTTTTTTTATTTAAAAAACTTCATAGTTTCTTAGGGTCAGTTTTAATAGATTTCTGAGCATTAAGAATCATTCTGTTATAGCAAGCTTCATGTAGTCGGTGATAACGAGCCCGTAACAAAGAAAACTCATCATAATCGTCCCTATTACCATACTTTTTCCATTTTTTATGCGCCTTAGTCTTTTCACGGATAACTTTCACCAGACTATCAGAATACCATACAGGTGTACGGTGTACTGCCACCGTAGCATTAGTTGTAAGTAATTGAGGTCACACGGGTTGCCTGCTTTACCTATCAATCATTATTACCAGTTCACGTACGGACAGCAAGCACACCGTGTGGCTCATATCAATATCATTCTATCATAATTATTCGTGTGTTAACTAATTGTTCTTAATCAATACAAGACTTTTAAACATATCGATTCTATCATTTATCATATCAATCAATATCAAGAGTGCACGGCCCGAAGCCGTACATCCTTTTTTGGTCCTTCGAAACCGTCGCGTCGCGTGGAACATTTGACATACTTTGGACCTCCGGCGTGTAAAAGCGTACGTCATATTTGTGAATACGAATAGTGATTGTGCGTGGACGGATCAGAATCAAGTGACTATCAAGGATTATTAAACTATCAGTGCGCGTTCGATTCAAGCAAGGAATCGAATCGTATAATCAATAGCAATCAAGTGCGACGGGCTAGCTCAAGCAAGGAGCTACTGTCAGTGGGGCGAGGATCAGTAGATTCTCATTCCGGCACATCAGCATCTTCAACGGCCCGGCTCAATCAAGGAGCTGCCGCTATCAGGGAGCGGAGGCAGCAAGGCGCCCGTTCCAGCTACTCAATCAAGGAGCAGCAGACGAGGAGCGAAGATAACAGGATTATCGTTTCATCTTATCTCGTCTGATCAAGTAAGAGATTTCCAATTTTAACTCTTATTATCAAGCAGCATGGACGCAGAAACCATGAATCTGATCAGCAAGCAGCAGGAATTAGAGAGAGCTATGGATAAGCTCCTCGAAAATTTCAAAAAGGACGGTCGCGATAGGAAAACTTCTTCTTATTTAAAAAAGCGCGTTAACACTTTATCTGACTATTGGAATGAATTCCAAGTAAATCATATTACTCTTTGTGGTGAAACCGATAAAACCCATCAATATTATTCAGAAAATTACTACGAGGTAGTCAGGCAAAAGTACTTAAGCATCAAGGACATCTTGGAAAATTATCAAGATTTACAAGCCGACGTGGTGAAGCAAGTTGCACCAGCGGCGGCGGGGGGAGAGCAAAACCAAGATCAATTTGGCGAGCCGATGATATCAACAGGAAGCAACAGCAAGACGGATGAGATGCTGCGGAAGCAAGCAAGTAACTTCCGAGCATTCCAGCGCACTGTCTCCAACATCAATCTGGAGACCGTATCAGAAAAGTGGGAGTTAGAAGATCTGCTTAGTACCATCGGCGAGCGTTGGAAAGTTATCGACAAAGTTCACTGGGAGTTAGATAGTGAACTTGAGGGCATAGATCAAGACTATGAGAGGTCGTTCACGAAGTCGGAAACTATCTACAATAACATCAAAAGAGCAATCAATAGCAAACTGTGGTCAATGGTGCACCGCGAGCGATCAACCCCGAAGATAGACATCCCGACATTCAACGGCCAATTTAATCAATGGATACCGTTTAAGGATCTATTCTCGGAAGCGATACATAATAATCCATCACTTAGCAATGCACAAAAGATGCAGTATCTCAGGAGCAAGCTGAGAGACGAGCCGGAGAGATTAGTCTCACATCTCCAGATAAGCTCGAAAAATTATGTAACCTGTTGGGACATTTTGACTGCAAGATATGATAACAAAAAGAAAATTGTCAACTCTCATGTCAAAATTTTAATGAGTTTGCCAGTCATACAGCAAGCTTCAGTCAATGCTATCAAACGCATGCACGACACAACGGTCGAGTGTCTAAATGCCGTAAAAAACCTGGGTGGTGACATAGCCAACGACATATTACTTGTCTATATATTATCAGAAAAGTTGGACTCAGATACGCATGATGACTACATCGATTACATCAAGGCCCCAAGGGAGCTGCCATCACTTAATGAGTTTCTGGAGTTCCTGGAAGGAAAGTTCACCAGCCTGGAATTCTCCCGAAGGAAGCAAGAAAACCCTTCGCAGAAACAAATTCATAATCAAGGACATCAATCATCATCAAAATATCACAATCAAAAATACGATCGAGTTAACAAACAAGCATTTAGCAGTAGTCGAGTGCCTACAGTTTCGCAACATGGGAAGCAGCGCTCTCAATATAATCTAGAACAGTTCAAATGTCCACTTTGCAAGAATAATGAACATGGCATTTATTTTTGTAAGAATTATTTAGAGTTGACGCCACAAAAGAAACGCAGTTTGGTACAAAAACTACATTTATGCCAAAATTGTCTTTATGACCATGGAGGTAAAACATGTTTCTCGGAAAAGCGATGCCAAACTTGCCGTGGGTTTCATAATAGCACTCTTTGTGAAGCGTTCAAGCAAGCCCATAACAACTCGTCCGGCCCTACGAATGATCAATCACAGCAAGGGAGAAGTAACACACATGTATCATTGCAACGAGAAGTTCCTGAAGTCTTGTTGACCACAGCGATGTTACAAATTCAAGGATCGGACGGGAACTATCATATCATGCGGGCCCTTCTCGACCAGGGCTCACAAACATCCCTTATCACGGAAAATGCAGCTCAACGTTTAGGCCTGCGACGTCAGAGATGCAAAGGGGTGATATCAGGAGTTGGAGTCAAAGAAAGCAGCTGTAAGGGGATGATGAGCATAGCATGCAAAGCCATCAACAGCAAATACACTTTTAATTCGGAAGTTTACATTATGAAAACTCTCATTAACAATCTGCCTAGTTTTACATTCGACAAGCCGGCGTGGTCACATATCTACAACATCAGTTTAGCAGACCCGGAATTTCACATTAGTCGCCCGGTGGATATTTTATTTGGGGCGGACGTATACTCTCATATCATCATGGAAGGTATATGTCGAGCAGATCAAGGCCAGCCCATAGCTCAGCAGACGCGCTTGGGGTGGATTTTATGCGGAAACGTCCAAACGTTCCAGTGTAACGTCGTCCTAAATAACATCGAGGACATTCAGAGATTCTGGGAAGTAGAAGACATCACAGAGCCATCAAGTTTATCATCAAGTGATCAACAGTGCGTCGACTTCTACAAGTCTACCACCACACGTCGGGAGGATGGAAAATATGAAGTTCGGCTCCCCCTAAAACCGAACTTTGAAGAGAATCTAGGCTCATCAAAATCAAAAGCGATTGCCCAGTTTCGTAGTCTCGAACGCAAATTCGACCGAAATCAAAATATAGCAAAAGATTATAAATTATTTATTGCGGAATACCTATCGCTAGGCCATATGACGCCGGCAGTAGGTAGCGGTAAATTGGAATATTACCTACCGCACCATCATGTAACTCGAGCCGATTCGACGACTACAAAATTACGAGTTGTGTTCAATGCAAGTATGAAGACGCATATTAAATAAAATTATATTCAAAAAATAAATAAATATTCAAAAGCATATCAGTCCCACAGAAAATTAAACAACAAATGGTCAACGTCATACCAATATCAGAATACCTAGCAATTAATTTAAAGAAAGACGCCTACTTATCAATCTCGGAAGTAGATGTCAAGGAATGTCTACATCAAGCATTTAGAGATACCTATTTATGTCGGAGCAGGAAGCCGATTCGCCAAATGAATAAAGATCAAGATTTATGCGTAGCAGAGCAGCTCTCAAATTCATGTCAAACCGTTTCAAGCCCGTGCTCTAATAAGTGGGTCGAAATGAATAAGCTGAATCAGTACCTTTATTTCTGCTGTGATATATGTCAGCTGAGAGTCATGTGCGGCGATCAAGTGTCTGCGCAACAGCTGACAGCTACTGGGATCATTAGCATTGATCAAGGATGCATAATCAAAACCAATGAGGTCATTTTACATGGCCATAAGCAGGACTACAGCAGATTAGACGCTGAAGTAAATTTGTTGATCCCACAAATATCACCCATTAACAACATTATCAACGTACCAATATCAACCCATTTAAGTGCAGAAGAAACAGAGGATAGCCGACCGATTCAGGAGTTACAGGATATTAAAGACAATATCAAGATGATAAAGGATAACTCAGAACTATCAAGCAGAATTTCTTATCATGAAGTACACCACTATATAGCAATTTATGTGTTGGTGTGTATCGTATGCGCTGTAGTAGCAGTGCTGTGTTGGAGACGACTGCAGCAGCAGCGACGTCGGCCCCGGCAAGGACCTCGCGCAGGCGCAGAGGAGGCGGCGGCGCCCGAGTCTCGACTCGGTGCTCAGTCCGCCGCCCCCGCCACCCGCCCCGCCCCGGGGCCCAGCAGTGTGAGCAGTGTGTGTGAAAAGTGCGCGAGTGTCAGTGTTAATGAGTCCGATAGGCATATTAAGAAACAAATCAGTGAGCAAATTGAGATGAAAAGTTGTGTTAAAAAACCAATGAGTGCTAGTAAAACAGACAAAGCGTCGTCACCGACTTTCACTAGATCTTATAAAAAATCATTATCAATGAGACTTTAGTAGTATAAGTATCTACCCAGCATTGGTTAAATTGTTTTTATATCATAATTTTACATAAGTTTACATTTCATGTTTAGGTAGAGATTAGTTTTAAATGAACTTAGTTTGTACCTAATATAAAATCATTTCTTAGCAAGCTTTATATCAAGTTGCATACCTACATCAAGCAAATAGGTATTATAGGAACATTAGCATTATATCATTTTTAGAGTAGTAATCGAGTAATTTTCTTTGAAGTGTTATTATTCCTTTTCTGCCCTCGGGAGCATGTACGGTGTACTGCCACCGTAGCATTAGTTGTAAGTAATTGAGGTCACACGGGTTGCCTGCTTTACCTATCAATCATTATTACCAGTTCACGTACGGACAGCAAGCACACCGTGTGGCTCATATCAATATCATTCTATCATAATTATTCGTGTGTTAACTAATTGTTCTTAATCAATACAAGACTTTTAAACATATCGATTCTATCATTTATCATATCAATCAATATCAAGAGTGCACGGCCCGAAGCCGTACACAGGATATGTGTTATTTTTATGTGTGATCGAGATAGGAATGTACAGATCTATATATTTATATAGGTTTTCATATAAATATTCCACAGCGGTTTCTGTATCCATATAAGAGAGTTCTTTTTCCCAGTCGGTACTTAGCAAAGAGTTGTTTATTGCGGTATAGTTACCATTATGAAATTTATATTTTCGTATAGGAGCGTGAACTAAAGGCGGTAGTGTAATATCTGAGGCATCTATACTTAGAGAGGGATGAAATATATCCTCTGACAGTAGTGGATATTGGCATCTGTCTAAGAACACGTTGAAGTTACTGAAAATTAAACATAAAATACTACCGTCATAACTGTTACCAATGAGATTGTTTTGTATAAAACCAAACAAAGATAAAGAGTCAATTAATTCTTTAGATAGTGTTTGAATATCGGTAGTGCAACCACACACAATTAAAAATAGGACCATCTAACTGCCAATCAATAAAAGGAAGGTTAAAGTCTCCAAGTAAAATATAATTATCAGTGTGATTAATTCTAAGTTGATCTAATAATACATTTGTGTAGCGTCGTAAGTCTTCCGCTAGAATTTTAGTTTTGAGTACGACCCGGCATGTAGGAGCCTATGATATGAATATCATTCTGGGTATGTAAGGCTTTTGCTGATATTGTTATCCATGAGGTATCGGTAGGTGGACACGAAAGGTCACAGCGTACGCTGGCGTTCAGTTCACGTCGTGTACAGATCATGACCCCGCCCTCCATTTTCTTTTTGGTGGCCACTGGATCCCTATCACATCTAAAAACGTCATAGCGGCCATCGCAGTACTCACTACTTAAAAAACCATCGCATAACCACGTCTCGACAAATACAATGATATCATAGCCATTAGCTTTTTAGCTAATGGCTTTGGTAACAATGTACTTTGGTAACAATTGTGTGATTTCGTTCGTAGCCCACGAACGTTTTGAAAATATATTTTTAACTTATCCATTGGTTAAGTATGGGATGCATTTAAAGTAGATTAAATATTGTTGAAGTAACAGCTGTTGTGAGGAAGGCACACACGAGCGCATACCTTATATCGTGATGAAAAAGTATGCACTCACATGAGATTCCCGTCAACACCAAAATAACATTACTGAAAACAGCTGTTATTCCACCACTATTATGTCCTGGGCTACCTAAGTATATGATCGTAATCAGCGCTAACAATAAATGTAATGAGACTTTTGTCCGGTCTTGATATTGACTATGAATGATATGCGTACGGCACAAAACATAAACTACCCTCAACTCGTTCTGTCCATAAACGTCTCTCGAAAATGCATTCTCAGTTTTATGTAAAATGATTGTGTTGTCAAGCATATGTAGGTGCTTAATGTATAATATACATAATTTAAAATATATATATGTGATATGATAATACTATATACGGATATAAATAATAGCAACTTTGATAAGTAATAGAATGATAGCATAAGTACCTGGGTTGTGCAACTATTGCCGATCAGAAACATTTGAGCTAAAAAATATAAACTAACTTTGCTTCTAAACAGCTGATAACTAAACATCAAATCGTTTGATTTAAGATAATTTATCATCATCAGATCATTTTCCCAAGGTCTGCTTCGGTTTTTATGAGAATCAAGGGAGCTTGTTCGTGTTTCCTGACAAAAATCTTGCAGTTTTTTGTCCAGACAAATTGATACTTCATTTTTTCTGCTCGTTCGCGGCATTGTTTGTGGAGTATCTTGTTGCTGACCGTCAGGTGATCGTTGACAAAGATCAATAATTTATTGCCGGGCATAGAAATATCTAGAGTAGTCACACCTTTAGTTTTTCGGAGACCAGCTATGATGTTGCCCTTTATAAGACGCGTTCGCATCTTAACTATAATCGACTTGGGACTGTAGGGACACAATGTTTGACAGCGTCAGCAGTTTTGTAAAGACATCAGTCCCATGTAAGAGCTAGACTAGACGGTCGTGTCATTCTGCCAACATAACATCTGTGCATATCTGTATTGTGACTAAGTATAAAATAAAAAACTGACTTTATTACAATTAAAGTGTTTAATTAATACAGCAGGCATACGAACATTTAAAGTGGTGACCCCGACGTGATGTGAACATTTTCAAATTTAACAGTGACATGGCGAACAACCAGCCGCAGCAGCAAAGCGCACCGCCTCCACAGGCTCCTCCGCCACTACCAGGGATGTTGGAGCAGATCACATTGGCGAGTCGCGTGCCGCAGTTTTGGACAGACCAACCATGCGTTTGGTTTGTCAGGCTGGAGGCAACCATCAACCAGCAAAAATTGAGCGACATGGCGAGATTCGATCTTGTCATCACTAAGCTGGAAAAGGAGACAATCATGCAGGTCACGGACATCCTCACCCAGCCGCCGGAAGCAAATAAATATACGGCTTTGAAAGACAGACTATTGGCCATTTATGAAGAGACAGCGAATCGTCAAGTGCAAAAACTAATTAGTGAAATGGAGCTCGGGGACCAGAAGCCGTCACAGCTACTCAGGCGGATGCAAACGCTTGCGAGGGATAAAGTTCCAGACGAAACTCTGCGGATACTGTGGCAGTCACACCTGCCAACGTCAGTCAGGGCCATCCTGACGGTTACGGATAGTGGAGACCTAAACGTCCTGTCAAAAATCGCGGATAAGGTGATGGAGAGCACAGGGAGTTCACAGGTAGCAGCTGTACAGACCACATCCATGAGGGCGAGCCAGTCGGATGTCATAATGGGTGAACTGGCAAAGATCAGTCGAAGATTAAGAGGGCTGGAGATGGCGAAACACAGGTCTAGAGATTCGCACCGCGGCACTTCACGGGAGCGAGGTATACCGGGTCGCAGTCAAACACCCACACCGAGCAGAAGTAGCCCAGATTGGAAGTGTTACGTGTGTGTGACGAAGGCGGCTAAATGTGTGCAACCCTGCAGCTGGAAGTCAGCGGATCAGGCCTCATCAAAAAACTAGCTGCTGTGCAACCACCGACGGCGGGCAACTGCACAGCATCCAACCGCCTTACAGTGTGCGACAGGAATACAAGTATGCGTTTCCTCATAGACACGGGAGCCAACGTGTCCGTGCTGCCAGTTGGCCAACTACGTGTGCAGAGGAAACGCAGTGAAAGTTGTAATTTGTTTGCCGCTAATGGTACTAAGATTAATACATATGGTACTAAAACTATAGTAATTGATTTAAAGCTAAGAAGGCCATACACTTGGACATTCATTATAGCCGATGTAAAACAACCCATTTTAGGTGCTGATTTCTTGTCACATCATAAGCTGTTAGTAGATGTAAGCGCTCGTAAACTATTGGACCAAACAACCAGTTTATGTGTAGTAGGGTCAATTGTGTCGTGGATTGAACCATCATTGACTACGATAGATCATTCATGTACTTACCACAGGCTACGACTGCAATACCCTGAGATTACTAAACCTATGTCATTTAAAGAGAATCCCCCACACCCGGCAGGGCATCACATAGAGACGACCGGACCACCCGTTTTCGCTAGAGCTAGACCATTAGCACCAGACAGGTATGTAAAGGTGAAGGAGGAATTCAGGCCCATGCAGGAACTGGGTATCTGCAGACCTTCTAAGAGCGCCTGGGCAAGTCCTCTCCATGTCGTTCCCAAAAAGGACGGAAGTCTACGTCCTTGTGGAGATTACAGGGCCCTAAACGCCGTAACGAAGCCTGATGGGTACCCCATCCCACGATTGCATGATTTTACCTATATACTTAGTGGTAAGAAAATTTACAGCAGAATTGACCTTAACAGGGCGTACCACAACATATTGGTCGCGCCCGAGGATGCAGAGAAAACCGCTATAACTACACCTTTCGGCTTGTACGAGTTCACTCGCATGAGTTTCGGTTTGTGTAACGCGGCACAGACGTTCAAAAGGTTTGTAAATAACTCTGTTTTTCAAGGTTTAGCAAACAACGAGCACAACAAGGATAATAATAATTATGGATTTCATTTTTGTTATATTGATGATGTTTTAATAGCAAGCGAGTCGGAAGAGCAACATGAGATTCACCTTAAACTAATTTTCGAGAGATTAAATAAGTTTGAGATAACTATCAACTTGAGCAAATGTGAATTTGGGAAAACTAAAATAGAATTTTTAGGCTATGAAATTTCCCAGGAGGGCATTTCCCCACTGAAACATAAAATTCAAAGTATCTTAGAATACCCAAAGCCTAAGACAGTCAATGATCTTAGAAGTTTTTAGGTATGATTAATTTTTATAGGGCCAGTCTACCTAGAGCTGCTGAATATCAAAAGGAATTACATAGATATTTAAACGGGGCTAAAAAGAGGGAAAAATCACTCATCAAGTGGACAGAATGTGCAGACGCAGCGTTCGAGAAATGTAAGTCATGCCTACAGTCCGCCACGATGCTACAGTATCCAGTTGCGAACGCTGAATTAGCTATTATGGCTGACGCGGCTAACGGATGTGTGGGAGCGGTTCTACAAACTAAGGTGGGTGGTCAATGGAAACCGTTGGGATACTTTTCTAAGAGGCTTAGTGAGACACAACAAAGGTATAGCACATATGACCGGGAGTTATTAGCTATTTATTTAGCGGTTCAACATTTCCGATATATGGTAGAAGGTCTTTCAGCATTTTCACAGACCACAAACCGTTACTGTATGCTTTTACAAAAAAGCCAAGCGATGTAGAAACACCGAGACGGGTAAGACAATTAATGTTTATCAGTGAGTTTACCACCGACATTCGATACGTACCGGGTCAGGACAACGTGGTAGCCGACGCATTGTCACGTTTGGAAACCATATCGTGTCCCACGGCTATTGATTTCGCAGAACTAGCGGGTGCGCAGGTTGGAAACAGCCGCCGCCGGTGGTAAATGTGCATACCATACCACAGGCGCCTCAACGTAGTGCAGATGTGTATTAGTTAAATATAATATTTTGAGAGTAAAACATTATGTGTTACCTTCTATACCTATCCAGTAAAGTAAAGTGTGTCAAGTAAAGTTAAGCATTATGTGTTACTTTCTTTACCTATTTAGAAGTTCTGAGTAGTTAATTAGGTAGGTACAGAGAAAAAGAAAATTATTTTATTCATTTTTTTTATTTCATATTACGAATTGCGAAACATTTATGTACGTGTAAAAATAACAAGTAAAGTTTGTAATGAGAATACCTATTAGAACAAAGAATTAAGTCTCAAGTTACATTACTCGTTATGTTTTATGTTACATCCTGTTATTCAAAGTCAAGCTGTTGTAAACAATTGTAATTGTATAAGTGTCTACTTAGCTAGCATTTGCCAAGTCGAGTGTTTGCTTCTGAAGTTAGATCGGACAGAGTAGCGTAAGCACGGAGTAGAGTATGAAATATGTTGATAACATTTATGTACGTGTAAAAATAACAAGTAAAGTTTGTAATGAGAATACCTATTAGAACAAAGAATTAAGTCTCAAGTTACATTACTCGTTATGTTTTATGTTACATCCTGTTATTTAAAGTCAAGCTGTTGTAAACAATTGTAATGGTATACATTCTTTTGAAAATTATATTATTATTTTTAAAAGGGGGGCTAGTGTAGGGACACAATGTTTGACAGCGTCAGCAGTTTTGTAAAGACATCAGTCCCATGTAAGAGCTAGACTAGACGGTCGTGTCATTCTGCCAACATAACATCTGTGCATATCTGTATTGTGACTAAGTATAAAATAAAAAACTGACTTTATTACAATTAAAGTGTTTAATTAATACAGCAGGCATACGAACATTTAAAGGACGATCTGTTTTTTCGCGTGATTGTACTCTATGAGCATGCAGAATGTCCCCTTTCTCCAGGGATACACCAACGTGCGCCGCTATCTTCAGAAATATTTCATACAGATCCTCATTTTTCGTTTCAGGTACCCCGTTTATCTCCAAGTTAAGCAGTCGATCATATTGTTGTTGTTGTCGTAATTCTGCCCGAGGGTCGTTAACTTGAGAGCGCAGTTCAATCAGTTCGGAGTGAGAGACACTGGTTTTTGCATTTCCGATCACTTTCGCCTCTAAAGTCTTGATATTGCTCGCGTTCAGATCAGCTATCTTCTGTACATTGTTCAATTCTGATTTCAATTCAGTTTGCTTTACATAAATATCTGAGAGCGTTGTTTGAAATTCAGCTTAAAGTTCCGAGATGGAGGATGTTATCGGCACAAGCTCTGACTTTACGGTATTGTTGATATTATTTTTTAGTTCGGATATCTCTACACCAAGCTCGCGCTTGAAAGTTAGGAATAATTCATTCTTTATACCAAAACATTCCTTCATTGATGCTGCCATTTCCGTTCGGAAAGCAGTGAGCGAGTCCATTAGATCGCAGCACTGAGGGTTCTTCCTTTTTGGGCGTGCAGTCACAAAATTTCTGTCAGGTGGATTCATTGCTGCTGCAGTAAGTAGATCTGACTCTGATAGTGAGAGTTTCTGCTCCATGGATTCCTTAGGCGATCCAAGTAGTTGTGACATGACGTCACACCAACACTTCCCGCAGCCTGCCGAGTGCGCGTGAGAGAGTAGAAAATACAGCTACTCTCTTTACCCGCGGGGGTGAGGGGCGCGCCGCTGTCGCCTGCAGCTCCAGCCGGCCGGCGTGGAGGCTGAAGATTAGATCCTTCGCGTACACACAAAACTGGCCCGAATGTACTAATGCGACACAGGTCAACTTGGTGTAATTAGCTTTTAACACTTAGAATAAATTGTTTGATTGCAACTAAATATACGTCCGTTCGCAACAACTGATGGTACGCCGTTCAGAGTTATTTCGGTAATGAGTCTAGTTTCACAAGATGGATTCGATAAACAAAAAAAGGTAGATACAGCAGGACAAATAGAATAATCAGACCTTATAATTTTACATTCATTGAGGTTATCTAACATAGCATAGTTCAGGTTATCTTCAGTAAGTGCAAGATAGGCTTTTGTAGGTTGGATAAGAGCAAATGTAATAGGATACTCTACGTTATGAGGAGTTGGTAAAGGGATTACCTTGTAGGACATGCACTTTATCGAAGAGATAAGAGGGATTTCCATTATAAAAACAATCTTCCTGTTATAATAATATGAAGTTAGTTTAGAAACATCAATCAATATATGTATATTTTCTATATTTAAAGAGACTGGGAAGTCTAGTCTTTTGTTGATAAGGTGACTATTTTTTAATAGTTCATTGTACAGATAAGTAGGACTTAAAATAGAAGGGTGTAGCACATTAACCTTAGCAAACAAGATAGCATTTAATATAGTATCTAATAGATTCGAAAGAGCTAGCAGTGAGTTTTCTACAATATTAACTAAATTATTAAGTATAGTAAGTTGAACCAACTCGTCATTATTCCGGGTGGTTTGCGCTAAGATGTCATTAAGTTTATTAATCTGAGAGTTTAACTTATTTTCATTTACGTTTAACCTATAAAACGTAGAATTAAAAGAATTAATAGAGGACTTAACTATATGTATGTTGTCTTTCATGAGTTTGAATAGCTCTTTTTCGCTATTCTGACAAGTGTTGATAGCGGCATCATACTTCCTAGCGTCGTCAGCGTCTAGGGTGCCGAAAAAGAACTTTAAGATTTCTCCCCCAAACTCTAAAGACCGTTTAGAGCGGATTGGTACATTTTCAGAGATTATATGAGATAACGAGTTTGCTTTGACGTAATTAGATTCAATCAATACTTCAATAGGGCTGAAAATATCTTTACAATGGTTAATTTCGTAAGGTTGAATTTTATTGCATAGAAGAGACGTTTTTAGTACATTTTTTTCAATGGTATTTAGATGTGGTTCAACTGAGACGACATCCACATGGTTTACGACTTTCCAAAAGTCGTTATAAAAATGTATTGTTGTTGCAGGGTCAAAGTATAGACCAGGACTATGGACAATAGGATATTCTTAATTATTGCAACGCTGAGATCCTCTATATCACTTATTTAGAATCAGTCATAAATTCGTCTATAGTGTAGTAGCTTTTTGAAATTAGCAGATTTTTTAGTTTTATGCTAAACGAACTAACGGTTTGTTCGTTTTTTATATTGTTTGGTAGGTTATTGTATATTAAGATTCACATATAGTATTGGCTTTTTTTGTAAATTTCTAGTTTAGTTTCTGGTAAAACTAAATTATTTCTCCGTCTAGCGTTTGTGTGGTGGTGATATTGTTCGGGGTGTTTTTTTAAGTAGGTGGCTATTTCTAATATGTACAGCGATGGTAGAGTCAAAATCTTGTCTTATGGAAGTGGGGTTTGCAGCTGTCTATATGCTGAATATTAACTAAGATCCTGATACATTTCTTTTGCATAATAAACAAGTCGTTAGCATCGACGCTATTACCCCAGAGCATTATCCCGTAACTTAACCATGAATGTGCGTAGGCGTAATAAGCTGACAGAGCACATTCTTTACTGGTGTTTCTTTTGAGGATAGAGAGGGCATATATTCATTGTGACATTTTGGATTTTATTGAAGAGATGTGTGATTTCCAGTTTAAGTTAGAGTCTATTGTCAGGCCTAATAATTTGACGTCTGTAACTTCTTCTATGCCTAATTGCTTTTTAACATCAGAGAGGTTTAGGGGTTGTTTTTGGTAGGGTTTGAATTGTATAATTTTTGCCTTTTTCGTGTTTATCTCTAAGTTATGTTCGTATAGCCAATTTTGGATAGTTTCGAAAGAATCTTATATGTAGGGGTTAATGTTATAATCTTTGGGACATTTGAACAATAGTGATATATCATCAGCAAACATAATACATTTAGGTTTTGAAATTTTGGGGAGGTCGTTGATGTAGGCTAGAAATAAAATACAGCCTAGTACACTACCTTGTGGTATGGAACAGTTAGTAGTTATTGTTTGGGATGCTATAGTTTTGTGTTCCAATGTATCATTATTAAATTGGTTAATTTGCACGTATTTTTTTCTGTTAAGGAGATATGATCTTAGCCATTCGTCAGCATTGCCTCGAATACCTAGGTCATGCAATTTTTGTAATAGAATTTTATGTGATACTCGGTCATATGCTTTCGACATATCTAAAAGTAATCCAATGGCATGGTTTTTATTTCGTATATATTCTAGGGCTTTTTGTACATATGCGAAAACTGCAAGTGTCGTGGAGCGATGTTTTCGGAAGCCATACTGGTTGGTGTCAATATAGTTGAATTTTTCTAAAAAATTATATATTCGGTTAGCCATTGCTTTTTCGAAAATCTTTGAAAAGGTTGGTAGAGTAGCTATCGAGAGCTAGCCTTTCGAAAGGTCTAGTGGAGGTAGTAGTAATTTCCATAGGAGCTTTATTACAGGCACGAAGAGGTTTGTTTATTTGACAGAGTTTGCAATTTTTAACATATCTTTCAATGTCTGCGCGCATAGACTTCCAGTAGCCTGGATCTTTGACGTTGAAAAGCCACGTTAAGGGTTTACTAGGGTAATACTCAGTTACCTGACAATACCAGTTCTTCTGACAGACTGTATAAGTTGCGTCCGCTGCTAGATAGCCTGGGTGAGGCATTTCAAAAACACTATGGTCTAGACGAGCATTACAGTGTCGATGAAAGTATGATACCATACTACGGCAAAAATTACGCCAAGCAGTTTATAAGAGGAAAGCCTATTAGGTTTGGGTTCAAAAATTGGGCTTTGTATGCCAGCACTGGCTATATGGTGGCATTCAGTCTCTATACCGGTAAATCAACTGAAAAGAAAGATTTTGGATTAGGCGGAGATGTAGTTCTCAACCTAATAGAGCACGCAAAGCTGCCAGCCCAAGATGGCATAAAAGTATACTTCGACAACTTCTTCACATCGTTGTCATTGCTGAGGCATCTAAGACAGCTGGGCTACTATGCCACCGGCACAATACGGGCCAACTGTGTTGAAAATTGTCCACTAAAAGCAAACAGTTCAAGCGAGAAGAACGGGGCTACAGTGAGTACCGAATGTCAGACGATGTGTTTGTGTGTCGATGGAACGACAATAACGTAGTCACGGTGGCAACCAACTTTGAAAACTGGGAGTTGACATCAGCCACACGCTGGTCTAATGAAAAAAAGCAAAAGTTGCGATCCCCCAGCCGTCAATGATTGCAAGCTACAATAAGCACATGGGTGGGGTGGACAAGTGTGATCGAGCCGTTGCAAACCTTCGTACAAGAATGCGAATAAAAAAATGGTGGTGGCCGATTTTTGCATTTTTTCTGGACGTATCCATTGTAAACAGTTGGCTACTTGCGAGAAAAAATGGTTCCAATAAAGAGACTGAATCCCTGTTTGCATTTAGAAGGTATGTGGCTCGAAGCTTGCTTATCACATATGGAACTCCGCCCCATCAAGGACAAAAGCCAACCGAACCTTTGTCCATCACCCGGTATGATGGCAAAGATCATTGGATTGTACCCATAAACACAGAACGCCGCTGTGCAAGTAAATGCGGAGGAAAAGCCAAGTTTATTTGCCTGTAATGTGACGTAGGAAAAAAATTAAAAAACCTATGATATGGTATTCCCTAAGTGCTTTAGGGAATACCATATCATAGGTTTTTCATCATAACTTATTTGTATCCGTGTCTTTTCTTTTTATGTTTTTCTGTAATAAACTATGCTAAATAGTCACCTGTTTTATTTGATTTACTCATGTCTCCCCTAGAGTAATTTATTGGGTCCGCTATGCATAGCGTCCGATATATCGGACGGGTCATAAAATCCTTGCTAAACATAAAATACCTATATTTAGCTTATTATGTCTTTTAAATGACACCAAATTACCATTATTTTAAATAAAATCTGTATTTACTTCATTAAAAACTTTATGCTTTAATGGGTTAACATATCTTTCAATGTCTGCGCGCATAGACTTCCAGTAGCCTGGATCTTTGACGTTAAAAAGCCACGTTAAGGTTTTGTGATCTGTGACGTTTTGGAATTTGTAGCCGTATATGTAAGGGTGAAATGTTTTTACAGCGTGTAGGATAGCCAAAAGCTCCTTTTCTGAGGTAGAGTAATTACCTTCACATTTATTTAGAGTTCGCGAGATATAAGCTATCGGTTTGTCTTTACCAATAGGGCCCTGGGAGAGCACGGCACCGATTGCATAGTTACTCGCATCGGTAGTGACGATGAAAGTTTGGCGGAAGTCTGGATACTGAAGCAAAGGTGCTGAAGTTAACTTTTCTTTCAGGGTTTGGAAGGCCTTATCTTGGTCGTGAAACCAGACAAATTCAACATCTTTCTTTAGAAGAGATGTGAGGGTATTTTTTAATTTTGAAAAGTTTTCGATGAATCGGCGATAGAAGCCGATGAGGCCTAGGAAAGATTTGATTTCTTTAGGGTTCCGTGGTACAGGAAAGTCAGTCACGGCCTTGACTTTGTCCGGATTCGGAGAGACATTGATATGACCTAGGTAAGTAACTTCTTGTCTCAAGAATTCGCACTTGTCGGGTTGCAATTTTAGGTTGTACTCACGGAATTCCTCGAATATGAGTTTGAGTTTTTCTATATGGGAGTTGAGATCGGAGCTGTATACAATACAGTAATCGAGGTACACAATAGTCAATAGTCAATAGTCAAAGTACTTTATTACTGTAGATATTTACATATACTTAGCAAACGTCATTTTTTGCCTCTTCTCTACATTGGACCACTGTGGGAGAAGAAGGGCGTAGAAACTCCCACAGATTTATTTTTAGATCTCTTTTAAAAATAGGTTGTGCTTAACTAATACAAATATGAAAAATTTAATTGTTATGATTAATAAGCAGGAATAAATAATTACAAAATTATTAACAGCAAGGTCTGTGTTGAGCCAGATTAACCCCATACAGTCCTGTCAATTTAAGTAATCTTGAACATTGTAATATCCCTTTTTCGACAAAGTCGCTTTAACATGCTTTTTAAATTGCTCAAGTGGCAATTTCAAAATCTCCAGAGGTATCTTATTGTAGTAGAGAATGCACTGACCCTTGAAAGAATTGCTAACCTTCGCGAGTCTAAAACGGGGCGCACATAGTCTGTGATTATTTCTTAGGTTAACATTACAGCTATCGCTAAGTTTGGAAAATGTTGTAAGGTTCTTGCGTACATACATTATATTTTCGAAAATAAATTGACTAGCTACTGTTAGTATGTCAATTTCTTTAAAAAGCTCTCTTAAGGAGTCTGTTCGTTTTAAATTATAAATTGCTCGAATAGCTCTTTTCTGTAAAATAAAAATAGTTTGAATATCCGCTGCTTTCCCCCACAACAAGATACCATAGGACATCACACTATGAAAGTAACTAAAATATACTAGCCTAGATGTAGCCACATCCGTGCTTTGTCTGATGTTCCTAACAGCGTAAGCCGCAGAACTTAATTTACCAGCCAATTTATCTATGTGGGGTCCCCACTGCAATTTGCTATCAATGGTTATTCCAAGAAACTTCGTATCATTTACTAATTCTAACGTGTTGTTGTCTAGCACTAAACTGGTCTCAACTTGCCTGACATTTGGAAGTGAGAATTTGATACACTTGGTTTTACCAGCGTTTAACAATAAATTATTAACTGTGAACCAATTCAAGGTTAAAGACAATACACCATTAACATCATCAAATTCTCCTTTTTGTCTTTCAATTTTGAAGACCAGTGAAGTATTATCAGCAAACAACACTATGTCAGTTAATTTCTCCACCATGAAAGGCAGATCATTAATATATACCAGGAATAAGAAAGGGCCTAATATGGAACCTTGTGGAACGCCAATTTTAACACTCGATCCATCAGATTTTACGCCGTTAACTTCTGCCTTTTGAATTCTATTGCTTAGGTATGATCTTAGTAGATCCAACGCTTTATTTCTAACTCCGTAATGATTTAATTTAATTAATAGCGTATTATGATCAACACAATCAAACGCCTTCGACAGGTCGCAAAAAACTCCGATAGCATCCTGTGCGGCCTCCCATGCAGAATAAATATGAGATACAAGGGTAATACCTGCATCCGTTGTCGATTTACCCCTAGTGAAACCATATTGTTTAGCGTGGAGTTGTTTTGTACGGTTGAAGTGTGAGAGCATTTGATTGAGTATAATATTTTCAAATATTTTACTTAGTGTTGGAAGAACAGATATTGGTCTGAAATTTGAAGGATCGCCCTTATCTCCCGATTTGAACAGCGGTATAAGTTTACTGTGTTTCATGAGGTCTGGAAAAGCCCCATCGTCAACACATTTATTGAATATATAAGCTAAGTGTGGGGCTATAACTAGAATTACTGAACCAATGACTTTGACTGATATACCCCACAAGTCTTCCGTATTTTTTAAGTTAAGTAATTTAAACGTTTTGACAATGTCCTGGGGATATACATGATGAAATTTTAAATATACATTACTGACGCTAGTGTTATTTTTTAATAAAGTCTCTGCTTCAAATGGAGATGAATTTAGACGGTCCGTTGTGAGTACGGGTACATTGGTGAAGAATGTTTCAAAAGCTCGAGCAACATCAGCGTTAGATTTAACAACACCATCACCTATCTTTAGGCAGAAATCACTGTCCCTTGGTATAACTTTGCCAGTTTCGCGGTTTATTATTTGCCAAACTGTTTTCATTCTATTATTTGAATTTTGAATTTTTCTATTAATGTGTAAAGTTTTTGCAGTTCTACAAACCAACTTGAAAGTTTTGGAATATTTTTTAACATAGTCATGAAATTTTCGATCAAAGTTATAGGTTTTTTGATCATAAAGGTCATACAAGATAACTCTACTTTTACGAATTCCAAACGTTGCCCAGTCATTAAATTTAGATTTACCGTTGTAGTCACTGACTTTCTTTAATTTGAAAACTTTATTGAATTCTGTCTGAATAATGTTGAAGAAGTCTGAGTAGATTTTGTTTGGGTTCTGTTCATTAAAATCCGGTACTGGCAAATTTATATCTAAGTTTTTCGTATATGTCTCTAGTCTATGGGATGTAATAGGCCTATAAAATGATGGACCAGTCTTATCCTTAATAGTTATTGGGAATGAAACTGTTTGACCACTGTGATTGGAGGGTAAGCAGTTAATTACACTTTTACTTGTGAATGCACAGTCACAAAAAACGTTATCTAAGCAAGTTTGGCTGGTAAGTGTAATTCTAGTCGGCTCTAGAAATACATGACATAAATTAAATGATTTGAACAGAGTTATTAATCGTCGCTTCAGTGTTGTATCTACAAGCAGATCTACATTAAGATCGCCACAAATAATTAACTTTTTTCTGTTATTACAAAGTTTAATGAGGGCTTCCTCCATAATTTTCTCAAATATTTCGAAATTGCCATGGCCTTTTTCATCCCTCGGTGGTCTGTAGACACAAACAATAATATGGCTATCTAACTCAACACAGGATACCTCTATTTGTCTTTCAACAGTAAGTGCAAGAATATCTTTCCGTTGTTTCACCTTAATATTATTTTTCACTAAGATTAAAGAACCACCTCTATCAGCAGTCTTTCTATTGTAACAACTGACAATTTTGTAATTATTTATGTTAAAAGACATCATATTTTCCTTCAACCAGTGTTCAGTAACACAAATAATATCAATGTCAGAATTTTTTAGAAATAATTCTAATACAAGTTCTTTGCCAGGAAGCCCCTGGATGTTTTGATGGGCAATATTTAACTGGGGCTTACATTTTGACATATTTAGTGGCTCTTGTATGCTAGAGATTTCCTCTATTGTCTTATGAACTAATTTAAATTACTTGGAACAGATTCCAATGTTGCATGCAAAGTATAATTAACAGGTGAATTCCCAATAGGGGTGCATGTTATATTAAAATAAGCTGATGTCAAGTTGAACTTAGTTAAACCAAATATAGCTGCGTCGCATATATTATAAGCTAACAATGTAGCTACTAATTTTCTATATTTATTAGACAGGTACAATGTATCCCGTGTCAGAGTAAAGTTATGAATAAAATTATTCATGTCGAAATATAAAATAGCATCACTGTGATGACATGTTAAATTAAATAAATGAATATTCATTCTATGCACAGATTTGTTCTGTAGTTCTGTCAAATTACAGGCATATGGAAAATTGCATAGTATAAATTTGCATTTCATCCTACTATGTAAGTCTAGAAGTGTTTCAACACTTTTATTAAAATCATTCCGACTAATGTTTGAATGATTTCCTACCATAATTACAATTGTGCTGTACTCATCATAGATACCGCGACTAATCATCTTCACTAGATCTACAAATGAACTATTTGGACAGCAAATGTTCGTTACTTTTTGGTTAAGCCGGTTATGTAATAGAGTCCCAAATCCTGCACCTACTTTGTCGGAGAACAACAGAGTTTTTCTCTGAGCACATATTTTGGTAGCTGGCGGTACACGAGTGGAGGTGAGTGGCGGGACACACGTATTGGAGTGCGGTTTGATGCACGTGGCGGCGGTTGGCGCGGCATTCGCGGCAGCGAGCGTCGCAACGTGCGCAACGGCGAACGGCGCGGCCGTCGGAGCAGCTTGCGGCATGACACACGCCTCAGCAGGGACAGCGAGCGGCGCGGTGCTCGCGCTGTTGAGCTGCGAGGTGTCTCCTCGTCGACGACAGCGACGCTGTTTTTTGGTTCGGGCAGCGGTGGACGCTGCAACACTCTCGTTGAGGGGGGTCGAGACCAAAGTTAGTGATGTGGGCTCGTCCTCCTTGCTGGTCTCATTCTCCTCATTCTCAATTAGAACGCCCACCAATTCCGCATTCTGGCGTTGTAGCTGTACTAACTCAGACGTCGCGGCTCTGAGTTCTGCTAACTCACTTTGCTCTTTGGCATAACATTGTAATGTATTTGCTAGCAGGTCATGTAGATGCTGGATTTCTACTCGGGCATGTTGAAGGTCCGACTGTAAACCTACATTTTTTCCCCGGAGCTCTTGCACATAACAATGGAGTCCCTGCAGTCCTGAAAGGACTGTATTCATAAGGCGCTGAAACGTACTTGGTGCATTTTTAAGGCCGAAGGGCATTCGAGTGAATTCGAAATGACCTGAGGTACCATTTGTGTTAATGACCGTAAAACCGGTCTTTTCAGCGTCTAAAGGATTCAGGGAAATTTGATGAAATCCTGAAACGAGATCTAAGGTACTGAAATATTTCGAATGGCCTAGTTGATCTAGGATATCTGTGATTAAGGGGATTGGAAAGACTTCGTTGACTGTGACGTCGTTGAGACGTCTGTAGTCTATGACAATACGCCATTTGCGTTTGCCGGAGGCATCCATCTTTTTGGGGACCACCCACACTGGTGCACTCCATGGAGAAATAGAAGATTTTATGATATTTTGTGCAAGAATTTTCTGGATTTGACTTTCTACTTCGGATTTGTGACATTCAGGGAATCGGTATGACTTCACGTTTATTGGTGGGTCATCCTTGGTATTTATTGAATGCTTAATAGCATTCCATTCCTTCCAGATAAAATATATCGGAATACTCGGAGCAACAATCCAAGAGAGCTTTTTTCTCTTCCTGGTTGAGATGTGAATATCGAATTTGACTGAGAACACGCTCTAAGCGTTGAGATGGGGATGAAGAGATGTTGTTCATAGGAATCGTCTCTGTAAAGATTTGAGAAGAGGTAGTATCATCGAAAGGAGTTAGTTTTACCTTGAAATCAGTTATGCGAACTGGTGATTCGGTGGTGTTTAGGATAGAGACATTGACCCTTCGATTTGGTTTCAGTTTTATGATGCAATTAGATACATACACACCGTCAGAAATATTGTGATCTAGGACGAGAGCTTCTCTGCGATGAGACAGCTCTTTGATGTCATTTGAGACATTGCATTCAATGACTTGCTCGGAGCGGGCTGGTAAGATATAAACAGGTGCATTGAATTCGATTTGGAGATTGTGACCTTTAAGAGATAAGATATTAGTGTTATAATCGACTATAGCAATGAAATGCTTAAGAAAATCATTTCCGATGATTCCGTCGTAAGCGAAATCGATGTCGTTGTCATTTATGGTGTGAAATTATTTGAGTGAAAGTGCGTTTTTGTGTATATGAAATTGTAAATTGATTGTGCCAAGAGTTTCGGTATAGGCATCCTTATCTTTGGATACGCCTTTGAGTTTGATGATTTCAGAGGAGAGTTGGGGCTTCTTTGTGAAGCATAAATGCTTTATTATACTGACACTTGCGCCGATGTCAACTAAAAAACAGATGGGTTTAGCATTGTGTATCGTATTGAGGTATGTATGAGGTAGAGACACATTTTTACTCATAGTAGAGTGGATTTGGATAGGAGTGTTGTTATTTGATTTAGTAGATAAAGTAGGACTCAGTTCATTCTGGCAGAATGCCGGCTGAGGTGCATTGCAGGATTTAGTATAAGATACAGCGGGACTCGCCTCTTTGGGTCGAGGTGTAAAAGATTCAGTGGGACTCGACCTTTTTAGTCGAGATGCATAAGATCTGTTAAAAGATACAGTGTGACTCGCCTCTTTGGGTCGAGATGTATAAGATTCAGTGTGACTCGCCTCGTTGGGTCGAGATGTAAAAGATTCAGTGTGACTCGCCTCGTTGGGTCGAGATGAATGAGATTTAGTAAGACTCAACATATTTAGTTGGGATGTATTAGATTTATGACACGACTTAGCACTCGATATAGGACAAGACTTGGTAGGTTTAGTAGTGCCGTCTTGAACTATCGACTTCGGTAGGCACTTATCCGAAATCGGTTTTAGTTAAACGCGTTAGTATTATTTACATAGTCATAATTTTGTGCATCAGTGTCACAAAAAGGTTCTGGACCCGCATTATCAGTGTCGCACAAATTTTCTGGTCGCGCATTATTGTCGGCATCGCAACAATGATGGAGGCGCGCATTATCAGCGGCAGAGTGACCGGTACCTGAGTCACGAGGATCGGATCGCGAGGTGCATTGACGATTGTTGTATTCGCGCTTACGGCATTCGTTTATCGTGTGACCCTTGTTTTTAAATAAGCGCATGATTTTATAGAATTATTTCTCACAGGGCAATTGGAGTTTTGAGAACCCGAAGGTTGAGGGACAGGAGATATTTGTTTTGGAGGCCGGGATTTATTCCGGAAGCACTCCGAATTAGAATGGCCCTGTTTGTTGCATATGGTACAAGATTTGAAAGGGAGCCTTTGGAAGGTTCTTTGTAGAGAGTCGACCTTTTCTTCGTCGCAGGCTAGAGAGATAGCATTGTTTAGTGAGGAGGGATTTCTGCATCTTAGTACAGTCGAGACGTTGGGGTGTAAGCCTAGAAGCTAAGATCAGAAGACTGCTAAACAGGGCGATGAACACCAGTGCTGATGAGGATTGGGACAACTATAAAGATGCCAAATCCAAGTACAAGAAACGACTACGGTTCAAAAGCAGCAACTCATGGAGGAAATTCTGCAGCGACATTGAAACCGTTGATCAAGCAAATCGGGTAAGGCAAATACTAGCTCAACAAGGCAACTCCAGGCTAGGGTCGCTTAAAAAACCCGATGGAACATATACCTCTTCCACCACAGAAACACACAGTCTCTTGTTGGAAACTCACTTTCCCGGAAGTAGAACTATTCAAGAGATTGTGTGGCCGGAAGAGGTTCACCATGAAGCTGTCGACCACTTAGACATAACTAATAATATTATCACTGCTGACAAGGTAAGATGGGCCATTAATAGCTTTAAACCTTTTAAATCAGCAGGACCAGATGGAATCTTCCCAGCACTTCTACAGTGGGGTGGGGAACCCGTCATCAATATAATGGTCCGAATCATGAAAGCATGTCTTAGATTCGGATACGTTCCCAAAAGGTGGAGAGTAGTAAACGTAATTTTCATACCGAAGCCAGGAAGGAGCGACTACACTAACGCTAAATCTTTCAGGCCGATTAGTCTCACCTCGTTCTTGCTTAAAACTCTCGAACGTTTGTGCGAGAGACACCTGAGAGATGGAGCGTTAAAACATATACCCTTACACAAGAATCAGCATGCATATAGTTTGGGTAAGTCTACTGAATCGGCTCTCCATGCAGTTGTATCCACAATTGAAGAGGCGATTCAAAACAAATGCATCTGTCTTGGAACTTTTATTGATATAGAAGGTGCCTTTGACAAGACGCAGTATAGCAGTATAAGTGCATCTCTAACAAGGCATGGGGTGTCAACAGCTGTAAACAACTGGGTCACAAACATGCTTAACAAACGTATCGTGCGTCTAGCTGGAGAGTCCCTATCGGCGGAGGTAGTACGGGGATGCCCGCAGGGAGGAGTGCTCTCCCCGCTTCTGTGGAATCTGGTCATTAACGACCTGATTACCAAGCTTAACGCTAATGGATACTACACCGTAGGATATGCCGACGATTTGGTAATCCTCATCACAGGTAAATTTGCGAGCACAGTGTGCAACCTTAAACAAACAGCTCTTCGCATCGTGGAGCGCTGGTGTTTAGAATATGACCTGGCGGTTAACCCAACAAAAACGGTAATGGTCATGTTCACTAACAATAGGGCTCTTGGTAGGTATACCCTACCTAAGCTCTTTGGAAAGGAACTCCAGCTAGCAACTGAGGTGAAGTACCTGGGCATAACCTTGGACAGCAAGCTCAACTGGAGTAGCCACATCGACAACAAACTAAAGAAGGCGAGTATTGCTTTCTGGCAGTGTCGGAGAATGGTGGGGAAAAAGTGGGGACTTTCTCCCAACATCATTCTTTGGCTGTACGTAACGGTGATCCGTCCTCTTGTCTGCTACGGAGCTGTGGTGTGGTGGACCAGGACCAAACTAACCACAATGGTAAGCAAACTCCAAAGCTTCCAAAGGCTGGCCTGCATGGCTATCACAGGTAGTATGAGAACTACTCCAACAGCAGCAATGGAGGCCATGCTGTGTCTTCCGCCACTCCAGCTATATATTAAGCAGGAGGCCGCGTCATTTGCGGTGAGACTCAACACCTTAGGACTTTGGAGGAAAAACAGGACCTCACACACCGCCATCCTAGGGGAAGTTTACAAAAAATTTCCCATCTCTATGGCTTGCAGTGACAGAATCCCTAAACAATTTGTTTTTGACAAAAAATACAATATACAGTTACATGAAGACCATCGGGTTGAGGGGCTCGACGTTAAAGAGCTCAGAATTTTTACCGATGGTTCAAAAACTGAAGCAGGCACTGGTTCAGGCACCTTCTCGGAGGACCTAAACATCAAGATGGCCATTCCACTGGGTGCCCATAATACTGTCTTTCAAGCTGAATGCATGGGCATCATCTCGGCCGCTAATGCCATAGCATCGAGAAAGGTAAGAGATTCCTCCATTCGAATCCTCTCGGATAGCATGGCCGTCCTACAAGCCCTAAATAGCAACACTATTAACTCAGGGCTAATCTACGAGTGTCACAAACGACTAATGGAGGTATGTCAACACAACCGCGTAATCCTTCAATGGATAAAAGGACACAGCGGATCAAGAGGTAACGATGCAGCGGATGAGCTGGCGCGTAAAGGATCTAGCTTGACAGCGTATGGTCCCGAACCTATCATCCCTCTTCCCTTCAAGATGGTACGCTCATTTCTGAGAGAGTCGACCAGGAATGATCATGCCACTCTTTGTACAAACCATGAGGAGTGCAGGCAGGCTAAGCTGGCCTTGCCGTCCCCTAGCGCTAGGCTGACTAAGACCTTGCTTCGACTTAGCAGGCCGCGCATGCGACTGGTAACTGCAGCACTTACTGGCCATGGTTTCTTTAACAAACATCTATATGTCCTAGGTGTTACCGACAGCCCCCTTTGCAGAGCCTGCTTGGAGGCAGAAGAAACGGCTGCTCACGTCCTCATGGAGTGCACAGGAGTAGCGGACTACAGGGCTAAACACCTCGGTCAATCGAGGGACCTTCCAGGGATAGTCGGTAACGTAAAGGGCCTACTGGCGTTCCTGGAGGAGTTGGGTTGGCTCGAATGATTCGCATTCCCACCCACACGCAAAATAGGCGCTTTCGTCGTCGAGTTGCGGAAACCAGCCCGTCTTACAATTGACACAATTGACAAGCCTAGAATAAATGCATTTAACGCGAGATCCTCCATTGCAGATATTCTACCGAGTAGTTGGTTCCGGTCAGCACAGGTCGTTACTATGTCCGGCTGAATCTTTGTCAGACATGACAAGACCGAACTGGGTGACAGTTTCACTTGAGAGTTGTCTGCTGTTTTGCAGTTCAATGAGGAGATGGGACAGGTGTTTCTTAACACCGAATAAATGTCTTAGAAAGCGCCTTAGCTCATCCCAAGTACTAAAATCTTTGAGGCTGCATGCTGTGGCAGCTTTTCCCTGCAGTTGGGAAAGAATGAATTTACACAGAATTGGCCTTTGATCCGGAATGCACATATCCACTGCATTTTGGCAGCTAGTCAGGAAGACGGGGAGAGATCCTCTATCACCATTATATGGTTTCACGAATTTACTTAAAAACATTAGATCTATTTTATCCTGTTTTTCTTCTGACTTTTTTACTTCAGTAGACATTTTGAAATAGTGATTTAGACGTTGGGGTTTAAGGAGCAAAGATTGAGATATAGAAAAACAATAGCACTGAATAGACAATACAAACAGAAATAAAATGACTTACAATATCAGATGAGTCGACATAGTAGAGTAGTTCGCCTTAAGATTAGTTTTAGAGTTTTAGCTATAGTTTTTAATTCCAAGAATCGCTTGGAGTAGTGTTTCACGGTTTACGCGAATATGAGACGGAGGTTAGAAGACTTTATGTTTTATAGTTTGATTTTTACACTTCACTTTTATTTTAGGTATTCACTGCACTTGTTTTTAGATTTTACTCGTTGATTTTGAAGATGTGAGGACCCGAAAACTGCCTTCCTCAGACAGATGCTGGAAATAGAGTAGGTGAAGCGGAGTTGAGACCGGTGATGCATGCGGGCTCACGCAAAATAGCGGAGGCTTACCGTCGACCCAGGGAAATTGGCTGCTAGGCTGGTTGCGCTGGCGTGATGCGGGCTCAACCACGAGGGGGTTGAGGCTTAACGTCGACCACAAGGGCTGGAGTGAGCAGCGCGGGCTAAACCACGAGGGGGTCAAGGCTTACCGTCGGCCACAACACTGAACACTTTTCGCGAACGGGTGACCAGAGGGGTGCGAGATGCCAGGGTTAATCAGAAACCTCTTACAGCATCCCACTTCTGACACCAAAACTGTTAAGCGGCCCGTCCTAAGTGTCTTTTTAAAAAAAGATTTTAATTTATAAAATTTTAAATAACTTAACTCACTCTGAAGTAATCTTCACAAAGAAAAATATCACGCACAACCTAAGAGGTGGCAATAAGATACAATTAATAGCACCGAGAACAAACTACGGCAAAACTAGTATATTGTTTGAGGGAGCGCATATGTTTAACAAACTACCGCAAAACATCACAAATGCAGAATCACTTCCTGGATTTAAATCACTTTTAAAAAAGCATATTTTGTCTAGTATAGTCGATTTTGTTTAAAAGTCATAGTCACGTAAAAAAAGAAAGAAATTATAATATAATAATAACTCGCATAAGTGTGTTATATATATTTACAAACATTATTTTAATGTATAGATTAATGTTTCTCTATAAGTGAACTACATTATTGTTCTTTTGAGAAATAAAATTCTAAAACCTAAAAAAAAAAGTATTAAATTACAATGCAAGATAATGCAAACATGTAACGTTGTAAGTTACCGTGTCTTCACTCTATCATTAACTGGTCTTATTTTGAATTTAAGTAGTAATTCTCTTAATAAAACTGCCAAATGAGGCTGGTAATCACAGTATTAATTTTCACGCGCTGTACTAGCAGCATTCCACTGTTGACAGCTCGCTCGCTCTGCTGTGATTGGCCCGTTTTAAACTGACCAGCCGTGACCGCAACTTGACTTTGCGGCGCCGGCGTCATTCCGAAAACTCACTCGGCACTGTGCGCACGTCCGTCCTGCTGGCGCTCTGTAACGGTCCCTTTTTACCGTACGCCGACGAGCGACTCTAAGCAGTGGTTGCTTGCGCTTAATCATAACGTACTGCTAGTAGTTACGTTTTAGTTTTGTCTGTGCTTCATATTAACCCCGATTGAGGTGAGTGGTGAAAGATACTGTTTTAAAATCATCTTACCGTTAGGTACTTTCGGGCTTACTCATTTGTGTCCAGAATCATCTCATTTCATTTATTGCTTGTTGCGTTTTATTCCTTTTAGACTCGCTAATTATTATTTCGCGATATTCACATCGCATTGTAACGCAAATTGCTACCCGCTTTTAGACACGCGTTAGTGTGTCTTGGCTTCTTATAGAATGTCTGGAAAATATGTTCAGCTTACTAAATTATACTAGCTACCTTTTTGTGTGGAAATTGTTGATTGTTACCGGCAGATTTCATATTTGGGCATTTCATAAAATGTCCGGATTGTTTGCATAATGTCCCAAGTGGGGTCTGCCGATAAACAAATAAATATCCTTTTTTCATATATAGAAATAATTAATGTTACCGGCAGATTGCACATTTGGACATTTTGTAGAATGTCCGATTATTTGTAAAATGTCCCAAGTGGGGTCTGCCGATAACAAATATGAATGCTTGCTTGTTTTTATTCCTAGCACTGTATTTTACTTTGTATATGTAACTCCGTTCTGATTGTTACCACCACGACAACACTATTCTTTTCTTGGCGGGTGGAGCATTCGGACGGAGTGCAGTAACAGATGTTAAAGGAGGAACGGTTTCGAATTCCAGTTCGGGGTTCCTGGCACCTCTTCGGGATCACCTCGCTACCCTACGGTTTCCCGGTTCCTGACACCGCTTCGGGCTAACCTGCTTCCCTGCTCCGGCTGCATTCGGACCGTTACTTCTCCGACGTCAGCGGCACTCCGACTACGGCAAAACCCGCAGGGAAGATTCGTTGCTGCGTAACCAGGGTCAGACTACATTTGGAGAACCCACGTTAAATAAAATTTCTTGTTGGCTACCTATTTGGAATCTTTTTATTCCTCTCCAAGTAGGGACGTCACAGTGGCGCCCAACGTGGTTAGTCTGGCCTTGCTTACGCTGTAAGTAGTTAGTTGTTTGTGTGTGCGTGTTTTTGTAAACGTTTACCTGTGTTGTAATTTTGGTTTTGCTTAGCAACTTCTGTGTACGTGGTTATTATTCAAACTTTTAAATTGTAGTGTTTTTTTCAAATTCCTACGTTGGTTTTAATTTCTCGTTCTCTTATAAAAAAAATTAACCACCTACCCACTAGTTGCAATATTTTTATTTGCAGTTTTAACATATATATTTTTTTCTACATCGTCATTCACTTCATTCATACCGTCAAAACCTAACGTACATAAATCATTTTGTAACAGAACGGAGACTAATTAGTAGCGTCATTTTCAATTCCTTGATTTCTCTTCCTGTGCTGTCCCGGGAAATCAAAAAAGAATACGGCAGTTGCATTTCCTCCTGTGCATGTCGTAAGAGGCGACTAAAGGAATCAGTACACTTTCACTACTCATCTCTTTGGTATTTATTATTTGAGCTGCATCATGTCTTTTCAAATTAAGTTTCTCTCTCTAAACAAAGCAGAACTGGAGTACGAAGTTGCCATCAGAGGTGAAAACCCAGGCACTACCGTAGAAATTTTACGTAAACAAATAACTAAACTTGTGACAGAATACCCGTCAGAGGACGTTCTGTTATCTCACCTTGAACCTAAGGACGACTTACTTGCAGTCGTCAAAATCTTGGACAAAGTGCAATCTACTCTTGACGGACCTGCACCAGATAGATCCTCTCTTCTTAGGACACAAAATCTGATGCACCATGTCTATCACAGATTAAGTCGGGTACCTACGGATGAAAAGTTCGAAACGGGCCATGATCAACTGTCGGAGATTTACCGAAAATATTATTCGAAGATCCTAGCTCTCTTATCACAAGCAAAGGATCCCCTTTCAATATCTTCCTCGTCTAATACTGCGTGTAGGGAATCAACGCCATCTGTTAGTGGCGCGAGCGTGATTTCTGTAACTTGCGAGCGTAGCAATACTTCCGAACTTAGCAAATTGAAGTACGACGGGAAATCATGTGTTCGGGCTTTTATCGAAAGGGTTTCGGAACTGTGCCAGGCCAGAAATATTTCGGACTCCAAACTTCTGTCCTATGCAACGGAAATTTTCACCGATCAAGCATTGCACTGGTTCCGAAGTATAAGAGATAGCGTTAACAACTGGTCGGATCTCAAATCTCTGTTGTTAGAGGATTTCAGCCAAACTGACTATGATTATCGTCTACTTTCTGAAATTAGGGCTCGCACTCAGGGCGAATCAGAAACGATAACCATTTATCTTTCCATAATGGCAGGAATGTTTTCGCGCTTATCGAAACAATTATCCGAAGAGGACAAATTAGAGATACTATTGCACAATATCCGGCCATGTTATGCGAGTACGTTGGCCTCGGCAACTCAGATTGTGGATATTGGGGTATTGAGAACGTTGTGCAAAAATTACGAAAATATACAAACCCGTATGTCACACTTTCGCGAGCCACCAACGATTACCACACACACACTAGCACCCGAATTTGCTTACAAGCCATGTAAGACGAAATCTGACAACCATGTCTCTGCGATCGCTCCTGCAACAACTGTAAAGTCAAATAACTTTTGTCTAAGATGCCGCTCTAACACTCACCATCTTCGTCAGTGTAAGGTTAGTCGTGACGTCATCGTCTGTTTTGGTTGCGGTAATAAAGGTGTAAAGAAACCTGAATGCCCTAAATGTACTCCTACCGTTCAAAAAAAACTAATTAGCCAGAATTGGGACGGTTCTAAGGGTCATTTCGATAGAGTAGATTTTGAAAAATGGCTACAAACCCTTAGAAACTTCTTCTCTAGTTTCAGAGTCGCCTCAATTCTGGATAGTAAACCAACAAAGGACAGTAGACCCTATATTTCCGTTAGAATCGGGGACATCCCTGCTTCTGGTCTACTCGATTCTGGATCTGCTGTCACTATTCTCGGCAATGATTCTCATAAATTATTGTCGGACCATGGTCTAAAAGTATTTACCGATGATTGTATCTCCGTGACTGCTGCTGGAGGCCAGTCCCTTCAAAGTATTGGCTACATCAATCTTCCCATTCACTTTGAAGAACAATTCCACATTATTAAGGGTTACGTGTTACCAAATGTGGACAGCCCACTTATCCTAGGCATTGACTTTTGGCGGATTTTCAATATTTGTCCCAAATACTTAGGTAGCATCACCTTGTCCAACTCTTCTTTGGCAGAAATAAGTATCGACAAAAATGAGACTTTTATACAGTCTTACGATAATCTCTCTGATTCACAAAAGTCCACAGCCGATTCAATTGTCAGTCAATTCCAGGAAATCTCCACTGACAGTATGGGCCTTGGTAGAACTAGTCTTATAACTCACCATATCGATACTGGTGACTCTCAACCTATAAGACAACGTTACTATCGAATGTCACCTGAGAAGCAGCGAATTTTGGTAGAGCAAGTCGACGAAATGCTAGCGTTAGATGTAGTTGAACCTTGCGAGAGCGCTTGGTCGTCCCCTGTCCTCATTGTCTATAAAAAGAATGGACAACCTCGCTTTTGCCTCGACAGCCGTAAACTGAATTCGGTCACAAAAAAGGACGCATATAACCTACCCTATATAACTGAAATATTAGACAACCTACGCGATGCAAAATTCTTATCTAGCGTAGATTTGTCGAAAGCGTTCTGGCAAATTCCAATAGCTCCAGAAGATCAAGACAAAACTGCATTCTATGTTCCAGGCAGAGGAACTCTCCGTTTTAAGACCACTGCTTTCGGTCTCACCAATGCCCCTGCCACTCAACAAAGGCTTGTCGATCTTCTGTTCGGGAATTTTGATCTAAAGGCGTTCGCATATTTAGATGATATTATTATCATCAGCAGCAGCTTTGAGGAACACGTGTCCTTACTACTAGGCGTGCTGCATAAATTAAAACAAGCGAACTTATCCATCAACCTTGAAAAATGCAAGTTCTTCAGAAATGAGTTGAAGTACTTGGGTTATGTTGTGGATGCGCATGGCCTTCGCACTGATCCTGAAAAAGTCGAGGCTATCCTTAATTTCCCAACACCCACAAAAAAAAAAGATCTTAAACGCTTCCTTGGAACAGCCACGTGGTACCGCCGTTTCGTCCCCAACTTTAGCACTATTGCCGGACCACTCAACCAGCTGACTTCAAGTAAGAAGAACGCACCCAAGTTTCAGTGGACAACTGAAGCTGATGATGCTTTTAATAAGCTAAAAGAGTGTCTTGTATCAGCCCCGGTTCTCTCTTGTCCCAATTACGATTTACCGTTCGAAGTACACACTGATGCGAGCAATTTTGGGATTGGTGCCATGCTCACACAAACGATTGATGGTAAAGAACATCCGATTGCATACATGAGTAGGGCGTTGTCGGGATCTGAGAAGAACTACAGTATAACCGAGAGGGAGACGCTAGCAGTTTTAACCGCTCTAGAACACTGGCGGTGTTACTTGGAAAACGGAAAAACCTTTACCGTTTACACCGACCACTCCGCGCTCAAATGGTTCTTGTCACTGGACAACCCTACCGGAAGACTAGCACGCTGGTGTGTGAGGTTGTCTGCCTTTAATTTCGAACTTAAACATCGTCGTGGGGTCGATAATGTCATTCCAGATGCACTATCTCGTGCCTTCCCATGTGCTTCTATCAGTACGGTCAACTCTAATTTGACTACTACTGACACATGGTACAAAAACATTTATAACGGTTGTTTAGAAAAGCCGAACCTCTTTCCTAACTACTTGATCGAAGGTGGTGCTCTCTATCGCCACTCCAAAAATAAGTGCGAAATGATTTCGGAGTTTTCCTGGAAGGAAGTGGTGCCGAAAGAATTGCGTGACAGCGTCATAGAGGAGAATCATGCTGACCCTACTGCTGCTCACTTGGGTATTTTCAAGACCTATCGACGCTTACTTCTTCGATACTACTGGCCGGGCATGCACCAAGACGTCGTACGTTTTGTTGGTTCTTGTTCAAAATGTCTCACTTACAAACCACAAAACCATCCGACGCTGGGTACGATGGGTCGACCTAAACAATGCTCACGGCCGTTTCAAATGATATCCATTGATTTCATAGGTCCACTTCCGGTCAGTCGAAAGCAGAATAGTTATATTTTGGTCGTAACATGTTGCTTCTCAAAATATTGCCTTATTTTTCCCATGCGACGCGCTACTTCGGAAGCTGTCGTCAAGGCTCTGGAGGACTCTGTGTTTCTGGTCCACGGAATCCCACAGACAATATTCCTTGACAATGGTACCCAGTTTATTAGCTCGGTAACAAATACCCTCTTTAAGAAATACAAGATACCTAACGTATTCTTCTCTCCGAGATATACTCCGCAAGTAAACACTGTCGAGCGCTATAACAAAACAATAGTTACATGTATTTCCACCTACGTGGACAATGACCACAGAACCTGGGACACTAATATTCCCAAAATACAGTATGCCATTAACAACTCCGTCAATGAAGCAACTGGCTACACTCCATCGTTCCTCGTGTACGGACGAGAAACGGTTACTTGTGGTTCTCATTATACAGATAACGATCTGGGTGAGGAACTACTATTTCTGCCACGCGACATTTACGCTGAAAATCTGGGTCACCTGTCAAAATATTTTGATAAGGTACAGGCATCTCTTTGGCACGCACATAAAAAAAATACGGCGCACTATAATCTTAGGCGGAAAGAGGCAGAATTCAGCGTAGGCGACATTGTCCTAAAACGTGCTTATGTCTTGAGTGATAAAGACAAGTACTTTAGTAAAAAGTTAGCGCCCAAATATACCAAATGTCGCGTCTCCGCTAAGAAATCACCCTTGGTATACATTTTAGAGGATATGACGGGAAAGGACTTAGGCACCTGGCATGTTAAGGATCTAAAACTAGTTAAGAATATTTAGAATTAGGTTTTGGATTTTCATTACGTATGAAAACCCTTTACTGGGCGAGGGGGTATTGTAACGTTGTAAGTTACCGTGTCTTCACTCTATCATTAACTGGTCTTATTTTGAATTTAAGTAGTAATTCTCTTAATAAAACTGCCAAATGAGGCTGGTAATCACAGTATTAATTTTCACGCGCTGTACTAGCAGCATTCCACTGTTGACAGCTCGCTCGCTCTGCTGTGATTGGCCCGTTTTAAACTGACCAGCCGTGACCGCAACTTGACTTTGCGGCGCCGGCGTCATTCCGAAAACTCACTCGGCACTGTGCGCACGTCCGTCCTGCTGGCGCTCTGTAACGGTCCCTTTTTACCGTACGCCGACGAGCGACTCTAAGCAGTGGTTGCTTGCGCTTAATCATAACGTACTGCTAGTAGTTACGTTTTAGTTTTGTCTGTGCTTCATATTAACCCCGATTGAGGTGAGTGGTGAAAGATACTGTTTTAAAATCATCTTACCGTTAGGTACTTTCGGGCTTACTCATTTGTGTCCAGAATCATCTCATTTCATTTATTGCTTGTTGCGTTTTATTCCTTTTAGACTCGCTAATTATTATTTCGCGATATTCACATCGCATTGTAACGCAAATTGCTACCCGCTTTTAGACACGCGTTAGTGTGTCTTGGCTTCTTATAGAATGTCTGGAAAATATGTTCAGCTTACTAAATTATACTAGCTACCTTTTTGTGTGGAAATTGTTGATTGTTACCGGCAGATTTCATATTTGGGCATTTCATAAAATGTCCGGATTGTTTGCATAATGTCCCAAGTGGGGTCTGCCGATAAACAAATAAATATCCTTTTTTCATATATAGAAATAATTAATGTTACCGGCAGATTGCACATTTGGACATTTTGTAGAATGTCCGATTATTTGTAAAATGTCCCAAGTGGGGTCTGCCGATAACAAATATGAATGCTTGCTTGTTTTTATTCCTAGCACTGTATTTTACTTTGTATATGTAACTCCGTTCTGATTGTTACCACCACGACAACACTATTCTTTTCTTGGCGGGTGGAGCATTCGGACGGAGTGCAGTAACAGATGTTAAAGGAGGAACGGTTTCGAATTCCAGTTCGGGGTTCCTGGCACCTCTTCGGGATCACCTCGCTACCCTACGGTTTCCCGGTTCCTGACACCGCTTCGGGCTAACCTGCTTCCCTGCTCCGGCTGCATTCGGACCGTTACTTCTCCGACGTCAGCGGCACTCCGACTACGGCAAAACCCGCAGGGAAGATTCGTTGCTGCGTAACCAGGGTCAGACTACATTTGGAGAACCCACGTTAAATAAAATTTCTTGTTGGCTACCTATTTGGAATCTTTTTATTCCTCTCCAAGTAGGGACGTCACAAACATTGTTTTCTGTAAAAATAAAAAAGGAACGAATAATGTATTGCTGAATGGTTATACATATACGAAAAACAAGTCAAATAATGACGGGTCCTTGCTCTGGCGGTGTGCTAACAGGAAAGTTTGCAGTGCTTCATTGAAAGTGAGCAGTGAGAACTTGGTTTTAAAAGTAAGTGACCATGATTGCAGACAAAATTATGCCAAGAACAAAATGTCAATAATTATTGACAAATGTAAGCAGGCGGTGTGTCAAACGTTTGGATCTGTACCAGAAATAATTGAAGATGTGATATTAAACGAACCAGAGTCTGACGAAAATATAAACACGGCCGCTCTATTTAGGTCAAAAAAGGATTCTCTATATCGTACCAGGAACAAGTTTTTAGAAGTCAAGAAAAGTAATGGTACTCTAAGCGAAGTACAGGTGCCTAATATTATTGCAAAGAATTTTCTTGTCTGCAATGACGATTATAATAATAAGAAAATATTGATATTTTCAAGTCCATTGGCACAAAAAACATTGAAAACGTTGGAAAACGGCAACGCACAATTTTATGGTGATGGAACATTCAAAACTGTGCCGTTGTTTTTTCAACTGTACACCATTCATATAAATTTGAACTCAGGAAACAATGATACTGTGAATATAGTGCCAGTTATATATTGTTTGTTGAAGGACAAGACCCAAGACATGTACATAAGGCTTTTTCAATTAATTAAAAACGAACTGCAGATAGATTTTAAAAAATTTAAATGTGATTACGAAGTGGCATAAATACAGGCCTTAAAGGCTGTATTTCCGGGCATAGACATTACCGAATGTTATTATCACTATTCAAAAGCGGTCTGGAAAAAAGCAGAGAAGTTTGGTGTTTTAACCACTACCGCAGGAAATACAATTACTGAACTTTGTGCCCACCTGCCACTTGTACCCACAAACTATATTCCGGAAGTTTGGCAAAACATTCAAGTGTTACCGGAAATCATGACTAGGTTTGTAAGTTACATGGAAAACCAGTGGATGGGCCAACTTCACGACATTATAAGCTGTGCACACGAAATCCACAGAACAAATAACAGTTTGGAGGGATGGCACAGGCGTTTAAATAATCGCATGAAGGGCAAGCCGTCATTCATAAACTTTATATTCAAATTGAAAAAGGAGTCGCAGTGGCAGAGCTTGAAGTTGAAGCAATATCTATTTGAAGGTAATCCCAGAAGAAGGATTGATATTTGTTTTAATTCTAAACACAAAAAAGAGCTCCAAAAGTTGCAAGAGGGTGACATTTCCGCTTTGTATTTCTTGAAAAGCATGATTAAAACTAAGAAAGAACTCATGAGTCAATATAATGACTAAATTTACAAAGTCGATATAAATAAATAAGTGCTCTTTCATTTTGTAAGAATAATGAAGTAATGTATTTTATTTTTTAATATTGTTATGTCGTAGTAAGATAATTATTTAATTTTAATGTGTGTCAGTAATAAATACACTTGACTTATGTTGTATTTTTTTATTTTTTCCACTTATGTTACTCGTAACTGCCGCTTAGGTCAGATTAGGCAATATAGGCTGACTTTACTTGTAAACCAATTTTGGCGAAAAGCTGACCTGACTGGACTCCAATATACATAGATAGAAAGCTGACGGTTAAACTCCATTATATCTAAAATTCATTCATTCCGATCTTTTCTTCCACCGGAATCCCTGAGGAGAAGGGAAGCGGACAAGGAATGAAAATAAGAGTAAAAATACAAGTATTTTAAATTAAATATTTATTGCCATTTCGTACCACTCCTAACTACTGAGAGATACACGTAATAGCAAAATGTAATAAATTCAGTCCTTATTATTAAATTAAGTCAGTTAATTAATTAATCCAGTATTAAATTAAGTCTAATATATCTCGCACGTGGTGTAATTGAAAATCTTGAAATAGAAGGCCTTCTCTTAGTTTGTTCCAGTCGTTTATAATTAAAATAAAATAAACTGACCTAAGTGGCAGTTGACATAAGTGGAATAAGTCTACTGTTTTTGCTTATTTTTTGTAGTAAAAATAGTTTATTTCCCATACTAACGAGAAAATCACAAAAATATTATCGTTATTTTACCTAAAAAACACACCTACCTCGCCCATAGACTAAAGCTTAATAAACCTACCTCGCCCTTGTGCTAATACGCACTAAACCTAATATCATAATTCGCCTACTCCATCTATGAACTAAAACTTCATAAACCTAACTGGCTCTTGAACTAATACGCGTTAAGCCTAAACCTAAAACTTAACACACCTACCTCGCCCATAGACGAAAGCTTAATAAACCTACCTCGCCCTTGTACTAATACGCACTAAACCTAATATCAATCCGCCTACTTCGTCCATGAAATAAAACTTGATAAACCAACCTGGCTTTTGAACTAATACGCATTAAGTCTAAATCTAGGTTCGTCTACTTCGCTCATGAACTAGTCCGTAATGGGTCGAAATACAATATGCCGATCTCTTAACACGTCTAGGCATAACGCGACACAGGCAGACTGCGTTTTAGGTACAGAGAGACTAAAGGGTCCCGCCACTCACCTCCACTCGTGTACCGCCAGCTACCAAAATATGTGCTCAGAGAAAAACTCTGTTGTTCTCCGACAAAGTAGGTGCAGGATTTGGGCCTCTATTACATTACCGGCTAAACCAAAAAGTAATGAAAATGTGCTGTCCAAATAGTTAATTTGTAGATCTTGTGAAGATAATTTGTCGCGGTATCTATGATGAGTACAGCCCTATTGTAATTATGGTAGGAAATCATTCCAACATTAGTCGGAATGATTTGAATAAAAGTGTTGAAACACTTCTAGACTTACATAGTAGGATGAAATGCAAATTTATACGCAGGTGACCCGGTTCTGGCCACTGACCCACCTTTGGCCACATTCAACTTTGAACTTTCGTAGACAAGCCACAGATAATGAAACAATTATTTTGTCTATGGCAGTTGAATTCATATGTATTGGCAACACTGTCACAGTTTCTAGCTATCACTTGTCAAACGTCGTTTAAGTGACAGCAGCCATTTTTCAACACATCTCAGTAATTTTCTAATTTGTTAAGGAAAAAGTTAAGCACAGGAGGTGAGTAATCAGTTTCCATTTTTGTAATCCCCGTATAAAATACCAATGTTTTTCATTAGAGTACATCTAAAAGGCATTGTTTACATATTGCATCTCTTATTTTAGAGACATTGAGGTTAAAACTTGCGTTACATGGGTGGCCACAACTGGTGTACACACTTTAGTGATTTCTCCAGTTTTGGCCACATAGTGGCCAAAGATGGCACACGTACAAAATCCAGTTTTGGCCACTTCGAAATAACTAAAAAAGTAAATCGATGTTTAATTGTTGTTTTGTGTGTTATTGCTTTAGGAAATTATTGTTTTAGGGAATATAAATATTAAAATAAAAGTTGGTTAAATATCGTTATTTGTTCACAGTTTGGCAATAAAGTCTGAAAAATCGGGAACATTTGATCGAGTGAAAAAAAATTATTTCAGTACTCGCCACACAAAGTAGGACTGGCATTAGAAGCTATAAGAAATGGCATGAAAGTTGCAACTGCCAGTAAAAACTTCAAGGTGCCGCGAACAACTTTGCACCATAAACTTTCTGGCGATGCACCCGAAACATCTGGGCATGTAGGTCCTCAGGCAGTTCTTGGCAAAGACATTGAAAATGTTGCCACTGAAACTGGTTGCCTGGATCAAACCCAGCTCTCGCGCTGGATTTCCGATCAACTAAGGTGGCCTTTTGGACTCTGTCAAGAAAATTGTGATAAAAGGAAATCTAAAGACACCATTTATAAATAACCGGCCTTCAAGATCATGGTTTGACGCATTCATGGCTAGGCATCCTGATCTAAGCCAAAAACATGCTGTTACATCCACGCCTGAACCGAAAGGGTGGAATCTCTGAAGGGTTGTTTTACAATGGAATGTCACGAAGTAGTACTGACCTTGACGCCGTCGACTGGTATGCGAAAGTTCAGATTCGAGGCAGGAGCACGGGATGAGGAACACAAGGGTGGGGGGTGTTGGGAGTCGAATCTTACTCGTGTCGTAGCCCGCTGCTGGTGCTGTCTTGATGCTGCCGACTACAAGGGTCGCTATCAGAACGCGAGGAATTGGTGACCGAATCACTTCAAATTTTCACAGCACGAAGTACTCACTACTATGACGTGAAATCAACTTATTTCTTGTAGATTATTACGAGATTAACATTGAAATACCATTCGGCCAAGGCCCCGATGCCTGACGCCGAAAATTTTACCACGCGCCAAGTGCAATTTTTTTCTATGCAAAATGACAGCTAGCTAGTGATGTTCCGTTCACTCGCGGTCGATCCGCGCAACAAAAAACCGAGGTGCATTCCGAAGCATAAATATTAAACAGTCACCCGCCCGGACAGGCCCGAACCTGTCCCTAATCAATAGGAAGGCGAGAAAGTGTTGCGACCGCTCTCTTGAGGACCGAGTCCCCCACCTTGACTTCTGCTGATCGAGGTGTGCCATCCCGACCCGTGTACAAATTGACGATCCGTCCTCGTCTCCATATCAATGATGGCAGGTTCACATCCTTAATCAGCACCAAATCACCGACTTGAGGGGGGCTCGTCCGGTCAGTCTACTTAAGGCGCTGCTGCAAGATGTGCAAGTACTCAAGGACCACCGTTTCCAAAAATCTTGAGCCATCTGCTGCAACATCTGCCACCTAGTCAACCGACTTAACTTAACATCACCGAATGGGTATTCTGGCAGGGCGTTAAGGGGCTGACCTATCAGGAAGTGACCCGGCGTCAATGCTTCCAAATCATTTGGATCCGAACTGAGCGGGCACAACTGACGCGAGTTCAGTGTCATTTCAATTTTACAGAACAGCGTCGCAAGCTCTTCAAAGCTTAGAGAGGTCTCACTGATGATCCTCGTCAGGTGCGACTTAGCCGATTTAACCGCAGCCTCAAAAATTCCTCCCCGATGAGGACATCCCGGCGGACTGAAAACCCATTTAATCCCTCGTCGGGAACAAGCCATACCGATGGCGTCCTGGTTACCGTTCAGATATTGAGTGACCTCCTGCAGATATCGCCTGGCTCCGACAAAATTTGTGCCGTTGTCCGAACGGATTAATGTCGGGAGGCCCCTTCGTGAGACGAACCGATCCAGACATGCGATAAATGCCTCTGTAGTTAGGTCACTGACCACCTCCAAGTGGACTGCCTTCGTGGCCAAGCACACGAAGACGCACAGGTATGCCTTCACTAATCTGGCGTTCCGTAGCTGTGAAGACTTGACCATGAATGGTCCCGCGAAATCCGTTCCGACACCCGCAAAGGGCCGGATTTCGTTAACCCTATCCGAGGGCAAATCGCCCATCTGGGGCTGCATCGTAGCCGCCTTGACCCGATAACAAGGCAGGCACCGAAATACGACGCTACGCACTAAGCGTCTTCCCGATAGAATCCAGAACTCGCGCTGGAGAAACGCCATCAAGGCGTGGCATCCGACATGCCCATTCCGAATGTGTCGATCTAGTATCAACAGTTAGACCAACTTCCCTTTCCTAGGGAGTAACATCGGGTGGCGAGCCGCATAAGCCAGGTTGGCATTCCGCAGCCAACCTCCTACCCTCAGCAATCCTTGAGGGTCAATAAACGGGTGGAGCCGAGCCACAGCTCCCTTCAGTTGGACGCGTCCGCGTCTCAGAATGTCCAGTTCGGACTTAAAGTGCACCGTCTGCACGTTTCGTACCAATGCGAACAACGCATGGTTCCATTCCCGTGGTGTCAGGACCTGTGTCCGCACTCGTTGCGCCTCAGAATTGCGACAATTCCGCGCAAATCGGAAGATCCAGGCGGTCACATTGACCAGCTTGTCGAGCGAGCTGTACCGTTCCAGCAGGCTGAACTCCTCTTCCGGCTCTGGTTGCGTCGTACAGACACCGACTGTCAAGGCGCCGTTCGCCGAGGTAACGCGTGGACTCATTGGCCAATCCGATTCGGCTTGAGTCAACCATTTTGGACCCCACCACAAGGGATGTCCAACTAACTCCGGAGCGTGACACCCACGAGACGCACAGTCTGCTGGGTTCATTTCCCCTGGAACATGTCTCCAGATTAAGGGAACCTCCGAATTCAAAATCTGCGAAACCCGATTCGCCACAAAAATCTCCAGCTTGTGAACTGAAGCCTTCAGCCAGCATAACACGATCTGGCTGTCCGTCCAAGCGTAGACCGTATCTTCTAACGCTATTAACCCACGAAGAACCGTCATCGTGTGGTTGACCAGACGAGTCAGGAGAGCCGCTCCTGAAAGCTCTAACTTGGGAATGGTCAGGCGAGTGCGCAACGGCGCAACCTTGCTCTTGGCCATGACCAACCGCACATCAACCTCCCCCGAGGAGTCGACCGTACGCAGATACACCGCAGCTCCGTAGCCCTTCTCCGAGGCATCGCAAAACCCATGCAGGATGGCGGTGTATCGTTTGGTAGGGACCAACCTCCTTGGCAGTGAAATCCGATTGATGCCAGGGAGGGTCGAAAAGAATGATTCCCACTCTGAGCTCAATGACCCGCCGATCGGGTCTTCCCATTTCAGCTCAGCAGACCACAATTGCTGCATAAAACACTTGAGCTGAAATGTTACCGGGGTGATCCACCCGTTTGGATCAAATGTCCTAGCCACCGTTGAAAGGACGTTCCGTTTGGTCCAGACCTTCGGAGAGTCCAACTCGACCCGATACGAAAACATTTCTGACACCAGCTGGTACTGGACGCCTAATACCGACAACATATTCGGATTTTCCAGATTTTTGAAAATGTGGGGATCCTGCTGGTAGTCATCCGGAAGACCAGACAGTAACTCTGGAGAGTTCGACATCCATTTCCGGAGCTCGTAACCTCCACCCCGTAAGAGCTCAACTAGCTCGTCCCGTCGAGCGAGCGCCTCCTCTACGGAATCTGCACCGGTACAGATATCGTCCACGTAGAGATCCTGCTCCAGGATCGCTGCTCCTCTAGGGAAATTTAACCGTTCTCGATCCGCTAACTCCCGCAGAGTGCGAATCGCCAAATAAGGACTAGACCGTAGCCCGTACGTGTTGGTGTTCAGCTCGTACACCTTGATGGGCTGATCTGGGCTCTCTCGCCACAGTATCAGCTGATACCGTCTATCGTCAGGGTGAATGACCGTCTGCCTAAACATCATCCGGATGTCAGCTACAAACACAACATTGTGTCGACGGAACCGTGTGATAACATCCGCGATGTCATGGTTCAACTTCGGCCCTGAATGCAAACACTGGTTCAAGTTCATGCCGTTAGATGTTGATGCCGATCCATCGAACACTACCTGTATTTTGCCCTCCGGGGTCCTCAAGACCGCGTGATGAGGCAGGAAGCAGTGGTCTTCACGCTTCCAGTCGATACCCGAAACCGACATGTGGCCGAGCGACTCGTATTCCCGCATGAAGTCGACGTACTTCTGCCGGAAAATCCCGTCACGCTTCATGCGTCGTTCCATCGACAGAAGCCGCGTCTCGGCTGCATGGTGTGAACTGCCCAGCGGTGGGCGATCACTCCGGAATGGAAGACGTTTGATAAATCGACCTGACTGAAGGCGACCAGTATTGTTCCGATAAAACTGTTGACACTCTTCTTCAACCGGGTCCAACCGGCGGACCGTAGGTGGTTCGTCCACCTCCCAAAACTTCTGTATCACCTCCGAGAGTACAGAACCGAATAAGGGACTACTAATCGCTAGGCGTGGGGCAGCCGGCATGACCGGACCCATTACCGCATGGCCCAGTCTGGTGTTGACCGAAACCAGACCAGTCGCCTGCAACACGTGGACACCTGGCACTAACAGGTATCCCAAGGCATCAACACCCAATAAAATGTCTACTGGGGCCGGAATATCAAACTCCGTGTCAGCCAGTGACAACCCAGCGACCAACTGTCGCACCGAGGGCGACAACCGTACGTGAGGGTGTGAGCCCATCACATTAGGCATGACTAATGCCGTGACCGTCAGATTCACCGATGAATCCACCCGTGACAAGAGAGTAATCCGACATACTCCCTTAACGGAACCGACTTCCGTGTTCCCAATTCCCCGAATGGAATGTGGATACTCCCTTACCGAAATGCCCAACCGTCTTACAAGGTTGCACGAGACTAAGCACCCCTGGGCCCCCGAGTCCAATAGTGCTCGTGCCACACATGATTTGCCGTCCGAACTCCACGCTATCACAGAGGCGGTGGGGAGCATGACCGTCTGTGGAGTGGCGGTACCCTGTAAGTGGGCGGCGTGTCCCTAGCGGGAACCTCCGCGGGATCCGAACCCGCTGAGACCTCCGTCGGCCTCGGAGTAACTCGGCTGCTGATATGCAACCGGCATATCAGACCGTATGTGCATCAAGGGGTCCCAACCCGTATAATAGGCCCCTCGCTGTCCCGGTATCCGACCATACCGGACCGTGTACGGTGTGCCCGGTGCGCACCGTGGATGAATGGGGGAGAGCGGATCCAACCTGAGGCGCTCTAGGAATGGGGGCGACATCCGACTATTCGCCTCCCAGAGCGACGGGCAGGGTGGCGCAGAAGGTGGTGGACTCCCAGCCTTCACGCCACTCATAGGTGCCATCTGACTCCCGCCCGTAACACACGGTGAGCCAGCGGCCCGAAGTCCTCGCTGACCGTGGACAGCGGCGACCGAACCCCGGCTATCCCGCATGTTACCCCCCGCGCTGCCCCCTTCCCCTCGGGGGGGTCCCGTCCGCGGGTACCCCAGTCACCCCGTTGGTGACTCCCGTTGCCCGGAGGGGGACTGGGCCCAGCCCTGGTTGGGCCCTGTGGCCGACCAACCTGAGTCCGGCCCTGGTGACCATCCGAAGGGCCTGACCGATTCAGGCACAACACTATGTGGTGCTTGCCACCACAGCACTCACACGGGAACGCGCGCGAGCACTCGCTCAGCGTGTGCGGCCCCAAATAACCGAAACACAATCGGTGACGGAAGACTATCTTCCTGCGGGCAGCTACCCCGAGCGCCTTAAATTTGGCGCAACTGGTCACTTCATGTCAACTGTCGCAGTGCACACAGCCGTCACCCGACGGCGCGGCATTCAAAACGCCAAATTGTTTCGACCTCCCACCCCCCCGTGGGGGCGGGGGGCGCGTCCCCTCCCGCATCCGCGCGGGTTGGCGCTGCACACTGGCCTCCGTGTCCAGTGTGTCACATCGCCTACATTCACCCTACAAAAAATCTGTCAATCGGACAAGTGTGGGCAGTTCCGTGCTACTGCCCCCATGCAGCTGTTCAAAACGACTTTGAACAGCTGCAGGCAACCGTGACAAAACCATATACAAAATAATGTATGACCATTGGTCGGATGTCAACATCCCGTGTTACTCTGGGGATGCTAAACAGCTTCCCCAGCTGCGCATCAACCAACCGCCGTTTGTGTTGGTAGCGGTCCAACAATATGGACCTTGCTATCTCATAATTGCCCGCCGTGACCGTTAGGTGACCGACCAACTCCTTCGGTTCACCCCAAAGAGCCATCAATAGTTGGGCCAACTTGTAGGCGTTGTCCAGGTCGTCCCGACCGTGGACCAAACTATCAAATAAATTAATGAAGGCTGGCCACTCATCAATTTCCCCACTGAAGGCCGGAATCTCCAGGTGTGGCAGCCGTCCAACAACACCCTTCGGGGGTGGGTCTCCGTTATCATCCCCACGGTCATTCCTTCGCGACCGCTTAATCTTCTCCGCGCGACACTCGATGTCACCCAAGCATACCATCGCTTGGTCAGCATCCGCGCAGAGCTGTTTCACCGTAGCCACCGAAGCTTCATCAGTAAGCCCGAGAGCTTCAGCCTCCCCAGCCAGCCGACACACCTTCCCGACGCGTGTCATTGCGTCCTCCACACGCAGGACATCATCCATGTCCGGTCGCTCCACATACTGATGAGTATGGGCGAGCCATCTCATTTCCTCCCGGACACCATTCCGCGGTACCGTCAAGGGTGAAGGTGCCATGTTGACCGATTTAATAGATTCTGGTCCTATACTTCACTACCGAACTAAGTATAGCCAGAAACCAGCACTTGCCCGTCAGCGCTGGGCACAGAAATTAAAACTAAGTTGTCAAAACTAAGGCGACTACTAGAACAATTAAATCCTAAAAATATTTAATATAGTCGCCCTGTGGATATACACCTTATAACTATACACCCTAAATCAATTAGAGAATGCCACCATAAAGCACAATAAAAAATAACACCCAAAAATTTATTATAAAAAAGCTATTTTTAATATAATTTAGGTAGCCGTTTATACCCGTTCAGCCCTGACTCAGTCAACTATAAAAGGATTGTGAAAACACCCAGTGACACATGTGAAACTCCCCAGGTCGTGAGTCAGCCTTGTTGGCAACACCAACATAAGTTTTTAATTTTGAATATGTTCGGTCTTAGATCCGGTCAATCGTCAAATACAACTACTTGTCGCTACTACTGTCTGCTAGGATATTATTGTAAGATTACACACTAATAGAGAAGAAAATCTGAAATTTCACTCCATTCACCCATCTAAACCTACCTAACTACAGTCCACAAAGAAAAGGAACGCAACACATGGTCCTTTCGATCCAAGAAAAAGTGGGCGAAGCGAAGAGTGTCTTCTTTAACGGGAACCTGCAACGTGCGTGAGTCAATTTTTTGTTGTCATCCTAAGCAGCAGCGAGAAGCGTCAACGATTATCAAGAAATTGGCGAGATTAGAAGTGATTTTTACTTCACGATTCACTATTTATCGTTTCATCTGCCTATCATTTTTTGCTTCCACGTGTCATACACGCAATACAACCTTGTGTGTGACAGAGAAAGATAAAAGGAGCAAAGAAGGCTAGAAAGAGACGCAGCACCTTCAACATGGCGTTCACGCAAGTATCCTCATCGTGAATCCGTGCTATTTCGTACCTATTTTACCGCCGAACTCAAGATTCCAGATCGACAACTGTTTGTCACGGCGGCGTTGACGCAAGACATTTTCAACCTTGTGGCACGCAACACACACCAGGCTGCGAACAAATCAGCTTGGCTGTCAACGAGCGAAACGTCACACGCTGCAACGTGATTGGTCTGCAAGTGATTTCCGGGATCGGTTTACAACGATTTGTATGTTGGACAACTTGCGATCCATAGACAATAGTCAATAGTCAATAGTCAATAGTCAAAGTACTTTATTACTGTAGATATTTACATATACTTAGCAAACGTCATTTTTTGCCTCTTCTCTACATTGGACCACTGTGGGAGAAGAAGGGCGTAGAAACTCCCACAGATTTATTTTTAGATCTCTTTTAAAAATAGTTTGTGCTTAACTAATACAAATATGAAAAATTTAATTGTTATGATTAATAAGCAGGAATAAATAATTACAAAATTATTAACAGCAAGGTCTGTGTTGAGCCAGATTAACCCCATACAGTCCTGTCATTTAAGTAATCTTGAACATTGTAATATCCCTTTTTCGACAAAGTCGCTTTGACATGCTTTTTAAATTGCTCAAATGGCAATTTCAAAATCTCCAGAGGTATCTTATTGTAGTAGAGAATGCACTGACCCTTGAAAGAATTGCTAACCTTCGCGAGTCTAAAACGGGGCGCACATAGTCTGTGATTATTTCTTAGGTTAACATTACAGCTGTCGCTAAGTTTGGAAAATGTTGTAAGGTTCTTGCGTACATACATTATATTTTCGAAAATAAATTGACTAGCTACTGTAAGTATGTCAATTTTTTTAAAAAGCTCTCTTAAGGAGTCTGTTCGTTTTAAATTATAAATTGCTCGAATAGCTCTTTTCTGTAAAATAAAAATAGTTTGAATATCCGCTGCTTTCCCCCACAACAAGATACCATAGGACATCACACTATGAAAGTAACTAAAATATACTAGCCTAGATGTAGCCACATCCGTGCTTTGTCTGATGTTCCTAACAGCGTAAGCCGCAGAACTTAATTTACCAGCCAATTTATCTATGTGGGGTCCCCACTGCAATTTGCTATCAATGGTTATTCCAAGAAACTTCGTATCATTTACCAATTCTAACGTGCTGTTGTCTAACACCAAACTGCTCTCAACTTGCCTGACATTTGGAAGTGAGAATTTGATACACTTGGTTTTTCCAGCGTTTAACAATAAATTATTAACTGTGAACCAATTCAAGGTTAAAGACAATACACCATTAACATCATCAAAATCTCCTTTTTGTCTTTCAATTTTGAAGACCATTGAAGTATCATCAGCAAACAACACTATGTCAGTTAATTTCTCCACCATGAAAGGCAGATCATTAATATATACCAGGAATAAGAAAGGGCCTAATATGGAACCTTGTGGAACGCCAATTTTAACACCCGATCCATCAGATTTTACGCTGTTAACTTCTGCCTTTTGAATTCTATTGCTTAGGTATGATCTTAGTAGATCCAACGCTTTATTTCTAACTCCGTAATGATTTAATTTAATTAATAGCGTATTATGATCAACACAATCAAACGCCTTCGACAGGTCGCAAAAAACTCCGATAGCATCCTGTGCGGCCTCCCATGCAGAATAAATATGAGATACAAGGGTAATACCTGCATCCGTAGTCGATTTACCCCTAGAGAAACCATATTGACAACAATTGAACGAGAGGGGAGTGAACGAGGTGTACGAAACAACGCGCCCCGACACACACCATTTTGTTTTCGAAACGACTGTCTGTGTAGAAATAAGAATATTGTTTTGTTGTAATTAGTTACAGTTCCTATCGAACAGTTTCCGAGTTTTGTGTGTAAAATAGGGCACAAGAAGATTATAAAAATGCCATGGCTATAAAAAGGTCTCGTGGCTACGTAAACGGATCCATTACCCGTTTACAAAATTTTGTTGAAAACAAGCAAGATGTGGAGATAAGCTCTTTATCGACATTAGAATTAAAAAAGGCACGCATAACAGCGCTATTCTCAGAGTATGAGAGTTTTAACAAAGCCCTCTTAAATTTCGAAGACGAAATCGACGATGACGAAAACATCTCGGATTTCGAAAATAAATATTATCACATTTTGTCCGTTTTGAATGACGCTATAAGTTCGAAGGGTCAGCATAACGATCAGCCAGTTTGTACGAAGCACAACACAAAATTACCTACGATACAAGTTCAAATATTCTCAGGTAAATATAGCGAGTATACTCCATTTATTAACTTGTTCAATATAATTATTTGTTATATAATTCACAAAGACAGATCTCTCGATAATGTACAGAAGTTATACTATCTGCGTACATTCTTGCAAAAAGAACCTTTTGATCTAATCAAAAACTTGCCTTTGTGCCCTGAAAGTTATCAAGAGGCACTAAAACTGTTAGACAAAAGGTATAACCACACATTTAAAATTGTGAATGAACACATCAACTCCTTACTTGATATGAATGCTCTGTTCAAGTCGACCCCAAGTAGTTTACGCGAATTCGTGTCCCATGTAAAGCAAGTGCTAGCGGCATTAAAAAATTTAAATGTCAAAACTGAAACTTGGGACCCAATTATTTTATCTATTTTGTTTCGTAAACTAGATATGTATACTTTGCGGGCTTACCAACTCGAGCGAAGTGATGAGACTGATCCAACGCTGTCCGATTTTCTGCTGCACCTGAAAAAAAGAGCCTTGGCATTGGAGAATGCGGAGCCTTCTACTTCGGGCAAAACATACAAGGCAGCGGTAAACATTACTACTACACCTGGAGTCAGAGCATGCATATACTGTAAGTCGAGTGAACATAAATTATTTGGTTATCAGAAATTTAAAATTTTGCCTTCAGCCGAAAGAGTATAGTTTTCAAAAGATGATAAGTTATATAATATATGTATGACTAGCCACCAAGGTAAGTGCAAGTTTCATTTTCGGTGCAATATATGCAAGCAAGGTCATAATACATTGCTGCATGATGGTTCATCACCAGAAACACAAAGCATAACTTTAATTTCAAACACAAGCAGTGATAAAGTCTTGTTACCTACTGTAAAAGTTAAACTTTATTCCCAGTCAGGTAAGGAGGTGCACATCAAGGCAATTCTGGACTCGGCCTCACAAGTATCCTTGGTGATAAGTAAGTTGATAGATATTTTAGGTATCACCCCCAAGCAAGATAGTACCAATATTGTAGGGGTCAGTAACACAAATAATCCAGCAAGATATTCTGTACCTCTAGAAGTGTTTTCACTAGCAACACCTTATAGTGTGACAATGAATTGTCACGTCCTAGATATAATCACATGCAAAATCCCACAATATAAAATTGATATGGCAGCAATAAATTTCCCCCAAGATGTGAATTTAGCAGACGTTGATTTTAATATCCCGTCAGAAATAAATATGCTAATTGGAGCCGACATTTTTTCCAGGCGCTTCTTCCGGAGCTGCATGCTACTTCTAAGCGGCCTGCTTCGCAATCTACTGAGCACGAGACTCAGCAACAGCACCTGCAACCACGCTTCATCAACACCAGGTTTGGTCACGTCATAGGCGGAGCTCTACCAAAAAGTACCTGTCATAATTCAAGTAAGGTTTCCCTTCTATGTCTCAACTGCGACAATGATCAATATCATTGTCGCAGTTGAGACATAGAAGACATAAATCTTTACAAGAATTTTGGAAGGCTGAATGTGTTCCAGAGAAATGCACTGAAAATATTTCAGAGCATGATTTGTGTGAAACTGTATTTCAAAAGACAACCCTTCATGAAAATAATAAGTTTCAGGCAGATTTGCCATTGAAATTGCCTTTATAAACTTGCTTTCAGAATATGACAAGTTCATTAACGAGTATATTGAGATGGGACATGGACATTACATTGATTTTAATAATTTGGATTTTAAAAATGATCCTTTATATTTCATGCCGCATCATGCTGTCGTTAACGAGAATAGTAAAAGCACAAAAACGCGGGTGGTTTTCGATGCTTCTATGAACACAGACAAAAGGCTGTCACTAAACGACATTTTGCTTAACGGTGCACCGGTTCAAAAGTAACTTTTTGACATTATGCTTTTATTTCGTATAGGTGAATATACGTTTTCCACAGACATACGCCGAATGTTTCGCTGCGTTGATATTAATCCAAAGCATGCTAGCTTGCAAAATATTTTGTGGAGGTCTAACGCGAATGAACCTATAAAATGCATACAATTAGACACGGTTACATATGGACAAAAGAGTTCTAGTTTTCTGGCTACACGGTGCTTAGAGGAACTTGCCAAAAAATACAAGGAAGATTATCCACTTGCTTCTGACATTTTACGTGCTTGTACCTACGTTGACGACGCATGCTTTTCGCACTCAGATTTAAGCGTAGTTATTGAGGCAAAACGGCAACTTTGTGAACTACTTTCAAAAGGGAGTTTTTACACCCACAAGTGGGCCTCTAATAGCCCACAAGTTTTAGCTGAAGTCTCTCCGGAGAAGCAGCAATTTGATGACTTTGATTTAGAGAAAAACAATTGTTATATGAAAACTTTGGGACTGACACTCAATGTTGCAAAAGATTATTTTGTACTGTCATGTCCAGAACCTTTTAATATTGAAAGGCCTACTAAAAGAAAAATATTAAGCTATATTTCCAAATTTTACGACCCATTTGGTTTTTTGGCACCAGTAATAGTGAAAGCTAAGGCTTTCATGCCAAAATTGTGGTCGCAAAATGTGGGATGGGACGAAGTTCCACCACAAGATTTAAAATTGGAATGGCTTTCCTTTGCAAATAGATTATCAAAAATGCAGCCTATCAACATTCAAAGAAACATTGTAGTTCCCGAAAATGCCACCTCAATGCACCTCATTGGCTTTGCTGATGCTTCAAGTACGACTGGTTACGGTTGCTGTGTTTATCTTCAGGTAGTCGACGACTCAGGTAAAGTAACACTTTCTTTACTCTGCTCTAAATCTCGAATCAACCCCCGCAAGAACGACGCTCTCACAGTACCGCGATTGGAGCTCAATGCGATGCTTTTGTTAACCAAGCTTATAAACAGAGTATATGATACACTTAATAGCAAAATAAATATACAGGATGTTCTTTTATTCTCGGACTCGCAGATTTCCCTAGCCTGGCAAGCAACCGAGCCGATGAAACTTAACGCCTACGTCTCTAATAGAATGAGGTTGATTCGAGAGCAGACTGCTGAGTGGCGCTGGTTCTACGTGGCGAGTGGAGAAAACCCTGCCGACATCGTAAGCAGAGAAGCAGATCCAGACGAGCTGATTCACAACGAGTTGTGGTGGGAAGGCCCGCAATTTCTGCGGGACACTAAGTACCAAATTAATAAAGAAAAACTTACCTCAATAACCACAGAAGAATTGCCTGAAGTGAAGAAGGTTGATGCGTCCTCCGATGCCAAGGTCTCTCTCGTCACGCAAAAGTATGATGAGTTCTTTGGATTCCTTGATAAGTTCTCCAATATTAATAAAATGACACGAGTAACGGCGTACGTACCCAGTTTTTGTTTTAACCTCAAAAATAAAAATGAACGTAAATCAGGTACCTACCTATCTTCTTTGGAGTTAAACGCGTTACATAAAATTATACAATATGAACAGAGCATTCATTTCAAAGACGAAATTAAATGTTTAAATTCTAACAATGACAATGTAAAATTTCCTTTAAAAGCGCTTCATCCTTTTATTGACGACAAAAATATGTTAAGAGTAGGTGGCAGAATTGAAAACGCCAATATTTCATACTCGCAAAGACACCCTATCTTATTGCCAGTACAATCTAGAGTCACTGAGCTTCTTATTCATCAGGAACATATTAGATTGATACATGCTGCGCCCAAACTATTGTTGTCTAGTTTGAACCAAAATTACTGGATTGTAAATGGTTATAGAATTGTAAAGAAACTAGTACATAAGTGTCTACTTTGTTTTATAATGAAAGCACAGAGCGCAAAGCAACTGATGGGTTCCTTGCCCACCGAAAGAGTCACAGCATGTCGAACATTTCAAAAAATAGGAATTGACTTTGCGGGTCCGATAACAATTAAAACTTCTCGTGTAAGGCGAGCAATACAGACAAAAGGATATATGTGTATACGTATGTTTCGTAACAAAGGCGATACATCTCGAGCTTTGCTCAGACATCAGTACAGACTGCTTTCTTGCTTCTTTCAAGCGATTTATCGCTCGACGAGGTTTACCAACAGATGTGTTTTGCGATAACGGTGGCTGTTTCAGGGGGGCAAGGAACGAATTAGTTCGTCAATACGAATTACAGTCGTCACAGGATCATCAAACACAAGTGCAAAATTATTCAGCACAGCAAGGCATAGTGTTCCATTTTACACCAAGCTACTCACCTGTGTTTGCTGGTCTAGCTGAAGCGGCTGTAAAGAGCATGAAGTTTCATTTCAAACGTATTATACAAAACTACACTTTGACTTATGAACAACTCGATACAGTTCTGTGCCAGATAGAAGCGGTTTTGAACTCAAGACCGCTGCTACCTGTTACAGCTGATGATGTCAACGATTTCAGCTATATTACACCAGGCCATTTTATGATAAGTACTGCTCTAACTTCTTATCCCGAAAGAAACGTTGTTGAAACGCCCATAAATAGATTAAAATTCTGGGAAATATGCAATAAGGTTAAAAGTAATTTTTGGAAAGTATGGCATCGCTATTATTTAAATGTCTTGCAGTCCCGTCCTAAATGGCGTGACACTGTGCCAAATGTAAAAGTGGGAGCATTGGTAATCATGAGAGAGCCCAACTCCCCGCCCCTGACATGGCCCATGGCCAGAATCTCTAAGGTATATCCAGGTCAGGATGGAAAAATTCGTGTGATGGATTTTGTTACACTAAACAAAAAGATGTATAAGCGTTCACTAAGTGGTATTTGTTTGCTACCTTTAGAATAAGCCTTTTGTTACATACCTGTTTCTAATTAAGAGTTAGGTACATTACTTAGGATAGGTATTAAGAGATCAGTACAATACAAAGTACAAATTTAGAATAGTTTTTCAAGCTTAAAGAAAGTAAAGTTTGTTTGTTTATTTGTTAGTATGTTAGATAAATACTTCAGGTAAAAAATAAATACTTGAATAAAATAAAATAAAGTAAATAACTGAATTATAAATAAGTAAAATATAGGAAAAATAAACCCTGTTAATTTTATTCAAGTCTTTATTGTACAAAATACTTAGCTATCTAAAATAATGTAGATATCTATCTTTAATAAAATAAAATAAGTTGTTTTGTTTTTATTGTGCTACCAAGATGCTGGAAGTTTTTAGTTGTACCTATTATTATTATGTACTATAATTAAATATTTTCTAAAATTGTTTTCAGGGTTGCACTGCCGCCCCCCCAGCATGTTGGCAACACCAACATAAGTTTTTAATTTTGAATATGTTCGGTCTTAGATCCGGTCAATCGTCAAATATAACTACTTGTCGCTATTACTGTCTGCTACGATATTATTGTAAGAGAATACACGCTAATAGAGAAGAAAAGCTGAAATTTCACTCCATTCGCCCATCTAAACCTACCTAACTACAGTCCACAAAGAAAAGGAACGCAATAAGCCTACTGTTAGTGAGTCGAGCTATCTAATCTCGAAAGCAAAATAGATAAAAACTTACTGAAAGAGTTCAACAATACGTTTGATTCGGGTAATGAATGGGAAGGAAAAAGAGAGGCAGCGATGCTTTATGAAACGTGGCTGGCTTTCAAAAATGATACAAGTATGAAAACACCAGTATCCAATCATACAGTAACATCAAAAGTCTGTGAAGTTCCTCGCGCGCCTCCTTTACTGCTGAATCGCTGCAATGAAAATGAAGATCCCGGATCGTGCCCATCTCCCTCCATTCTTGACAAATGTAATGAAACTGAATATGACGATAAACAGAGGAACCAAACTGAAAATGTCGAAGAAAACATTCTTCGGCCAAGTAATATTATTACTAACATTGCTAGTACAAGTATGAATACGCCTGACAAAACAAGCAATATAGTGAGAGAATGTGTACTATGGCCCGAGAAGGTGTTGCCAAAAAATTAAAATAAATCAAAATACATTCCATCCGTACTCACTTCAGATGCGTCACTTCACTTCAATGGATGCAAATTATGCAGGAGCCAAAAAATCCAAGACACAAAAGACAATTATAGACACTTCAAGTGCGGAAGCAACAACATCAAAGATGGGGAAGCAAATAACATTAAAGACCAGAAAAAGGAAAAGATTGAGCAAAAATTCTGGGTCTACTACATCAGAAGAACATATAGAAGAAATTGCACTCGACTCTGACACTGACTGGGAGGACTGGGCTCCTGAGCCAGCTCTGACAGCTTTCGATGAACTAGAAAGAAGACCTGCAGTCGGAGACTACGTACTTGTTGAGTTCAATCAACAAAAAAACACAATTTATTATGTTGGAAAAATCCTGAACACTGGAGACGAGCAAAAAAATTTTGAAATAAGTTACTTGAGGAAACGAGGAAATAGGTTTGGTCAGCGATTCACCTTACCTCTTGAACCAGATTTAAAATTGGTTTCTATAGCAGAGATTAAAATTATTCTACCGCCACCAATTTTCGCAGGCGCCACACAAAGACAAAAATCTAGTGTAAGTTTTGAAATTGAATTGTCAAATTTTAACGTTCGTTAAAGTTTATGGTTAAATTGATTAAGTTTTTTTTATTGGTATGTAGGTAGAAGATAAATATTAAATTATGGTTACTTCAGAAGAAATAAAATAGTTTTATTTAAACAAACTTCATTGTGGCCAATACCGGCACATTCATATGGCCACAGATGGGTAAAATCTGGCCACAAGTGGATCAAAGGGACCTTTCAACATTTTCGTTTCATAAAAAATTATAGTATGTAACATTTTACACTTACAAAGCTTTTTTCAAATAAAATACAATATTTTTGATGATTTGGCATAGTAATAACGTAACAATCACTAGAAAATATAAAATCAAAAATGTTCAAACACACTTCTCGAATGTTCCGAGTATAGCTATCTCTTTCTAGTAGTGCTATCTCTGTCACTCCTACCGGATATTTCGCCATATAACGATTTGTGCTTCAGAGGCCCATAAGGGGTCCTGAAAACGCCTGAAAACGGGTTTTCAGGTTATGGCGTCATCTGATAGAGGGTGCCCTGAAACGGACTGAAAACATGTTTCAGGCGCCTGAAAACGACGGCAACTTGGGTGAAATTTCGATCTTTAGATATGTGATAGAGCAACTTCTGAAACGGCCTGAAATGACTTTTCAGCATGCTGAAAACGCCTCTAAAGCACTGAAATTGACGTTCAAAGTTTTTGACCTAACCTACCGGCGTAAAACTACCCCCTCCTAAGACATGCTCGTCCCGAGCATCATTATTTCCGTGGTATCTGGCCAGCCGGTCAACATGAACAATCTTGCTCGGACTACAAGGATTCCGCTGGATTCGATACGTGACGTCATTTATTTTGGTGACTACCTTGTAAGGCCCTTCCCAATTCGGAGATAGTATGTAGCCACACCAACGAACCTTCCTCAAAACCCACTTGATAAGACTTCCGGTCATATCGGGTTTTCATCTTTATGCTAGCATGGAGCCCGTGTTCACGTACCAGGCTGTGAACATCATCAATCCGATCCCGCAAATCACTTGCATATTCCGTGATGGTCCTTGGTGTATCGGGCGGACGTCCAGTCAGGAGATCTGCAGGCAGACGGAGTTCTCTTCCAAAATTCGCATACGATGGAGTAACCGCCGTACTTTCGTGAGTTACCGACCCATAAGACAACAGGAAGAGGGGGATATGCCGATCCCAATCTTTTTGATGGCTCTCAACGAACTTGGCTAGATGTCTCTCCAGTGTCTGGTTAAATCTCTCAACCATTCCATCTGACTGTGGATGATACGCCGTAGTCCTCGTCTTATGAATTCCCATTATGCGACAAGTCTCCTGAAAGACCGCAGACTCGAAGTTTCTTCCTTGATCACTGTGGATTTTGAGTGGTACCCCAAACCGGCAGAATACTTCGTTCACTAACTTTTCAGCTATGGTTACCGCTTCTTGATTAGGAATGGCAAATACTTCAGGCCACTTCGTGAAGTAATCCATCACGACAAGAATGTACTTGTTTCCGGAGTTCGATGCTGGGAATGGTCCTGCGACATCTAATGCAACCCTTTCCCAAGGGGCTCCCACGTTGTACAACTTGAGTGTTCCTCGGCTACGGGTATGCGGTCCCTTGACTGATGCAAGGTTAGTGCATCGTTTACACCATTTTTCAACATCTTCTCGGCAGTGAATCCAATAAAAGCGTTGCCGAATTTTCATTAGGGTCCTTTTTACTCCTAGGTGTCCACCGGATGTTCCATCGTGAAAGCTTCTCAAAACATCTTTCACCCTTTTCTTTGGGACAACGACTTGCAGGTGAGCATCCTTCCCATTTGTTGATTCCCATTTTTTACATAGAACGCCATTATGCATAACCAAGCTATCCCATTGTGCCCAGTAGCTTTTTGTTACAGCACTCATAGGAGCTACATCACACCATCTTGGTTTAGGTGCGCCAGCATTAATCCAATCAAAAATGGGTCTCACGACAGGGTCCTCTTGTTGCGCTTGCTGCATGATTTCATCACTCCACTCGTCGCTAACCGTATCAGTTCTTATCATTCGAACACATTCCTTGCCTTCTTGTCTTGAGCAATGTTTACAGTCGTCCGCACAAGGTCTACGTGATAGGGCGTCAGCATTTCCATGTGATTTCCGACTACGGTGTTCGATGATGAAATCATACTCCTGCAGTTGTTCAATCCATCTCGCCACTTGTCCCTCGGGGTTTTTAAATTCTAGCAACCACTTTAAAGCAGCATGGTCAGTTCTGATACGAAAATTTATTCCCAGCAGGTATTTGCTGAAATGCTGTAACGTCTTGACAACTGCTAGCAATTCCCTCCGAGTTACACAGTAATTCCTCTCTGGTTTTGACAATGACTTACTGAAATATGCAATCACAACTTCGTTATCTCCTTTCTTTTGCGACAAGACACCTCCAATTCCAGTGTTACTAGCATCTGTATCCACAATGAAATCCTCGTCCGGGTCTGGATACCCCAATATTGGCGTTTCACAAAGTCTTCCTTTAAGCTCGTTGAAACTTGACTCACATTGTTCATTCCAGTCAAATGATCGCTTTTCTTCCGTTAGTTGATGCAAAGGCTTTGCTATATCCGAGAAGTTCTTCACAAAACGTCTGTAGTATGAACAAAGCCCCAAAAAGGCACGTACTGCAGTCTTGTCTTTTGGCGTCGGCCAATCCTTCACGGCGCTAATCTTCTCGGGATCTGTCTGGATGCCGTCCTTCGAAATCACGTGTCCCAAGTAATTCACTTTACGTTTGAAAAACGAGCATTTCTTCGGACTGAGTTTCAGATTTGCCCCTCGTAGTTTGCCTAGCACCTGCTCCAATTTATTCAAGTGGTCGTTGAAGTCTCTACCAATGACAATGATGTCATCCAAATAGACCAAGCAAGTTTCTCCTAGAAGTCCAGCTAATATTTGTTCCATTAATCTCTCAAATGTGGCTGGTGCATTACACAGTCCAAATGGCATAACATTGAACTGCCAGAGTCCCTTGCCAGTAGAGAAGGCCGTTTTCTCCTTATCCTTGTCCTTGATTTCGACTTGCCAATAGCCACTTTTCAGATCCAACGTTGAAAACCATTTCATTCCGTTCAATGTGTCTAAAGTGTCGTCGATTCGTGGAAATGGATAACTGTCCTTCTTGGTTACATCATTAAGTCGACGGTAGTCAATACAGAATCTCATGGTGCCGTCCTTCTTCTTAACCAAAACTACGGGAGAACACCACGGGCTTGTTGAAGGTTCAATAACGCCGCTTCTTTGCAATTCCTCGATCATGCCCTCAACCTCCTTCTCCCGAGCTACTGGAACTCTCCGAGGGCGCTGTCGGATAGGCATAGTTTCCCCAGTGTCGATCTCATGCTGAACCACTCCAGTTCTTCCAATGTCATCATCATGCGAAGAAAACACGTTGCGATATCGTAGCAGTAAGCTACGCGCCTTAAGGAATTCCTCCTCGGTAAGGTGCTCCCTGGAGTCATTTAGTAATTTTTCAACATCCACTGAAGGCTTAACATGACCAGTTTTCACGTTTACCTCAGATTCCCGGCAGCCTCTTATCCAAGAAATTTCTTGGCATGATCCGACCAGCGTTCCTTTATTGAGGACGCATTCCGTGTCGCTTGTATTAAGGATCCTTACAAATGCTGTAGATGCCGTGGTTACCATTGTACGGGCTGTTATCCACGGTTTATCAGCATCCAACCTCTCTACCACCACACAGCGATGAGATTGCGGCCTTGTGGAGTTCGGCGATTTCACTGGAACTAAAACCTGTGACCTTGGTTGAATAATGGTTCTCCTGGTACAGTAAACATTTCCATTTACTCCACCTTGTATAGAAATCTCATCAACTCCAAACTTTAGAACTCCAACCTTCAAGTCGATTTTACAGTCATGTATCCTCATAAAATCCAATCCAATAATGCAGTCGTCGACGATGTTAGCAACGATCATTTTATGCCAGTATTCTTTTTCACCTATTTTCACAGCTAACTCACGTTCTCCTTGGACGGAAATGTACTGGCCGGTAGCAGTTTGCAGCTGGAGATGCCTAGGTCGGACAAGATGATCTCTGGTCAGGTGTCTCAGTAGCCGAGAGCTGATCACAGTCCGAGAAGCTCCGGTGTCTATGGTAAGGAGACATGGTATTCCACAGATTTCTCCATTGACAACCAGACTATTCCCTTTGTTTGCCTGTGAGATCATAATTGGGACATTTCGACCGCCAGCCAGCACTCGTCCCATAGTCCTGGCTTTTATTCGTTTCCCTGTTGGGGCTCTGACTCCACAGAGCCTATTTTCCTCGCCATTGGAGCGGGGTCTCTGTCCCTCCTAGTCCTTTTTGGACAGCCTGACTGCAGGTGACCACGTTCTCCACAATGGTAGCAACGTGGCTCAATTCGTGGGAATCTACTGGCTTCGTAGTCGACACTTCTCGCACCCTGAAAGGCCTGGATGAATCCTGTCGTACAGCTTCTACCTCGAGAGCGTGGGCTACTGCATCCTTTAGGCTGCCATGATGTCCCAATCGTACGGCTGCCCTCACTTCCAGATCCCGGATCCCATCGATGAAGGCCTGCACCAGCATACTGTCCACAAAGGATGCTGACGTACGTTGATAGGCCTTCCTAACCAACTTCTCGATTCCCACTGTTGTAAGGATTCGTTACGTCCTTGTGTCCTGTCCTTTAACTGAGCTCGGTACACGTGCTCCAGGTGACTGTCACCGTATCGTGCCTCCAAGGCTTCTAGAAGGCGGTCGTACGTCCGGTCGTTTCCTAGAGCCTCTAGTATGGTAAGAGCCTCGTCGCGCAGCGCCAACGTCAGTGCTGTCCTGGCTTGCTCCTTACTCCAACCATTAGCCTGGGAAACAGACTCGAACTGCAGCTTAAAGGCAGTCCACGATAAGCTACCGTCAAAGGGAGGCACTTTGAACCTGCCGCCTCCGGACACCGATGCGTCGGGTACATAGGTACTTGGACCATTAGCCACTTTGATCTCAAGTTTTTGGAGACGGCTCTCACAGGTCTCATTTTTTTATCGACATCATGGACTCGACTCTCTAGTTTTTCATCCATATCGGCCAGTTTTTCCTGGACCTCGAACAACTCTCTCTTCCATTCGGTCGTGGACTCATGTACCTCACGAAGCATTCGTGCCTGTTCCTCCTGTTTTCGCGACTGTTCCTTTAGCTCTCTCGCTTGTTCCTTTAGGAGGACGAAGATAACGTTGAGGTCTACTCCTTGTGCAGCTGGAGCAGGCGATTCCGACGTACCAGGCGTCGAGTCTCCAGACCCAGACGTTTGGCTTCGCGTCGTCACTCCTTTTGGCTCGGTTTCTCGTGGCATTAACGGCATTTTCTATCCCACTTCTGACACCAAATGTCACGAGCGTGGGGTTCGTATTTGTTAGAAAAGCACGAATTAATCCACTGAATAAAACACTCACTTTATTACCCAAATTACGCACTTACAATTCACACGAACTGTACTTAAAATCCACTAATTAAAACACACACACTATTTCACTATTCACACGAAGAGTCTTTCTCTCCGATTATCCTTGTACTAGCACTCGATCGCAGTTAAAATGTAACTAACTCGCGCCGGCCGTCGGCGCCTTTTATATCCCGCGGAGCCGCTCTGGACTCATTGTCCATACATATCGCGAATATTCTAGTAAGGACCAGCGTGCGGGCCGAGAACATTCGAGACCATATATGTCAATCTCTAATGGTGCACTCTCTCTGTCACTCCCTTCTCGAATGTTCCGAGTATAGCTATCTCTTTCTAGTAGTGCTATCTCTGTCACACACTTCTCGAATGTTCCGATTATAGCTATCTCTTTCTAGTAGTGCTATCTCTGTCACTCCTACCGGATATTTCGCCATATAACGATTTGTGCTTCAGAGGCCCATAAGGGGTCCTGAAAACGCCTGAAAACGGGTTTTCAGGTTATGGCGTCATCTGATAGAGGGTGCCCTGAAACGGACTGAAAACATGTTTCAGGCGCCTGAAAACGACGGCAACTTGGGTGAAATTTCGATCATTAGATATGTGATAGAGAAACTCTAAAGCACTGAAATTGACGTTCAAAGTTTTTGACCTAACCTAACGGCGTAACAGTATGATTCCGGCAAATTTCTTAGCACGATTTGAAACAGTTTGCGCAGGCACACTGTATGAAACAATCGCAAACAAAACGCACGTGTTGAATGAGGAACCAATCGCACCAATTAGCGAACGCCACGCATAACCGCGCGCCAACCAGCGCCCGTTATGCGTGGCTTGGTCTAGCTAGTCACCACTAATTGGGTAAGTTTATTAATTAGTACTTTTGAATGTTTCCTGTGTGCTTGCATAGTGTTCTAGCTAAATAACGGTGGCGATTCCTCTGAGTTGGTGAAGTTGACGGCGCCAAACCCAATATTAATAAAATAATTCCACTGTATCCTCTGCATCCGCTGTATACTCTGAATCCACTGTATCCTCTGCATCCGCTGTAACCTCTGAATCCACTGTATCCTTTGCATCCACTGTATCCTCTGAATCCACTATATCCTCTGCATCCGCTGTATCTTCTGAATCCACTGTACCCGCTGTATCCTCTGCATCCGCTGTATCCTCTGAATCAGCTATATCCTCTGAATCCACTGTATCCTCTAAATCCACTGTATCCACTATATCCTCTGAATCCACTGTATCCTATGAATCCGCTGTATCCTCTCTATCCACCACACACCTTCTTACTATACAAGACGGTGTAATCTTATGCATCCGTTGCATCGTTGCACAATCCAAATTCCCACAAAGTTGCACAATCCAATACCTACTAAATCCGCTGTATCCACTGTATCCGCTATATCTACAAAATCCACTGTATCATATGTCTCTACAAAATCTGTTGCGCCTACTATATCCGCTGCATCCACTGTAGCTCCTGTACCTACGAAATCCTCTGTATCCCCTGTATCTACGAAATTCTCTGTATCCCTATCTCTACAAAATCTGTTGCGCCTACGAAATCCGTTGTATCCACTGTATCCGCTCCTTCCTTAGCATCCTTTTTACCTACTAAATCACCAAACTCTAACGCTTCCGACAGCAAAGGTAAAGCTAAAATTAACCAAACGTATAAAGAAGTATACGAAATTAACTCTAATCTCGGAAATATGTGTTTACCCCATGTTCTCCTTGCAACCTCTGTATCATCTAAGCCACTTTCATTCCTAGTCGATAGTGGCTCATCAATCTGTCTTATAAAGAAAACGTCGATACAAGAAATGCCCAAATTAGGAAAATATATAATAAAACTTAACCTTAACCTTAACCGCTCGACGACCGCGCTGGCGCGTGAGGTGACTCGACGCATAGTCAGTGCCCGCGAGCAGAAACTCCACATCGCTGTGCTATTCTGTGACTTTTCCAAGGCGTTCGATGTTGCTGATCATGTCCTACTCGCTGCGAAGCTGCATCACAACGGCATAGCCGGCACCCCCTACTCTCTGTTGATTGACTTCATGGAAGGAAGATCCCAGATCGTGGTGGGCGATAGAGGTAGCATCAAATCGGATCCAATTTCTACTACAATGGGGGTGGCCCAGGGGTCCTCTCTGTCGAACATTCCTCATATACATAAATGATCTCCCAGACCACATCAAACACAAATGTATATTATTTGCTGATGACATTTCAATAATAGTGACACAAAAAAATAATAATTTAAGTAATCATATCTCGGACCTTAATGAAACTGTGACAACCATTGTAAATTATTTAATCAATTCCAATTTAAAAGTAAATTTAACAAAAACTAATATAATGAATTTTAATAAAACTATAAATAATAAATTACTAAGTATAAATCACCAAGAACAACAATTACAAAATGTAGACCATGCAACATTCTTAGGTATAATAATTGATAAGAATCTAAATTGGAAGGAGCATACCAAGAAAGTGTGCGGAAAATTAAATAGATTTGTATTTGTCTTAAGAAGGCTAAGTAAAGTTGCATCAAGACAAACGGCGATATCGGCCTACTACGGATATATAGAAGCAGCACTCAGATATGCCTTGATCATCTGGGGAAACGGTACCGACAAGCAAGCGGTTTTTATCGCTCAAAAAAAATGCATCCGATCAATAGTTGGAGTACCGCAGCACGTATCATGCAAGCCATTGTTTCGCGAGTTAAAAATACTACCATTTCCCTGTCTATATATAATGGAAGTAGCGAAATTTGTTAAACTTAACACAAATCTATTTGCCAGGGCTAGTGATGTATATCCCAGAAATACCAGAAATCCCGATAAGCTTGTTTATAAACACTGTCCCAGAACAGCACTGTACCAAAATAATTGTGACGCAATGTGTATCGCGGTGTACAATAAGATACCTCGATATATTAAAAACCTCGATGTTAATCTCTTCACATCTAGACTACGAAAATGGCTATTAGATAATTGTTTTTATTCACTTCAAGATTTTTTCAATTTTAAAACTGCTGAATAAACTTGTTAAACGTGTTGTATATATTTGCATGCTATATTGACTAGCTGTTTAAGGAGCACAATCAATGTACCAAGAATAATTACTGTACAATACCCTTGACATAGCAAATAAATTTCTTATTTCTATTTCTTATTTCTTATTTCTTCTCGCTGCTCCTCAATGACCTCCCACAAGCAGTCAATACATCGGAGGTATTTATGTATGCTGATGACGTCGCGGCTGTGGTGAGCGCTCCCAGCATTGATCTACTGGAGCAGCGTTTGAATGAAACTGCGGAAAACTTGTCCAAGTGGTTCAATGAGAACGGCCTGGCATTGAATCTTAAAAAGACTATTTCGCCGTAGGTCGCCAAACTAGAGCACTATCGACCTCAGTCGCTGGTGTATTGATCGATCAGGTTAAAGTCACTACCTTTCTCGGCTTTGAGCTGAACAGAGGACTGTCCTAGGACCACCATTCTTGGTGCCGCAGTCTTCGCGCTCAGCCGCCTAGCCAGGACCCTACACAACGATGTCGTGCGCTCGTGCTACTTTGCAACAGTGCACTCACTCCTCCAGTACGGCGCCGTGCTTTGGGATCGCTCAGCCGACTGGGAGCGTGTCTTCAAATTGAAAAAAGGGCTATCAGGATAGTGGCACGGGTCCCACGCGACACTCACCCCACCAAACCCCACTTTAAGAAACTTGGAATTTTAACGCTACCATCCATAGTGATCTTCCAGATCGCAGTGTACACGCGCGAGAACCTCAGTTCGTACCGAACACACGCGGACGTCCACAGACACGGCACACGCAACGCGGCGGCGGGGAAACTTGTCACCGTACCCCGCTCATCAGAGAAAGCCGCCAAACTCAGGCACGTCGCAGGCCCAACCGTCTATAATAGAATACCGGAAACGGTAACCTCCGCTCCAAACACACCCATATTTAAATCCAGACTGAAGGCCTGGCCTAGTCGAGCAAACGTTTTACAATTATAATGAACTAACTATTTACGCTAAACGTATGACACTTTATTTTTAAATCTTTGACATTTTATATTTATTAATTATTGACATTCTACAACTAGGTATCTTATTTTAATTACTGGACATGTAATGACAATTATGAATAAATCTTATATCTTATCTTATATCTTAAAGGCATCGACCCCGGTGATGAATTTACTAAAACCATAGGTGATATCTACCTATGTCTCTTACCAGGTCCAAATTCTATTTCATACAATTTCCATGTTGTTGAAAACATCAGCCTTGAACACGATGGAATCATAGGTACAAACTTTCTTAAGGATGAAGCTTGTAACCTCGAAACTCACGCAAGCAATTTCGCAATCTCAGACATCCTTTCCCAAGGGTAAAGACCGTCCCATTGCCTACGCATCACGAACTCTAAATAAATCCGAAACGAATTATAGTGTAACTGAGAAGGAATGCCTAGCAATTTTATACGGAACCCAAATCTTTAGACCTTACCTTTATGGTCAACGTTTCAAAATCATCACCGATCAACAACCTCTCAAATGGTTATTCAACTGCAACGATCCAGGTAGCCGGTTGGTCAGGTGGCGCCTGAAACTTGAAGAATATGACTATGAAGTCAAATACCGTAAGGGCAAAACCAACTGTAATAAACACTCTCTCGATATCCTGTGAACCCCATCATGGATCAACTTATAAATGGCAATATTCCTGAAATAGCGATTCCAGTGGAATTCTGTTCCTGCCGAAGATCTTATAGAACTAGCTGGTCTAGAACTAAACAGTCCCTTGGATGCTGATCTGAACTTAGATTTCGACAGCATACTTCTGGACTTTTCCCCACTGAATCCCATTCCAAATCAAATCACTTAACCTTCTGAATCTCCTATGTCCTCTGAATCATTACAAAATTCAAACCCTGATGGATTTAATGAAGCTCTTACCCCGGAATCCAATTTCAACAACTCCACTTCCTAAAGACTACAGCTCATAAAGACTACGTGCCAACCACTAAGGTTATAGAACATAATGAATCAATTATGAAAAGCACGTCAAGAATTTTAGTCATTCCATCTTCTATAGACCTCGATGAATCCAACCCTTATATTGAAGAAATCCTCAACAACCTCCAAGATAAAGAAGTATTGAACAAGGAAAGAGAATTTCACTCATTCGTGAAACTTGAATGTTAAAATAAGGTTATTTTCTTAATATTCGTAAGAGTACATCATTTCGATGAAACTTCCAACCCTACGACACCTTAAAAAGAGTTAGGAATGCCATAATCATTCACGAGGATACTGACAGTATTGCTATCTCCGATTTCAAAAACCCCTTCCAAAAACAAACCTTTTCCAAAATCTATAACATACTTATAAAATTTACGTGAGAAAGATGACCGGATTTATTAGTGTTGCCACTAAGAATGCTATTGCACCCTTCGCAGTATCTAGTAAGCAGGCGACCCAGTATCCGTCTGATTGGTTCACACGCAACCCAAACCTCAAGCCGACTGTGCACGTGAAGAAGATGGGAGCCTTGATGACCCTGGACTCAATCAGGAAGGCCCTTGAAAGCTCCTTTTCCACCGGGAAGCTGAATAGAGAACTAGTCAAGGTATTCATGGTGCAGATAGCACGATGTATCGGGGGGTCTTAGGTGAGGAGTGGAGGACATACGAAGTCGTGATAGGGGTGGCAAGACAGGAAGTTAATGTGGGGTCCTTCCTTAACATAGAGGAGACCGACGACGAACTGCATACCTTTAATGAGGCGGGGGATGGGTTCACCGCTGATAACCACGATATCCTCTTAGTGTTGTTATTCATTCGCCGGATGAACCGGATGTCTCTGTACGCAAAAAAGGATGACTATATATAAAGACCTTAAAAAAGTTTTTACACGACAAGGAGAACTCCGCCTTAGCGATAAATATCACGAAGATTTCAATATTCGAAGGGTGGTCGGCAGACACAGACTGCAACAAATTAGTTGCTGCCTTTGACATGTTTTTCGTAAAATTACCTATTTCGTAAATAAACCTTAGTTTCGGATCCGTAGCATCTCGATTTCGCGATTGTGTCGGTCTACTGGCCGTCAGGGATTTAAGCCGATCCCTCGGTATAAGAGCCGAAGACACCCTGATTGGATTTATAATCTGATCGCCGGTGATGAGCTTGAGTCTCTATTCAACGATGGGGACGATGACGAGGCGAAGGATCACTTTTTATATTTCCCATACCAGGCCGATCTGGGATTGGTGGGTCAATCGGCCTACTCGACCGTGGCTGTTCCGAATTTCTTCTTCTTAGTAGAGGCCATAGGGTCTCTACTGGGGATACCCCGGTCGCTAAGAGCTCGTATGAACTCTGCAGGACGATCTAACGAAGTACTCTGTAGCTTACCCGATTAGAAGCACAACTGCTGAAGAAACCAGTGACTGCCTAATTCGTTTTATTTCGTTATTTGGAATTTTAAAAAACATCCTCTCTGATCAAGGCATCAATTTTACAGCGGACTTATTTAAACATACCTGTCAATTCCTCAAAATTAAGCAGTTGTGTTCATCTCCGTATCGTCCTCAGACCCAAGGCGCCCTGGAGCGTAGTCACTCAACTCTAAAAGAGTATTTGAAATCCTTTACCAATTAAAATCAAGATAACTGGCCGACTACCGTCTATACTGCTATGCTCACATACAATACCACAACTACTAAATTCACTCCTTATGAGCATGTCCACAGTACAGTACGAGGCGTTTAATATGGTACATCGGGTCGGGAGCCAATGTGCCCCGAGTATGATACTCTACGTTTGACTTGGCGGGGGAGAGAGAGAGAGCGAGATAACGTGCTATATTAAACGTCTCGCACTGTACATACGTACTCAATTTTCATAGTTAGGTACAGCCATCCCTAGAGTAAGCTGGACTGTAATTGTCTGACCCAGCTTACTCTTACGCTGACTGTACAAGATAGTGATGAAGTTAATAATTCCGACTTGTCACGAGTTATGTTGGAAGAAGTAGGTTATTGTTATTGCATATGTCATAGTTATTTTTATGAAGACATGCACATTTTAGGTTTCATTTTTTATTTAGATATGACGATAATCTCTTTCAAAGAAGGGAGCGCAAGCATAGAACGTGTATCGAAACATGGCTACATTCAACGAGGTAAAATATTCTTATTTATTTTTTTAGATACCTACTTTTATATACCTGTTGTGTTTTGAATAATAATTAACAAATTATAATTTGTCATCCGTTTTACAGTCAATGGATCCCTCCGACTTGTGGTTTCAACACGCTCAACCCCTTGAGGGTTACGACGACCAACGAGTTTCCAATCCCGACGGTGAAGAAACGAAGGAAAAGATCAAAAAGAAGACACAAAACAGCAGATTAAATCGCAAGAAACGGAATCCGATGGCTTTATCATCCTATGTCATCACTAAGGCGCCGAGAAGAGCTCTTAGAATTATTAAAATTGAAATGATTGATATGACTGCACCACAAACTTGTACAAACTCTGAAGATAGTGTTGTTAGCGTGCAGTTTGTTGTGTCTGAACTAGTGGATGAAATTATGGACATGTCCGAAAATTTAGTAAATAAAATATGTAAAAAGTTATGTAATAATTCGATCTGATCTAGTTGACAAATTAAATGTACTTTAAAATTAAAACTGCGTATTGATGTTTTATTTATAAGTCTCTCTAGCTGAAAAGAGTGATAAAATAAAAACAGTATTAATAAAAACACACTTATTCATTATTTTAATAAAAATATGGCTTATGTTTAAACGATTACCAAAAACGCACCTATTTAATACCAATAAATTTGAAATGACTGCCAGAATGGATAAATGTCCACCAAATTGTGTTTGGATAAATGATCACCAAACTTCTTTTTTATGTTTTGTGTACTTAAGTTTATGTTTTAAGTATTTTTTGTTGTTCTTACATGTTCAACCTAACACGAAGGATAAAGGGGGCTTCGCTTCGCTCAGACCCTTTACCCTTCACCTAAGCTACCGCAGTATTTTGCCCTGATATTTTTTGCAACTTTTGGTGTTCATTTATCCATTTTGGGTAGGAAAAAAATATTTTGGTGATCATTATATTTGTTGACAAAAAATATTAATAAGATTTTACAAACTTATATATCAAAATGTCAAAGAATTACATACACGGAAAAAAATGCTCGTAAACTTTGTTTTCGTCCAAGAATATGTTTTGTCTCAAGAATATTGTTTAAAGTCAAATAAATATATGGTTAAGTCAATATTTTTTTTTATCATATTTGATTTTATTTCTGTAAATAAGTTACTAAATCTTACTACCACCTAAGTCAAATTAAAAACTACGTATCGAATAACCCGCCCCGCGCCACTCCAGGTGCAAATGTGCCCATAACACTAGCCGCATTGCCTCGCTGAATAGCTATGGCTAACCTTAATATCAAATGGCTAGTCAATATTAATATCTTGGTTTGAAAAAATATATATTCTGCACGCAAAACAATAATATTGTCTATAATATTAATATCTTGGTTTGAAAAAATATATATTCTGCACGCAAAACAATAATATTGTCTATAATTTATCTAGAATCAAAACAATGATCTTTGTTTCAAGAAGTTTTTAGTGTTGTGTGAACAGTGTGTTACTTTTTTGAATGAATAACTTCTTGTGTCTTAGTGAGAGAGTACAATGTCTTCAAACGTTCAAGACCTGAAAAACATTGAAACAAGTAATTACGCAATTTCTTCAAACAATACAATAGAACATATTCACTGAAGAATATTTTCTCATATTGAAATGTTGTTTTCTTCCTTTGAATAATTTACGTTTCTCATAGTCAGAAAATAAGAATGTTTTCGATCAAGAAAAAAATGTTTTATTGTAAGACTTGTTTTTATGAAAGAAAATAATAATTTTGAATCAAGAATTTAAATTCTTATAAGGAAAACAACACATTTCTTATTAATTAAAAATGTATAACGGTGGGCGGAGAGCTGAGAAAATCCGACATAAATGACATCTACAGGGTGCGAAGTAAAAAGGAAGGGATAATTAACACCCCTATCATAGTCGAGACATCCTCAACTCTTTTAAAGACAGACATGCTCAAAAAGTGTAAGACATTTAACACCAACCAGAAAACGAAACTATGCGCCAAGCACCTTGGCCTTCGTACATTCGTGGTTTCACAAAGTTTGCTCAGTTTGGTTTCACAAAGGGTCGTTCAACAGCCGATGCTTGTGTTGAACTAATCGACAATATTTTTGATGCCTGGGAAGACGCAATGGATGCAATAGGTGTCTTCTGCGATCTATCCAAGGCTTTTGATTGCGTCCATCATGACACTCTTGTCAGGAAGTTACGCCATTATGGTGTAAAAGATCAGGCACTTGGCCTTCTGGAGTCATATCTAACAGATAGGGTTCAGAGGTCGATGTTAATGGGAAAAGATCACCTGGGTCTTCAATAAGTATGGGCGTACCGCAAGGTTCAATTCTTGGTCCTTTCTTGTTTTTAGTATATATTAATGATTTACCTTACCTTGTTAAAGCAAAACATGGGTTAGTATTGTTTGCCGATGATACTTCTTTGATATTTAAAGTTAAAAGACAGCAATCAAATTATGACGAGGTAAACAATGCTATCTCTAGTATAGTGAACTGGTTTACTGTTAACAATTTATTACTTAATGAAAAGAAAACTAAATGTATTAAATTCGTGTTACCCAATGTGAACCCGGTAACTACAGACATATTTATAAAAGGACAGAGATTGGACCTTGTGCAGTCGACTGTCTTTTTGGGCATTACTTTAGACGCCAAACTACAATGGGATCCTCATATAAATAAATTGTCGAACAGACTGAGTTCGGCAGCGTGCGCAGTTAAAAAAATTAGAGCTCTTACCGACGTAGACACCGCTAGACTAGTCTACTTTAGTTACTTTCATAGTCTAATGACCTATGGTATTTTATTGTGGGGTCACGCTGCGAATGCTAATAGTATATTTATTCTGCAGAAACGGGCTGTTCGTGCAATTTATAGATTAGGGCCTAGAGTGTCACTGAGGGAAAAGTTTAAAGAAATCAATATTCTGACATTTGTGTCTCAATATATCTATGACAATCTTGTGTATGTAAAAAGAAATATAACTAATTTTCAGAAGTACAGTGACATTCACAATTTTAATACTAGAAATAAAGACAAGTTGGTTGCTTATGTAAGCCGACTACATAAAATTAGTAATTCTTTTAAAGGCAATTGTATACGCTATTACAATAAGGTCCCTACTGATATTAAAAACTTACCTTTAGACAAGTTTAAAATAATAATAAAACAGAAATTGTATAAAAAAGGTTACTATAGGATATCTGATTACTTAGAGGACAAATGTCCATGGGAATAGATTGTTTGAGTAACAGGCTGTTTCGATATATAATTAGCATTCATTTTGTAATTTGACAATATTTTATTTAAAAAAGGAAACGCAAAAGATGCGACGACTGTGGAGTTTCTTCGGTGAGCTCTTCTCCACAGATTCCGCCATTGTATTAGTGAACTCACCCAAAAAAATGTAATGACAGATCTAAGTGATGTAACAACATCCTATGGAAATAAATGATTTTTTATTTGATTTGATTTGATTTGATTTGTGGACACTCCTATCTTCATATCGGAACAGCTGACTGCCAAAGGATCCCGACTGCATTTCCTCGCCCGTGATCTTGTCAAAACGAAGAAATTTAAGTTCTGTTGGACTGCATATGGGAAGGTATACGTACGCAAAGAAGAGAATGCACCAGTCATAGCCATCAGATGTGAAGCTCAAATACACCAGCTAATAAATCAAGCATGACTGCCTATCTCAACAGACCTCATCCTAATGTGCGCTCTCTGGACCTTTTCGCCTTTATTACTGGAACACGACGACGTTAAGTATTACATTCAAAAACACTCTAACATACGGACGCAACCACACACACACTTCAATACACACACACACACAAAATTTTATATACATACATACAAAAACTAGTTATAGGTTTACAAAAGCTTCTTACGTATCTCACCACATTTCCTAACACCTAAAGACTTTATAATTTGTCTAATGGATAGCTCTTTACAAACTTTACGTCAAATTGATATCATGGAAAAAGCACAGGCTAATGAATATCAAATAGAAACGTTTTCTAAGCAGTTCCTTATAAAAAAAAACAGATTTTACTATTGTCTCTCAAAATATTCGTAGTGCGTACAAAAATATGGATGATTTGAATGCTAACCTTACCTTTTTTAACACGGAAATAGATTTAATTGTGCTATCAGAATGTAGAATAAATCAACATAAGCAATTGCCTCTTCTCCCTAATTACACATCTTACTCAACTACTTACCATCTCAACCAAAACGATGGTGTTATTGTTTATGCCAAAAATTGTCACGAACTAGTCCAAGAAATAAAACTTGCTGAAGCATCATGCCTGGAGATTGCTATAGGAGACTTGATTGTTATTGCTATCTAACGCTCCCCTTCTAATACAAATGCTGAAAACTTTATAGAGTCTTTGAGCATACATCTTGATAAAATAAAATCAAATAAAGACATTGTCCTAACAGGTGATATTAATATTAATTTAATCCAAGGTGATGAAGAGCAATCAGGTGAACGAACAAACAGACTTGGTTATTTAAATATGCTGTCAATGCATGGCCTGTTTCCTGGACACTCCTTGCCCACAAGAGCAAATAGCTGTCTGGATCATTTTATGTTAAAAATACTTAAACGAAAAGCTAAAATTGCAGTTTTAAATACGACAATAACAGACCACAACATGATCCTGTTAAAACTTTCCAAAGTAACATCTGTTCCTGAAATAAAGAAAATCAGAACGTCAATCAATTTTGAGAAAGCTCTCTTATGGATTAAAAATAGTAATCTCCTTAATTTGCTTAAATGTGACGATCCGGAAACTATTACTAACACTCTCATAGGTAAAATACAAGAGTGTTTATCCCTTCATACCATTACAATACTTATACATAGAAATAATCGCATAATTAAACACTGGATTACTCTTGGTATTTTACGATGTAATAAAAATAGAAACGATATGCAGAAAAAACTAAAATCAGACTCTTAAAATTACTTATGATCAAATCATCTTCTGAAGAGTCGATCAATTATGTTAATAAATTTTTCGTCAATATAGGGGCGACACTGGCCGAAAACATACTTTCTAAAACACAATCAGTGGATAGTACAGAAATTCTCCATAACAACTCAAATTCTCAATCCTCTTCTTTTGTTCTATATAATGTAACCCCGAAGGAGGTATATAACATTATTATTGCTCTTAAATCAGATAGTGCTCCAGGCTGGGACAATATTACAACGAAATTCTTAAAAATGACTTGTTCAGTAATTGTCCCCATTATTACTCATCTAGCTAACACTTCTGTTCGATTCAGAATCGATACTCGATCGATGGTTTCGGAACGGCCATTTTGAATTTGAAGTTGCTGCCAACAGAGCAGTTTTTGACAACTGACAGACGAAAAGCCCTCGCAATGTAACGCGTATTGATTGGGGTATTGAATTTAAATCGCAAGCCATCTGGAATGTATTCGGGTTCCCCTCAGGATTGTCTATATAGCTGAGTGTGTTGTGGTTCCCCGAACCAGATAAAGTTCGCATTTACGTGGCCGATTGGTTTTTCCCACGTAACATAACCTGTGTTGGAACACTGTGCTCGTCGAAGCTGGCCTGCCAGTCATACCTGGTTGGCTGAAGAACCTGTCTACCAAGAAGAGCCTAGGGTGCACCCGGGCCTTGCAGAGAGACAGGAGGTTGACGGGACCGAAGCACAGACCAGGTTAGATCGACTCCATAATTAAATGCTCGGTGAATCGCCGACGTTCTCACTTCTTGGCATCTGATCGCTACGCTACCTCGTAGCTGATGGGCCCCTGCGAGGTCATTAGGTGCCGAGAAGCCTGAACATTTTGGTAGCAAGAGCGTGGTTTCCTGAGATTTGCAGCCGTCAAGGGCTCCAGGAACCCACGATTTGGGACTATCAATCTGTAGGTATAGGCGGTTATTAGCTAACTTGGTTTTGTTCCTGTATCCACATAGATTGGTAGTATTGTAAGCTATAAGTCTATTGCTGGTAGTAGACAGACAGATATAACAGTTTTCCCTAAATGACCAGTTGTACTGAGATGTGACTCAGAATAGTAATTACATTACAGGTACATTGTAGGTGAATTGAAATTTGCCTTGAAGTACCAGTTACCAGTTAGTCAATCTATTAGTGGTCTAGTAATGCTAATGAATGTTTGGTTAACATAGGTAGTTACATTTATTGATAGCAGCCTATGACATTGTTTTCAGTTTATAGCAATTTATAACTTGAACTAATATTGACTATCGGTGTGTGTTATATGATATAGTTAGTTTCCCAAATTGTTGTTTACAGAATTTGTGTAGATATAAAACTCGGTTTCTATTGTTTGGGGAAATCAGCATTGTTTAAGTTATAGATTAGGGTTCCCTCGTTTGGGTTGTAGACTGGAGGGTCCAATATAATTGAGTTATTGCAAATTGTGAGTAAGTATCGTTCCGATCATGTCGTTATCTGAAATCCAGAGGGGTGTTTCTAAGGAACTCAGATGGTTTTCCTCCGCACACGGTCTGATAGACCGTTTAGATAGGCATGATGTGGTATTGGAGCGGTCTATGGACGTTAAGGAACGCTACAACAGGGTGCTCGAATTGTCCGCGCAGGCGGAATCAGTTGATGGTTGCGCACCTGACAGGCTGTCACGGTTGCTAGGGGATGTCGACCGGTGTATGGAGATGGCAGCTGCTATCACGCAGAAGGCTGCGGACATACGTAGGCAGCGCGAGTCCAGCCATGGTGGTGACATTGAAGCACCTCTGCCGCATCAGGGATCGGGGACCAGGTTACCCGTTATAACTATGCCTACTTTTGACGGAGTGTCCGGTGAATGGATGAGCTTCATCAATCTGTTCGACAGTTTGGTGCACATGCGATCGGACATTACCAAGTCTGTCAAAATGGCTCAGCTGGTGGCAGCATTGAGGGGTGAGCCCAGGGAGCTGGTCGCTCATTTGACAGTTACGGAGGGTAACTATGAAACGGCCAGGCAATTGCTGGTCAGACGTTACCACAACAAACGGAGGTTGGCCGATGCCCAACTGAACCGTTTGTTTAGTATCCCGGTTGTGAACAAGGTCGGGGCCATACAGACGGAGGTTTTGAACCCGTTGTTGTCCGTCACCAAAGCCCTAGAGAATCTTGGACTTCCGGTTGGTGAATGGTCGTACCTATTGCTGTACATTGTACTTTCCCGACTACCCGCTGACGTGCAGACTCGTTTCGAACAGTCTCACGGGAGGTCGGCCGAGGACCTGCCCGCCTTCTCCGACTTGGTCGGATTTTTGGAAGAGGAGGCTCGACGGGCAGAGAATTTGGGGTTGACGGTCACCCATCCTTCGGAGCCACAGAGAGCTGCCGGGAGCGCTGTGAGTAGGGGCCCTCCGACGAGGAAGGACCGCACCAATCGGCAGTCATATGGGACTGTGAGTGCATTGACACCACATAGTGAGACCTGCCCATGTTGTAGGCAGATTGGCCATGCTGTGGCCGATTGCAATAAGTTCGGGGAACTTAGGGTTGAGGGACGGCGCCGGATGGCCAAGCAGCAGAGCTGGTGTTTCCTGTGCCTCGGGCCACACATGGCTAGGTACTGCACGCGCACAAGAATGTGCGGATATTGTAGTGGGGCCCACAACAATCTGTTGTGCATGAACCGGTCCGGCCAACAGCCACCACAGGGCCGTACCCAGGGTGATACGGAATGGGGCCCTGAGAATTTGTTTGCGACTTGGAGCGCAACTCAGGAGCCAACGTCCCCACGTCCACAGGGCCGTACCCAGGGTGATACGGAATGGGGCCCTGAGAATTTGTTTGCGACTTGGAGCGCAACTCAGGGGCCAGCGTCCCCACGTGCACAGGGTAGTACTAGGGTGCGGGGCCGCACTCAGGGCCATCACATGGGGGGCCCTGAGTTTTCGGTTGCGACTCAGCATCCGACTCAGCGGGCAATGGGGCCACAAGCGCGCAGCCACCCAAGGGTGCAGGGCCGCACTCAGGGTCATCACATGGGGGGCCCTGAGTTTTCGGTTGCGACTCAGCATCCGACTCAGCGGGCAATGGGGCCACAAGCACGCAGCCACCCAGGGGTGCAGGGCCGCACTCAGGGTCATCACATGGGGGGCCCTGAGTTTTCGGTTGCGACTCAGCATCCGACTCAGCGGGACATTGGGTATGTTGAGCAGGCCGTAACGGGCGGGTGGCATGGGACAACTTCGAGCTATGCGGGTGCGGTTCGGACGCCGCCTCAGTTGTCGCCCCGCTCGTCGCCTCGTCCTCGTCGGTCGCATGTGATGTCCCCCCCGCTCATGGAGCGGCCACGGTTGAATTCACGCCCACAACCCTTCGGGGGGCGTCGTAGGGTGGCAATGGAACCGGCGCGTGGGCCATTTGTACAATGGGACCCTCTGGCGTATAGCTGCCTGCCTGATCGGTAACAGGCACAGTGGGGCCCCGGGGGCCCTCGCTAGGAAGTTGCGGCCCAACAACTTGTTGCCCCCCAACCGGAGACGGTGGTGTTACCGATCGCCTCTGTGCTTGTTTGGGATTTGGCGGGCAACCCAACATACGTTCGCGCCCTATTAGATTCTGGAGCTCAGGGCTGCATTGTATCGAACGATTTAGCAAAATGGTTGGGCCTCAATATAAATAATGTATCGCTGCCGAGGAAATTGGTCCCTGCTGGGGATTACAGGGCAACCCTTCACGGGTTTTGTGATGCCTCTGAACGAGGGTTTGCGGCAGCGGTTTATTTGCGAACCGTCACCTCCACCGGGGAGGTCGACGTGCGTTTGGTTTTGGCAAAAAGCAAGGTAGCGCCTATTCGGACAAGGACGACGATTCCAAAACTGGAACTGTCCGGGGCTGCTCTTTTGACCAAACTTTTGAAGCACACTCTAACAGTGTTGCGTGGGTCAGTGGTTTTGGAGGATACGGTGCACGCGTGGACGGACAGCCAGATTGTTTTGTGCTGGCTGAAGGCTTCGGTCCATACCTTAGAGGTTTTTGTTGCGAACCGTGTCCCCCAGATTGTGTCGTCTGAGGTCCCACTGACCTGGAGACATGTACCAGGAGAATTGAACCCGTCTGATTGTGCATCCAGGGGATGTCGGGCTCCTGAACTCGTTGCTGATCTCTCGACAGAGGCTTTCATTGCTTGTTTGGATAGGTTTGTTTCTCGAAGGGGACTTCCAACTTTGATCCGCTCTGATAACGGCACTAACTACATCGGTGCGGAACGATGCTTACGAGAGATAGTCAACTTTTTGAATGTAAATAAAGTGGATATTGGAACGGCCCTCTCCCGTCGGGGTATACAGTGGACCTTCAGCCCACCGAGTTGCCCCCACTGGGGTGGGATTTTTGAGGCCGTAGTTAAGTCAGCTAAGACGCACTTGGGGCGTATAGTAGGTCAGACCGCGCTGACTTTTGAGGAGCTCGCGACATTGTTTTGTAAGATCGAGGCCGATCTCAATTCGCGACCGTTGTGTCCGCTCAGCTCGGATCCAAATGACCTGGAGGCTCTGACCCCAGGCCATTTCTTGATAGGACAGCCACTTAACGCGTTGCCCGAGCACCCCTTCGAGGGAGTGAAATTGTATCGGTTGTCAGGGTATCAGATGTTGCAGCAGTTTACTCAGAATTTCTGGAAGCGTTGGTCGCTCGAGTATCTGCATATCTTACAACAGCGCCTTAAGTGGACTGACAAAACCAGCCCCTCTAGTGTTGGTGACCTCGTTCTGGTTAAGGATGCTAACCTACCGCCACTGCGTTGGCGCAGGGGGCGCATTGTTAACTTGTTCCCTGGCAGGGACGGGACCCCCCGGTCTGCAGAGGTTCTAGTGGGAGGCTCGGTACTAAAACGAGCGGTAGCAACGTTGTCTCGGCTGCCCGTAGATTAAGGGACAGGTGGGTGCCTGTCCGGGCGGGTGATTGTTCGATTCAGAATCGATACTCGATCGATGGTTTCGGAACGGCCATTTTGAATTTTAAGTTGCTGCCAACAGAGCAGTTTTTGACAACTGACAGACGAAAAGCCCTCGCAATGTAACGCGTATTGATTGGGGTATTGAATTTAAATCGCAAGCCATCTGGAATGTATTCGGGTTCCCCTCAGGATTGTCTATATAGCTGAGTGTGTTGTGGTTCCCCGAACCAGATAAAGTTCGCATTTACGTGGCCGATTGGTTTTTCCCACGTAACATAACCTGTGTTGGAACACTGTGCTCGTCGAAGCTGGCCTGCCAGTCATACCTGGTTGGCTGAAGAACCTGTCTACCAAGAAGAGCCTAGGGTGCACCCGGGCCTTGCAGAGAGACAGGAGGTTGACGGGACCGAAGCACAGACCAGGTTAGATCGACTCCATAATTAAATGCTCGGTGAATCGCCGACGTTCTCATTTCTTGGCATCTGATCGCTACGCTACCTCGTAGCTGATGGGCCCCTGCGAGGTCATTAGGTGCCGAGAAGCCTGAACAACTTCTTTTGAAAAAGGTATTTTTCCCTCTAGCCTTAAGTACTCGATCATAACGCCCGTTTACAAGAGTGCCGATGCAAACAACTACAGACCTATATCAGTTTTGCCGGCAATCTCAAAAATATTAGAAAAACTTATTAATAATCGTTTAATTAACTACCTCAACAAATATAAAATCATATCGAACTCGCAATATGGATTCAGACAGGGGCTATCAACGGAAGACGCTGTAATAGAGCTTACTTCTCTTATAGTTAATGAAGTTGATAGAAGAAGAAAATGCTTGGCCGTATTTTTGGATCTAAAGAAAGCTTTCGATACAGTATCAATCCCAATTCTTGTAAACAGGCTTCATGATATAGGTATCCGTGGCACCCCTCTAGACCTTTTTAGGAACTATCTACAGGACCGTACACAAAGCGTAAAAATTGGTGATTTTATTAGCGACGAGGAAAACGTATCTTATGGTGTACCGCAGGGCAGTGTCCTCGGACCCACGTTGTTTTTAATCTATATAAATAACTTATGTAATATGTGCATAGAAAATGGACAAACCTTCTCTTACGCGGACGATACTGCCATTGTATTTTCTGGCGCAACGTGGGACGAGGTAAGAAAGTCAGCTGAAAATGGTCTTACAAAAGTACGCTCATGGCTAGATGCTCACCTCCTTACTTTAAATACTAGTAAAACGAACTATATATGCTTTTCAAATTACATATCAACACAACCTTCAACAAATTTTGATATAAAAATTCACTCATGCAACCACCACAACCTGACTTGCGATTGTCCTTCTATAATAAAACAACACATAGAAAATACTTAGGTATCATTGAAGATCAGCGCCTTTCTTGGCATAACCACACGGAATTAATAATGAACCGAATTAGGAAACTAATATGGACATTCAAAACACTTAGGTACGTAGCTTCAAAAAAACTTATCTTACAAATCTATTCCTCTTTAGCACAATCGGTATTATGTTATTGCATTCCAGTGTGGGGGGGATGTACTAAAATAAAGAACCTGGAGCTAGAAAGGGCACAAAGAGCGTTATTAAAAACAATTTTCTTTAAACCCTACCGTTACCCTACTGACACTTTGTACTCTCATAGTAATGTTCTTTCGGTGAGAAGGCTATACATCCTGCACGCTGTACTTAGGTTGCACAAATCTCTTTCTTATGACCCTAGTTATTTAAATAATAGAAGAAAACACACTGTAGCTCCTCCTGTCAGCATCAAAACAGCCTTTGCTAGTAGACAGTACAAATCGCTATCAACTCATTTGTACAACTTAGTTCAAAAACATATTGACATTTACTCAAAATCGCACCATGATTGTAAAATACAAGTAACTAATTGGCTAAAAACTAAAACCTATAACCAAACTGAATCACAGAACCTTTTGAATACCATATACACGTACACATATACACACGCAACCATCACACACACACACTCACACACACATACATACCCTCACACACCCTCTCTCACACCCTCTCACATACATACAGAAACACATATACAACATACTTACAAAGACCTACACACATACGCACGTCGTCCTAATCTTAATTTACATATATTCTTCGAATTATACGATATTTGTTTACATTAAATCTTATTAAATCTTGCATGTGCATGTGCATGCACTTAAGTCCTTTGAAAAATTGTAATTAACTTAGGTTAATTAAAATTTTTCATTATTTTTGTATTTTTTTGTAATTTTGTAATTTTCATTAATTATAATTAACTTAGTGGCTGGTAGTACATGCGAAAGAGCGGGGCCTCCTAGCACAGGTGTTTATATACTTAAAAGGAGGTCCCATCATATAGTTGTATTATTAAGTTATAGTTAACGAAATAAACATTTTTCATTTTCATTTTTCATTTCATATCTTTGGTTAAATTTATTTATTTTTTTTGAGCAAGAGTATATAAATATTGATGTAAAAATGATGAAAGCACAAACTAAGGTAGACAAATGTTTTCAAACAAGAGACGATTGTTTTGTGGGAACAATTTGTGGTTTTAACACAAAGTCAAAATGTTTCTATCGAAGGTTTTAAAAAAAAAATGGAGATTTGTTTTGAGGGATATAAGAAATAAATATTTTCCTTTAAAAATAATGGCAGTCTTGAACTGAGAATCGAATAGCAGAAAATAAAATATTCTTGATCAAAGAAAATATTTTAAGTGACTATTTTCATAAGAAAATCGAAATATTTCAAAATAAAACAAGTCTAGTTTTTCGATCAATAATAACCCTAGAAATAATTGTTTTATACAAGTAAAATGATTGAATCTAATCAAGATTCAAAAATTATTCCACTGAAGACGAGCCTTCAGTTTGGTTATAAGAAAATTTTGTCTTGTTTCAAGACCTTTTACTTTTTAGGTAAGTAAATATAAGTATTGTTGTAAAAATTATCTCATCAAAAACTAAGGTAGACAATTTTTTTCAAACAAGACACGTTTCTTTTGTTGGTACAACATGTGATTTTAACACAAAGACAAAATGTTTCTATCCAAGCTATTTACAACTTTTTGAAAGGAGATTTGTTTTCGTGGATTCAGAAATAGTTATTTTCCATTTAAAAATAATGGTAGTCCTAAATTGAGAATCGAATAGTAGAAAATAAAATATTCTTGACCATAGAAAATATTTTAAGTGACTGTTTTCAAGAATAAATATAAATATTTCAAAATAAAAATAGTCAAGTTTTTCGAGATAATTATTTTTATTTTGTCGTATAACTTTTTGGTAATTATCGACATTGGCTACATCACTAAAACATTTCCTTCCGAACCTGTCGTCAACGAAGGTGCCCTAGGTCCATAGAAAATAGGTACGATACCCACAACAAGCCAACCAACACTTCATCCGAGAATATCGTTGTTTTAATTTAAGGTCGCGTTTCTTGACGTTGAAATCCAAGAATGACAGTTTTTAAATCAAGAAAAAACGTTGTCTTATAGCAAGTTCGTGTTTCTTGACAGTACGCTTAATCTTCACACACATCTGCAAGCATACATTATTGTTGCCATTTCAAAAACAAAACACCGACTTTTGAGGGATACGTATTTATTTATTTTATTTATTTATTTCTTAAGTTAAATATTTACATTTCAGTTCCAATGTGATCTTAAACCACAGAGATTTTACTGGGCACAAGATATGTATGTAATGTAACAAGTAGCTATTATATTCACAGACACAAGGAAGATTGGCTACACAAGCCACATGCGAGCTCACGAGCGAGTTCAAAACTCATGAAGCGGTCGCCGTGACCGAAATCGGTCGGCACCACTTACATGTTCACAGAATGTATGCTTCGGGTTGCGTGAACCCTCTAGTAATTTAATTTAAAGCCAAACCAAGAATATAAAAACACCGCCATGTTGCGGAAATCCTATGAAACTATTTTCTTAAACTTGCAACACTTTCTTTTAAAGGTAATTAATGCCATCTGTCGATTGCTGTAAAAGTGGGGCGTCGCTTATGCATGGTATAATTCTTGTGTTTTGTGAATGAAAATGCAGAAAACTACTCACAGTGGCGTAAGAAAAGTTATTCACAATCTATCGAAATATTTGTGCTGTGCCTGAAGAAATTATAAATTATTATTTTTTTTATGTTAGCCACTGATTTTGGATACCTATATATAACAGTTATATATTTTAGTTGCTCTTAATATAACGAAAACTCTGCGTTAGATCTCGTTCGTGTCTTGCTTGGGTAAATTTTGTATGGACCGTGACCCTTCTCCTTTTCATCCTAAGAATAAAATGATATTTTGATACTGCATATATGGTCTATGATATCGTAATAAATTCATTCCATATTTCAATTTTATGGGGTAACGTCTGAAGTAGATACTGGCAACTTTCTGTGCACGCGCCGTGACGTAACCTGCCATTTTCTTTCTTGTCATTCATTCACTGGTGCTTGCGAAAATTGCGGGTCGCGGCATGCGCAGACATATTTCCCTGCTTTATTACAAGCTTTTTTTAAGTCTGTTTCCCTGGACGTGCGTATGCAACAGTAAAGAGTGTGGTGTTGTACCCGAGATACCTACTGTTAGCGGTGCAGTGCTACGTTTGGATTGAACTGTTCAGCTTCAATTGGGTAGTATACCATCGCGCGTCGTTGTGGCAGATCAAAAGTAAGTACCTAATAGGAGTGTAGATTCCGTTTTACATGCACTTACTTAGACCGTAGGTATCGTAGAATCCGGTTGGCTCCATTATAAACCTGGGGCCCCTTACTTGTTGTAGATGGATGACAGTGCAGGATTGGACCCAGCAGAACTGCCAGAGATCGAGTCATTATTACGAAAGTTGGGTCTTCCAACACCAGTTATTGACCGTTAAATCTGTTTCTGGTCAGGGTGTTGTGTGCGTATTTGTGTGTGATCAATTCTAGAGGGGACCTGTGAGGGAAATGTTTATTTATTTTTTACCTATTTATTCATTATCAAGGATAATGATATCACTTAAGGGTGTGAATTTCGAAAACTTCTTAGTGCTCACCTATGTTATGTAAGGAATTTCTGTGGAAAATTTAAAAAGCACCAGTTCAGGCCAGTTCAGGCTGATTGTTGTCTGTCAGTTAGTCAGTGAATTGCTGAGTTTTATTATGTAAATTAATGCAATTCCTTTCTATTTTAGAAAATGAAGTTAAAACGGACCAATTACAACAATTACTAGTGAATGAAGAAATTCTCAAGGAATTATGCCCAGTAATTGAACATAGACTTCTTCTACAATCAAAAATAACAGATTTCACAGGGAATGTAAGTACTGCCTACCATATATTCATAATAAATATCCTATAATTTTATTCAGGCCTTCTAATTTACTATTTGATTTATTGCACACAAATAAAACTAAGAGCACCAGACCTAAAACTTATTTAAATTAATTATTCAAATGCTTGCCCCGGCCAGAAATCAAACCTGGGAGCCCAGATTTCTAGTGAGGGGCATGTAGTAAGGCCAGGAGGTGATCATAACAATAAAAAAATGAACGTCCCACTGCCGGGACCCCATGTAGGTGTAGAAAACCCCTTAGACGTCACGCTGGCCATTTGCGGGTTGCGGAATTCACATGTCTTCGAAAGTTTTCTATGTCTATAATTATGTAAACTACAAATTTTCAGACGGAGAATACAACTACATTGTCAACAAAGTCAGTGCTGAGTGATGGTTATGATGGCCTTGAAGATTTACACAACATTAGCATTGAAAATTTTATTCAATAGAAAGGCCACCATTCCCAGAATTTGACTTGAGAACCTTACTCACCACTTCGCCATGCGGAAAAAGTATTATCAATTACTATAGTACACAAAAGTCGCATACCAATAAGCACAGAAACCAACTGGTCGACATCATTGTTAGACACATTTTCACAAGGGCCGTGAATCAGTAAGTACATTTTTTTTTGTAAGTGTTGTTGTAACCCTATTACTTAGCCTATGGCCTTAACCACCTTCTTAACGACCCGAATGGCCGAGTCGGCAGTGACCCTGCCTACGAAGCCAAGGGTCCCGGGTTCGAGTCCCGGTGGGGGCAAATATTTGTTTGATGAAAACGGATGTTTGTAACCTAGTCATGGTTGTTTATCTAACTAAGTATAATATATATCTATATAAGTATGTGTATCGTTGTCTAGTACCCAAGATACAGGGAATCCTAGTTTGGGGCTAGATCAATGTGTGTAAATTGTGTCCAAGGTATTATTAGTATTATTATTATTACCTTCTTAAGGGAAACCCATGCTCAGCATGCATTTTCGGTAAGCAGACTCATTGGCGCCAGTTTAGCAACTTAATCCTAATCTACTAAGTATTAACATTTCCAATAAAATAACTCATGAAGAGTAAAGTTAAGTAAAGTATTATTTATTTGCATGAATATAGGTTTACATCAGTTCTTACAGAGAATGTCACATAAAGTTTCTCTATATTCTGCCATGTAGACATACAAATTTTGTATCACATATGTAATTAAATAAATTAGCAAAATTTACATATTATTAACAATTATTATTTTAGTACAATATAGTTATATAACAAATGAATTATTATAGTTAATATTAGTACATGTCGCAATCATTATTCAATATTAATTTATTTTAATGCATTGTCAATTTATCATTTAAGAACTCCTGCACACTATAGTAAGCCTTTTCGACCAGGAAATTTCTTAGTAAAGCCTTGTATGAGTGCAGTTGGTTAGCATCCCTAATTGATTTCGGTAACTTATTATAGAGCCTTGGCGCCATACCTAAAATACTCTTATCATAAAACGCAGTGGAGCGTAAAGGAACACTTAATACAGATTGACCTTATGCACCGTTTCTGTGCTTTTAGCGCCTTATTTTTGTCGGTAGAGTTCCCCCAGAATATAATTTCATATCTTAAAGTTGAGGCGACGAAGGCATGGTAGACTGTTAGTAAAGCCGATTGTCCAGTTACTTTTGAAAGGATGTAGAGTGCATAAGAAAACTGACTTAACTTTTTACATATATGATCTATTTGTGGTTTCCATGTCAAGTGTGAATCAATGTAAAGTCCTAAAAATTTTGTTATATTTGCTGTGTCGATTATCTTATTATTATAGTGTATGTCAAGATTATTATTCGTCGATTGATTGTAATTATTTTAAATGTCATAATGTTTGTTTTGTCAAGATTAATTAAAAGGTGATTACGTTCTAGCCATCCAACAATGTTTTTTAGAGAATTATTAATGTCTGATTCATATGTGTTTTTGTCTTGACACTCAGCAATCATGGTACTGTCATCTGCAAACAATACCATTGGATGAGATACCGATGCAGGAAGATCATTGACATAAATAAGGAATAATAATGGTCCCAACACGCTACCCTGCGGCACTCCATATTGTACAATTCTCGGGTCTGACAAGTACTGAATTTCTGTTTTCGTTTTAGGGTTGATTCTGGAGATCTGAGTTAACTGTACTCTGTTGCTCAAATAGCTTTTAACAAGTTCTAGCACATTACCCCGAACACCATAAGCATAAAGTTTATTTACCAGTATGGCGTGGTCAACGAAGTCGAATGCTTTAGGCATATCCATGTATAACGCGGACACAGGGATCTTTTTATCCACATGTGTTATCACCTGTACCAAATAATCATATATAGCTAGGTCTATCGTTCTTCCCTTTCTAAACCCCTTCTGTTCTTCCACAAATAGCCCTTTTTTCTCGAAGTATTGATAAAGAGCATTGTAAAATACTTTTTCAAAAACTTTTGATAGGATGGGGATCAGCGCAACCGGTCTATAGCAACTCATGTCTTCTCGATCTTTCTTCTTAAACAGAGGTCGTATGACTGAGGTTTTGAGCTTTTCTGGGAATATGCCTTGCTGGATTGATAGGTTAATAATACTGCTCAAAACTGGTGCTATCAGATCCGCCACTTATTTGATAACCTTTGTTGACAAGTTGTCATACCCAGTACTATTAGTGTTTTTTAGGTTTATTATTATTTTAAATACCTCGGTCGGAGTTGTTGGCATTAAAAATAATGAACTGGGATTAAAAGGCACGGATATGCGATTATTTGAGAGAGTATGATTCATGCGATGTTGTGTTATTTGATCGATGTAGAAATCATTAAATAATTGTGAAATTTCTTGCGGATCATTAAAAATTTGGCCATCAATTTTAATTTGTTTTATGTCATCTTTTGGTTTCGTCTTATTATTATTATAGCTGTTTATTATTTTCCATGTAGCCTTCGATTTATTAATTGATATGTTGGCTAGGCTAATACTGTCTGGATTGCCATAGTAACATTCTTTTCTTTTTTGAACATAATTGGATTCCTTTCTTCACCCACTTTGGTCGTTTATTGCTTGTCATCCGAATCTTGATTTTTGGAAAACACAAATCGTATAGAAGTTTAAACATTTGATGGAGCTCATTAAAAGCCTCATTGGCGTCGTTGCTGCTATACACTTCAGCAAAGCTAAGACTTGAAATGTGTTCCCTGAACTTATTTATCAACTCAACTCTATACTCAACGCTATATTCTTGCCTATAAATTGACCAATTTTGGAAGCTGCAAAGGTTTTGAACCGGGCATATAAGTATCTGTCCAGTATGGTCGGAAAGCGCAAATTCTACTATCTCAGCCTCACAGCCTTGTATATTATGGATAAAATTGTCTAAACATGTTCCACTAGTTAAACGTGTTGGTTCATTGAATGTGAGTTTAAGATTATAATTTGATAGCAGATTTTCAAATTCAACCACGAATCTGTTAGATTTAAGTCGGTCGATGTTAAAATCTCCACACAAAATAGTTTTTCTTTTATTTTGTGAAAGTTTTGATGGCAGTTTGTCCAGATTTGTAAAGAAGGTCTCAAAAGTCTTTACGTCGTACTTGGCTTTTCTGTAAACGCAAATAATATTTATATTGTGGTCAGTCAGAGTGATGCCACAGCATTCAACAGCATTGGTGATATTACAGTTCGCTACATCAATTACATTATAGTTAAGTTTATTTTTAATAAGTACAGCCGCACCGCCACTTCGGGTGCTTCTGGCAGAATATGTAGCTAGCGTGTAGTTTGCAATATTCAGTGAGTATATATCGGTCTCGATCATGTTATGCTCCGTTATTCCTAATACATCTACTGATACTCTGGTCGTTTTAAGCTCTTCTAAGTGTGCAGTTAACAAGTCCGATTTGTGAACAAGACCTTTGATATTTTGGTGAAATATATTAAGGCAGTTATGCACGAAAAAAAATATTATCACTATTATTAATATTCGAATTATTATCTATATTATCATTGTCATTTAAATTATGTTCGTTTTCGTTACCATTATCTTTGTGATTGATTTCAACATAGTCCATTTGGGTCTCTATATTAACTACTGCAGGCAATTTAGTAAGACGGTCAGTCTGGGTCTCTACATTTACAAGTACAGGCAATTCAGTACGACGCTCCGTTTGGGATCCTTTGTAATCTGAAAGTTTCTGAGCACAGCCGATTCTAAGAATTTCTTGTAGTAATTGCCTGCACGTGTACTCATTGTTGTTGAGCTGAACATTTCCGAAATTATAATTTTCGTCCGTGTTCAAGAAAGTGGTGTTTACAAAACGTGAGCATAAGTGCCTAAAAGTTGCGTTAACCATGTTTTTGTTTAGCTATTAGCAGCTTTACAGATTATAACATTGTATTTAAGAATACTTAGGTTATAGTAGAATAAGGATTGTAATTTGAGTGGGTCCTTATCAATTGAGCCTCCAATCACAATAATAACATCATTTTTACCATAATTTTGGCAAAGAGATGATGATCTCAGAACGTTATCCATGGTAGCATTAGGTTTAATAATAGACTCTACAGCAAAATTGGTACCCAAAAGTTCTTGAAGGATTATGGACATTCCCCTTCCTTGCTCATCTCCTAAAATCATTACTCGACGTTTATTATGCGTTTGCTGCTGACATTTAGTGTCCTTGGTGTTGCTTGTATTGTCGATTTATATTGATGCAAGGGTTTCATTTGCTTTGAACGCCAAATCTGTGTTCTTGGGAATTCGAATTTCTTGCTGTGAAAGTATGGCCTGTTTATTGGGGTTCATCTGTCCAACCACTCTGCTCGTAAATTCTCGTGTAGTCTTCCGAGAGAAGCCGATTTGTATCACATTTGGTGTGAGTTTGCGGTATTGTGGCGAGAAGAATATTGGTGCTGACGGTGCTGACTTATTTCTTGATGGCGATGATCATGACGATGACGATCACAGAGACCTACTGCTTTACATAGATCTATTTTTCTATTATTCTCAGCTAATGTTTGTTTGAGACTTAATATCTCCATGCTTAAATGGTCAATCTCATTGTTTGCGGTATCAAGCTCTGAGCGAAGTCTCTTGTTACTATCTCGCAAGTCATTTAGCTCGATCGAATAATACTCGGTTTATGATTGAATCTGAGGAGTCTGCATCTGGTGGTGAGTAAAAAATGTGACAGTATAACTTAATAACAGGGAAAATAATAGTTCTATTCCCCAATGAGAGCAGCGGAACATACTTTGTGCGGCCGATAAAAAAAAACGAAAGCATTGATGGGAAACCATTGTTTTCTAAGGGAAAGTTAGTAGATAAAGTAAGAAGCACGTTGTACAAATCCGGCGAGAAAAGAAAAAGTAAGAAGGAAGCAGAGCAAAGTGAAAAAGCCAAGAAATCTAAATTTATTGAAGAGCTCAAAGGTTTTTTTGAACAACAAGCAAATATAATTGCCTAAAGTGGAATTTAATATTTGAGGCCAGAAATGTAAACAAAAAACTGTCATTTTTCGGTACAATATAATTGAATATCAATGTCAAATGACAGTGCTTTGTTTACAATTGTGGCCTCAAATAAAAAATTCCATTTTACAGAAATTGCTCCAAAGCCGGGTCTTGCATCTTAGGTAATTGATTCATCTAATAGTCATAGAGAACATTGCTTGGTGAATGGCCCTTTTCTAGTTGTAGCCCTCTTAACGACCGCGGACATTAGGAATTGTCGAATGTTTTTTCATAGGATTTGAACTCTAATTCAATGGCATAAGATTGAAAATCGCGTTGCAGTTTAGGAGTAGTTTATTTTACATAGGCGCAGTGTTGCCAGATACACTGTAATTACAGCAGGTCTACGGTACTTTCACACGATCTGCTGTACACTTTAATACTAAAATTACAGTGTATGGAGAACACTGTAATTTTTCTACAGGCAAAAATCTGTTGGAGAGGGTTCGAGAATGAGTTTAAATATAACCGGACCTCTGCGAGGGACGCGGGATCCCGCATTCCTGCAGGGCTTCGGTTAAATTTTCACTGGTTCTCGATAGAACGCACTTGTAGTTTAATGTACTTAAACTGAACGCAACCTTATAAAAAAGATAATTACGAACTTGTCGAAACGCCACCTCTCTGCTTATGTCACAACCACAACACTGAATTACTAATTATTAGTTAGTCGCATTCTGTGAAACTGGTGAAAGCTACAATTTTGTTTGAAGACTTGAGAATTAAAAATGCCTAATTCATCCGATGATAGTGATCAAAATAATCGAAGCGGACCATCAACACCAAAAAAACAAAAAAGGTTAAACATTATAAACAAAAATTCAGAGACGAGTGGTTAAGAGACAATAGTTTCAAAACTTGGCTGCGACGTGACCCAAAAGTTCCGTATCGTGCAGTTTGTGTTTTGTGCGATGCAAAAATGATAGCTGATAGAGTGGTGATAAAGAGACATGGTGAAGTTGCTAAGCATGTAAAAAAAACTACAGCAGTGCCAGCTCAATCTTCGATTGCCACTGCATTTACAAAGACTAAGCAGTCCGATGATGATAAATGCAAAGCAGCTGAGATAAAGTTGGCCGCTTTTATGCTGGAGCATAAAATTTCCCTCAGGGCGATGAACCACTTAATTGATTTATTGCCCAATGTGTTGCCAGACTCTCAGATTGCAAAAAATATGAATATGAAGAGAACGAAATGATTGATTGATTGGCAAGATTGGCACCAACTTCTATGGAAGAACAACAAGCTTTGGAAAAATTTGGCGAAAATTTCCAAAGTTAAAAGAACAATTAGATGCAGCAATACGGCCTGATGAATTCTGGCACAGGGTCTGTATAGACTTTACGTTTTTTTTAGAAATATATTTATTTCATTTGCAAACTACAATATTTTTAATACTAATATTGCTTTCCAGGTGAAACAGTTGGACGAGTTCTGCTCGATTGGAAAATACATGCTCAACATCTTGGCTCTTCCAAACTCCAACGCGGAATGCGAGAGAATGTTTAGCTAAATTAACGACACCAAAACGAAGAAAAGAATTAGGTTAATTACGAGAACAATACGAGGCAACATGTTGGCCCAACAAACGATTCAACGTAACGGCACGAATTGCATTAATTTTAAACCTAGTGAAAAAATGATAAAATCATTTGATTCGGGGATATACAAAAAAGAAACGGCTATCGGGCTAAATGATAGTGACAGTTATTGATAAGTTTAAGTAAGTTGGTTAACGAGAAAGTGTATTTTCATTTAAATAAAATACAATACTTGATACATTGTATCTGCTGTAAAATTCGCTGTATTAATTTTTTATTTTTACTGTAATTTTGTCTCAAACATTGTAAATTTTAGCACCCAACACTGTAATATCAGTTTCCACATCTGGCAACACTGCATAGGCGGTCTTTCACCGGTTAAATATAATTTAAATGTGATGAGAGCTGAGGATAATTTAGGTAGAGTTGAGTAGAAGCAGTTTTAGTACAGGGTTATACGCATAATCTATGGTAAGCTGTAAGTGGGTCATTGTAATTATCAATATGAACTTATTTTACTATTTCGACAACTCTGAAATCACAAAATAATATCGGCTCTCATATACAATTTAAGGTGGCGCAATATTTTTTTGTATGGGACAATTGTTTTTTTCGCGATTTTGTGGTTGGCCCCATAGTAAAAGTTGTTCATATTGATCAGGACATTAACCCCCTTTCGGCTTAGCATAGGTTATGCGTATAACCCTGTAACAGAAGTTTGGTGAAATGATGTTTCATCCCACCACTTCCCATGAGGCAAATGACCTGTATGACCTAAGCAGCTGCTGAAGTAGTGTAGTAGATAGTAGTTATTGTAATAATAATTTAATTCATAGTTCATTATCATCATACTGTAGTCCGCTGCATTATAAACCAGCGTCAGCGTCGTCGTAATATCATATTCATCACTCTCTCACAATGTACCTAAACTGTTTCTATTTCTTGACCTGTTGCCTATTTCTCTTTCACAATTTCTTAAAGCATCTTAAGATGTACTCTAGCATTAAACACATGTTCGTATTTTATGTGTATTGCAGACAAGCAAGAAGACAAAATCGCGTTCTTAAAAAATAATACAGAACCTTGGGATCAAGTAATAGATTATTGGTTGTCAACCTATCCTCTCAGGGAGCAATCTACGAAAGAGTGTGTGGCGGAATTTGTAGCGGAATGAAAGATTCTTAATGACCCAAGGGGTGAGGTATTGGTAAGTAATTCATTAATTTAATACTATACAGGGTTATGCGCATAACCCACACAAATACGAAAGGGGTTCATTGTACTTATCAACTTTTATTATGGGGCCCATCCCGAAGTTGTGAAAGAAAACAGCTGTCCCATACAAAAATATCATAGAGCCTCGGTAAAATGGGTGGGAAAGTATTTTTATTTTGCAATTTTAGGGTTGACGGCATCGTAAACGTTTTTGACATTGATGAGTCCAATGACGCCCTTTTAGATTAGTATTTTGTTTTGCACATAACCGTGTGTTGTTTTAGTAAAGTACATAATAACATTGCTTGTCTAATATTAGTGCACTTTGTAATGGTCTGTCTTTATAACTGTTTATTTTTTCAGATCAACCTGGATTTTGAACAAAAGTATAAGGAAAATTCTATGAATTTCTATACTAAATGGCATTAATTTATAAATACCATAATAAGCATAAAATTTGAAATCTCTCGAGATGATACATTGGCAAATTTATATGAAAAAATAACACAACATCCCGATGATGGTGAGTGACATAATAGTATAGTGGGACACAGTCATAGCATAGCCTTTTTGGTGGGTTAGATATATTAAGTTGTTAAATCTCAGACTTGAACTGTAATTTCACTGGTAATTTAGTATTACTTTTAATAAAATACTATTACTAGGTATTACATTATTTGCTATAACTTTTGGAATTATAAATGTTTTGTTTTGCAGACAAAAAAGTGCCGGACCAAATTAAGCTGCTCTGTCACTTAATTCCTCCAAGAGGAAGACTGAATAAAAGAACAAAATTTTCAACATTGGAATGCATAGAAAATTTCGTTGTTGCTGTTGATGTAAGTGTTAATTTTTAAATAGGTTTCTACCTCGTCCAAGATAGTAAACGCTTTTGAGGCTTAATGCAGGTTGAACGAGAGTAGTAGCACTCGGAGTAAATGTTTCAAAACGAACCAACACAAGCCCAGAGCTTCTGTCTACTACTGAGGTTCTTAAGGTATGTTTTCGAAACCCCAGCTACATGTCGCCGAGAGCGACTGCACGTGCGAGGCCGAGACAGAGAGCGCAGTTATGACGCTCCCGCAGTCGCGCTCGGCGACATGAAGCTGGCGTTTCGAAAACATACCCTTACTATTTTCCTTAAGCAGTCAGTTTTTTTTTATAATTTAGTTTATTATCGTAACTATAGGAAGCTACGCTTGTATTGTGCCATTTTCAAACGCTTACTCCTAGTTGCGACTACTCTGGTTCAGTCTGCTTATTTTCACTTCAATAAAAAAAACTTGTTTCAGAACATCGGAGATATTGATACAAAAATTGAAGATTTACAAGCAAAGTCACGAAGTGCAAAGCAAATATTACAACCGTACCTGATTAGCTGTGGGTCTAATGGTGATGACGACACGCGTAAATATTATTTGGTCATCGACAAAGTTAAATACAGGTTCGACAGTGCACCGAAGGCGTTCGACACATTTAAAAGCTACCACGCTCTCCATGCTAGCTACCCGGCGGCTGCTGCGCATCTGTACTTACTGGTGCAAAGGTGCGTTTACGGATTCGAAACAAAATATGACAAGGTAGTGCCATACAATACAGACATATTGTTCGATTCCAAATCGATATTCGATCGATGGTTTCTGAACGGTCATTTTAATTTGACGTTAGCTGTCAATCTGGCAGTTTTGACAACTGACAGAAAAAAAAAAAAAAACTCTCGCAATGAAAACGCGTGTTGATTAGGTTGTTGAAATTAAATCAAAGGGCATCTGGAATGTATTCGGGATTCCCTCAGGATTATTAATATAGCTGAGTGTGCCGTTGTCTCTCGAACCAGATAAAGTTCGGATTTTCGTGCCCGATTCGTATTTACCACGTAGAAACATAACCTGTGTTGGACCACTGTGCTCAATGACGCTGGCCCGCCAGTCATACCTGGTTGGATGAAGAACCTGTCTACCAAGAAGAGCCTAGGGCGCGCCCGGGCCTTGCAGAGAGACAGGAGGTTGACGGGACCGAAGCACAGACCAGGTTAGATCTACCCCACATAACTTTAGCTCGGTGAATCGCCGACGTTCATCACTTCTTGGCACCTGATCGTCACGCTACCTCGTAGCTGATGGGCCCCTACGAGGTCATTAGGTGCTGAGAAGCCTGAACACTTTGGTATGAGAGCGTGGTTTCCTGAGATTTGCAGCTGTCAAGGGCTTCAGGAAAGCACGACTTGGGACTATCAATCTGTAGGTATCTAGGCGGTTAGGTAACTTGTTTGTTCCTATATCCACATAGATTGGTAGTATTTGTAAGCTATAAGTCTATTGCTGGTAGTAGACAGACAGATATTACAGTTTTCCCTAAATGACCAGTTGTACTGAGATGTGACTCAGAATAGTAGGTACTCAACTTAGGTACGCATTGTATTAGGTACATTGTAGGTGAATTGAAATTTGCATTGAATTACTAGTTAGTCAATCTATTAGTGGTCTAGTAGTGGTATTGAATGAATGTTTTGGTTAACTTAGGTAGTTACATCTATTGATAGCAGGCTATTACATTGTTTTCAGTTTATTATGCAGCAAGTGTATAGCAATTTATAACTTGAACTAATATTGACTATTATCTGTGTGTGTTATAATAATAATAATAAATAAAGGTTATAATAATAAAGGGAAACTAACTTGTTTTTTACAGGATTAGAATATTAGAAGTGTAGCATAATTTATATAGATATAAAACTCGGTTCCTATTGTTTAAGGAAAACAACATTATTTAAGTTATAGTTTAGGGTTCCCTCGTTTGGGTTATAAACTGAAGGGTCCAATAAAATTGAGTTACTGCAAATTGTGAGTAAGTATCGTTCCGATCATGTCGTTATCTGAAATCCAGAAGGGTGTTTCTAAGGAACTCAGATGGTTTTCCTCCGCACACGGTCTGATAGACCGTTTAGATAGGCATGATGTGGTATTGGAGCGGTCTATGGACGTTAAGGAACGTTACAATAGGGTGCTCGAATTGTCCGCGCAGGCGGAATCAGTTAAACATATAAACATAAACATAAACATTTATATACAGGCACATACATTGCTTCTGGCCCCACACTAGGATACCCTGTGTCGTGGTAACCAGAAACAGCGACGTCACACACATATAAACATCCAAGACCTGGGGATTGTTTTTTTTTTTTTTTCATTACCCCCAGCCGGGGATCGAACCCGGGACCTCTCGCATGGTAGGCAGAGCCACAACCGCTGCGCCACAGAGGCCGTCATGTTGATGGTTGTGCACCTGACAGGCTGTCACGGTTGATAGGGGATGTCGACCAATGTATGGAGATGGCAGCTGCTATCACGCAGAAGGCTGCGGACATACGTAGACAGCGCGAGTCCAGCCATAGTGGTGACATTGAAGCACCTCTGCCGCATCAGGGATCGGGGACCAGGTTACCCGCGATAACTATGCCTACCTTTGACGGCGTGTCCGGTGAATGGATGAGCTTCATCAATCTGTTCGACAGTTTGGTGCACTTGCGATCGGGCATTACCAAGTCTGTCAAGATGGCTCAGCTGGTGGCAGCATTGAGGGGTGAGCCTAGGGAGCTGGTCGCTCATTTGACAGTTACGGAGGGCAACTATGAGACGGCCAGGCAATTGTTGGTCAGACGTTACCACAACAAACGGAGGTTGGCCGATGCCCAACTGAACCGTTTGTTTAGTATCCCGGTTGTGAACAAGGTCGGGGCCATACAGACGGAGGTTTTGAACCCATTGTTGTCCGTCACCAAGGCTCTAGAGAATCTTGGACTTCCGGTTGGTGAATGGTCGTACTTACTGTTGTACATTGTACTTTCCCGCCTACCCGCTGACGTGCAGACTCGTTTCGAACAGTCTCACGGGAGGTCGGCCGAGGACCTGCCCGCCTTCTCCGACTTGGTCGGATTTTTGGAAGAGGAGTCTCGACGGGCAGAGAATTTGGGGTTGACGGTCACCCATCCTTCGGAGCCACAGAGAGCTGCCGGGAGCGCTGTGAGTAGGGGCCCTCCGACGAGGAAGGACCGCACCAACCGGCAGTCATATGGGACTGTGAGTGCATTGACCCCACATAGTGAGACCTGCCCATGTTGTAGGCAGATTGGCCATGCTGTGGCCAATTGCAATAAGTTCGGGGAACTTAGGGTTCAGGGACGGCGCCATATGGCCAAGCAGCGGAGCTGGTGTTTCCTGTGCCTCGGGGCACACATGGCTAGGGACTGCACGCGCACACAAATGTGCGGATATGGTGGTGGGGCCCACAACAATCTGTTGTGCATGAACCGGTCCGGCCAACAGCCACCACAGGGGCCGTACCCAGGGTGACACGGCAAGGGGCCCTGAGAATTCGTTTACGACTCGGAGCGCAACTCAGGGGCCAACGTCCCCACGTGCACAGGGCAGTACTAGGGTGCAGGGCCGCACTCAGGGTCATCACATGGGGGGCCCTGAGTTTTCGGTTGCGACTCAGCATCCGACTCAGCGGGACATTGGGTGTGTTGAGCAGGCCGTAACGGGCGGGTGGCATGGGACACCTTCGAGCTATGCGGGTGCGGTTCGGACGCCGCCTCAGTTGTCGCCCCGCTCGTCGCCTCGTCCTCGTCGGTCGCATGTGATGTCCCCCCCGCTCATGGAGCGGCCACGGTTGAATTCACGCCCACCCCCCTTCGGGGGGCGTCGTAGGGTGGCAATGGAACCGGCGCGTGGGCCATTTGTACAATGGGACCCTCTGGCGTATAGCTGCCTACCTGATCGGTTACAGGCAGATTGGGGCCCCGGGGGCCCTCGCTAGGAATTTGCGGCCCAACAATTTGTTGCCCCCCAACCGGAGACGGTGGTGTTACCGATCGCCTCTGTGCTTGTTTGGGATTTGGCGGGCAACCCAACATACGTTCGCGCCCTATTAGATTCTGGAGCTCAGGGCTGCATTGTATCGAATGATTTAGCAAAATGGTTGGGCCTCAAGGTAAATAGGTATAATAAATCAATACGGGGCGTGGGGAATGTTACGGTTACGAATGTAGTTGGTCAATCGGTGATCACGTTCTCTCCACGTTATGACATTTTGACAAAAACATCCGTGCAAGCTTTAGTAATGACGCATGTCATGGGCAGACACCCCTTGGTGAAGTTGAATCCGGCCGTTCGATTCCTGACATCAGGACTCAAGTTGGCGGATCCCGATTTTGACACTCCAGCCCCGGTCGACCTGCTACTGGGAGCAGACGTTCTGGGTAGGTTTCTGTTGTTGGATCGGCGAGTTCTTCAGCCGGACGGGTTGATTGCTGTGGATACTAAGTTTGGTCACGTGATCATGGGTCCGGCATTGCCAATGGTTAGGCCTGCCGAGTCAGATGGCATACTTATTGGCTCAGCGTTGTCAGACGCTATCCAACGTTTCTGGGAGGTAGAGGAACCTCCCACCGTTCGTCGAGTCGACGCAGACGAAGAAGAGTGCGAGTTGTTTTACCAGAATAGTACTGGTCGCCTTCGTTCTGGTCGTTTTGTAACTCGACTGCCTTTCAGGGCCGATCGACCGCCACTAGGAGAATCTAGGAAGATGGCTGAGACGAGATTGATGTCGATGGAGCGTAGGATGTCAAGGGACGCCGTATTTAAACAAAAATACGTCGATTTCATGAGGGAGTATGAGTCGTTAGGACACATGTCGGTATCGGGTGTGGACTGGAGATCTGAGGATCATTGTTTCCTTCCACACCATGCCGTCCTGCGAACCCCTACCGGCAAGATTCGAGTTGTTTTTGATGGGTCAGCACCTACCTCGAACGGGATGTCCCTGAATCAGTGTCTACATTCGGGACCCAAGTTGAGTCGTGATATTTCGGATATTCTCACGAGCTTTCGGAGACACCAGATTGTATTTGTCGCAGACATTCGGATGATGTTTAGGCAAACGGTAATTCATCCGGCTGACAGAAGGTATCAGTTGATACTTTGGCGTGAGTCCACGGCCGAGCCAGTCAAGGTCTATGAGTTAAACACGAACACGTATGGGTTACGGTCTAGCCCGTATTTGGCGATGCGTACCCTGCGGGAGTTGGCATCGCGTGACCGTGTGAGCTATCCTAGAGCCGCCGCTATCCTGGAGCAAGATTTGTACGTCGATGACGTCTGCACAGGGGCAGCCAGTGTAGAGGAAGCTCTGGACCGACGTGACGAGCTCATTCAATTGCTGGAACGAGGCGGCTATGAACTACGCAAGTGGATGTCCAACTCCCCTGAGTTGATGGCTGGTCTCCCAGATGAGTTTCAACAAGACCCGCACGTTTTTGAGAATCCTGACAACCCTAACATGTTGTCAGTGCTTGGAATTCAGTACCGGCCCGTCCATGATGAGTTTACCTATCGGGTGGTTTTAGAAACACCGAAGGCCTGGACGAAGCGGTCAGTACTGTCAACGATTGCGAGAACGTTCGACCCGAATGGATGGATTTCCCCAGTCACCTTTGCTCTCAAATGTTTTATGCAAAGGCTATGGGCGGCTCAGTTGACCTGGGACACCCACCTCTCAGGTGATTTGTTGACTGATTGGACGCGAATGTTCACATCGCTATCGGACATAAATAATGTATCGCTGCCGAGGAAATTGGTCCCTGCTGGGGATTACAGGGCAACCCTTCACGGGTTTTGTGATGCCTCTGAACGAGGGTTTGCGGCAGCGGTTTATTTGCGAACCGTCACTTCCGCCATGGAGGTCGACGTGCGTTTGGTTTTGGCAAAAAGCAAGGTAGCGCCTATTCGGACAAGGATGACGATTCCAAAACTGGAACTGTCCGGGGCTGCTCTTTTGACCAAACTTTTGAATCACACTCTAACAGTGTTGCGTGGGTCAGTGGTTTTGGAGGATACGGTGTACGCTTGGACGGACAGCCATATTGTTTTGTGCTGGCTGAAGGCTTCGGTCCATAACTTAGAGGTTTTTGTTGCGAACTGTGTCTCCCAGATTGTGTCGTCTGAGGTCCCACTGACCTGGAGACAAGTACCAGGAGAATTGAACCCGTCTGATTGTGCATCCAGGGGATGTCAGGCTCCTGAACTCGTTAGACACCATTTGTGGTGGGGACCACCCTGGCTTGCCAAGAGAGAATCGGACTGGCCCCACAGCCATGTAGCAGTATCTTCGGATCATGGCCCCAGAGCGGCCGTGCATGTTACCCAGAAGGCTGAGGACCCTGACGCCGGGTTTCTGCTGGACCGGTATAGCTCACTTGACAAGTTGATAAACGTGTCCACTTGGATTAGGAGATTCGCTCGAAATTGTCGTACTCCTCGCGATCAGCGAACGTTGAACCCTATTCTGACTCCGGCAGAGCGAAACGAGTCGCTGTTGAATTTGGTCCGGTTGGTACAGTCCTCGAAGTTTGGGGCAGAATTGGAGATTATACGAAGTGGACGTTCGAAACTGAAGGGAGCCGTCGCGCGTCTCAACCCCTTTGTTGATTCGACCGGGTTACTTCGGGTAGGAGGAAGATTGCGCAATGCGAATCTGTCGTATTCGGCTCGTCACCCACTTCTGCTCCCCAAGGGGGGACAGTTAGTTGAATTGCTGGTGACTGATCGTCATATTAAAAACGCGCATGCCGGCTGTAACGCGTTGTTGGCCACGCTCCAGCGGGAGTTTTGGATCTTATCTGCCCGCCGTGCCATACGGAACATCGTGTTTCGTTGCATGCCTTGTTATCGACTTAAGGCTGCCACGATGCAACCTCTCATGGGGGACTTGCCCCCTGATCGTGTGAATGAGGTCAGACCGTTTTCAGGTGTTGGTACGGATTTTGCAGGACCGTTTATGGTAAAGAGTTCACGATTGCGTACCGCTAAGCAATACAAACCTATGTGTGTTTGTTTGTTTATCCACCAAGGCGGTACATCTCGAGCTCGTTGCTGATCTCTCGACAGAGGCTTTCATTGCTTATTTGGATAGGTTTGTTTCTCGAAGGGGACTTCCAACTTTGATCCGCTCTGATAACGGCACTAACTACATAGGTGCGGAACGATACTTACGAGAGATAGTCAACTTTTTGAATGTAAATAAAGTGGATATTGGAACGGCCCTCTCCCGTCGGGGTATACAGTGGACCTTCAGCCCACCGATTTGCCCCCACTGGGGTGGGATTTTTGAGGCCGTAGTTAAGTCAGCTAAGACGCACTTAGGGCGTATAGTAGGTCAGACCGCGCTGACTTTTTAGGAGCTCGCGACATTGTTTTGTAAGATCGAGGCCGTTCTCAATTCGCGACCGTTGTGTCCGCTCAGCTCGGATCCAAATGACCTGGAGGCTCTGACCCCAGGCCATTTCTTGATAGGACAGCCACTTAACGCGTTGCCCGAGCACCCCTTCGAGGGAGTGAAATTGTATCGGTTGTCAAGGTTTCAGATGTTGCAGCAGTTTACTCAGAATTTCTGGAAGCGTTGGTCGCTCGAGTATCTGCATATCTTACAACAGCGCCTTAAGTGGACTGACAAAACTAGCCCCCCTAGTGTTGGTGACCTCGTTCTGGTTAAGGATGCTAACCTACCGCCACTACGTTGGCGCAGGGGGCGCATTGTTAACTTGTTCCCTGGCAAGGATGGGACCCCCCGGTCTGCAGAGGTTCTAGTAGGAGGCTCGGTTCTAAAACGAGCGGTAGCAACGTTGTCTCGGCTGCCCGTAGATTAGGGGACAGGTGGGTGCCTGTCCGGGCGGGTGATTGTTCGATTCCAAATCGATATTCGATCGATGGTTTCTGAACGGTCATTTTAATTTGACGTTAGCTGTCAATCTGGCAGTTTTGACAACTGACAGAAAAAAAAAAACTCGCAATGAAAACGCGTGTTGATTAGGTTGTTGAAATTAAATCAAAGGGCATCTGGAATGTATTCGGGATTCCCTCAGGATTATTAATTTAGCTGAGTGTGCCGTTGTCTCTCGAACCAGATAAAGTTCGGATTTTCGTGCCTAATTCGTATTTACCACGTAGAAACATAGCCTGTGTTGGACCACTGTGCTCATTGACGCTGGCCCGCCAGTCATACCTTGTTGGCTGAAGAACCTGTCTACCGAGAAGAGCCTAGGGCGCGCCCGGGCCTTTTAGAGAGACAGGAGGTTGACGGGACCGAAGCACAGACCAGGTTAGATCTACCCCACATAACTTTAGCTCGGTGAATCGCCGACGTTCATCACTTCTTGGCACCTGATCGTCACGCTACCTCGTAGCTGATGGGCCCCTACGAGGTCATTAGGTGCTGAGAAGCCTGAACATATATTATATAAAGCTAAAGTGTAGCTATGGTTGTAGGTACTAAGCATAATATAAGCCCCGCAGAATGCGCTTGACAGTTCCATACATTCGACGAATCTTTGATGGCCCTTGTTTCTGAATCCATAAAGTTCATGACACTGTTGGACTCCTTGACGTTTCGCGCATTACCATTATGCGGGGCTAAAACTATTATCTAAAAAAACGCAAACATTTTGAAGTGTCCTAAGTGTGTTAATGCATATGAACAATTTCAATCATATCTTGTTCATTTGCGTTACGCTCATAATATTACTGATTATTTCTCATGCCCTGAAGTGCACTGTCAAAGACTTTATCATTCTAAAAGCGACTTGAAAAAGCATTTAATTGCTTACCATGATGTACTTGATAAGAAAAATACTACTACTACTACTAGTAATGTGTTACCTGAATGCTCTTAATTAAATACTTGCAAGCAAAATATATCAGAAACAGTATCTCATTGTGAAGATTCAAAACAACTTGATATTGATCATAGTGAAGAAGTAGCCAGTTTAATTGAATATATATCAAAAGTCAATGATTCAGTTACCACATTTATAACAGAACTGCATAATATTTCTACTTTGTCCAGAAACAATTTTCAATCTATTGTTGAACTAGTATCAAATTTAATTTTCTCGAAATCGTTTTTCTTATTGAAAAATTCGCTTAAGGACACGAAAAATGGTTTTCTAATGATATCGGCACTGCAAGATGCATTTAACAATTTTAAAACTGATTATAAACGAACAAAATACCTCAAAAATCTCGACTCTTATGTTAACCCAGTTCCTAAAACAATTGGTGTCTCTAAAGATAGTAAACGGGAACAAGGAAAAGTAGCGATGGTTATTAGACCGAGAACGTCATATTTTATGCCTTTACGGGAATATCTCAGAATTTTTTTAGAAGTACCCGATGTGCTTAAAACCATATTAAAATATCAAAAACATGTGAAGATTCAAATGTTCTGAGGAACGTAATAAATAGCACAACGTGGCAAAAAACAATAAGTAACTGTAAAGAAGAAAATATTATTCCCCTAACGATTTATTACGACGATTTAGAATCTGGAAACCCCTTAGGTAGCCATTCTGGCAGTCAAAAAATTGGCGCCGTGTATTTTACCATATCCTCGATTCCTCCTAATTATTGTAGTCACTTAGAATATGTATGCCGGCCCTATTGTTTTATTCGCGGGATCGGGTTACATTTGGAAATGAATCTACATTTAAACCTTTGTTGGACGATTAAAGTTTTTGTATGAAGATGGAATAAGTGTATGTGCCAATTCTAGTACAGTCAAAGTAAAGTTTGCAGTTGGAATAATAATAGCTGGGGATAATTTAGGCCTGAATTCAATTTGAGGTTTTCATGAAAGTTTTTCGTCAAATTATTTTTGTCGTATTTGTATAACACCTAAAGTTCAAACCAAAGTAGACACTAAAGAAAGACCTGAAAATGTAAGGAAGTAACATGATTACAACACACATTGCGATAATGGTGTTGGTATAAAGCAAAAATGTATTTGGCACGAATTAAAATATTTTCATGGGTACAATAACTTCACTTGTGATGTCATGCATGATTTGTGTGAAGGTATTCACAGATATGACATGTGTTTGATTATCAAACACTTCGTAGACTCGAAATATTTTGATCTGAATAATTTCAATTCTAGACTACAATATAATACAAACATAAAGTTGGAAAAAATAAACCTCCGCCGGTCCTAAAAAGACACTTGCTGAACGGCCAAATTATTTTCTCAGCTTCCGAAATGTTGTGTTTAGTCAGAAATTTTAGATACTTAATGGGAGAATTCATTCCAGAAAATGATCCAATTTGGTGCCTTTATTTGACATTACTAGAAATAACAGAAATACTAACATCGCAGACGTTTACATCAGAGTTACTAGACTACTTGAAGAACTTACTTGAAAGTTATATGGAAAATTTTATTGAAAAATTCAATTGCTCTTTAAAACCGAAACATCACTTACTTCTTCATTATCCAGGAATAATTGAAAATCTGGGGCCTCCTATACTAGCAAGTGCATTCAAGTTCAAAGCAAAACATAGGGAGTTAAAAAAAACACAATCAATGGCTAATCGTAAAAACGACTCCATGGTCATCTGATCCGACAAAAAATCGTCCCGCGGGCTGAATGACCCCTTTCGATTTTTTGCGTGGGTGAGTCGTTCCACATGTCTGACAGGTAACAGATTTTACAAATACTTCAATAGACTGCTACCACTCAACTTGCCCGCTTAGCACACCAGCGCCTACCAACATCAAGGGGCAGCCTTGGTGGGGTCCTGATCTAGATAGGATGCGTGCTAAGATCAGAAGACTGCTAAACAGGGCGATGAACACCAGTGCTGATGAGGATTGGGACAACTATAAAGATGCCAAATCCAAGTACAAGAAACGACTACGGTTCAAAAGCAGCAACTCATGGAGGAAATTCTGCAGCGACATTGAAACCGTTGATCAAGCAAATCGGGTAAGGCAAATACTAGCTCAACAAGGCAACTCCAGGCTAGGGTCGCTTAAAAAACCCGATGGAGCATATACCTCTTCCACCACAGAAACACACAGTCTCTTGTTGGAAAATCACTTTCCCGGAAGTAGAACTATTCAAGAGATTGTGTGGCCGGAAGAGGTTCACCATGAAGCTGTCGACCACTTAGACAACTAATAATATTATCACTGCTGACAAGGTGAGATGGGCCATCAATAGCTTTAAACCTTTTAAATCAGCAGGACCAGATGGAATCTTCCCAGCACTTCTACAGTGGGGTGAGGAACCCGTAATCAATATAATGGTCCGAATCATGAAAGCATGTCTTAGATTCGGATACGTTCCCAAAAGGTGGAGAGTAGTAAACGTAATTTTCATACCGAAGCCAGGAAGGAGCGACTACACTAACGCTAAATCTTTCAGGCCGATTAGTCTCACCTCGTTCTTGCTTAAGACTCTCGAACGTTTGTGCGAGAGACACCTGAGAGATGGAGCTTTAAAACATATACCCTTACACAAGAATCAGCATGCATATAGTTTGGGTAAGTCTACTGAATCAGCTCTCCATGCAGTTGTATCCACAATTGAAGAGGCGATTCAAAACAAATGCATCTGTCTTGGAACTTTTATTGATATAGAAGGTGCCTTTGACAAGACGCAACATAGCAGTATAAGTGCATCTCTAACAAGGCATGGGGTGTCAACAGCTGTAAACAACTGGGTCACAAACATGCTTAACAAACGTATCGTGCGTCTAGCTGGAGAGTCCCTGTCGGCGGAGGTAGTGCGGGGATGCCCGCAGGGAGGAGTGCTCTCCCCGCTTCTGTGGAATCTGGTCATTAACGACCTGATTACCAAGCTTAACGCTAATGGATACTACACCGTAGGATACGCCGACGATTTGGTAGTCCTCATCACAGGTAAATTCGAGAGCACAGTATGCAACCTTAAACAAACAGCTCTTCGCATCGTGGAGCGCTGGTGTTTAGAATATGACCTGGCGGTTAACCCAACAAAAACGGAAATGGTCATGTTCACTAACAATAGGGCTCTAGGTAGGTATACCCTACCTAAGCTCTTTGGAACGGAACTCCAGCTAGCAACTGAGGTGAAGTACCTGGGCATAACCTTGGACAGCAAGCTCAACTGGAGTAGCCACATCGACAACAAACTAAAGAAGGCGAGTATTGCTTTCTGGCAGTGTCGGAGAATGGTGGGGAAAAAGTGGGGACTTTCTCCCAACATCATTCTTTGGCTGTACGTAACGGTGATCCGTCCTCTTGTCTGCTACGGAGCTGTGGTTTGGTGGACCAGGACCAAACTAACCACAATGGTAAGCAAATTCCAAAGCTTCCAAAGGCTGGCCTGCATGGCTATCACAGGTAGTATGAGAACTACTCCAACAGCAGCAATGGAGGCCATGCTGTGTCTTCCGCCACTCCAGCTGTATATTAAGCAGGAGGCCGCGTCATCTGCGGTGAGACTCAACACCTTAGGACTTTGGAGGAAAAACAGAACCTCACACACCGCCATCCTAGGGGAAGTTTACAAAAAAATTCCCATCTCTATGGCTTGCAGTGACAGAATCCCTAAACAATTTGTTTTTGACAAAAAATACAATATACAGTTACATGAAGACCATCGGGTTGAGAGGCTCGACGTTAAAGAGCTCAGAATTTTTACCGATGGTTCAAAAACTGAAGCAGGCACTGGTTCAGGCACCTTCTCGGAGGACCTAAACATCAAGATAGCCATTCCAATGGGTGCCCATAATACTCTCTTTCATGCTGAATGCATGGGCATCATCTCGGCCGCTAATGCCATAGCATCGAGAAAGGTAAGAGATTCCTCCATTCGAATCCTCTCGGATAGCATGGCCGTCCTACAAGCCCTAAATAGCAACACTATTAACTCAGGGCTAATCTACGAGTGTCACAAACGACTAATGGAGGTATGTCAACATAACCGCGTAATCCTTCAATGGATAAAAGGACACAGCGGATCAAGAGGTAACGATGCAGCGGATGAGTTGGCGCGTAAAGGATCTAGCTTGACAGCGTATGGTCCCGAACCTATCATCCCTCTTCCCTTCAAGATGGTACGCTCATTTCTGAGAGAGTCGACCAGGAATGATCATGCCACTCTTTGGACAAACCATGAGGAGTGCAGGCAGGCCATGCTGGCCTTGCCGTCCCCTAGCGCTAGGCTGGCTAAGACCTTGCTTCGACTTAGTAGGCCGCGCATGCGACTGGTAACTGCAGCACTTACTGGCCATGGTTTCTTTAATAAACATCTATATGTCCTAGGTGTTACCGACAGCCCCCTTTGCAGAGCCTGCTTGGAGGCAGAAGAAATGGCTGCTCACGTCCTCATGGAGTGCACAGGAGTAGCGGACTACAGGGCTAAACACCTCGGTCAATCGAGGGACCTTCCAGGGATAGTCGGTAACGTAAAGGGCCTACTGGCGTTCCTGGAGTAGTTGGGTTGGCTCGAATGATGTCGCATTCCCACCCACACGCAAAATAGGCGCTTTAGTCGTCGAGTTGCGGAAACCAGCCCGTCTTACAATTGACAATTGACAATTCACCTGTCTGGCCAACTGAGCCCGCGGGTTCAGTCGACCACTCTCTACTGCTCAAGTGTTTACTGAGCCCGCGGGTTCAGTCGACCACTCTCTACCGCTAAAGGGTTTACTGAGCCCGCGGGTTCAGTCGACCACTCTCTACCGCTAAAGGGTTTACTGAGCCCGCGGGTTCAGTCGACCACTCTCTACCGCTATACATTCATAACTAGTCGTTAGTTTGCGGTTTTAGCGTTTGTGTTAGATATGACTGACCTGTAGCTGATAAATCTAAAAATCTGTTGCATAACTCCTTGTTACTGACTCGCATTAATCTACGTATCTGTCTTGTCACTGACTTTGATTTGTCATTGAAGATTTCTTCGCTTTCAAGTTTCTTTGGGATTTCCACGGATATTTAAACAAAATGCAGCCATATCCATACAAACCGGGTGCAGCATCGTCTAGTTCGGATACTATAGAATTTGTATCCTCGAAACGAGGCGGTCGTATAATGATGCGGTCAGGGTTCCGTTACCGTATTAAAAGGAAAAATAAAGACAATTCTATATCGTGGAGATGTGTACAGGCTAAATGCTATGCAGTCGTGAAAATGAGTGAAGATGAGAGAGTCTTATTTAATGAGTCTTCCCATAACCACAACCCAGACTTTGCTGAGAATGAAGTCAAAAAGTACATGGACAGCTTAGACCAACAAGTCGTCAATGACTTAGAGACACCTATTTCTCATGTATAACAAAATTCAAGATGCAGGCTTAGACAAAGTCTCGATAATTTCTAAGTTTCAAAACGTAACAAAAAAGTTATACAGGAAACGTTATGGAGCACTAGGGTTAAAAAATATTACATTTAAAAAAGCCAATGATGTTGTAATACCAAAAAAGTTTTCGCACTTATTATTTGCCGACTACACTGAAAATGACACCCGAATATTGATATTTTCGTGTTATGAATTAAAAAAACTACTATCGGAAAATAAAGATTTTTACATAGACGGCACTTTTAAATCATGTCAACGAAATTTTTATCAACTAGTGACATTGCATGTAGATTTGGGAAGCGACCGAGAACACATCAAAGTGGTGCCAGTTTTGTACGCGTTGTTACCTGACAAGCGAAAAGAAACTTATGAGACATTATTTCAACTAATCAAAAGTGAAGCTCCTAATTGGAAACCAGCTCACATTAAAGTGGACTTCAAGAAAGCCTTGATATCGGCATTAATTAGTACTTGCCCGGAAACACAAATAGATATCCACCTATTTGTGTTTAAAACATCCGTTTTTACCATTACACGCAAAGTCTGTGGAGGAAGGCAAAAGAATGCGGTTTGAAAAAGACTACACTGGGCAAAGTTCATATCAAGCGGTTGTCGGCTTTGGCCCATTTACCGTTTAAAGAATTATTAGATGCGTGGTTGTAAGCTTTTGAGGTTGGACCGAAAACAAAAATACAAAGGTTTTTAACAACTATTTTATCGAGACCTGGATGAACCCAAAATCTATGTATTTTGGTCGATGGACTTGCTATAAACAGCTAAACCGCACGAACAATGCCATCGAAGGATGGCATGCTAAAATAAATAAACTTTTGAAACCAAAACCCAATATAATTCAACTACTGGCAGTACTTCTAAAATTGATGAGAAAAGATGTTGACAAAATAAGAACAAATGAGTGGTCTAAAAGAAATCCCGAAGTTATATCAGTCAATGATACAATAACTGAAATAATAATGAACTTGGAAAACCGAAAAATAAATCTAGAGTTGTGCGTTGAACAGTTAAGGATGTAGGTATTTGAGCCTTCCCTATTTTTTTTACTTATTTGATACACGTTATAGGTGGACACAGTGAAACTAATTTAATTTACAAGAAGACATATGTATTTTTATTTTATTTTAATAAATGTTCAATAACCTCGTACATACATTTTAAATGACCTTCAGGCAGTTAACGTTTAGTGAACGGTACCCACATACCATCAGATCATCCATAAGCTTGTTTGTTTCCTTTATTGTCCAAAAACAATGAACATCGTAAGCAATGTAATGTAAATTTATAATTTCATTTTTTCTTGTACAAGTCGCATACATCCACAAATCAATATAGGCTCAAACTAAGTAATGCTTATACTATGGGTCCTAGATGACAATAACATACTTATATAGATAAATATAATACTTAAATTAAAAAAATTATCACCAGAAAACTTGAGTAAATATTTTTTTATTAAAAGACGTCCTGTACGAAGTGTCTAAAATTAACATTTAAATATCTCCAATTATAAATCCGTGGGCCGAGTAGACCCTTTAGTTGAAAGTTGTAGTCGTCTTAGCCCGCGGGCCGAGTAGACCCTTTAGTTGAAAGTAGTAGTCGTCTTAGCCCGCGGGTTGAGTCAAGTCCACTCACTCACGCAAAAAATCGAAAGGGGTCATTCAGCCCGCGGGACGATTTTTATGTGGGATCAGATGACCATGAAGACTTAAAAACTTGCCACTGACACTTGCTACTAGACATCAATTGACAATTTTCCAAAGATTGCGTAATGAACTTATAAATCGCATAAAATATGGTAAAAAAATAAAACATGACGATAACTCTTCGAACTTTACGATATAGATGTTTTCGATTGTGTCGATTATGTTGACATTAATGGTTACAACTATTCTAAAATAAATGTTGTTTTGGGTAAGTTTGAAGAAGATATGCCCATTTTTTACAAAATCAAACTCGTGTTGATTAATAAATATAGTAAAAAAGTTGTTTTATTATGTACAATTTTAAAAACGCTGAGTTATTATTTACATGGCTTATGTTGTAGATGAAACGGATGTTGTAGAAGTCATTACATTGCATGATTGTTGCTGTTTGACGCCAAATATGATCCATCAAGTGTGTCAAACTATGTATGTTGATTTAAAATGTTAATTACTGCATGGGCTCAACGGGATAGTTGAAACAAAATGTACAGTCAGCATCAGATTTATGTGAGCGCGCAAGATACTCAAAATAGATCTACACATCCTAACCAACCAGAAATATCTACACAAACAACGTATCACAATTATGTGAACACCCTCTGAGTTAACATGGATGTGGACATAATTTTGACACTTTGGCTGATGTGTAGATATTTCTGACTGTATATGATGTGTAGATCTACTTGAGTAGCTGGCATGCTCACATATATCTGATATTGACTGTATAATGCAAAGATTTTACTTAAGCTAATTATTGTGATTTATTTCTGTATTCCAATTTAAAATCTTAACTATAGTGACCTAATATCAATAATGGAAACGTTTGTATCTTAAAAATATTGCAATTAAGTGCCTGAATTTATTACTGTATGATGATGATGACATGTAGTTGCCACATACAGGATGTGACAGAAAGGTGTAGTCATATTTTAGGGGGCTGCATTTTATTCCAACAGAAGTTGGAATTGGAGTGACTAACTTAAGTTTATGGATTTTTTAGTTAAAAGTGACATTTGCTTAGCTCATGTATTTAAGATTTATATTGAGAATATTTTTTTATTATAAACATATTAGATTAGCACGCAAGCTATCAAATAGATATACACATCATAAACAACCAAAAACATTTACACAGCCAGTGCCAAATGAAATGCTACTACAGGGATGTTGACATAATTTTGACACTGGCTGTGTAGATGTTTCTGTTTGTTAACCCAGATATTATTACCGATCGTTAAAACGATCAATTTTGTTTCATAGGATTTGAACCGTACCTTAAAGTATTAAAGTTCAAAATCGCGATCCTATTTTCAAAAATCCAGTAACATCTGGGTTAAGGATGTGTAGATTTATTTGAGTAGCTTACGTACTCATATGTATATATCTGATGCTGATTGTACTTAATTTTGAAGATCCCTAGGTGTCATTACGCCGGCACTCGTGTGAAAGCAATCGTCAACCTTTTTATTAGTATCGTGTGATACAAATGTAAAGGGACCCACGAGCAGCTGCGGTGTTGCTCCTATTGCGGCGCCGTAGCGTGGAAAGGTCCTAACAAAAGGGCCCATAAAATATTATTGTATTGACACTTTCGAATTTTCAAATTAAGGAAATTAATATGTTGATGCTAATAAAAGCATTCTCAATTAAAATCTCAATAAATACTTGAGCTAAGATAATGTCATTTAAAACTGAGATATCTAAAAAAATTCATTTAAGATAAATCTGGTCTTGGTATTGAACTCCTAATTACTTAACCCAAGAAAATAAATTGAATTGACTAAAGAAACAATTCTCTCGAGTCGAAACAGTAAATTATTTTATCATAAGAAAATAAAGACTTGCTTTAAGCCTACTATATTCTTTAGAGAATGCATAGATATTATTGACTCGAGAACAATCTGGTCTTGGTATTAAACTCCTAATTACTTAACCCAAGAAAATAAATTGAATTGACTAAAGAAACAATTCTCTCGAGTCGAAACAGTAAATTATTTTACCATACGAAAATAAAGACTTGCTTTAAGCCTACTATATTCTTTAGAGAATGCATAGATATTATTGGCTCGAGAACAATCTGGTCTTGGTATTAAACTCCTAATTACTTAACCAAAAAAATCATTTGAATTGACTAAAGAAACAATTATCTCGAATCGAAACAGTAAATTACTTTACCATAAGAAAATAAATACTTGCTTAATATATTATTTAAAGAATAGATAGATATTATTGACTCGAGAACAATATAAATTTAGTTTAAAATTTCATTTTTGTCACATAAAGAATATATCAACCCAAGAAAATAAATTGAATTGACTAAAGAAACAATTATCTTGAGTGGAAATAGTAAATTATTTAACTTAAGAAAATAAACACTTGCTCTAAAATTTCCGTTTTAGAATAAGTAATTTTCAATGGATAAATCTGCAAATCTTCTCCTAAGATAAATCTGGTATCTGTGTGAAACTTTAGGTTACTCAATTTAAGAAATTAATCGACTTACCCTAAGGGATTACTGTCTCGACGCAAAATAGTACATTTAACCATAACGAATTTAGGACTCGCAACAAGCTAATTGTTTTCTTCACAGAATGCATAGAAATTATTTAGCTAAGATAAATCTGGTTTTAGCATGAAATGAATAATTTCTCAAATGAAGATTATCAATATTATTACCTTAAATATAATTATTACCTTTTTTTCTGTCGATACACAACTGAGAACGGACGTGTTTTTGTTTTCGTTAAATTGTTTTCATTATATTTTCGAAAATCTTTGTAATTTAATCATGATTGGTCGAGAAAGAAGAATTGGATTCCTGCTCAAACTTCGGGTGCTTAAATAACGTTGCTCCACCCGGTGGGCGGATCCAGACAGAGACAGCTGCAAATTATCGGTGCAGCTGCGAGGTGAGAAGTTGCCGACTGTTGACTTCCCGAGGTGGGGATCGAACCCGAGACCTCGAGACTGCGAGGCTCGGATGTTGAAGCTTGGCTACGTTGGCAGTGACGCACCATCGCGAATTTGACGATCTCTTGCTGCTTCTCTGCCGTCAACGCCATCTAGTGCTTCTCTTCCGTCAGCGCCATCTAGTGACGATACTTGACAAACCATCCACTTCCACAAAGCTTTCTGATACGGCAACTTGCTACCTACCACAAGACTCCATCGAAAACTAATAGCGATTCAGAGATAAATCAGTTAACTTGTTGGGGATGTCGGGGAGTTGTTAACTCGAAAAGGTGTCTGGTTTGCTTTAATTGTGCCAAGCCATATTTGAAATGTGAAAATGTTCAAGTGCCGCTTTTTTAACACAATGTCGCCTGAACGTAGGAAAAACTGAAAGTGTCTAGAATGCGTTAGCAAGAGACCGAAAAGTGGCAACTGGGACACACCTGTGGGCTCTGCTGCTTCTTCGAACCCTACGAGGCGCCTTGCTGTCGATAAGGACGTGCATTCTGAGCCTGCAATTCCATCTCCCGATGCTGGAAATTCTTACGTCAACATGAAGCGGGGCGGCTCCAGCGTGATCGACGTTTTTGATGACACGGTTTGCATGGATAACATGTGTGCAGCAATTCGTGTCGAGTTGGCGCGTTTTACTACTGAACGCCTGGCAGGAATTGTTAGCAAAGTCGTTACTGAGTCATTTGCGGGTCCTGTCCGTAAGGAACTCGAAGCACTGACCCAAAAGTTGGAATCCTTGGAACTAAAGGTTGACGAACTTACTGATGAGGTTCGTGGATTGCGCTCGTCGATTGGTGACTCGGGAAAATCGCAATTAATTTGTCCAGTGGAAGTAATTACCAAGCCTAAGGTCAAGGGAAAACATAATCCAAACAGCTTGAAGAAAAAATCACCCAGAAAAATGATTAATCCCTCGGTCATACTGTCGTCCGATCGGCCGCTTTCTTAACCTGAGGATTCCTTTTCCACATCGCATCCTGCCCCCGGCGCCGACACGATCCTGGAAACTACGCATCAACTTCCATTTCCCTATGCGCAAGCTGTATCTGCCGCGGGATCCAAAACTGATGTGGAGTCGGAGTGGACTGAAGTACGAAGGAGACGGCCGAAGAGCATTGCTAGGGTGACAAATGTAGTGCGCGGGACTGCTGTTACTACCCCTGGACAGTCAAACCTTGAGGCTGCGGAACGGCGCCGTTATCTACATCTATACTTTGTCAAGATCGGTACGACCGCTGAGAAGGTGCAAGCTCATCTACGCTCTATGTGCAGTGGAGAGGACTGCACTATTGAAACCCTAAAGCCGCGGGGTGATTATGCCTCTTTCAAGTTGGGCGTTCCTATTTGCCATGTCGATAATGCATTGTCACCTGCTAACTGGGCTGCAGATATATGTCTAAAGCCGTGGCAACAAAGGTTTCGTCGCCAAAGTAGGGACCAATAGAGTTAGAGATAAAAAAATAAACTTTATTTATCAGAACGTAAGAGGACTTAGAAGCAAAACTCACATGTTTTTCAATTCTATATCTGCTATGTATTGTGATGTGATTGCTATGACGGAAACCTTTCTTAATAGCTCAGTTTTGAACTCCGAATTATCTCCACCAGAATTAAAGGTGTTTCTAAAAGATCGTCCCGATGATATGGGGTGGGGCGGAGTTTTGTTAGCTGTTAAGGAGTATTTTTGTGTCGAAGAAATTACAGACATTGATAATCTAACTGATGACAAAGAGGTGCTAGCAGTTATTGTATCTCATAAGAATATCAAGTTCTTGGTCTGCATTGTTTATTTTCCACCAAGTTATACCGATAGACAGTACCTGGGTGTATTGGAATGTTTAGAAAATTTAATTTGTCAACACCCTACTCTAGATTCCATCATATTAGGTGATTTCAATATTAATTCGTGTAGCTCTAAATTGAAGTCGAAAATACATAGTTTCATCGAATTCTGTAACTATAAACAGTTAAACAAATTTCCAAATTCTCATGGGGGTATTCTCGATTATGTGCTCACTAATGTCATAAATGAACGCGTCATAGTTTCAGATGATGTGGAACCACTGGTCTCACCTGACTTATATCATCCACCTTTAGAAATAACTCTAAGCATGCCGAACAAAAAATCTTTATCCTTCCCTTTAGTTTTTGAAATTCCTTTACCTAACCAAAGCTTGTCCTCTAATTTTAATTTTAATTTTCGTAAGGCGAATTTCAGAGCCATGACTTGTCACAAGTAGATTGGACTCCGGTTTATAATTTGAAGGACAGTGACTCTGCTCTGGTTGCCTTTTACAATTAACTGTATCGTGTTCTTAAAGATAATATTCCAACAAAAAGCAATGTAAGAGCCACTTGCGCCTATAGACATTATCCGCCCTGGTTTACTGCTGAGATCAAATAAATTAAATATTTTCATCTAAAAAATACAAGCAGTTAGGCTTAGAATTTAATCGGGAACTTTTTAGGTATTATAGAGGTCACTGTTCAGGCTTCTCGGCACCTAATGACCTCGTAGGGGCCCATCAGCTACGAGGTAGTTTAGCGATCAGTTGCCAAGAAGTGTGAACGTCGGCGATTCACCGAGCTAAAATGATTGGGTTCGATCTAACCTGGTCTGTGCTTCGGTCCCGTCAACCTCCTGTCTCTCTGCAAGGCCCGGGTGCACCCTAGGCTCTTCTTGGTAGACAGGTTCTTCAGCCAACCTCCTGTGTGACTGGCGGGCCAGCCTCGATCAGCACAGTGTTCCAACACAGGTTATGTTACGTGGTAAAAAACCAATCGGCCACGTAAATGCGAACTTTATCTGGTTCGGGGAACCACAACACACTCAGCTATATAGACAATCCTGAGGGAACCTCGAATACATTCCAGATGGACTGCGATTTAATTTCAATACCCTATCCAAAACGCGTTTACATTGCGAGGGCTTTCGTCTGTCAGTTGTCAAAAACTGCAAGGTTGGCAGCAACGTCAAATTCAAAATGGCCGTTCCGAAACCATCGATCGAATATCGATTTGGAATCGAACAATCACCCGCCCGGACAGGCACCCACCTGTCCCCTAATCTACGGGCAGCCGAGACAACGTTGCTACCGCTCGTTTTAGAACCGAGCCTCCTACTAGAACCTCCGCAGACCGGGGGGTCCCGTCCTTGCCAGGGAACAAGTTAACAATGCGCCCCCTGCGCCAACGTAGTGGCGGTAGGTTAGCATCCTTAACCAGAACGAGGTCACCAACACTAGGGGGGCTGGTTTTGTCAGTCCACTTAAGGCGCTGTTGTAAGATATGCAGATACTCGAGCGACCAACGCTTCCAGAAATTCTGAGTAAACTGCTGCAACATCTGATACCTTGACAACCGATACAATTTCACTCCCTCGAAGGGGTGCTCGGGCAACGCGTTAAGTGGCTGTCCTATCAAGAAATGGCCTGGGGTCAGAGCCTCCAGGTCATTTGGATCCGAGCTGAGCGGACACAACGGTCGCGAATTGAGAACGGCCTCGATCTTACAAAACAATGTCGTGAGCTCCTCAAAAGTCAGCGCGGTCTGACCTACTATACGCCCCAAGTGCGTCTTAGCTGACTTAACTACGGCCTCAAAAATCCCACCCCAGTGGGGGCAACTCGGTGGGCTGAAGGTCCACTGTATACCCCGACGGGAGAGGGCCGTTCCAATATCCACTTTATTTACATTCAAAAAGTTGTCTATCTCTCGTAAGTATCGTTCCGCACCGACGTAGTTAGTGCCGTTATCAGAGCGGATCAAAGTTGAAAGTCCCCTTCGAGAAACAAACCTATCCAAACAAGCAATGAAAGCCTCTGTCGAGAGATCAGCAACGAGCTCGAGATGTACCGCCTTGGTGGATAAACAAACAAACACACATAGGTACGCCTTGTATTGCTTAGCGGTACGCAATCGTGAACTCTTCACCATAAACGGTCCGGCAAAATCCGTACCAACACCTGAAAACGGTCTGACCTCATTCACACGATCAGGGGGCAAGTCCCCCATGAGAGGTTGCATCGTGGCAGCCTTAAGTCGATAACAAGGCATGCACCGAAACACGATGTTCCGTATGACACGGCGGGCAGATAAGATCCAAAACTCCCGCTGGAGCGTGGCCAACAACGCGTTACAGCCGGCATGCGCGTTTTTAATATGACGATCAGTCACCAGCAATTCAACTAACTGTCCCCCCTTGGGGAGCAGAAGTGGGTGACGAGCCGAATACGACAGATTCGCATTGCGCAATCTTCCTCCTACCCGAAGTAACCCGGTCGAATCAACAAAGGGGTTGAGACGCGCGACGGCTCCCTTCAATTTCGAACGTCCACTTCGTATAATCTCCAATTCTGCCCCAAACTTCGAGGACTGTACCAACCGGACCAAATTCAGTAGCGACTCGTTTCGCTCTGCCGGAGTCAGAATAGGGTTCAACGTTCGCTGATCGCGAGGAGTACGACCATTTCGAGCGAATCTCCTAATCCAAGTGGACACGTTTATCAACTTGTCAAGTGAGCTATACCGGTCCAGCAGAAACCCGGCGTCAGGGTCCTCAGCCTTCTGGGTAACATGCACGGCCGCTCTGGGGCCATGATCCGAAGATATTACTACATGGCTGTGGGGCCAGTCCGATTCTCTCCTGGCAAGCCAGGGTGGTCCCCACCACAAATGGTGTCTAACGAGTTCAGGAGCCTGACATCCCCTGGATGCACAATCAGACGGGTTCAATTCTCCTGGTACATGTCTCCAGGTCAGTGGGACCTCAGACGACACAATCTGGGAGACACGGTTCGCAACAAAAACCTCTAAGTTATGGACCGAAGCCTTCAGCCAGCACAAAACAATCTGGCTGTCCGTCCACGCGTACACCGTATCCTCCAAAACCACTGACCCACGCAACACTGTTAGAGTGTGATTCAAAAGTTTGGTCAAAAGAGCAGCCCCGGACAGTTCCAGTTTTGGAATCGTCATCCTTGTCCGAATAGGCGCTACCTTGCTTTTTGCCAAAACCAAACGCACGTCGACCTCCCCGGTGGAGGTGACGGTTCGCAAATAAACCGCTGCCGCAAACCCTCGTTCAGAGGCATCACAAAACCCGTGAAGGGTTGCCCTGTAATCCCCAGCAGGGACCAATTTCCTCGGCAGCGATACATTATTTATGTCCGATAGCGAGGTGAACATTCGCGTCCAATCAGTCAACAAATCACCTGAGAGGTGGGTGTCCCAGTTCAACTGAGCCGCCCATAGCCTTTGCATAAAACATTTGAGAGCAAAGGTGACTGGAGAAATCCATCCATTCGGGTCGAACGTTCTCGCAATCGTTGACAGTACTGACCGCTTCGTCCAGGCCTTCGGTGTTTCTAAAACCACCCGATAGGTAAACTCATCATGGACGGGCCGGTACTGAATTCCAAGCACTGACAACATGTTAGGGTTGTCAGGATTCTCAAAAACGTGCGGGTCTTGTTGAAACTCATCTGGGAGACCAGCCATCAATTCAGGGGAGTTGGACATCCACTTGCGTAGTTCATAGCCGCCTCGTTCCAGCAATTGAATGAGCTCGTCACGTCGTTCCAGAGCTTCCTCTACACTGGCTGCCCCTGTGCAGACGTCATCGACGTACAAATCTTGCTCCAGGATAGCGGCGGCTCTAGGATAGCTCACACGGTCACGCGACGCCAACTCCCGCAGGGTACGCATCGCCAAATACGGGCTAGACCGTAACCCATACGTGTTCGTGTTCGTGACTGGCTCGGCCGTGGACTCACGCCAAAGTATCAACTGATACCTTCTGTCAGCCGGATGAATTACCGTTTGCCTAAACATCATCCGAATGTCTGCGACAAATACAATCTGGTGCCTCCGAAAGCTCGTGAGAATATCCGAAATATCACGGCTCAACTTGGGTCCCGAATGTAGACACTGATTCAGGGACATCCCGTTCGAGGTAGGTGCTGACCCATCAAAAACAACTCGAATCTTGCCGGTAGGGGTTCGTAGGACGGCATGGTGTGGAAGGAAATAATGATCCTCAGATCTCCAGTCCACACCCGATACCGACATGTGTCCTAACGACTCATACTCCCTCATGAAATCAACATATTTTTGTTTAAATACGGCGTCCCTTGTCATCCTACGCTCCATCGACATCAATCTCGTCTCAGCCATCTTCCTAGATTCTCCTAGTGGAGGTCGATCGGCCCTGAAAGGCAGTCGAGTTACAAAACGACCAGAACGAAGGCGACCAGTACTATTCTGGTAAAACAACTCGCACTCTTCTTCGTCTGCGTCGACTCGACGAACGGTGGGAGGTTCCTCTATCTCCCAGAAACGTTGGATAGCGTCTGACAACGCTGAGCCAATAAGTATGCCATCTGACTCGGCAGGCCTAACCATTGGCAATGCCGGACCCATGATCACGTGACCAAACTTAGTATCCACAGCAATCAACCCGTCCGGCTGAAGAACTCGCCGATCCGACAACAGAAACCTACCCAGAACGTCTGCTCCCAGTAGCAGGTCGACCGGGGCTGGAGTGTCAAAATCGGGATCCGCCAACTTGAGTCCTGATGTCAGGAATCGAACGGCCGGATTCAACTTCACCAAGGGGTGTCTGCCCATGACATGCGTCATCACTAAAGCTTGCACGGATGTTTTTGTCAAAATGTCATAACGTGGAGAGAACGTGATCACCGATTGACCAACTACATTCGTAACCGTAACATTCCCCACGCCCCGTATTGATTTATTATAGCTATTTACCTTGAGGCCCAACCATTTTGCTAAATCGTTCGATACAATGCAGCCCTGAGCTCCAGAATCTAATAGGGCGCGAACGTATGTTGGATTGCCCGCCAAATCCCAAACAAGCACAGAGGCGATCGGTAACACCACCGTCTCCGGTTGGGGGGCAACAAATGGTTGGGCCGCAAATTCCTAGCGAGGACCCCCGGGGCCCCACTGTGCCTGTAACCGATCAGGTATGCAGCTATACGCCAGCGGGTCCCATTGTACAAATGGCCCACGCGCCGGTTCCATTCCCAACCTACGATTCCCCTTAAAGGGGGGTGGGCGTGAATTCAACCGTGGCCGCTCCATGAGCGGGGGGGACATCACATGTGACCGATGAGGACGAGGCGACGAGCGGGGCGACAACTGAGGCGGCGTCCGAACCGCACCCGCATAGCTCGAAGGTGTCCCATGCCACCCGCCCGTTACGGCCTGCTCAACACACCCAATGTCCCGCTGAGTCGGATGCTGAGTCGCAACCGAAAACTCAGGGCCCCCCATGTGATGACCCTGAGTGCGGCCCTGCACCCTAGTACTGCCCTGTGGACGTGGGGACGTTGGCCCCTGAGTTGCGCTCCGAGTCGCAAACGAATTCTCAGGGCCCCATGCCGTGTCACCCCGGGTACGGCCCTGTGGTGGCTGTTGGCCGTACCGGTTCATGCACAACAGATTGTTGTGGGCCCCACCACAATATCCGCACATTTTTGTGCGCGTGCAGTCCCTAGCCATGTGTGGCCCGAGGCACAGGAAACACCAGCTCCGCTGCTTGGCCATCCGGCGCCGTCCCTGAACCCTAAGTTCCCCGAACTTATTGCAATTGGCCACAGCATGGCCAATCTGCCTACAACATGGGCAGGTCTCACTATGTGGGGTCAATGCACTCACAGTCCCATATGACTGCCGGTTGGTGCGGTCCTTCCTCGTCGAAGAGCCCCTACTCACAGCGCTCCCGGCAGCTCTCTGTGGCTCCGAAGGATGGGTGACCGTCAACCCCAAATTCTCTGCCCGTCGAGCCTCCTCTTCCAAAAATCCGACCAAGTCGGAGAAGGCGGGCAGGTCCTCGGCCGACCTCCCGTGAGACTGTTCGAAACGAGTCTGCACGTCAGCGGGTAGGCGGGAAAGTACAATGTACAGCAGTAGGTACGACCATTCACCAACCGGAAGTCCAAGATTCTCTAGAGCCTTGGTGACGGACAACAACGGGTTCAAAACCTCCGTCTGTATGGCCCCGACCTTGTTCACAACCGGGATACTAAACAAACGGTTCAGTTGGGCATCGGCCAACCTCCGTTTGTTATGGTAACGTCTGACCAACAATTGTCTGGCCGTTTCATAGTTACCCTCCGTAACTGTCAAATGAGCGACCAGCTCCCTAGGCTCACCCCTCAATGCTGCCACCAGCTGAGCCATCTTGACAGACTTGGTAATGTCCGATCGCATGTGCACCAAACTGTCGAACAGATTGATGAAGCTCATCCATTCACCGGACACTCCGTCAAAAGTAGGCATAGTTATGGCCGGTAACCTGGACCCTGAACCCTGAAGCGGCAGAGGTGCTTCAATGTCACCACCATGGCTGGACTCGCGCTGTCTACGTATGTCCGCAGCCTTTCATAATTTCTTTATTGCACACAACTAATAATGGACAACAAGACTTACATAAAAATAGTGTACAAAGGCGAGCTTATCTCTAATAAGAGATCTCTTCCAGCAAACCAAATTAGGATGGGAATGGTCGATTGCTGAGCAGGGGTGACAATGTGTACAACAATATAATTTAGTACATATCTAAATAACTAACATATGGTTAGATATATGTTTTATCTAAATAACTAATATAAAACAATATTAACTAAATATACGAGGGCTTACATAAATATCATATAATATACTCGTACATGCTTAACATAAATACTATATAAATATATATAATTTTTAAATAAATATACTAATAAATACATACATACTACCTATATTTCTAAAGAGAAAGGTAATGCTTCTTCACGCGACTTTTAAATATATTAAGAGAAGGACTGTCTCTGATAGTGCAGGGGAGTGCATTCCACAATTGAATGGCCCGGAATCTAAACCCATGCTCATAGGACGCGGTGTTATGCTGTGGGGTTGTGAGCATCGAAAGCGCGTGAGTTCTCCGAGGCCTGCTGGAAGAAATAAATGGAAAACGGTCTCGTAAGAAGGTTGGATAGCGTGGATTGCGTAAAATGTTGTAGAGGATGTTGAGGATGTGAGAATCCCGACGAAGACGTATTGGCAGCCACTTCAGCTCTTTGCGATGCTGTGATACATGGTCGTATTTGCGCAGCCCAAAGATAAACCGAATCCCGAGATTTTGAAGTCGTTCGAGTTTGTTCAGTAATTCTTCGTTAGCACTGACCCAGCAGACATCAGCATAATCGATGAGAGGTAGAAGGAGAGACTGAGCGAGAGTGATTTTGGTCAGCCTTCTGCGTGATAGCAGCTGCCATCTCCTTACATTGGTCGACATCCCCTAGCAACCGTGACAGCCTGTCAGGTGCGCAACCATCAACTGATTCCGCCTGCGCGGACAATTCGAGCACCCTATTGTAACGTTCCTTAACGTCCATAGACCGCTCCAATACCACATCATGCCTATCTAAACGGTCTATCAGACCGTGTGCGGAGGAAAACCATCTGAGTTCCTTAGAAACACCCTTCTGTATTTCAGATAACGACATGATCGGAACGATACTTACTCACAATTTGCAGTAACTCAATTTTATTGGACCCTCCAGTCTATAACCCAAACGAGGGAACCCTAAACTATAACTTAAACAATGTTGTTTTCCTTAAACAATAGGAACCGAGTTTTATATCTATATAAATTCTGTAAATAACAATTTAGTTTCCCTTTATCACTACAACACACACAGATAGTCAATATTAGTTCAAGTTATAAATTGCTATAACTGAAAACAATGTAATAGCCTGCTATCAATAGATGTAACTACCTATGTTAACCAAAACATTCATTAGCATTACTAGACCACTAATAGATTGGCTAACTGGTACTTCAATGCAAATTTCAACTCAATATCTGTCTGTCTACTACCAGCAATAGACCTATAGCTTACAATACTACCAATCTATGTGGATATAGGAACACAACCAAGTTATCTAATAACCGCCTATACCTACAGATTGATAGTCGCAAATCGTGTCTTCCTGGAGCCCTTGACGGCTGCAAATCTCAGGAAACCACGCTCTGCTACCAAAGTGTTCAGGCTTCTCGGCACCTAATGACCTCGTAGGGGCCCATCAGCTACGAGGTAGCGTAGCAATCAGTTGCCAAGAAGTGTGAACGTCGGCGATTCACCGAGCTAAAATGATTGGGTTCGATCTAACCTGGTCTGTGCTTCGGTCCCGTACAGTGTTCCAACACAGGTTATGTTACGTGGTAAAAAACCAATCGGCCACGTAAATGCGAACTTTATCTGGTTCGGGGAACCACAACACACTCAGCTATATAGACAATCCTGAGGGAACCTCGAATACATTCCAGATGGACTGCGATTTAATTTCAATACCCTATCCAAAACGCGTTTACATTGCGAGGGCTTTCGTCTGTCAGTTGTCAAAAACTGCAAGGTTGGCAGCAACGTCAAATTCAAAATGGCCGTTCCGAAACCATCGATCGAATATCGATTTGGAATCGAACAGTCACATAAAATATTTGATTGACCTATCGTATCGTTGTTACATGAAGACTATCGAACACAATATTTGCAGAGACCCTACGAAGTTTTGGCGGTTCCTTAGAAGCTTGCGAACGGATCGTACCTTAGGAAATGAAAACCTGTATGAGGGCAGAAGGGTTCGCTGCCAGGAAGCTGTTAACTCATTTGCGAAGTATTTTAGTTCAGTATTCCTTAAAACAACCCCCGTCTTGATCCGAAGGATTCAGCGCAGTTTTCTGGTGGCTGCGGCTTATAATATTTCAGTGACACATATTACAGAGGAAGAAATCTCAAGCGCTGTCCGCAGTATGAAAGTTTCCACTGCCACTGTCCAGATAACATACCAGCTTTTTTAATTAAAGACTGTGTTTCTGTACTCGTTGAACCATTGCAACACGTTTTTAACATCTCTTTGCAAAATGGTCAATTCCCCCGTAGGTGGAAAACATCTAGGGTTGCGCCTGTCCCCAAATCTAGCTCTATCGATGTGTCTGAATTTAGACCTATTGGCATCCTTTCAGGTTCCTGCAAGGTCTTTGAGCACATAGTTAATGAACAAATAACTCTCCAAGTAGACATGCGTCTAGTTGACTCACAACATGGTTTCCGAAGAGGAAAGTCTACTACAACAAACCATATCAATTTTGTTGACTATACTCTTTCCCAGATGGATGCAGGCTGCCAGGTTGATACCGCGTTTTTCGACTTTCGTAAAGCTTTCGATGTTGTGGACAACGATATATTATTGCGAAAGTTATCAATTTTCGGCTTTACATCGGGGTTATTAAATTTTATTTCCAGCTACTTAAGGGATCGTATACAGTATTTTCAGCTACAACAATACCGTTCTGATAACTACTACACTAGATCTGGGGTTATTCAAGGTAGCACGCTTGGGCCAACGCTGTTTACTCTTATGATTAACGATCTTCCTGACGTACTGAAGAATTGCAGGTGTTTGATATTTGCAGACGACCTTAAATTGTTCACTAATATTAGAAATGTTACCGATTGTGATAAATTGCAGTGCGACATTGATGCTGTTGCACAATGGAGTAAAATAAGCAAAATCGACTTAATGTAAAGTCATCACGTTTTCCAGACTTCGTGATCCAGCAATAAACGCGTACACATTAGATGGGCAAGTTATTGATAGGGTCAAACAAATTAGAGATTTGGGTTTACTTCTAGACCAAGAACTAACCTTTAAGATCATATGTTAGCTTGTTGTAAGAACGCAAGCAAAATATTAGGCTTCATAATGCGAACTGCTTCCCGTTTCTCTGATACGAAGGTAGCTAATATATTGTTCAACTCGTTTGTACGCAGCGGGCTAGAGTTTGATTCAGTCGTTTGGGACCCTTACGAAGATAAATACACCCTTATGATAAAGCGAATTCAGAGAAAATTTGCTAGGTATCTCTACAAAAGGATATATGGCTACTATCCCTTCCTTTTCCCTTCCTTGTTTGTTATCGGCATGGTTGGAATTAATACCCTTGAGATTAGAAGAAAACTGGCACTCCTTGTTCACTATATTAGTATGTTTGTAATCAAGTAAACAATCCAAATACGTTATCTAGTATTGCATTATTCGTACCCAAACTGGGAGCACGAGTGACACGGCGGCGGCCGCAGCTGCTGGCCACGGTGCCGGTGTTCCGTACTCTCCGAGGCGAGAATGCCCCTACAGCGAGAGCTGTCGCGCTTATCAATAAATTAGTTAATGTTTTTGATCATCTTGATATTTTCTTTATTCTATACCAAAATTAGAGTACCAACCCTTTTTACTACTAAGTAAATAAATGTTAAGTCTTTAGCAATAAGTGCGCTATAGTGTTGTACTGTTAAGTCTTATTGTCAATTAATAAATAAATAAATAAATAAATACATAAATAAATAAATAAATAAATAAATAAATAAATAAATAAATAAATAAATAAATAAATAAATAAATAAATAAATAAATAAATAAATAAATAAATAAATAAATAAATAAATAAATAAATAAATAAATAAATAAATAAATAAATAAATAAATAAATAAATAAATAAAAATCTGCATTGTCAATTCAAATGCAGATATTCTCTTTACCTAAAATAAAAATTAACTTGATGCGAGGTACATTTGTTCTTAGTTTTAAAGCACCTCTATTTCAACAAAGAATGCATAAAACTTCAAGGAAAACATTGGATTCTTTGTATGAACCACCGATATTTTGGCTAAAGAATATGGCTTTATTAACCTAAAACAAAAGTTTCTTGCACCTGATTTCATATTTTCTATTTAAGGCGTATTTTTCTTTGAAAAAAAAAACAAACAAATTTTGTTATAAAATTATTTATTATTCATTGAAGACCGCTTTGCCTTAAACTGAAACTAAAAAATGCTACCGTCAAGTACTTAGTTGGACTCTTATCAAGAAAAATAAGATATCTTGAAACCTAAGAATTCCGTATGTCTAGCATTAACATGTCAGTTATTTCTTCTATTGAGAATATTTATTCTTCAGTTGAGTTAAGTAATTGTTAGGCCAAGAATTAGATCCAAAACAATAAAATTCTCAATTCAACCATATATTGTTTCCCCCATACATGAAACTACATTATTCTTGGCCAATAAATATATACTTAGCTTAAATTTTTTTTCTTTCCGTGTAGTTATTCTATTATCTCTAACCCATTTTTTAATACACAAAACATTCCTTAGAGCACAGTTGGTTTTGTGAGTTATACAGCTGAAATCACTGAGATGCGAGTTAAACATTTCAAACCACTGTTTTAAATTCGGACATCCTTTTTCTTCTATGTTTGTTATTGTAGAGTTATCACATAACTCCTTAAGACATTTTACTTTTTCTAGACATTTAACTATAATTCGCTTATTTTCTAAATAAGGTATAATTATCTTTTTGAATTGAAGAAAGTCTATGTGTTCCTCGGCCCCTCTGGAGCCCAGATTGTTTTGAATCCATTTCACATGTTTTTTTTCCACATCAGTTAAACATCGATAAGGATATGGAGGCTTAACGAGAAATACTTTAGTATATTCAGCAGTAGCTATCGCAAGTTCTTTAACAATAAAATCATTTTTATTACTTTTAAATCCCTGTATATCTACAAATAAAGTTTTTTAATTCATGATAGTTTTCTAACGATATTACTCAATGGTTTATATTCAATTCAGGGTAAGGCAATACGCAGAGGCTTGATCTGGTACCTCTACTTCACTCTCTAGCTCTAAGCGCACATTAACTACGGGCTCCGATTTCAGGTTATCGGTTCGTCTTGAACAGTCTATAAAATAGAGGAGCTACATCTTTAAACTCCTTTGCATTCAACAATAGTTCAGTTCTTCTGTCATAATAAGACTGCTGAAATTGAACGTATTGCTCGTATAATATAGCTATATTATTGTTCGAGAAACTTAGGTTCATATTATCGTATGGAAAGTATACTTTTGTATTTAGATATAATTTTACATCAAGTAAATTACAACAATCGAATGCTGACATGTCTTTGTGAGCATTATTTTTGCGATTGGTCTGTAACTCTAGTATAACATATCTAGGTTTTTCGATCTGAGAAGATATTTTGATTGACCATGTGTGCTTTGTAGTTCTAGGCAGCAAGGGATATTCGTACAAATCCCAATTTCTATTTTTTAACAAACGAAGAAGATAGCTTATTTCTACGTCAGATACTTTTATGAATTTCAACGTCTTCTACGACTTCTCCAGTGTTTAATTGTAATGCATTAAGGTTTGTGTTACTGCGAAGCAGAACTAGTTCTTGTTTACAGTTGATTTGATGTGATTGCTGTTGGTTTTTGTGGTAGCGGCGAGAGAAGTGTGACATTGCATGCCGATCCCCACACTGGGATCCGTGGTCTCAAGGGAAGGCAGTATTTGAAACTACTCATAACATAACATAACAATTACTTACAGCACATACCACACTAGGACACCTAAGTTTTTTTGTTATTTTAACTCCAGCCGGGGATCGAACCCGGGGCCTCTCGCATGGTAGGCATAGCTACTACCGCTGTGTCACAGAGGTCTTACATGGCATTGACCGCATTGGAATGGCTTAAATATGGTATTGCAAATTTGCAACATCCACGCAACATATTGACGACCAAAACCGCTTCTATCCTATTGTTGCAGGTGCAACACCGCCTTTATCTACTGTTTAGATGCAGAATGGCCTCTATCCAAATTACAATGATTATTTTAAAAAAAACACTATTTTAAGGGCTAAATAAACTAAATAAACCCACTCATTCAAAATAGTATCAATTTGCCATGATTCATAATTTAATTGAGGGATTCTTCTTAATGTTTAGGTAGTTAAATTGGTTTTTATGGAATATTGGCTAGTTCAAAAAAGTGGGTAGAAGCGCTTTTGCATCTATACCCCTCAGATAGACTTTTCGATGTAATAAATTCCAAAAGTCCTTCAGGTAAAAAATTTAAGGCGCCACTGCGACTCAATAATAAAGATTATTGGATGAGAACGTTAGTTGAAAGTCGACAATATTTTGCATAATTAAATATTGGCGATCAAAATATTCTTTCTCATCAACGGAAAATGGCAGCCTTCGGATTTATCGTTAATACATATAGTACTCGAAATTTAGCCATGGATCTTTTAGAAGACCATTTGAATTATTTTCTACCGTACAAATTTTCACAGGATCATTTGGAAATGTTTTTCTCATGTGTATCTGCAAGGCGGTGGCAATAATAATCCCAACGCTTTACAGTTTAGTTACGCTTTGCGTAAGCTGCTCTATCGCAATAGCATCAAACCCAGTATAAACGCTAACTGCACTGACGATGATTTTCAACTTTCCCCAATTTTGGAATACCGTAGCAAAAAACGGTCAGTTCTTGAAACTTATGATGACCCTTCTGAAGAGTTAAGAGTTTTAAGAGACGTTAAGAGTTGTTGTAATTTGGAAATATAGTGGTCTAATATGGGAATGAAAATATTGGTGTGATTCCTTGGAATGTTTATTTTGAAGTGACAAAGATAAATCTAAATACCAACATTGAATATTAGAAAATATGTCAGAAAGAATATGTCTGAGATTTATGAAGTAAACTTAAAAGAGTCTACACAACAATGATTATAGCAGTATCTACAACAGCCGCCCTTAATCGATGTTGTGCTCGACAAACAAAAAAAAAACTTAAGTTTGTAGTCCTAAACCAACTATACACCTTTTGGGTGTAACAGGCCCAAGTGGCTTAGTTAGGACATCTGCAGGCATATCACTAATACATAAGTATTCGAGAACAACAATATTACAGGATACCTTTTCCCTGATAAAGTGAAATCTGGTATCTATATGCTTCCCTGTTGTGGTGTATTGGATTTCGAACGAGGTTGATGGCACTCTGGCTGTCAGAAGCTAACCTAACTGGGGTAAGTTTACCTGTTATTTCGTGAACGAACCGACGTAAATAACACGCTTCCTTTGTGGCGGACGCTAGCGCCATATATTCCGCTTCCGTGGACGACAGAGCGACAGTAGGTTGCTTCCTTGATTCCCAGGATACTGGTCCTCCACTAAGCTTGAAGGTATAACCAGTATATGACTTCCTATCAATCGGACAGTTTGCCCAGTCTGCATCACAATAGCCTCTTAAAGGTTCTTTACATCTTCTGTAAACCAAAGAGTAATTTAAAGTACCCCTCAGGTACTGTAGAACCCTTTTTGCAGCATTCCAATGTTCCTTAGTGAAACACGTATTGAACTGACTTAAATAGCTCGTTACATAAGCTATGTCCAGGCGAGAGTTCACTGTCAAGTACATAAGACATCCTATTAGATTTTGGTAAGGATACTCACCAATTTCACCATCAGTTCTCTTTTCCATTGGTTTTTTTTTGATCAAAGGAGTACTAACAGTCTTACATTCACGCATATTGAACTTATCTAGCAATGTTAAAATATAGTTTGACTGATTTATTTGGATGCTTTCAGAATCATATCTTATTTGTAATCCCAAATAAGACTTCAATATTCCCAGATCTTTGATTCCAAAGAATTTTGACAATTTTTTCTTGACAATGTCAAACGTCAAATCAGATTTATGAAAGACAATAATATCATCGACAAATATACCCAAGATTACGAGTTCTTGACCAAAAAGTTTAGTATACACGCAGGGCTCTGAAGCAGTTCCTATAAAACCTATTTTTAATAATGTGTCATTTAACTTTTTGTTCCAAGCTCGAGGGGCCTGCTAAAGGCCATAGAGGGATTTCTTCAGCAAACAAATCTTGTTTTCCTTGCCTTTTTGTATAAATCCAAAGGGTTGCTCCATAAAGACTTCTTCTTCCAAATCTCCATTTAGGAACGCTGTATCAACGTCTAGATGCTTCATGTTTAGACCCATCTCCGCAGCTAAAGCAAATAAGGTGCGAAGAGAAGAATGACGGATCACGGGCGCAAAAGTTTCGTCGTAGTCAATGTCTTTTACTTGATGAAAACCCTTGACGACTAGTCGCGCTTTATACTTCGTAATATTCCCATATGCATCTTTTTTAATTCTATAAACCCATTTACAGGGTATAACCTTTTTGGTTGGTCGATCAACTAAGTCCCAAGTGTGAAGTTTGGTCAACGAGTTATACTCGTTTGCAATCGCGTGGTGCCATTTATCAGCATCCTCGGCATAAGTAGCTTCATAGTATGTCGTTGGATCGCTGGCATCAACCGATGATACATTATATGCCAGGAAATCAGGTGGTTTCCTATTTCTTGAGGGGTACCTCTGCTCACGGGCAGGTTGTTCCTCGTCCAAACTTGCTGGCTCCACATCCTCAATAGGGGGACTTTGTTCTACAATAGTTTCCGATGCTTCCGCACTTTGTTGATTTACCGGTCGAGGTGATCCAGCTTCGGGAAGACCGTGTTGTAATTTGGAAATATAGTGGTCTAATATGGGAATGAAAATATTGGTGTAATTGCTTGGAATGTTTATTTTGAAGTGACAAAGATAAATCTAAATACAAACATTGAATATTAGAAAATATGTCAGAAAGAATATGTCTGAGATTTATGAAGTAAACTTAAAAGAGTCTACACAACAATGATTATAGCAGTATCTACAACAAGAGTTTTTTATTCTCAGGTGTCAAATGGTCGTTGAAAAAAACTCTCTGTTTATTGCCCTGGAAACCAATTTCTTCAACTAAGATTGACTTCTTCAAGTGGGCTGATGCTATAAATTCTTCTTTGATGTATCGGTTGATAAAGCCCACGATAATCAGTTTATGCTTGGAATTGTGAGTTGGAACTCTGGAAATGTGATTAATCTTAGCATTATCCACTGGATGACCGAATGCGTTACAGAAATTCCCCAAAACTGTGAAAAGGTTCTCGGTCTTTGACATCGGAACATCCTTTAACTCAAAATTGTTCAGACGCTGACCTCGGGCAAGTTCATTTTTGAGGAACGCTATTTCATTACTCAATGAACCCTGATTTCGTTATGTCCTGTGTATACGTCAACCACCTCACTATTCAACTTTGACTAGAAATAAAAAAACCGGTCAAGTGCGAGTATAAATCGCGCACGAAGGGTTCCGTACCACCGTTCAATGGAAGCGATGGTGTGGAGTGAATAGTTTGGATTTTACACAGCAAAATATTGTTTACAAAGCTATTGGTGCGGTTACTTTCACACTCCATGTACGTAACCAGGTGCATCCATAAGTTTGTATGTGGTATTGTTGTATGGGAGCCCCCTTAAATATTTATTTTATCCTGTTTTTTAGTATTTGTTGTTATAGCGGCAACAGAAATACATAATCTGTGAAAATTTCAACTCTCTAGCTAGCTAGGTTCTTGAGATACAGCCTGGTGACAGACGGACGGACGGACGGACGGACGGACAGCGAAGTCTTAGTAATAGGGTCCCGTTTGGAACCCTTCGGGTACGGAACCCTAAAAACAGAAAGAATACGCTTTGGTAGACACTTTTGCTTGATTTACTATCAGTGAATGTTTGAAATTATGTTATTGCAATGAAACAAAAATACTGACTGGGAACAACATTTTCTATTTTCACGACAAAATACAAGGGTTACAAAATTTTTGTCATTCCTGTGTATTTGGCGAAATTTGTAAAAAAAGTGGTATCCTTGATTCGAACGGTAATAAGTTTTTCTATGCTTGCAATACTTTCCGCACCTGACTTCGTGTTGTTGATGTTGGTTTTACGTCGCCGGTTCAATAAAATTGAAAACGTAAGTGCAAATCTGCAGTTTTAAAAGTTCATGCATCATTTCTGTTGTGGTGATTGTACGGTGTACTGCCACCGTAGCATTAGTTGTAAGTAATTGAGGTCACACGGGTTGCCTGCTTTACCTATCAATCATTATTACCAGTTCACGTACGGACAGCAAGCACACCGTGTGGCTCATATCAATATCATTCTATCATAATTATTCGTGTGTTAACTAATTGTTCTTAATCAATACAAGACTTTTAAACATATCGATTCTATCATTTATCATATCAATCAATATCAAGAGTGCACGGCCCGAAGCCGTACATCTTTTTTGGTCCTTCGAAACCGTCGCGTCGCGTGGAACATTTGACATACTTTGGACCTCCGGCGTGTAAGAGCGTACGTCATATTTGTGAATACGAATAGTGATTGTGCGTGGACGGATCAGAATCAAGTGACTATCAAGGATTATTAAACTATCAGTGCGCGTTCGATTCAAGCAAGGAATCGAATCGTATAATCAATAGCAATCAAGTGCGACGGGCTAGCTCAAGCAAGGAGCTACTGTCAGTGGGGCGAGGATCAGTAGATTCTCATTCCGGCACATCAGCATCTTCAACGGCCCGGCTCAATCAAGGAGCTGCCGCTATCAGGGAGCGGAGGCAGCAAGGCGCCCGTTCCAGCTACTCAATCAAGGAGCAGCAGACGAGGAGCGAAGATAACAGGATTATCGTTTCATCTTATCTCGTCTGATCAAGTAAGAGATTTCCAAATTTAACTCTTATTATCAAGCAGCATGGACGCAGAAACCATGAATCTGATCAGCAAGCAGCAGGAATTAGAGAGAGCTATGGAAAAGCTCCTCGAAAATTTCAAAAAGGACGGTCGCGATAGGAAAACTTCTTCTTATTTAAAAAAGCGCGTTAACACTTTATCTGACTATTGGAATGAATTCCAAGTAAATCATATTACTCTTTGTGGTGAAACCGATAAAACCCATCAATATTATTCAGAAAATTACTACGAGGTAGTCAGGCAAAAGTACTTAAGCATCAAGGACATCTTGGAAAATTATCAAGATTTACAAGCCGACGTGGTGAAGCAAGTTGCACCAGCGGCGGCGGGGGGAGAGCAAAACCAAGATCAATTTGGCGAGCCGATGATATCAACAGGAAGCAACAGCAAGACGGATGAGATGCTGCGGAAGCAAGCAAGTAACTTCCGAGCATTCCAGCGCACTGTCTCCAACATCAATCTGGAGACCGTATCAGAAAAGTGGGAGTTAGAAGATCTGCTTAGTACCATCGGCGAGCGTTGGAAAGTTATCGACAAAGTTCACTGGGAGTTAGATAGTGAACTTGAGGGCATAGATCAAGACTATGAGAGGTCGTTCACGAAGTCGGAAACTATCTACAATAACATCAAAAGAGCAATCAATAGCAAACTGTGGTCAATGGTGCACCGCGAGCGATCAACCCCGAAGATAGACATCCCGACATTCAACGGCCAATTTAATCAATGGATACCGTTTAAGGATCTATTCTCGGAAGCGATACATAATAATCCATCACTTAGCAATGCACAAAAGATGCAGTATCTCAGGAGCAAGCTGAGAGACGAGCCGGAGAGATTAGTCTCACATCTCCAGATAAGCTCGAAAAATTATGTAACCTGTTGGGACATTTTGACTGCAAGATATGATAACAAAAAGAAAATTGTCAACTCTCATGTCAAAATTTTAATGAGTTTGCCAGTCATACAGCAAGCTTCAGTCAATGCTATCAAACGCATGCACGACACAACGGTCGAGTGTCTAAATGCCGTAAAAAACCTGGGTGGTGACATAGCCAACGACATATTACTTGTCTATATATTATCAGAAAAGTTGGACTCAGATACGCATGATGACTACATCGATTACATCAAGGCCCCAAGGGAGCTGCCATCACTTAATGAGTTTCTGGAGTTCCTGGAAGGAAAGTTCACCAGCCTGGAATTCTCCCGAAGGAAGCAAGAAAACCCTTCGCAGAAACAAATTCATAATCAAGGACATCAATCATCATCAAAATATCACAATCAAAAATACGATCGAGTTAACAAACAAGCATTTAGCAGTAGTCGAGTGCCTACAGTTTCGCAACATGGGAAGCAGCGCTCTCAATATAATCTAGAACAGTTCAAATGTCCACTTTGCAAGAATAATGAACATGGCATTTATTTTTGTAAGAATTATTTAGAGTTGACGCCACAAAAGAAACGCAGTTTGGTACAAAAACTACATTTATGCCAAAATTGTCTTTATGACCATGGAGGTAAAACATGTTTCTCGGAAAAGCGATGCCAAACTTGCCGTGGGTTTCATAATAGCACTCTTTGTGAAGCGTTCAAGCAAGCCCATAACAACTCGTCCGGCCCTACGAATGATCAATCACAGCAAGGGAGAAGTAACACACATGTATCATTGCAACGAGAAGTTCCTGAAGTCTTGTTGACCACAGCGATGTTACAAATTCAAGGATCGGACGGGAACTATCATATCATGCGGGCCCTTCTCGACCAGGGCTCACAAACATCCCTTATCACGGAAAATGCAGCTCAACGTTTAGGCCTGCGACGTCAGAGATGCAAAGGGGTGATATCAGGAGTTGGAGTCAAAGAAAGCAGCTGTAAGGGGATGATGAGCATAGCATGCAAAGCCATCAACAGCAAATACACTTTTAATTCGGAAGTTTACATTATGAAAACTCTCATTAACAATCTGCCTAGTTTTACATTCGACAAGCCGGCGTGGTCACATATCTACAACATCAGTTTAGCAGACCCGGAATTTCACATTAGTCGCCCGGTGGATATTTTATTTGGGGCGGACGTATACTCTCATATCATCATGGAAGGTATATGTCGAGCAGATCAAGGCCAGCCCATAGCTCAGCAGACGCGCTTGGGGTGGATTTTATGCGGAAACGTCCAAACGTTCCAGTGTAACGTCGTCCTAAATAACATCGAGGACATTCAGAGATTCTGGGAAGTAGAAGACATCACAGAGCCATCAAGTTTATCATCAAGTGATCAACAGTGCGTCGACTTCTACAAGTCTACCACCACACGTCGGGAGGATGGAAAATATGAAGTTCGGCTCCCCCTAAAACCGAACTTTGAAGAGAATCTAGGCTCATCAAAATCAAAAGCGATTGCCCAGTTTCGTAGTCTCGAACGCAAATTCGACCGAAATCAAAATATAGCAAAAGATTATAAATTATTTATTGCGGAATACCTATCGCTAGGCCATATGACGCCGGCAGTAGGTAGCGGTAAATTGGAATATTACCTACCGCACCATCATGTAACTCGAGCCGATTCGACGACTACAAAATTACGAGTTGTGTTCAATGCAAGTATGAAGACGTCATCGGGTCAAAGTTTGAATGACTTGATGGAGAGGGGCCCAAATTTGCAGCAGGATTTGCAAGCACTGATTATCAAGTGGCGTCAGTACGAGTTTGCATACACCGCGGACATTGAGAAAATGTACCGTCAGATTTGGGTCAATGAGCAAGATCAAAAGTATCAGAAGATCATTTGGAGAGAGTCCCCGTCAGCAAGCATACAGGAATACGCTCTATCCACAGTCACTTATGGCACAAAAGCAGCACCATTTTTGGCCATGATGACTCTAAAGCATTTAGCTCACGAGCAGAAAGAGAGCAAACCAGAGAGTGTAGCAGCAAAAGTTCTCGAGGAAAACTTCTACATGGATGACCTAATTCATGGCTCGCACTCGGTAGCAGCAGCACAGGATCTACAGAAGGAGTTGATATCTCTACTGCAGTTCGCAGGATTCAATTTAAGGAAATGGAGCTCAAACACGAAAGAGCTCCTGAAAAATGTTAGCTCCAATGAAAGCTTCGATTTCAAGCAGGCGGAATCAACGAAGACTTTGGGGTTATCATGGAACCCTCAGGAAGATTATTTCACCTTTTTATCAAAGATTGAATCATCAGCAGCAAAATATACCAAAAGGACTCTTCTGTCGGAAATATCGAAGTTATTCGACCCCTTGGGCTGGCTATCACCGGTATCAACCAAACTCAAAATCCTGTTCCAATCTGTTTGGAAATCGGAGCTCCAGTGGGACGAGAAACTTCCGGAAGATATTACAGCAGAGTGGATCAAAATAAAATCAGATATCCATAACATCGACAAGGTAAGACTTGCCAGATGGTTGGGTACAAAAGAGCAAGATGAAATACAATTACACGGATTCTGCGACGCATCTATCAAGGCGTATGCGTGCGTTATTTATTGTAAAATCGTGAGAAACGGGGAGCAACAAGGTTCCACCGTGCTGGTGGTCGGAAAAGCAAGGCTCGTACCAGTGAGCAAAGATGTGTCCTTACCAAGGCTAGAGCTTTTAAGTGCACATCTACTATCAAGACTAATGGAGAAAGTTACGCAGTCTCTATCAAGTTACAGTATCAAGACGTTCGGCTGGAGCGACTCAATGGTAGCCCTGAGTTGGATCAAGGGTGACCCAGGGCGATGGAAATCATTTGTCGCAAACAGGACGAAGCAAATAATCAAAGTAATGCCTGCAGCGTGCTGGCGTTACGTCAAATCAGCCGAAAACCCAGCAGATTGCGCCAGTAGAGGTGTAACCGCCACACAACTAAATGAGCATTCCCTGTGGTGGAATGGACCGGCGTGGCTAGTAAACTATCAAGCAGAGAAACAGGAGCAACCAGTTTACGAGACACAGGAAGAAATCAAGAGTCCGGCGACACAGCATCAGGTGAATGCAGTCACTCAGCAAGATTGTGACGTCATCAACTACCTGTTGATCTCTTACAGCTCGCTTACAAAAGTCGTAAATGTACTAGCTTGGGTATTACGGTTCATATCAAATAGCAAGCATCAAAGTCCAACAAAATCATACCTAACTGTCGCGGAATTAAATAAAGCAAGAACATTTATTATAAAATATACACAGCAAAAAGAATTCGGAGCAGAAATAAATGAATTGCAGCAAAATCAACACGTATCCGCAAAAAGCAGGCTCAACAGTTTGAATCCATTTTTGGATAGCAACGGCGTGCTTCGCGTCGGCGGACGATTGCGAAATGCATCGATCAGTGACGACATGAAATATCCGATTGTCATACCTAAAGATAGCCGCTTCACTGAGTTATTAATAGATCAAGCACATAAACTCACTTATCATGGAGGAGCGCGACTAACTTTGAGTTTCATCAGGCAACGATATTGGATTGTCAGTGGAATCAGGACTACGAAAAAATGGATTCGACTGTGCGTTAAGTGCCGAAGACACGCACCTAGCAAGCAGCATCAAATGATGGGGGATCTGCCACAAGCAAGGTGCAACCCATCACGACCTTTCGAACACACAGGCGTGGACTATACAGGTCATATAAAAGTGCGATCTAGCACTGCCCGATCGATCAGGACAACGAAAGGATACGTTGCAGTATTCGTATGTATGGCAACCAAGGCCGTTCATTTGGAATTGGTATCCGACCTGACTGCATCAGCATTCCTGGCAGCCCTGAAAAGACTGACGGCGCGCAGAGGAAAAGTATCCCACTTATACAGCGACAACGGGACCAACTTCACTCATAGCAACAGAATCCTCCAGCAAGAATATGAGGAGTTAAAGCAGATATATAATCAAGATTTTTTTAAGGAAGTCACTGAAATGGAGATTCAATGGCATTTTACTGCTCCTGCATGGCCATCAGCAAACGGTCTAATGGAGGCTGGAGTGAAAAGCCTCAAACATCATTTAAGAAGAGTCATAGGAGAGCAAGTTTTGACCTATGAAGAATTATCAACGGTACTAGCAGAAGTGGAGGCGTGCTTAAATTCAAGGCCTCTATGTCCATTATCAGAAAATCCGGACGACCTTGAATATTTGACCCCGGCACATTTCCTAACTGGTGGGCCAACATTATCAATATTTGAAACAGAGCGAGATAAACGGACAAGATGGCAACTAGCACAAAAGGTATTCCAAGATCTGTGGAAGCGTTGGAAGAGCGAATATCTTGCGCAGTTGTCTGCAAGAAGCAAATGGATGAACCCACAAGCCAACATCAAGATCGGCGATGTGGTGTTGATTCACGACGACAATGTACCTACCGGAAAGTGGGCTATGGGGCGCGTCGTCGAGTTACATAGTGGAAAGGATTCGTTGGTGAGAGTCGTCACGTTAAAAACCAAGAATGGGTACATGAAGCGGCCGATTATCAAGTTGTCGGTACTGACAACAGGCAAAGACTCTGATGGTAGCGAATCAAATCAAGTATCGCAACCCACCACCATCAACGAAACAACCAACTGTGTCACATTTCAAAACAAACCTATCAAGCAACAAAAGGGGTATAGTTTCGTTTCATTGGCAATGGCATTAATGACGTTTATGACACTGATATCAAGTTCACAGTGCATGACTAATGTCACCAAATTAAGAAATCAACAAGGACTTTATTTGGACAAGGTTTCGAACATGCAACTTATTACAGAAGACTGGAAAATCATCATGTACTACGATTTACAACCGTATTGGGAAGGCATTAAAGCATTGAGTGCCTACCAAGATCATTTGAAGCAAGCATGTGCACTATATCAAGCAGACAGGGATTCCCGCTATGACGTAGTAATACTCCAACTACTACACGGATTCTCCGAACTGCAATACTACAATGAACTTCTCCTGACGCAGCACTCCGGCGGCGCCGGCTCGCGCGCGTCGCTACCTAGACAGCGACGCGGGCTTATCAATGGTGTCGGGTATCTAACAAATACACTGTTCGGAGTATTGGATGACCGGTTCGCCCAACAATATCAGCAAGACATAGAATTAATTCGAAATAATCAAAATCATTTATTAGCAATGTGGAAGAATCAAACATCGGTTATCGAAGCAGAATATAGCGTTTTGAGTCGCTTAGAACAAGTAATGGAGAAGCAACACAAGCAGATTAATAAGCATTTAAATCAAATCAATAATAAATTAGGCAAAATGGATATAGAACTCCAAAATGTCGAGCGAAGCCAAGAGCTATGGCTATCGCTCTCTATAGCAAACCACTTCTTATCAAATCTAAAAGCCATTCAAGAACAATTGTTGGACATTACCACAAATGTTTACAAGGGGAAAACTATCATTCATCTATTGCCGCCAGATCATCTTCATCAACAGTTGACAATTATATCTGGCCACTTATCATCAGACATGACGTTGCCCGCTGGAGAGAATCAAGACTTGAGACAAATATATCAGCTTCTCTCAGTCAAAACCAAAATGATGGAAAAGTATCTCATAATGGAAATAAAAATCCCATTGCTAAACAGAGATACCTACGAAATATTCAAAAGCATATCAGTCCCACAGAAAATTAAACAACAAATGGTCAACGTCATACCAATATCAGAATACCTAGCAATTAATTTAAAGAAAGACGCCTACTTATCAATCTCGGAAGTAGATGTCAAGGAATGTCTACATCAAGCATTTAGAGATACCTATTTATGTCGGAGCAGGAAGCCGATTCGCCAAATGAATAAAGATCAAGATTTATGCGTAGCAGAGCAGCTCTCAAATTCATGTCAAACCGTTTCAAGCCCGTGCTCTAATAAGTGGGTCGAAATGAATAAGCTGAATCAGTACCTTTATTTCTGCTGTGATATATGTCAGCTGAGAGTCATGTGCGGCGATCAAGTGTCTGCGCAACAGCTGACAGCTACTGGGATCATTAGCATTGATCAAGGATGCATAATCAAAACCAATGAGGTCATTTTACATGGCCATAAGCAGGACTACAGCAGATTAGACGCTGAAGTAAATTTGTTGATCCCACAAATATCACCCATTAACAACATTATCAACGTACCAATATCAACCCATTTAAGTGCAGAAGAAACAGAGGATAGCCGACCGATTCAGGAGTTACAGGATATTAAAGACAATATCAAGATGATAAAGGATAACTCAGAACTATCAAGCAGAATTTCTTATCATGAAGTACACCACTATATAGCAATTTATGTGTTGGTGTGTATCGTATGCGCTGTAGTAGCAGTGCTGTGTTGGAGACGACTGCAGCAGCAGCGACGTCGGCCCCGGCAAGGACCTCGCGCAGGCGCAGAGGAGGCGGCGGCGCCCGAGTCTCGACTCGGTGCTCAGTCCGCCGCCCCCGCCACCCGCCCCGCCCCGGGGCCCAGCAGTGTGAGCAGTGTGTGTGAAAAGTGCGCGAGTGTCAGTGTTAATGAGTCCGATAGGCATATTAAGAAACAAATCAGTGAGCAAATTGAGATGAAAAGTTGTGTTAAAAAACCAATGAGTGCTAGTAAAACAGACAAAGCGTCGTCACCGACTTTCACTAGATCTTATAAAAAATCATTATCAATGAGACTTTAGTAGTATAAGTATCTACCCAGCATTGGTTAAATTGTTTTTATATCATAATTTTACATAAGTTTACATTTCATGTTTAGGTAGAGATTAGTTTTAAATGAACTTAGTTTGTACCTAATATAAAATCATTTCTTAGCAAGCTTTATATCAAGTTGCATACCTACATCAAGCAAATAGGTATTATAGGAACATTAGCATTATATCATTTTTAGAGTAGTAATCGAGTAATTTTCTTTGAAGTGTTATTATTCCTTTTCTGCCCTCGGGAGCATGTACGGTGTACTGCCACCGTAGCATTAGTTGTAAGTAATTGAGGTCACACGGGTTGCCTGCTTTACCTATCAATCATTATTACCAGTTCACGTACGGACAGCAAGCACACCGTGTGGCTCATATCAATATCATTCTATCATAATTATTCGTGTGTTAACTAATTGTTCTTAATCAATACAAGACTTTTAAACATATCGATTCTATCATTTATCATATCAATCAATATCAAGAGTGCACGGCCCGAAGCCGTACAGTGATATTAAGGTAAGTATATTCTTTAAAGTAAAGGTAAGGTAAGTAAGGTAAGGTAAGGTAGTATATTCTTTACAACACTGTTTTTATAGCACTAAGGAATATCTAGATTATAAAAACTGACATTACAGCCGTTTACAGATATCATAAACACATATTTACATTATCAACTCATTATACGATCACTCCTTATAAAGAGAAAAGAATATAATATATAAACATGGTACCAAAACCAAAAAAGAGCAAAGCCAAAAAACAGACCACTGGTCGGCAACATGTGATCGAAGGAAACGATGACTCAAAGAGTACTTTGAGGAAGAAAATGACAGCACAAGTGGAGCATGCTTCTCGGATGTTAGCTATAGAAACATCAGACAATGATCTTGGATTCATACCTAAACAATCTGCATTACCAAAAGTATTGTTTCAATGGTATGGTGTAAGTCCTGATGAAGATCGAGGTTTGGCAAACCAAGCTCTTTATACTGAGCTAATGCTCTTTATGCATCTAGAAGAAGACACATTAGAACATGAAGTTATATTTGAGCTTTACCTCAATCTAGTAGCTCTGGTGTCTCCTGAAATACAGCCTCGACTATCTAGCCTTCTCGACAAGGTCGGATATTCTATACGGAATACTCAGTGGGAAGAAAGAAAAAACCAGTTGAGGATAGACGACCAAGATCTCATATTGGAAGAGGAAGAAGATCTTAACCTCAGAACAATAAGAGCCAGTGTAGGAATCTACCTAATTCTGATAGGTAAGCAATTAAGCTCCCAGAATTATAATGGGTGGATGAAAGGACGAATAAGGTCCTTTACCCAGTCATGTGGCGTAGTAATGAACGAAATCCTCATGAACAAACTTATCCCAAGCTCTATAAACTGCACTATTATATACTCCATGGTGTCGAGCAACTGGGAGATTCGAAGAGAGATTTTCCTCTTCATACGGGCTATGTCCAAGTCTGAAAATGCATTTTCACCCATGGCAAAAGCTTGTATGGTGCTTCTGCATGGGGCGGAATTGGGCAATTTCAACTTGACAAACAGATACATTGTGATAGAGAACCCAATTCTTCTCTGTTGGGCGGAGCTAGCAAAGTATGCTCCTCATCTGATCGCAGCTATCGACAAATACCATTCCCTTGGGGAGGATGCTCCATACTGCAAACTCCTTTATCACAGTGATAATCTTCCGGAGTCACGCTCTTAGAATTTTCTCTACAGTAGCTCGGGAGATCGCCATACATGAGGGACAGGATTCCTTTAGGCATTATGCAGGAACATCCCAAGCGGCGCCGATAAATGAGCTTGCTAACAAAGCCCTCTTCCTCGTCAAATCTGCAGGAGGAATTAACACATAAACGACACATGACATTAGGCAGAGTTTACTTGCTGATACTTCAGACAATGACGCCATCAGAAATGATATTACCTTCGGGGCGCATGTAGATCAGAAACAGGAGGCTGTAGAAGAGTCTTCAGAAGATGAAGGAAACATAGGAGCATAATATGAGGAAGAGAACCACACCAGGGAAGACCATATATATCAGGGAAGACCATATATGGGAAGTCTCGCATTAAAACAGAATGAATCATCTCAATGCTAGCTTAAGCTGTCATATTAATAAAAAAAAAAGATAGACGACTCACATGGAGGAAACATATATTTACCAAACGTAAAGCCCTGGGTCTTAAACTCCGAAATCTCTACTGGCTTCTCAACAGAAACTCACAAATGTCCTTAGAAAGCAAGATACTTGTATATAAATGCATCATAAAGCCCATATGGACCTATGGTCTTCAGCTCTGGGGAACGGCAGCCAAATCGAATATTGACATACTCCAACGGTTCCAGTCCAAAACCCTGAGGTTAATTGTAAACGCCCCGTGGTATGTCAAAAACGAACATATTCACCGAGACTTGAAAATCCCTACGGTTCAAGAAGAAATTATCACAAATCTTAAAAGATATAAAACCAGACTTGAAAGGCATCCAAACGCACTGGCCTCAAAATTGATGACAGAAACCACAACGTTTGAAAGACTGAAAAGAAGAGCACCACAAGATCTCATTGACAAACCAAATTAATAGGATGGGGCAATGGCTCCAGTCCTGCAAGCCGGTCTAAAATCAATCTCAAAAATATTGCTAAATGTCCTAGATGACAGATCGCAGTAATACAGGAAGACAAAAAAATAATAAAAAAAAAAAAAAAACTGACCTGAAATTATATGTACAAACTTTATGACATTTTAAATAATTATATAAATTGAAATTATTCAATTAAAATTAAAACTAATTACAATAACATTGACCTAATTCATAATTTGAAAACTATTACCTACTATTATTTTGCATGCTAAACTTAAGCTGAAAACACTGAACATATTTTAATATTAGGATCCTCCACTATCCTGTTTTCTGGCAAAAAGAATCATTTCATTTCATTTCATTAAAAATCACTAATCATTTTGAGTGTAAAATGCTTTAATGACAAAAACTTTCTAACCTGATCATTACCTAAATCGGGTAACCGAATTTAAGTATTTGGGGCACGTTGTAAACGAATATTTACAAGATGAGTTTGATTTAGAGAGGGAGCGTAGGGCGTTGACAGTCAGAAGTAATATGCTGGCTCGTAGATTTGCTCGGTGCTCAACACAGGTAAAGATAACTCTTTTTAGAGCATATTGTCAATCATTTTACACCAGCAGTCTGTGGGTCAGATATTCACAGAAGACTTACAGCGCCCTACGCGTCCAATATAATAACTCCTTTAGGATGCTGTTGCGGCTGCCGCGCTTCTGCAGTGCTTCAGCAATGTTTGCAGACGCGCGCACTGAAGGCTTCCAATCGATCATAAGAAAAAGAGCTGCGTCATTGCTGAGCAGAATGCGCGTCAGTAGCAACGGCATTCTAAAGGTGTTTTCTGAGAGATGGGATGGCCCATTCACCCACCATTGGGTAAAAATGTTAATTTAGTTGTAATTATGTATGTATATGGATCCTGTTATCTGAGCTAAATAAATAATAATAATAATTACAAACATAACCTCAAAATACAGCCCTTGTAATGCCGTACAACTTCGTTCATCATTCCTATGTACTAGTTGGTACACAGAAATGATATCTTACACAGAAATGACGATTTTTTTAGTTGTGACTAAAATTATGATTAAAAATCATTATTTGACTTTATCTTGATTGCCTTTACCATGGGAAGGTTAATATTTAAGGAACTTTTATAGTATTATTTAGTTTTCTGAAATATTTACTTTAGTATGGATTTTCATGAGTGACCATGACTTTTATTTAATGGTGCTTTATCTTTATTTTAGTTACAGTTAAAATGGGCAAGATATCGAACAGCTGTCTATCAGACAGCGAAAAACGTAAAAAGCACCGTGTCGTAAACAAACAAAGCATGCGCCGAGCCAGAAAAAACATGTCAGAAGAAGATTTGGAAGAACGAAGAAGGAAAGACAGGGAGAGGTACAGACGAAAGAAAGAACAAGTTATGATTAATAATAATAAGGTATAATTATGTATTGCAAATGTTTTTGTTGAATAAACAATTTTAAATTCCAATTGAATTTTCAGGTATGATTAAAACTATCGCATAAGTCACTCCAAGAGAAAGAAGACAGATTCAAAAACAGTGGAAAGCAGCCTCACAGAGATACCATAAAAAAAGGAGGATGCTGCTGTCGTTGAATCGCAAACTGCTAACTTGATCTCAGAGACACCTCCATCTAGCCCAAGCATCTCAGTTCAATCTTCCAGAGCTCTTTCCGGCCAGCAACAAGCAAAGAAAAATAAAAGGCTTCTTAAACAAGAAAACCTGGCTTTGAAAGTAAAAATAAGACTTGGAATGTAGGGTTTCTAAATACAAAACACGACTACAAAGAAGCCGGTAAAAAATCGAAGCTGTGGGTGCTAAAAGGAATAACTCCAAATGCAATAGTGTTGTCTCGAGTGATATTATTATGAAACTAGCCTTCGGCTTGTTTCATAAACCCACTCTCGAGTTTTAATGCCCTCCATTATGCAGCAGTCACATAAACTACTATTATGTTAATTTTAATAATTATTGTGCACATGCAAGAACTAAAAACGAAACTGAGGGGATTAGGTACCCAAACAATAGCTGCCTCACACCGCCGTGTGACGACGGGTTGGCAGACGGCAACATAACCAGTTTCCAGGTAGTTCGCCCATTAGAAGAAGGCGATAAGTATCTTGGTTTTTAAAGGTAATTTGACCTACTTATTAAGGCAATAAGGTCGTGTTTCTTTCATAAGGATCATTCAATCGGTGTTAAATAGATTTCTAAGCCGGCCGATACATTTTTTATTAGTTGAGTAACTACTGCCCTTTAGAGTTGACGTTTTGTGTTTTGATTGAGTTAGTATTGGATGTGTTTTATTTAACTGACCGTGTCCAGTTGTAGCTGTAAAGCTCCCTGCACGTGTTGATTATGAACTATTAAATTGTGTTGAGTTGACATTTAGTGCGCTCTTACGCTAACCGTGTCCAGTTGTAGCTGTAAAGCTCCTGCACGTGTTTATTTTGAACTATTAAATTATGTTAAGTTGACATTTAGAGCGCTCTTACGCTATTTTTGCTCAGTGTGAGGAACTACGGCAATTTTTTTTAATCAAGAATATGCTGATATCATCTTTATGTATGGCCGAGCTGACGGTAAAGGAAATTTGGCTCGACAGTTGTATCAAGAGCGCTATCCTAATCGCAGGGTACCGAATGTCCGAGTGTTTTACAACACATATCGAAGACTTGTCGAAGATGGGATACGCCGAGTGGAACCTAGAGTCAACCCAGGCAGACACGCACCTGGCATCGAAGAAGACATTTTAGCAGCATTTGAAGCGGATCCTACTACTAGTACTAGAGTAGTGGCTCGAAACCTCAACATTTCGCAGTGGAAGGTCGGGAATACCATGCATCAAAATTACAAGTATCCATTCAATGGCAGGGGTGTACAAGGTCTGGAAGAGCAAGATCCCTAAAGGAGATTACAATTCTGCCGATTCCTCCTCAATGCAGGTATTGAAGATCCGTGGTTTTTAAAATCAATCATTTGGACGGATGAAAGTAAATTCGATAGACAGGGCATTACGAACTTTCACAACCTCCACAAATGGGCCGACAAGGACCGCAATCCACACTGGAAGAAACAGGTGTCCTTCCAGAGAAAAAAATCTGTCAATATCTGGGCAGCATTGATTGGGCCGCACATCTTGCCAGATAATTTGAATGGTGAAAATTATTTAGAATTCTTGCAAAATGACTTACCAATACTGTTCGAGGAATCCGGTGCCCCAATACTTTACGCAGACCGTGAAATTATTTTACAACAAGATGGCTGTCCAGCTCATTGGACTTTAATGGTGAGGGAACTTTTGAATAATGCTTTCCCTCAACGCTGGATCGGCAGAGATGGACCGATTCCTTGGCCCGCCCGGTCGCCAGATCTGACCCCGCTGGACTTTTTCGTGTGGGATCGGGCCAAGAAACTGGTGTACACGCATGAAGAAATGAAGAAATAAATACGAGAGAACAACTAATTGAAAGAATGAATGTAGCATTTAACACGATGAGGGGGGAGATGATGTTAATAATAACCACAACCGCAGTAAGAAACAGAGCTCGAACTTGCATCCGAAATGGCGGTGGTCATTTTGAACACAAAAAATAAATAAATAAAATTAAAATGGTGTTTTATTAGTCTGCCCCAAAATATGAAGTTTCTCCCTCAATTTGGTTTTTAGGTCCTTATTTCAATAATTAGTAAGATATCTTCTTGAATAATACCTTAAAAGGCACTTTGATTAGGCATATTTTCGAAATGGTTTGAACTAAAAAAACACTATTGTTTTTTTTTTTAAATGAGGTTTGAAAACAGTATTTTTAATTTAAGTTTATTTTTATCAACTTCAAATGACTCTAAAAAATATGTCAAAAGACGGATATGCTTAGAACGTATTTTGTTAGATTGGCTACACATTATTTCAATAAAATAAATTAAATAATCTAAAAAATACCATTTGTTTTTTCATAAATTTGCAGTAATCTGTCAAAATTTGGGTAATTTCACAAAAAACTTGAAAAATTTGTTAAAAAAAATAGTCAGACTTTGTCTGGGACAACTATGGCTTAATTTGATCATAATTGTCTATACTATCGTCGCCTTAAAGCTTTGCACCCATCTACCAATCACCCTATATATAGCAAAGCTGCAAAGTCAAAATATCGTTGGTTACCACGCGCAGCTATTGATGCGCGGGTGACGCTGTGTTTACAAACCGGTATTTTGGTACAATTTTAGTGCATAATGTTGGCATGCTTGGCAAGTGTAAATGCGGCATTAGTCAAACTCTAACATGAACACATTTTTCTGTGGTCTTTCGTTGAAAAAAATATTCTGACTGGAAAAAACAAAATCACTTTTTCTCGCGCGCGATTTTTGACTGATCTTTTCTGAGCTTTTATGGTGAATATTGAATTGTTTCTATGAACACACACACATGTTTATCTTGTGTAGATTACGTAGGTATCAAACAACATGTATATTTGTTGATGTTTTTCTCATGTCGGCTAGATTTGTATCGAGAGGGAGCATTTTCATAGAAGTCGGTGATTCTCATGTCGGTACAAAAATAAACTAAGGTCACAGTGACATTTTTTTATATTTCGCATAAACTAAGAGAGGGTTTCATTAGCTACTCAGATCTACAATTCGTATAGTTCTAAGAGTTACCATTCCAACAGAATCACTTGATACGTCAGTCAAGTGCCGCGCGCGGGTGGGCTCAAAATATGCCGCGGATCCTAGCTGTTTCGCGCCGGGGCGGCCCGGATTCGCGGAGGGCAGTTGCTACAATAACTGGACCAAGAACTCGAAAAAATATTTTCGCATATAGAGTCTCATGTCTCATGTCTTATATACTGAGGCAACTATATTGGACCCAAGATTCAAACAAAGAGCATTCAAAAAATTCCATTCCAACAAAATTTTGAAAGAGCCCTGAACAGCTTGAAGCATAAAGTTGGCAAAACACATAGAGCAACAACCGAACCCGAAGCTGAACACCAGTACTTAGTCTACCGTCTACATGTTCCTCAAATTCAATCTGGGCGAATATGACTGAGAAGTTGCCCAATTAACGCCAGCTAAAACTACTGCTGCTGGTGTAATAGAAGTCGATAAGTACATGACGGAACCCATTTTATTGCGAACTAAGGACCCCTTTGTATGGTCGCATGAGAGACGCCATTTGTACCCGCTACTGTACAATTACGTTTTTAAACGTCTTCACTTAGTCGCCACTTCAGTGCCGTGTGAGAGAATTTTCTCAAAAGCGGGCTACACTTTGAGCGAACAAAGAACAAGATTTAAGTCGAAGAAATTATTACAATAGCTATATAGTTAGGTTAGCTGGAAAGTGACGTATTGATGTAGTGATGTAATGATGTAGTGATGTAATGATGTAGTGATTGTTTATTTGTTTACGATCACTGAATGATTTGGGATTTAAAGATTTAAAGGAGTAATTTAAATCTTCTGAGCAAAAATATGTATAACTCTCTGTTCCTTGAAAAGATTTAAACGGCGCATTTCTGCTTCAGAGCACCAAGAAAAAAATACAAGAAACACTGTTATCTACAATAAAATCGACAAGCATTTCTGATTATGATTAATTTCCCACGCCTACCGAGGCGTGAGAATCCTGAGGGGGATTATGTGCCTTTGCCACGTGAGAGAAAAGAATGATGAAATTTGTTTACCTTGTCACCGCAGACAGGATATCGTAGGCTCGATTCGAGACAGGAATTCGGGAAAGGGGGCTCAGTTGGGATAGGATATGGATTGAATTCTTGCCGTCGTTTCACTGTCGTGCTGCCTGCTGACGTGGAGTCGACGCCCGAATACGACCTTGTGCTTCACAACACAAATCACTCAACCGAAGACGTGAATCTAATTACAATCAATAGCCCGACGCTATGAGGTAGATTTACACTCTGACCAGGCCCGATGCCTGTATGATAATTGGTACACCGAAATACCATCACGGGGCCCGAGCCGCCATGTTATTCTCACCGATGAGACCAGACCAAGAGAAAGATTAACCTCCAATTTTACATCTCGTTTCCGATACGAGTGACAGCTGCTAGTCCGTTTTCGCTAGTGATGTCTCGATTACTCGCGATCGATTCGCGCAACAAAAAACCGGTGCGTTTCCGACGCATAAATATTAAACATTCACCCGCCCGGACAGGCCCGAACCTGTCCCTAATCAATAGGAAGGCGAGAAAGTGTTGCGACCGCTCTCTTGAGGACCGAGTCCCCCACCCTGACTTCTGCTGATCGAGGCGTGCCATCCCGACCCGTGTACAAATTGACGATCCGTCCTCGTCTCCATCTCAATGATGGCAGGTTCGCATCCTTAATCAGCACCAAATCACCGACTTGAGGGGGGCTCGTCCGGTCAGTCCACTTAAGGCGCTGCTGCAAGATGTGCAAGTACTCAAGGGACCACCGATTCCAAAAATCTTGAGACATCTGCTGCAACATCTGCCACCTAGTTAACCGACTTAACTTAACATCACCGAATGGGTATTCTGGCAGGGCGTTAAGGGGCTGACCTATCAGGAAGTGACCCGGCGTCAACGCTTCCAAATCATTTGGATCCGAACTGAGCGGGCACAACGGACGCGAGTTCAGTGTCATTTCAATTTTACAGAACAGCGTCGCAAGCTCTTCAAAGCGTAGAGAGGTCTCACCGATGATCCTCGTCAGGTGCGACTTAGCCGATTTAACCGCAGCCTCAAAAATTCCTCCCCAATGAGGACATCCCGGCGGACTGAAAACCCATTCAATCCCTCGTCGGGAGCAAGCCGTACCGATGGCGTCCTGGTTACCGTTCAGGTATTGAGTGACCTCCTGCAGATATCGCCTGGCTCCGACAAAATTTGTGCCGTTGTCCGAACGGATTAATGTCGGGAGGCCCCTTCGTGAGACGAACCGATCCAGACATGCGATAAATGCCTCCGTAGTGAGGTCACTGACCACCTCCAAGTGGACTGCCTTCGTGGCCAAGTACACGAAGACGCACAGGTATGCCTTCACTAATCTGGCGTTCCGTAGCTGTGAAGACTTGACCATGAATGGTCCCGCGAAATCCGTTCCGACATCCGCAAAGGGCCGGATTTCGTTAACCCTATCCGAGGGCAAATCGCCCATCTGGGGCTGCATCGTAGCCGCCTTGGCCCGATAACAAGGCAGGCACCGAAATACGACGCTACGCACTAAGCGTCTTCCCGATAGAATCCAGAACTCGCGCTGGAGAAACGCCATCAAGGCGTGGCATCCGACATGCCCATTCCGAATGTGTCGATCCTGAATCAACAGTTCGACCAACTTCCCTTTCCTAGGGAGTAACAACGGGTGGCGAGCCGCATAAGGCAGGTTGGCATTCCGCAGCCGACCTCCTACCCTCAGCAATCCTTGAGGGTCAATAAACGGGTTGAGCCGAGCCACAGCTCCCTTCAGTTGGACGCGTCCGCGTCTCAGAATGTCCAATTCGGACTTAAAGTGCACCGTCTGCACGTTCCGTACCAATGCGAACAACGCATGGTTCCGTTCCCGTGGTGTCAGGACCTGTGTCCGCACTCGTTGCGCCTCAGAATTCCGACAATTCCGCGCAAATCGGCAGATCCAGGCGGTCACATTGACCAGCTTGTCGAGCGAGCTGTACCGTTCCAGCAGGCTGAACTCCTCTTCCGGCTCTGGTTGCGTCGTACAGACACTGACTGTCAAGGCGCCGTTCGCCGTGGTAACGCGTGGACTCATTGGCCAATCCGATTCGGCTTGAGTCAACCATTTTGGACCCCACCACAAGGGATGTCCAACCAACTCCGGAGCATGACACCCACGAGACGCACAGTCTGCTGGGTTCATTTCCCCTGGAACATGTCTCCAGATTAAGGGAACCTCCGAAGTCAAAATCTGCGAAACCCGATTCGCCACAAAAATCTCCAGCTTGTGAACTGAAGCCTTCAGCCAGCATAACACGATCTGGCTGTCCGTCCAAGCGTAGACCGTATCTTCCAACGCTATTGACCCACGAAGAACCGTCATCGTGTGGTTGAGCAGACGAGTCAGGAGAGCCGCTCCTGAAAGCTCTAACTTGGGAATGGTCAGGCGAGTGCGCAACGGCGCAACCTTGCTCTTGGCCATGACCAACCGCACATCAACCTCCCCCGAGGAGTCGACCGTACGCAGATACACCGCAGCTCCGTAGCCCTTCTCCGAGGCATCGCAAAACCCATGCAGGGTGGCGGTGTATCGTTTGGTGGGGACCAACCTCCGTGGCAGTGAAATCCGATTAATGCCAGGGAGGGTCGAAAAGAACGAGTCCCACTCCGAGCTCAATGACCCGCCGATCGGGTCGTCCCATTTCAGCTCAGCAGACCACAATTGCTGCATAAAACACTTGAGCTGAAATGTTACCGGGGTGATCCACCCGTTTGGATCAAATGTCCTAGCCACCGTTGAGAGGACGTTCCGTTTCGTCCAGACCTTCGGGGAGTCCAACTCGACCCGATACGAGAACATGTCTGACACCGGCTGGTACTGGACACCTAACACCGACAACATATTTGGATTTTCCAAATTTTCAAAAATGTGGGGGTCCTGCTGGTAGTCATCCGGAAGACCAGTCAGTAACTCTGGAGAGTTCGACATCTATTTCCGGAGCTCGTAACCTCCACCCCGTAGGAGCTCAACTAGCTCGTCGCGTCGAGCGAGCGCCTCCTCCACGGAATCTGCACCGGTACAGATATCGTCCACGTAGAGGTCCTGCTCCAGGATCGCTGCTCCTCTAGGGAAATTTAACCGTTCTCGATCCGCTAACTCCCGCAGAGTGCGAATCGCCAAATAAGGACTAGACCGTAGCCCGTACGTGTTGGTGTTCAACTCGTACACCCTGACGGGCTGATCTGGGCTCTCTCGCCACAGTATCAGCTGATACCGTCTATCGTCAGGGTGAATGACCGTCTGTCTAAACATCATCCGGATGTCAGATACAAACACAACATTGTGTCGACGGAACCGTGTGATAACATCCGCGATGTCATGATTCAACTTCGGCCCTGAATGCAAACACTGGTTCAGGTTCATGCCGTTAGCTGTTGATGCCGATCCATCGAACACTACCCGTATTTTGCCCTCCGGGGTCCTCAAGACCGCGTGATGAGGCAGGAAGCAGTGGTCTTCACGCTTCCAGTCGATACCCGAAACCGACATGTGGCCGAGCGACTCGTATTCCCGCATGAAGTTGACGTACTTCTGCCGGAAAATCCCGTCACGCTTCATGCGTCGTTCCATCGACAGAAGCCGCGTCTCGGCTGCATGGTGTGAACTGCCCAGCGGCGGGCGATCACTCCGAAATGGAAGACGTGTGAGAAATCGACCTGACCGAAGGCGACCAGTATTGTTCCGATAAAACTGTTCACACTCTTCTTCAACCGGGTCCAACCGGCGTACCGTAGGTGGTTCCTCCACCTTCCAAAACTTCTGTATCACCTCCGAGAGTACAGGACCGAATAAGGGGCTACGAGTCGCTAGGCGTGGGGCAGCCGGCATGACCGGACCCATTACCGCATGGCCCAGTCTGGTGTTGACCGAAACCAGACCAGTCGCCTGCAACACGTGGACACCTGGCACTAACAGGTATCCCAAGGCATCGACACCCAATAAAATGTCTACTGGGCCCGGAATATCGAACTCCGGGTCAGCCAGTGACAACCCAGCGACCAACTGTCGCACCGAGGGCGACAACCGTACGTGAGGGTGTGAGCCCATCACATTAGGCATGACCAATGCCGTGACCGTCAGATTCACCGATGAATCCACCCGTGACGAGAGAGTAATCCGACATACTCCCTTAACGGAACCGACTTCCGTGTTCCCAATTCCCCGAATGGAATGTGGGTACTCCCTTACCGAAATGCCCAACCGTCTTACAAGGTTGCACGAGACTAAGCACCCCTGGGCCCCCGAGTCCAATAGTGCTCGTGCTACACAAGATTTGCCGTCCGAACTCCACGCTATCACCGAGGCGGTGGGGAGCAAGACCGTCTGTGGAGTGGCGGCACCTTGTAAGTGGGCGGCGTGTCCCTAGCGGGAACCCCCGCGGGATCCGAACCCGCTCAGACCTCCGTCGGCCTGGTAACTCGGCTGCTGATATGCCACCGGTGGCATATCAGACCGCATGTACATTAGGGGGTCCCAACCCGCATAATAGGCCCCTCGCTGTCCCGGTACCCGACCATACTGGACTGTGAACGGTGTGCCCGGTGGCCACCGTGGATGGAGGGGGGAGAGCGGATCCAACCTGGGGCGCTCTAGGAATGGGGGCGACATCCGACTGTTCGCCTCCCTGTTCGCCTCCCAGAGCGACGGGCAGGGTGGCGCAGAAGGTGGTGGGCTCCCAGCCTTCGCGCCACTCATAGGTGCCATCTGACACCCGCCCGTAGCACGCGATGAGCCAGCGGCCCGAAGTCCTCGCTGACCCTGGATAGCGGCGACCGAACCCCGGCTATCCCGCCTGTTACCCCCCGCGCTGCCCCCTTCCCCTCGGGGGGGGTCCCGTCCGCGGGTACCCCAGTCACCCCGTTGGTGACTCCCGTCGCCCGGAGGGGGACTGGGTCCGGCCCTGGTTGGGCCCTGTGACCGACCAACCTGAGTCCGGCCCTGGTGACCGACCGATGGGCCTGACCGGTTCAGGCACAACACGACGTGGTGCCTGCCACCGCAGCCCTCACAGGGGGACGCCCGTGAGCACTCGCTCAGCGGGTGCGGCCCCAAACAACCGAAACACAATCGGTGGCGGAAGACCACCTTCCTGCGGGCAGCCACACCGAGCGCCTTAAAGTTGGCGCAACTGGTCACCTCATGACCGGCACTGTCGCAGTGCACACAGCCGTCACCCGACGGCGCGGCACTCAAAACGCCAAATTGTTTTGACCGACCACCCCCCCGTGGGGGTGGGGGGCGCGGCCCCTCCCGCATCCGCGCGGGTTAGCGCTGCACACTGGCCTCCGAATCCATGGTGTCGCATCGCCTGCATTCACCCTCCAAAAACTCCGTTAATTGGACGAGCGTGGGCAGTTCCGAGCTACTGCCCCCATGCAGCTGTTCAAACCGACTTTGAACAGCTGCAGGCAACCGTGACAAAACCATATATAACACAATATATGACCATTGGTCTACCGGCAGACCAAGGTTCTGAAGGGCCTTAGTGGCCACCAGCACAGGGTTGAGCACCTGTACCCGGATGTCAACATCCCGGGTTACTCTTGGGATGCTGAACAGCTTCCCCAGCTGCGCATCAACCAACCGCCTTTTGTGTTGGTAGCGGTCAAACAATATGACCCGGGCAATCTCATAATTGCCCGCCGTAACCGTTAGGTGACCGACCAACTCCTTCGGTTCACCCCGCAGTGCCATCAATAGCTGGACCAACTTGTAGGCGCTGTCCAGGTCGTCCCGACCGTGGACCAGGCTATCGAACAAATTGATGAATGCCGGCCACTCATCAATTGCCCTACCGAAGGCCGGAATCTCCAGGTGTGGAAGCCGTCCAACCACACCCTTAGGGGGGGGGTCTCCGCTACCCTCCCCGCGGTCATCCCGACGCGACCGCTTAATTTTTTCGGCGCGACGCTCGATGTCGCCCAAGCACTCCATCGCTTGGTCAGCATCCGCGCAGAGCTGCCTCACTGCGGCCACCGAGGCCTCATCCGTAAGCCCGAGGGCTTCAGCCTCGGCAGCCAGCCGACACACCTTCCCGACGCGTGTCATTGCGTCCTCCACACGCTTGAGCAGGACATCGTCCATGTCGGGTCGCTCCACATACTTGTGAGTATGGGCGAGCCATCTCATCTCCTCACGGACACCATATCGCAGTACCGTCAAGGGCGAAGGTGCCATGGTTACCGATTTAATTGTTCCTGGTCCTATGCTTCACTGCCGAACTAAGCACAGCCAGATACCAGCACTTTCCCGTCAGCGCTGGGCACAGAAATTAAAACTAAGTTGTAAAACCCAAGGCAACCACTAAACAATTAAATCATAAACAATATTTAATATGGTCGCCCTGTGGACACACACCTTATAAATATATACTCTAAATCAATTAGAGAATGCCACCATAAAACACAATACAAAAATAACCCACAAAACTTGATTATAAAAACAATACATAATAATAAGTGGCTTCTTATGAACCACACTTCCTTTGAGGTCAGCAAATCAGCTTAATACCCCTTAAATAGCCCGACCCTGCTGTGTAAACCGAAATAACACTGTAGGACTACAGAACCCGACGTTCCACCGTAAGTAATACACTCTAGGCTTCGCAGAATGACCGTTCAATCCTTTATGCGCTGGTAACAGTAGTTTCCGACTACAATTTTATAACAACTGTTAACTAAATTGGTACTTATACTTTCACTTACCGAAAATGAACTTTAATCGTGGTATACCGACCACAGACTCATTGCCGACTTGAGCCAATCTGGGATATTCTTTTCTCCCAACTACAATGTGACAAAGGCAACCCTACCGTGAATCGATGATTTCCCACTAGGAAACCGCGCTTATGCTACCAAATTGTTTAATTTCCCACGCCTACCGAACGGCGGGGAATCCTGAGGGGTTGTGCCTTTGCCACGTGAGAGAAAAGAATTGATGAAATTTGTTTACCTTGTCACCGCAGACAGGATATCGTAGGCTCGATTCGAGACAGGAATTCGGGAAAGGGGGCACAGTTGGGATAGGATATGGATTGAATTCTTGCCGTCGTTTCACTGTCGTGCTGCCTGCTGACGTGGAGTCGCCGTCCGAATACGACCTTGTGCTTCACAACACAAATCACTCAACCGAAGACGTGAATCTAATTACAATCAATAGCCCGACGCTATGAGGTAGATTTACACTCTGACCAGGCCCGATGCCTGTATGATAATTGGTACACCGAAATACCATCACGGGGCCCGAGCCGCCATGTTATTCTCACCGATGAGACCAGATCAAGAGAAAGATTAACCTCCAATTTTAAATCTCGTTTCCGATACGAGTGACAGCTGCTAGTCCGTTTTCGCTAATGATGTCTCGATTACTCGCGATCGATTCGCGCAACAAAAAACCGGTGCGTTTCCGACGCATAAATATTAAACAGATTATAAAATGCACATTTTATATTAAATTAAATTTGTAAATAAATTATTAAACAAAATTTCATGCCAACACTGTCCCAACGCTTTATTAACTTCTAGACCGAATTTTGATCACACTTATTGTGTGGATATAACAAAGTTTTCGTCATTTACGGCATTTATTGACCAAGGTGGACTAATTACCGTGACAGTTTGCGTTCGAGATAAAAAAGCGCAGCGAAAAACTGTTATTTTAGAATTAAGCCAGACATCATTCCAAAATACTAGTAAAACAGGATTTTGATGACACTAAGGCAATTTTAACACTAAGCTAAATAATCTATTCACTCCACCGCATCCTGTTCAATGCATAATATATGACTGATGAACCAGATGAATTGCAGTTAGTTAATCAGTGGGTAACTCATATATAAATCTAAGAATGTTCCACCACGCGCAATCGATTACAAATTTAGGCCCTAAGATGATTGGTCTGCGACAGAAGCTGCATAAGACAATTTTATTTAGTCATGTTTAATAAAAAAATAATGAATGCAGGTTGTTTTATTTAACATATTGTCATCGTAATTCATCTTCTAATTTCTCATCATCATCAGCAGTGCTCGGACTTTTCATCGCAAGGTAAGACGAAAGAAACAATGAAGTCGGTATTAACATTTAATGTTAACGGTAAAACAATACTCGCTCTCCATTCACACATGAATTTACATTAAATTTAAAATAATATTGTATAGTAACAAACCTTGTATGATTTGATTATTAGGTGTGAATCTCGAATCTCAGTCTCTTGTGCGCTCGTCAACATCGCAAATGTACACAGAAAATAATATTTGTCCTATTTATTGTTACCAGTAGTTCTCAAACAAACTTGTATTGATTATTATTTTATAACAAATAATTTGATTAAAATAACGGAGTGTGCTTTATATATGTATTAAATTTAAAATAATATTGTATAGTAACAAACCTTGTAAGATTTGATTATTAGGTGTGAATATCGAATCTCGAATCTCAGTCTCTTGTCCATGTACACAGAAAATAATATTTGTCCTATTCATTGTTACCAGTGGTTCTCAATCAAACTTGTATTGATTATTATTTTATAACAAATAATTTGATTAAAATAACGGAGTGTGCTTTATGTAAGAAGCCAGTTAGCAAAAGTGCTGAGGCTCCCTGCGAAGCCAGCAGACTTGGACGCCATAATGGGCATGCTTTGAGACATGTAGAAGCAATTATCTTGCCTGCTAAAGTCAAAGAATCGTGTACTTACCAGTATTTACCAGTGCAAAGCTTGATGAATATTCATCTCGTCTAGCGGTAGTGGAGAGATTTGTTCCTGAGCTGGAGGCTTTACAGGACAAAGTGGTTTGCAGAGTAATGAAATAGCGTTCCTCAAAAATGAACTTGCCCGAGGTGATCAACTACAGCGTCTGAACAATGTTGAGTTAAAGGGTGATCCGATGTCAAAGACCGAGAACCTTTTCACATTTTGGGGAATGTCTGTAACGCAATCGGCTATCCAGTGGATAATGCTAAGATTAATCACATTTCCAGAGTTCCAACTCACAATTACAAGGATAAACTGATTATCGTGAGCTTTATCAACCGATACTGTTCGCGACATCATTAGTTTACTTATAATTTAGTTTCTAAGTAATTTAGCATTAAGTTTTAATAACTCTGTAAATAGTATAGGTAAATAAAAGGTTTGCTAATCGTGTTTCCTTGGCAGAGAGAGACAGGTAGAGAGAGAAAGATAGATAGAAAGAGACGGATAGAGAAACGCAAGCCGTCTCGTTCGCTCGCTGCTCATAGCATCGCTGCTCCCACCGCCGCCCGCGGTACGCCAATCAGAATAAATTGCGGGCGTCCGGAGGGAACAGACCCAGTTCACAGTTCTCAGTTCGGAGTAGTACAATACAGTCCACTACAAGCGAAACCAAGCGAGAAGCTCTCTACTACCCTGCCAAGGAAGCTGCGACCCTGTTCGACCAAAACTGCGCTGTTTCTTCTTCGTTCTACGAGCCAGCGACCGCCCCAGTAATAAGTGTGGGTTGTCGAAGGGGCCCACAGATACATCAAAGAAGATTTTTTAGCATCAGCCCACTTGAAGAAGTCAATCTTAGCTGAAGAAATTGATATCCATGGCAATAAACAAAGTGTTTTTATCAATGACCATTTAACACCTGAGAATAAAAAACTCTTAACGTCTACTAAAATCTCGCTTAACACGTTGAGCGCCATGTGTATCCTTTAGGAAACACGAAGTGCCACCTTTTGAGGCCGCGTGTTTCTTTTTGGAAACACGGGCAGTCCTTTAGTTCGAGGCCAGAGTGTCCTCTAGGAAACACGTTTTCATACATTTTACTATAGAATCTGATTTGTCTGGCCTCCACGAACGTTTCGGTTCGAGTGGGTTCTGTGTACGACTTATTTGTCAAAAGTAATTGAATAAAATATGCAACCCACTTTTTTCGGAAACAATATTTATTTGTATTATTTATAATGGTTTTTCCAATCATGGAAAATCAACAGAAATAAGGTTAAATGAACTTAATTTAATGAGTTTTTTCGAAACACTCTCCACATAGTAAAAATTTGCAAACAGAACAAATTCTTTTCGTTTGTTTGGAAAATTTCCGTTTTCCATCTATAATGTGCCCTTTCTTTCCATACAATTTATAGCATTGGACACAGCGTCCCTTAGTCTTTTTAGGAGGGTTTCCCGTCATGTTCAGCACATGCCTGTGTCGCTTGTTTGCTGGTGGTTGTGGTGTTAGTGGACCTTGGTTGCCTTGACGTGCATATTTGTTAATCATTCCTCTAATAACTGCCTCCCTGAGTTCTGTAATTTTGAGAACTTTTCCACGAGTATTTTGAGAGTGCAGAAAGTAGGCGTTCACAATGCTGGTACCCCACAACAGCTAAAAAAATAATTTTCTGTACCATTTTGTACAACAACTCAATGCTGTACCGTAAGATGCCATCTGGTCAATCAAATCGATGCTGGATTTTCCTGTGTTGTAATCTACGATGCATGCCGGCTTCATGATCGTTTGATTCGTTCGAGTTGTTTTGGAAATGGTGTTAAGCCCCGAATGCTTAGTTGAGAGCGCGGACACAATCCTTTTATCTCTCCACTTCAACAAGACGACGCCGTCACTAGTTTCCCGGGCTGCAATCTCTTCTTTTCGTAATTTAGCAGCTACCACCTCTGCGGGTAATTATTTCGAAGAGTGCCTACTAAGTGAGTCTTTCTTTGCAGCAAATGGTAAGCCAACGGTACACTGGTGTACCAATTGTCGGTGTATAGTACTATAATAATAATACCTTGGACACTATTTACACACATTGATCTAGCCCCAAACTAGGATTCCCTGTATCTTGGGTACTAGACAACGATACACATACTTATATAGATAAATATTATACTTAGATAGATAAAAAACCATGACTAGGGTACAAACATCCGTTCTCATCAAACAAATATTTGCCACCACCGGGACTCGAACCCGGGACCTTTGGCTTCGTAGGCAGGGTCACTGCCGACTCGGCCATTCGGGTCGTCGAACGTCGTACTCTCCTTACTCTTACTCTGTTCATCATCTAAGTCATCTCACGCACCCCTTCTGGGGCGTGGGGAGTCGGGGTCAGGTCGACGGACCTCTTCCCGAAGAATCGCCTCTGTCCACTCCTGTGGACAGGTCATCGGATGGCCCCTGCGGGCGGTGGTCTTCATATGGCGCTGGTATGCAGTGGGTGATCGCCGGCTAGGCAACCAGGTCGCGTGGCAGGCGGCGGCGGTCGAGCGGGCGCGCGTGGTGCGGCGCCAGTTCGGCGAAGTGCGGAAGATGTGATGCATCCGCACGCGCGAACATGCCTTTCGCCAGCCTCTGGAAAAACTGGTCCACGGTTTCCCATCTTAGGTCCCTCTGGATTGTCGCGTTCCTCACGTAGCGGGGGGCGCCGACGATGGTACGCAGAGAGAGGTTCTCTTGGGCTCGGAGTCTCCGTTTGTTCGTCTCCGAGCACAGGGCGTACCATGCCGGAGCCGCGTAGGTGAGGCGGGATCTCACGTAGGTCTTGTAGATCCCGAGCTTCGCCCTCAGAGGGAGGCTGGAGTCGAAAAGTGGACGCAGCTTGGCGCGTGCCACCTTGACCTGGCTGACGACGTTGTCAACGTGTTGCTTCATGGTGAGCCGGCGATCAATGGTCACTCCCAGGTACTTCACCTGCGAAGACCACTCGATGTGCTGTCCCTGGAGCTGGAGCGATGGTGGAAGGAGACTCTGGCCTGTGATGAGCGCCTGCGTTTTCCCAACATTGACGGACAGTCGCCACTTGGCGAGCCAGTCGGGCAAGATGTCCAGGGTGCGCTGCAGTTTGATGGCAGCGTGCGGAGCCTGGAACGACGACGCATAGTAGGCTGCGTCGTCTGCAAAGAGTGTCAGCTGGGCACGGGCACGACGGGGATGTCGTCCGTGTATCGGGCGTAGCAGGCGGGAGACAGGCAGGAGCCCTGGGGGACGCCGGCTGCGACGGGATGTTCCTCGGAGACGGCGTCTTCCACCATCACTCGGAAGCGGCGATTCTTCAGGAAAGAGGCGATTGTCTTGACCGTTCTTCTTGGGGCAGAAGACGTCGACAGCTTGTACAGCAACCCCTCGTGCCATACTCTGTCGAACGTCTTCTCCATATCTAGAAGTACTGCGACAGTGTATTCTTTTTTGTTCAAACAGACCGTCATGTCATTCAGTACTCTGGTGAGCTGAAGCGTCGTAGAATGCTCGGGCCTGAAGCCGAACTGTTCCGGGCGCGGCTGGATGTGGGGCAGTAACTTCGCTTACTCTGTTACTCTTCCTTCGTCCAATAATCCATCGATCAGCTCCATGACAACACTTTCAGCCACTCCAGTAAAATTATTATTGGATTTTCCACAGTATATCATCAGGTTCCAGGTATAACATTTATCGGAACATAATTTGAACAGTTTTATGCCGTATCTGTGACGCTTGTTAGGGATGTATTGTCTAAACAATAGACGGCCTCTCCAGGGTATGAGGCTTTCATCAATACTTACTCTCTGTGTCCTGGAGTTTTTAACTCCAATCGTTTTCAGGGGCCTCGTGTTTCTTTTTCGCACACCACGAAAATCGAGGGAAATCAAAGAAAATCCTTTTATTTACAATTCCATCAAAATAGCACTATTACGAAAGGAAGGACAAAATAAAAGCAAGTCCAAAAAATTGAAAATCACGTTTTTTTGGGCTTGGTGGTCAACGGGTTATGCCGAAAGGCTACATGTATGTTTGGGTAAAGCATTGTAAAATTCATGTCCGTAAAGTAATTCGGAGGCATTTATTATTCACAGTGAGCGAGATTTAAACAAGTTGCACTAGTTTGTAAAATAACCAACAATCTTGGCTTAACTTTGTGTACGTATTGCGTTTTTGTCAATACTGTACAATAATTGCACTAAGCCGAATGAAAGTTTGAACATCGCTGGCCGGACCACCCAGGCAGTTTACCTCTTTTGTTTGGCGCCCGGGTTTACCGCTTTGTTGTCTTCGATGTGTGCTCCAATGAGGTCATATATTTGTCTCTTTCCGTCGCAACTGATAATTGATATGCATATTTACTCGCTCTTTCGCACAAGATGAAGACATCACTGCAGCTTTACAATATGTTTGCAACTACATTGAAGGCATAGAAGACGAGTATCAGTTTTCTTTGAAAGAGGTCCTGAAAGATTTCCCTGGCCCAATAGTAAGTGAGAAATCTCTGAAAAAAAGGTTGCAAGATTATTATGGGAGTGACATTATCTTATCAGTTGGTCAAAACCGCGAGACAGTAATCTGCTTCCGCAATACTGGTTACAAAATTTTGTCCCAGCAATGGTATACATCTAAACAGGCCAATGAGGAAGAAGAACGCCTACGAGTTACTAGAGCAGCGGCCGATATAATACGGGAAGATATACGATCAAAAGTGTATAGCCTTGATAGTTACCCAGATCCTTATCGCTTTTTAGAAAACTGTGAAAAGGATATTCCACAATCCCTACAAGTGTTGCTTGATTCAATAATAAAGAAAAACAAACGAGGCAAATGTCAGAAAGACAGAACCAAAGTTACTTCTATTGCTCATGCAATAATATCTTCCACCAGACCTAGATCTTTTCATTCATCCCTCCAAATTGGGGTTAGAGCCCTCCTATCCACCACAGCATCACAAATAGCAAGTGGACTCGGTTTTTGCTGTACCTACGACGAGGCCAGGATGTTTGAGGTATCTTGTATGAACCACCCTCAGAGCTTTAACCATACAAATTCTTTTTCTCAGTGGGCATTTGACAATGCAGATGTCAATGTTGACACAATTGATGGCCGTAATAATTTCCATGCCATGGTTGGTATCCAATGTGTAACGCCAGCAGTTTCTGCGTCTTCAAGTGGTACAGTAATTACTAGAACAAGTAGTGTTCCAAAAGCCATCACAGTTGGAGAATTCGGTGTGATTCCAGTAACAACATTTGAACACACTGGAGGAACTTTGAAAAACATTATGCTTGAGAACTTGACGGAAACGTGTGCAAGAGTGAACATTAGTCTGGATGATTTCAAGTGGGTTTTTGGTCAATGGAAAAAAGATGATCTTCCAGGTTGGAATGGTTTCATGGAGCAAATAACGTGCCCTGAACCATACTCGACGTCGCAGATTTTGTTCCTTCCATTCATTAATGCACCTCCCAGCCACTATGACACTGTTTATACTTCACTTCTCACTGCACTAAACAAAAGTAAAAGAATCAAACAAAATGTCTGTTTCGTTACATTCGACCAGCCACTCTATTTTAAAGCTCGTGAAATAGTGGCATCTTTTCCTCCAGACTCCGATTTGGGCAAAGTCATAGTACTTTTAGGAGGGTTTCATCTTTTAATGTCATTTTTGGGAGCCATAGGCTACATTATGGGTGGAAGTGGACTGCAAGAGCTTTTCTGCGTTGCTTATGCGCAGATATCAACTAAAAAAATTATGGCTGGTCGTGCTTATTCAAGGGCAGTTCGTGCACATATTCTTTGCAATCTGGCTCTTGCAGATGTAATCCTCACAAGAATGAGTGACGATGAGAAAACAGATAAGCACCTTAAAGAGGCGTCTACGTTAATAAGTTCTTTGGAAGCTCTTGAGCATGATAATTTGAAGCAGATGTTTTCACATAAACTTGAAGAGCTGGAACTAAATGGACCAACTGCTAAGTTATGGATTCTCTACTTTGACATGACTACACTGATGAAGCAGTTCATCCAGGCTGATAGGAGTGGTGACTGGGAACTACACCTCAATGTTGTTAGGAAAATGCTACCATATTTTCATGCCAGTGGGCATTTTCTTTATGCTAAATCTGCGCAGCTTTATTTCCAAGACATGATGGACCTTGAAAATAAAATTTCAAAAGAAGATTATACACGATTTGCGCTCAATGGGTGGTTTACTATTTTTTTTTTCTCTTTATTTGGGTTCACTAACAATTTCAACATTGGTTACTTACTTAAATAGGACTTAGGACTAAACAGAGCTTAATGCACAAATTAATTATAAGTGAACACCACATTCTTTATGTGTATCTGTGTTGCTACAAGAGTTGCAAATACAAACTAACAATGACGAGTATCTATATTAAACTAGCAAACTATAGTCATATTTAGATTTTGTAAAGACAAAATATGAAAGTAAAATAAAAACATGTTATTGAGTGACAGAGCTTGACGAGAGTATTTTCTTAAGTTTACCTAATGAGTCATGAAATATGTCAAATATGTCTGAGTATTCATTTAGACTCCAACAGAGCCGCGGGATTGCGGAGTTTGAACCCAGTACTGTTCAACGTAGAGGAGGGCAGAGTGGAGTAGTGGGGTTGCGAGGGCGTCTGCGGGGCACCCTTAAATTGAATTTAGATAGTAAGGGAGGGCAGTTTATGGTGTCATTTAAAATTTTATGGAGAAATGAGAGGTCAATATATTCGAAGCGCGTTGATAATGATTGCACTTTAAAGTGCTCTAGTCTCTCTTTATAAGATTTTACTTTTTTGGCCACTCCTTGTGTAAAAGCAAGGTGCCACATAAACCGTTTTTGGATACGCTCAAGCCTCAGCATATGTATCGCATAGTGTGGGCGCCACACAACACTGGCGTATTCCAGTATACTACGAACGAGACTGTTGTACAATAGGATTTTGGTCTTCGATTGTTTAAAAACTTTCCCATTTCGGATGACAAACCCTAACATCTTTGATGCCCTTTTTATGGTGTGGTCTATGTGGGGAATAAAAGTGAGTTTACTGTCAAAAATTATGCCAAGATCCTTGATTGTATCCCGTTGTTTTAGTTCTGTGCCGTCGATGTGGTATTTTGTAGGTATGTTGGTTAATTTCCGCGAGAAGCTAACGTACGAACATTTTGAAGCATTAAGTTGCATACCATTATCATGACACCAACCTACTAGTCGCTTTAGGTCTTCCTGAAGGAGTGATGAATCATCTGGTGAGTCTATAACTCTGGCGGCTTTCAGGTCGTCGGCGTACATGAATGGTGTTGAGTTACGGAAGCATTTTGGCAGGTCGTTAATAAATATGTTAAAGAGTATAGGACCTAGGTGTGATCCTTGCGGGACACCTGAAGTTATGTTGAAATGGCCTGACGAAAATCCGTTAACTACCACATGATAATTGCGATCGCTCAGGTATGATTTTAGCCACGTAAGCATTGAGCCAGTAAAGCTGAAGGATCTTAATTTTTGTAACAACACCTGGTGGGAGACTTTGTCAAAGGCCTTGCTGAAATCCGTGTAAATTACATCTGCCTGTTTGCTCTTATCAATAGTCTCCACCAGGGTGTCCTCAAAACAAACCAAGTTAGTGCAAGTCGACCGAGCCACTAAGAAGCCGTGCTGGTAGTCAGTTATGACTTGTTTACAATGTCTCTGAATATGTGGACAAATCAAGGATTCGAGAATTTTTCCGAATATACAAAGTAAGGAGATAGGTCGATAGTCTTTCACCGATGAGGTGTCACCTCCTTTGAAGATTGGGGCTACTCTAGCTCTTTTCCATGTGTTTGGAAATGTGCCTGTCTTGAGGGAGCAATTAAAAATGTGGTATAGAGGTTCTACTAGGCTAGTCGAACATGCCTTTATCAATATGGCTGGTATGCCATCGGGACCTGGACTTTTGTTAGGGTCAAGCTGTTTAAGTTTACAAAATATGTTTTCTCGTTTGATTACAAGTAAGGAAAAGCTATTACTGTGTGCTTCTTTGGTGTCTAATATGGTGAGATTACGGTAACATGTATTGTAAACAGAGAGGAAATAGGATGCAAACAACTCGCAGACCTCTTCACCCTTGGTTGCAGACACAGATACATCGTACATGGTTGGAGGGAAATTACTTTACCATTACTTTACAATTACTTTACTTTACCATTACCCAATCCAAAACTTATCAGAAGATCTGATAAGTTTTGGAGTGGGGTATGGTCTGACATGACCATTGAGCAGACTTTAATGCGTTCGTTCAAAAGTACTGGAGGAATCAGACATGGTCGCGGCATTTCAGACAGTACTCTGAGTAGATGGATTCTGACCATGCCAACTGTAACTACAGTGACCCAGCAGGTAGAAGAGTTTTGTGGGGTATCACTCAGAGGTTTATTGATTGGTTTCAATCCCACGATCCTTTCCCTGTTACTAATCATATTATGTCCATCAGCACAGGAATCGTCGGAGGTGACTCTATCAACTGCCACAGAGCCTTTGAAATTGGCAATTCTTCAATGCTCGCCCTGGTTGGTCAAACCTTTGACAAAATTAAGTTTTTCCGAAAAAATAGAGTAATGAGTGTACAAGGATTCAAATCTAAAGTAACAATTAACGGGGAGGATGTACCAGTGAACCCTGAATCCATATTCCAACGGATAGCACTCCTCAAGAAATCGGAAGAACAGCTTAAAGAATTCTTCCATTATGAGCTGGCACCCTATCCCCTCTCTCTGTTCGATGCAGTTGGAATGAGGAAGACTCCCAAGTCAGTGTCATATGACTTTTTCACTCCACTGCATGAGGTAAACCTAGAAGGAGCAACTTTTGTCATCGATGGTGGATTTCTTCTCCACCGAGTTGTGTGGAAGAATGGTGAAACATTCCAATTAATCCTAAACAAATACGTTGACTATTTAAAAAGACACTACAACCGAAATGCAACCAGCGTGGTGTTTGATGGCTATCCAGAAGACTTCCTCAGCAAAAGCATCAAATCTGTTGAGCGTCTCCGCCGAAGCAAAAGACAAACTACTCCTGAGGTCATCTTTACTGAGTCAATGACGGTGACGATGACTCAGGAGCAACTCCTTTCCAACGACAGGAATAAAGCACGACTGATTGGTTTGCTAACTAATAGGCTCGACGGTGAAGGTTTCTTAGTAAAGCAAGCTAATGAAGACGCAGATCACCTAATTGTTGCCACAGCCCTTCAGGTGTCACAGGGGCACGAGAAAGTTGTAGTAGTTGGTACGAGAGGATACGGACCTCCTGATTATGCTCAATGCCCTAGCCACACCATCGGCCAACATTTATTTCTCAAAACCTAGAAAAGGAACGGCCCCGTCAAAAGTATTTGGTCACAGCAGCTTCAATCTTGCAGACAAAATGAGAATGCCAATTTTATTTCTCAACGCCATAAGTGGATGTGACACTACTTCAGCCCTTTTCAGGCAGGGCAAGAAAAAAGGTGGTCAAGCTATTGGTCAAAAATGAAAGTCTTCTGGAAGAAATAAAACCTTTCTTAGAGCATGACACTCAAGCTGAAGCCATTGCCGAAGCTGGCCTACGAATTTTAACAACTCTCTATGGAGGTAGGGCAGGAGACACTTTAGACAAATTGCGATTCAATCTGTTTTCCAAAGCCCTCGTAAAATCCAAATTCAACCTGGCATCCCTACCACCAACATCGGAAGCAGCCCGCCAACATTGCTTTAGAACTTACCTGCAAGTTCAAATGTGGTTAGGAAAACCGATGGATCCGCTCCTCTGGGGAAGGCTTCGAAGTTTGGTCTTGATCCCGTTCCTACAACCAAAGAACCAGCCCCACAGTCTCTTCTCTCCACAATTTTTTGCAAATGCAACAAGGGGTGTTCAGGTGGTTGTGGGTGTCGAAAGGCTGGGATTAAGTGCTCATTGGTTTGTGCAAACTGCAAAGGGAACTCCTGCACTAACTCCGTCCAACCAGATGCAATAGACGAACAAGATGTTGCTGATGATGTTGTAGATGACCTGGACTGCATTGAGGCGCGAAAACATTACAGACTTTGAGGAGCCGAGTGGCCCAACGACAACTAAACGTCCACGTCTGTGAAGTTTGTGTACCCACTTCTAACTATTTTTCTCCATGTTTGTTATTATGAAATATAATCGTCACAAATATGATTTCATGAATTGTGTTTCTTATTTTGCCTCTATCAGTTGAAAAAGAGATAGTAAAATTTATTGTATTTTAAGAATTAATCTAAAAACCACGTTTTTATGCGCCTTTATGATAAATATAGTGTAAGTAACACATTTTTCATAAAAATGTAAAATTTGACAAACTTTGATGATCAATAGCAAAAGAACGGAAAGTCCAAAAAATATGAACTTGGTCTCATTCTATTCAGGATTATATGCCCTACAACTTTTATGAAGAACAGTTTTCGATATTTTAAGTACCCTTTTTGGGGTACATTTTTACCCCCCACCACTTAATAACAACTCCGCCGGGGAGGAAAACCTAGGATAGTCTTATTGGGCAATAAATAAAGCCATTAAAAATATAAAACCTTTTGTAGGCTTTATTTCCGATTTCTATTCTAAGCCGACTGACCTAGTAGTTCATTACGCGTTACTAATTTATTGCCTTATCTTTGCCTATTTATAGCCTGTTTATTGGATGAAGCTATGTTTTGTATATTTAATCATTATTCCATGTTTAAACTGTCTTTTAATTTAGATGGCTAACTTAAATTTCAGTGCATTATCCTTGTATTTACTACCAAAACTCAACGTTTACATTTTATCGCAGCTTAAGTCTGGCTACCTATGACATAATCGTACTAACATAGTCGTGGCTCGTGGATGGGATACGGAACTCGGAGTTATTTGACGACAGGTATGTGGCAGAGCCGCGGTGGTGGCATTATTATTGCTACTTGCAAAGAATTAGCGGTTACCCTGCAACCATCGTATCACTCGTCAGCTGAGGACCTGTGGCTCACTATGACACTTAAAGATAACAGCAATAGGTGTATTAAAGTGCACTTATGCGTTTTATATTTATGTAAACAGGGTCAAGGTTTCTCTTTTTCTCAGCAGTTGGAGAACTTCTTGCGTAAATTAAATGATATAGTCTTAAGCAATCCTAATGATAAGATTTTATTAATTGTGACTTCAACATGATGTTACTCATGTTGAAGTCGTGGTTGGTAGGGGCTTCGTCATTGATCCCTACTACGTATATAAGCGTCGATAAGTGCAACTTAGAGTAGATGATCAATTCACCCACAGCCTTTGCCAGTACAACGGAATTTTAAATATTTACGGTAAATTGTTGGATCTTGTCTTGTGAAATGACATGGTTAGTGTCAGTGAGTGGAGAGTAGCTATTGGCCCTTATCACAAAGCCTTAATAATACAAATTAAGTACACAATTATTGATATTATGGAACCGGCTCCTCGAAATGAAATATCTTTACAATAAATGTGACTACGCCGCTAAACCACTTATTCCCAAAATCTGTGACAATTTTTTGCGTTAATCGCCATCTATCTAAACTACTTAAATTACATTTTGTATAATCTTCATCTACCAGGTCTATTAGAGACTCACCTACCAGAAAATGACCAGGTGTCAAGGGGAAGGGGTCATTAGGGTTATCACTAAGTAAACTAATCGGGCGTGAATTCATACAAGCCTCAATTTGTGAAGGGACAGAAGCCAGCTCCTCATAAGTTAGTGTACTATTTCCGACAACCTTCCGCAAATGTAACTTCATTATCTTGTTTCCTGACTCACACAAACTTCCAAAATTCGGTGAGTGTGGTGGTATGTTGTTTTGTGCAATGTGAGTAACTCTGCTATTTCTGTAGGAAGTGGCGATTTTGCACAGTCAAACATCTCTCTCAATTGTTTATCAGCTCCTACAAAATTGGTACCATTGTCACTGAACAAATCCTGGCAAAAACCACGACGACTAATAAATCTCCGAAATGCAACTATAAATCCTTCTGCTTTGAAACCAGTGACAGCCTCTAAATGTACCGCACGTGTGACCACACAGACAAAAAGACATATGTAGCCCTTATAAGATTTAGAACCTCGTCCTGGTGAAAAATGAATGTTAATAGGACCACAATAGTCAACGCCTGTGACGCGAACGGTTTACTGGGTTTTATCCTCGTTGAATATCTCAAACAAACCACACATTCTCTAAAAACCTTTTTGCTCGTTCTTTCGCTCGTAAAATCCAATTTTTCAATACTTCTCAAGAAGTTTAACATCACTTGAGGACCATCGTGTAATGTCTAAAGATGAGCATCAACAATGATAAGTGTTGTTAAATGATTTTTAGCAGGCATAACTATTGGATGACTCATGTCATAACACGCATCCGATTGAGCAATGAGTCCCCCAACTCTTAATATTCCCGTTTTGTCAAAAAAGGGACAAAGTGTACGCAGTTTGCTCTTTCTCGCAAAATGTCCTTGCGTCTTTAACTGTTATGTTTCACTAGAAAACTCATGCTTTTGTACTTGCCTTATGCATGAAAATAAAGCTTCATTTAATTCTTTCGGAGTAATAATCTTGGACACCGGTCGGTCACATTTCAGCTATTTAAAATTTAAAACTCGCCTGCAATATGCAATTACTTTTAACAATCGTGATAATGATGAAAATTTCAATCAGACAAACTCATCATCAACGTTCGATAAAACAGTTAAAGATTTGATTATTTCTTCCACGTGTGTTTCCTCAACAACAAATTCTCTTTGGGGATTTGCATGACTTGCGACACTTCGCAAATAAGTTTGGCAGCTAAATCCGCATCACACAACTCAAGTCTAGGGATAGAAATTTCCTTTTCGATTGGTGCAACCTTAGTCTTTGCAGATATCAAATTTACATGGACATGGTTTACTTTGTACACACCTCTTATATACACTGCCGCTGCCTAGGCTAATTTAGATGAATCTGAAAACACGTGTAACTCTGTTTTACATGATAACGTTATTTTTAACAATCTTGGAACTTTTACCAATGTTAAAACTTTCAGTTCGTCTCTGTACTTTAACCACTTTTCGACAAGATCATCTGCCAGACAATCGTCCCATTCCAGACCTGATTTCCACAAGGTTTGGATTAAGATTTTTGCATTGATTACCACAGGCGCAACAAAACTCAACGGGTCGTATAGCTTGGCCACGTCTGACAGCACCTTTCTTTTAGTAATCGGCTCATTCATCTCTGCTAAGCTAAGCACATACTCAAAATTGACACTCTGTCTATTCCAACTCACACCTAAAACTTTGATAGAATTGTTTAGTTTTATAGTCGACTGCTTATCTTCTATTCTTCTATATCGACTACCTTTTCCAATACTGTCTAAGAACCTGGCACTGTTACTGTTCCATTTTTGGAGCTCAAAACCACCGGACATCATCAACTCATTCATCTCATTATAGATTTGTACAGCTTCAGTTACCGTCTCACTACCAATCATCAGATCTTTCATATAGAAATGTTTCTTTGAAATGGCAGCTAGTGAATATTTTGACTCTTCTAACTCAGCCAGCCGCTGAAAGATTTGACTACAAGATAAATGTTAATCGTAAAAGTTTGTAATTCTGTATGGGTTCAGAAGGGTCAAATCTCCACACAACTCTCTGAAACTCAGTGTCCTCACACGCAACTCGAATCATTCGATACATCTTAACAATGTCAGTAATGAAGCATATTTTATAACTTCTCCATCTCATTAGTATGTGTCTTAAATCTTGTTGTAACCGTGGGCCAACAAGAAGTTCATCATTCAATGATCCTTTGTTATTTTCCTTATAAGACAACTCGCACCTTGGTAGTGTCTTTATATTCCCTCACTACCGCGTGGTGAGGAAGAAAGATAGATACAGCTTTCGGATTCTCACTCTCCACTTCTGTAATTGGTCTCATGTGATTCATGCTCAAATAATCTTTAAACACTTCGTTGTAAGCTTCTCTCAATTTTCGTTCTCTCATTAGTTTTCTCTCTAGATCTTCTAACCTTTTGATTGCAATGTGTTTAGTATTACCATGTTGACACTAGGGGGTCATCATTTGCATATGGTAATTTCACTACGAATCTCCCTTCACTATCTCTCACAGTTGTTAAATCATAAAAGTCCTCACATTATTTATCGCTCTTAGTCACCCCCTTTCCAATTAGATCAGGTTCATTCTCAATCTCTCAAAATCGCTTTAGTGAATCATCTTCATTCATGTTAACATGCATACTTATGACACTATCTTTACTCTCACTCTCATTCTCTCGCGACAGCCTACCAGACAAAATCCATTCAAAGATAGTATTCTGTGCCAAATTTTCCTCAAGGTGTTTCTTGATTTCATCGACCAATATCTCAGCATAAACCTCTGCACCTAGCAACATATCAATTTTACCCGGTGTGTTATATGTAGGGTCAGCTAACGATAAGGTTTCGAATTCTACCCACTCAATAGGAATAAGCCGCGTTGCCGGAAGTAGTGACGTTAATGAAGGCAAAACATAAGCGTTAACTAGAACTGATACATCTGGATTATGGCGAGATTCCATGCGAAGTAAAACTGTGTTTTTTATTCTCATACGACTATCTCCCAGACCTGACACCCAACCTCTCACCGGTTTAAGTGAAAGTCCTAGTAACTGTACTGTAGCCTCGGTAAAAAATGATGCTCGCGATCCTTGATCCAATAAAGCTCTAATAGTTTGTTTACAACCAATTGAATTAACTACCTTAACTCTAGCCGTCGCCAGCAGCACGCTGTGTGGTTGCGGCGCCCGCCTTGAGAACACAGTCGTGACGTGTGTTTCACCTCGTGAATCTCGTGATATACTCAGCTTTTCTGGTTGTAGTTGTCTCGATGATGATGGGGCCTCACTCGCTGTAGTGGACTCCTGATTAATCTCTCGCTCGAAGTGTAGCATAGTGTGATGTCTTCTTCCACACTTTCTGCAACTCATTGTATGTCGACATTTAAGTACTGCATGCGTGGGTGATAAACAATTAAAACACAGGCGATTTGTTTGAACGAACTCTTGTCTCTCCTTTGGTGCCATTAGCCCGAATTACTTACAGGAAGTGAGTTTTCTCATGACACATCACACACTCGATTTTTTGTTGCTTAGGTTTGCCTTCCACGGCGGCATGAAAGGTCTTCGTTTTCGCTGCAGGCTTGAAAGGTTGTACTGGACGTGTAGAATTGTTGTCTATCATCTCTAGGGGCCAGAATCTGTACTCAAAAAAGTCTCTCAACTGCGACCAGTAAGGTAGATCCTCGTTCGTAAGATTAAGTTGTTGTTCCCATTGTTTTATAGATTCGGCGTCTAATTTGGTTACAACATGGTACACGGTGACAACATCCCAGTTCTCTGTAGAAATGCCTATATTAACTGTCTGATTGCGATAGACGACACATTGTTGACTTTCTTTAGCGTAAATAGTGTTTTCAATATAGCCTTAGACGTTATAATCTAATTGTTGCCAAGCGTCCTCATAGTTCGCAGTTCGCTTCTGTTGTAGAATAATTGCGTAAAAGATTCAATGCCTCACCTGATATATTGCTTTTCAACGAATGCAAATTTTGTACCGACGATATAGTCTTGTTGTATAAACATAAGAAAATTTTACAAAACATGCAGGGGCTACAAGGCAAAGAACTTGTATTAGAATTATTTCTTAATAACTGTGACACCGATGTTATTTGTATTACAGAACACTGGTAAAAGGAAAATATGATGTCTTTTAACATAAATAATTACAAAATTGTCAGTTGTTACAATAGAAATACTGCTGATAGAGGTGGTTCTTTAATCTTATTAAAAAATAATATAAAGGTGAAACAACGGAAAGATATTCTTGCACTTACCGTAGAAAGACAAATAGAGGTATCCTGTGTTGAGTTGGATAGCCATATTATTGTTTGTGTCTACAGACCTCCGAGATGAAAACGGCCATAGCAATTTTGAAATGTTCGAGAAAATTATGGAGGAAGCCCTCATTAAACTTTGTAATAGCAGAAAAAAGTTAATTATTTGTGGCGATTTTAATTAAGATTTGCTTGTAGAGACAACATTGAAACAACGATTAATAACTCTGTTCAAATCATTTAATTTATGTCATGTATTTCTAGAGCCGACTAGAATTACACTTACCAGCCAAACTTGCTTAGATAACAATTTTTGTGAGTGTGCATTCACAAGTAAAAAAGTAATTAACTGCTTACCCTCCGATCACAGTGGTAAAACAGTTTCATTCCCAATTGCCAGTAAAAACAGGACTGATCCATCATTTTATAGGCCTATTACATCCCATAGATTACAGACGTATATGAAAAAGTTAGATATAAATTTGCCAGCACCGGATTTTGATGAAAATCTATTCCGACTTCTTCAACATTATTGAAACAGAATTCAATACAGTTTTAAATTAAAGAAAGTCAGTGCCAACAACGGTAAATCTAAATAAATTTAATGACTGGGCAACATTTGGAATTCGTAAAAGTAGAGCTATCTTGTATGAACTTTATGAACAAAAAACCTATAACTTTGATATAAAATTTCATGACTATGTTAAAAATATTCCAAAACTTTCAAGTTGGTTTGTAGAACTGCAAAAACTTTACACATTAATAGAAAAATACAAAATTCAAATAATAGAATGAAAACGATTTGGCAAATCATAAACCGTGAAACTGGTAAAGTTATACCAAGGGACAATGATTTGTGCTTAAAGACAGGTGATAATGTTGTTAAATCCAACGCTGAGGTAGCTCGAGCTTTTGAAACATTCTTCACCAATGTACCCTTACTCACAACAGAGCGTCTAAATTCAACTCCATATGAAGCAGAGACTTTATTAAAAAACGGTACTAGCATCAGTAATGTAAATTTCAAATTTCATCACGTATATCCCCAGGATATTGTCAAAACGTATAGATTACTTAACTTAAAAAATACTGAAGACCTGTGAAGATCAGTCAAAGTCATTGTTTCAATAATACTACTTATAGCCACACACCTAGCTTATACATTTAATAAATGTGTTGACGATGGAGCTTTCCCAGACAACATGAAACAAAGTAAACTGATATCTCTGTTCAAGTCGGGAGACAAGGGTGATCCTTCAAATTTCAGACCAATATGTGTTCTATAATAATAATAATGTGTTATATATAATAATAATAATAATAATGATCTTCCAGCACTAAGTAAAAATTTTGAAAAGATTGTACTCAATCAAATGCTCTCACACTTCAACCGTACAAAACAACTCCACACAAACTGTACAAAACAACAAACAATACGGTTTCACTAGGGGGATCGACTACGGATGCAGGTATTACTTATTAGCCTCCCATGCAGAGTAAATATGAGATATAAGATCTCATATTTAATCTGCATGAGATGCCGCACAGGATGCTACCAGAGTTTTTTGCGATCTGTCGAAGGCATTTGATTGTGTTGATCATAATACGCTACTAATGAAATTAAATCATTACGAAGTAAGAAATAAAGCGTTGGATCTACTAAGATCATACCTAACCAATAGAATTCAACAGGCAGAAGTCAACGGTGTTAAATCTGATGGATCGGTAGTAAAAATTGGCGTTCCACAAGGTTCAATATTAGGCCCTTTCTTATTCCTGGTATATATTAACGATCTGCCTTTCATGGTCGAGAAATTGACTGATATAGTGTTGTTTGCTGATGACTCTTCACTGGTCTTCAAAATTGAAAGACAAAAAGAAGATTTTGATGATGTTAATAGAGTATTGTCTTTAACCTTGAATTGGTTCACAGTTAATAATTTATTGTTAAATGCTGGTAAAACCAAATGTATCAAATTCTCACTTCCAAATGTCAGGCAAGTTGAGACCAGTTTGGTATTAGACAGCACGTTAGAATTAGTAAATTACACGAAGTTTCTTGGAATAACCATTGATAACAAATTACATAGATAAATTAGCTGGTAAAGTAAGTTCTGCGGCTTACGCTGTTAGCAACATCAGACAAAACACGGATGTGGCTACATCTAGGCTAGTATATTTTAGTTACTTTCATAGTGTCATGTCCTATGGTATCTTGTTGTGGGGGAAAGCAGCGGATATTCAAACTATATTTATTTTACAGAAAAGAGCTATTCGAACAATTTATAAGTTAAAACGTACAGACTCCTTAAGAGAGCTTTTTAAAGAAATTGACATACTAACTGTAGCTAGTCAATTTATTTTCGAAAACATAGTTTATGTACGCAAGAACCTTACAACATTTGCCAAACTTAGCGATAGCTGTAATATTAACCTAAGAAATAATCACAGACTACTTGCGCCCCGGTTTAGACTCGCAAAGGTTAGCAATTCTTTCAAGGGTCAATTGCATTCTCTACTACAACAAGATACCTCTGGAGATCTTGAAATTGCCATATGAGCAATTTAAAAACCATGTTAAACCGACTTTGTCGAAAAAGGGATATTACAATGTTCAAGATTACCTAAATAACGGGACTGTATGGGGTTAATCTGGCACAACACAGACCTTGCTGTTAATAGTTTTGTAATTATTTATTCCTACTTATTAATTATGATATAATGATATTATAAAATTTGTATTAGTTAACCCTTAATATATCTGTTACGTCCCAAGGGCTCCACGCGAAGTTTTATATCGGTGTTAAACCTTTAATATCGTGCTTTAGCTTTAGCGCGTCCCAGTACCTTGCATTGACACGCCAAACGCAGGGTAGAGAGGCCGTGCGCCTGCGTCGCTCGTACGGGTGAGTAATTGTGGGCATGGAGTGCACTCCATTGGGTGAATTGTGTGACAGATATTGTTATTTTAACGATTGTTGTTGTATCGTATTTACAGCGTTTTCTTTGTGTTTTAGGTTATAAAATGGATTCAAATAATAGAACAGTAAACGTACTTGAACAAAATGCCTAATCTGTGGTATTGAACTGGCTCAGAGACGAGAACGAGAGATCCAGCGATGAAGAGCAAGAGCAACAAGCTACAAAACAACGCGAAATACTGCCAAACGATTTGCTTTCCGATTCAGAAGATGGATGCATACCTTCTGATCATGATTCCGATTCTGAGTGCTCATTTCACACAAGCGATGAAGAAGCACAGGATTCAGGTGAGAATGCAAGATATTATTATGGAAAAAATCGATACAAATGGTCAAGTGATCCTCCATCAAGAAATGTACGCACTGTTATACCCTGAGTATGTATAGGAAAGGGCTGATAAAATGCTTCATCAGCCCCCTTTGAGTAACAACATTTGATTAGCAGGGAAATACATCAGTTCTCGTTCGCTCTCTCTCGAGGGTAGACAACTCATTTTTCTCTGCATTTTCTCTACATTTTAATTACTTTTACTATATATATATATATATATATATATATATATATATATACAGTTCTCGTATGCTAGCTTGCGGCAGTTTTCTAGCGCGTGACCCGCATTTTTGCAGTATCTGCAAATCAAGGGGTAGAACTTTGGCCCAGAGCTTGTTTTGGGTTCAGTTGTCATGTTATGGATACTTGGTTTAAACTGATCACCTTATGTTGCACTTCTTGGTTGTAACGTCTTCCAGAAGTATTGGAAGTGTTTTTGTTAAAAGTTGAAGTTTGATACCTCTTGTTTTGAGCCTGAATAATCTTTTCTTCAGAAACAGCGAAGCTTATAGCGTCATTTAATGATTCCGGGTTTCGGCATCTTACAATCATCGATAGTCTGCTATTGAGGCCAGCTATAAAGGTATGCAACGCGAGATCTTGCATCGCTTCGATGCGGCCAGTCAGTTCAGCCTTTTTAGTAGTGGGAATATACATAATTACAAGTATTTTTTTTTGTGTTTCAGATTCCTCAAATAAAGATGCTGACTCCAGAGACTACAGCCATAAATGACATACCGAATAATCATGCTTTGCCTTCACATGTCAAAACACCTAACATAAAAGGTAGTAGAATCTTGCATGCACTTAATGTATCCCGACTAAGCAAACTGACACCTAGAGAAGTTAAGCTTTATAATTTTTCTAGAAAAAAGCTAAAAGAAATCATACGATTGAGGAAAAACTTGAAATTTTTGAACACGATTGTGTGCGAAAATAGTGTGATTTAAATGTAAGCAATTCCTTTATAGTGCTACTACAAAGCCAATTCAAAAATTGCCCAAAAAAACCTAAAGGCAGAAGATACTCTCTGGAGCAGAAAATTATTGCTTTAGTGATATATAAGAAATCACCGGCCTGCTATAGACTGCTCAGAAGAATGTTTGCTTTGCCGTGCCAAAGCAGTTTGAATAAATTGCTGAATAAAGTGCCTCTGAAGCCAGGAATAAATAGACACATATTTACATGCCTTAAAAAAATGAGTCAAAAACAAACAGATGAAGAAAATCTCTGCTCTTTAACATTTGATGAAATGTATGTAAGAAAACATGTTCATTATGACCCAAAAGAAGATGAAATTCAGGGCTTTCAAGATCATGCCAACCATGGTAGAAGTAACCAGTTTGCCACCAAAGCTGTTGTTTTTATGGTTGCTGGTATTAGAAAAAAATGGAAACAGCCCATAGCATTTTATTTCTCACACACACTAACGGCGGATAGGATGGCTGTGATTGTAAAAGAGGTAAAAATATTGTTATTTGTAAACATGCTTTGGGCTACTTTGAAGAAGGAAAATATATGTATAGGTATATATGTAATGTATGTTTTATTCTTTTCAGATACTCACAGAATGCTTCAATGCCGAGGTGAATGTGGTTGCTACTGTGTGTGCTTTGTCGACAGTAAATTTAAAGGTTTTAAGGACATTAGGTTCGACCACCAGATACCCCTATTTCACTCACTGTCAAAGAGAAGTTGTTGCAGTTCTGGATCCTCCTCATCTTCTAAAATGTACTCGAAATCTACTAATGAAGCACGATATCGAATGCACAACTGATTTACAGTGCAATGATAACAATGTAAAAGGTAAACATTTCCTAAAAGTTTTATTAACAAAATTCGCAGATACAAGCACTGCTATAAATGTTGTGAGATGATTGGACTCTAAACAAAACATAATAAACGATCCATGGTTTTCAATCCTAAATAAATTTACTTGTCTGATCAGCAGCAGCACTGTTTGCCGGAAAAATCTAATAGGCAATGTATTATGCCTTCCCACAGCCCGTTTTATCACAAGTCACATTTAGACTGGCAAACTAATACAATTAATCTTCTAATGAAATTTATTTTTATTTTAGGCACTGTGAAATGGAGTCATATCGAGGCATTTTATAACCTTGATAAAAACAATCCAAACTTCGTTTATGCTCCAGCACTAAGTGACACTCATTTGCACCCGAATGTGAAACAACAGTGAGGGTAAAACTTGCAGCACAAATGTTAAGCCATTCTGTCACAGCTGGCATATTAGCAAAAATCGCATCTGGTAAGGATTTTTTTAATAATTAATGCCACTTTAGTCTACGAAAAGTATCGCCCGAGTGGGATTCGAACCTACGACCTTACTTACGGGGCAAGTGCTGTTCCAACTGAGATATATCAGGATACTTTACGTTGCATTTTTCATCTTTCTTTTATGCAAAACCAAAATTTGGAATGATTGAGTACAATTTACGGATTTTCCTACGGTGATGGAAAACATCGTGAGGAAACCTTCATTACTACATAGCTGCGGCGATGGTCTAGCCCCCTGTTACGCAAAATGGAGTGTTGAATAACTGGCTAAAAGTGAGCACAACTGTGCCTCTGCCACCCCGTATGGGGAAAAGCGTGACGCTATGTTATCTGAGTTTGATGGGTTTTGTTAAAAAGTCCCGTTTTTCAGGTGAACTTCCAACTGAAGCCCACGCGACTGCACATTTTGCCAAAAAATTTGACGAACTCTTCGACGCCCTCAATGCAGACAGCCCGGACCTGCGAAGAGGAAAAAATTCTCCACCAATCTAACTGCAAGGAGTCCTCATATAAAGCTTTTCGCCGAGATGAGAAGGTTTATTTCCGGTATGAAATATGTTGGAAGTAAAAACAAAACCACCTTCTCAAGATGGATGGATTCAGACGATGAATGCCATCGAGAAACTATGGAAAAATTTACAAGTGAAAAATATCAAGAGCCTATCCATACGTCGCCTGAACCAGGACCCCTTGGAAAACTGCTTTGGATGCATCCGCTATAATTGTGGGTCAAACAATAATCCCACAATACAACAATTTGTTGCGGGCATTAAAACGGCAATAATATCAAATTTACGGCACTCTGGACCGAAAAGAAATTGTGAAGACGATAACGCCATATTGACGAATAATTTGTCCACATTCTTGGCCTCGGGGGTCCCGCTCGATCGCTCCCAGTCCCATACATGCGAATTTAATGACGATGAGATGGACATGCTATTAGCGGATGCAATCGAAGCAGTAGAGCACGCGACGCCCGAAAGCCAAGCTTGCGGTTATGTCTGCGGATTTATATTCAAGAAATTAAAAAGTAAAGAATGCCCAGCTTGTCGAGGTGCTTTTTTAACAGAAACACAAGAAGCTGTCCACACCTTTACGAGTTTTAAAGAATACAAGAACTCAAATGAACAACATTCATTATACTATGCAACTTTACAAACAAATGCCTGGAAACCTCAATTAAAACAAAGTATAATGGCAGTTTTACATTGCATTGATTATAGTTTTCTGAATAAATGTTCGAATCATTTAGAAGAAAATATTAAACATATAAAAATCAGTGTTTTCTGTATATGTATGAAAAGATATACGATAATAAAAAATAGGGAAATGGACGAAGATGAGAAAAAACGAGCCCTAGAAAGGAAAATTAGAATTTTTAGGAATAAATGAGTATTTGGAATAGTAAATTAAATATTGGTTTTAATTACGTTATAAATCTTTATACTTTTAGCATGAAGAGGAGGGATTCTAATTGTATGGAGCTTATTAATAAATAATAATTCTGTTGCCCTCCCCCCCCCTTTCAATCAATCAATTAATTTTCAATGGCTTCCCTAATGATTCTGCCAATGTCACGTTTCAGAAATGGCACGGTATTAATATATTTTTTCGGTCGAAATTTCAGGATTTCCGGTATCTAGAAATAACAGGACAAAACAACAGATACAGAAATAGTCTTCAGCAGTCTTAAATAATGCAGTCACGTAGATTGTATATGGGAATGTGTGGGAGGAGGATGGCCCCAAAACAGGTGAAAGATAACGCCAAAAGCGTACTAATGAACACATAGTTAACCCTATGTTTTCTTATAAATTGTGTTTACAATTTTGAGTGGTTGTAAGCATTATTTTATAAAATTTAAGCTTATTTTGCTTAGCTAAATCTAACTTCGTCTGTCTTGGGTCCGTAGAACTCGGTTGACCTCCACTGGTGTCGGGCGGGGTCATGGGGCCGTGTCCCTTCTGGCCGTGAGCTCTAGCACAAACCCTCCTTTATAAACACATGTAATCGAAATGTCTTTTAAATGGTTATTTATTTGGAATTTATTCTAATAAGCTCGGAATCGATGCTTATCAATATTTTTATGTCACTTATATTCATCACTGACTGAGGAACCTCTTGACGATACTGTTTAACCAAAACCATTTTAAAAAGTACTTTAGGTTATTACTATCACAACGTCTACAGTCCCATAGACGATCACCCACTACTTTACCCAAATCATCTAAATAAGATATTCGCAATCGTTGGTATTAGAATCTTTCCAATTGGAGAAATATTCCAATAAAAAAATACGTAAGGATTTAATTCCGTCTGACATTAAATCAATGGTTAGTTGGTTATATCTTTAAATTTACTTTTTCATAGAATCATTCGGGAAACTCGTAGGGTTTATTCATTGTATTTCAAATGCCTAAGGGGGGGGTTGTTACAATTTGGTGTCGTAGTGACCAGGATTTTGGGACTTGTTTGTTTAAGACCGATTTTTACTTTCTAACATGTTATATTGAAGTAGTTAGTAAGAAATAAGTACAACAATGTAGACTATAACGTCTACAATTCGATGTTTGTGAAAACGGAGTAGAGTCTAAAAAGTTTTGGTTTCAGTATTTTCGTGGGGTCTATCGGTTTAGTGTTGGTTTATAAGGGGACTTATACCTAGTATATTTAATGTTATTTTATATTTTATTGCATTGAGAAGGGGTGGATAAATAAATGGAGGAACTTTAGATACAAAATCAGGCCAGCAATGGACAGGATATTTTAGACAACGGATAGACCTTTGAGAAAAGCGGTGCTATGGTGTAAGAAATCCTAGGCCTCCTCAAGGACGTACGCATTTTTTTTTTCATTGAATTTAAGGCGACTAAGTTTCGTACGCATAACCACACCACATGTGTTGTCGAGGGTTTTTTTTTCTCCGTCCGAGTCTCGTAGGTGCCCAGCCCACATTTGGCTGGTTGATTATATTTATATTTTGCGTGATGGGTGCTGGGCTATAGCCTAAGCTGTGGGAGTGTGGGCAAGTTCTCAGAATGGTTTTAAGTATCGTTATAATAGGGGCACTTATCTTTGTACAATATATGGGGCATAATTAAAATGACACAAGTATTTATAACTGTGTGTTAGAATAAAGTAAATTATAAATAGGGATTATATTTTATTGAAGTGATGTCTGGTTGAGTTGTTTTGCAAGCGAGTGACAACGTCACCGGGGTCTGACCCGGATTTAACTTTCGATGCTAGTCCCTACTTGCAACCACGGTGTGCGGGATCGATGATAATAGCAAATAGTTACAGCATTGCTTCCACAAAGCCTAGGTCCGCTGTGATGAACGGATTATCAGAGGTCTCATAACTCGCGTACTAAATTTAAACCCTGCAGGATGGATGTCTTGATTGTAAAGGTCAAGATTGTCTACGGTGTGGAAGGTGAGAGCTCTACATCGTGGGTATTTCCCGCTCTGTTCTGGAGGGCCACCGTTAGAACAGAGTGAACAAGGGTGACAATGGTCCATTTGTATCTTGCCTTATTTTATGTGTCAAACGTGGGGGTGAGCATCCGTAGGGAACAAAATCATATTGAGCACTGGCTTGTCAATTGAATGCAACCATGATCACACGTCATTAAATCATACTACTAGGTTGTAGAACCCTTGTGTCATTTTAGGGATATTTCTTAAATGAGTTATTTTAATTATGTACGATAATGAACAAAGTGTAAAACAAAAAAAAACAAAAAAATTCGCTGAACTTCTTAAAATTTTAAGGGGACAGTTGACAAAACCAACCTTTATTAAAATTTGTAATTTATTTTTCTCTCACTCTCTCTCTCGCGCACTCTGAAACTTAAGTATTATGGATTTGAATGGGTTGCGTTTAATTTAGTAAATAAAATTTTATTCCGGTTAACTACTTAAAATTTTAAGGGGACATTGTGACGAAACAAACATTTGGTTTATTTCTCAGTAGGTAGAAATATATTTGTTTAAACAATCTCCAAAATGTGGATAAAATTTAAGAGCTATGAAATAAGTCGTGAATCATAAATTTAAAATGAACATGGTTTATTAACTTCACCGTTGCTTTCAGTGGATATCGAATTATGACCATTTTACACATTAGATAGATAGATAGATAGATAATTCATTTATTCATTGTTCGGTACAAACACAAAAAAAATATTGGTTATTAACATATTACAAACCACACAATATTTATTATGACAAAAAACATCAAAGTAATTAAATAAAACAATGAAAATAATTATAATTAACACAGCAAAAATATGGAAATTAAGGATCACTATGTGGCACCGTGACTGTACCGCGACAATGAAATGGCCCTGACTCAGCAATGTCACAGACGAATCTGTGACGCTGATATTCTGCCAGAGCCAAAGCGGACGAGACAGCAATAGGCAATATTAAAATCTACTAATATGGAATTGAATTAATTATTGCAATTGAATTTGAATTTAAATTGAATTAATAATGCATAGAATAGTATCGGAATTGTGTGATTTAAATTAGATGAAATTTCAGAATTGTATAATATGAATAGAAAAAGGATAATATAATGTCAATGATTATGTGGTATGGTAGTCAAAATAAAAAAGAATGAATTTTGTGAGGTAGGAGATTTCATCAGGTTATAACCGAGGGCATTACAGTTATTTTAAAGTGCTGCCTCCTCAGCCTTCTGCTGCAGTATTAGAAACCTTCTAAAGGCAGTTCTGAAACCAGCCTTACTATTTAGCAATCGAAGGGGTGGTGGGATGTTATTCCAGCACTTTGTGGCACGGTATTTACAACTGCCACGGAAAGCTGCACTTTTGTGTCGAGGCATTGAGAGGAGAGGAGCGACTCACTGGGACAGACACCAGGTGAGTTTATCATAAAGATAAAGCGGTGTTCGCGTTCGGACAACCTCAAAAAGCAACATTGAATAATAAAGATTTTGTCTAGCTTTCATTCGTAAAATGTTTGCCTTATTTAAAAAAGGAGTGACGCGCGTTCGAGGAGGAATCACGAAGCAGAACCTGGCACAGGCGTTTTGTACTCTTTGTATGAGTTTTTGCGTCTTCTCAAACAGACACGATCCATATACCGTAATACCGTAGTTTAGCTTGGAAAGCACTAAGGCTTCAATTAATAGTATTCGCAGGTCAACGCTGAGAAGATCCCGGATTCTATACAGAACTTTAAGTCTATAAAAGCAGTTTCTAACTACCTCAAGAACATGTCCCTCAAATCGTAGTTGATCATCCATAAGAAGACCAAGGTTTCGAGCCTCGCGGACCCGTGTGATAGCGATTCCATTAACTAGAACTTGTGGATCATGCATCGTTATATCCTTTATCTGAGTTTTTGGGCCCATTATCATACACTTCGACTTATTTGGGTTGAGGACTAAAGTGTTATCAGAGGACCACTGCGATATGCGGTCCAGATCCTCATTTAAAGCTTCCACTCCTATACAGGGATCATTGTCTACCGAGACATAAATTTGCAGATCATCAGCATACAAATGATAATTACTGTTAATTATGCATCTAGTGATATCAGCACTGTATATTATAAACAGAAGCGGTCCAAGTATGGATCCTTGTGGGACTCCTCTGTCCAGGGTAGCCAGCCGCGACTGCAACTGAGATCCATCAGCTTTGTCCAGCACCACCCGTTGGCTCCGAGTGCAAAGGTAGCTATTAAACCAGTTTATGGTGGAAACGTCAAAGCCATAGAAAGCCAGCTTAGACAGTAAAAGAGGGATGTTTAGAGCATCGAAAGCCCTGGAAAAATCCAGGAGAGCCAGTACGGTGCCCCTGCCTTGATCCTGAGAAGACAAGATATTATCCACAACGTCCAACAGTGCTGATGTAGTACTACGCCCCTTTCTAAACCCAGATTGACGCTGAGGCAGTACATCTCTATTCTCACAGTACTTATAGACCTGGTTGTATATTACTCGTTCCAGAACTTTCGATAGGTACGGTAAGATACTTATCGCCCGAAGGTCACCAATATTAACCGGATTGTCTATTTTAGGGATGGGACGGACAAAAGCAGTCTTCCATTGAGCAGGGAAAGTGGAAGAGGTTATGGACTTATTAACTATAGCAGTTATCACTTTAAGAGTACGAGGCAAGGTCAGCAAGATCATATCTTCAGTTATCCCATCTGCGCCTCTGTTCAAAACAACATCACATTTGTGATGTTGTTTTGAAATGTCGCATTTACCATGGCTCATTCAATCGAAACTCATACGTAAGGGTGTTTAATTACGATATAGTTTGGTAGGTCAAACAGATGCGTAGTTAGTTCAATGATGGAAATACAGATAGCGGTCGATCGCCTTTAAATTCCAGATGGTTTAACTCAATTTAGAACTTTATTCACTATAATTGCAATAAGATGTTTTATATGGAAAACAAAAGAGTATTATTTTATTTAGATTATTTTATGATGTTATAAAGTCTATTTCTAGTTGAACTGTGTGATCTAAAATATAAAGTGCGTATACGGTGTAGACCAGTTACCAATCAGAGCACTGAGTTTCGAAAGGAAATGAAACGAACCAATGAGAATGACTCGCGGAGTTTGACATGGTGGTTTGGCGAGCATGCCTGGAGTAGGACGTTTTGGTGGGAATAGAAAATATAAAAGTGATGGGTCGAGATGAAAGGGGGCTTTTTGTTGCTGGTCGTCGAGTGAAGTGTGAGTTAAGACCCAGATTGTATTTTCGGAGCGGGGAGGTGGAGGCTGGGGTGTGGCGATGCTGCGTGTTGTTTCCTGCCGTAGTCTCCGATGTCCCGGGAATAGATGGAGGGGGTCCTAAGCGACCTAGGTCCTAGACTTCCGGCTGCCGAAGCGATCATGCGCAAGTCATCGACGAGAAAGATTATTTATAGTTCTAAGGCTTGTAATTTTAGGTTTTGTTTTGCGTTCATGCCGCGGGTTTTATTTTGCGGTATTCGGATTCGTCAATTTGATGAGTTTTCAATTAATTCGTCCTCGTGATTGACTTTAAATGCATTTTGCGCAAACTTTTAAATTACCAGGCTTTCTTTTCCTGATCTTATTCCTGTTTGTCTTTTAGCTATATGATTAAATTACGTAATTGAGGTTATGTAGGTAGGGAGACTAAACACAATTATTTAGGTTTGTGTAACAAACAAGTATCTGAAATTCGTATGACTACAAATAATTAGGTTATTTCCTTCTCACTCTTGAAATACCTAAATACTTATAAAACTATCTAACAAACTAAATATTTTTTGATTGTGGCTGTTTTGATCTTTCTTTTCTTGACCGTATATCATGTTGGTTGGCCTAGCTAACTTTACATTAAATGACAAACATATTCTTATTCCATATAGCATGTAGATTGACGTGGTTACTTGGTCATTCACAAAACACACACATACAAATTTACTCTATAAGAAGCTGACATTACTATAAGAACACTCTACTAGATTCTACACGGCCAAAGGTTTATTAGCAGTCATTCTCCCCTTCTGAAACGCCTCCGATTCAGAAGGTCGATCATTCTTACTGCATTGGAATTCGAACGAACTTGTGCTTTCCATTTTCTAAAGGCTGTTACTGTTTTGAGTACTATCTGGTTCGTACCTTTGTCCTAAGCACGTAGTGCCTAGACTTCTTCTTACTCATGGACTGGAGAACTACTCGCATACCCCGATTAAAAGATGGATTTGTACAATTCGGATTGATTTGACATTGCAGTACAGACCCTGGTCGCATCATTCAGGGACGCTCATCGCCCCTGTTTAGAGTGAAGTTTACATCGCTGTAGAATGCCTGTGGATGGCCTGAAATCCGATAGAATCAAACCTACAAACACGCTACATTATCAATCTAGTGACCTAAGTAGTTACGCTGAATTTACATGTCTTAAAACGAATTTATATATAAAATATCTGGATGAACATCGACATAGTTACGGAATAAAACTTAAGAGACGGGTCTCTCAAGATAACCTCAATTCCGAGTAGGTGCAAATAAAAATATCCCGTAACCGGTCAACAAACATGTTGGACTGATGGATGAGAGAAATCACAATATCAAATCATATAAAAAATATAACCCAAATAGTCTATATGTAGTTGATTGGCAGGTAAACTAACTCGAGAGGGATTTGAGTAGATTCAGACGGTCTCTAGGTGCTGGTGTATTCAGTTGGATAATTCCAGATCTTCAGCAGTCTTAAATAATGCAGTCACGTAGATTGTATATGGGAATGTGTGGGAGGAGGATGGCCCCAAAACAGGTGAAAGATAACGCCAAAAGCGTACTAATGAACACATAGTTAACCCTATGTTTCCTTATAAATTGTGTTTACAATTTTGAGTGGTTGTAAGCATTATTTTATAAAATTTAAGCTTATTTTGCTTAGCTAAATCTAACTTCGTCTGTCTTGGGTCCGTAGAACTCGGTTGACCTCCACTGGTGTCGGGCGGGGTCATGGGGCCGTGTCCCTTCTGGCCGTGAGCTCTAGCACAAACCCTCCTTTATAAACACATGTAATCGAAATGTCTTTTAAATGGTTATTTATTTGGAATTTATTAATAAGCTCGGAATCGATGCTTATCAATATTTTTATGTCACTTATATTCATCACTGACTGAGGAACCTCTTGACGATACTGTTTAACCAAAACCATTTTAAAAAGTACTTTAGGTTATTACTATCACAACGTCTACAGTCCCATAGACGATCACCCACTACTTTACCCAAATCATCTAAATAAGATATTCGCAATCGTTGGTATTAGAATCTTTTCAATTGGAGAAATATTCCAATAAAAAAATACGTAAGGATTTAATTCCGTCTGACATTAAATCAATGGTTAGTTGGTTATATCTTTAAATTTACTTTTTCATAGAATCATTCGGGAAACTCGTAGGGTTTATTCATTGTATTTCAAATGCCTAAGGGGGGAGTTGTTAAAACACCACTGTAATTTAGTTAGGTAATAGAATAACAATAAACTACTTAGTATCTATTAAGAATAAAGTTCATTTATTAAATTCTACCTAGACTGACTGATTTCTTATGCAGGGCCTCGATGATCCGAACACCGAAAATTTATACCCTGTTCGGATGCACGAAGCGTTCGGATTATAGTATGTTAAAATTTTGAAAGGGATTTTTCGAAATAAAACAAAAATATTTTATGTTTATTGAAGTATGTACGTTAGATGTATGTTAGATACAATGCTATTAATCACACTTTTTTAAAGAATTCCAATATAGTGCTTTGACGAGTAGTATTTAGTGACATAGAAAATGCTTTATCCCTTAATTTACGTAACAGCATTTTTTCCGTTCGTTCGGATTATAGAGGCGTTCGGACGAGCTGGGGTACGGATTATCAAGGCCGTGCTGTATATAATAAATATGTACATTAAAGTTTTATGTAGTTATTAGGTAAATTATTTTTCACATGAATTGGTTGCCAGTACTAAAACAATATAAACACACAGCACATACACAAATCGCCTCTCTTTATTAGAACTATATTGTATTACCCTGTCTCTCGGTTCCAGCATGGTGTCAAAGATGACAACGCGCAGAGCTGAGACCGCACTGCAGCTTCACAACGCTCTTCAAGATCTTTTGACCTCAAGAGAACTAAATGCTAAATATGAACAAGAGAGAGCTGACAGTGAACTGGAGATTGAGAAAATTCTTATCTCAAATAAGAATCTTAAAAGCCAGTTGAGCCAGCTGCATAGTGATTGGGTCGATGCCTGTGCGGAAAGAGACCAGTTTAGAAATCTGTTAGACTCACTTGACCAGTGCTACCATACTCACGAGTTGAGCCTTCAGAGAATATCATCGCTTGAACAACAGTTACAAGAAGCAAATCAAAGTATACAACAGCTGATGGACCAAAAGGCTGAGGAAGACACAGAAAAAAATATCTCTCTGTACCATGAGTTGGTCGGGCAAATTCATTTGACTCCAACACAGCAGCCAAAACCAATAATAAATGACATAACAAGTACTAATAAGAAAACTACAATGCTGTTAAAAACATGAAAATACTTTAAAAAATCCAGAAAAATATATAAAGCTATTGCCCAGACCCGGAACAGGCTACAGAAGCTTAACAGTTGCCAGACACCGGAAAATAATAAAAAATCAGGATTTTCAAGATTGCTACAGGAAAGAACTGAAGAGTATCAGAAAATAGTCACTGATTTAGAGCTGAAAATATCGCAACTCGAGATTGAACTGCAAAATATGTCTACTGCTTACTCACAATAAGAAGCAGAACAAATAATAGAACTAGATAAAATAATAGCAGACAGCAACACAAATTTACAGAGAGTACTCGAGCTTTCGCAACAATCTCAACAATTCCTTCACAAGAACTGCCCGGTATCTGAGGTCGAGCCTAACACCGCTCCCTTCGACATAACCACCAGAGAGGTCACCATCATCACATCTGACATAGTGTTGTTTGCTGATGATACTTCAATGGTCTTCAAAATTGAAAGACAAAAAGGAGATTTTGATGATGTTATTGGTGTATTGTCTTTAACCTTGAATTTTTTTACTAGTAGGATGCAATTTATTATAATTGGAATGAACAATTATTAATCGTATAATGGCAAATAACTAAGTCCGCAAAGTGCGTCGTCAATAAGCTAAGAATTATCAAATAATTAAAAACTACACACACACAAAAACTGAACATAATAAAAAACAAAATACTAAACAAATAAACCGCCCCAGGACATGCCCGACCCAAAGGTACCCATCACAATACCTTGAATTGGTTCACAGTTAATAATTTATTGTTAAACGCTGGTAAAACCAAGTGTATCAAATTCTGACTTCCAAATTTCAGGCAAGTTGAGACCAGTTTAGTGTTAGACAACAGCACGTTAGAATTGGTAAATGATACGAAGTTTCTTGGAATAACCATTGATAGCAAATTGCAGTAGGGACCCCACATAGATAAATTGGCTGGTAAATTAAGTTCTGCGGCTTACGCTGTTAGGAACATCAGACAAAGCACGGATGTGGCTACATCTATGCTAGTATATTTTAGTTACTTTCATAGTGTGATGTCCTATGGTATCTTGTTGTGGGGGAAAGCAGCGGATATTCAAACTATTTTTTTTTTACAGAAAAGAGCTATTCGAGCAATTTATAATTTAAAACGAACAGACTCCTTAACCACTCAACCGTCCAATGGGACTACGGTCCCAGAAATGATACTACCGTATTACGTCCCTGGGACTAGCGTCCCAGAACCAAAACCTGTATTTATTTTACGTTTTTCTTTAAACGAAGCTTCTGCTACTCGATACTAGATGACGCTAGTATTGTGTACACTATCCACAGTCAGCGTTTCTTAGTCTGTGTTCCTACAAATTATTTAAGAAAAAAAATTACAAAGTTCATTCGGTCAGTTTCGCAGAATCGCAGTGTTGTGTGTATACAATCTCGAGTTGAAATGTGGTAAGTACTCTGATTGTATAACGTATTTCTAGGGTAAGCGTATATCAAATTAATCGTAAAGATATTGGTTTTACGAAATATGTATAATTACTTCGTTTCAAAACGTTTATATTGAATAATCTGACTTGGAAAGTTACGGTTATGAAACATGGCCGTCTTTTGTCGATTCAATGATACGTTTTGACCATGATTGAGCATTATTTCTGAAAAAAATGGTCTAAATCATATCAATAACTTATTGTTATAATAATACTTAGAACTGTTTATGAAATGAATGCGAAATATGTCCAGATTATTGATTAATACGCTACGCGTTTCAGAATTTCGTATCCGGGACTCCCGTCCCATTGGACGGATCAACATAAAACCTTAAGGGTTTGTATACACGAATGAATAAAATTTTAACATTTTTTTTTTTTTTGCATTTTGTCTTCATTTGTTTTGTGGTGCAGGTTATTTCTTCTTTATCCCTTGTACAGTCTTTGTAACACAGTTAGGTACCGGTTATTTTGTGGTGCAGATTTTTTTGTGATTTTAAAAAAGTGATGGTGTTTGGCTCTCGTTTTTGTGTTTATTCATCGACTTCAAAAAAAGAGGAGTTTCTCTATTCCGATGGTTTTTTATTTTTGCTATCTCAGAACTCCATCACGTATAAACCGTTTTAATAAAAAAAAAAACGAAAGTATGTACTTACATTTTTTATCAAAATCGGTTCAGCACTTTGTTTTTAATTCAAAATTACTTGAAATTTTATATGGCGACTTGACTTTTCAGTGGTGAAACGGTCACTGGATTAGTGCTACTGAGTTGTCTATCATCTAGCTTCATTATAATCAGATTGAAGTCAGTTTTTGCCTTTTTAATGTATTATGTGTTTTGTGGTGCAGCTTATTTTGTGATTAGTGATTACTTATATAAACGTGATGGTGTCTTTTTTCCTCCTTATATAAATGTGGTGGTGTCTTTCTTTAGGTTTTGTTTTTATCTGCACTAATAAAAAATATATTCATCACACAACATGTACCTATAACACTGTATTGGGTTGGCGATTCTTGGCTGCATGATAAATTTACCGGAACATTATATATCTATATATATATACTCATGTGTTTGTTTTGTTACTATAGTGACCAACAATTACGTGGGAATGGGCGTGCCAATCGTAGACGCGGGCGTGGTGGTCTTCAGGATCAGCAATTGCCGTAAATATTTATACCTAGTAGTTGTATTTTTTTAATTAGTTTATTACAAAAGCAAAATAATATAAGTTTTATTTAAATTTTAGCTCTACGAGTGCAAGTACAAGCGGGCAGGGAAGAGGGGGTGTGCGGGGACGGGGACGTGGACGCGGTCGTGGCCTAGACCAGTAAGTGTTACTGTTACTTATTTTTGTGTTAAGATTATCTGTGACCTAATACTTTTAATACCTTAATACTTTTTTTTGTAGTCCGGATCTGATTCACGCCAGGGCGGAGGCGGCATTGCTTAAACGGAGAATAAACACCATGCCCGCTGGAGTACGGAAGGAATATATAAACCGGAAGCGTACCGCACAACTTCAGCGGGTCCTCCTTCCAGACGCGCCCCCGAGAAAAAAAAAGCACGGTACTTAAAAATATTAATATTTCAACACTTTATGTTCAGGTTCGTTTTGAGTAACGGTATAATTTTAATGGGTGTCATTTTATTGCAGGCCCTCTCCTGAACGCAACCCTTGCCCGTTCTTTGAGCCCGCGCTCGAGCTCGAACCTGAATCCGCACTGGAGCCCGTGCCCGCGCCGGAGCCCGAACCCGAACCCGCATTGGAAGCCGAACCCGAACCTGAGCCCGTACCCGCACTGGAGCCCGAACTTGCACCTGATCTAGAGGTGGAGGATATAATGGACATGGGTACGCCTGAAGAGGACACTGTCCCCAATTCCCCATATAGTTCACCAAGCAGACTCTCTACAGCATTAAGTTTGGATTGGGCTTCGCGGACTCCAATTAAAATGTGTTATATTTCACCAACCTCGTCTGAAAAGGTGACTTGAACCATAGCTAGACACTTTTAATAGTGATTTATTTTAATACGTATTTTCTTTTTATCATAGATGTCATCGTAATCGGCAATGATGTCGAAGTGGAGACTTCTAGTGCTGCACCCAAGACGTCCAAGACGGCTAGAAGTTCCATTAGTGCATATTAAATTGTCATTATTAAGCTTGTCCGCACATACGTTGCCTTTTCGTCTAGATATCACAAACATGTGTTTTTTGTTCCAGATGTTTTAGATGCTGACTTTGTAGCCACGGTAGAAGACCTAGACATAGACATTGAACAAGACGCATGTGCGACTGTACGCAACGCTGCGAGCGAGCCAGCTTCGTTCAATGACATGACTGAGTTACAGATACAAATTTTACGAACTGAAGACGAAAGTAACGACCGAGCATTGCGCGAATTAATACAGGACGAAGACTTTTATCAATTTGACTGGAGCAGAGACAAACTAGTATTTACCGGGCGACGAGAGACTTTTACGGGGACATCGGGGCCGACTTTTGATTTAACAGACTTGACGCCGGTTGACTTATTCGACAAAATGTTTGACTCTAACTTTATTGACAGACTTTGCGTAGAAACTAACCGATATGCAGAGCAAAAGATTGCAATTTTGCAATCTAAATATGTGCAACTTCATAAATCACGACTGCATAGGTGGACTCCGACTAATCCCGACGAAATGGTAACTTTTTTAGCTATATTAATACTGATGTGTCTGTATCCCATGCCCGAAGAAGAGAAGTATTTTTCTTTCAATGGCTTCGGCACCATGCCATACTTCTCGCGGATCATGTCGTACAACCGATTCTTATTGCTAAAATCGATGTACCATTTCGTCGACAACCAGACATTGACAGACAGGACAAAGCTGGCTAAAATCCAGCCCGTAATTGACTACCTGAATGACAAGTTCTCGACTATGTACATGCCTTGCCAAGAGATAGCCATTGACGAATCTTTGCTAAAGTGGCATGGGCGATTGAGCTTTGCTCAAAAAATTGCCACCAAAGCTGCCCAAGTTGGCGTAAAATCGTTTGAACTTTGCGAGTCTCGCACTGGCTATCTCTGGAAATTCAGAGTATATGAAGGGAAAAAGACTAACAACGCGACCAATGACGAGAACAACGACGCGGCCAATGACGACAACCACGACGTGATCAATGATGACAACAACGACGCGACCAATGACGTGACTAATGATACTGACAACGCGACTAATGAGCGACCCGCCGACGAGACAGCTGACCGACTGAGCAACATTGCACGTCCCACCAACGCTACTGCCAAAATAGTATTTGACTTGGTAGAGCCGTTACTTCACCGCGGGCACACACTAATAATGGATAATTTTTATAATTCTCCGTTATTATTGCGAAGCTTAAAAAAGAACCAGACTGACTGCTACTGGGACTCTTCGTTTGAACCGGGAATTTGTTCCCGATTCACTCAAGACAATGACCAAAACTGACTTGCGACAAGGTGAGGTAGTGGCTACCTACTGTTCCGATTTGAGTGTGATGCTATGGCGAGATTCTAACTTAGTAGCTATGATCTCGACCTATCATCAACTGCAAATCGGAAACCAAAACAAGTACAACCGACTGACATACAAACCGAAAATTGTACTTGACTATAACAAATCCATGGGAGGAGTAGACAGAAAAGACCAATTTCTCTCTGCTCATCCCGTGGAAAGACTCCGAAACAAAGTGTGGTATAAGAAGGTCTTCGCCAGGTTGTTGAGCACGTCAGTGTTCAATATTTTTATAACATATCGGACCAAAGATTCTAAAATCACACACAGACAGTTCCGGACAATCCTGGCGGAAGGCCTTGTTAAACGACACGCACAGATCGACTTGACGACTGAACCACGACTTTACACAAACAGACAGACGGGAAAGGTAACCCGACATACAAACAGCCGACCGACGGTAGACCGCGACCACTTTCCCGTGCGTTCATCCGCAAAAAGACCTCGTTGCTGGATGTGCACACGGAGAAAGAGGGACACGAGGACGATCTGGAAGTGTGCTCAATGTGATGTCAAATTATGCATCGAAATCTGTTTTAGTGAAAACCACAAAAATCCAGAATTGACAAACCCGACGACGTGACTATGAACGACCTGACGTGACGTGGTGGCCCGCTTGACCAACTTTACATCCAGAAATCCAGTCATCTAGATATTATAGAAAATGTTATCTAAATCGTTCGAAGTTGTCCACGTGATATAGCGATAATAAGAGTTTTTTATTTATATAGAAAAATATATAAATTTATAGACACATAATAATATATATACAATACATACATATATTTTTTATTTTTTTTATATATATATTATATATTATATATAAATAAAAAAACACTTATTATCGCTATAGCAAGTGGACATCCAAAATAAATTATGTATATGCACACACCTCCTGCTTGCCATCCATATATATCCCACTAATATTATAAATGTGAAAGTTTTGGGGAGCCCGTTTCAGGACCAATCGTTAATAATAGTTGGACGGTGTGTTTATGGTAAACTAAACAAAAACTTTGCTGCCGCGATTCAGGAATGCAAAAATGACTCAGATTTTATTGACTTCGGTTCAAATCCCTTAGAAGACTTGATTTTTTATTTTTAGTTTTTTTTCCATTTATATACGCGCAGCCGAAGTCGCGTGCAACAGCTAGTATAATATAAATACTACATTGTTTCTGAAATAATGGATGTAAAGGATGGCAAGCAGGATGTGTATACATATTTTCGTCTTAAGTATGTAAATAATATTTGTATAATATTAGCAATAATTTAATATTAATTAAAAAGGTCCTTTATTATGGTGTCAAATTTGAAATGTCAAAGAAAACAATAAAATATATATATATATATATATATATATATATATAAATGATAACAATAATATAAAATTTGTTTCATTTGAAAAATTCCTAGTGTGTACTGGGCCTTAATTCGGCGGCCTTTTTGCCCGATTTTCAGACCGCCCGCGACTCTGCGGTCTGGTGAGGAGTGCCTTGATAGTTTCAATTGTTTCTGATAGAAAATTAAATATTTAAAATAAGATATTGGTATCATTTGAAAGGGTACATAATCTAGTTTTATTAGATGTAGACTCTTTGATAAAAATACTTTCATTTCCTAGTATAAAACTCGATTAGAAGGAAACAACTGTTTTTTTTTTTCAATTCACGAACTTGCTTTATTTTATTGCTTTATTGTACTGTATGTACATAAATGCATTTTTTTTATTAGATTCTATGTTTATCTGGCTGCACGTAAGTATTTTTTATTCTACCATAGCTGTGGTAGTTTTGGAGATATAAAAGTTTTAGTCGCGAAGGTCGCGGCCGCCGTTGCGAACTTAGCGACGAACGGCGCTTGGGACGTTACGGACAGTGTGCTGGACGGTTGAGTGGTTAAGAGAGCTTTTTAAAGAAATTGACATACTAACAGTAGCTAGTCAATTTATTTTTCGAAAATATAATGTATGTACGCAAGAACTACTATTGCTGTTAACCTAAGAAATAATCACAGACTATGTGCGCCCCGTTTTAGACTCGCGAAGGTTAGCAATTCTTTCAAGGGTCAGTGCATTCTCTACTACAATAAGATACCTCTGGAGATTTTGAAATTGCCATTTGATCAATTTAAAAAGCATGTTAAAGCGACTTTGTCGAAAAAGGGATATTACAATGTTCAAGATTACTTAAATGACAGGACTGTATGGGGTTAATCTGGCTCAACACAGACCTTGCTGTTAATAGTTTTGTAATTATTTATTCCTGCTTATTAATCATAACAATGAAATTTTTCATATTTGTATTAGTTAAGCACAACCTATTTTTAAAAGAGATCTAAAAATCAACCTGTGGAAGTTTCTACGCCCTCCTTCTCCCACAGTGGTCCAATGTAGAGAAGAGGCAAAAAATGACATATGCTAAGTATATGTAAATATCTACAGTAATAAAGTACTTTGACTATTGACTATTGACTATTGACTATCGTATGGAAGGGCTGACGGTAATGCCCGTGAATCCCTAGGCCTCTTGTACACACACGGTTTATCGCCGTGAAAATCTACGGTTAATTCGCCGCGTGTAGGCTCGGTCGTCAGTGTTGTATGGATCACTATGAAAGCTTGTAGACGTGCACGGTGGCGCCACGGCACGGCGCCGCAGCCGCGTGCGCCGTGACTGCCCCTCGGCGCGCCGCGTCTACGCACGGCGTGATTTTCACCAGTGTTGTATGGCAGTCTATCGGGGTGTGTCGACTGCGCCGGACGTATGCACGGATTCGTGACGGTTTACACAAGCTGATTCCCGATTTTTTTAATAAAATGAGCTTAAATCAAGAATTATTAATAACATTGGTTCAAGAAAGGCTTGCAATATGGGATAAGACCATCGATGATTATAAAAATAAGCGGCTTAAATATGATTCCTGGAAAGAAATATTTATTCATTTCCAGCCCACATTTGAAGATTTAAGTGGTGATGAGAAAAACAAGTTTGGTAAGTTACAGATATTTAATTATTAACTTTTTACTTATGCATAGTTGTTTTGATATGAGAGGCGTCCTTCGTTAGACACAAAATATTGTGCAAATCTGTTGCGAACTTCATTAGCCGCCAAACTTCCGCGAACTGCATTCGTGATAGGTAACTACTGGTTTAGTTCCGATTCTGAATCAAGGGTGGACTCATTTTCACTTGCATTGTGAAACTGAAAGTTTTCCTGCTTATGTATAAAATTTTGCAAAACACAACAGGTTTTCACAATATCAATTGCCAAATCGATGGACACATTCATTGGCCGGTGAAAAATTCGCCATTAATTGCATAAATGCCAAACGCACATTCAACAAATCTTCGTGCTCTTGTGAGTCTGTAGTTAAATGTTCGTTTTAATTGATCAAGTTGATGACCTCCAAATGGACGAAGCAAGTGATAATGCAAAGCAAAGGCTTCGTCCGCAACGAACACATATGGCAAATCATAGTCAGTTCCAGGCAAGCGTGTTGCATCGGGTAGATTTAATCCGTTGTTTGTTAAATTTTTCCAAAATGGGGTCTCTTTAAAAACACTGGAATCACACTCCTTTCCGTAGGCGCCAACGTCAACAAATATAAAGTTGTAATCGCTATCTACCACTGCCATCAAAACTATAGAAAAAAAATGTTTGTCATTTACAAACATCGAGCCACTGTCGATTGGCTTAATAAGTCTGATGTGTTTTCCATCGACCGCCCCTAAGCACAGCGGGAAGTTGGAAGATTCTTCAAATTTGTTTGCAATTTGTAGCCAGTCTTCTTTAGCTGGCATTTTCATATATTCTTTATAGAGTTCTAACCAAATGTAGTGGCATACTTCACGTACGATGCAACTTATGGTTTTTATTCCAATTGTAGTGTAGGTCAGTAAAGGTATCCACTGTTGCTAGATACCTGAAATATAAAACAAAACGGTTCAGGTTCAAATACTAAAACCCCATTAGTACAGATAAAATTTACTGTTAACTGAAAAATTATTGAGTATTTATGGTGTAAATAAGTAAATATATATATTTTGTGTCTGTGCCTTCGCTTGACCCTTACGAGATAACCTCTTGCTTACCGCACCACATCAGTCGTGCAAACAGCTCCCATTCGGCGCGCGGTGGCACGTTCGCAACTGTCTCGCTCGCACTCACCGCCCGCCGCCCGCTCGCGCCGGCTAGACCGCCTGCGCTTCAGTACGCTTTTGTTACCACAGGGCAACGGGCGTGCGCATGCTCCCGCCCCACACTACATTACGCTACGATCCTACGACGATCTTATTGTGTTTTCTAGTGAATTTGAAAGTGTTCTACCTATTGGTGGAGTGTTGAATCTATTGGATTTATGGATTATGTTCCTCAGGTATGTACCTACTTGATAAGTTCTTTGTTAAATGCATAGGTATTTGTAAATTATTAAACATGATTTAACGTGATTCGAGCGTAGCTACCTCAATCACTTAACATAATATTGAGTGCCTATTCTCATTATTATGTTTAGGTTTCGGGTACTGCAGTCCGTGTACTCAGTCTTCGTAAATGACCTTTCTGGCTCGTTTCTAACCGTACGGTTACTTCGAGCTGTCCAAGCCATAGAGGTTAAATTACTTATACCTCTAAGGCTCGATTTTCGGACGGTGGCGTCTCGATTTTCGAGCCGTGACGGTTCATTTCTCGAGCCTGGAAGGCTCGAGTTTTGAGCCTTGGCGGCTCGATTTTTGAGCCGCGACGACTCGATTTTTGAACCTCGACGGCTCGATTTTCGAGACTCGATGGCTGGATTTTCGAGCCTTGGCGGCTCGTTTATATTTAAAAACCTAGGTTTATAATTTAACTGATGCCTCAATTCTTGAGCATACAGGCTATAACTTCCGTGGGGCGATTTTCAATCCCTCATTACCTTTTATATTTTGATGTACGGAAGTAACAACACAAATTTTTGTTGTTTAGATGGCGACTTCATCAGGATTCAAGACGCTCCGTGAGCTCTACGAAGATCCATCCGAAGATGAAATCCTGGCCAGGTTGAAGGTAGCAGCGGCAAGCTTTCTTCCCAAGGGTTGGGAAAATTTGAAGGTGCGTGAAGATATCACTGTAGATTTGGATCCTGCTTTACTCAACAAGTTGCGATTCTGTTTGCCAGCAGTAGCTATCGCGAAAGCCTTTGACCCAGATGCAAATGACCTTAAGGAAAGAGCTTATCGGGATATGAAAGTAAAAATGCTCAATTGGTCATTCTGTCGCGGCCTCATTATAGGTGGTCCCCCTTCTCTAGCCATGCACATAAGAGGGTCGGCTCTACATAATGAGCTGATCATTCAAGCCTCGAATGGCGTAAAAGGAGCTCTAATGACTCGAAAGGAGGCCTCGAGATCTTTAGGAGGCCAGACTTCGGAAGCTGAAACGGAGGATTCTGCTCCTATCCATAAGCGTTAATCCAGTGCTGCTCGACTTGAAGCTTTGGAACAAGAGTCTAAGGCTACCAGATCTCTCTTACAAGATATTCTTAGTCGAATGGACGGTCGACATGACGACTTAAGTTCAAAGCAAGAAGAAGAGGGGGGAAGTGATGAAGACAGTGATGAGGACCCCGTGTTACCGTGGCCACACCTGGCTGATAAATCTCAAGAGCAAAGTGATTTTCTTATGGACTTTACGCCAAGAACGCAGGAACAAGAGCCATCTATCCCAGAACCTGATCCTCAAATCAAGGCACAAGGCATAGCCTGCCAACGTCTCGGGCACGAAATATGGAACAAAATCCGGTATTCTGATGTTCAGAAGAAATTATATGCTGCTCCAGTCTTTGGAGCATTGCTTATTAATTCTCAGCTTAAGCAGTTAGCTACCTCAAGCCCCCTCTCAGATTTACAAGAGAAAACAGAAGGCTCTTACGGCACTATAACTCATGGTTTATTATTGCAACGGGCAGCTTTCAGTCAATCATTGGCTAAAATTGCTGAACAGTGCCCATCGGCGTTAAAAGCTATAAGTTCTGAATTAGGTAGTCCTGAGTCTGAATTCCGTCAGATCTCAGACCACCTATTACAATACGTTTGTGGAAAAAGGGCTGAAGCCATAGAATGTAGGCGTAAAACTTTGGCGTCTTTAAGTGACAAAAATATTGCCTTTTCACTTGAGAAGATACCTCCTTCGGAAAAACATCTGTTCGATGAAAAGAAGTTGGAAGAGCTGTCCAAGTTACCGTCATCAAGTTTTGAAGCATTTAAGGCCAGAAGACAGTTCAGGAAGAGATATAACCCAGGTACAAAAGATAAAATGTCAGCATCGGCTCCCAAGAAGCAAAAAATTCAGATGAAGAAAAAGGAAAACACGCCCCCTACTTCTTCGCATGTTCGTTCTTATGATCGCAAAAATCTGGTTACAAAGAAAACGTCCCAAAAAGATCGTCGGCCCCGAGCGGGACGGCAGTTTTGACTATCGCCGATCTTGGAAAGCGGGCCAACTCAAAGATTTCGTCAAGCAGTGGCAAAAAGCTACGGCCCCAAAATGTATAATAAGTATGATAACAGGCTACACTATCCCGTTTGTCAAAAAGCCACCAAGTATCCCTTTTTCAACAGAATACTGCAACAGAATGCAAACCACAATCAGCAAAGAGATGTCCCTAGAAATTACAAAAATGATAGACTCAGGGGTTTTGAAGGTCCCTCAATCTTCAGTCTCTGGTCTCGTTTCAAAGATGTTCTTAGTTCCAAAAGGGGATGGTTCCAATCGCCCAATTTTCGATCTGCGAAGTCTAAACGAATATTTAAACCCCAAAAAGTTCAACCTCATCAGTCACTTCACCATCCCAGACTTCATTCAGGAAAAAAACTTCATGGTCAAGCTAGATCTCTCACAAGCTTACTTCCACGTCCCTATAATAAAACATCATCAGCGCAATCTAGCTGTCTATTATCAAAGCCAGTTGTACAACATGACATGTTTGCCCTTTGGCCTTTCGACCGCTCCAATCGCTTTTGCCAGAATTTCAAACTGGTTAGCAAGTCAACTCCGCCAAAGAGGCATGAGAATCATCGTCTATTTAGACGACTTCCTGTTAGTGAATCAAGATTCTCAGTGTCTGAAGGACGATGCAAAAAACGCAGTGGAATTCCTGACGAATCTAGGTTGGAAAATAAACTTTGCAAAATCCGCATTAGAACCATCACAAGACGTAGAGTTTCTCGGAATAGGTTGGAACACGAAATCCGAAAGAAAGTATATCCCGCAAAAAAAAAAAAATAGACGCCTTGACAAAGGAACTCTCAGGACTCATCAGCTCCGGAATGTGGAGCTGGCAGCAAGCGATGTCAATTCTAGGAAGTCTGAATTTCATAGCATTTGTTGTTCCTCTGGGCCGTTTACACTGTCGCTAACTTCAGATCTCCGCAAAACTTCTACCGGAGACTTCACCCAAGGCGAAATTTCATATACCCCAAAGAGCGATTTTGGATCTGAATTGGTGGTTGGAAAATCTGCATCGGCAGTCGGATATATTCACTCCCCCAGCAGACGTGTTCCTCTCCACGGATGCTTCGGATACAGGATGGGGAGCACACATTTTCAACGAAACAATTTCCGGTACTTGGACAAGAGAACAAACCTCGTGGCATATCAATCGAAAGGAACTGCACGCTGTATGCGAGACAATAAATTCACTGAAACGAACTCTGAGAAACCGTACAGTCCTAATTCAGTCCGACAACCGGACCGTTATCGCATAGGTGAGGAATGAAGGCGGAACAAAATCACGAGTTCTGTTGATGATGGTAGAAAACTTGCTATGCTTAGCGGAAAGGTACAACATTCGAATTCTTATAAGATATATTCCCGGAATTTACAACAACGTTGCAGACCATCTGTCCCGACAGAAGTTAATGCCCGATTGGCATCTGAATCAAGAAGTGTGTCACAGAATCTTCCTGAAATTGGGCCGTCCAACAGTGGATCTATTTGCAACGCAAGTATCGAGGGTGGTTCCGTTTTATGTCAGTCAGAGTGCGCAGGACCAAGAAGCGCTCTTTATAGATGCATTCAGCGGTCGTTGGGATTTCAAGATCGCGTGGGTATTCCCACCACCAGCTTTGATTCCCAGAGTGTTGCAACATCTGAACACAGCTCGCGGGATTAACCTCGTGATTGCCCCGAATTGGCCTCAAGCGTTTTGGTACCCCGACCTACTCAAGAGAGCTCTGGAACCACCATTACAGATTCAGGACCTAAATCTTCACCTTCTGGACATGGCAACCGGCCCTCCTCCTCCTCAGGTCGGCAAGCTTTGTTTGCAGGCTTGGAAAATACAGGGTGGCCAGAACTTACATGCAACTGGAATCAACAGGATATAGAGTTACTCCAGAGTTCTTAGAGACCAGGAACTTTAAAAACAAATTCTGCATCATGGAAAAGGTGGCTAGAATGGGCAAACAAAACATCAGTACTGATTAACTCACCTAGTCCTGAACAAGTTGCTTTATTTCTTAGTTACTTACATAATGACAAAAAGCTATCATATAGTACGATTCTGGTCAACAAGTCCGTTATAACTTCCTTTGCTAATCCTGTTAGAGCTGATTTGATAAATGGACATCCAGTAGTAAAGCACATCCTTAAAGGTATTAGTATATCCAATGTAAGAAAAAGTAAACCTTCAGTTTGGGATATATCTTGTCTCGCCGATTGGTTAAAATCTAATCTACCAGACCCAACTAGCTTGTTTCAAGTTTCAAGGCATTTAGCAATTTTTTACTTTTAGCCTCTGGGAGACGTATTCATGACATAACTTTACTATCAATTAGCGAACCTCATTTTTAAGAGTTCAATTCTCACGTAGTACTTTGGCCAAAATTTGGATCAAAGTCGGACTCAGGACTTCATAGGCAGTCGGGTTGGAAAATATCAAAAAATTATGACCGTGCGCTAGATATAGTTTTCTGGTTAAAAACTGTAATTGATTTATCTAATGATAGACGTCAGGCAGTTCCTGGCTTGGATTCACTCTTTATCTCAACTAGGGGTAAAGTTCGTGCAGCTTCTAGAGCAGTAATTGCAGGATGGGTTAAGACGGCTCTTCTAAAAATAGGAGTCAACACGAGTCCGGGGAGTATTCGCTCGGGAGTGGGCTCTTTTCGGTTCAATTCAGAAATGCCCTTAGATGACATTTAAAAAAAGGGTCATTGGAAGAATAGCCACAATTTTCTTAAATATTACTGTAAGCCTATTGAACGTGAGTGCGCTAAGGATTCACAGTCTACCTTGCCATCTAATTACTTTGATACGATTTGAAGATGTGATGATTATAATTCAATTAAGGTAGTTCTAGTTCTTTGAAGTATTATCTTATGTTCCTAAAATTAATACTGTTACTTTTAAATATTTTGTATACTCATCTTACGTTATCTTAAAGATAACAATATCTTTACTATCTTTACGCATAATGATGACTATTTCTAAGCTGAAATAATTTACTTACTAGTAAGTATGATCTCAATCAAAAGTCTGATTTGTCAAATAAATAAGTACGATTACAACTGGTTTTTTATGCTTTTTTACCTGAGAACTTTAAATTTTCTATGTTATTATTTTAAAAACTCACAGTACGCTAAGATTCATAAGCGCCGGCAGAACATAAACATTTCTCGTAAGGGACAAGCGAAGGCACAGACACAAAATATAGATGTTTTTCCCCCGAAGGGATAAAAACATGTATTTTGGGTCTTGCCGAAGCTTGACCCTCGTTTTTAAACCTAGCCGGCTTAAAAAGGTACTGAAGCGCAGGCGGTCTAGCCGGCGCGAGCGGGCGGCGGGCGGTGAGTGCGAGCGAGACAGTTGCGAACGTGCCACCGCGCGCCGAATGGGAGCTGTTTGCACGACTGATGTGGTGTGGTAAGCAAGAGGTTATCTCGTAAGGGTCAAGCTTCAGCAAGACCCAAAATACATGTTTTTATCCCTTCGGGGGAAAAACATCTATATTTTAATGTATTTAACACGGGATATATAATAATTTGTATTGTTTTGTAAATTAGGGTTAAAATTAATTATACTTTAATTACACATACACATCCATACATACATACGCACTCATACTTACTTACACATAAACATACTTACATACATACGAAATACAAACATACCGGTCTAAATTATAAATAACTCTTGGCTTCACCGTACTCGGGTAATAATATATTATTTATTTCCAGGGCAAATGGTGATGAAGAAGTGGACCAATATGAAAGATAGTTGGATAAAATATGACAAAAATATAATGAATGTAAGTCTGGTTCTGCAGCAAAAAATATAAGAAAATACATGTTCTATGATGAAATGATGCTCCTAACAAAAATTGTTGAGCATCGCAAGACCGTTTCTAACTTGACTGAACATGTTAATGATTTCTAGCCCCAATAATGAAAATATTGATAGTGCAGTCCCGAATCAATCAAGCTCGGGAAACACTGAAAGGAGTGAGACCCAAAGGCCTAAAAAAAAGAAAAAATGAACTAAGTGAAGTTGACATTAAGTTTATGAAGTTTATGGATTCAGCAGAACGAGATGAGAAAAAGAAAGAGAAAGAGAGAGAAAGCCGTAGTATGAACTTTTTTAAGGGAATCGCCGATACAGTTGACAAGTTCAGTGACGAAAATATGATAGACTTTCAGTTTCAAGTCATTTCAATCATTAAAATGATTCAACAAAGACAGTGTACTCAGTATATACCTACATCAAGAAACCAAAGGGATCAAGGCCATCAAGGATATCTAAGTGGTACAGCATCCTCAAATGCGCAATCGGCAACATATGGATATTCTACAGCTGCTAGATCGGGCTTTGGAATAAGTCATCCACAGACGTCTTCTCATGATTTTGGACACGGTTCTGGTTTCGAGCCAATACACTACCGACCCGAATCGCAATTATCTGCACATAGTGTAAATGCGGAAAGTATCTCGGCAGATTCTCAAGGTTCTATTGAAGACGAATTCGATTTTAATACCGCATTCGAGTAGCATATTTAGCTAGTTTTAGTGTTTTTTTTTATTTACTTGTTCTTAAAGTAATAATTAATAATATTTAATAATAAGTAATAATTAATAATAATAAGTAATAATAGTTTGTTTGTGTGCAATAAATAATTTTAAACTAAAATATGTCATTTAATGTTGTACTTACCTCAGAGTTATAGCCAATCTTTCTGCGGGCCATATACTCTGTCGCAAAAAAGTATCTTGATGTTTTAGTTTCTGGGATAATTTTTGGAGCAAGTTGTCGAATGTATTTTTCTGCATTCTAAAATAATTGTAAAACTTGTCTTCATCTTCTCTCAATTGATTCTTGACAAGTGTATGAAATGCGCCATATTCCTCCCTTTTTTCTAAAATCGGATGTATCCAAAACCTTCTTTCCCTTTTTTTTTTCTATTTTCCGTTTCCTATATATGTAATAAGCAACAATAATCTTTTTTTTCGTAAGAAAATTCATGACGCAGCACGTCCTACACAGCCCGGGAAAAAAGCGCTAATAGCCAGTACTTAGCCAATGTCTCGCCCGGTGATTTTGCCGTGTCATGTACAAGCTAGCACGTTTTCTCAACCGTACGGCTAACACACGGTACGGTTGAACAACCGTGTCGTGGACAAGAGGCCTAAGAATTTACTCTGGGAAATACCCAAATAGACGGATACCACACCGTAATGTGTTTGCCAACACTTATCGCCGTCTACGAGAAACTGGCAATCTTCGTTTTCGCGAGCCACGAGTCAACCCCAGGCAACAGTACGCTGCCGCTATTGATGAACAAATAATTGAAATCTTTGAAGAAGATCCTACCACAAGCATTAGAGTCGTTGCTGAGAGACTGAGGCTAAGCGTCTGGAAAGTGTGGTCAGTTCTACGAGCAGAGGGAAAATATCCTTTCCATTACACGCCAGTACAAGGTACGTACAATATTTAGTACTTGTAGTTATTATTGTAATGTTTTAGTTACGACTGCCTCTTGGCTGTATCTATGACGGACGATTCAAAGTAAATAAAAGTTATAATGTTCGAATAGAGGGAGACAACAAATAAAAATTTAGCAATCCTCTTGGCAGGGTCTATTGTTTGTCTATTGTAACTCACTGCATTCTTTCGCCACAAAGAACGTTCTTAGAAATTCTTAAAGCAGACAGAATAAACATTCCATTGTTACGAAAACCGCCGAGTAGTGTCGAAGTCTCTAATCCTTGATTATTATTTTGTTGTATGTCTCATAGTCGGTGACTACGCCCGACGTGTTGAGTTCTGTCGCTTTATATTGCACCGCGACATAGAAGACGGCCAGTTTTTGAGGAGCATTTTATGGACGGACGAGTCAAAATTTACCAGAGAAGGTATTTTAAACCTTCATCACTTACACCAATGGGCGCCAAAGGATCAAAATCCACGAGCAATACGGCAAGCTTCATTTCAAACGAAATTTAATGTAAACGTATGGGCAGGGGTAATTGGTAACAGACTGATTGGGCCTCATTTTTTACCGCAGAACCTCAATGGAGACAATTTATTTATTAATTAATAATTATTAATTAATAATAATAATAATAATAATAATATTATTAATAATAATAATAATAATAATAAATAGTGTCCAAGGTATTATTATTATTATTATTATTATTAATTACTTGGAATTCCTGCAAAATGACAAGCCAGACCTTATTCCAGCTATTCAAGGTGATAGGCCCATGGTCTTTCAACAAGACGGCTGCCCTGCCCATTGGCGTATTGCTGTTAGGGAATACCTAGACAACGTATTCCCTAATTCGTGGATCGGACGTGATGGCCCTATTCCGTGGCCCGCAAGATCCCCTGACCTCATTCCACTGGACTTCTACATATGGGGGAGGGCTAAAGACAGTTTACTTCGAAGATATTACCACAAGAGATGAATTAATTCAAAAAATACATGTTGCATTTGACCAAATGAAAGATGAGATGAGGCTCGATATAACGACTACAACAATAAAAAAACGTTACCGAGCCTTCATAAGGAGTGCCGGCCGCCAATTTGAACAAGAAATTTAAAATTGATTACGTAAATAAAAATTATGTAAAATTAATCCTCGTTTTTTTATCATTACCCATTGTTTAATTCCACGCCTCAACCGAACGGCGTGGAATCATGAGGGGCTGGGTTTTTGCCAGCACGGGAGAGAATCGTGAGTGGTACTTTACCTTGCCGTCGTAGACCGGAATTCGAAAGCTCGATTCGAGGCAGGAATACGGGATAGGAGCACAAGTGTGGTAGGAGAGGAACCGAATCTCACTCGTTTCGCTGCCCGACGCTGTCGCCGGCGTGTTGCTTGCCGACACGAGGAGTCGCCGTCCAAATACGACGAGTTGGGGACCGTACAACTTCAACCTTCACAACACGAATCACTGACGCGAATCTACTTATTTCCCGACGATTATTATGATTAACACTCCGACCAGGCCCGACACCTGTGTAAGACAATTGTTACACTGAATTACATTCAAGGCCCGACGCCATGAGCAGACATGTTTTTTCTCACGACAAGAAAGTAACCTCTAATTTTTCATCTCGTTTCGATACGAGTGACAGCTGCGGTTCCGTTTCCGCTAGTGATGTCCCGATTACTCGCGATCGATCCGCGCAACGAAAACCGGTGCGTTCCGAAGCATAAATATTAAACAGTCACCCGCCCGGACAGGCCCGAACCTGTCCCTAATCAATAGGAAGGCGAGAAAGTGTTGCGACCGCTCTCTTGAGGACCGAGTCCCCCACCTTGACTTCTGCTGATCGAGGCGTGCCATCCCGACCCGGGTACAAATTGACGATCCGTCCTCGTCTCCATCTCAATGATGGCAGGTTCGCAACCTTAATCAGCACCAAATCACCGACTTGAGGGGGGCTCGTCCGGTCAGTCCACTTAAGGCGCTGCTGCAAGATGTGCAAGTACTCAAGGGACCACCGTTTCCAAAAATCTTGAGCCATCTGCTGCAACATCTGCCACCTAGTTAACCGACTTAACTTAACATCACCGAATGTGTATTCTGGCAGGGCGTTAAGGGGCTGACCTATCAGGAAGTGACCCGGCGTCAACGCTTCCAAGTCATTTGGATCCGAACTGAGCGGGCACAACGGACGCGAGTTCAGTGTCATTTCAATTTTACAGAACAGCGTCGCAAGCTCTTCAAAGCGTAGAGAGGTCTCACCGATGATCCTCGTCAGGTGCGACTTAGCCGATTTAACCGCAGCCTCAAAAATTCCTCCCCAATGAGGACATCCCGGCGGACTGAAAACCCATTCAATCCCTCGTCGGGAGCAAGCCGTACCGATGGCGTCCTGGTTACCGTTCAGGAATTGAGTGACCTCCTGCAGATATCGCCTGGCTCCGACAAAATTTGTGCCGTTGTCCGAACGGATTAATGTCGGGAGGCCCCTTCGTGAGACGAACCGATCTAGACATGCGATAAATGCCTCTTTAGTGAGGTCACTGACCACCTCCAAGTGGACTGCCTTCATGGCCAAGCACACGAAGACGCACAGGTATGCCTTCACTAATCTGGCGTTCTGTAGCTGTGAAGACTTGACCATGAATGGTCCCGCGAAATCCGTTCCGACACCCGCAAAGGCCGGATTTCGTTAACCCTATCCGAGGGCAAATCGCCCATCTGGGGCTGCATCGTAGCCGCCTTGGCCCGATAACAAGGCAGGCACCGAAATACGACGCTACGCACTAAGCGTCTTCCCGATAGAATCCAGAACTCGCGCTGGAGAAACGCCATCAAGGCGTGGCATCCGATATGCCCATTCCGATTGTGTCGATCCTGTATCAACAGTTCGACCAACTTCCCTTTCCTAGGGAGTAACAACGGGTGGCGAGCCGCATAAGGCAGGTTGACATTCCGCAGCCGACCTCCTACCCTCAGCAATCCTTGAGGGTTAATGAACGGGTTGAGCCGAGCCACAGCTCCCTTCAGTTGGACGCGTCCGCGTCTCAGAATGTCCAGTTCGGACGTCTGCACGTTCCGTACCAATGCGAACAACGCATGGTTCCGTTCCCGTGGTGTCAGGACCTGTGTCCGCACTCGTTGCGCCTCAGACTTCCGACAATTCCGCGCAAATCGGCAGATCCAGGCGGTCACATTGACCAGCTTGTCGAGCGAGCTGTACCGTTCCAGCAGGCTGAACTCCTCTTCCGGCTCTGGTTGCGTCGTACAGACACCGACTGTCAAGGCGCCGTTCGCCGAGGTAACGCGTGGACTCATTGGCCAATCCGATTCGGCTTGAGTCAACCATTTTGGACCCCACCACAAGGGATGTCCAACCAACTCCGGAGCGTGACACCCACGAGACGCACAGTCTGCTGGGTTCATCTCCCCTGGAACATGTCTCCAGATTAAGGGAACCTCCGAATTCAAAATCTGCGAAACCCGATTCGCCACAAAAATCTCCAGCTTGTGAACTGAAGCCTTCAGCCAGCATAACACGATCTGGCTGTCCGTCCAAGCGTAGACCGTATCTTCTAACGCTATTGACCCACGAAGAACCGTCATCGTGTGGTTGAGCAGACGAGTCAGGAGAGCCGCTCCCGAAAGCTCTAACTTGGGAATGGTCAGGCGAGTGCGCAACGGCGCAACCTTGCTCTTGGCCATGACCAACCGCACATCAACCTCCCCCGAGGAGTCGACCGTACGCAGATACACGGCAGCTCCGTAGCCCTTCTCCGAGGCATCTCAAAACCCATGCAGGGTGGCGGTGTATCGTTTGGTGGGGACCAACCTCCGTGGCAGTGAAATCCGATTGATGCCAGGGAGGGTCGAAAAGAACGAGTCCCACTCTGAGCTCAATGACCCGCCGATCGGGTCGTCCCATTTCAGCTCAGCAGACCACAATTGCTGCATAAAACACTTGAGCTGAAATGTTACCGGGGTGATCCACCCGTTTGGATCAAATGTCCTAGCCACCGTTGAAAGGACGTTCCGTTTCGTCCAGACCTTCGGGGAGTCCAACTCGACCCGATACGATAACATGTCTGACACCGGCTGGTACTGGACGCCTAATACCGACAACATATTTGGATTTTCCAAATTTTCAAAAATGTGGGGATCCTGCTGGTAGTCATCCGGAAGACCAGTCAGTAACTCTGGAGAGTTCGACATCCATTTCCGGAGCTCGTAACCTCCACCCCGTAAGAGCTCAACTAGCTCGTCCCGTCGAGCGAGCGCCTCCTCTACGGAATCTGCACCGGTAAAGATATCGTCCACGTAGAGATCCTGCTCCAGGATCGCTGCTCCTCTAGGGAAGTTTAACCGTTCTCGATCCACTAACTCCCGCAGAGTGCGAATCGCCAAATAAGGACTAGACCGTAGCCCGTACGTGTTGGTGTTCAGCTCGTACACCCTGATGGGCTGATCTGGGCTCTCTCGCCACAGTATCAGCTGATACCGTCTATCGTCAGGGTGAATGACCGTCTTCCTAAACATCATCCGGATGTCAGCTACAAACACAACATTGTGTCGACGGAACCGTGTGATAACATCCGCGATGTCATGATTCAACTTCGGCCCTGAATGCAAACACTGGTTCAGGTTCATGCCGTTAGATGTTGATGCCGATCCATCGAACACTACCCGTATTTTGCCCTCCGACCCTCCCTGGCATCAATCGGATTTCACTGCCACGGAGGTTGGTCCCCACCAAACGATACACCGCCACCCTGCATGGGTTTTGCGATGCCTCGGAGAAGGGCTACGGAGCTGCGGTGTATCTGCGTACGGTCGACTCCTCGGGGGAGGTTGATGTGCGGTTGGTCATGGCCAAGAGCAAGGTTGCGCCGTTGCGCACTCGCCTGACCATTCCCAAATTAGAGCTTTCAGGAGCGGCTCTCCTGACTCGTCTGGTCAACCACACGATGACGGTTCTTCGTGGTTCAATAGCGTTAGAAGATACGGTCTACGCTTGGACGGACAGCCAGATCGTGTTATGCTGAAGGCTTCAGTTCACAAGCTGGAGATTTTTGTGGCGAATCGGGTTTCGCAGATTATGAATTCGGAGGTTCCCTTAATCTGGAGACATGTTCCAGGGGAGATGAACCCAGCAGACTGTGCATCTCGTGGGTGTCACGCTGCGGAGTTGGTTGGACATCCCTTGTGGTTGGGTCCGAAATGGTTGACTCAAGCCGAATCGGATTGGCCAATGAGTCCACGCGTTACCTCGGCGAACGGCGCCTTGACAGTCGGTGTCTGTACGACGTAACCAGAGACGGAAGAGGAGTTCAGCCTGCTGGAACGGTACAGCTCGCTCGACAAGCTGGTCAATGTGACCGCCTGGATCTTCCGATTTGCGCGGAATTGTCGCAATTCTGAGGCGCGGACGCGTCCAACTGAAGGGAGCTGTGGCTCGGCTCAACCCGTTTATTGACCCTCAAGGATTGCTGAGGGTAGGAGGTCGGCTGCGGAATGCCAACCTGCCTTATGCGGCTCGCCACCCGTTGTTACTCCCTAGGAAAGGGAAGTTGGTCGAACTGTTGATACAGGATCGACACATTCGGAATGGGCATGTCGGATGCCACGCCTTGATGGCGTTTCTCCAGCGCGAGTTCTGGATTCTATCGGGAAGACGCTTAGTGCGTAGCGTCGTATTTTGGTGCCTGCCTTGTTATCGGGCCAAGGCGGCTACGATGCAGCCCCAGATGGGCGAATTGCCCTCGGATAGGGTTAACGAAATCCGGCCCTTTGCGGGTGTCGGAACGGATTTCGCGGGACCATTCATGGTCAAGTCTTCACAGCTACGGATCGCCAGATTAGTGAAGGCATACCTGTGCGTCTTCGTGTGCTTGGCCACGAAGGCAGTCCACTTGGAAGTGGTCAGTGACCTCACTACAGAGGCATTTATCGCATGTCTAGATCGGTTCGTCTCACGAAGGGGCCTCCCGACATTAATCCGTTCGGACAACGGCACAAATTTTGTCGGAGCCAGGCGATATCTGCAGGAGGTCACTCAATTCCTGAACGGTAACCAGGACGCCATCGGTACGGCTTGCTCCCGACGAGGGATTGAATGGGTTTTCAGTCCGCCGGGATGTCCTCATTGGGGAGGAATTTTTGAAGCTGCGGTTAAATCGGCTAAGTCGTACCTGACGAGGATCATCGGTGAGACCTCTCTACGCTTTGAAGAGCTTGCGACGCTGTTCTGTAAAATTGAAATGACACTGAACTCGCGTCCGTTGTGCCCGCTCAGTTCGGATCCAAATGATTTGGAAGCGTTGACGCCGGGTCACTTCCTGATAGGTCAGCCCCTTAACGCCCTGCCAGAATACCCATTCGGTGATGTTAAGTTAAGTCGGTTAACTAGGTGGCAGATGTTGCAGCAGATGGCTCAAGATTTTTGGAAACGGTGGTCCCTTGAGTACTTGCACATCTTGCAGCAGCGCCTTAAGTGGACTGACCGGACGAGCCCCCCTCAAGTCGGTGATTTGGTGCTGATTAAGGATGCGAACCTGCCATCATTGAGATGGAGACGAGGACGGATCGTCAATTTGTACACGGGTCGGGATGGCACGCCTCGATCAGCAGAAGTCAAGGTGGGGGAGTCGGTCCTCAAAAGAGCGGTCGCAACACTTTCTCGCCTTCCTATTGATTAGGGACAGGTTTGAGCCTGTCCGGGCGGGTGACTGTTTAATATTTATGCTTCGTAACGCACCGGTTTTCGTTGCGCGGATCGACCGCGAGTAATCGGGTCATCACTAGCGGAAACGGAAACGCAGCTGTCACTTGTACAGAAACGAGATGACGAATTAGAGGTTACTTTCTTGTCGTGAGAAAAACATGTCTGCACATGGTGTCGGGCCTTGACTGTATTTTAGTGTAAAAATTGTCTAACACAGGCGTCGGGCCTGGTCGGAGTGTCAACCATAATAATCGTCGGGAAATAAGTAGATTCACGTCAGCGGAGTGAGTGATTCGTGTTGTGAAGGCCAAAGTTGTTCGGTCCCCAACTCGTCGTATTCGGACAGCGACTCCTCGTGTCGGCAAGCAACACGCCGGCGACAGCATCGGGCTACGACGAGAGTAAGATTCGGTTCCTCTCCCCCCACACCTTGTGCTCTTATCCCGTATTCCTGCCTCGAATTGAGCTTTCGAATTCCGGTCTACGACGTCAAGGTCAGTACCACTTGCGATTCTCCCCGTGCTGGTGAAAACCCACCCCCTCAAGATTCCACGCCGTTCGGTTGAGGCGTGGAATTAAACAGTGTAGATGTGCGACGCTTTGTTTCGATATCCAATTCTCAAAAGAATCGAACAAACGCAATCGTGCGACGGATGATAGTTAGCCCACGCTAACCATCCAATTAGATATAGGACCGCGGCCACGGCGAGTAGCATCGAGGGTACAGTCAAAACTAGATTTAAAACAAATTTTACATTAGTTAAGTAAGAGTATTACACTCAAATCACAATTCAGTGAAATTTAATTAAGAAATTTTAAATTAAAAACTTAGATAGGGACTCAACTTGATGAGAATAGATCTCAAAAATTTGCATGCTACAATTTAATAGCTGATTAAGGTGTTCTATTTTTATGTTATTTAAGAGCCTTTCTACCCTTATCATTGCAAATAAATTTCTTATTTCTTATAACGCAATCCTTTTTCGACTTACAATCGAGGATATTCCACTGTGCAACGCAATACCCCATCAACGACGTCTACCTACAACGACCCAACAACCCCATCACCGGCAACTACACATGATTCCCAAGAATCTGAATTGATGGAACTTAGACCTGAGTCGATCACGATTGATCGAATCACTTTGATTCGATCACAAAAAGTTCGCGAGTGATCGAATCATCTTTTTTGGAACGATACGATCGTTTTTGACCCACTCGTTTTGATCCGATCATTTACAAAATGTGCACAGAGCGGCAACAGCGCCGACCCTCCGCCGCCCCGTCGCTGCCGCGCAGCTCGCAAACCTAAATTAGACTTTATGAGCAAAATATTAAGAGTACCTACTTTCCGACTCGAATTGTTTTTCTTGTCTCCTTCACTTGCGTGCACAATACGCCTGGAATGCAGACAGGTGCGTCGATCGTCCCATGGAACGCAACCGCAAATAATTAAAGTCTTAAGACCCTGCAATAAAAATTCCGACAAGTGCCTATGTGAGCTGTGAAATACTTTTGTCACGAAGGTGAACGTTTGTGAACGAACCTTTTATTACGAAAGGTGAAATACTTTTGTCACTCGCGTGTCGCGAGCCGGCTCATCAAACGATCTCATATTTTGACGCGTGATTCATGTGTCTGACCTGCATCATGACCGGTGATCGATCAAACGATCGAATCTTTTTGATCCAATCGCCTAACCAATGGGTCACAATCGACCCGGGTCGCAAGAAATGATCGATCGACACAGGTCTAATGGAACTATACGATAACTAAATTCAATGTTAAGTATCCACCTACATATATTTTGTTAGAATGATTACCAATGTTTTGTTTAAATTATTCTTTATTTTTGTTAAGTTGATTCTTAGTTTCAAGGTACAAAATTGATAAAGTTTGATTAAAACAATTATTTTGTTAGAATGATTCCTAATTTTTTTTGTTCAAATTATACTTTATTTTTGTTAAGTTGATTCTCAATTTAAAGGTACAAAATTGATAAAGGTTTGATTAATACAATTATTAAACAATTTTAATAAAACAATAAAAAACATTACCTCAAAGAAATCACGAGTTTTTCTTCTGCAGAAACAGTATCCCGTATCACATAATTTTCACATGGACTCATAATTTCTAGTAAATCATCGAACGATGTTACTGACATCCGAAAGTAGTTGAAAAACTTTTCACTGTGTTCTCTGAGCTTGGGGTATAATGTTATAAACATACTATGAGTCATTCTGTCACGTAGAATTGGATGCACGTTAAATCGTCGACTTTCTCTTCGTTTACGATGTTTCCATCGACGGTATGCAAGCCACAACACAACCGCAGTATCCGAGTTCATGTTTAATGGCCAGTAATTCCTCCCAGCGAGATACGCGCGTAGAACGCAGTATCTGGACTCAATATAAAATGAAGCGCGCGAGTTGACTCGCGCGCAAAACGCCTCATCTGGCCAGGCTCGAACGCCATTTTGAAATTGCAGACTAGAGGTGTACAACTACGCCCGTGATCTAGTCGATGAATTTGTCGATACTTGTATATGGATTTATTTATAGGAGTTTATATTTTCAGATGACTTGGCATGCAGGTGCAGGTGACGACATGCCTCAGGAGTTCGAGGACATACTGAGGGATGAGGATTCCGAGTCCTCGGCTTCTGAGGCAGAATACGTCTACTATGATACCGACGTACGTATATCAGTTTATACTTTGGTTTTTATTACTATACTTGTGTGTGTATTTTATCCAACATTCTTTTTCTAAAAAGTTATTTATAACAAAAAGCAAATATTTATTAAACAAATATTATTATTTTTATTTAGCCAGTTACGGTGTCCCACTGCTGGGAAAAGGCAAAAGGCAAAAATATTGCAAATAATTTCCCACTTGTGTCGACTTATACACTCGCTATCTCCCGAGTTACCTACCTAAATCGTTAATAACATTTCAACTAACCTATTTCAGGAGCAGGATATCTATCAGGAGGCCGACGATGGGAGGCCAGATACCGCTCGCCGCTCACTTGGAGGAATGACAACTTGCAGTAATCATTACGTACGTATACGGTATGCTGGTAATGACTATTGCCCATGCTGAGCTTTATTATTTCTACAGGTCGAAGAGCTCATGTATTGTAATGATGTTCTGGAGCTGGAGCTGGCCCCCAAAGGCCAGCTAGAGGTGGCCTCCAACGTCGAGCGGTAATATATATTTATTATTTTGTTGTTTATTTCATTACATCTACATTTATACATACTATACATTTATACTTTTTATTGATTATTACAGCTGTTTGTTTATTATTGTTTACAGATCCTCTCCGGGTCCCAGCGGCGTCTCCGTCAATTGGGGCCGAGACGGAGGCGGCAACAGTCGCGGACGCGGGCGCGGGCGCGGACGCGGGCGCGGGGGCGGACGCGGGCGCGGGGGCGGACGCGGGCGCGGACGCGGGCGCGGGCGTGGGCGCGGACCAGGTCTGAGTCAGGGTCAACGGCGCTGGTTGGTGTGGTCCCGTGGAGAAAGGTTGGTGGAAGTTTTTCCACGGGACGAGGACCTACCTGCGTCTGACCAGGCTGAGTATGCTAGACTTGAGAGCGTAAGAGATGATAGGGAAGGAAGAGAGAGGGTGATCCGCGCAAACCGGGACCTCGAAGTCGATGAAGATGGGGAGGCATTTCACGACGGCGAGGGGTTTGCGTGGGCCCCTATGGATGGGTGGTAGGGCACCAAAGAGGAGTATGAGCCTCGGAGACCTCCGGGGCCAACACGACATTTTGCTAATGGGTACGATGCTCTCCGTGTCTATTGGGATGACGATATCGTCTCCCATATAGTCACGGAGACGAACAAGTATGCCGAAGGCATACAAAGTGCCAGATTTCGTCATGCTTTGGTTCCCACCAATAGCGACGAAATTTGGTGCTTGTTCGCATTTTGGATGATGCTAGGCATTGTTAAGATGCCTAGCATCAAGGCTTGCTTTAGCAAAATGAAGATCTTGCGCACGGAGGTTTTCCGATGTCTATTCACGGATAATCGATACTGGGCTGTCAACCGTGCATTCCACCTCGCCGACGGGTCGCGTGCTTCAAATGATCCGACTAATCCTCTCTACCCGATGGGACCGGTTTTGGATCATTTGGAGGCGCGATTCCAAGAACTGTATGAGCCGGAGCAGGATATATGTATTGACGAATCTCTGACACTTTGGAAAGGTCCTGTGTCCTTTATGCAGTACATTAAGACGGAGTCAGCGCGGTTCGGTATAAAAACGTATAGTTTGTGCGAACCAGCAACTGGGTACATGTACTCATTTTTTGTTTACATTGGGAAACGGACTACCTCTTCCCCATTGCCGAGTAGCGTATCCACCGTCCTCAGACTGGTTAGGTCCCGCCTAGGTTTTGGCCATGTTTTTTATATGGACAATTGGTTTAATTCACCCCTATTGGCACGGTACTTGAAAAGGAGACGCACTGATTGTGTTGGTACATTGCGTGCGAATCGCAAGAACGTGCCGGCAGTCATCCAGAGGGCGTTGCTTAATGAGGGTGAATTTGTTGCGCGCCAGTCTGGCGACGTCGCAACCGTGGCGTTGATGGATCGCAAGCGATTACACCTTTTGTCCACTTATCACAACACGGCTCAAATGCAGACGGTGGCAAAACCAGGTCGCTCCAACCAATTGCAGCTAGTCGCGGTCTACAACCATGGTATGGGTGGAGTCGACATGATGGACCAAATGTTGGAGCCCTATCTGGTTGAGAGGAAGCAGTGCAAAAAGTGGAATAAGAAATTGTTGAAACGCTTCCTCAACGTGTCCATCCAGAATGCTCGGATACTGGTGGAGAAGAGTATCAAGACCAACGTGGACTCCCTGACCTTTCGTTTGGCCTTGGTCGAGGCTATTCTAGATAGGCATACCGGCAACGCTCCTTCACAGAGGCAACGGCACCCACAGACGACTCGTGAGTCACCGTCACTCGAGGCGCGCCTTACGGAGCGGCACTTCCCGGGCAAGATAATAGATAGGTTGACAGCCGAGCAGGTGGCGTCAATTAAACATGCATCTAATCTTGGCCGGGGGCAATGCGTTTAGTGCAAAGCATTTAACCGACGCAGAGTGACGACCTTTGAGTGTCCAAACTGCGCGGTACCCTTGTGCGCGGTGCCATGTTTTGGGCTATACCACACGGTTGCCGAGCCGCGTCCGGAACATTTTGGCTGAGGCAGGAAAAAACCCAGGTCATGGATGTTTACATGTTTGTGATGTCGCTGAGCTTTCCAAGCGAGAGGTCCGGGCAGGAAAAACTCAGGTCATGGATGTTTCATGTTTGTGATGTCGCTGTTTGTGGTTCGTGTGCTTGTGTCCAATAAAGAAATAGCTCAGTACATGTAGCTCAGTGGTCATCTTTTTATCCGTCCGTCTGCTTTCGTCTGGTATTGCTATATTGGAACAGGGGGCTTGCCCATCGACGCTACTTTAATGTACAATAAAGAATCATGAGCCCAGCTAATAGCACCCATAAGAAGGTTTCCTCACGACGTTTCCTACTTTCGACGTCAACATAATGCATATATCCGTTACCTTGTCACACATCCACTGAACGGTGAATGAAAGAGTATGTCTGTGGTATGATGAGATTTATGAATGTCGAGGAAGTAAAAAATGCATCTAAGAGGATTGCAAGTGGAGGTCTTTAGTATCTGTGGAGGTATTTAATGTCTGCATGCCCCTCCTCTGGGATGATAAGCCCATATATGTGTTCGTTTCTGCATCGTTTAGCGTCCTAACTAACCTACAGCATTCCCAGCTAACTCATTTGGCTGCTTAACAGCATTGGAGCCTATCTTTTTGTAACTCAACGTGCTAGACTTAAGCGCTAGAGAACCTACTACATACTTTCTGCAGCAGCTATGCGGCAATTTGGGCACAATTTTATGCTACCCTTCTATATCAACTCTTTAATGGTGGTACAGAGCTGCTATAAAAACTGCATGAAACTATTAGCGCCATTATAAAGCCCCTCTGGCGCTTCCCTTTGAACGAACTAAATATTCATTGAATGAATGGTTTGCCAAAAAGTGATTTTATTGGGTTGTGTTTGTGACAAGCAGACATTTCCCTGCGGTCTCTGGATGTTATGGTGGATAAATTCGTCGGCCATCAGTAAACAATATTCTAAAGTAAGTAATGTGATTATGCCTTTTATAGTTCTTATGTACACGTAATTTCTAAACGCATTTACGTTTACTGAGTATGTTTAGGATATTTTTAAGTAGTTTTGTCAGGCCTCCATAAATTAATCAGTATTCCAAATAAAAATAAAAATATTATTTATTGACTAAACAAAATAATATCAGTTTCATGTTGTTTATATAAACCATACGATTATATATGCTAATTGGCCCACGTAAATATTGATAGTGGTCCTAAATTATCAGAAAAGAATTATTATAATATAATCACCTTTTTTTTAGGATATTAACATTTTATTTCAAAATAATAAATGGTGTCTTTTAAAGTGCAGCCTTAACCCGTAGATTAAGCTTAAATAATTATCTTATATGAGTAATAGAGATAATTTTAACCTTTTATAATCTGTAAGTGAATTTTATTTCTCTAATGCAGCTTATATTGTCAAAAGAGCTGCTATTTCTGATGTATTGTTACTTCAGGTGTTATTATGTGTTTTTTACCTCTTCTTTGAATCAATGTTTTAGAGATCCGTGATATTTGTTAAACCCTTAAAAAGCCCCCTTAAATCCTTAGCTAAACAAAAAAAATGAGTTTTCTCCACAACTAGGACATGTTGAAATTGTGCGTAAATTAATTTATAATTAAACGAGTGGTTTTTTTTGTTTGTTTGTGTGTGTGTATGTATGTATTTCTGTACAATAATTATTGTTAAGTATTCAAACGCGCTAAATACGGGCGCGAGCTTCACTCGCTCGGGTGGAGAGTATTATTTAATATTACTGAAATAATGATGTCTTTTGTTTGCAGGATGCCTTTTAAAATAATAAAAATGGGGGAACAAATAGGGAAGAGTTTTCCATTTGTCCATCAGGATGGGAAAAGCAAGGGATTTTTCACTGGCCTAATAAGAAAGCAAAAAGTATTCTAAAATTGAAGACTATCCCAAAACCCGAATGGTCTGTAATTGGATGTGTTGTCAAAAGAGAAAATATACAAACTTACGAAATAGCCGAACAAATACTTGGAGAAATGCTAGGTTGTTCCACAACAGAACTTGATGAGGACTCAGCAGCAGCGGCGACGCCGGCGGCCTTACTAACAGTGGGAGTGGGAACTTAATACAATGCTAAACCAGGTTAACACTTTTTACCTTTTTATTTTTTGGAGATATTTTACACAAAATAACGCTAAATCGTTTATGATCTCTAAACGAGGATAGTAAAATAACTTTACATTTCACCATTAAAATATTATACTGTAGTTTGATTCAGTGTAGGACATCCCTACACCAAAGCCTGTGAACATGTTGCGAGCGAGTGTGCGACTGTTTCTTTTAGTCTCAAAACAGCGATAAATTCATTATTATTCGTATTATAAATATTGTAATAATGGTAGGTTGTTATTTTTTTTTCCAAAACATTATTTCTACCTTTTAATTATTCTACTATATACAAAAAGACGCCTTTTAAAGGTTTTGCCTGTTTCAATGAACTATTTAAGTAGCTTCTTACATTCAAATTTAATTTATTTCAGGTAACAAGCCAAGAGCTATCTGTTTTATCAGAACAAAATATTCCACCCGCGTTTTTAAACGATGGCAATGAACCTGCTACATTAGATATTGAAGGTGAAGTAACGCAAGGAGAAGTTATCGAAACTTCGGAACTTATAAATATTACAACGAATCAAATGGAGATATACAAAAATCAACAAGAAATGTTAAAAAATCAAAATATAATCATAGGAAACCAAAAAACTGAACTTTGTGTGAAATTTGAACACATGATAACGAAACAATCCTCAGCGGTTCTGACGTTAAATTTGGAAAATAAAGCATTCTGCTTTAAACCAATTTAGCCGAACTTTCTAATTTTGAAGATCTGCTTACTGATGACGACATGAAAGCAGAATTAAAGTCAAAATACAGCATCGTTTGTCAACCAGGAAAGGCCTCAAATTGCGCTTATCTACTTGTGGACGTTTTCTTCACGAGATATTTTTTAACAATGTTCTTGGTCGGGAAGTGCGAGAGGCGAAGGCACAAAAATAAGCCTAAAGCTGTTGTAAAGCTAAAATGTTTTGGGTCTATTTTTTGTACTCATTTATGAATGTGGCAGAAGTTATACTATTGCCGCTAATGAGACATTCTTCAAATCGATTCTGAAAAATGCAACAAAACGGAAGAGCTCAAAACTGCAAAGGGCATCATCATCTAGAAACAGTCATAAGAGACCAAAACGGAACATGGATTCAAAAGAAAATGAAAATAATAATGCGTTGGAAGCTAAAAATAGCACTAATCTGCATAACGAGATCAGTGACAAAAATAAAGAAAATATATCAAGCAACGATACTACGAAAACTAATGATCAATGAAGCCATATAACGACGACATCCTACAGAAATTAATTTTAAGTTGACCCGTATCACCAAGTTATGTCTTTGTGAACTTGTTTACAAAAAATTGCTTTTTGTTGTTTTCTAAGAATTTTAAGTTTCTGTTAAAAAGATAAAGCTCATAAAACACCCAGGCCCGGCGCAAACAAAACTTAAAATAATAGATATATTTGAGTGATAAAATTATCCATGGGAGACATTATCGAAATCGATGGCTAGTAAAATTATTGTTATTTCTAGTAAAATTATTGTTAGTCCTATTAAAATATTAGTACACATGATGCCTGTAAAAACTCGAATAACAATTTTACGCACTTAGCCATCGATTTCGATCATGTCTCCCATGGATTATTTAAAAACTTAATTATACCTATTATTTGAGTTCAGTTTCGTTTGCGCCGGGCCTGGGTGTTTTTTGGGCATTTTGAGCCTTCTCCTTTGTTTATTTTTATTAGATTTTTATCGTGTATTGGTTCGTGCATCAAGATTTATTAAGATAAAGTAATTAAGATTCATAAAGATATTTTCTACTAGTAAAAGATAGTACCTAATAGTAAATATAACATAACATTGTTTAAATTGCGTAGTTAGGTATAAACCTATACTTTGATGCTTATTGCCTAATTGCTTTTTCAAAAGATACCTTTCACTTAAATTAGGTTTTAGTTTTTATTTGGTTAGTGTTTCTCCTTTGTTTATTTTTATTAGATTTTTATCGCGTATTGGTTCCTACATCAAGGTTTATTATGGTTATGTAATTAAGATTTATAAAGTTAGTTTCTACTTGTGAAATATAGAACCTATTAGTAAACATAAGATACAAAACAGCTCGTTTTGCCCAATAAAAGAATGGTTAGTAGATAATAATGTTTTATTATACAATAGATAGGTACATTTACATACATTTTAATATTAACATTACTTTTTAATGTTAATATTAATGTTAATATTATAGCAAGGGAACAAAATATAATTCAGATTCGTAGATGGTGACTACTAATTTACATTTGACGTCACAAGGAGAACAAACCAATTCTGTTATTAATCCTAAATTCTCTGAGGTCTTAAAAATATTAAGATATGAGGAATAAATAGGAAGAACAAAAATATTTTGCACATGTTAAAATTTTTTGGCAATAAATTCTTATCTGTTTTTCTTGAATATTAAAACTGCTAATCTCCATTATTTCTTTTTTGTGTGTTAAAAAATATTTATCTTTTTTTGTTGATAGCATGAAATCCTGGAAATGCAAATCGATCCTATGGTTTTTATAGTTTTTATTTACATATGAATAATCTGAATTGGATAGGATGGAATTCCGTTCATAATCAATAGTCTCGAACTCGCCTACCTGGCTGGCTACCTGAGCAAGTAGTTTGTTTCCTTGTCTGAGCAAATTCTTAATTAAATTAGTTTGTTTTCAAATTTATACGCATTAAAATTATCTAATTTCCCAAATTTTTCAACCTCATCTACAATATGTATTAAGTTATGAACATTACTAGTAAAGTAGTTTTTTTTAAAATTGGTTACAAAGAATAATAAATTAAAATGTACCTCTGCCGAGTATATTATTATTGCACAATACAACGTGAGGAAATGTTGCAAAACTTCTTGTTTTAAAACCTTTGGCAAAATCACTATACTCAAATAGTGAAAGAATGTTCTAAACTCTGACCCTTTCCAGTAACTTAGACAATCTAATCCTCGAACAGATGTGTGGATTTCTTCGAAATTTTCAGTTTATATGTATCCTATCCTGATAGGTTTGCTAGAAGAAATCTCTGTTGAGAGATAAGCTCGCCTTCTGTGCAATAAAGAATTGTGTATTGTGAAACTCGTCACGAAAATCACATTTCTTTCCATGCTTCTCAATGTATTCAGAAATTTGCTCATTGTCAGTGTCGGAGTCAGCAAAATTGTATCTGCAATATACTTTAAAAAAGCCACGGAAATATGTTATTAAAAGATAATCTTAATGCAAATTATGATTGTAGTAACCATAACTAACTGACCTGTCTTCAAAAACCGATTTTACATGCGAATTTATTACGCCTACGGAACCCTCGCCCGTATTTATTGAACGTGGACTTGATTCATCAATATGAGTTTCTTTTATTGTATTCCTTAAATAAGACATTCTTTTAGTATTAATTATTAATGATGTACCTATATTGATGAAAACTGAGTAATTATTAATTAAGAAAAATAAATATATTACCTGAAAATTTGTTGATCAGAAGTTTTATCGGATTGCTTTGTTATGATTGATATGTTTTTTATATTTTCATAAACTTTACGTCCTTTTCTACGATAACCGCCGCTTCTCTTTAGCAATTTCCATTGTTAAGAATTCATTTTTTTATTTAATTACAAGGAAGTGCGTGACGATTATAAGTAAATGACGATTAAATTTAGGCTGTCTATAGGAACACGATAATTCTGTTGCATCACTTATGCCAGCCATTGCTTCTTATATAGAGCTATTAAAAAGTTTTAGGTTATAGTATTTGCTATCTTTGCACTTAAGTGAACATAGGTGGTATAATCACTACTATTATGAAACATACAGTAAAATAATAGTGGTTATTATTACCTCTAAGCAGTTGATTTATAGAGTCTTCAATAAATTCCTTTATATAGTTCAATGACATATAACAACTCTAGTAGGAACTCATAAGAAGCTTTAATTGACAAAATGTTATACTTAATTTCTTCTTAAAGGTTTTAGTATTAAAGAAGATTTAGGCCGAACTATTGTACAGCTCAAGGTAGTACAGCTCTAGGTTCAACGTTTAGCACTTTTGGTGATTTTTGCAGTTTCAGACACCTGTGGATGCTGTTATATAACTTTTTACTGCTGTGAGAACCCTTATATCACTGATGTACAACCAAAAGTTACAATATAAGCTGCTATTTCCACTAGTGTGTTAGTTGGGTTGGTCTACTAACAGCACCCAGTGTGTTTTTGTTGTTGAATGTGATCTGCATGAATAAGTGTTTTATCTAAGAATAAAAAACGTTTACTGTTAATTTCTCCTATCCGAATAAAAGCTTTCTACTTACAGCAGCCTCCTCCTGCACTCAATGTTTGTGTTGTTGAATGTGATCCGCATGATTGAGATGTTTTATCTAACTAAAATAGCTACTGCAATTATCTTCTTTCCTAATAAAAGCATTTGGTTTTGTGTCTAACAAACTGTATTTTTGTTTGTTTTTTATCATAGTATTATTATGTGTCGGTTGTGTTAAAATAGTATTTTTTGTACACTGGTAACACCTAATAAACAGTCTCTTGTCTTTGGATCTCATACCGTGTTTCACTATCTAAAAGGTTATGGGCCTTCCTAAAATAAAATAAAATAGTTATAATAGCATTCTTGCCGGTTTTTCTAGTGAAATAAAGAAATTGAACTCTGAATTTCACGTGACAGTGAAGGCAGTATCGTGGGACAGTCGAAAGTGAGTTTTATTGGACACAGTGTGTCGGCGTCTCGCCGCGTGGAAAATAAAACATGGCGTTTACGAACAATTACCTAGCCACAGTGCCAAAACTGAAAGGGCGAGAAAACTATAGCGAATGGGCGTTTGCAGCAGAAAATTACTTGATCCTGGAAAATATGCTTCATTGCATTGAGCCAGATGGGGACAAGAAGATTGAGGTTGCAGATGACGCCAGGACAAAAGCGAAATTGATTTTGACTATTCATCCGTCGTTGTACGGTCACGTAAAAGAAGTGAGTTCGTCAAAAAGTCTTTGGGACAAGCTACAGACATTATTCGATGATTCGGGGTTTACAAGACGCATCAGTTTACTCCGAAGCTTGATTTCGATTCGTCTAGAATGCAGCAGTTTAATGACCTCATACATGACTCAGATTGTAGAAACCAGCCAAAAATTGAATGGAACGGGTTTCAAGATTACAGATGAATGGGTAGGAAGTTTGTTGCTAGCCTGGCTAACGGATAAGTACATGCCTATGATAATGGCGATAGAGCATTCCGGCATAGCAATCACAACGGATAGTATCAAATCAAAATTGATGGACATGGAGGAGAATTCCGATCACTCAGAATTGAATGAAGTTAGCGGCACAAGCGCTGCGTTGTTCAGCAGAGGGCAGCACAGTCGGCAGAAAAAAAATAATGTTGGCAGCCCTGCAACTGCGAGTGAAAATAATCATGGCGGCGGATCGTCAAATGTCAACAACAACAAAAGCAAATCCGACAAGTCGAAAATCAGGTGCTATAGGTGTAATGAATACGGACATTACAAAAACCAGTGCAATAGCAGTTCGCCGATTACTAAAAAGTTATCACACGCATTCTCAGCTATTTTTCTCAGCGCAAATTACGAGAAAAGTGACTAGTATTTGGACAGTGGAGCGAGTGCTCATATGACGCACGATGAAAACGAGATGAAAAATACAGTGTTATCGCCAAGAATCAAGGAGATAATGGCAGCGAATCAAAGCAGCATGCCAGTTTTTTGCTCTGGTGAAGTGAACATTGTAACCGTGACTCCAAAGTACCATTATGACATTACGCTAAAAAATGTATTGTGTGTGCCCAACCTCGGTACGAACTTGATTTCGATCAGCCAGTTAATAAGAAACGGCAACAGTGTGCAATTCAAAGAGAATAGTTGCAATGTTTACAACAAGAAAAATGAATTGGTTGCCGTGGCGGACTTGGTCAATGGAGTTTACAAGTTGTGTTTAGAACAAAAACATTGTTTGTTGACAACTTACGCAGAAGTCAACAGTGAAATATGGCATAGAAGAATGGGCCACTTGAACATGGCAGACTTGAATACAATGAAAGGAGAAGCTGTCACAGGAGTAACTTACATGGACAAGTATATAATTGGCAAAAATACCTGCAAGATATGTTGTGAGGGAAAGCAATATCGCTTACCTTTCAGAAATGCTGGGACAAGACGCAGCAAAGTGTTGGAAGTCATTCATGCTGATGTCGCAGGACCAATGAAAACAACATCCCTCGGAGGAGCCAGGTACTTTCTGATTTTTGTGGACGATTATAGCAGAATGGTGTTCATTTACTTTCTCAAAGCAAAGAGTGAGGCTTTCAAGTATTTCAAGGAGTTCAAAGTGATGGCAGAAAACCAACAGAGCAGTAAAATCAAGAAAATCAGGACAGATAATGGCATGGAGTTTTGTAGCAAGGAATTTGAGAAATTTTTGAAGGATGCTGGTATAGTTCTTCAAAAAACAAATGCTTATACTCCGGAACAGAATGGTTTGAGTGAGAGAACAAACCGAACTATAGTTGCACGAGCACGTTGCTTGTTGTTTGATGCGGGCTTAGACAAACAGTTTTGGGCGGAGGCTGCAAATACCGCCGTTTATCTAAAGAACAGATCAGTTGCATCAGGATTAAACAATAAATCACCGTTCGAGATGTGGAGTAATACAAAACCAAATTTAAGCCATGTCAGAATATTTGGTAGCGATGTAATGGTTCATGTACCAAAGGAGAAGCGACTTAAGTGGGATACAAAGTCGAAGAAACATATCCTTGTTGGTTTCCCAGTAAATGTAAAGGGATACAGGATATATGACCCAATCACAAGACGTGTAACAACAATCAGAGATGTGATTATTCATGAGAACACTGAGAGTAAATGTACAGATGACACAGTATCAGTTTCAGTCGGGGATACTAGTCAAGATAAAGAATCAAAAAGTCAGCAACAAGTTGCAGTGATTGATAGTGAACCTGATTCAGTTCAGAAAATTCCAGCAGATTCAGAAAATAAAAATGCGACATCAGACTTGATGGTTCAGAAACAACCTGAAAATCAAGTGGAGCTAGATCAAACTAGTACAGAAGTTGTTCGATTCCAAATCGATATTCGATCGATGGTTTCTGAACGGCCATTTTGAATTTGACGTTAGCTGCCAACCTAGCAGTTTTTTGACAACTGACAGACGAAAGCCCTCGCAATGTAAACGCGTTTTGGTTAGGGTATTGAAATTAAATCGCAGGCCATCTGGAATGTATTCGGGTTTCCCTCAGGATTGTCAATATAGCTGAGTGTGTTGTGGTTCCCCGAACCAGATAAAGTTCGCATTTTCGTCCCCTATTGTTTTTGACCACGTAACATAACCTGTGTTGGAACACTGTGCTCATCGAAGCTGGCCCGCCAGTCGTACCTGGTTGGCTGAAGAACCTGTCTACCAAGAAGAGCCTAGGGTGCACCCGGGCCTTGCAGAGAGACAGGAGGTTGACGGGACCGAAGCACAGACCAGGTTAGATCGACCCCAAATACTTCAGCTCGGTGAATCGCCGACGTTCACACTTCTTGGCAACTGATCGTTACGCTACCTCGTAGCTGATGGGCCCCTACGAGGTCATTAGGTGCTGAGAAGCCTGAACAGAAGTCAAAGCGAAACGGGTCAGGAAACGACCAGATTACTATGGGTTTAATAACCTATGTATGTCATCAAGCACAGAATGCGTTCGGGATCCAGAAAGTATTGAAGAGGCTCTGAATAGCCCAGACAAGCATCTATGGATTGAGGCAATACAGGATGAGCTGAAAGCGTTCAAAGAAAATCAAGCGTGGGTGCCGGTCGACAAGTTTCCTGCTGGCAAAACAATAGTAAAGTGTAAATGGGTGTTTAAAGTAAATGTTAACAGTGACAAAACTGTGCGGCACAGAGCGCGTTTGGTGGCAAAGGGTTTCACCCAGAGGCCAGGAATAGACTATGATGACACATTCTCGCCTGTGGTAAGGCATTCAACGTTAAGACTCTTATTTGCTTTAGCAGTACAAATGAACTTGGAAGTGACTCATCTGGACGTTAAAACAGCTTTTTTGAATGGTCTTCTCAAGGAAGATATTTACATGTATCAACCAGGCATTGCTTGTAATGATGATAAGAAAAAACTTTTTGTTGTAAAACTTAATAAAGCTATCTATAGGTTAAAACAATCATCCAGATCTTGGTACGAGAGAGTGGAGCAATGTTTACAAGAATTAGGATTCAGAAAATGTAAATTAGAGCCTTGTGTGTTCACTAAAATGTATAATGATGTCAAAATAATCATCACATTATATGTGGATGATTTCTTTGTTTTTTCTAACAGTGCGAAAGAGACAGAGAATTCGTTTACTGTATTATGTTCTTATTTTCAGATTAAAAATTTAGGACAAGTGCAACAATGTTTAGGCATGCATGTTAGAATAGATAAACAGAGAAATGTAATTACATTAGATCAGGAAGAATATGTGGAGAAGTTATTGTATAAATTTAATATGCTAAAATGTAAAGATACCACAACTTCTATGGAATGTAAATTAAATATTGAAAAGTGTGAAACTTATGATAAAAAGATCCCTTATCAACAATTGATTGGTAGTCTTATGTACTTATCAGTATTGACACGACCTGATATAGCATTTAGTGTCAGTTTTCTTAGTCAGTTCAATAACTGTTACAATAATGTTCATTGGAACTATGCGAAAAAATTCTTAGATATTGAAAGAAAACTAAAAGTTTTTGTTTAAGTTATGTAAAAGAAAAGGCTGAACTCGTTGGCTACGTTGACGCAGATTGGGCGAAAAACGTTATAGACCGTAGATCTTATACCGGCTTTTGTTTTAAAATGTCGGGTTCAGCCATTTCTTGGGAAATTAGAAAACAGCGAACAGTGGCTTTATCCAGTATGGAAGCAGAATACATGTCAATAGCTGAAGCGTGTAAGGAAGCTATGTATTTGAGAGCTTTGCAATGTGAGATTACAGGTAATGATATCTGTACTGTATCTCTGTTTAATGATAGTCAGAGTGCGCAGCGGTTAGTGGCAAACAATGTTCTTCATAGGAAAAGTAAACATATTCAAAGTTCAAATTTCAAAGTGTTCAAATATACCTGTTTGCAGAATGTACCAATACAAAATGGAAAAAAAGTTATTATGCCTAGGTAGCCTATGGTTAAATTATCATCGAATTGAGTTGTGTGTGTTAATGTTTGTGTATGTTGTGTGTGAGGGGTGTGTGTGTGTGGGGGGGGGGGGGGGGGAGTTGTGCGGGTTATTTGTGTATGACTGCTTAGCCCTACGGCGAGGTAGTCTTGGGATCGGATACGGGACCACTAAGCAGCAGGTTTGTGTTCAAACTCACGTTTTATCACTCGTTGATACTATTTGCTCAATATCGTCGTAGGCTTTATCCATCAACCACTTCTTTAAGTACATAGGATCACATTTGGACTCTATTGTACCTTCGATTTTGTTGAATATATGAGGACCAAGGAATGATCTAAATCGCCTAACGAATGTAGTTCTGCTCCTAGGGACTTCTACCTTTTGCTTTCGGTTAAACCTAAGGCTTCGCTCGGACTCCTTGACACTTATACCATTGTTTTTAATGAGTTTTTATAATAATACAGACGATGTAAAGCTGTCGAACAGTAAGCAATTGTGTTTCCCTGTGCAGTTCGAATGCAGGGTATTGAAAGCCCTTAGAGAACAGGACTCTCAGTGCTGCTCTTTGTGCTCGCTCAGCTTCTATAAGATGTGTCTTTGCGGCCCCACCCCAAGCAGTTATACAGTATGTTATAATTGATTCGCCTAAAACTTTATAGATGGTTCTTCTCAAGTTTACATCCCCAATACCTCTTAGTCTTTTAAAAATAAACATTAATTTACGTAAGCGATTTGATAGATATTCCATGTGGTTAACCCAAGACAGCCCATCATCTAATATAACACCTAAGTACTTTATGCTTTTAACAGTTTCTATAGTCGGACAGTCACAGTCTGTCGTACCATCAGGACACGAGTGCATGCGGAGTGTAAATACATCACGCGGATTTGAGTGTTTCGTTACATGAAATTTTAAATACTTTGTTTTTGAGACATTAAGTGTAAGCAAATTTCTATCCAGCCATTTTTTAACATTCCTCATGCCTGATTCAGCATTTTTAAAACTGTCTTCCCAGGTGTTACCAGAGAATAATAGGACTGTATCATCAGCATAAGCTAGTATTTTACATTGCTTTAGAGGTAGTTCACACAGTCCATTTACATAAAGTATGAATAGCAGAGGCCCTAGCACACTACCCTGCGGAACTCCGAAATGAACTGTGGCTGGATCACTATAGTTTCCTGTTATTTTAACCATTTGAGTTCGCTCGTAGAAGAACCAAAGTTGCTGACATAGCCCGTAGGATAAGCAAGCTGAAGTGGCAATGGGCAGGCCACATAGCGCGAAGATCGGATGGCCGGTGGGGCAAAAAGGTCCTTGAATGGAGACCACGTCCTGGCAAGCGCAGTGTGGGTCGGCCACCTACGAGATGGACCGACGACCTGGTGCGGATCGCTGGATCTCGTTGGATGCAGGTGGCTACGGACCGGTCACGCTGGAGTGCGATTGGAGAGGCCTATGTTCAGCAGTGGACGTTAACAGGCTGAAATGATGAGTTCGCTCCCCCAGATAAGTTGCAAACCATTGTTGAGAAAGACCTCTGATACCAATTAACTCTAATTTCCTAAGTAACAATTTAGTAGATATGGTATCAAAAGCCTTTGCTAAGTCCAGAAATACTCCAATGCAGTGAGATGAATCGTCCAGTAACTTAGAAACATGATCCACAAGTTCATTCACCGCATCTGAGGTAGATTTGCCAGTTCTGAATCCATATTGATTATGGCTCAACAGGATGTTTTTTCAATGTAACTGAATAGTCTGCGTTTCATTAATTTTTCCAAAATTTTTGAAAATGTTGGCAGAAGGGAAACTGGTCTATAGTTAGACGGGGCTTCAGTACTCCCTGTTTTATGAATTGGTACCACTATGGCTTTCTTCATGGCATCAGGGAAAACCCCTGTGCTGAAAGAGAGGTTTAGAACATGTGTCAAAGGTAACACGATAACATCCTTTATTGTTTTAACTATATTGTTGCTTACACCATCAAATCCCAGTGCTCCAAGTTAAGTTCTAATATAGTAGCATTGACTTCGCTTGATGATGTTGGGCTAAGGTAAAAGGAATTTTGCATTGGTAATTTTAAATCTATTTTCTCTGAAAGATGTTTCTCCATTAGTCCTAATTCATTCAGTGTTTTATTCGCTAGCTGTGCACCAATATTAGCGAAAAAGCTATTTACTGTATTTAAAGAGTCCTTTACTGCTTTATTGTTGAGTAGCTGTGATGATGTGTCATTTTTGTTATTGCATGGGACAGAAGCTGCTTGTTTAATCACCGACCATAGCCTACGAGGGTCATTGCGAGTTTTAGCAATCTCTCCATGTGTGAACAAGTACTTTGCCGTTTTGGTTACTCTGGTACAAATGTTTCTATAAGTCTTATAAACAGTATTATAATATTCATTCGTAGGGTGTTTTTTTGATTTAAGGTGCAGCTTGTCACGTCTTCTATAACATTTTAGTAGTCCTTCTGTAATCCATGATTTTTTGTTACGCTGCGTTCTTGTTAGTTTCCTCCTAGTCGTATGTTTTTTTATTACATTTGCCACAATATCCACCAGTATTTTAGTTGCTTCATTTACATCGTTACTTTCGTATAATGGTAGCCAGTCTATAATCCTAAGGTCAGCATTAACAGAGTCATAGTCTATAGTCTCTTTGAAAAGCTTTGGGATTTCAATCGATTTTGTCGTACCTACCGATATTAATATAGGGGCATGATCTGTTATTTGAGATTCGCATACGATATTTGTCATTTTGTACTTACTTTTTACCATTACGTGGTCTAGACATTAGTTTAGTCTAGTATGATCGGTAACATATGGTAATAAATCATACGTGGCCAAGCAACCTAAGTAATCTGTTTTGCGATTATCTTCAGAGCCCTCGAGAATATTTATATTAATATCACCACAGAGTAGGATATTTTCACAAAGTTTAACCAAATTTAGTTGCTGAGTTAGTGATCCCAAAAAGAGATCCACGTCCTTGATTGAGGGTGATCTATATATTGCAAATAACTTTGTTGTATTATCTATAGTCAAAAGTAGTCCACTGGCACCAGTTAATATAACTTCAGAAACCAAGTAGTTTAATTTACTTCTAACATAGACTACGACTCCATCAGCTTTGTTCATATGCTGAGTTGTTTGATGCGACTTATAGCTAGGGATATGAGGAACGACATCATTATTACCCAACCAACATTCTGAAAGAACAATGATATCCCAGTCAATACTCAATCTCTTCAACAGGACCAATAGGTTATTAAAGTTTTTCTTTATGCTTCGGATATTAATTTGTAAAATATTGTACTGCGCACTCGCATGCATCATTTCCCGACATTCCTCTGCTGTTTGAATAACCAGCTTGCATACTGATGACTTGATAATAGTTATGAAGATCTCCACAATAAACAGCATTCTAAACGCAGACAAAATATCGGGAGTTGCATACGAGTACCCGTACTTACCTATATAGTCCTGTATAGTGGTGCGATTAATAAACTGGTTTCGTGAGGCATCATTCGACAGTCTTGCGTAGTAATTAGTATTACTAGAGTCGGTATAGAAGTAGGTCAGCCTGCTCGTCGTGTCTTGCTCGTTCATCATCAAAAATCCTATTCCCTTGTATTTTGTGAAATAATAATAATAATATAATAATAATAATACCTCGGACACTATTTGATCTAGCCCCAAACTAGGATTCCCTGTATCTTGGGTACTAGACAACGATACATATACTTAAATAGATAAATATTATACTTAGATAGATAAACAACCATGACTAGGGTACAAACATCCGTTCTCATCAAACAAATATTTGCCCCCACCGGGACTCGAACCTGGGACCCTTGGTTTCGTAGGCAGCGTCACTGCCGACTCGGCCATTCGGGTCGTCGTGGTGGTAACTGGTGGTACAGCCATAATCACCAATATGTGCATAGATCAAGGTGTGACGACAATATTGATCCGTACACACTTCAACGCTCCCGGCCATACTTTGAGTCAGATCGCAATACCTAAACTTTCTCGGTTTGAAACATAGTAAACAAAGATCTTTCCTAATTATAATCCGATAGTTTAAGATAGTGCAATAGTAATCAAGTAGTGAAGTTGAGCATGATATTGTAATAGACGTGATTTTGTGATGAAGTGTGATTTGGTTATTGTTATAGTGTTTTAAGTGAAGGTGTGTGGTGGTGTGTTTGTTATTGTTTTTATGTGGGTGAGTAATTTGATGATAAGCGGATAATTTAACGTGTACAAAAGTAGAAAATAAATCATTATTAAATTCATTCAACTTTAGGAAACAACTTTTGCCAGTCCGAGTCAGTTTTTAATATTACATATGGGTCGCCCGTTTGTTTTCGCATCAGAATCTGACCATGTTTGGTCCACAAATAGGTAATATCATTATCCTTGGCAAATTTCTTCGACTTTGAAAACATTATTTTCTTTCTTATTGTTAACAATTCGTTGAAGTGGATCTTATCATCAGCCTTTTCTCGCGACATGGAGGGACATATGTCTTTTATTAGACAATTTTTCCTATTTTTAAACGATTCTAGGGCTTTGTCTCTTATGTCACAGGAGCTAAACTTGAGGATAACTTGCCCTGCATGCTTGCCCTTCTGTACTTGTATGGTACGTTCAATATCTTTTGGATTTAGGACGGCATGGGTGATTTTTATGAGCTGTTCTATGGTACTTTGTAGTGCGTTTTTGTCCAAAACTGGCAGCCCTTTCTTTAATCTCTATGGAGTCTAGCAATTTGTTCTGCTCCCAGTCATCTTGCTACACCTGAGTTCTAGTAAGGTCAGTTTTTAAACTGTGAACCTCAGTCTTCATATCTTCGTACTCCGTCAACTTGACCTCCAGGCAGTCTATTCTGTACTCTAACTTGGTAATGTAGTCTTCATGTTTGTTAAGTGTTTCCTGAGTCTCCTTTTGTTTTTCTAGTATTTGTTGCTGCGTGTTGAGCATCTCTGTTTGCTGTGCTTGGACTGCAGCTACTGTAACCAGAATAGTAGCGACGTCTTGTTGCAGTTTGCTCAGTGTATTCCCGATGTCTATGGGAGTACTGAAAGGCCCTTTATATAATATAGGGCCTTTCAGTGCTATATATATATAAGATATCATTTTTTGAAGGATGCTGTAAATAATAAAGTTATTAATTTAAGGTACTTGCCAACAAGCGCTATGCCAGCTGATGTTTTGACTAAATCTCTTTGTGTTAATAAACATTATAAGTGTTTAGATGGTCTGGGAATTAGTCAGATAGATAGTAAGAAATTATTCACAATGTAATTTCAGAATTTTAGTTTATTAGCTGTAGGGTGTTAAAATAGCATTTTTTGTACACTGGTAACACCTAATAAACAGTCTCTTGTCTTTGGATCTCATACCGTGTTTCACTATCTAAAAGGTTGTTTTGTAAATTTCTAACAAAACCTTTATTATTTGTAATTTTCTGCTTTCAGATAGTGTGACAGTGGTTTTATATAGCTAGAACTTACATTGACTGCACTTTTATTTTTTATCATTTATTTAGTACCTAACCAATTGTATTTATGTTTGGCTTGTGGTTATTTATAGCATGAAAATTTATATAACGGTATTCTGTCAATTTCTAACTAACATTTTTAAAACTTACATTTTTTGCTTTGAGTGTGTTTTTTTCTGTGCTTAAGATATTTTATGTAACACTTACTTACGTATACAGCACTTTTCTTCTTTCTCAATATACATACATTAACTGCACTTATATTTTCTGAATAGCGGCATTTGTTGATGAAAGTACCGAAACCTATCTAACAAATTATATTTGGCTTGTGGTATTTTTACTTTTCATATACTGTGAAATAAAAAAAATGGTTTTTTACATATATTTTCTACATTTATTTTTTGAAACCTACCTAACAAATTATATTTGGCTTGTGGTATTATATATATTGTAAAATCAATTTTAAGATTTTTATTTTGTTTCCTATTTTATAATGTGTAAAGCAACTGCTTTCTTACCGATAAACAAGAAAGCATCGATAAAAGGAAAATTGTGTTTGTTGATAATGTTGTTCCCAATGTCGCTTCAAACTCAAAACAATTTTTGGAATTTTTATTTTAGTATTGTATTTTTTTATTGATGCTTTTTTACTATATCTATCAAAATTATAAAATTAACAAATGAAAAAGTATACAGATCTATTACTATATATTGTCTTACGAAGTATTCGTGCTTCACGATTCTATCGACAACAGGTGGGTGTAGGGTACAGCTCTAGTATCTAGAAATTCTCATACAAAAACTTTTCATGAGGTTTTCTTCTGTTTATTGCTTGTATCTACTAATAAACATTCCATAGGGGCAATATAAAGGGTTTACTATGAATTTACGTCTTTTATTTCAATGAAAACCTCAATATACTATAATTTTTGGACACAACCCAGGTAGTAGTATGGTGGTATGTTTGCGTGTTTTTCTTTCAGACTTCCGAGGCGTACGTGAACGCCGTATTTGACGATGCCAGTGCCTCAGTTGTGAACACGCTGGATCTCACAGCGGATGAAGCCGTGATGCTGGGTGCGGAATACGCACCTCATGATATCTCTGAAGACAACTTCGAATCCACGATAAGCTCATTCGACATAATAAGACAAGGGGCGTCCATAAATTACGCGAGGTGTTTAGGTGTTTAGATTAGGGGCGAACCGAATCTCACCAAATTTAACTAGGGTAGACGGGGAGTCTCGGCAAATACCACGTATTTCCCCCTCTAATACAGAGGGCGCTGCGATGTAAACATTCCCTAAAATGTGTCTCCGTGATCAAAATTAAATAAAAATAGTATTAAGACGAATAAATAGAAATTTTTGTATAAATCGTGTAAATCAAGTGATAAACTTTACATGTATTAGAAAACATATTATAATAAAAGTGATACATATGTGAAAAATGACACTATAAACCAACGGAATAGACAGTGTATCAGCAAACAAAAACAAAAGTGCTTCAAGATAAAAACAATAATAATATACCAGTACCAATATATAAATAATACTCAAACAATCGTAAATCTCAGTGAATAAATCAGAATATTAGTAATTGCATTTGCAATTATTAACCGCGTCAGTGCAAAGTCCACTAACGACAAAGCACACCCACCTATGCTTTAACATTCATCTACGCTGCAATACAATAAAGTTTTTCATCGAGTATTATCGAAGACTCGATAGCCGAAACGGTTAAGGAGGCCGTCTTCGATTCGCTACGGAGAAGGACCTGTGGTTCGAATCCCAGGTTCAGATTTTTTTCTATTTTTTTTATTTTGTAAACGTGCACAGTACTCTCATAGCCGAACAGTAGTGCCATCGTAACGTACAATAAAAGTCCACAATACCACAGATACTATAATACAATACCCATTAGAACAAAGAAACGTGAAACGACGCCATCTATGACATAATTTGTGTACTTCAAAGAGCGCCATCGTGTGAGGAGTAGCCAAACTTATAGACGAAAATATATTGATGATAAACTGACAACATAGTGGTTCTAAGAACTTCCGCAAGATGCCACTTACCTTAAAAACTTGTTCCAAGTGCCGTTCAACATGCAAGAGAAACGAATATATCCAGTGTTCTACGTGCAAACAGATATTATGTTTAGATCAGATATGCTCAAACGTCAGCTACAAACGCTATATACTTATGGAAATTACACGGCGGACTACATGGAAATGCGAGAAATGTTTAAAAAAATCGAGTACCCCAGTAAATACAAAAAAGAGCCGCACTGTTCCAGTACTGCAAACAAAAAAACAGAATATGACAAATACAACAAGTAAATTCAACGTCGAGAATATAGAACCGACAACATCATGCAATGACACACTCAACTCCCTTGAGCTCTCAATGATCAATCCTATTGACAACATTACACATAGAAAACGAGAAGTCCAAATCATAAGGGTCGAAACTAGAAATTCTTTTGAATCCCTGGCCGATTCATTGCAGTCTGATACCGAGCAAGAAAATTCAATCACGGGAATGGTAGAGCCATCTTACATGAATAGAAGTTGCCCAGAGTTAAACAACATGATTGTGGGTAGAGAACTGGATATAATGAAAGACAAAATTACAAAATTGGAATCGCAGCTAAACTCAGCAGAACATGAAATCGAAATTATGCTATCTGAAAACTGTAAACTAAAGAAAGAGCTAGCAGAATACAAGAAAAAATTCGACCACCTAAAAAAAATATGCATTGCCCCAAATGTTTCAAAGAACAAGGTAAAGCTAAATAAAATAAATAAAACGTTACCCGCAACTTTAGAGGAAGAAATAGTAGAAGAACAGATCAACACAGAAAATTATAGTCATATCAATATTGAATATAGACTACCACAATCTAAAAGAGCACAGGCACATAAAAAAACCACAGATATGCATGGTCAGTAACAATAAAAATACTAAAATAGCGCAATTGGGGTTTGAAATGTTTAACGATGAGTTTGAATACAATCATTTTCGCTACCCTAATGCTGGAACTGAAAATCTACTAGAATGTTTTGAAAAATTGACAAAAAAATTGAACAAATACGACTACGGCGTACTATTTCTAGGAGAAACCGATTTTCAAAAGACTGAAAATTTTGAAGATCTTGTTGTGAAAATTAATGAAAATATAAGGAAGATTGTGAATACAAACGTGATAATTTGCGTACCAACATACAAATATGGTCACTTTACTACATTATATAACAGTAGAGTCGAAAAGTTCAACTCAATGTTACACAGAAACAATAAAGACAACGAATATGCTTACTTATTAGACTCTAATCTACACTTAAGATGCGACTTTGAAATGTTCAATCGACGTGATGGTAGAATAAACACTCAAGGCTTTCGAATTATTTTCCACGATTTAAAAGAATTTGTATTAAACTTAGGTAACTATAACTTGTCAAGCATAATCAGAGAAGAAGTTCGTCCTGAAACCAACAGGTTTTTTCGTGAATAATAGTAGAAATGATTGCAATAATACTGTATCAAGTTTTTTAGTAATGCATCAAAATATTCAGGGACTACTGTCTAAATTGGATATACTTACAATTACCATTAATGATATGAAAGAATGTTCTAACCCTGAAGTAATATGTTTGACTGAAACGTTCCTAAAAAAAAGTATTACATTAAACGTTAAGATGCCAAATTACGAACTAGCGGCTTTTTACTCCAGAAAAACCAGAAGAGGTGGTTTTTGCATTTTCTTAAAAAGAGGTATTCAATATGAGCAACTAGAATCTCTTGGGAACGTTTCAGTCTCTAACTATTTTGAATGTTGTGCAATTAAGATTCCCTGCAAAAACACTGTAATTATTTGTATATATAGACCTTCAAATGATACGAAACATAATTTGGACATGTTCTTTGAAAAACTAGAGTTATTACTTTATAAATTTCATTGTAAATTCAAAAACCAGAAATTAATATTAGCAAGAGACTTAAATATAAATATGTTACAACAAAAATATGAATCATCTAGACTAAGTGACATTTTAAAAAATTATAACCTTAATTTACATATTTTAGAACCTACAAGAAAAAAATCGTGCATTGATCTTATAATTAGTAACATGAGAAATGTGAATGGTTTTGTGCTTCCTCTTTGCTTATCGGATCATAATACTTAAACATTCACTGAATATACCGGAAACCTTTTATATGTTCAAGAGTATGTATACAGAAGAGAACATTGCAACATTTCAGAGTTATTTGAAAAGCTTATCTTTCCATACAGTATACAATCAAAATGATCTAAATCAAGCTTTCAACGAGTTTCATGATATTTTTTGTTTACTTTATAAGTTATGTTTCCCAAATATAAGGATTAAAATTAACACCAAATGTAAAATAAATTGGATTTCTAAAGGGATAAGAAAGTGTTGTATTGCCAAGCGGAAGTTACGTTATTTATATTATACTCATAATACTACATATAATAAGGAGCAATACCAAAACTACAACAAACTTTTAAAGAAATGTGTTAATACAGCTAAACGAAATATAAATAGAAAATACATATTGAATCACAAACATAAAAGTAGCGCTACTTGGAAAATAATCAATCAGGAAATAAACAATTCTTACACTTCTAGAAATATAGATCAATTAATTTATGTTTATGGCAACATAAAATATAATCTACATTTGAATATTCGCCACTGGCAACGTTGATTGTACTGTCACTGTCCAATATAGGCTCTTGATGTTAACATGTGCTTGGTGCTTCTTTATACGAATAAAAGTGAAATTAGAAAGTTAATAGTTTGATTCCAGTCCAAATACAGTCCACAAGAAGAAGGCTAAGGGATCACGCTTTCATTTGGTCCTTCGAGCCGGATTCGAGCCAACGAAACGAGCGACAAGCGCAAGCACACCGGCGGCATATGTTCTGCAATAGTCTGCTACATTCTCAGACACCAGGCATCGACTGCTGCTGAATACATCAAGCTGCTGACAGAAACAAGTAGTAGTGAACTGTGTTGTCACTTATTATTAAAAAACATTTTTAAAAAGTCTTAAAATAGCTCTCAGACGGTCTCAGCGCATCGCCAAAAAGCTCGGACTAACCAATCCTACAACAAGTAGTGAGGAGCAAACCGAGGCATTGCAGCGAACACCACCCAGAAAAGCGAATAAAGACGGAAAAATGGCTCAATATAATTTTGACAACAACGTGCTGGTGTCTACTTTTAAGGGGAGTGAGGTTTACGATATGCACCAAAACGACATCTTCTTGGCTGAACATGACGTAGTTGAAGGTATACTCTGCCAAGGTAAAAAAATTCGGCAGCAGTTAAAGACTATCCAACCTGGGCAGACATTGAGAATTGGAACAGCATTAGTTACAGCAGGTGTCTTCTTAACTGTTAAGCGTGGTGGGCCTAATGTAGAGGTGAGAGACGATGAGTATACGCTGAATCGACTAACAGGAATGTGTGCAGCCTTCTGTGCACAGCAAGGAGGCGCATATTCACCTAGATGCGCCATGGCAATAACATTAGGTCTAGAAGTTACACGAGACCGTATTCTATACTACAGTGCTGCACCAGGGTCAGAACATTTTCCAGAGGTGTTCAGTTACCAACCATTATTATGTGCAATCAAACAACTGGATAATGGTAAGGTCACGAAGGACAACATTTCTAGGATTGCGGCGGTCAAGGGTGACAATGGAAAAACCTTGGCTACAATGCTTGCGGAAGCAAAGACAACTTTAAATAGCAAATTGGTCAAGTTTGGAACTGGCGGGTCTAGGGGAGTTGCAGAGTTAGAGAAGGCTCTAACGGTCGTCAGGAGCCTGTCTGGAGGGGCTGCACCATCATCTTCACGCTGAAGTAAGACTAGCTGAAGATAAACCCACCCAGTTCCATCATAAATAGGACTTAGGGATAAGCAGGCATAAGTAGCATAAATTTGTTGATATATAAAAGTGTACGTTAGTTAGTTATGTTCAATTCATGATCCCAAAAGGCGGATTCTGCATGTGCATGTTTGGTTTAAATTCTAAAAGATATAAAAATAAAAAGTAAAAAACATATAAAAAGCATAAAATACAAAAAAATAAATTCAGGAACTTCCAAAATGCTCCCTCTGGTGGGAGGGGCCAAAATTCCTGCAATGTGAGTACACATTTGATAATAAAAATCAGAACTTACCTGAAGACTTACCTGAGATGAAACCGGAGAGCCCCAGGCCTGATATGATAGTACTTGCTACAGCGGTACAGTATGATATTCTTCAAATAATAGAGAAGTATTCAGACATTGATAAAATGACCAGGGTAATAGGATACATTTATAGATTCTGTCATAATATAAAAGGCGATGGTAGGGTTAGTGCGAGAGTGCTGAATCCTGACGAATTGCAACGCGCGTTGCATATTATAATAAAGCACGAACAGTCGGTTTATTTCAATGATGAAATAGCTTCATTGCGAAAAGGCAACAATGTGCAAGGCTCCCTTAAGCCAATACATCCATTTTTAGATGAAAATGGTAGAGTAGGTGGGAGATTAGATAATTCAGATATACCACTCGCACAGAAACATCCTATAATTCTGCCAAACGAATCTCGAATAACAGAATTGATCATACAAAGAGAGCATGTTAGGTTGTTACATGCTGGCCCTAAGTCGCTCTTAGCGAGTTTAAACCAACAATATTGGCTGGTAGCTGGTATGCGAAAAGATAAAAAAGTGACTCATGGATGCATGGTATGTTTCAGATTTAAAGCTAGTGCAGCAAAGCAACTCATGGGATCCTTGCCTCAGCATCGCGTCACTGCATGCAGACCATTTCAAAAGATAGGCATCGACTTCGCTGGGCCAGTTAAGATAAAAAATTCGAGGTTGCGAAGCACGGTAATCACTAAAGGATACGTTTGTATTTATGTTTGCTTTGTAACAAAAGCAGTACATTTAGAATTGACTTCTGATATATCGACAGATGCCTTCTTGGCATCCTTCAAACGCTTTTTGAGCAGACGTGCCTTGCCCAGCGATGTCTTTTGTGATAATGGGGGATGTTTTCGTGGGGCAAGGAACCAGCTAGCTGAGTTGTACGAGCTTAATAGTTCTGCTGATCATCAGACGCTTGTGCAAGCCTATGCAGCAAAAGAAGGCATAAAGTTTCATTTTACGCCTAGTTACGCCCCTGTTTTCGCAGGGCTTGCAGAGGCGGCTGTGAAAAGCATGAAATATCATTTAAAGAGAATAGTTTTAAGTGCTGAACTGACTTATGAACAGTTAAATACGGTCTTGTGTCACATAGAAGCCGTGTTGAACTCACGTCCTATCTTACCTCTATCAGAGGACGTCAATGATTACTGCTACTTGACTCCTGGACATTTCTTGGTAGGAACAGCTTTGTCAATGTATCCCGAACGAGATATTTCTGATCGTGTGAGTAACAGGCTTGATTTCTGGCAAAAATGTACCCAACTACAGCAAAGGTTTTGGAAGGCGTGGCATAAGTATTATTTAAACACATTGCAAAATAGAAACAAGTGGAGTAAGTCTATGCCTAACCTTATTGAAGGCCAGCTTGTACTTATGAAGGAACCTAACTCTCCACCTTTAGTTTGGCCAATGGCAAGAGTTGTAAAAGTCTGTCCGGGGAAAGACGGCAAAGTAAGAGCCGTTACGTTAAAAACAGCAGATCATAAAATGTATAATAGATCATTACAGACTATTTGTGTCCTGCCTATTGAACAATAGTAGGAGGTATATTTAGAATTAAGGTATTATGTTACAAGTCACTATTGATTGGCTATGTGTGTACTATCCGTTAAGAAATAAAAAGTCTAGGTTATGCTTTGCTATATTAAATAGATTTGTTTGTATAACTTCCTGCAAATAAATCTGTCTAGATATCTGTAATAGTTGTAGAGAATTAGATACATGTTAGTGGGTTATCAAGTTCAATGTTTAAATGATCGTGTGATTGATCATTGCTCTAATTATTTATCTGTATGTATTTGCGCCAAAGGCGAACATAAGTTTAACCTTTAGCTTAACTAGCTATAATTGTTATTTTTGCCGGTGGCAGCCTGTTTATGGCAACATAAAATATAATCTACATTTGAATATTCGCCACTGGCAACGTTGATTGTACTGTCACTGTCCAATATAGGCTCTTGATGTTAACATGTGCTTGGTGCTTCTTTATACGAATAAAAGTGAAATTAGAAAGTTAATAGTTTGATTCCAGTCCAAATACAGTCCACAAGAAGAAGGCTAAGGGATCACGCTTTCAATTTATAATAATGAAACAATAAAAGATCCTAAATTAATATCAAATATATTTAATAATTACTTTATTGATCTGACAAATGTGGAAAACAATAATTGTAAAAATACCAACCAAACTTTAATAAATAATTCGATTTACTTAACGCCAATAGACAAAATAGAGATTGAAAAACATATAATGACCCTCAACAATACAAACGCAGAAGGGTATGATAAAATATGTACAAAAATAATTAAAGCCTGCAAGAAAGAGATTAGTGAAGTATTAGCTTACTTGATTAATTTGTCCATACAAAGTGGTATTTTTCCAGACAGATTAAAGATAAGCATTGTAAAACCTTTATTCAAAAAAGGTGATAAGAATCTTATAGAAAATTATAGACCTGTTACCCTAATACCTAATACGACTTCAAAATCTCGGGATTCGGTTCATCTTCGGACTGCGCAAGTATGACCACGTATCTCAGCATCGCAGGGAGCTGAAGTGGCTACCGATTCGGCTTCGACGGGACTCTCATATCCTGTGTTTCCTTTATAATATTTTGTGGAACCCTCGTTACCCTAACTTCCTACGTGATCGCTTCGAATTTCTTTCTTCAAGCAGGCCTCGGAGAACTCATATGGCGTCTACGCTCAAAGCTCCAGATCGCTCCACTGCAGCCTACGAGCACGGGTTCAGAATCCGAGCCGTACGACTGTGGAATGAGCTTCCTTGCACTATCAGGGACAGTCGATCTCTAAATATATTCAAAAACCGGCTAAAGAAGCACTATCTCTCCCTTTCCAGTTAGATAATATATATATATTTGTATGTATTAGTTTATTATACGGTTTATTCATATTTTTACGTTGTATTTAAGTAATTGTGTATGCAGTCTATTTTTAGCAATTAGGGTTATCAGTATAATACATACTGTTTGTAGTATATATTAGTCGTAGTATTTATAGAGTTTTATTGTACGCGCAGGTCTTCCCCCGCTCAACCATCACCTCTCCTACCATCTTGGTTTGCTGGAAGAAATCTCTTTTGAGAGATAAGCTCACCTTTGTACATGTTTTTTTCTATTATAAGTTATCTGTATGACTGTTTTGTGTAGTACAATAAAGAAATTACAAATTACAAAATTAATACCAATATTTTCGAAACTCTTTGAAAAAGTAATGCATAATAAACTTTCATCTTTTTTGTCAAAGTATAATATTATAACCGAAAATCAATACGGGTTTCAAAGAGAAAAATCTACAACTCTAGCAACATTTAATTTGGTAAACGACATACTTCACAGACTAAACGATGATAACTATGTGACAATTCTATTCTTTGACATGTCAAAGGCATTCGATTTCGTGTCCCACAAGCTGCTTATGACAAAACTTTATACATACGGAGTAAGAGGACCGGCATATAACTGGGTTCAAACCTACCTAAAAATAGGTCTCAAACTGTAGAGATTACCGGATTTGATGCCGCCAGGAATTTAAAAACTTACAAATCCGATCCTAAATTTAATAAATTCGGCGTGCCTCAAGGTAGTGTACTCGGACCGCTCCTATTTCTGCTCTACATTAACGATATTTCTGAAATTACTAAGTATAGAAATAAATTATTCGCTGATGATATAACAGTAATTATAACAACACCAAAACTACATTCATTATCAATACATGAAAAGGAAATAAATGACGTAATATTAAATACTATTAATTGGCTAAATAAAAATAATTTAAATATAAATATTAATAAAACCTGTTATATCAATTTCAATAATATAAATAATCTTAATGTATCACATAATAATATAATTGTTAAAAATGCTGAATGTGTTAGATTTTTGGGTATTGATAATAAATTACATTGGAAATTTCAAATAGATCGCGTTTGCAATAAATTAAATAGGTTTTCGTATGCTCTTGGTAAGCTGACTAGAGTGGCTAGCAGAGACACAGCATTAACAGCATACTTTGCATACGTAGAGTCAGTACTGAGATACGGGTTGCTTGTTTGGGGAAACAGCACAGACGTAAACAAGGCATTTGTGGCTCAAAAGAAATGTATTAGATCAATCGTAGGAGTTGCCCCAGACGTATCATGTAAACAATTATTTAAAGCTCTATATATATTGCCTCTACCCTGCCTTTATATTCTAGAAGTAGCTACATTTGTGATGCAAAATAAAAAAATGTTTACAGAAGCGAAAAACCTAACATCTAGGAGTCTAAGGAAACCTAACAAACTTACCCTTGATGTGATCCCAAAAAGTGCAAGATTTACAAAAAACTGCTACGCTATGTGCACAACAATTTGGAACAAATTACCAAGTCACCACCAAATTATAAGTAACAAACAGAAATTAAAAAAAGTTATAAGATTTTGGTTAATGCAACATGTTTTCTACTCGATTAAGGAATTCCTAGCACATAATGTTAAAATTTGTGTCAATTGTAAACTTTGACTAATTTGTTACCTACTATTTAAAATTATGTGGCTCTATGTCATAATTGTTTTTCATGCTATAATTTAATTAGCTGGATGTGTGTATCTGACTGAAACTATATAGTACCACCTTTGTATAACCATATCTATCGCAAATAAAAGTCTTTATCTTTATCTTTTATCGAAGTAGGGGCGCCAGCCCCCAGTCTCGCCGGTTCTACCATCCCTCCGCTCTCCTCATCCGCGAGTAGCGTTGGGAATTATAAACGAACCGACGAGCCCATTGAGTTTTAGTCCAACTTACGCCTTCTACTCTGTCCACTCCACTTCACTCGTTTCACCAACTTTAATTTGTACGACTTGTTATGTTCCTTCAATGCCCGTCTCTGCTGCAAAAAGAACTTAGAGTAAAACAAGTACTAAAGAAGTAAACAAACAAATTAGACACACTCTAAAACTGGACTAATATCATCAAAAATTTAAGGATCCAGTGCTAAAATCTAGTAAAACTTGCAAAATATAAAACAATACAGTGAAAAATCATAATAAAAGCTTAAAAAGTGATCTAAATCATAGAAATAGTCGAAGACCTGCCAAAATACACCGTTATCATACACACAATTTCAAACAGAAGCGTCCCACGCATCTCTCTATTACCCTACAGAGGGCGCTACCACAAGTATCCAAAAAGAAACCGAAGTACCACCGATCACTAATAGATGGTGCTCATTAAAATCAGACATCCCACAACTACTCACTAACAGAGGGCGCTACTAACATAAAAGAAGAAGTTCGTGCTACTCATTAAAATAGAGGGCGCCACCATACAACCAAAATATAACCTCTTCGACTCACGATTGGTCATAAGTAGCGGTAGAGATGAACTTCCTGGAGAACATCACGTTTAGGAGAAAGAAGGCATCGCCGATGCGCTAGCGCTCAGTATCGGACGCTTCCAGTAGCGAAGAACAAGATGTCACATGTAACACTCTAGATGGCACGACATTCTGTTTACCGAACGTGTCTATTGAGAGCAAAGATAAATACTAATAATAAACTGGATAGTGCACACGAAGAAGTAAATAGATTGAGCTTGGAAAACTCGAACCTTAGACAAAAAATTGAGGATTTATTGAAGACACAGCAATTATATAAAAAGGTTTGTTTGAGCCCAAGAAACAGCACTAGAGTTTCTACTCCACAAAATATTTCCCTTGATAGTCAGAAAAAAGCTAATATTACATTAGAGAAAAATAGCTCCAAAAATATCACCCATTTTAGCTCAAAAAAGCTAGTTAACACATCAAATGTGTCACACACACCACAACTAACAACACCTTGCGTACACCAATCACCTCCAAGGTCAAAGCCCAGAATGGCCATAATTAGTAACAACAACAGAAATAGTGTGCCGAGCGGTAGCCGAGAATACATTTGAGCAATTTACGTGTGTCACTACCTCACACCAAATGGAAATTTGACAATATTACTGAAAAATATAGAAGAAAAATTAAAGTCTTTTACCTTTAATGACTACTGTTTGATACTTGTGGGAGAGGCAGACTTCAAGCAAATTGAAAACTACGTTGACCTGGTCCATCAACTAAAAATGACGTTGGAAACTATACAACACACCAATATAATAATCTGTGCACCAACATATAGATGCAATAACTCTCCACTATACAATTGGAGAGTCAAAGTCTTCAACAATCTGCTCTATAAAGATGCGCTAACCCACAAATACGCCTACGTCTTCGACCCCAACTACACACTATCCACTGCATATAACGACCACATGTTTACACACCATCGAGGACACCTAAGCAAGCGGGGACTAACTTCCATCTTCAGGAACCTACAAGCGGTGATCAATGCTAGTATATAATAACAGCGCAACGAGATGCCTGCATACCCCATTACTAGATGCTCAATTGAAAATAGATCGCCCAAACAAGCTACCAGGAACAAGGAAGCAACAAACGATTTTTTTCGTGTATAAGGATATCAAAATACCGCAACAAAATATAGCTGGACTTTTGAACAAATCTTCAAACTTGATAGTCTGCCTAGAGGTACTTGCGTCTGAGAATTCCATGATCGATGTAATTTGCATCACTGAACACTTCATGCCGTCTGGCTATGAGGACCTACTAAATATTCCTAACTTTAGACTGGCTGCCCATTTTTCTCGAGAACGTAAAAAACGAGGAGGAGCATGTATCCTCACTAGGACTAGACTTGACTTTAAGGAATTGCCTAACGTTGCAAAACTATCAGTCAGTGGTATTTTAGAATGTTGTGCTATAGAAATACTAAATTTAGATGTATTAATTGTTTGTATTTACAGAGTACCGCGGAAAAAGGAAGCTAGAAAATACTTAGATATATTTTATGCCAAATTAGACATTATTCTGAATAAACTGCAATAAACCCCACAAAAAAAATGTCATTTGCGGGGACTTTAACGTCGACTTATTAAAGAATAACAACTGGGCAAAAGAATTACACTCATTTTTCCAGGGCTTCAACATGAAACTGGAAATAAATGTTCATGTACTGAAGGGATGCAAGGGTAGAGTGATAGAGTTCGGTCTATCTGATCATACATCTCAATTGCTACACGTACCCGTCAAAAAAACTTGCAAAATGAAATAATGGAAAATTAAGAAAAGAAAACTCAATACTGAAAATCTCGAAAGGTTCTTTACTCACTTGCAGTCCCTAAAGTTTTCAAAAATCTACACCACTGATGACTGCAATCTAGCTTATGAAAGTTTCCTTGACGATTTCCTCACGATCTACAACCTTTGTTTTTCACTTGTAAATGTTACAATTAAGTCGTCAAAGTCGCCAAAATGGATATCCAAAGGGATAAAAAAATGTAGCAAAAATCAAAGAGAACTTCTATGCCACTATAGGAAAAACCCTACAGACGAAAATAAAACTAAACTTAAAATATATACAAGTAAATTCAGAAAGATTATTAAATTAACACAAAAAGCACAGAATAACCACTTTTTATACAACTCTGATTGTAAGTCTAAGGCATGCTGAAAAATCATTAACGACGCGAAAAGTAATTTTCCAAAAGAATCAATTTACACAATAAAAACAGATTCCACAACATAAACAGATCCCCAAGAAATCGCAAATGCATTTAATAACTTTTTCATACAGCAAACAAATAACTGCGACAGCAACCTCAACCAAGGATCTCCATCAGATATAAACAGTCCTCTCAATTCGATGTTTATGCCGCCAACTCTACCTGCTGATATAATTAAAATTATACGGAACTTAAAAAACAAAAACAGTGTGGGATATGACGGAGTACACACGAAAGCTATCAAGAAAACCGCAGAAATCATAGCACCACATTTAAGCTATCTTATAAACATGTATATATAGCGGCCGGTATCCGGACAAATTAAAACCGGTTGTAGTAAAGCCACTGTTCAAAAAAGGTTCTATGAAATCCTTTAGAGCCATAGCATTGGTACCTGTATTTTCGAAAATCTTTGAAAAGGTCATTTATAATGGACTAGAGTCGCATTTAAACAAAAATAACATATTGATTGACGAACAAAAGGGATTCAGAAAAAATAAATCTATTGACATGGCTATATATAATTTTCTCAATACAATTCTACCAAACATCGACATTAGAACACAAATCTGAGCCATATATATGGACTTGACTAGCCTTTGACTACGTTAACCATAAACTATTACTAAGTAAAATAAAAACATACGGTGTAAGAGGCATCATTTTAAAACTTTTAGAGTCATACTTAAGCAATAGACCACAACGGAAATAAGCAGAATCAGTCCTAAAAAAAACCGAAATAAAATATTTATCGCCCTACTGGGAAATATCATGCGGGGTACCTCAAGGCAGCGTACTAGGACCACTATTATTCATCATTTATATAAATGACTAGCCTAAAAAAAATCCAAACCCTATCTATGATTCTCTTTGCAGATGACAGTACAGTAACTATTAAATGCAATAACGCCAAATATTCAAATGACACTTTAATAGAAATAATGACTTGGCTTAATAACAATAAATTATTGGCAAACCTCGACAAAACCAAGATTATGCATTTTTTCCAGCGCGTCAACCGAGTGCCTAATTTTAGTGTCCAATATGAGGGCAAAATCCTTGAAGTAGTCTCAGAAACAAAATTCCTCGGTGTGCGAATTGACTACCAGCTAAACTGGAAGGCTCAGACCGCCGAGGTTTGTCAAAAAATGCATAAGGCCGCGTATCTCTTATTCAGACTGTCAAAAATTGTGAACAGAGAAACCGTACTTACTGCGTATCATGGTCTTGTAGCATCTGTATTACGATACGCTGTTATTTTTTGGGGCAACTCTACCGGTAAAGATTCTGTCTTTAAGGCTCAGAAACGCTGCGTTAGGGCTATATGTGGGCTTAAATGCTATGAAAGTTGTGAACCAGCTTTTAAAACCCTTAAATCCCTTCCATCTCTCTACATTTATGAAGTAGCAATATTTGTAAAAAATAATCCTGATCTCTTCGTTTAAGTCTCAACCGACAAACAAAAATCAGTGCGTGTACAAAATGAACACAAGCTACGCCTAAGACAAACAAAAACCGCCCTCATGCAAAAAAATATATTATGTATGGCGCCAAAGATATTTCATGAATTTGGCACAATTTAAACATAAGTTATTTAAGCTATTAGTTACAAAATGTTATTACACTATTGAGGCCTTTAAAAACGATAAAAGTATATAATAATAATATTTTGAGACATTAATACTACTATACTAAGATAACGTATAATTGATAAAATTTAACAATACTTATAATTGTGTAATATTACTGATATATTTTTTAATTAATTTCTTTTTTATGCTCATTAATTAATGTTATGACTCTGTGCAAATATTTGTATGCCTCTAGGCCATCAGTCGGCAACTGGCGGACCGCGGTCCGGATCCGGACCGCGAATGGTCAAAAGCTGGCCCGCCAAATTATCCTATTCAATTTATATAATCTAGCCTTTTTCAGGCACCGAGCGAAAAGTATATACTAAAGTAAAAGACTTAGGTACTTGCTTATCTGCGCAGTCAAGGTCAGTGGCATGTGCTATGTAGCGCGAGACGGAGTGCGTTGGAGTGTGAGGGGGTGCAGGCGGACGGTGCGGCGGCGGTAGTGATTTTTGGGTGCGTGCGTACAGGCAGGCGGGAGTAGTGTGCATGTTTTGACATGTTTATATTCTGTCACAACAAACAGTCAGCAGTCGCAGTTACTGCGTTGATGTTGTATTGTACGGAGCTTTCTTATCTACTGTGATACCTACTTGCTCGTGTAATAAAACGTTTTTTACCTACCTGTTACCTACATCCAAAAATGGAACCAAAAAAGCGAAAAGTTGACAGGAAGTTTTTGGTTGAGTGGACTGAACAATATTGTTTTACGCTGCCTGATAGACCTAATGCGGTTCCAGTTTGCCTCATTTGTAACAAAACTGTCGCTATTGTTAAAAGTGCTAATTTAAAGCGACACTACGAAACAACTCATCAGCAGTTTCACAAAAAATTTCCTCTTGGCAGTGAAGCTCGTAAAGAAAAACATCAGACATCTCTATCTTCTTATAAAAAAGCACGGCCTTACTAGTTCGCAGCATGAGCGAACAAGAAAAATCCGCAGAAGCAGCATTGCGCTTGTGCTGGACTCTTAATAAACATCAGAAGCCATTTTCAGACTCTGAGATTGTAAAAGAAGGCATGGAAGTGGCCACGGCACTTTTCGAAGAAAAAAAGGATGTTATCGCTGCAATTAAAGGCCTTTCATTGTCGGCAAGGAGTAATACAAGAAGGACCGAAATTTTAGCTGCAGATAACAAAACCAGTTTGCTCGAACTTCTACAAAAGGCACCTTGCTACGCGATAGCACTGGATGAATCATGTGATATTTTTGATGATGAACAATTGTCTGTTTTCGTGAGATTTTTTGACGTTGAAAGTAAAGCGTTCAGGGAAGAATTGCTAAAAATATTGCCATTCAAAGGCAATACTCGCGGAGAAGATTTATTCAAGAAGTTTGATGAATTCATAACCAGCACAAATATTGGTTATGATAAAATGGTATCTCTTTCAACGGACGGGGCCCCAGCGATGATTGGCAAAGAAAAGGGATTGGTAAGCAGAGTCAAGGATAAGAATGCAGACCTAATATCTTATCAGTGCATTATCCATCAGACAGCCCTTTGCGGCAAACTCAGTACGACTCTGAAAGAAGTAATGGATAGCTTGGTCAAGATGATCAACTTTATGAGGTCTCGCTCTGCTCTTCAGCACCGACAGTTCAAGGAGTTCCTGTCTGAATGTGATTCAGCGTATTCTGATTTACTGCAACACAATAATGTTCGCTGGCTAAGTAAAGGTCAGGTTATTGAGCGTTTCTGGCTAATAAAAGAACAAGTCACATCTTTTCTGCAAAACTTGGATACGCAGGAAGCAAGAAAGCACTTGGAGTTCATAACAAACGAGCGCAATATGCTATCTGTGGCTTTCCTTAAAGACATTCTCAAATATTTGAATGCGCTCAACACTGAGCTACAAGGTAATGGAAACTAATATGTGATCTGATACAAAGTGTATCTGCTTTCCGTCGTAAGCTGGATATTTTTGAAAAAGATATTGTAAACCAAGAATTTATTCATTTTCCAACAATTCTTCAATTTAAAAAGAAGAACTCTGAAGAAGACTTTGCAGTATTTTCAAAGTTTATATCAGATCTTGGGAAGGAATTTGCTGCAAGATTCCAAGACTTTGCAGAGATAGGGAAGCTATCTTCATTCCTCAAATCTCCTTATGAAGTTGATGCGGCGGCAGAATGGAGTGACGTGGCTGCGAAAATTTTCCATGTTCCAAAGGCACTACTTCAAATGGAGATAATAGACTTGCAGGAAGATATTTCTTTGCAAATACATAAAACTACATCATGTGAAGAATTTTGGGGCAAACATGTACCAGAAAAGTATGAGATCTGTAAAAAACTAGCCATCAAAATGGCTACAATGTTTGGCTCCACATATGTGTGTGAGTCGTCATTCTCGAAAATGAATTTTTTCGAGAATGACGACTCACACACGTACACCTCGAAGACACGCTCCGCATTAGCTGTTCGCCTCGCCAACCCAACTTCAAAAAGCTTTCTCAAGAGCGCAAGTGTAATTTCTCGCATTAATTACTGTCATTTATGGTTAATTTAGTCTAAAGTTAATAAAAAAGTCAAATAAAAAATTGAGTTTTTTTTTTCTGGACCTCGGTAAAAAAACTCTACCGGACCTCACGTAGAATTACTTGCCGACCCCTGCTCTAGGCAGAACACTGCGCTCAAAAAACTTACCTGACATCTTTAAATGAGTATAACCTGTGTTCACAAACAAATAAAATATCTTTATCTATATCTTTATCTTTATCTTTAGTTGTTAACTAAATTTTTACTAAATTAATGCATGTTAACAGTCAAGTTAGTAACAAGTTGCAAGTAAAAATTTAGTTGTCTACTAAAGAGTTGATTTAGAAATAATTATATTTTTTTGTTTAGTAGGTGGGCGTGAACTAAATTACTAAACACATTTGGACAGGGAAAATAAACTATTTAGTACTTTTTTAGTTAAGTACTTTAGTGAACCACACCCGTAACCCGTTTGTTTGGAGAAGGCTATCTTCGAAAAAAAATAGACATAAATTACTTTACTCTTTGGTTGAGGTTTTGTGTTTTTTTCTTTGTCAGCAAATGCCTTCTCCAAACAAACGGGTAGTAGAAGTGAAATATCATAATTTCTATGGTAGTTGGTAGAAGTTGAACCATGTCGAAGTGGACGGAAGAAACTACAATTAAATTTGCGGAAGAATATGTTCGGCACGAGTGCTTGTGGAATATTCGAAACCAGAATTATAGAAACAAAAATGCTAAAGAACCAGGACTTTCACAATTAGCGGCTGCAATGGGAATTGAGAACTTTCGCGCCAAGGACGCCGAAAAAAAGATTAAAAACATTCGATCTACTTACTCCCAAGAGCAAAAAAAAGTTAACGAATCTTTAAAATCTGGCGCTGGTACGGATGAGATTTATAAGCCAACTATAAAGTGGTTTGAAATATTACACCAAGCCTAAGCAATATTACGCCAAGCCAAGCCAAGTCTGTAAATATTTGTGGTCCGAGAAAAACACAAAGTCAAAGTCAAAGTACTTTGTTAATGTAGATATTTACATATATTTAGCAAACGTCATTTTTTGCCTCTTCTCTACATTGGACCACTGTGGGAGAAGAGGGCGTAGAAACTCCCACAGATTGATTTTTAGATCTCTTTTAAAAATAGGTTGTGCTTAACTAATACAAATATGAAAAAAATAATTGTTATGATTAATAAGCAGGAATAAATAATTACAAAATTATTAACAGCAAGGTCTGTGTTGAGCCAGATTAACCCCATACAGTCCTGTCATTTAAGTAATCTTGAACATTGTAATATCCCTTTTTCAACAAGGTCGCTTTAACATGCTTTTTAAAATGCTCAAATGGCAATTTCAAAATCTCCAGAGTTATCTTATTGTAGTAGAGAATGCACTGACCCTTGAAAGAATTGCTAACCTTCGCGAGAATTGCTAACGGGGCGCACATAGTCTGTGATTATTTCTTAGGTGAACATTACAGCTATCGCTAAGTTTGGAAAATGTTGTAAGGTTCTTGCGTAAATACATTATATTTTCGAAAATAAATTGACTAGCTACTGTTAGTATGTCAATTTCTTTAAAAAGCTCTCTTAAGGAGTCTGATCGTTTTAAATTATAAATTGTTCGAATAGCTCTTTTCTGTAAAATTAAAATAGTTTAAATATCCGCTGTTTTCCCCCACAAAAAGATACCATAGGACATCACACTATGAAAGTAACTAAAATATACTAGCCTAGATGTAGCCACATCCGTGCTTTGTCTGATGTTCCTAACAGCGTAAGCCGCAGAACTTAATTTACCAGCCAATTTATCTATGTGGGGTCCCCACTGCAATTTGCTATCAATGGTTATTCCAAGAAACTTCGTATCATTTACTTATTCTAACGTGCTGTTGTCTTACACTAAACTGGTCTCAACTTGCCTGACATTTGGAAGTGAGAATTTGATACACTTGGTTTTACCAGCGTTTAACAATAAATTATTAATTGTGAACCAATTCAAGGTTAAAGACAATACACCATTAACATCTCCTTTTTGTCTTTCAATTTTGAAGACCATTGAAGTATCATCAGCAAACAACACTGTGTCAGTTAATTTCTCCACCATGAAAGGCAGATCATTAATATATACCAGGAATAAGAAAGGGCCTAATATGGAACCTTGTGGAACGCCAATTTTAACACCCGATCCATCAGATTTTACGCCGTTAACTTCTGCCTTTTGAATTCTATTGCTTAGGTATGATCTTAGTAGATCCAACGCTTTATTTCTAAATCCGTAATGATTTAATTTAATTAATAGCGTATTATGATCAACACAATCAAACGCCTTCGACAGGTCGCAAAAAACTCCGATAGCATCCTGTGCGGCCCCCCATGCATAATAAATATGAGATATAAGGGGAATACCTGCATCCGTAGTCGATTTACCCCTAGTGAAACCATATTGTTTAGCGTGGAGTTGTTTTGTACGGTTGAAGTGTGAGAGCATTTGATTGAGTATCACTGCGATCAATCACAAACTGTTAGTACCGACAGGGGTGTCCCCCAAGGTTCAATCTTAGGGCCACTATTATTTATCATCTACAGCGCCGATGTCACAAAGTGCATTAATCATTGTCATTACCACATTTATGCAGATGACCTGCAGATTTATACTAGTCTAAATAAAAACAACTTTCTCGACTGCGTTAGACGTATTAACGATGACTTAGATAGAGTGAACAACTGGTCTACGAGGAACGCCTTGGTCTTAAATCCTATTAAGTCCAAATACATGATATTAGGGTCAAAAAATCAGATAGAGACATTTACTAACCTAAATCCACAAGTAACTATTGCAGGTGTCCCTATTGAACGTGTATGTGAGGCCCGAAATCTTGGCATTATCATGGATAACCAATTACGTTTCGAGAAGCATGTTCTTGACGTAGTCAAAAACTGTTTCTATAGACTAAATATATTGTATAGGATCCGAAATTATCTGAGCGAACAAATGCGCATACTACTGTGTGAGTCATTGTTTCTCTCAAAATTAAATTATGGCATTACAGTATACGGGCCCTGTTTGCTCAAACGCACTCACCGGTTGCTGCAAAGAGTTCAGAACGCATGCGCCAGGTTCTGCTTTACCATCCCTTCTCGTAGTCACATTACTCCTTACCTGAACAAGGCCAACATGCTCAATATCAATGGTAGACTGCAACTACATCTTGCCTCCCTCTTATTTGGTGTGATAAGGCAACAAACACCAGAGTATTTATTTGAAAAGCTTAAATGGCGGGTATCTCGTCACTACATCAACAGGACTACAACCAGCATTTTAACAATCCCTCGACATCGATCAGCTGCTTTTCGGGGCAGTTTCAGGTATCTGGCGACGAAGTGTTGGAACAACCTGCCACCACCAATCCGAGTTCACAATTCTATTGCCAGTTTCAAACTTGCATGTAGAAAACACCTTCTGCACCTGCAGAAGTCAGATGCCTGATTCTGCCCCAGTGAATCCCCGCGTTTGCTAGTTATATATCTTAAAGCTAAGTCTTTTTAATGTACGTATGTGAATCGGTTAAGTCACTGAACAATCTATAGTATACAATATTTAATATCCCTTATATGTACTCTCAACTATTTATGCAATTAGTGTTTTTTAATGTATTATTTATTAATTATAATTATATTTCTGATGTCAATTCGTCTCCTACTTAGCTTATCCATCCACTAAATTTTCCTAATTTTTTCCTATAGTTTATTTATTTTCATATCAATTATATATGCAGTTTTAATAAAAAGTAGTTTATTAACACCCACCCTTTATCTTCTCCTCCTTGATAAGGTGCCGACAGAATACCAGCGTTGCAGGACCTCTTGCAGGTTCTGTGGCACATGCTGAGTCGGAACCTATTCGCCGCCTAGGCACACACTTCACGACGTTACTGTCTACTCGTCGCTACAAAATTGTATTTTGCTTTTATTTATTTCTTGTTGTCTTGTGTATGTACTATACATATAAGTTACTGTGTGGTATGTACTTTTACTTTTGTGACGCGTGTGTATATTATTGTCTGCGATATTGGTTGTTATTACTTTCTCATTCAATTGTATGTTTCACTTTTTTTCTTGTCCTCTCATAATTATCGTGTATTTTATGTTGTGTGTGTTATGGCGTAGTCCGAATAAATTGATATTCTTTCTTTCTTTCATTCTTTCTAGTATTGTGAGAGCATTTGATTGAGTATAGTATATACCTAGTCGGTCCATAAGTTCTGTCACAAATATTTTGCCGCATAGTAAATAATACCAAGTTTATTTTTATTTAATACTATATATGGTTTGATAGCTCATTAAATACTGATAAATTAGAACGATTATTGGATTTAAATGCTTAAAGCTATATTACACAAATGCTAGTTTCTTCAGAGATTTTGCACTTTTTTAAACAATCAAAAATATGGACGTGATTCACTTTATCTTTTTTCCATGACTCTTAAAACCTTTCAAACTTACGTGAGATTTTAGTCAGAACCCTCTATGAACCCGTTACCTTCATTTTGAAGCATAAGATAACTAAGTCTGGGTAAAACTAATTTTAATATTCACATTTTACGTAGTGTACTTGTTGCCCACAAGATCATTTTTATACGTTTTTCTGAAAACGTAAAAAGTACGTAAAGTTCTCTTTGGGAGCAGTTGGAACTGAAAGCTAACAGAAAATCAAATGCTAGTTGTTAAGCATGGTCTAAAATCGAGGTTTCAGAATAAATAAAAAAAAGCTTGTTGGTTATCTGGAACACTGTTTTTTTATTAAATTTGTGGTAAGTGGTATTTTTGTCAGTTGCGGCGTGTTTTGGGTTCGCGATTGTCTCAAGTTATAAGGTTTTTTGTCATATTGCGATAATCGTACAAAATGTATTGTATTGCAATTTGATTCGTATAAAATAAGCTTTTTAATCATGTATAATACGAATAAGAAAAAGTTTATTGCTGAGTTTTATCTCTCAAAAACCTTGTGACAGAACTTAAGGACCGACTAGGTATAAGTAACATGGTGAGTTCTATTTATTTTAGAATAGGTACCATATAATGTTGTATTTAGTAAGAAGAGTATTTTTAAATCACCTCCGATAAAATATTTTACATAAAAACAACGGCGCACAGATTAGACCATGTAGACAATTTTACGCTCGACCGTAATTTTCAAATGCAGATAGTAAGTAGTAGTTAGTAGATCATTCGCATTTGCCAGTCAACAGACCCTTCCCCTACAAAGAATTCTGGATAGTCGTCACGGATTTCTCGTGCATTTCGAGACGAATGATTGTTCGAATTTGTAGGTAAATCTTGCATCCCTTCGGTTGATACATTCCTCCAATTTCCTGGAATAATTTGGCCATTGTGAATATCTTCATTGTCTACTGTAGGAGCATTCACATTCATTTTTGTTTTACTAAGCCAGTTATGTAGGGCGCAACAGGCTTTGATGATCTTGTCAACCTTCTCAGGACCTTTCAAACACTCGAAATCGGGCAACTAAAATACCGAAAGCGTTCTCCACTATGCGCCGTGCTCGAGAGAGACGATAATTAAAGACTTTCTGTTTTAAAGTCAAAGCATTTCCGGGATACGGTTTCATTAAGTATGGTTTCAAGGGAAACGCATTATCACCAACAATGACGTGTCCATCAAGAAGAAAATTATGTTCTAGGCTCGTACTAAGACTGCAATTATTGAAAATGGGGGGTTTTTATATGCAACAACAACTGAAACAATAGTTATCATCTACAAGAGCCATTAATATCATGCTATTCGTGTGCTTATGGTTAAAATAAATGCTTCCAGAATTGGGTGGTGTTTTTTTTTTCAGGAGAATGTCGAAGAAAATAATTTGGGAAAATCTACCCAAACTTCTACAGATACTGCCACTGGTCAAACTACTGACGAAGAGGTACTCAACCAGTCAACATCAAGTAGTACTCATCACTTTGCTTTGCCAAACCTTACTGCTACTACGCGCAAAAGAAGAATTAGGGAATTGCACACATTCGTTGATAAAGTTAACAACATTGACACAAGTATGTCTACTACTAATGATGAACCTGCTGCTGATGAGTTTGATCAGTTTGGTAAAAGTGTTGCTGGACAGTTAAAAGCTATGCCCTTGATTTTGGCGCTGCAAGCTCAAAAATACATAAAAAAATATTTGTCCGATTGACGCATTCAGGAATTATTAGAAAGGGCGTCTTCTTCTAGAAGTTCTAACAGAAGTTATGAGCAACCGTCTCCACAAAATAATTTGTATGCTGAAGGCTCAGATCTATCAACATTGATGGGAGAAAATACTCAAAATGAAAATACCGACAATAACATTACGATCTTTTCCCAGGCTGGGAAAGAATCACAAAGTATTATTGAATATGGTGATATTCTAGCTCAGGCAATATCTTCCATAATATAATTTAAAAAACACTCATGTTTAATTTGATTTATAGTATGATAAGTATTGTTTTTGTGATAGTTATTTTTTTACAGTTTTCATAGATGATTGATAAAGATAATAAATAGGTACCGTAAAACGAGGATACTTGGGTCACTGTGGATACTTGGGACGATTGCGGGTAGGTTGCTGGCAACATTTAACTCTTTAGTCTACGGTCAATCTGTCAAAGCCGGTACATGCGTTTTGAAGCACTCTAACGACAAAATATTGTGAAAAAGAGGTTGCATATGTAAAAACATAAGAAAACGCCGAGATAAGTCACAGGTAACATTTATCTTTGTTTTAAGACTCATAAACTTCTGTTTCTAAGTAGTAAACGGGTGAAGTCAGTGTTGATATTTTTTTCCATGAAACCTCCTAAGTGTAGTGCCCTTTAATCGTTTGCGATACCGGAATGATATTAAATATTAAACGAGGTAGGGCCTTTTTTCTTATTTCTCGCCTAATTTGGGGTTATTTGGGTCCGTGTCCTAAGTTAGGTGGGCGTCTCTCATCTCAAGTTGTCCCAAGTTACCTATTTCAGTTTTTATGTCCCAAGTTACCTAAATACTTTTGTCACTTTTTCCAGGCGATGCCACGAAAACACCAAAAAGTGTTAGGCAGCAGGCCATACGCTAATTGTACTGCAGACTCATTAGAAAAGGCCTTAAATGAAATTACCGCGGGATCAATGACATCAAGATCTGCTTAAGATAAATACAAGATTCCTAAATCAACCCTTCAAAGAAAAATAAACAAGCTTAATATGGGGAAAATTGGCCGTCCGTGTGAATTAAACGATGATGAAAAAGACAAGATTGTTCAAGGATTAATAGTTTTAGCAGATTGGGGGTGCCCTATAACAAGTCTTGAACTAAGACTCTTAGTAAAGTCCTATTTAGATTACATGGGTCAAATAAGCAGAAGGTTTAAAGAGAACATGCCAGGAGTCGAGTGGTGCTATTCATTTCAAGAGCGCTACAAAAGTAAACTGTCGTCTAGATTGTGTTCTAACATAAAGCGAGCTCGAGCACAAGTTTCGAAGGAAGACATCTTAACGTACTTCGAAAATCTTGAAACTTCCTTAATAGGAGTAGACCCCGAGGGCATTGTAAACTTTGATGAGACAAATGTCAGTGATGATCCTGGAAGAAAAATGGTAATAGCAAGGAGAGGAAGTAAAAGAGTTGATAGGGTCATCGATCATTCAAAGAGTAGTACATCTGTCATGTTTGCTGGACTGCTACTGGTAAAATGTTGCCCCCGTACATAGTTTACAAAGCAGAACACCTACACACAACCTGGATTGCCCACGGCCCAAATGAAGCAAGATACAACAGATCAAGATCTGGGTGGTTTGATGGAGTGTTATTTGAGGACTGGTTTGACACAATACTTTTACCCCATTGCAAACAAGTTGACAGGGAAAATGGCGGTCCTTCTCTAAAACTCATTGTAGGAGATAATTTAAGTTCTCACATTTCACTAAGGACTATTAAAAAGTGTGAAGAGAACAACATCCGATTTGTTCTTCTGCCTCCAAACTCCACTCACCTTTGTCAGCCGCTGGACGTTGCAGTGTTTAAGAGTTTCAAGTCAGAATGGAGAATGGTATTGACAGAATGGAAATTAAAAAACAAACTAACCATTTCAAAAGACAGGTTTCCGAGTATTTTAAAAAAGACATTGGAAAGTATGGGTGATCGTATGTCCACAAACCTAATTTCAGATTTTTGGGCTTCTGAAATTAATCCTCTAGACCCTGAAGCGGTATTGAAGAGACTGCCACAACGTCAGGAAGAGAACTCATCTGGTGAACTTTGGTCTCAAATAATTGTGGAAATGTTACAGAAAACTAGACAAAAAGATCCATCTACCAAGGAAAGGAGATCGAGACTCAATGTCAAACCCGGAGAAAGCATATCAGAAAGGCACTTTCATAAATTATCAAGTGAACCAGTACCATCAACAAGTGGTACACAAAAAAAATGTCCATCAAAAAGGAAACAACAACAAGGTCCATCAACAAGTAGACAAAGAGAAGAAAAAACACTAGAATAAGTAAACAGACCAAGTGCAATAATAGATCATGAAGAAATCAAAGCAAGTGATGATGGCATGCCTAATGATGTTCCAGTAGAATTTATTACGTTCCCAGAATGTGTTGATAGGAGCTCTTGCAGTTTTGAAGAGGACAACCATGAAGAAGATCCCCTTTTTGATGAATTTATAGAGTATATACAAGATAATGAGGATAAAGAAAGTGAGGAAAATGATATGCACCAAGAAAATGAGGAAAAGGAAAAGGAAAATAAAAATAATGAACACCGACAGAACCAGGATATAAACAATGAAGACGGAAAAAACAAAGATAGAAATCACCCACAAAATAGCCACGTTGATCACAAAGGCCACGAAAATAATAATCTAAACTATGAAAATAACGAAAATACTAACACTGAAAAAATATTATACAAAAAACATGATTTTGTTTTGATAAAACTTATTTACAACAGAGAATCAAAAAAACAGACTGAGAAATATTTTATTGCCCAAATTGAAGAAGTACAATCAAACAAATGGGCCAAAAATCTGAAAACACCGTTATTTTCCCAGTCATAGAGGACAAAATGCAAGTAAGTGAATCGGAAGTCGTACAAAAACTATTGCAGCCAAGTATCAGAAGAGGTCTTCATACTTTTAAGGACATTGTTGGTATAACATTTTGATTATATGCTTCTATTTCATTATTATGATGATTTAATTTTTAATCAAAAGATATCTTCTATTTGATTATATGTTGACTTAATTTTTATAAAGAAATATCTTCTATTTGATTATATGTTCATTTAATTTTTAATCAAGAGTTGACTTAATTTTTATAAAGAAATATCTTCTATTTGATTATATGTTCATTTAATTTTTAATCAAGAGTTATCTTCTATTTGATTATATGTTGATTTAATTTTTAATCAAGCGATATCTTCTATTTGATTATATGTTGATTTAATTTTCAATAAAGAAATATCTTCTATTTGACTCTATGTTGATTTAATTTTTAATAAAGAAATTTATGGTAATTGTAGCGTGTTCATTCAATTTATTATAATTAGTTTTGATTAGATATTTATTTTCTTATTTGTCCCAAGTTTCCAACTTACATAAAGATATTTTGATTGATGTCCCAAGTTAACTATAGCTAATAGGATCGGTTTGTCCCAAGTTAGATTATTGATAAATCTAGAAAATTCAATTTTGCTAACAAAATGTCTTTATTCTTGTACTCTCTGGAATTCATTTAATTAATCATAATTTTTTGTACTTGTTTTTGTTTAGTGCGTTGATTAATTTTCAATAAGGAGATTTTTCACAATTGAAGCGTTATTATTGAGTTTATTAGAATCGCGATGACACTTGTGGATTTTTTCCGTTTTTTTTTTGTCCCATGATGCTTTAGAGAACAGGTTTCTTGAGACAAGTATGAGAATCCTGTGCCGTCCCAAGAATCCACAGGTCCAAGGGTAACTTGGGACAGCAACAAAAAAATAAAAATAAAATATATCTGATAGTTATTTCATCATAACAACAATACTCAGGCGGTAACTAACATCCGACTAACATATATATTTAATTGACTTTCTTGGTTGTGAGGCTGCCATTCATGCAACCAGGTCTTTTGCTATGAGTAGAGACGCCTCAGACGACATCATAATAAAAGTTGACGTGAAAAACGCTTTTAATACCGTTGAGCGAGATGTCATTTTGAGCAAGGCGTTGGCCTGCTGTCCGTCTTTGTACCCTTTCCTGCACCAGTGCTATAGTGACCCAACTAATTTGTTTTATGTTGGAAATTTGATCCAATCGCGGGTTGGGGTACAACAGGGTGATCCTTTGGGTCCCATGCTTTTTAGCTTGGCAATTCAGGAGGTTGTGGCCTCGTTGCGTTCTTCGCTGAACGTGTGGTACCTGGACGACGGCACGATTGGTGGAAGTCCGGACGTGGTCATGGAGGATTTGGGAAGGCTAATACAGGGTTTTTCTAACCTGGGACTTAGTCTTAATACTCAGAAGTGTGAGGTGTACTCCTGTTCTGGGCAATTCACGCAGGAGTTGAGCGCTGACATTCATGCGGTTGTGCCGGGAGTTGTCCATGTAGCCAGGGAGGATTTTACACTTCTTTGAGCCCCTATTTTCCCGGAGGGTATACCGCGGGTTATTAAGACAAAGATAGATTTTTTCGCGGCTTCCAAAAAGCACCTCAAGCAGCTCTCCGCCCATGTTGCCCTGACTATTTTTAAAAGTTGTCTCTCTTTTCCGAGACTAACCTATTCCGTTAAGACTGCTCCGGTTTGGTTGCATAGACAGGCAACTCTAAGTTATGATGCGGTATTAAAGGATTTACTGGAGTGCATCATTAATGTGGAAATGTCCTCGACTCATAGGCGCAGGCTGCGTTGCCGATCCGGCATGGGGGTTTAGGTGTGCGACGCTTACAGGACACCGAGCTTCCAGCCTTTTTGGCTTCTTCGCATGGTGTTGTGGAACTCGTAACTCATATCTTGGGTATTAATGGTGACGGGTTTCGCATCCCTTTTGCGGAGGAGGCGGAGGGCTTATGGAAGGCTCGTTGTCCTGGAAGGGATCTGCCGGAGAGGTTGGATAGTCAGCGCGCGTGGGACGAGGCCATGCGTGAGGTGACTCGGGACGAGCTGCTTGCTCAGTTTGTGGGACCTGAGTTGGCGCGGTTGCGCGCGGTTTCTCAGCCCGACTCGGGCATGTGGCTGCACGCATTACCTTCTCCACAGCTAGGCACTCTCTTGGACAATGATTCATTGCGTGTGGCAGTTGCCTTGCGTTTGGGATGCACAATCTGTCAGCCGCATCGTTGCGTTTGTGGGGCATGGGTGGATGGTTTGGGACGCCATGGCCTTCACTGCGTCAGGAGCGCTGGCAGGTTTTCTCGGCACCACGCAATTAATGACATTGTCCGTAGGGCTTTGGTTTCGGCCAACGTTCCCAGTGTGCTGGAGCCGCCTGGTCTGTGCCATTCGGATGGGAAGCGTCCTGACGCACTGACATTGGTGCCATGGGAGAGAGGGCGGTCTCTTTTGTGGGATGCAACTTGTGTCTGCACGTTCGCAGCCTCCCATGTGGTTTCCACAACTGCCACTGCAGGTGCTGCGGCTGAATCAGCCGCTAGGCTGAAGTATCAAAAATATGCAGCTCTAGCTAACAGCTACATTTTGGTGCCGCTTGCTGTCGAGACGACTGGAGTGTGGGGGATACATGGCAGACAATTTGTGAAAGAGTTGGGCCGACGCCTCAGAGACAGAGGTTTTGACCACCGCTCCGGGGCATTTCTCATGCAGAGGATTTCCTTGGCTGTGCAGCGGGGTAACGCTGCCAGTGTCTTGGGAACCTTTGGCAGGGAGATGTCCTGGGGCGGATTGTTTAGTTAGTTTTTGGCATATAGATATATTATTTTATTGTTGATAGAATATTATTATTAATTTGTAATAGTGCATGATACTTGTATTTTTTTTGATTGGGTATTGTCAATATTAAATACTTAAAACGATAATCTAATTTTCAAAATGTCCCAAGTATGCTCGTTTTACGGTACTTAATTATTATTTTTTTTACCTTTATGTAATCCTTTAATGCGTTGTATATAGCTTCACACGCACGAGGTATCATTAACATATGCTTGATTTTGAAACTCTAAAAAAGTGACTTAAACTTCGATAACTATTTCCAGTAGCAAGGAAATACAAAACAATATGTAGTTTTAATTTAGGTTCTAATGCAGGTCGCATCACATTATCTTTTTTTTGCAAATCCAGTTCGACTTTAGACAGCAGGTAATTAAATGATTCTTCTGTCATACGCAGAGTTCTGAAATACTACAGTTGATCACCTCAAGCTAATTCATTTAACAAAGTCGCACTTGCGCCATATTCTTCCCTCCTGGCTATCCATTTTCTCACCCAGTCTTTTCTCAATTCGCATTTCCCTCGATAACTCTTCTTTAATTTCTTCTAAAACCTCATTTACGACAAATTCAGTCCATTTTGAACTAACTACTAAATCTGGGCTAAATTTTGTCATTTCTCGTATAAACTGTTGCTAATAATTTAGTGACTAAAAATTTAGTAAAAATGTACTATAAACTAAAGCACTAAAGACGTGTAAACCAGCCACACAGGTGTCTGCAACTTCAATGGGAATCATGGTTGCTTAAAGTGCACAACGGTGGGTGAATATTCACACGTTTCCCATTAGGTAGTTTACTCCACAAAAGAAGATACTCCAAGAACAAATGATGACTTGCCCGTCTCCGATTCATTACATTTAATAGATTTGGGCATAATGAAGAGACTCTTGGTTGGTTGGCGGGATGGAAATTTTGGAACATACTTAACAAAGCTGCGGGCTCTAGAAATTGAACATTTGGACACATTTTTAAAGAAGTGCAAATTACCAACAGAATTATCACACTGAGCAGTAAGGACCCTAGAATTCTTTGCAAAAATATAGAACATTTTTGCATTATTTAAGTGTTATTGCTTGACTGAATCTGATATTGACGAGGTTACCCGGGTTGGCCCCAGACACACTGAATCTTCAGCAGAGAAACCGCACACACGACCCATTGTTCTTAAGCTTCTGCCAAAATGCAAAAGGGATAAAGTTCTAACAGCTGCCCGGGCTAGACGAGGGTTGACCTCAGAAGACATTGTTGAAGGCCCTGCTCGGAGATTTTACTTCAATGAGCGGCTATCAAGGTATAACAGGCAGTTGTTTCGAGATGCACGAGCCCGTGCCCAAGCGCACCAGTACCAACACTGCTGGGCAAGAAATCGGCAAATTTTCGTTCGGAAAGCGGGGCAATCGAAAGATCAGAATCAGAAGTCCCCTACTATAACAATTCGCTCCGTGGAGGACCTCGCACTCATCGCACCAGCAGTCTGAGCCTCGTAGTCGGTTACAGTCAGTATTTCAATTTTAAAAAGAAGGTGTGGGGGAGTTTATTGCAGATTCTTCTTAACCCCGAGGCCCACCTTCCGAAACGGTGGTCTTTTTTATATAAAAAAAAATTACTTGTAGTATAAGTAAGTATAATTTTGACGTTGAATAAGATTATTTATTTATTTATATTAAAGTAAACGAAAACTGAATCTGAATCTTGCGCAAATATGAATATTATACTCTTTTTGTCGGATGTTCATTAATGATACCACAACCAGCTAGTCTTGAATGTGTACTTCAATTAGTTTGCCAAAAACTGATTAGGTTTGTAAGTGAATACCTTGAAGTACTCGTAATATAATATTATGAGTTATATCATGTGCGAATAAGAAAGTTACTTACTGGCAATGGGTCTTTAAATCCGTTCAGTATCAAAAAAATAATCAAGATGGAACTCTGAAGAACTTCGAAACACAAAAATATAAAAAAGAAGTAACAGAAATCAGCCTAGAGGAATTAATTTAAAATTTCAAGAGTCGAAAAAATTCTAGAGACTGTTTTATCAACGTTCAACAGAAAAAAATCAAGGAAAGTAAAAATAAAATCTAATGCGATGAGGCTGTAATAATTTGCGATTTTTCTGAGAATTACAATTGCAAATATAACAGTGAAAATACAAGGGATGCATTTCGGATCATCAAGGAATCAAATTACTCTCCATACTGGAGTGTTATTCGTAAAAGACCAAGAACCTATTTCATTTTGCACATTGTCAGCGTGTAACGAACACAATCCCTACAGTATTTGGGCCCATTAATCATTAAATCCAACAATGCATTAAAATTTCATTTTCCAGCAATCTATACAATACCTTTTTTTTCACATGGTCCTTGTACACAGTACAGACAAAAACTTAATTTCATTTTGTTTGCGAAGCTTTCAAAAAGGTTCGACTTCAGTCAATGTACTTGGAACTATTTTGAAGCCGCTCACGGCAAGAACGCCGCGGATGGTGAAGGGGGTGCTTTAGATAGAACGTATTTTAGACTCCAATGTCTGGTACGGCACGGATATTCCAGACGCTGAAACAGCTTATGATATATTGAAAAAGTCCTCCACAATATGCCTAGACTTTGTAACCGGGAGTGACGTCCATGCAATCAAAGAAATATTGGCTAATACCAAACCTTTAAAAGGATCAATGCACGTGCACCATATTTTAACTACGGAAGATGAATATGTAATCAAATACCGAGATGTAAGCTGTCTTTGTGGAGAAATTAGGGGGTTTTGTGCATGTTTTGACATTGTATATCATAGACTGACCACTGAAACTAAAAAAGGTAGCGAATGGAACGAATGCAGAAAAGTTACTGTGTTGTCTTATATTACACTCATATGGTCCTTCTTGTCCATGGCGTGGCTGAGGAACCGGATGAACAGCCTGTTGCTGTACTGTCTGCAGTTCTGTCTGGCCGCTTGAAGTCCTCCGATGAATGTCTTGGAGATGTGAAAGTGGTGCACCGCTTGGGAGCGAAGGGGGCTAAGACTAGGCCCCTCCTAGTGCGCTTTGCATCCTACAAAGCACGTAGCGAGGTGTGGGACTCGAAGAAAGCGCTCAAGGGTTCCCGCATCACCATAACGGAGTTCCTCACAAGGTCGCGGCATGAAAACACTTCGGGGTCCATAACTCATGGACTTCCGATGGCCGAATCTTCCTGCACCTGCCCAACAAGACTCGCCAGAAGATCGAATGCTGGACGGAGTTGCGGCCGCTCATGAACAAGTTCCCCAGTAAGGATGCCCCACAGTTAGCCGACAAGGGGAAGAAACCTACTGCGCAGACTTCGGCGGGCACCGTCAAAGGCGTCGTTACGAGGAGAGGTGCGTCTCAAGCTCGGGCTGCGAAGTGATTGGTGATGTGGGGTTAGTTAGCCGGAGTGTGGTTTTCAGATGCTCGCCATGCCATGTTCTTCAGCGATACGACCTCATTTTACAAGTCCTATGCTGGTAATTCTCTTGTGCAATGCTTTGGGAGGTAGGTTTATTTATTCTTCGAACTTCTTTGCATTTGCCCGACTATAAATTAATATTTTTTTCCTTGCATTTGTCAATCTGTCACTGTCATGAAATGTCACCCTGGGCTCACTTTTTAAATATAAAGTTGTGTTCCGATTTCTGCCAAACCGCATCGTCTACGAACCTATACATTTTGTATATTTTATTTTTATCTTGACTCGCTGTCTACAAAACAAAAGTGCGTGACTTTTGCCCTGTCTTTTGCTTTTGTCTTTTGTGTTTTATATTATGGGATCTTATTATTTACCAGATTCCTTTCATCACTCCTGTGTGGTTAGGGTCTAGGTCAATATTTATTTAGTAGTGTAGTTGTAGTTTTATTTTGTGTTAGATAACGCATTCTAGCATATTTATTATATTATTAATATATATTTATTTTATTTGGTATGGATAGTTTATGTAATATTGATAACAGTTTCTTCTCATGTTCTTCAAGTGATGACTATATTAGTGCGGAGAGCGATAACTCCTTTGTGGAGAGACCGCTATCCGTCGAACTGACGTCTGTCTTTGCGGGCCTGGGGAATAATTTTAATATTGTTCATATTAACGCCCAGAGCATTCACTCCAGTTATCCGGACCTACTCGAGTCGTTCAGTAGCAAACATGTAGATGGTATTCTTGTACCTGAATCCTTTCTCAAGCCAACTTTACCATCCACTATGTTCTCGCTGCCTGGATACCAGCTCTATCGGAACGACAGAGTTGGGATATCTCTCCTCTTTATGATGATACCCTATTTCTCGGCGATTTTAATACATGTCTTCTTAAAAATGATTCCCGCTCTGCTAAATTACAGTCCATTGTAAATTCTTTCAATATGCATATTCTTCCTCTCAACGCTACTCATTTCCAACCACATTGCACTCCCTCTCTTCTTGATCTCATGATAGTTTCTAATTTGGACAAAGTTGCGACACATGGACAAATTAACTCTCCTTTTTCCTATCATGACCTGATTTACCTCTCATATAAGATTAAGACTCCCAAGAGCAATGCAAAACTTATTTACATTCGTAGCTTCAAGGGTATTGATTCTGCATCCCTTAAATCAGATGCCGCGTCGATTGACTGGACACCTATTTTCACTAGTGAGACCGTTGATGATAAGATCCACCACTTCAACGCAATTATTCTGAGACTATTTGACAAGCATGCACCGGTCAAGAAGGTTAAGGTGAAACACCTTCCAGCACCCTGGCTCACCGACGTTATCAAACGTTTGATGGCTAAAAGGAACAGAGCCAAATGCCTGAACAAAAAGGAGCCTACAGCCGAGAACCTTACCACTTTCAAACGCCTCCGAAACCGCTGTAATCGCATGTGTTGTGATGCCAAGCGCCGTCATATATTTGGTCATATAAGGTTTTCCCTTAACTGGTTACAGAATCTGTCCATTGCCCATATAACCTATGATGGAACTATAATCTCATATAGTACTAAGGCCAAAAATCTAGGAGTTTTCTTCGATAACCAATTTTCCTGGTCAGCGCATGTCAGCCAGGTCAGTAGGCGAGTCTTTGCCACTTTTCACTCCCTCAAACGACTACAATACTTCCTGCCTCGTCAGACAAAAATAACGCTTGCCCAGTCTCTTCTCCTTCCCCTGATCGATTACGCTGACGTATGCTGGGTGAGCGCGAATGAAGAGCAACTGAACAAACTCGAGCGACTTCAAAACCTCGGGATTCGGTTTGTCTTCGGCCTGCGCAAGTATGACCACGTCTCGGAGTATCGCAGGGAGTTAAAGTGGCTCCCTATCCGTCTTCGTCGGGATTCTCATATCCTCATCTGCCTCTATAACATCTTATTTAATCCTCGCTATCCTGTCTTCTTACGAGATCGTTTTGAATTTTTATCCTCGGATAGGCCTCGGAGATCTCACGCTCGATCACTGCTTATAACTCCGCAACACAATACAGCCGCATATGAACATGGGTTCAGACTACGAGCTATCAGGCTCTGGAACAAACTTCCTAGCGCCATCAGAGACAGCCCGTCACTTTCTATTTTTAAAACTCGCTTAAAAGAACACTATCTTTCTCTTCCATACTAGATTTATGTAGGTTTATTGCTTTGATATATATGTAGTATAATTTTATCTATTTGTATTGATATTATGTATTTATGTACATATTAGTAATTAGTTTATTATTTTAATATTTTTAACGTTGTGCACATAGGTCTACCTGTTATTTCATGTATTCTGTCCATATTAGGTTTGCTGGTAGAAATCTCTTTTTAGAGATAAGCTCGCCTTTGTACACCTAGTTTCCATTTTGATGTATCTGTATCTTCTGTTTTTGTGCAATAAAGTATAAAGAAAGTACACTCACGGAACAAAATAAGATTCATAGGAAATTTAGCCTTAGCACTACCTTAAAAAAAAAAAACGGTCAAGTGCGAGTCGAACTCGCGCACGAAGGGTTCGGAACCACCGTATAATGGTAGGGATGGTGTGAAGTGAATAGTTTGGATTTTACATAGCAAAATGTTGTTTACAAAGTTATTGGTGCGGCTACTTTCACACTCCATTTACGTAACCAGGTGCATTCTTAAGTTTGTATGTGGTATTGAAAGAATGTTTGTATGGGAGCCCCCTTAAATATATATTTTATTCTGTTATTTAGTATTTGTTGTTATAGCGGCAACAGAAATACATCATCTGTAAAATGTGAAAGGCTCATAATTCATTTAGGGTTGCATTGGCAGTCAACCATATTGATTATATGAGTTGGCCCTGAATGGGCGCAAGCAACAAATGAAACCACCAAAGTGAAGTTAGTCACAAAACTTTGGTAGGCTGTGACAAAATGGTGGTTTCATATTTTCCTTCTGCCTCATAAGCGATTACGACTAGCGATTATGACTTCGTCTCGTATATTTTCAAATAATTTTGTGGTTTTTCGTGATTGTTACGTGTTTCAAGGTAAGTAAATAGATAATTTAGTTATTTTCCTTCAATTAGGTATATAAATCATAATCACAGTCTGAATTTTGAAAGTATAAAAACGATTTGAACTGAACAGGTTGATTAATTCCACGCCTCAACCGAACGGCGTGGAATCTTGAGGGGCTGGGTTTTTGCCAGCACGGGAGAGAAAATCTTGATTGTTACCTTACCTTGTCGTCGTAGACCGGAAATCGAAAGCTCGATTCGAGGCAGGAATACAGGATAAGGGCACAAGTTTGGGTGGGATCGGGAATGAATCTCACTATTCGCTGCCCGACGCTGTCGCCGGCGTGCTGCCTGCCGACACGAGGAGTCGCCGTCCGATACGACGATGTTCAATCACAACACGGATCACTTAACCGCTGACGCGAATCTACTTATTTCCCGACGATGTGGTAGATTTACACTCCGACCAGGCTCGACACCTGTATAAGACGATTGTTACACCGAATTACAATCAATGGCCCGACGCCTGAGCAGACATTTTTTTCCCCCCACGAGAAAAAATAACCTCCAATTTTTCACCTCGTTTCGATACGAGTGACAGCTGCGGTTCCGTTTCCGTTCCGAGTCGCGCAACAAGAGGAGGTGCGTTCCGAAGCATAAATATTAAACTCAGGTAGTAAAAACCGATTTTTAGGTTAGAATTGCAACAAGGGCATATTACAGATTCTCATTTGTTTATTTTACGTATTAGGGACTAATACAATCAAATTTTGCAAAGTTGTATTATTACTCTATGCCGGAAAACAGTTAGAGTATGTTCATGTTATTGCAAAAAATATATATTAGGTACCAAAGTGTAGGTATGGAGGCCGGTGAGGTTAGTGCGATAAGTACAACCTAACTGAAGCATTACAGTAATGTATTTTCTGTTCGTTTTAGATGTCTTTACAAGCAAAAGACTTTGAAAATATGCCATACGATAAAATAGTGGAGTTAATAGAAGGCATAGGTGACGAGCAGGCCGAAAACTCTGATATTGGAGGGGACTCCGATCCCGAGGAAGATCTACCTCTGAATATTATGTCAAGAAGACTGTCAGCTAGGGATGAACTTATTTGCGATACACCTCCACATCACTCACCAGCTCCGCGCAACAGTGGTTCACCAGCAGTATCAACTCAAGTACGAGGACGAGGCCGTGTTCATACCAGAGGTCTTCTAAGAGCGCAAGGATGAGGTCACCTTCGTACAAGAGGTCCTACAAGAGTCTTGGAAGAATCTGGTAGTGAAAGACATGCCATGGGCAGTAGGCAGGAGCGTGCTTGTATGAAGGTTTTTTTTTTTCGAATTTCAATTAGGCGGTGTGCGGAATTGGTGCTCCGGTACATTCATAATAAGCACAGAAAATTTGGATTCAATATCTCAACTGCAAATTGTGCCCCAAAGCCCTTGAAATATCAAAAATATTCGAAAAAGTGGGTAGTGCAACAACTGGTCTCGTATCAATTCGAACAATTAAATAAACATTTTCTCATTTAGTATTGATTAACGATAAACACAACTATAGAAAAATGGCGAAAAAACCATAAAATAACATTTATTTACCTGCGAAATATCGTTGAGTAAAATTTCGCGCAATTTTGTAATTTTTTGTTTCACCTACGCGCCGAGATAGACTTAGCGATGACCTGTGACTAATGGAACTGCATTGCATTAGTGACCTATTTCAGTTGACGGTGAGAGCACGTGCGTTTTATTAGCTACCTACCGTGTTTGTTTACTGTTCCGCGATTGTGTGAAACCAAAACAATGAGTTTACGTAGTGAGGCGAAAATATGTCCTTTATTTGGAGGTGGAAAAGTCTTACCAGCTGCTGTGTTGCCGACGTATGAAAACATTATGAAATATTTCATTCACGTCACACAATCAAAGGGAAATAGAAAGAATTCTACAAATGAGGCTTCTGAAATTGTTACCACTGCAATTAAAGATATTTGGAAACGAGCATCTATACCGATCGTAGAACATCGCACGATCCTGGCACGATTTAATGAAAAATATCGTTCAATTCTGAAGCCATATAAAGAAAGGAAGCACAGTCAGAGCTATCTTAAGAAACTGGATGATTTTAAAAGAGACAGCAAGATATTGTTTGATGTGGCTACGTGCAAATGCAGATCATTCAGTGTTTGTGACTGTGCGTATGATCGAAAAGTACCTATTCAAGAAAGAAAGTTTCTTACAGACCAAAGAACTGATAGGATGTTGATGATTGGTGCTTTAGACAGAAAAACTTCTAAAAACAATGAAGACTTATTTTCCCGTAAATTAAAGCGAAAACTATTCCAAGAAAAGAACAACATCCAACCCCAGGTCTCAAAACTACCGCCCACGTCACGAAGTGTGATATCAACCTGTCCCAATGTCGCTGAACTTCAAAACAGGGAAGACAAGTTCGCTGGAGATCAGCCATCCACGTCTGGCGGTATACTACACTTGTCTACAGCTACTGCTACAGCAACCAAGCAAATCAATCGCCTTAATTTGCCAGTTGTAGCCAGAACTCTGGATCGCTATGGCGTTTCCGATCGGGCAGGAGCTGCCATCGTGTCTGCTGCATTACAAGTCATCGGATTAGTGACTGAAGGTGATTGCAAGAATGTTGTCGATCGCAGTAAGATCCGCCGAGCCCGTACCCAAACTAGGAACTTACAGATTTCTGCTCAGCCCGACCTAGGACAGTCCATTTGTATCTCGTTTGACGGACGAAAGGATAAAACGTTAGTAATGGATGGCAACCGCAGAAGACTTGTAGTAGAAGAACACATCACTGTGTTAAAAGAACCTGGGTCACAATACATTGGCCACATTATTTGCAAGTCTAGCGATGCTAGGACTATTGCCAACAAACTGTTAGCTTATTTTATAGCGAAATCAATCGATCTAACTACGATCACAGCCATCGGATGCGACGGCACTGCCGTTAATACTGGGATTAATTCAGGTATCATATGCCTTTTAGAAAAAATATTTAAACGACCGCTGCAGTGGCTAGTGTGCCAGTTACATGCAAATGAATTAAGCTTGCGTCACATTTTTGAATCTATCGATGGGACGACTACAGGACCAAAAAGCTTCAGCGGTCAGCTGGGAAAACAACTGAAAAATTGCGAATACCTCCCAGTAGTTGATTTTGTACCAATTACATGCAACCTGCCGGATATCACAAAAGCCCGCGGGGATCTAAGCACAGACCAGTTATATTTATTGGAAATATGTCAGGCTATTAGTGCAGGACATTGTGATGAAAGCTTGGCTATGAGGTCTCCAGGAACAATCTGTCATTCGCGTTGGCTGACGACAGCCAACTCACTTCTCAGGCTGTACATTTCCACCAAGAATCCGACTGAAAAACAGATGATTGTGACTGAATTCGTCTTGAAGGTTTACGCACCAATGTGGTTCCATATAAAAACGAAACCTTTGTGTGTTTACGGGGCAAAACACCTACACGAGACCATTAAAATGACTCTGTATCTTCCAACGCACTTGAAGAAAATTGTCGACCCCGTGATACAAAGGAATGGTTATTTCGGTCACTGCGAAAATATACTAATCGCAATGTTGAACGACGAGAGAAGCCACATCCGAGAACTAGCTCTCAGGCGGATCGTGAAGATCAGGGAACAAACGTCGGGGTTCGCTCCTATCAGAGTCTTCAAGGTGCCAAGCCTGAACTTCGACGCAGGGCAATACTATGACCTGATTAAATGGGACAAAGTTTCAGAACCACCAGTCCTGAAACAAATTAGCACCGACTTACTGAAGGATGCTATCGCCAACCCACATATAGTGGAAACTGAGATTTTGACACTCTTTCGTCAAATGCCCTGTCACACTCAAGCAAATGAAAGGTGCATTAAACTTGTGACGGAAGCGTGCTCCTGTATGTGGTCCTGAACGACGGGAGGGATGGATAAAAAATACGTTAGAATCCTATAAAATCATGCCTATTTTCAATACAAAGAGAGACTACAGAACTAAGTAATTTTAAGAAATTTACCCCATTTCCAATATTTTTTCTAAATGTTTTCCTATTTTAATTGTGTTAACTTTTTAATTGTATTCCTTTGTTGATATGCAAAGATTAATATTAATAAATAATATATGTAAAAATACTTGTAGTATTTTTTTATCAATTTTAATTTAATGCTTTGTTTTTGGACATTTTTGATTTTTTCAGTGGCTTTAGGGCACAATTTCCACTGAAAATATCAAAATCCTGTCATAGTATCTTTTGTTTGTATCCCTATGGAGCACCGATTCCCCACCCCGCCCAAATCAAAAGCCCAAAAAAAAAATCACGCTCCAGCCTAATGGGCAGTATGGATGTATTTTCAAGTAATGATGATGAAAGGGATGTAAATGCCAGGCATTCAGATCCTGAAGGAGAAATTCCATTACATACAACAAGAACAATACCCAGTGAAGATTCCGAAGACGACTCCATTGAAGAAGATTCATCTCACCGCTCCTCAATTCCCATATCACTAGTCCCTCAACCAATGCCAACACAACAAAGTGGACGGGGTCGAGTTCGTACCAGGGGTCCTGTGAGAGCAAGCGTAGCTGCCAGAGGTACCAGAAGTAGAAGACAAGGTGGGTCTGCACCTAATCCTTACAGATTTCGTAGAATATTCCGAACACCAAAAGAACATAAAAATTTCCGTTTTCAAGCATACCATGGCATAAATGAAGAAGTAGATATCGAGGGCTGCGAAGCAAAACCCGTTAAGTGCACTTTAGGTCAAAATTGAATTTCCTCTGAATGCATATGGTTATCATTACCCATATCGCAAACCGACGCTCAAGGACAAACATTCTTAAATATTTGTTGCGTTTATATTCCACACGGGCCGCAGTATAGGGATACGTTGGAAAATTTCTTTGAAATCTGTAGTCAATTAATAACAGACAATCCAAATGATATTTTTCTTATAACAGGTGATTTTAATATTTCTGACGGACTTTGGACTAGAAATTATTGTTACAAAATGACCTTAGCTAGCAGCAACAGTTATCCTCAACAATTGGTTAGTGAATTTTTATCATTTACAGGTGTTGAACAATATAATGGTTGTTTTAATATTAATCAACGTGTGCTTGATCTTATTTTTTGCAATAAAAATTGCATGGTAACAGCAAGTGATGATATTTTAACACCTGAGGATTTTCATCACAAGGCACTTCATATTGTACTTAATGTAGATTACGCGCCACCCCTGAAGCCAGCTCCCATTTACGTATATCGCTTCTATAAGGCGAATTTTTATCAAATAAATATTGAATTGTCAGAAATTAACTGGGTTGAATATTTTCAAGGCCGCGCACTGGAGGACTGTGTAATACTCTTTTATGATATATTAAATAAATTGATTGACAGATATGTTCCAAAGGTACTGCAACGTATTTCGTGTTCTAGGCCTCCTTGGTATTCTAGATCTCTTAGAAGACTTCTGAATGAGAAAAAGAAATATCATAGGCTGTGGAAGACTTTCGGTAATCCCTTGGATTTCGACACATTTAAAACTCTTAGAAAAAGAATTTCAAAATTGGAGCCTATATGTTACAGAAACTATATCAATAATACTGAAGCCAAAATTAGTACTCATCCTAAATTCTTTTGGACGTATATAAAGTCAGTTTTTGTTAAGAAAGGTCTCCCACAGCTTATGCACTATAAGGGTATGACGGCCTCAAGTGGTACAGAAATTTGTGATTTCTTCAACCAACATTTTCACTCAGTTTTCGAAAAACCTTCTGTTAGCTCTGTTGACCTGAATGATCTTCCACCTGTAAATGATACAGTGTTTGACATGGACACTATTTTCATATCTAAATATCTTGTTAACAAATATCTTAAACGTATCAACATTTATAAGGGTGCTGGTCCTGACGGCATACCTCCCATCATAATAAAAAATTGCTCCCCCAGCTTAACATTGCCGATAACTTTACTTTTTGAGAAGTCTTTCAGGGAGGGGTCTGTACCATCCTTATGGAAACAAGCATTAGTTACACCAGTACCAAAAGGTGAAGTTAGCACGGATATAGAGAAATATCGCCCTATATCGAAATTGTGTCAGTTTGGCAAAATTTTAGAGAAGATTGTTAGTGATCAGCTGTCTAATGTTATGCGGCCTTATATAATTTCTAACCAACATGGTTTCCTTAGAGGTCGTAGTGTCGAATCGAATCTTCTATCACATACTGAAGCTATTTTAACTGCATTAGATAACAACTGTCAGGTGGATGCTGTGTATACCGACTTCGCCAAGGCTTTTGACAAAATCAGTCATGAGGGCTTACTTCTGAAGCTGTGGCACTTTGGTATACACGGGGATCTTTACCGTTGGGTTAAATCTTATGTAGAAAATCGTTCGCAGGCCGTAGCTGTGAGAGGGCATATTTCTCATTACAGGTCTATCAGTTCTGGTGTACCGCAGGGTTCCCATTTAGCGCCCTTATTATTTGTTCTGTATCTAAATGATATCACTGAATGTATCAATAATTCAAACATGCTTTTATACGCCGACGACACGAAAATTTTTAGAGTCATACGAAATCCTGACGATTGTATTTTACTGCAAAACGATTTAAGTAATTTCCAAACCTTTTGTAACGCAAATAATCTTTTCTTAAACCCAGAAAAATGTTTTGTTATTAGCTTCAGTAGAAAAAGGACAACTATTTACTCCAAGTATGATCTTTGCGATAAAGAGTTAACCCGTGTGAACCAGATCCGTGACCTCGGCGTAATCATGGACTCAAAGCTTACCTTTGTGCCCCACATTGACAATATCTTAAATAAATCTTTCAAGCAGTTGGGATTCATTTTGCGCGTAAGTAAAGATTTCAGAAGATCTTCGACATTTAAGATATTATTTAATAGTTATGTCCGTAGTCGATTAGAATTTGCTAGCGCAGTGTGGAACCCGTTTCACGTAACTCATAGCGATAGAATAGAGAAAGTGCAAAAAAAATTTGTAAAGGCAATTGATTATCGCACAGGAAATAAATACATAGATTATACTACCGCTATGAAAAGACACAATATTTCACCCTTGAGCCTGCGTCGCGAACGCACTGATGTTATTATTCTTTATAAAGTCATTAATAATATTATTGATGCCCCTGAGTTATTAAAGTCTCTTTCCTTTAGAGTACCCCGTCGTTGTGAGCGAGTATGTAGAAAAAGGACCTCTTTTATATTCCACGTAGTCGAACTTCATACGCAAGAAACGGTTTCATTAAAAGGGCATGTAGGATGTATGATGATAAATTTCAAAATTTGGATATTTTCAGTATAAAGTTTAGTAGCTTCAAACAACAAACCTTGAAGTGTATTAATAGTTTTTAATGAGATAGTTGACTTTTATTGCATTTTTTTTTTGTCTGTTCATATAAAAAAATGTTTTATTTTTGTCAGAATGTAAAGGTATCTTTATAGCATCGATTTTACATATTAGAATTTCTATTTCAAGTTTAGTTTTAGTACCTATATAAGTTATATAGTTTAGAATCAGGATGCTATTGAATTGTAGTATAGTTTTCATACTCTATTTAAGGAAACTGTAGGTCTATAATTCTTGTAACATTGTATTATATAAGAGACTGTTTGTTTCTAAATAAAGATAAATAAATAAAATTGAGTTGTCCTACTTTTCTTGATGTACTCTTCACGCTCTTTCTGGTGGTAAATTCAATAGCTGCATTGTATCGAATTTGGCACAATTCCAAAACCTAATAAAAACATAAACTTCACAGAATTATCTCTACTAAAATCCTTTAAGTCATGTTTCAGTAGACGTTAAGAGAAAAATGCGATATGCATTTGGGAATATAATCAGTTAAGTAGATTTATGTATTTAGTTCATAATATTTAGTTCGATTTATGTCTAAAGCTATGTGCCAATAACATTTAATAATTGTTAACTGCTTTTGGCCCAAAGTAATTAGATATTGTATGTATGTATTGCTTAGTGGTAAATTCCTTTTGCCGCGAGCGTGTCGCGTTGCGTCAGTACCTGTTCGGCTCCGGCGCAGAGAAGGTGTTTTGTTTTAGTTTTTGAGAGTGAATGTTCTAAAAACTATTCTATTTCCATCTAAAGAAAAATGAATGATGGGGAAGAGAGCCAGAAAACTAGTGAAATTAGCATGCGGTGATAAAGGTTCAGGTAAGTAACATTATTTTCGTTCTAGCTTTTCAACTAACAAAGTAGATAATAATTATACCTTACTATTTAAATAGCAAATAGGTGGTTCATGATTTTTGTAACTCATAAAGACACCATTTGAAATCGGCGATTTCCTTAATTTTAACTAAGCTTTTAACGAATTTTGTTCAACAGTTACCTAAATGTTTGGAGGTAAAACCCAATGACGGGAGTTATGTGAGAATAGGTAGAAAACGTAGAGGACTTAAATTTTCAACAGATTTGTATTGTTGTTGTTGTAATTATTATTGTTGCTGTTGTATTTTTGATGTTGTTGTTGCTTGCATTTTTTGTTGTTCTGTATTTTTCTAATTAAGTACCTACGTAGATAAACCTCACTGCTGGCTGGGAGAATTTAGGTACTCCTCTCAAAATAGACAGTGTGTTAGCATGGTAGGTAGGTATGCGTTACCTATTTTTCTAATTTCTTTCACCAGGTTGCAGTAAACAAGCAGATGAACTGCGCGATGGTGATGTATTTCAGTTAACACAAGCGGCTGCGGGCCCTATTGCTGAAGACCTCGGAATAACGTCCAAAACCGAAGACATTATAGGTACCTATTTACTAAGGGACGTCTGGCATGCATCTGGTGATACTATTAGACGGAGAGCTAGCGACCAAAATGGTCATGTGGCTTCAGCTGTATTGAAATTCCGTTAGCTACTTCCCTGAGCAACCTTTTCCCATAATCTCCGTGCTGGCAGGCCGGGGGTGGTGGGTGTGGGTGTAGTGGGGTGGGGAAAAAAATTAAAAAAAATGTGGGCTCAGCGACTTTTTTTTTTCAAACCGTTGCTCTGTACTGTGCACCCAAAAAAAAATTTTAATCGATCGGGTGGTGGCAAGGGGTTGCCAGCGTTAATAATAATAAGAATTATTATTATTTATTTCAGATATACATCCATAATTAAACACGGTAAAATGAAAAATAAATTGAAATAATGACACAAAACAAAAAATAAATTAATTGGTAACACTGAAATCAAGATCTAAGTATGTAAGTTAAGTCCACACACTCATTCGTCATTCTGTAATAATTATGTCTATTACACATCCATCACACAACACATTCACTTACTTCTTATTCCTGTTTAAGTGCACATCCACCCAGTGCTTCATCATAGGGCTGTCGACCCTATCAGCCAGCGTTCTGAGGATCAAGTTCGAGCTGCCGCGAGTCCGACTCCACATGGACGCTACTCTGTTACGCAGTATGGCGAAAAAATCGTTTATTCTTGCTTCCGCAAGCATCGTCGACGCGCTACAGTATCGCGGCAGCCCCAACACAATCCTCAGCGCGTTATTGTTTTGGACACGCAGGGAGCTGTAGGCCCTCTGCGTATAGCGAATCCACAGACTGCAGGTGTAGAAGGTTTGACAGTAGGCTCTAAACAGTGTAAGTTTCACTTCTTTAGTGCACCTTGCAAACCTGAGGGCCAGCATGTTACAGCGGACTGATAACGCCCTGCGCTCTCTCTCCATGTCCAGATCATCTGTGAGTGTCTCCGTGACCACATGCCCTAGGTACTTAAATTCCGAAATTCTGGACACGGGTATTCCACACAGCCGGACTGGTGGTACAAACGATGGTGATTTGGTGCCCGCCTTGAAAATGAGCATTTCACTTTTTTTTGCATTGTACCTAAGGCCATGCGACCCGGCGTACGACTCACAGATCCCTAGTAACCGCTTGAGGGCTCTGATTGAGGGGCTAAGCACCACCATGTCGTCAGCATAGCTTATGTTGTTGACCATGATGCCATGGACTGAACATCCGACCTTGGTGTCGCACAGCCCCTCGATCAGTTTGTTCATGTACAGATTGAACAGCTTGGGAGACGTCAGGCCCCCCTGCCTCACTCCACAGCTCAGCCCGTATTCATCACTCAAAGAACCGGCCCATCTGACCGCGTTACTTTGATTTCCATACCAGTACTTAAACATACATATGAGTTCATCAGGTAGGTCAGTCTCCTTCGCCAGCTTATCCCACAGAATGGTATAGTTGATGAGGTCAAAAGCCTTAGATACGACCAAAAAGCAGGCATATACAGGCGTCTTTCTATCCGTGTAGTAACGGACAGTTTGCTTGAGGCACATGATGGCACTTTCAGTGGACAACCCAGTTCTGAAACCAAACTGGGCATCGTGCAAGTTAAGATATTTATCAAGTTGCTTATCAAGCAAACTGTCCAATACCTTCGCGATAATCGTGGCTAGTGATATAGGTCTATAATTACCTTTATCACTAGCATCACCTGTTTTATTTTTGATAACAGGTACAAAAATAGTTTTTATGAGCATTTCAGGCAGGTAGGAGTGTCCAATACTGGCGTTAATAAACATCTTCAGAACTCTGGGCAGATGTGCACCAGCATACCTCAAGTGCTCGACGCTCAGACCATCATGTCCCGGCGACTTTCCTCGCTTCATAGAACGGATGGCCCTCTCTACTTCTATAATGGTAAAACGAGTGCATTCACTCTCTACCGACCGTCGGGGGTGTGCGCCGGACACTACCGAGGCTGCGGCTGACGCGGATTCAGGCACCACAGCAAAATGTTCTCTGAACATATTTGCTATGTCCCCGTTATTGGTCAAATCGTCCACAACCACAGGCAGGCTCGACCTAGTACTGAGCTTGTTTGTTTGCTTCCAAAATTTTTTAAAATCCTTAGCCTCATGACTTGTAGCAATTATGTCCATTTTGATGAGTTCATTGTTATCTTGACACCGTTTTAACTTGTTTTTAAATAATTTCTTGGATTGTTTCATTTTATCATAGATTAATCCAATTGTGGGTTTGCCAAACAGTACCCAAGTTTGAAATTTAAGTCGAGCCTCCCTATGGGCCTCCGCCACATACTTATTCCAACCTATAACATACCTTTTCTTATCACAACTTTTGCCTTGATAACTACAGGTAGCAGCCTCACTCAATATGTTGACAATACTGTTATACAAATTGTCTATAACTACCTTGTGTTCCACATTGGTACATATTTTCTCACTACAGTGTCTGAGCTCGAAAGGAAAGTCAATGTCACGTAACCGGCTATGACATGACTCCCTGTACATATTTATTTGTGCCTCATCTCTAGTACCCCATATAACTTTAGATGCAAACTGATTATATATATTTATTTTGGGCACAAGTATTTTGAAGTCACAATCAATCAGCAGGGGAAGGTGGTCAGACCATGTCACATCATAATTCACCTCAAATCTTGTGACGGATTGATATGCTACACAACTAGTTATACAATGATCAAGCCAACGACAACAGCCATGAGCGTCACTTATGTACGTATATGTGCCTGAGTCAATACCTAGTGATTCAATGTCCGCACAAATCCACTTTTGTTCCGCACAGAATTGGAGTAGTTCATTACAAAATAACTCACCTGGGTGAGCGTTAAAGTCCCCGAGTACGTACACATTATCCACGGTGCTGTCCTCGACGATAGCACTCACCTCTGCTAGGCATTCAGTGAAGACTGGTAAGTTCTCTTTCGAGTCCGTAGGCATGTAGACGGAGAAAAATATAGCAGACCGACTAGCCACTTCACACTTTATAGCCACCAATCTCACACTTTTACAATTGATTTTATCAAACGCACTTTTACGCCACAAAATAGCTACGCCGCCGTAAGGCCTTCCTCGCACTACTCCCGCCGAAGTATCCACGGCCGACACTCCAGTCGCAGCGAAGTCAGGATGGATGCCACTCAGGTAAGGTATGTCGTGGGGCAGCAACCAAGTCTCCTGCAGCGCAATTAGGTCCATCGATAAGCATAGCTCTCTGACATGGCCCGAGACTCTCATCACGGACTTACAATTGAAGCTTGCGAGCTTACAAGTTCTGCGGCTCAGTTTCTCTTTGAAGCCGAAAGTTTGTCAGCGTCTTTACTAGCCGTCCGGCTAAATATAAAATACCTACGGAAAAATATCCCGTCAGGCGATAGGTTGTCGTTGTAGAACACTGGAAGTTTGTCCTTGGGTATGTAGATCTTATAAGAGTTGTACTCCTTTTCCTCTTTCATACCTACACGCACAGGAGACACAACAATCTGAGTTTTCTCCTTTATGTACTCAGCGACATCAATTTCTAAGGCTTCCAGAGAGACATTGTAGATTTTGATTTTCGTTTCTCCACCGTTATCCAGCCATCTTGCTCGGGTTGAGATTCTAGATTATTATTTCTAACAGCTGATACGGTTAATGTCGGAGAGCGCCGTAGGGCCTCACCGGCGCCTACTCGTTCCACAGTGTTCGAAACCGCGGTACATTTGTAGGCCTCCACGCGTGGACCATTCCCCTCCACCGCCGCCGCCGAGTCGGCCGGTTTCACGGGCACCGCAGCCTTTTCAGTCACCACGCTCGCGAAAGACAGAGACAGCGGACCGCGCGCCTCAGTCATACGCGAAGGTAATGTTTCCGTTGGCCTACCCTCCGGAGATGATGATGAGGATATTGATAATGCATGATTCTCATGAGTTTCAGACACGGCAAGGAATCCCATAGGGCCACTATTGTTTTGGTAACTGTCTTCCAATCAGAATGCGCCTCTTTTCGTATTGACATTAGTAACAACGCACTGTAGTTTCATCTCGTTGAGTTCAGATTTCAGTTGTTCAAATTGGTGAATAGTAACATACTCTGTCTCCGCCGCCACTGCGTATTTTTGCTGCTTGTCACCAAGCTCCCTTTGTATCAAGACAATGTCTTTTAGAAGTCTAGTGACGTCTACATGGTCAAAAGTGACCGGGGGTAGTTTTGCAAGGTCCCTTGCCACGAAGATCGGCATTTCTTCGGGATCCGTTTCTCTAAAGAGGCAGATTATGTCGTCCAGGTTGCGTTGAGTCTTCCCATCACGTCTTCGAGTAGTTTTCTGCTTTGAGACCGACTCAAACAGAAGGCTTTTGGCATTCTCTATTTCGTCATCGGAAAAAGCCGTTGCACAAATCTGCACTAAACTTTCGTCGACCATAACATCCATTTTATTTTGCACAAACGCAAGTAACTCGTTTATTACAATGTTGCAAGTCTTGCACTTTAACACGTAAGAGGCCATCGCCCCTGAGGTTAACAATTAACAACAATAAATCACGGGATATCGACCAACTCCAATGAGCGAGCGCGCGCGACTGAAAGTACCAAAATAATAATAATTTTCATGTGGGCTCAGCTGTATTGGCTTTTTTTGTGACGCAAGATTAATTAATATGTAAGCCCCAAAAAAAAAAAGCCATGCAAAAATGTCGGTGGGAAGGTATCGAAAAAAATTGTTGAAATCGTTGGATTTCGTTCGAAAATGAGCTGAGGAGAAGGCAAAAGCGGACGCGGAGGGGATATCAGCCGGCGAACGCGTCAGCACGCTCACGGCGCGTCGATTGGGTTCGGCTTACAGAGAGTAGCCGCTTTCCTTCTCGCATCCGTTGAACGGGAAAACCCGAACGTTTCCGAACGAGCAGCAGCTTCAGCTGTGCGTCTACGCATTTTCATAGAAATTGAAATTATTTTTATGCGTGCGAAAAAATATTCCCTGCTTCTATGCCTTTTTTGTCCATTATTATTTACGAAAAATACTCTATTTATTTATATTTCTTTATTTATTTATTTTTATTTATGCAAAAATATAATTCAATTTTTTTTTCTCGTTATTATTCATGCAAAAAATTGTGTTCAATTTTATTTCTTTTTTTTTCCCGGGATTATTCATGCGAACAATTGTACCCATTTTATTCCTCTTTTTATTCATTATTATTATGCAAAATATTCTATTTATTTGTATTCCGTTATTTACTCATTTTTATGTATGCAAAAAAAATTATTCAAATTTATTTCTTTTTTTAATTCATTATTATTTACACAAAATATTTTATTCATTAATATTTCTTTATTTATAAATTTTTATTCATGCGAAAACATCTATTTAGTTTTATTCCTTATTTTATTCATTATTATTCGTGAGAAAAAATTATAAACTATCATTCAATTGGCAGGGGGCTGATGAGCGTGCTGTCCAATATTTGATTGTCAGCTGTTTCTTCTTATTCGTCAGTATCGTGTTCATTTCATTTGAATTATTATTTTTATTTTATTTGAAGTATTATTTTCATTATCGGGATTGCCACCGGCCAGTGCGGCGCGTCGGTTGTGTTCGGTTAAACAGAGAGTAGCCGCTTTCCTCCTCGCACTCGTTGAACGGTAAAACCCGAACGTTTCCGAAGGAGTCTAACGAGCATAGCTGGGCCACTTGAGCGTCTACTTTCCGGTGTGCGTCACGTGTTTTCAATTGCGTCCTTCAGAAACGTTAATTTATTACGAATTTTTATTATAAAAAAACCGGTCAAGTGCGAGTCTAAATCGCGCACGAAGGGTTCCGTACCACCGTTCAATGGAAGCGATGGTGTGGAGTGAATAATTTGGATTTTACACAGCAAAATATTGTTTACAAAGTTATTGGTGCGGTTACTTTCACACTCCATGTACGTAACCAGGTGCATCCATAAGTTTGTATGTGGTATTGAAAGAATTGTTGTATGGGAGCCCCCTTAAATATTTATTTTATCCTGTTTTTTAGTATTTGTTGTTATAGCGGCAACAAAAATACATAATCTGTGAAAATTTCAACTCTCTAGCTAGCTAGGTTCTTGAGATACAGCCTGGTGACAGACGGACGGACAGCGAAGTCTTATTAATAGGGTTCCGTTCTTACCCGTTGGGTACGGAACCCTAAAAAAGTGTGTTCGGCTTTGTTGAAACGGTTTGTTTGTTGAAAGCGGTGGTGTGAAAAAGTCCCCTTGAACGTCCAGTACCCGGTGAGCAACACGTGTTTGCAACTGTGTTCCACAAACGTCGATTATTTATTATATATGTATAACTCGCGTGCTGCAATTTGGTAGAGCTGCATCTGAATTTACCGTTTTCAATATACGACGCTTTTTCAGTGCTGGCAATGGACATTGTGATGTTTCACAATCGTCCTGAGTCGATTCGGTATCATTTTCTCCGTCTGGATCTGTAAATAAATAGTCAAAGTCAAAGTCAAAGATATTTATTTGCAAATATAGGTGCTTATGATGTTAGGTTGTACCTAACTATATTTTGTGAACTTAACTATATTTTATCCTATAAGGATGTGCAAATATTATGAAAAATACAGTTATAAAATAGAAATATGAAAAAGCCACATCGAGGGATCAGTTATTAGTTACAATTATAATGTCTATTGATGATGTATGTCAATTTAAAATAGGCAAAAAATAATGAAAATAATGTTTATGGAATGTCAAATTATACAATAATACAAATGTCAAATTAGATTAAGCAAGTCCTACAAAATAATAAAATTACAGGTAATAGTAGTTGTTGTCCATATAAGATGTCAATTGCATGTTTTACATTTGTCCTGTAAAAACTCTGTGACACTGTAATATGCTTTGTCGATCAATAATTTAAATAAAGCATTCTTCAATGCCTGTATATTGTCTAACCTTCTTATTGTATCCGGAAGGGCATTATAGATTATCGGAGCCATTCCAAATATGTTTCTTCTTGTGAGGGAGCTCTTATATTTTGCAACGCCTAATTTGTCGGCATATCGAATGCTATTCATTTTTCTAAACAACCCTAAATTTGTTTTTACAAATTTGACTATTTCAAAAATGTAGAGACAAGTCAGTGTTAAAATTTTCAATTTAATGAAGTGAGGCTTACACGTATCTGTTTGTTTTAGTTTGCACAGAGCTCTAACACACTTTTTCTGGGCTTTAAATGCTATTTCTTTATATGTTGAGTTACCCCAAAATATTACACCATATCTTAATATTGATCCTGCATAGGCGTGGTATGCAGCTAGAGCAGCCTTTTGGTTTGTGACCTTTGAAAGTCTGTATAGTGCATAAGAGCATTGTGCCAATCTTTTGCAAACGCTGTAAACTTGCTCTTTCCATGAAAGATTATTATCAATTTGCAGACCTAGAAAATTGGTGACTTTTGCTTCGTCTATGGTTTTTCCAGAATGTCTAACATTTAGGTTATACTTCGGGTCGCCTCGAAGAGCAAATGACATCAGCTTTGTTTTACTTAAGTTAATGTTAAGGTTGTTTCTTCCTAGCCATTCTATTATAGAACCTAGTGCGTTATTAATATTTATCTGATGATTTTCGAGATTTTCGTGTCTAAATACAACAGTGCTGTCATCAGCAAATAAGAACATGGGATGTTTTGTTATTTTGGGGAGGTCATTAATGTATATAAGAAAGAGTAGCGGGCCTAGTACACTCCCCTGTGGTACACCAAAAGACACAGTTAGTGCCTTCGAATAGTATTTTATATCCTCTTTAGTGTTAGGGCAAATTTTGTTTATTTGAGTCATTTGTTTTCTACCACTTAAGTAAGATTTTATAAGTTCAAATATATTCCCTCTAACTCCGTATGATTCTAGTTTGTTTAGAAGTGTAGAGTGATCGACAAAATCAAAGGCCTTCGTTAAGTCCATGTACAATGCCGATACTGGTACTCTGTCGTCCATGCTTATAGACACTTTAAGAAGAAAGTCATATATGGCCATATCTATTGTTAAGTTCTTTCTAAAACCTTTTTGTTCTGGAGCGAGAATATTATTATTTTCAAGGTAGTTATTAAGTTGATTATAGATCACTTTCTCAAATATCTTTGAAAATATAGGAATAAGAGCAATTGGTCTGTAGAATGTCATGTTTTCCTTATTTTCCTTTTTAAATACTGGTTTGATTATTGAGGTTTTAAGTCTCTCTGGGAAAGTACCATTTTCAATACAGAGGTTAGTAATGTGGGTGATGACTGGGGCTATTTCAACAGCAACTTCTTTTATAACCTTCGTTGTGATATCATCGTTGCCTACGCTGTTTGTATTCTTCAAACTCTTAATAATTAATAATATATCACGATTAGTTGTTGGAGACAAGAACATTGAATTGCATATTCTCATTTGATTTTTATTTGCGTTGTAAGTGTTGCCATTGTTGGATACTTGGTTAACCCTTAAACCCTACCCTGGGTCTATCAAACCCCAGTGATTTAATTATTTGCAATTTTTGTTTTGACTATGAAACGAACATCCTTACGGTTCTAGCTATGTTCAAATGACACCGGCGGCCATCTTGTCGTCAGTCGCGCGTGAGCGAATCTGTTGTGCACACGTAGTTATAGCTGTTTCCGGGTTTGTCAGACCCCAGGGTAGTAAAACAGTAATATCTATCATACAAAGTTTTTTTTGTTATTTCATTGTGTGCAACTACTTTTTGAACAACATTTTCACAGGTAAGTTTAATTTAACGTCTATAATTTATAATGTGTTGGAGGTTATATTTTATTGGTTTGAATATTGCATTGAGCATAAGTATTCTCTTATTGCAGTGGATATATTATATACAACGTGTACTTTTTATTGTTTTAGAACAGCAAAGACATTTTTTTTAACTATGGATGAGAAAATATCTCGCTGGTTGCATGAAGAAGATTCCGATGATGAAAATATACCTACCATCCGTGATCTTGGTAGTGAGGACGAGGAAGACGGAATCATCGAGGACTATCGTGCAGAATCACCAGAGGCTGACACAGTACCATCGCTGGAGGCTAGAGCAGTATCTCCTTCAGAGGCTGACATCGACATGCTACCTCTTCCAGAAGCTAGAGCAGAAACTTCTATAGAGGCTAACGTTGATGACAGCGATGATTTTGATTCAGAAGACGAGGTACCTCTGAGCAATTACCGTTCAGGAAATTTTGTTCGTGTATTAAGTGTTCCAAACCGTTTGTTAGGTCGGAACGGGTATAAATGGAGTGGGACAAAACCTGCAAGAACAAGAGTTCCACAAAGAAATATTTTGAGTGGTCCAGCGGGTCCTCTAGGCGCAGCTCGTCAAATAACTACGGAAGCAGAAGCATGGAATCTTTTTTTTTCAGAAAATATATTAGAAGAAATAGTCAGCAACACCAACGAAGAAATTGCTCAACAGAGGGAAAAATATAAGCGCGATAGGCCAGCCCATAACATTGAAGAAGAAAATGACGGCCCGCCGAATTCCACTGTTCGGCCTTCGTTTGCTAAAGACACTAACATAACGGAAATCAAAGCTTTGTTCGGGCTTTATTATCTTAGTGGAGTTCTCAACATGAATCATGTGACCACCAAAGAACTCTTCAACAAAAACGCGGGCGTAGGCTATTTTCGTGCTACAATGTCGGAAGCCCGATTTGAATTCCTGACAAACTGTTTGAGGTTCGACAATCGTGCCACCAGAGTAGAGCGTCGTGAGAATGATAGACTGGCACCAATAAGGCAAGTTTTTGATGACATAGTCAAGGTCTCGAGTGAATTATACAGCCCGTCTGATTGCTGTACGTTAGACGAAATGTTATTGGGGTTCAGAGGAAGATGCGTCTTCAAAATGTACATACCCAGTAAGCCTGACAAATATGGAATAAAGATTGTAATGTTATGTGACTCTAAAACTGCTTACATGATCAATGCTTTTGTATATTTGGGCAAGGACTCCACTCCAAGAAATGTTCCATGTGCAGAGTTTCTCACCATGACGTTGACTGAAACAATTCATGGATCCAACCGCAACCTGACATGTGACAATTGGTTCACATCTATACCAGTGGCAAACCAATTATTGCAAAAACAAGTCACTATCGTAGGAACGCTACGAAAAAATAAGAAAGAAATACCACCTCTTTTTCTTGAGCTGCGAAACCGCGATAAAAACACTGCACAATTCGCCTTTTCCAAAGAACTCACTCTCTTGTCTTACTGCCCATCAAAGTCAAAACAGAAAAAAGTGGTAATGCTGTTGTCAACGATGCATACAACATCAGATGAAGATGCTGTAAACAGGATACCCGAAATGGTCGAATACTATAATAAAAGCAAATGCGGCGTCGACCTGATGGACCAACTGTGTCATAGATACAGTGTTTCTAGGAAGACCCAGAGATGGCCGATGGCTATTTTTTATGGCCTTCTCAATATAGTGGGTGTAAATTCTTATGTCCTACTCAAGATGACTACAAACAAAGTTCAAAAACGGCGACATTTCTTGAAGAATCTTGCCATGGCGCTAATAAAGCCGCAAATGGAGGAACGTTTTACCTATAAAACTTTGTCTATCAAACTCCGTGTACTGCTGAGCGATATCTTGCAGAAAGAGGAACCATTATTGCAAGAAGTTCCTGTTCTTGCTACCAAGAAAAGGTGTGCTGTGTGTCCTAGTCGCAAAGACCGTAAAACTAAGGTAACATGTTGCATGTGTAGAATTCCACTGTGCGGCGAACACTCCCAGGCTATTTGCCAAACATGTGTTTCCAAAAGTGTTTGAACCTGGTTTTGTTTCCTTCTAAATTTTCTTAATAAGAATAAATAAAAACATTACAATAAACATCAATTGTATTTTTTTAAATAATTTAAAGTAAATGGGGTCCCAGAAACCCATGGGTAGGGATAACGTTTGTTTTAGGATGGGTAGGGATTGAGGGTTAATATAAAATTCATTAAAAGATTCAGCTATTTCCTGGGGGTCTGTTATTTCTCTATTACTATGTATAATTTTATTTATTTCTTCTTTTGGATAATTATTTCTTATAGAATTATTTATTATTTGCCATGTCATTTTGGATTTATTTAGTGATGTCAATATTTGGTAATTATTTTGGGATTTTTGTGTTAAGTTTATTATTTGGTTCAATTTTTTTGAGTATAATTTAAGTGTTTGTTTATTTTCCAGGCATGGATTGGTTCTATATTTCCACAGTAGCATGCGTTTCCGTTTTGAACAAAGTTTGATCCCTCGTGATATCCACTTTGGTTGTTTTCTCGTTGTATTTTTAATTCTGTTTACTGGAAAACAAAGGTCGTAGAACATTTTAAACAGGTCATGAAATGCGTTGAAAGCTTCATTTGCGTTGCGGCATGAGAGAATATCGTGAAAAGTTAAGCTTGATAAGCATTCCTGAAATCTATGAATGTTTTCTTGGCACATATCTCTTCTTATTGTAAACCAGAAGGGGAAAATACAGGTCTTCTTCACTGGAAAACGAAATATTTGTGCCGTATGGTCCGACATGGCTAACTCAACCACTTCATATGTGCATCCTTTTATATTGTGCCCTATATTATCAATACATGTTTGACTTCTAATTCGAGTTGGTTCATTGATAGACAGTTTTAAGTTATATGATGCTAGTAGGTTGTAAAATTGTAATGATGCTCTACTTCTCTTTAGCCTGTCTATATTAAAATCGCCACACAAAATTACATTTTTTGATTTTAATTTTGCAAAGTCAAGAACTGCTTCCACAGTGTTAAAGAATGTATTGTAGCTTGCGGTTGTGTATACGGGGACTCTATACATGCATATTATTATTGTGTCGTGGGCCAATAATTTAATCGCACTGCATTCGACTACATTCGGGATACTTTTCTGGTTAACTTCGTCCACTACTTTGTATTTAAGATGGTTATTGACTAGGATACAGGAACCTCCGGCTCTATTTTTTCTTGAAAATGAAGATGCAAGTATGTAGTTAGGTATGTTTAAACATTGATTATCACTTTCAATCATATTATGTTCCGTAATGAATAAAATGTCAATATTTTCATTTTTATTTTTTAAGTCATCTAAATTAATTGTCAATATATGTTGTTTACTAACAAGTCCGTCTATATTTTGATGTAGAATATTAAGTGTGGTATAGATAAATTTGTTTCCTATATTTTTCATATCATTGGATTTATTCATTGTAGGGGGGTTAGAATCACATTTTTTTGTAGAGTCTCGAAAAAGTTTATTAGTATTATTATATGCGACCCTTTTGAAGTAAAATGGGATGGTCCCTTTCATACTGACAGGTTCTTTGGTGTTACTGGGATTTAAGTCTTCAGGGGTTTGTCGTGTTTTAGTGACTCTACTAAAATAGAAGGGCATTGTTCCGGGCTTCGGGATTGTGTCCTTGAGGACTCTATGTGTGTGTAAGTCTGCATGTGTGATGTGTGCTTGTTCAATTTTCTTTACCTTATAGCTTAAGTATTTGTGGTCGTAGTCATATTGGTTCAATACTATATTGAGCTCTTGACACAGAATACGTACACGATGAGCTCCTTTATAACTGTTATTAACTTTTACAAATGTACAATTGTCAAATTGTTGACATAATAATTGTAACATCTGGTTTAATTTAAACTCATTAAGGTAGCGGTTAAGTCCTACACTTAGTACAAAAATCGGACACTTTGGTAGAGTCTTCAAGGCTGCAGACAGTTTGATATTGATTCTTGTAGGATTTCTATCATTTTCCCCCACTGATAGTACGATCCTATCTTCGCAAGTTATGTCAAAGAGGATGCACGTATTAAGGATCTCTTCGCTTGAAGCATCTGGTTTCAGGAAGGATACAACCTCGTAGCTTTCTTGCGATTGTCTTTTTTGTCGTCTCATTTCAGATAGTTTAGAGGCAGCTCCGACACATTGTTTACCTCCAAATATAAATATTCTATTTGGTTTTACTCGAGGAAATGCGTTCTTTTTAGGTCCGATGACAGGGCTAGTTTGTGTTTGTGCAATTTTGGTACCTAGTAAAGTTTCTTCGCGTAACTCTACATTCACTTTTACTTTGACATACTCAGATTGTTCTTCAATAGTAGCGTTACCTATATTCACCTCTTTGCTCGGCTCTACATTGAACTCTACCGAAGGTTCACTGGTGCACTATTCTTGTAGAGTTATATTTTCTTCTGGGTCACCTCTTTCTTTTCTAGTGAATACGAGTGCAGCATGGGACTTCAGATTCATATTCAGATCGTTGTTTAATCGTAAGTGTCTTCTGTTGTTGTCAATAGTTTTGTTTAATGGGGTATTTCCTCTGGTGTTCTTAACCTTTTTTCTTTTTCTGGAAGATATTGGGGTCATAGGGGTGATGTTCGTGAAGTTGAAAGTCTTGTACGTGGTTAGCAATTTGTTGCATTTTTCTAATTCAATCTTAAGAGCTTGATTTTCCAGGTTTAGGTTTTCTATTTCGTGTTCCGCTGTCATAAGATTGCTTTTGAGAGCTTCGACTTCTTCAAAACTTATAACGAATGTTTGTATGTCGTCCACAGAGGTGTTTGGTAAGCTCATCAGGCTATTATTAAGTACAGGGGAGGAGAGGGATAGATCCTTTAATGAGTTAGATCTATACATATTTCTTTGTGTTACATAATCTGGAGTTCTATCCATTGTTATGAGGCTTGATAATGGTATAAATTTATAAAAATAAGACCAACAGAGAATGACAGTGTATGGAATTTGGAACAAAGAGGGCCCAGAAACGAAAGTTCGTATACCTAACTAGGGAATTCCCAGGAAGGATTTCTAAAATATTTGGCGTTCACACGTACTCTTGAAAGTCTCTTTAAGGAATTCCCAAGACCGACAAAGATTTTTAGTTAGGCAAGTAATAATGTGTCATCATAATCTACTTAATAAATCTCTACGGGGTGACACATCATTATACCAGGTTGTTCCGAAAATTGATAGCCACAGAATAAATACAACCTCTTCTTTCATGAAACTATTTTTAATTGACGGCTAATTTCAATACAAACCTCCTATGTGAAAATCACTAGCCACCTATCTGTTTTTTTTTAAATATGTTTAAAGATTATCTGTCGCTCTTATTTTGTTTGCAACAATGGACGTCTCGCGGGAATCTTTTCGTGCTATGAATTTCTATGATTATAAAAGAGGGTTAACCTTCAAGGAATCTCAAGAAAATTTACAAGCTGCTTTTGGGGAGTCTGCTTCTGCGTAAGCAACAGTTACTTTTCGGTTTCGTGAATTTAAACGTGGTCGAGAGAACTTAAACGATGACTCCAGACCCGGCCGACCACCAACTGCAGTAACTCATGAAAACGTCATCAGGGTAGAGTGGCTATTGCGAGAGAAAAGACATATTACACATCGAGAGATACAGACTGAACTAAACATTGGATCACAGGCAGTTTCCACCATCCTGCATGAACACCTTAAAGTTAGGAAGCTAGGTTAGCTAGTTAGTAGCGGCGTCCGTGACAATCTTTTTCACCAAGATAACGCGCCCGATCACACAACTGCTAGAACCATGGACTATTTGAGAACTTCGGGGGTACAAATGTTACACCATCCTCCGTACAGCCCAGATTTAGCTCCATGCAATTTTTTTTTATTTCCCTTGGTAAATAAAAATGCTTCGTGGGCGAAAATTTAGCAATGCAGACTAGGCCGTCGAAGAATTTCGGCGGTTATTTTTCGACATCCCGCAAGACACGTTTTTAAATGTTTTGAAAGCTGGTTCACCCGAATGCATAAGAGCATTGGGATTCGAGCGGGATATTTTAAAAAGCTGTAAAGAAACTTTCTTTACATTCTAACTATTTTTCATTTCACTAACTATTTTTGGAACAGCCCACGTATATACATACACTGACAGACCACGCACAGCCTAAACCACTGAAGCTAGAATCATGAAAATTTTACAGAGGTCCTTTGCGCGCCGTAATGGCCCACTAAGAAGGGATTTCGCAAAATTCGGACCCTGTGGGGATCAAATCAGTATTTTAAGAATAAAGACTCTATAACCTTACGCGAAAGTTTAGTTGTTACCTATAAAAGTTTATTTCTGTTAAAATAACACGACAAATGATCCCTCATTGAGCAACAGGTACAAATGTTCTTAATTTGAATTGGTTGCTTACACTTACAACGATAGATTAGATAGAAGTTTAAAGATTTATTTATTGAAATAATTATTAGAAAATAGTAGTTTTTACTGTATTTCCGATCAAATAGGATTTCTCAAGTTCTCGAGCTGGATTTCTCGAGCTCGAGCCGAAACGAGAATTCCCGGGAATGGCATGATTAGGATTTCTTGGCGGGAACATGAGTGAGTGCCCGCAAGCAAAGCTATTTAATAATAATAAATAACACTACTTACCAGACTGGGAGTCATTCAAATTCACAATATGTTCCGCTTCCGTAAATAATGGCTGGCTGTCAGGAAAATCTGCAAGAATGAAATAAATAGAGCATGTAAAACACTACAGGGTGACATTTAATTAGCTGACCATATTTTGGGGAATGATAGTACCCATCATTATGAACAACTTTCCCCATGAAACATATAGCCGCAAATGAAAAAAAAAATTCGTCCCCCAGTAGATTACCCCGATCAGCTGATTTCAAGTTACTATGGGAGACCCAAAAATTATTTTTGTTTGCGACCATATGTTCCTTGGGGAAAGTTCTTCATAATGATGGGTACTATCATTCCCCAAAATATGGTCAGCTTATTAAATGTCACCCTGTATTTCCCTGAGTTTGTGAGATTGATCATCATACTTATAGCTTAAAAAGATAAAAAGAAGGTGTATTCCGTCTACACTACAGAGTCAATGTAACCAAAAAACTAAAAACTTACCCATTTGTTGTACGGTAGTTGCCACAAAAGAAGACACGGCTGGCAGTCTCGGCAGCAGTCGGCGGCAGCTCCTAGCGTAGTGAACTTAAATTGTGTAATTTCCAACCGCAAAATTGGTGGTGGTCGGCCACTGGCGGCAAACATCAAAGAGAGATCGAATCAAACCTCTTTATACCGGTTTATTGAACAAAACCTTTATAATTTTGCTCTTTGAGTAAAACCTGTATTTTTGAGGTTAAGGTAGAGCCAAACCTTTATGGAACGCTCCCTATGTACTTGCACTGATTACGCTCTTTAAATAAACCGGTAAACAAGCCCTGGATACAAGATGTAGCCCCAGACGCAAAATGGACCCATTGTGGAATTCATCGTGAGCCAGCCAGCTTAGACATCACTCTTAAAAATGCTGTAAAAATCGTAAACTTAATCAAGGCTCGAGCCACAAACTCAAGAATTTTTACAGATATTTGTAAAGAGCTTGGCAGTGAGCACGAGACCCTGTTATTACACACTGAAGTACGCTGGCTATCCAGAGGAAGAGTGGTTTCGAGAATATTTGAGTTGAGACATGAAATTGAATTATTTTTGGTCGAGCAGAAACATGATGAGTACAAACAGATGCTGATTGATCCGCTGTGACTGCAAAAGTTGGCTTACCTGTCAGATATTTTCACTTCCGAACACAAAAAATAAGATACCGAGAAGCTTTGTTGTTGAAGGAGATTTTCTTAGAATAGTGCAAAAATATATGAATCAGCGGTCCCAAAAAGGAAAAACCGACCGTTTTTTTTCAAAATTACCAAAAAGGGAAGTGTACAGCTCAAGCAATCGGGATAAATAAATTTGGTAATATGCCAAAAGAAATAGCTACGTTTCTTGGTCTGCCGGATGCTGAGTATTATACTGGGCACAGCTTCAGGAGGACCTCTGCTACATTATTGGCAGATTCAGGAGCCAATTCGACGTCCTTAAAGCGACTAGGAGGTCGGAAATCGGACAAAGTTGCAGAAAGCTTTATTGGTGATTCATTATACAACAAACTAGAAACTGGGAAAAAAATCACACAATCCATTAATTTAAGGTCCAGTCCGTCTCCTTCACATGTTGCAGAGAACGTTCGTCCATCTACCTTCGTTGATAATGATAATTCATCAGATCCAACTCCATCAACTAGCAAACGCCATTGTATGACAAATAACAATCATACGAAATTAATAATAGTTTGTCTCAAACAGTAAATATGTTGCATATTTAAATATCTAAAATATCAATATCTAAAACTTCCCCAGTTAGTATAAAAAACTGTACCAATTTCAATGTATATGTGAATTATAACTTTTATAAGAAATAAATGTTAAGTTAGTTGAGTTTATTGTGTTTTTATTATTTTATTAAATTGCTTCATTTTTTCGCAGCTGTATTAAAAATAGTCGTTCAGTACACGTGCGGAACCGTCATTGCAACTTGTTCTGACTGTCAACCCTCGCCTTCGGCTGCGCCTCGGCTCGGGTAGACATTTGTCGGAACTCTTTGCAATGACAGCCTTACCGCACTTGTAATGAAATATACTATTTCAACACTAGTAAAAAGTGGCAAAGTTGCCAGGTTCCACGGTACTTTTAAGCTGCAATTATACACTGGCAAAAACCATGAATTGATAAATACATCTCCTACTAATGTGGTCATGGGTTTATGTGATGGAATACTTAATAGAAAATATACTTAGGGCATACTGTATCCACTGACAACTGGTACACAAATCTTGATCTTGCCAATCAATTACTCGACAATAATACTCACCTGGTTGGCACCTTGCGCAAAAATAGAAGAGGATTACCAAAGCAAGTAACTGAAGCCAAACTTAAACCAGGCGAATCAATAGCGAAGGAAAACGAGCGTGGCATATGTGTCCTAAAATGGAAAGATAAGAGGGATGTGCTTATGCTGTCCACCAAGCATTCAAAAGGGTTCAAAACTGTCGTGAAAAAAGGAAAAGTAGAACGAAAGCCAAAGATGGTATTTGCATATAACATGACAAAAGGTTCAGTAGATCTTAGTGATCAAATGAATGCCTATTTATCTCCACTAAGAAAGACTTTTTTGAATTTGATTTTGAATTTAAGACAATTTTTGAATTTAATTTTTGTCATTTAATATTGTATTTCAATAAATATATTAATTACTTACATAATACTGTAGTTATTATTTCACTTTATTACCTTTTTTACTCACTAAATTATAAAATAGCGTATTTTTTTGGTTTTTTCCAATTTTTTCGGAAATACTGACATGTTTCAAAATCTTAAAAACCCTATAAAAGTGGTAGGTAATATAATTAGCTAAATATAATTATGTAAACATAGTTACATTGCACTTAAAACCCAAACCTCAACAACCACGAACAAGTTTAAGGATAAATGCAGATTTTTTTATATAAATTTAGCAAGTGTCAAGGTAAACAAAAACCATTATGAGCACGTGAATAACAGGGCCACAGCGCACAGACTGGTATTTGGCACTAAAAGTTGGCCAAAAATGATTTTTACTGTTATCAGTTAACTGGTCCTTAATGATGTTCCTTTAATAGTCAGGTATATTCTCCATTTAATCCGAAAAGTTCAAAGCGCTACCTGCTCAGAAGGCGCCGCACGCTCAGTCGGAAGTTACCGTTCGCTTGTAGTGGTCGTGTGAAATTCGAAACGCTTAAATTGAACGCTTTTACAACTAGTGTCATTTAAAGAGCAAACGTTTTTGTGGTTGTTTTTATGATGGATTGCTCTCAGCCAGGTATGTACTTTATGAAATATTACTATTATCTTCAAATATTTCAGGCTATTTTGTTCTATGGGTTCATAAGCAAGTAGTAATAATCAAAATCAAAAATACCCTCTTTTTTATGTTTAAAAGGGATTTCGTTGTAGTATTCAGCACTATTCGCCTACAAAAACTACTGTCTTTCGTGCACTTGACTGTCACCCCGTTGGTGACTCCCGTTGCCCGGAGGGGGATTGGGTCCGGCCCTGGTTGGGCCCTGCGGCCGACCAACCTGAGTCCGGCCCTGGTGACCGTCCGAAGGGCCTGACCGGTTCAGGCACAACACGATGTGGTGCTTGCCACCACAGCACTCACAGGGGAACGCGCGTGATCACTCGCTCAGCGGGTGCGGCCCCAAACAACCGAAACACAATCGGTGGCGGAAGACTACCTTCCTGCGGGCAGCTACACCGAGCGCCTTAAAGTTGGCGCAACTGGTCACTTCATGACCGGCACTGTCGCAGTGCACACAGCCGTCACCCGACGGCGCGGCATTCAAAACGCCAAATTGTTTCGACCGCTCACCCCCCCGTGGGGGCGGGGGGCGCGGCCCCTCCCGCATCCGCGCGGGTTGGCGCTGCACACTGGCCTCCGTATCCAGTGTGTCGCATCGCCTGCATTCACCCTCCAAAAAATCCGTCAATTGGACGAGCGTGGGCAGTTCCGAGCTACTGCCCCCATGCAGCTGTTCAAACCGACTTTGAACAGCTGCAGGCAACCGTGACAAAACCATATACAAAACAATATATGACCATTGGTCTACCGGCAGACCAATGTTCTGAAGGGCCTTAGTGGCCACCAGCACAGGGTTGAGCACCTGTACTCGGATGTCAACATCCCGGGTTACTCTTGGGATGCTAAACAGCTTCCCCAGCTGCGCATCAACCAACCGCCGTTTGTGTTGGTAGCGGTCAAACAATATGGACCGGGCTATCTCATAATTGCCCGCCGTGACCGTTAGGTGACCGACCAACTCCTTCGGTTCACCCCGCAGTGCCATCAATAGTTGGGCCAACTTGTAGGCGTTGTCCAGGTCGTCCCGACCGTGGACCAAACTATCGAATAAATTGATGAATGCCGGCCACTCATCAATTGCCCCACCGAAGGCCGGAATCTCCAGGTGTGGCAGCCGTCCAACAACACCCTTCGGGGGTGGGTCTCCGTTACCTTCCGCTTAATTTTTTCCGCGCGACGCTCGATGTCGCCCAAGCATTCCATCGCTTGGTCAGCATCCGCGCAGAGCTGCTTCACTGCAGCCACCGAGGCTTCATCCGTAAGCCCGAAAGCTTCAGCCTCCGCAGCCAGCCGACACACCTTCCCGACGCGTGTCATTGCGTCCTCCACACGCTTGAGCAGGACATCGTCCATGTCAGGTCGCTCCACATACTTGTGAGTATGGGCGAGCCATCTCATCTCCTCACGGACACCATACCGCAGTATCGTCAAGGGCGAAGGTGCCATGGTTACCGATTCAATTGTTTCTGGTCCTATACTTCACAGCCGAACTAAGTATAGCCAGAGACCAGCACTTGCCCGTCAGCGCTGGGCACAGAAATTAAAACTAAGTTGTCAAACTAAGGCAACCACTAAAACAATTCAATCCTAAAACATATTTAATATAGTCGCCCTGTGGACATACACCTTATAACTATACACTCTAACTGTCTTATTCATAAAAACTTATGAGAGGTTTATAAGTTCGTAATAGGGAGGATCTTGAAAAACATTATTCATAAACGCTCAATAGCACTAAAACGCTCGATAAGTATTCAATAACAACTTCATAAGTTATAGAAGGCCGGACCCTACTTTAAACCTCTAATAGAGACCAATATGGCCGACTTTACGTGAACAGCTGATTGAGTTGGTTGACACTTGACGTTTTGAGGTTATAGTTTGTGTTATGATTTTGTGGTGTTTGTAAATTCAGGTACACTAATCGTAACAAAAAACGTAAAAATCATGCAAGCTTTACAAGCTATAGCCGCAATTGAGCTTGTAGAACGTGGTCGGCGGCGTAGGAAGTTGTACCACGAGAGATATGACCCGTTTTCTTTGCCGGACGTGGAGTTCAAACGCCGATATCGCTTCAATAAACATACAGCGACCTTAATAATTGAACTCGTCAAACAGGATTTGCAACTCGACTCAAGAGGCTGTGGCACTTCACCAGAGTTGCAAGTCTTAACCGCCATAAGATGTTGGGGTCGTCGCGAAGTAAGTAAACTTTACTTCTGTTTGAAATCCTAAACCTATGTAGGGAGGTACCTAGTTACTCATCTGTGCTTAGCTGTGTCCCCCTTTCATAAATGTAATAAATTTTTAATGTATGGTTATGTTATGTTTAGGTTCAAGATGACGCGGGAGATCTGCATGGGTTGTCTCAATCAACCGTGAGTCGCATTTGTGCCAGAGTAGCTAGAGCCATTGCTCGCCACTCTGCTACATACATAAAAATGCCACAGACCCTGGCTGAACAGCAAAAGGTTATGAGGGAATTCCTCGACATGAGAAACTTCCCTACAGTGCTGGGCTGCATTGACTGTACTCACATAAAAATAAAGAAATATGGTGGTGATGCAGCTCAGTATTACATAAACAGAAAACAATATTATTCATTGAATGTACAGGTATGTCTCTACTTTAGACAGTGCAATTTTTTGTATGTAGATAATATGTGCTTAGATAGATAGATGATGAGGTGGGATGCCCGCTGAACACAGGCGGGTGAACGGTCCGCTAATGTGACTATTTCACCCAGTTCCCAGTGTTGAAATTAGTTACTGTGGTTCAGCTCTGTTCCCCCTCAAATCTCCTATTTCTTCTAATAAATTCTAATATGTTGCTAAATCTGAGGTTAATCAAGTCTTCTTCCCTTATCCTATCTATCCCTAAAGTGTTGACTCGTTTCCTCCAAGCCACAGTGAGGCCATGAAGGGTTTGGGATGAGCTTCAACAAAGCTGTACTTACTTACATAGTTTATTTTTTGCAGGTGGTTTGTGACGCCAAGCTAAAAATATGTGACATTGTTGCGAGATGGCGAGGCAGTACCCATGACTCCCGAATCTTTAATGAGTCAACTCTTAAAGAACGTTTTGAGAGAGGAGAGTTTAGAGGACGACTTCTTGGAGATTCAGGTTACGGCTTGGAGCCATATCTGTTCACACCCATACTAAGGCCTCAAAATGTACAAGAAGAAAGGTATAATCGGGCTCAAATCGGCACACGGAATTGTGTGGAACGTTGCTTTGGCGTATGGAAGCAGCGGTTTCAGAGTCTGTTGCACGGTATCACCGTTCACATGCATAATGTTAAGCCAACAATTGTAGCTCTTGCTGTGTTGCACAATATAGCATTAGAACAACAGGATTTAGTTCCAGGTAACTTAATATTATGAGTAACTATTATGACTAAGCTCAAAAAACTACAATAATTGTGACACCTATCCCATGGGATCGAACTCATGGGATCCAAGTTGCCACTACCTATTTCAGGAAACTAGCGCTAACTTTGTTTTTATATTTTCAGATTATGATGATGATGCTGACTTTCCTGAAGTTGAGCTAAGACCTCAAGTTAATGTGGTCAGGCCAGGAAGAGCAGGAAACAATTTTGTTCTACGAGCATTTATTGATAGACATTTCCGTTAACAGGTGAAACATTTTTATTTAACAAGATTTTAATTTTTAAGTAATTTAATTTTTTTTTCATAATATTCTGATTTTTTCTTCATCAGCTCTTCTTCCAAGTCCAAGTTTCTGCCTTTCTTTTTTTCATTTTCCATTTGGACACGGTGGAACTCCTTCCTGCACTCTATCTCAACATGAGCTATGCTTTTTGCTGCATTCATTGTCTGAAATAGCAATCTGTTGTATTAATTGCCTATCAGTTATAGCAATAATTGTCCTTAGCATTATCATATCATCCCCCAATTATTTACCACACCTATTATTTTTCAAGCCTGCTATAATTATTTACCTTGTCCTCAATTTTATCTTTTCTCTTTCTCTTCAAAGGTGTTTGGGATGGTGCTGCAGCTGCAGGTCGTTTTGCAGCACAAGATAAGCGATCCGGTACGACCTGAAGCAAAAAAGCCTTTTTATATATCTGAAAACTAGTTAGTATTACATATAATTCTGCAAAAATATATGTTAAAATAAAATGTTTTCCAGATTGTTTTATTTTACTACTTAATATTTGATCCATATTTTGTATGAGACATAAAGGGTAGCAATATTTAATTACTCATGCTTACATTATCTGATGGCTTGTCCACTTTGCTTACGATACCTTCTTGTATCACGTCAATACCTTCTTGTATCTCGTGTATCTCAATGGTGTTCTGAAACATAGGAAACATTAGTGGCTGGTTTGCCTTATTTGCACAATGACTAAATAATTATTTATGTACAACTTATTCTGGCAGGCCTACATAGGCAAATTTGATTTCTCAATAAAGGTCGCGCTATTAGTCAAATCTAGTCTCAAAAATTAAGGGTACAGTCAGGTTCTGGCTAGGTTATGTAGTTCTCTTCCTGTCTAATTAATCAAAAATCGAACCCATTGATTCGGCCCTGCCGAAATAAGCCATACTTTTTTAATATTATATATTTTAAATGCTTACATTAATTATCTCATCTACTTTCTCTCGCTTGTCGATGGCAGTGGCTCTTCAATTTTGAACTGAATCTGAAAGCACAATAAAATTTAAATTTAATAATCGATGCAATAATATGCAATAATAATTATTTACCTGATTTATCTGATCGGAATCAAATTCATTCGTGTCAATGACGAATTCGCCGGGTAGCCATGTAGCAATATCATCAGCATCATCATCAGTGTGCTTCTGTGGTGGGCCACCGCCAGTCTTCATAATATATTTTCTTTTCTCTGCTTTCAGTTTTCTTTGAGACACTTTTATCATGCCCCATTGAGATTTTAACTGTGGAATGGTGCGAGGGCCACCTTTGCACATTCCGTTAAAACTGAAAATAATGATGTAAATAATTTGAAGAAAATGCCTCATCATAACTTATTACAACATTATTGATAAATAAGTACCTGCTTTGCAAATCAACCCATGCTGACACCTTTTTGGAGTTGGTATTTGTTTCCGTGTTTTTATTCTCTATAATTGTGACTCTTTCCCTCACTAACTCCAGCAACAGATACTTTGAGAACAAAAATAAACAAGTTGTAAGTATTTTAAACCAACAAAACATACATGCATATACTCACGGCTATGTTCCCGTATAGAGGTAGCCTGAGCTGCAGGATCACATAAGTGATCCTACAGCCACGTTCAGCAATTTGGGCAAGCGTATAAAGAAACAGTTAGTGACATGTTGCTAGCTCATCGCCTAACCAAATCAGCCTTCCCTGAATTCCCTCAGTCGCGTTATACGACATACACAGGAGGAGATGCAGCTGTTGTATTATTTTAACGTCCCGTACCAGCACGGGACTTTAAACGTCCCGTACCAGCATGGGAATTTTAACGCCTCGGACCAGCATGACAACAAAAGAAATACCATAAACCTTGTGTAGCTACTTATAAAGATTAGATAGGTCTTTACAAAACTTGTCTTCCTCCAGCCAATTTTCGCTTCTTTGCCTCTGTTTACCCTGTTTTAAAGACTCCATTCTATTTCTTAGTGAAAAGTAAACAACACAAACAAAACACCTGTCTGTGAAAACACCACATTTGTTTGACAGCAATTGACAGTTTTTTTTTTTAATACCGTGGTTGTCTATGGTTTCGTCAGAACGACAACATAATAACGCTAAAGTATCTAATAATGTCAACTTAGCTATGAGAGGTTTATTGAACGTTTATGAATACATCATTTTACAATACGTTTATTAGTACTTATGAGCATTTTAACTAATGAACATTTTAAACCTATTTTAAGGGATTTTTATGAATAAGACAGTAAATCAATTAGAGAATGCCACCATAAAACACAATACAAAAATAACCCACAAAAATTGATTAAAAAAACAATACAAAATAAAATTTATTAAAAAATAATAAGTGGTGGGCTCCGAGACTATAAACCTAAACAATATAGCACCCTAACCACACTGGATTCCGAAATCCAAGCTATTTTTAATATAATGTAGGTAGCCGTGAACCTTCTAGAAGTGGCCCCTCCGATATGACCCACACTTCTACTGAGGTCAGCAAAATCAGCTTAATACCCCTTAAATAGCCTGACCCTGCTCTGTAATCCGAAACAACACTGCAATGCTATGGAACCCGACTGCAATACTATAGTCCGACCGAATGACTGTTTCTTATGCACACCGAGTAGTTTCCGACTACAAATTTATAATAATTGTTAATTATACTACCTTCACTAACCGAAAATGAACTTTAATTGTGGTATACCGACCACAGACTCACTCACAAACTGATTGCCGGCCAATCTGAGATATTCTTTTCTCCCAACTACAATGTGGCAAATAAACAACCCTACAACCGTCCGTGAATCGATGATTTCCCACTAGGAAACCACGCTCTGCTACCAAATTGATTAAAATTCCACGCCTCAACCGAACGGGCGTGGAATCTTGGCATGGTTGGTTTTCACCAGGAGTATCACACGTGGTACTGACCTTTGACGCCGTAGACCGGAATTCGAGAGCTCAATTCGAGGCAGGAATACGGGATAGGAGCACAAGGTGTGGGGGGAGAGGATTCGAATCTTACTCTCGTCGTAGCCCGATGCTGTCGCCGGCGTGTTGCTTGCCGACACGAGGAGTCGCCGTCCGAATGCGACGAGTTGGGGACCGTACAACTTTAACCTTCACAACACGAATCACTCACTCCACTGACGTGAATTTACTTATTTCCCGACGATTATTATGGTTAACACTCCGACCAGGCCCGACACCTGTGTTAGACAATTGTTACACTAAAATACAGTCAAAGCCCGACGCCATGTGCAGACATTTTTTTCTCAAGACAAGAAAATAACCTCTAATTCGTCATCTCGTTTCTGTACAAGTGACAGCTGCAGTTCCGTTTCCGCTAGTGATGTCCCGATTACTCGCGGTCGATCCGCGCAACGAAAACCGGTGCGTTCCGAAGCATAAATATTAAACATAGGCAATCAAATTCTATTATGACTGTTTTGGTAGGAAATGAATCAGGAGACGTGGTTAATGTAAATACATATGACTGGGTAAAGTACTTCACAGACGCAAAAGGTGTTAAGTTGCAAAAATTAAAATCCTTTTCTCATTTCAAAACAGAGTCTACATCGATCGGGCTATTGCAATGCACGAAAAATTGCTCTGGGGCGGGTCACAGCACGCATGTCATGTTCGCAGAAAATAATTTTGGGGAAAGTATGCCTACAGAAATCGAACCACAAGGCCTTTCTTCTGAGAGGCAAAAATATTTATATGAAAAAATAAGACCTTTCGTACCTGCACATGCACAAGATATACTTTGTCCACGACCTAAATTAGTTATTGCAAACGATCCCTTAGCAGTTACTCTTACTCATTCTGAACAATCCCAACACACACAAGAACAAGTTGAACCAGGTGTTAGCAAAATACAAACCGACACACTTTCTGTAACTCCCAAACGTAAAACACCCACTTGCAGTTATTGTGGAGAGTCTGGCCATCGAAACCAGATACGCAAGGGTATTTATTTTTGTAAGAAAAGGAAACTGGATGAACAAAAAATCTGATTAGGCAGAACTTTACTACTATGACGTAATTACAATACCTGATTAACAATGAAAGTAACCAAAATATATGAATTAAAAATAAAATAGAAACACTAAAAGAAACAACTACGCGATTAAACCACCCCGGGACATTGCCGAGGCTAAGGTTCCCATGACGCTTGCAGCATTTCCCCGCTGCACCGCCAGAGAGATCCTTTGCATCAGAAATGCCACAAATACCTGATTTATTTTTAAAGTACACAAATTCACTCAAACTCGTGAAGCTGGAATTACATTTGCATTAAGGAACCATAAAGATAACAGTACACAAGAGGTGTTTTATACTACTCGAGATTTACCAGAAATTAATTTCCATAATCGAAGTATAAATGATCCTCGCAATGAAGATTTCGCAAGAATCGTTGCGTTTGAATTAGAACGCTTGCCTGAAAACATGCGAACTATAGCTTATGCAATATTTAATACAATTCAATCATTAAAAACTGAAATAACAGCTGAGGATTTGCATCCTATTACTAGTGATAACATTAATGCGCCTGGTAATTTGAGTGAAACACAAAATAAAAAGAATGTATTACAGCAAAGAGTCCTTAAAAACATAAAAAAGATGTGCGGTAATTTACCGCCTTAAGCTCTTAGGTCTAAGGTCCCACTATTATAGTTCATATTTTGTTTAGGTACTTAAATAGGTAAACAATCTTGATATGTTTTTTAATAAAAAATACATTTCTAAAATAATCTAAGGTTAATAGTAAAAGTAATTCATTAAGACATCTGTTATTTCATTTTGTTTTTTATTGTATGGCTATAAATTATATTATAAATGAATTTTTCGACAAAAACGTATCAAGATTGTTTACCTTTATTTAAATACTTAAACCAATAAACTTTAGTAAGAGATAAGTGTTACGCACCGCTTTAAGGGCCCTTTTTTACGTAATATATTTGTTAGGAAAATTTATATCTAAATTTGTTAACTAATTAACATTTCAGTACCTTGTTTTAATAATAAAAAATAAAATTTAAGTTCCCTTGAATGTTGCACTAAAATATTGATTTTGCATGCTAAAAATTAAAAAAAATGTCTAGTGCCTACCATAAGGTCCCTTTTTTAGTTTGTATGGAGAAATTGTTTAGTTTTATATGTAACTTTATAAGATCATAACTAACAGTTATCATTGATCTCTTAGCTTTATTAGCATCTTAACCAATAATGTGTAAAACGAGTCGTCGTCGTCTCGTTTCCGTAGTCTTTGGTACATTTTGAAGGTTGTCAAAGATGTCGGCAAGATTCAGAAATATGTGAATAATTAAGTGAATAATAGCTTTAATTGTTGTTTTTCTTTCAGGTAAGTCTTATAATAACTTACCTTTAAACTGTACTTGCCATAATGGTGAAATACTGTAATGGATAAACCAGGGTTTTAATAAAATGTATTTCTTTCAGAACAACGCAATTCGGTTTTTATTTCATTATCTGTTGTGAGGATACAAGCTCTCCAAAACACACATTATAAAACAACAATTCTACAGCTGTTTATCGACAATGGATATGTTCGATTCCAAATCGATATTCGATCAATGGTTTCTGAACGGTCATTTTAATTTGACGTTAGTTGTCAATCTGGCAGTTTTGACAACTGACAGACAAAAGCCCTCGCAATGTAAACGCGTTTTGATAAGGGTGTTGCAATCAAATCGCAGGGCATCTGGAATGTATTCGGGATTCCCTCAGGATTGTTAATATAGCTGAGTGTGCCGTTGTCTCTCGAACCAGATAAAGTTCGGATTTTCGTGCCCGATTTGTATTTACCAGTAGAAACATAACCTGTGTTGGACACTGTGCTACCACGTTGGCCCGCCAGTCATACCTGGTTGGCTGAAGAACCTGTCTACCAAGAAGAGCCTAGGGTGCACCCGGGCCTTGCAGAGAGACAGGAGGTTGACGGGACCGAAGCACAGACCAGGTTAGATCTACCCCACATAACTTCAGCTCGGTGAATCGCCGACGTTCATCACTTCTTGGCACCTGATCGTCACGCTACCTCGTAGCTCATGGGCCCCTACGAGGTCATTAGGTGCTGAGAAGCCTGAACAGATAAGTTAAAATTTGAATTTATGGTGAGAGCAGGTGAAGATCCAAATATCATGTGCATAACCTCAATCACGGATACCGACATGAGCACGTTTCTGGTCCAGGAAAAGCATCAGCCGGCAAGGCTACACGAAGCAGTTTTAGCAACTCAAGCATATCAAAAAGTAAAGAATACTATACAAAAAAGACACGAGAAGAGACAGGTGTGGATATCATTAACACCAGAGATGAGCAAAGTCTATAGAGATCAAGATGTAAATATGCAGTTTCAAGGGTATTTGCTGGAAGAAATCCCACAGAAACCACCTTCAGCGGGAATCTCAGATGAAATTTTAACGAAGATTTTGAAAAGTGTGACTGAAACAAAGAAAGATACACCTAAACCACATAGTAATGTAAAGAAATTGGCAGAGAAATTTGTGATCGAAAAATTCAATACAAAAACATCAAATGTGTCGCAATGGATGACTATTTTTGAAACGGAATATGCACGTTTAGAAATAGTTGAAAATGTGCAGAAAATTGAATGTTTCAGGTTATTTTTGATGGATTCTTGTCTAGACTGGTATGGCTCCATGCTTATAAAACATACAGTGGATTCTGAATGGTCGGTGTGGAAAAACAAGTTTTGTGAAACTTTTGCGGACAAAGGTTGGTCGCCGGTCAGGTATGCAATTTTATTCAAATATAGACAAGGCTCATTATTAGAATACGCTTTAAAAAAAGAAAGATTAATATTGGAGGTAAATAAATCAATAGATAAAATCACTTTAATTGATTTAATTGCCACGGGGCTACCAAATTTTGTAGCGGATAAAATTGATAGGAATGATTTGAAGGAAACCGAGGACTTATTTAATGCTATAAGAGGTTTAGAATACTTGGTGAACAAAAAGAATATCGAAAAAAAGAAAGAGGCAGTTCCGAAACTAATTTTAGAGGAAGAAATAAATACATTCCGTGTAAGATTTGTGAAAAAGAAAATAAAGGAAATCGCTATCATCCGGAATCCTCGTGTTGGTTTAAAAACAAAAACAGTGACAGACCAAAAACAGAGCAGATAAGAAGCGTTAACAATTCGGAATTAGAGACAGAATTAAATGATATTAATCCAAAAAACTAAAAATAACACCATTAATTAAAATAAAATTAATGATAAATGATACATTGGAAACCACGGGAATCTATGATTCCGGCTCTAATGTGTCTTTAATAAATTCCAGATTATTGTCCTTGAAAAAAAACACTATAAAAGACAATAAAAATAATGCGAATTTGAAAACGATTAATGGTGTTAAAAAACCTATAGGAATGGTTACCTTAAAGATAGAAATGTTTTTGTCATAGACCAAAGTTTTGACTACGATTTCCTAATTGGGCTAGATTGCATAGAAACGTTTCAATTGATCCAAAATGAAAGATTAGAAATTACGCAAAATATAAAAAAAAATGAAAAAGAAGATAATAAAGATGACATAATTATTAAAAACACAAAGATTCCTGGCTATACAGGTAGTGTAAAGGAAAAAGAAAGTATGAACAGTAAAAATGAGGATATGGATGTGGAGTATAAAATAAACTTCAATGAGAACATAGAAGTTGAAAACTTTAACATTACTGTTCGATTCAGAATCGATACTCGATCGATGGTTTCGGAACGGCCATTTTGAATTTGACGTGCTGCCAACCGAGCAGTTTTTGACAACTGACTGACGAAAAGCCCCCGCAATGTGACGCGTATTGATTTGGGCATTGAAATTAAATCGTAAGCCATCTGGAATTGTATTCGGGCTCCCCTCAGGATTGTCTATATAGCTGAGTGTATTGTGGTTCCCCGAACCAGATAAAGTTCGCATTTACGTAACATAACCTGTGTTGGAACACTGTGCTCGTCGAAGCTGGCCTGCCAGCCATACCTGGTTGGCTGAAGAACCTGTCTACCAAGAAGAGCCTAGGGTGCACCCAGGCCTTGCAGAGAGACAGGAGTTTGACGGGAACGAAGCACAGACCAGGTCAGATAGAATCTATTTACTTTAGCTCGGTGAATCGCCGACGTTCTTACTTCTTGGCATCCGATCGCTACGCTACCTCGTAGCTATGGGCCCCTGCGAGGTCATTGGGTGCCGAGAGGCCTGAACATTTTGGTAGCAAGAGCGTGGTTTCCTGAGATTTGCAGCCGTCAAGGGCTCCAGGAACCCACGATTTGGGACTATCAATCTGTAGGTATAGGCGGTTATTAGCTAACTTGGTGTTGTTCCTGTATCCACATAGATTGGTAGTATTGTAAGCTATAAGTCTATTGCTGGTAGTAGACAGACAGATATAACAGTTTTCCCTAAATGACCAGTTGTACTGAGATGTATCTCAGAATAGTAATTACATTACAGGTACATTGTAGGTGAATTGAAATTTGCATTGAAGTACCAGTTACCAGTTAGTCAATCTATTAGTGGTCTAGTAATGCTAATGAATGTTTGGTTAACATAGGTAGTTACATTTATTGATAGCAGGCTATGACATTGTTTTCAGTTTATAGCAATTTATAACTTGAACTAATATTGACTATCTGTGTGTGTTATATGATATAGGGAAACTAAATTGTTGTTTACAGAATTTGTGTAGATATAAAACTCGGTTTCTATTGTTTGGGGAAATCAGCATTGTTTAAGTTATAGTTTAGGGTTCCCTCGTTTGTGTTGTAGACTGGAGGGTCCAATATAATTGAGTTACTGCAAATTGTGAGTAAGTATCGTTCCGATCATGTCGTTGTCTGAAATACAGAAGGGTGTTTCTAAGGAACTCAGATGGTTTTCCTCCGCACACGGTCTGATAGACCGTTTAGATAGGCATGATGTGGTATTGGAGCGGTCTATGGACGTTAAGGAACGTTACAACAGGGTGCTCGAATTGTCCGCGCAGGCGGAATCAGTTGATGGTTGCGCACCTGACAGGCTGTCACGGTTGCTAGGGGATGTCGACCAATGTATGGAGATGGCAGCTGCTATCACGCAGAAGGCTGCGGACATACGTAGACAGCGCGAGTCCAGCCATAGTGGTGACATTGAAGCACCTCTGCCGCATCAGGGATCGGGGACCAGGTTACCCGTTATAACTATGCCTACCTTTGACGGCGTGTCCGGAGAATGGATGAGCTTCATCAATCTGTTCGACAGTTTGGTGCACTTGCGATCGGACATTACCAAGTCTGTCAAGATGGCTCAGCTGGTGGCAGCATTGAGGGGTGAGCCTAGGGAGCTGGTAGCTCATTTGACAGTTACGGAGGGTAACTATGAAACGGCCAGACAATTGTTGGTCAGACGTTACCATAACAAACGGAGGTTGGCCGATGCCCAACTGAACCGTTTGTTTAGTATCCCGGTTGTGAACAAGGTCGGGGCCATACAGACGGAGGTTTTGAACCCGTTGTTGTCCGTCACCAAGGCTCTAGAGAATCTTGGACTTCCGGTTGGTGAATGGTCGTACCTACTGCTGTACATTGTACTTTCCCGCCTACCCGCTGACGTGCAGACTCGTTTCGAACAGTCTCACGGGAGGTCGGCCGAGGACCTGCCCGCCTTCTCCGACTTGGTCGGATTCTTGGAAGAGGAGGCTCGACGGGCAGAGAATTTGGGGTTGACGGTCACCCATCCTTCGGAGCCACAGAGAGCTGCCGGGAGCGCTGTGAGTAGGGGCTCTCCGACGAGGAAGGACCGCACCAACCGGCAGTCATATGGGACTGTGAGTGCATTGACACCACATAGTGAGACCTGCCCATGTTGTAGGCAGATTGGCCATGCTGTGGCCGATTGCAATAAGTTCGGGGAACTTAGGGTTGAGGGACGGCGCCGGATGGCCAAGCAGCGGAGCTGGTGTTTCCTGTGCCTCGGGCCACACATGGCTAGGGACTGCACGCGCACTAAATTGTGCGGATATTGTGGTGGGGCCCACAACAATCTGTTGTGCATGAACCGGTCCGGCCAACAGCCACCACAGGGCCGTACCCAGGGTGATACGGAATGGGGCCCTGAGAATTCGTTTGCGACTCGGAGCGCAACTCAGGAGCCAACGTCCCCACGTCCACAGGGCCGTACCCAGGGTGATACGGAATGGGGCCCTGAGAATTCGTTTGCGACTTGGAGCGCAACTCAGGGGCCAGCGTCCCCACGTGCACAGGGTAGTACTAGGGTGCGGGGCCGCACTCAGGGTCATCACATGGGGGGCCCTGAGTTTTCGGTTGCGACTCAGCATCCGACTCAGCGGGCAATGGGGCCACAAGCACGCGGCCACCCAGGGGTGCAGGGCCGCACTCAGGGTCATCACATGGGGGGCCCTGAGTTCTCGGTTGCGACTCAGCATCCGACTCAGCGGCACATTGGGTGTGTTGAGCAGGCCGTAACGGGCGGGTGGCATGGGACAACTTCGAGCTATGCGGGTGCGGTTCGGACGCCGCCTCAGTTGTCGCCCCGCTCGTCGCCTCGTCCTCGTCGGTCGCATGTGATGTCCCCCCCGCTCATGGAGCGGCCACGGTTGAATTCACGCCCACAACCCTTCGGGGGGCGTCGTAGGGTGGCAATGGAACCGGCGCGTGGGCCATTTGTACAATGTCCCACGCCTCTGGCGTATAGCTGCCTACCTGATCGGTTACAGGCACAGTGGGGCCCCGGGGGCCCTCGCTAGGAATTTGCGGCCCAACAACTTGTTGCCCCCCAACCGGAGACGGTGGTGTTACCGATCGCCTCTGTGCTTGTTTGGGATTTGGCGGGCAACCCAACATACGTTCGCGCCCTATTAGATTCTGGAGCTCAGGGCTGCATTGTATCGAACGATTTAGCGAAATGGTTGGGCCTCAATATAAATAATGTATCGCTGCCGAGGAAATTGGTCCCTGCTGGGGATTACAGGGCAACCCTTCACGGGTTTTGTGATGCCTTTGAACGAGGGTTTGCGGCAGCGGTTTATTTGCGAACCGTCACCTCCACCGGGGAGGTCGACGTGCGTTTGGTTTTGGCAAAAAGCAAGGTAGCGCCTATTCGGACAAGGATGACGATTCCAAAACTGGAACTGTCCGGGGCTGCTCTTTTGACCAAACTTTTGAATCACACTCTAACAGTGTTGCGTGGGTCAGTGGTTTTGGAGGATACGGTGTACGCGTGGACGGACAGCCAGATTGTTTTGTGCTGGCTGAAGGCTTCGGTCCATAACTTAGAGGTTTTTGTTGCGAACCGTGTCTCCCAGATTGTGTCGTCTGAGGTCCCACTGACCTGGAGACATGTACCAGGAGAATTGAACCCGTCTGATTGTGCATCCAGGCGATGTCGGGCTCCTGAACTCGTTAGACACCATTTGTGGTGGGGACCACCCTGGCTTGCCAGGAGAGAATCGGACTGGCCCCACAGATCCACCAAGGCGGTACATCTCGAGCTCGTGGCTGATCTTTCGACAGAGGCTTTCATTGCTTGTTTGGATAGGTTTGTTTCTCGAAGGGGACTTCCAACTTTGATCCGCTCTGATAACGGCACTAACTACGTCGGTGCGGAACGATACTTACGAGAGATAGTCAACTTTTTGAATGTAAATAAAGTGGATATTGGAACGGCCCTCTCCCGTCGGGGTATACAGTGGACCTTCAGCCCACCGAGTTGCCCCCACTGGGGTGGGATTTTTGAGGCCGTAGTTAAGTCAGCGAAGACGCACTTAGGGCGTATAGTAGGTCAGACCGCGTTGACTTTTGAGGAGCTCGCGACATTGTTTTGTAAGATCGAGGCCGTTCTCAATTCGCGACCGTTGTGTCCGCTCAGCTCGGATCCAAATGACCTGGAGGCTCTGACCCCAGGCCATTTCTTGATAGGACAGCCACTTAACGCGTTGCCCGAGCACCCCTTCGAGGGAGTGAAATTGTATCGGTTGTCAGGGTATCAGATGTTGCAGCAGTTTACTCAGAATTTCTGGAAGCGTTGGTCGCTCGAGTATCTGCATATCTTACAACAGCGCCTTAAGTGGACTGACAAAACCAGCCCCTCTAGTGTTGGTGACCTCGTTCTGGTTAAGGATGCTAACCTACCGCCACTGCGTTGGCGCAGGGGGCGCATTGTTAACTTGTTCCCTGGCAGGGACGGGACCCCCCGGTCTGCAGAGGTTCTAGTAGGAGGCTCGGTACTAAAACGAGCGGTAGCAACGTTGTCTCGGCTGCCCGTAGATTAAGGGACAGGTGGGTGCCTGTCCGGGCGGGTGATTGTTCGATTCAGAATCGATACTCGATCGATGGTTTCGGAACGGCCATTTTGAATTTGACGTGCTGCCAACCGAGCAGTTTTTGACAACTGACTGACGAAAAGCCCCCGCAATGTGACGCGTATTGATTTGGGCATTGAAATTAAATCGTAAGCCATCTGGAATTGTATTCGGGCTCCCCTCAGGATTGTCTATATAGCTGAGTGTATTGTGGTTCCCCGAACCAGATAAAGTTCGCATTTACGTAACATAACCTGTGTTGGAACACTGTGCTCGTCGAAGCTGGCCTGCCAGCCATACCTGGTTGGCTGAAGAACCTGTCTACCAAGAAGAGCCTAGGGTGCACCCAGGCCTTGCAGAGAGACAGGAGTTTGACGGGAACGAAGCACAGACCAGGTCAGATAGAATCTATTTACTTTAGCTCGGTGAATCGCCGACGTTCTTACTTCTTGGCATCCGATCGCTACGCTACCTCGTAGCTATGGGCCCCTGCGAGGTCATTGGGTGCCGAGAGGCCTGAACAATTACTGTAGACCATCTAGACCAGCAGAAACAATCACAAATCGATGATCTGATTTTCAAATACAACACCCATTTTGCTAAAGATAAATATGATATAGGCACGGTAAAAGGCTATGAAGCACATATTGATCTATTAGTAGATAAATACTGCAGCAAAAGACCATATAGGTGCACTTTTGAGGATATGAAGGAAATAGAAAAACAAATATCAAATTTATTGGAAAAAAAAATGATTGAAGAGTCGTATAGTCCCTTTGCCGCCCCAGTAACACTGGCATTTAAAAAAGAAGATGGAAGGAGATCAAGATTATGCATAGATTTTCGTGACTTAAATAAAATTGTGGTTCCTCAATCACAACCCTTCCCTCTGATCGATGACTTAATGGTCAAGACAAAAAGATGTAAGTTCTTCTCAACACTCGATATCAACTCAGCATTCTGGGCTATACCGCTTAAAATTCAAGATAGAGAAAAGACAGCATTCATTACTCAGGAAGGTCATTTTCAATGGAATTGCTTACCATTCGGCTTAAAAACATCGCCTGCAATTTTTCAGAGAATATTATTAAGCAGTATCATAAGAAAACACAAATTATCTAATTTCACGGTAAATTACATAGATGATATTTTGATATTCTCAGAAACATTCGAAGAACACATACAACACCTCTCCTTGTTATTGGAAGCGATCGCAGAGGAAGGCTTTAAATTAAAATTCTCAAAGTGTAACTTTGCACAGGACTCTGTCAAGTATTTAGGTCATGTGATGCTGATCGATAGAATAAGGCCTATTTTATTATCTCCCTGTGGAATTTTTTCAATAAGCTTTATAAAATCATATGAGTTTTGAGTTTTGGATGTTAAAATGTAGGCATATCTTGTGAAATGATCTACTAGAAGATGTAAATACGTTTTTGTAGAATGTGAGCTACCAAATCCACCAATGGTGTCTATCGATACTATTTCAAAGGGATAAGTAGCGGGACCTAAGTGAGACATCAGGCCAAATTTAAATTTTGCTCTAGATTTGTTTTTTTCGCAGATTCCACAGTTTTCACAAAATTTTCTAATGTTGTATGTTAAATTTTTTGCTATGTAGAATCGTTTTATTTTATTTTCCATCTGTTGTATTCCTATGTGACAGTAGAGATAATGTATTTGTTCTATAATTTTCTTACTAAATTCTTCGGTTAATACAATCTTCTCTCTTTTTCCAATCTTTTTATAGTATATTGTATTTTTAAGTATAAGTTTATTTATATTTTGTTTTACATCTTCATTTATATTTTGATCACCTTGTATGTCTTCTATTTTTATAAAGTTAACTATTTTTAAACAGTCATCTTGATTTTCGTATGATTCTAATACAGGGTTTCTGCTCAAACTATCTGCTTCTAAATTATATTTCCCTGGAGAATATTTTACCTCAAAATTAAACTGTGATAGGTAGTATGCGAGATCGCCTAATTCTTCATCTGTTCGGGCCTTAATATTCATTTTTTCTAACGGTTTATGGTCCGAATAGACCGTAAAGGTTTTACCCATTAGCCAGTGCTGCCAATATTTTACAGCTTCTTTTATTGCTAAACATTCCAGATATATGGCTTTTTTCTTTTTCTGGGAATCATTTAGTTTTTTTGAAAAAAATGCGCAGGGCTTTTCTTCGCCATCAAGTTGTGGTTGTTTTAAGATCGCGCCTACACCCTGTATACTAGCGTCTGTATAAATAAGTATCGGCAGATCTGGATCATAAATTGCCAAAATAGGTTTAGAGCATAGTAGATTTTTTATAGTCTCAAATGATTCTTGACATTTTTCCGACCAAATAAATTTCTGTTCTTTCCTCAGCAAATTATGTAAAGGATCCAATGTGATGGACATATTTGGAACATAATTCCCGTAAAAATTTATTTTACCTAGAAACTGTCGAACATTCTTTTGTGTTTTTGGAATAGGAAAATTCTTTATAACAATTAAATTATCCTTCAATGGAGTGATACAACACAAAGACGAGGCAAATTATACGAATAAGAAACTATAAAAAATCATCATGGCTACATCACGAGTTGCTGAAGCATTCACTGTCACCCAGGATGAACTCGATGAGCTAGTACGAGCAATGGGAGAAGATATTGGGGGGGGAGCCATGAAAGATGTCGTTGAATTGAACCTCAATGACGCAGCATGGAATAATCTAGGGAATGTTGCAAGAGTTGTGGCATACCAAGGGTTTGACCCAGTGAGGATGGCACAAGCTGTAATTGCTAGACTTGCTGAATACAACAATCAGCCCCAAGTTGGTATGACTCTGGATGGAGTCACCTGCCACTACACGGCTGAAATGACAACCCTAGACATCCCATTCCTAATCACGCTGTTCTTGGTAAGAGGGAATTCAGTTCCCAAGATCATGGCAACCACTGCTGATGAAGTTGCTGCAGTTATTGGCCGCAAGTGTGCTGGAGTGGGTATAGCAACCGGTCGTGTAACCGTGAGGCTAACATCAATTTCAGTGACTCTTGCTAGGCTCTCACAAGCCTTTCCCCAGGTGACCGCAGCAATAATAGTTAGGAAGCAGATTGCAGGCAAGCTTGCCCCAGCCTGGCTTCTAGGATCAGTCCTGCCCCTGCTCATGCAGCATTCAATATTTGCTGCCATCATCCCAAGAGAGGCGGCATGCACTGAAGACCTGATCACAATTGCCACTGCACTGAACCTAGAGATGACAGTGATGTTGCAGACTCCCAAAGAGAAGCGCAAGATGGAGGGAAAGGAAATTGGGGTGTTAGAAGAGCTGTCAAACAAGTATGTGATGGCTGCTGTCAACGGGACGGTGTGCACTGAGCGAATGCAGTTGAAGATCCTTAGAGCAGCAGGTATTACCAATGCTGGGAATGCACTAACTCCTGAGTGTCAGATGATCTTGATGGCCTGTAATAGATTCTTGGCCATGCGTGAGAGATCTTACCGAGATGCTGTCAGGGCCTTTATGAGGCAAGCTGCCGATGCACTAAAGAACGCCAACATGCCACCCCTCCGTGAAGCAAACGGATTCATGGATAGGCGGGAGATAATGGCAAACCGCAATCGAAATGAAGAACCGCCAGCAGATGAGGAGCAGCAAGTGGGAGGCCAGTAGGGAGATTAGGAAAATCGGGGGAACCAGGGAAACCAGGATTAGGTCAACTAAGGGCGGAGTTGGCCTTACAGGGGAAACGGATTGTTCTCTTAGAGAGTGTTCTTAAAAATGCCGCTGCAGGCACACACTCTGGTTTGCCAGCATCAGCCCCACCACCACCTCCTCCTCTTCCACCACCTCCTGTGACCCCCAGCTCTACAAGGGCTGACTTGCTGATCAAAGTCAGGAAGTCAGTGGCATCCACAAGTGGTGTTAAACCTGACGTGAAACCAGATGTTCAGGCTAACCTAATTAGTGAAATAAAGGAGAGGCACAGGAAGAATAAGGGGAAGAAGAGTAAGGTGGATTGGTCCCTTCTCCCATAGATAATAAGCTAGGATGTAGCTAGGTATAAGGGTGTCGGGTAGCATAGTGTGTGCCTTAGTTAGTTAAATAGTTGTATATTAGGTTTAGTTCAGAGCTGTATTTAGTCTTATTTTGGGTTGCATGATTGAGTTGATTGATTTATATTGTTTAATAGAGTTTAATTAGTTTTGTTCATCTTTAATAGTAGGGTTAGGATTAAGTGACCTGACTGACAAGTGAGTCTTAGACCTCATGATCGAAAAACTGAAGTCCATCTGACGAGCCAGGGGTGATCTTGATGAGATTAGTAACACAATGCAAAGACCGAGGCAAAAAAAAAAAGTAAAGTTAATGCTAATAAATAACTGTTCTCTTGTCTCGGTCTTTGCATTGTTGTAACGTCTATACCCAATTTAATGATTAGGTGTTGATTTTGTCATTGTCAGATCTCAAAGTTTGCAAAAAATTATAATTCATTGTTAGTCAATAAAAACTAAATTTTTAAATTATATGTTGGTTATATTTACATCTAAGGCCTTTCGTAAATCTATGTAATTAGTAGCAATATAAAAACGATAAAAAATTTGTGAGAAAAAGGCGGTTTACTTATTTTTAATACTATTATCGATACTTTGCATCTTATTGATAATATGCACGGATTGTCAAAATTCCCTTTAGTAAACATCTTAGTCAATCATTATATACCATCAATTACATAACTTCACACTAAAACATAACTTTTTTGTACGGCAAACTTAAATTGCAATTTTCTCGAAACTTATAATTTTGATCAGTGAACTCCAAAAATTCGTAAGAAAATAACGGTAGGGGCTAGAAGGTTGATTCTTGGGTCTATAGTTAGGTACGTATATGTAGTTCATAGCCCTGTAGATAACTCATTTCCGCATTAAGGTCCCTTTTGATTTGGACTGCCACATATTTCAAAGTTCAGTTGTTCCTCTTCAACTAGTATGTGGGCATGAAAAGAGGATAATCTGGCAAAACCCAACACCTTCATCACCTCGCTACTGTCGACCTATCAGAATCAGATTCGTCAAAGAGACAACTGATATTACGAATGAAGAAATAAGCTATATCACGGAACAAATTGAAGCACTTGTGAGAACTCACGCTGGAGATAATTTGTCTGTAAAACATAAAATATTGTTTACAATGGTAGATGGAAAAGTATGTAATGCTGCAACAAATACAAAGTCAACAATGAGATGTTACATTTGCGATGCGACAGCCACAGAATTCAACGATTTGTCGAAGAGAAAGCCTTCCAAACAACAAAATTTAAGTTTTGGTCTCTCTTTAGTACATGCTCGCATTCGATTTTTCGAATCAATTCTTCATGTGGCTTATAGGCTACCAGTGAAAAAATGGAACGTTCGACTTTCAGTTGAGGAAAAACAAGCGGTCGAAGGGAGAAAAAAAGAGATCCAAAACCAGTTCAAGGAGAAACTTGGTATATTGGTAGATATCCCGAAAGCGAATTTCGGCAACACCAATGATGGAAATACCAGTCGCAGATTTTTTGAGAACCATGAATTATCCTCAGAAATAACTGGCATTGACAAAAACCTAATATATCGACTGAAAGTAATTTTAGACACATTATGTTGCGGATGTAAAATTGACGTCGAAAGTTTCGATAGACATTGCGAGGAAACTGCTCAGCTATATGTGGCATTATATAGCTTTTACCCTATGTCTCCAACACTACATAAGGTGCTTCGTCATGGAGCTGAAGTAATAAAAGAAGCTATTCTTCCAATAGGACAACTGTCCGAAGAAGCTGCTGAAGCTCGCAACAAACATATTAGGCTGTATAGATTAAACTATTCTAGAAAGTTTTCACGCATTGACTGCAACATGGACGTCCTGAATAGGCTTTTTTTAACTTCGGACCCCCTTATATCGGGCATGAGAACAAACTTGCATAAAAAAATAAATACATTACCAAAAGATGTATTAAATTTGCTTTGTGAGAGTGACCTGACAAATATTAATATGTCTAGTAGTGATGAATAAATTATTTTTTAACAGTATAATAAGTTTTTTTATTCATGTTTATCAGAAAAACCCAAAATATTGCTTTAAAAAGTCAATTAAGATATAAAATATTTTTGGCCAAGTTTTAGTGCCAAATACCATTCTGTGCAGCGGTCACATGTATATAGAAAATCTAAGGAGATAGTATCCTACGGCTCACAAATCAGATTTGAAACCTACTCTGACTTGAGGTCACCGGTGACCTACGAGGCACCCAAAAACAGGGCATGGTCCGGTCACTGGTGGCCTATGTGGCGAGGTACGTGTTAACACGTTAAACGCCAAGGCGAAAATACGCTTTTTACATATATTTTTCTGCAATCTGTTGCAGTATGTCAAGATACGTGCTTATGTCTTAGTTAGGTTTCGATCTGAGGCCTAGTTTCAGAAATATTCCTGAAAAACGTGCTGAGGTCACCGGTGGCCGTAGTGGCGCTGTAATGTAAAAAGTACCTTAGTCGTTATCATGGCGCCAAGAGGCCACGAACTCCGGTCACCCGCACCCCTCAGTCGCGTCGCGTCATTCATGGTAGATGCACGTGGTAGAAAATGACTGAGTTTATTGATTTAGACTTCGATATATCACAGGAAGATATGCGTAGCATAGACTTGTTAGAAGCTAGTATATTTCAAGAGATTGAACGAAGATGTGCCTCGGAGTTGGTGGAATCAAAAAGTGAAGACGAAATAATATGTCCACCGAAAAAGCGCAAACGTTCTCGTCTTATCGTTCAAAGTGAATCTGAGAGTGACGTTGACTCTGGGGCTGACTTTGTGGCAGAAGAACTTCGGAAACTCCCTGACGATTCGCACCAAAAGTGGTCACATCCGAAAGGACACCAGCCATCAGTCATCGCCTTTACCGATCATACTGGTGAGTGAGTCAAAAGACTATTTTACTTACTGATTTCATTTCATTTATACTTTATTGCACACAGTAAATAAAACAGGTAACAATTTAGTGAAAAAAATAGTATAAGGGCGTGATAATCTCTAAAAAGAGATTTTTTCCAGCAAACCTAGGCCTGACAGGATAGTTGTAAAGAAAGGGATGTCAGTGCACAATTTTGATATCTCATTTACATACATACATGCATACATATATATTTATAAATAATTAATTAAATATATAATTAATTAAAACATAAAATACCAAATTACTAACTAGGTACCTACGCAATACATATACAATACATACATACAGTATCTATCACGCAAGAGAGAGGAAGTGCTCTTTTACTCTTTGTGTACTTATCCGTAGGTAATCTATATCCTTCTCCAAATCAAGCTAGGGCTTGTCATGAGTGGTATCATTTTTCAATGTGCAAATTTTATTGTATCCAGGCATGAAACAGCCATTTCAAAAGCAGCTGAAACATTCAACACCAGGTGAATATTACAGTCTTGTCGTTCCAGACGAGATTTTTCAAGAAATTGCTGTTCAAACAAATACATTTGCTGAGCAAACCAAGCCAAACGCAAAGCCTAGTTCACGAGCACATGCCTGGATTGCACTAACGAAGGACGATATAAAACAGTTTTTTGGACTAGTTTTGTACATGGGGCTAGTGAAACTGCCAAAACTTTCCCTTTATTGGAGTAAAGATCAAATTTTTGGTCAAAACTTTCCCCGCAAAGTTATGAGCCGAAATAAATTTGAATTAATTTTACAGAAACTACACTTTTCGAACAATGAGACAGCCGATTCTTCAGACCGCATCAACAAGGTACGACCTCTAATTGATGTTCTGAACGATTCATTCGAAAAGTGCTATGCCCCGAAAGAAAATGTATGCGTAGATGAAAGCCAAGTGCCATTTAGAGGTCGAATCATTTTTCGACATTACAACAAAAGCAAACGCCATAAATACGGAATGAAATTATTCAAACTGTGCACACTTCCTGGCTACACTTGCAAGTTACAGTTATATGCGGGTAAAAACAACGAGTTGGTGAACACAACCCCTACAAATGTTGTAATGAATCTATGTGAGAATATACTCAACAAGGGCCATACCATCGCTACCGATAACTGGTACACGAGTTTAGAGTTGGCAAATAAACTTCTCGACCAAAACACACATTTGGTTGGTACTATAAAAAAATAGACGAGGTTTACCAAAACAAGTGATCGAATTCAAACTTAAACCAGGTGAGTCGAAGGGGATGGAAAATGAGAGAGGAATCTGCTTTTTGAAATGGAAAGGTAAAAGAGACGTGCATATGCTATCAACCAAACATTCCAACGGATTCAGAACTATAAAAAAAGGGGAAAGTTGTCAGAAAACCAAAGACGATTTTTGCGTACAATGAAGCCAAAAGCTCTGTTGATATGTCGGATCAAATGACTTCTTATTCGACACCATTACGCAAAACCGTAAAGTGGTATAAAAAACTAGGGATGGAGTTGATGTTGAATACTGCTGTGGTAAATGCTTGGGTGATGTACTGTGAAAACAGAAATTGCAAAGAAGGAATCGTCGAGTTCAGACAGAAATTAGTAGAGTACCTCACTAATTCAGGAAAGGAAATGGAAGAAAAAGAAAATGAAAGATCTAAGAAACATCAACTATCCAAGAAAGAAGAAAGTGTAAGAAGCACGAGACGTTTCTGCGTTCCATGTTATACAAGGAATGCTAAAATGTTTGGCTCAAAATGGGCTAAAAATAAAACCAAAAAGGTCGCAACATTCTGCGCGTCATGTCTGGGTAATCCACATTTGTGTCTACCTTGCTTCAACAAGATTCACCGTTAGGTTGTGTCAAATATACTATTGCTACCATAAGTTTTTTTTTTGTAATAATTCGTAATTTTCAATATATCGTAATTTTATTGAAACCAAAAGTAATGTAATCCAATTTTCCCGTTATTTTATTATTTCATAATTTACAATGGCATAAGGCTCAAAATCGCGATGCCTTAAACTATTATCGTAATCGTATCGTGGAGTAAAGTAAAGCTAAACCATGTTCTACTTATATTCGTAGTTCCATCTCAATCAAATTCGCAGTAGTATCAGCATTTAGTGGTAAGAAACATACTTTAACCACATATAAACTTTTCTCCATAGAAAATAGCTTTAGACCTACAAAATCTTAAGTTAGGCGAAAACCACTTTGGCGAAATGTTCTACAGCGCCATACCGGTCACCCCGTTACGCCCAATCCATAGTTGACGCGACCTACGGCGCACAAATTCACTTTGAAGTTAGGTCTGCTCTGAGGTCACCCGTGGGCAACGCGGCGCCTAGATTAAGACGGGGTGAGGTCACCGGTGACCTAAATGGCGTTTAACGTGTTAAATAAACCCAAAGTTATTTATCAGGAAAAAATGAGTTTTCTATTGAATTAACACATTAAACGCCGTACTAATAATAACCAAAATTGCATTTTTTGTCTTAGTGCACTTTGATGTATTATTAGGACACATGAATATCCCTATATGCTAGAGACTGATATAGAAGGTAGTTCAGAAAAAAAACCTAAAAAACCTCACGAGGTCACCGGTGTCCTACACGGCACCATGATACAACAAAGAGCGTTACCGTTATCAAGACGCCACGTTGGTCACGCCTCCGGCCCCCCGCCCCCGCAGTCGATCGTCAACCTTCAATCAAGACGCACGCCTGCTTTTATTGTTTTTTTTTCTATGGCCGCGATGGAGGTAGCCGCTTATATCGACTTAGATATATCGCAGGAAGATTTACGATATATAGATTTGCTGGAAGCATTTTTAGTGAGATAGAACGAATTTGTGAGCAAGAAAGTGATGATGATGAACCAATTCCATCAAAAAAGCGTCAAGCGCATCATTATCGCCAGCGATTCGGATAGTGACGACGATCCAGATGAAACATTAAACCAAAGAATCTGCGAACTACAGGATAATGCTCGTCAATGTTGGTCAACACCAAAAGGTCATCAGCCATCAGTTATTGCATTTACTGAACCCACAGGTTATTATCCATTATACTAAAATCTACACTAATATTATAAAATTTCAAGGTGTGATTGTTTGCCTGAACGCGCTTATATGTGGGAGTGCCTATCTTTGTTACCTTTTTATCTAGGTATATAAAAATTAAATGGAGATGTCCGTTTGTTTGTTGTCCGAGTCAAATTACGGAAATGTTCGGCTACATAGATTTTGATGTAAACTTTTCTAAACCAATATTATAAAGTTACAGGGTTTGTAGGATATATAATGTTAAAAAATATATAAGCAGTCGGGTTTTTAATTTTTTAATTATTATTTTTTATTTTTTGTTTTAGGTATGAAGCAACCTTATGCAAAACTACTTCAAAACAGCCCACCTGGAGAATATTATAGTCTAGTTGTTTCGGATAAGATTTTTGAAGACATTGCCATGCAAACAAATTTGTTCGCAGTACAAATGGGACCAATCACGGTCACATTCATTCTATGAATGTGACCGTGATGATGGTTTAGAATCAAAACCATCATCACGGTCACATTCATGGAAACCAACAACCAGAGATGAAATAAAAAAAAATATTGGATTGGTTCTTGGTTGGTACATGGGTTGGTGAAAATTCCAAAACTCGCGGATTATTGGAGCAGAGATAAAAGTTTTGGTCAAAACTTTCCTCGTACTGTAATGAGCAGGAATAGATTCGAAATACTTTTACAATATTTGCATTTTGCTAACAAACAAAACAAAACTAACCAAGTCATTGGGATTAAAAATAATTACAAAAGACACAGAGATACAAAGAAGTAAAGACTTGAACTACAAAATAAAATAAAGGCCTTTTATGAAAGAGATGATGTAAGTAGATGTTCGGCAGGCAAAAAAGAATACAAGACTTTAAAAAAAAAACAGCAGAAGAGATATTTACTGGATAAATTAAAGAATTTACATAAGAAATATGTAGAAGAAGTTGGAAAGATGAGTTACAGCACCTTTAAAAGATATCGGCCTTTTTATGTTGTCCGACCGAATTTAAAAGATTTGGATACTTGTGCATGTGTCAAACATTCGAATATAACGTTCATGGCTGACAAACTGAAATCAGTTGGTTTGGTCGACAATATATAAAATGATCTCAATGAAATTATTTCATTATTGGTGTGCGATAATCAAGAATAGTGTGCCCGAACAACGTTGTATGTTACAAATTGGCGAAATCTATCTAATGATGGAACAATGTTCTATGCAGGGCCACCGAGAGGGGGGGTGTGATGGGTGGGTTTCCCCCGGGCCCGCAGTTTTCAGAAGGGCCCGCGATTTTCCGAAAAACCTTCACTTTAATGACGATTTTGACTGTTTGCATAGAATCAATCCTTTCAAATTTTCGCGCCCGAAGAGTAACGACCAATGAGAACGCGCTATTGGTTTGTGGAGCTGCGCGCGCTTTTCAGCAGTCATCGTCAGTATATTTCGTTCGAAAACGTTCTCGCGCGTGCGCGATTGCGTTTCAACCGTGCAGTACTCAGGGATGCCAACCTTACACTCTTGCCATAAACTTTTGAAGTGAAGTTGCTGCAGTTGGCATCACTGGTCTCAGTCATCTGTGTCCTGAACGCCGAAATAAAGTCGTGCACGTTCGAACACGTTTTGTGACAGTTGCGTAGCGATAATAATTGTACGTTTTGCCCTCGCCGCTAATTTTCCTGTTAATTTTACCTTCCGAGCGAAAATGGCCAAGGCTTTACTGACGTTTTCAAGTGTATTTTAACGAAACAAACGTAAGTATTGTGATGTCAAGTACTCAGTTTTTTGTCAACAAAATAAATCTGCGTGAATTTATCGAGATTGTTGTGAAATCGACATCACATTTTCCTCATGTCAAGTTATCATTATGCGCTTTAGACCATAGAATACATGGACTGTTAGTCGAGAAAATAAACGTGGGATAACATAGGAGAAACCGGTGTGACGTTGTCAGGTCAATCCGAGCAATCCGAGTGTTGCCGATCATGAGCGAGCGTTTACGACCACGTCAGATGTTTTGTTTTTGTTTACATAAAATGCAACTCATAGACCACGATTGTCTCTTATTTTATTAATTGTAAACCATTCTTAACCCATTACAGCATAACGTCCGATAAATCGGACGCAAGTAAATTCATGATTTGGCAAAGTAAAATAATAATATTTGCTTATAATTGGTTTTTGAACGTAACTTGAACATATTTTTGTTATGTTGGCAGCATTGCGTTGAGTGAATGAATGAACAGATGCTCGTCATTTGGCTTTTTCGAAAATGGCGGCTGAAAGTCGGACTATTAGGAAAAAATGGTGAGCAATATTTAGATTTACTTGTATTATATTACAGATAGAAGAAATAAAACTTATTCTGCTTGTTGCAATATTATCAAACTACATAAAAAATACTTTTTTTCTATAGGCCCATTGTTACTTTGCTTCTTGTGAGTGTGATTTTGATACCGTCCGATATATCGAACGCTATGCATGGCGGACCCTAAGGTGTGGTTTTCTTTTTGTTTTTTTTCAGCTTGAAGGTGCATGAAATTTTATCAGCTTTGGAATGCGAAGATGCTTGTGAGGCTGATGAAAACCTTATTTATGTTGAGCCACCTATTGAACGCAGTGGACAGGCTACGGATGAAGACAGTGACGCATCTGATGATGAACATGGTGCCAACCTAAACCATTTGGGCCGCACATTGCTTCAAAGTAGATGTGAGTTGCAACGTTTGCGACCAACGAGAGATGGTTCGTCGAATCTTCCATCATCAAGTGCTGAGCCATTACGGTTGCCTTCCTCAACAAGTGAAGAAAGTGACGGTGAAGATAATAAGCCCCTTTCTCATCTACAAACGCGCAAAAACCCGCCTAAAAAGTCACAAGCTAAGAAGAAAAGGACGACATTATGGAAAAAACAGTTACCCGACTTTACATGCCCAGATTTTACAGCACAACCAACTTCAGAAGAAAGTCGAAATTGCAATGACCCCTTGGATTATTTCAAGCTCTTTTTCCACAAAGAGTTAGTGAAACACATTGTAGACCAAACAAATCTGTACGCAGGTCAGAAAAATAAATCTTTGATGGTTACAGAAGACGAAATTTACGTTATTTTGGGTGCGATGATGCTGTCGGGCTACGCCAAGTTACCAAACAAAAGGCTGTATTTCTCTCGAGACAACGATGTGCCGAAGATTCTCGCAGATAGCATTAGATGTAACAGATTTGAGGCAATAGTCCAACATTTACATTTGAATGACAACATAAAGCTATCAGCATCTTCTGACAGACTGTTCAAGTTGCGTCCGCTGCTAGATAGCCTAGGTAAGAGTTTTCAAAAACACTATGGTTTAGACGAGCATTACAGCGTCGATGAAAGTATGATACCATACTACGGAAAACATAACGCCAAACAGTTTATAAGGGGAAAGCCAATTAGATTTGGCTTCAAAAACTGGGCTATGTGCGCCAGTACTGGCTATATGGTAGCATTCAATCTGTATACCGGAAAATCCACGGAAAAACAAGATTTTGGATTAGGCGGAAGTGTGGTTCTCAACCTAACAGAGCTCGCAAAGTTGCCTGCCCAAAATGGCGTAAAGATATACTTTGACAACTTTTTTACATCGTTGTCGTTGCTGAGGCATTTGAGGCAGTTGGGCTACTGTGCGACTGGCACAATACGGGCCAACCGTGTTGAAAACTGCCCGCTAAAAGATGTCAACCAGTTCAAGCGAGAAGAACGAGGCTACAGTGAATACCGCATGTCAGAGGATGTATTTGTGTGTCGCTGGAACGACAATAACGCTGTCACGGTGGCCACCAACTTCGAAAACTGGGAGCTGGCATCAGCCACTCGCTGGTCTCATGAAAAAAAGGCAAAAGTTCCGATTCCCCAGCCGTCCCTGATTGCAAGCTACAATAAGCACATGGGTGGGGTGGACAAGTGTGATCAAGCTGTTGCAAACCTTCGTACAAGAATGCGAATTAGAAAATGGTGGTGGCCAATATTCGCCTACTTTCTCGATGTATCCATTGTGAACGGTTGGCTACTTGCCAGAAAAAATGGTTCCAGTAAAGAGACGGAATCTCTCTTTGCATTCCGAAGGTATATGGCTCGAAGCTTGCTTGTCACACATGGAACTCCACCCCATCAAGGACAAAAGCCAGCCAAACCTTTGACCATCACTCGGTATGATGGCAAAGACCACTGGATTATTCCCATAAGCACAGAACGTCGCTGTGCAAGTAAATGCGGAGGAAAGGCAAAATTTATATGCCTGAAATGTGACGTAGGCCTTCACCCGAAGTGTTTTAGGGACTACCATGTGATTGGCTTATCATCATAACTCATTAGTGTATATATACTATGTTTTACTCATTAGTATATATTATGTTTTTCTAATAAACCCTGCTAAAAAATCACCTGTTTTCTATCGTCCACATAGTCTACCCTGAAGTAATGTTTATGGTCCGCTATGCATAACGTCCGATATATCGGACGGACCCTAAAATCTTTTCTATTATTAAATTGTCCATATTTGGGATACAATGTCTTATAATGGACCCCAACTGACCAATATATTACATAAAAACGGTATTTACTTTAATAACAAACTTTATGCTGTAATGGGTTAAAATGCAATAAAAGGTTGTTATTTTATACAACTTCTATCACTGAATAAAACTTTTTTTTCATAAACTTCTTATAAATTTATGGTGTAAAACGATTAATTTTTCACCAATTATACATGAAAAGGATGAAACAAACTAGAAAAATAAAAACTAAAACCTTCATAAAACTAATATTCTTTGTTTTCGCGGAATCATTTTTAATGTTTTTGTATAGCTCTATATTACAATTGCGAATTTCGACAATATTCATACAATTTATTGTCGATCACAAAAATACGACGAAATGAAACAAAATATGCTTATAATATTTAGAAAGAAAATAGATAAAAGATTTACACTAAATATATGTAATGATTCGACAAAATATAATATAACCTGCCCCTCATTGGAAGCGAAAAATGTACGCCTACATTTTTCTAAAACAAAAAAAAATTACAAGAAAATTCATAAATTATAAACTATAAGAAAAAACTATTGATTAAATCAAAATAAGAAACAGATAAATAGAAAGTAAGAAATACAGTATACGAATAAACATTGATTATTGTTTGGAGTTTTTCTATTTTTCATGCAACATTTCATTAATTTATTATAAAATTTGAGTTTTTATACTATTACAAGAAAAATTTTGTTTTTATGCTTAGTGGAAAAATTTTACGAGAGATACGAGGTTGTTATGCGCCATGCTTCAAATGCTTAGATACGGGCATGGTTGACCTGACAACGTCACACTGGTTTCTCCTATGTTGTCCCACAAGCGTATACTAGGACACATAGGAGAAGTAGCAGTCCATGTATTATATGCCCTAGTAACTTGGGTTTTTATAAACTTTTTATGAAATTTTATAAGACCCCGCTTTTTTATAAAGTGACTTTATAAAAGCTTTAGAAAACCTTTATAAAACCACGAAATTTTTAAGAAGTAGATTTTTTATAAATATTTGTAGTTTTATAAAGGTTTTATAAAGTTTTTATAAAGTAATTTTATAAAAACTTCATAAAATATACCCGTTTTTATAAAGTTTTTATAAAGTCACGTTATAAAAAAGCGGAATTTTATAATATGTATTTTATAAAGGGTTTTATAAAAAGTTTATAAAAACCCAAATTACTAGGGTGGTCTAAGTTATGCACATATTTCCCTCATTAACAATATTTACTTTTCTTTAATTTTATTAAAGTTTTTAAATTGTTAATATTTACGTGTTGTATTATTTATCGTTTTTGATTTTTATGAAATGAACCTATTTAATTTATGATATGTAAAAAATGCTTAATACATAGATTATTACACTGGTAATTTAAGATAAATTTCTCAAATAATGATCTAAACATTACGAATTAAGCTTTTATAACATTTTACATTATCTACATAGAATGTCAACTTTGAAAAATTGAAATTTTTAATTGTTAGTTTCGGAAAGTAATATTAAATATTAAATGCATTAATAATCAATTAAATAACTATATTTTTCAGTTAGCCAAAATGTATCAACACAAATCCGGAAGCCAGAAGAGAAAAGAGCGAGCGGAGCGAGAACAGAACATCTCAAAAGCACAAAAATCACAAAAAACTCTTGCAGCTTTTGATTTTTTTTCGAAGAAAGATGTCCCCCAAAGTACAAGTGAACATTCCTGGAACTTCAGGGAATCAGCAGCTTCCGGATACTTCTGAAAAAGGACCCGTGAATTCTTCAGACTACATTGCTCCTTCCAAAGATATGACCCGTGATGACACTCTGAATATTGGCCATACATCGAACCAAAATGAAACAGCAGAATCAGCCAAAGTACAAGCAAGGTATGACTGTCTTAATGATTATGATATTGGAAACCTTGAAATGGAATTTCCGCAACCTAATGTGATTCAAGACATTATTCGGCGAGGATGTCAGAAAATGCCTTCGACTTTTCCACGGGATAAATTAAACGAACCATTTTCTACATCACTTCTACAAAGAATTATGCCAAATGGAAAGACGGTACCACGTGATTGGTTGATCTGGAGTCCAAGTAAAAATGCTTTTTTCTGCTTACCATGCCGTTTACTAAATATTAATACACAGAATAGATCACACCTCTGTACTGCCGATGGATATTCGAAAAATAAAGCGTGGAAAAAATTGCATGAGAGGTTACCATCGCATGAGAAGAATAAAGACCATATTCAGTGTTACGTAAAATGGCGTCAGTTAGAGTTGCGAATTGACAAGGAGTTCACTATTGATTCGGCCTTAAATGAACAAATCGTGAATGAAACCCAAAAATGGAAAGAAATTTTGACTCGTATTCTGGATACAATTCTATTTTTGGGCGAGAGGGGGTTGGCTTTCAGAGGGAAAAATAATCTTGTTGGAGAGCGAAATAACGGAAATTTCTTAGCGGTTCTGGAATTGATCAGCCACTACGATCCAGTTCTTCGTGAACATTTGGAAAAGGTTCGACGTTCGCAGCAGTCACATCAACGTATGCAAGTACACTATCTTTCACCCGACATTCAAAATGAGTTTATAGAACTTTGTGCTAGTCAAGTTGTGTCGCATATTCTAAAAGAGAGAGAAGAAGCAAAATAATTTACCATCCTTGTAGACGCAACGCCTGATTCCAGTCATGTAGAGCAGACGACTTTCATTCTTCGTTACCTTCATTACGACACTGAAGCAAAAACTTACAACATCGAAGAACGCTTTTTAGCCTTTGTGGATTGTAATGAAAAAACGGGTGAGGCTATCGCTAATTTGATACGTGAAACTTTGCTGAAGTACGAAATCCCGCTGGATGATTGTCGAGGACAAGGATATGATAATGGCCCATTTTAGTCTACGCTGTATGCTAAAGAGATTAATTTGAAAACAAAACAAAACAACAACAAATAAAATGGAAGCAAAGAAGGTCTATACTACCGAAGAATTTCGCAAACTAGCACCAGGATACCGAGGCAAACCAGAAAAATTTGATATCACGAAAGTGAATCAGAAAAGGCAACCTCAACCTGCGAGAAAAGGACCAGCGACTAAAGAAGCCACGCCTCCAACGGCTCTCGACAAACAGAAGACCCCGACCAGTCACAAGAACAGCCCCCTGTGGGCGGACTCAGTGTTTGGGATTGATGTGTCGGTCCGAGAACTTCATGTTGATCAGGAAATATCGCCATCTTTCGGCAGGTTACCTGACATCGTTGAAGAAGTCTACGCCTCAATAGGCGGCGACGACAAGAATCTGAACAAGCAAATGACTAAAGGAATGCTCATGTATTATAGCACGGCAATCCTCTGGGCACGCCTGTTAGATATCAAGGCCAAGCGTGGAAACACAAACTTGACCTTCAAAGAACAAGAATTTTGTAGGGCAGTTCTGTCCCACGAATATAACATTCCTCAGCCACTATATCTATTCTTAAAGGGAATAGGCGCGCTCAAAGATGCGACGGGTAAAACTGTCCATCTCGTCAACCACGTTCTACCTGTAAGCGTAGCGCAAGGGTTTGGAGGTTATCATTCGATGGCGATCGACGAAGCGACCCACAATCTCTATGAAGAGATCCCTTCAATGGGTATCTGTGGAGACATTCTTATGGCGGAAGCTAATGAAGCGGCGCAACCGACGCCAAACTTCAGAGTGCTACCACCACAAACCAGAGCGACCCGGTCTTTGATTGGGAACTTTGGAGCTATAGGCAACCGCAAGGAAGAGGTCAGAATAGCACTGGAATCTCTAGGGATAACAGCGACGGCCTTCCGCGAGCAAATAGCGGGCACGAGGTTTAACCTCCGTTTAGTGCAACAAATAAGCGATTACTTCGCCGGGTGTTCTACATTCCGGATGGAAAAAGTCAAGCTTGACGCCCTAACCGTAGAGGGTGACTCAGCCCAGTTAATCAAGTCAATTCCAACTGACGAAAAGGAAAACGCCGCTGCAAAGTGGACGGAACTTGTCGTAAGACCAACATCCGCCACCGCCGCGCCGACCACAACTTTTGGAGCCTCTTATGTCATGGGGTAACAAGTCGTGAAGGAAGCCATAGCGCAAACGCACACCAACTGGTGTTGCGTCGAGGGAGTAGCCGGTCACCGGTTCGAGATCCCGGCAGCATGGATTCAAAACCGTAATGCGAGAAGAACGATGCCTGAGGGCTTGGACTTTGGACGATTCGTGTCCATCTCCGACTCACAGCAAAATCGGACTAACGCAACGATACGGCGTATGATTACTAGCCCGCGCTAGAAATCAAACGGAATTTCCGAGGCCACCGCGAGTAGCATGGAGGATACAGAATGAACGTTTACATATAATTTAAGATACATTCTACGTAAGGAATTTAAAATAACATAATTTCAATACTAAATTTAATGTAATTAGATTAAGAACATATATATAAATACTTTTAGGGGATAAAATATCAAAGAAACCAGCGCCATCTATGATCAAGTAGAAGTACTTAATATCGATCGATTGACTCTCAGATGGTTCCTGCTACTCTGCACCAGATGTCGTAAGGTGTTTTTTTATAAGGGCAGAATTTTTATTTAATCTAATAACCTTGCATTTCCCAAGTATAAAAATGAGAAATTGTGGAGCATGTGGAAAACACGTCAACATAGCGGAATTATTGGATTGCAGTAAATGTAAAGAGCACTTCCATTTCCAATGGTTAAACATAAATAAAGCCTATTTTGTTGAATGCAAGCAAGACCTCGAGCGTACCTGGACCTGCCCAAACTGCCGTCGACTTATGCAGCGGACGAGGAATGATGACATGATGCCGGCCAGTCCCCAGGCCCGTGCGATGGCAGCAGACCCTGCAGTGTCTACTACAGGCGATAAAAAGGGACACAGCTACCCCTCAGAAAATACCCAAGAGGTTGCTCGCAACTTGTCGAACAAGTTAGAAATTATAGATAGAAGCAATGTTACTCTCCGACAAAAAAAAGCATGCCTGATGCATCAGAAGAATTGTACTCCGACGATGAGAAGAGTATCTTAGGCGATACTATCAATCAAGAATTATTAATTAACGAGCAAAACACAAACAGATAATCAACAAATGCAAAATGCTATAATAGGAGTAACACTTGAACAATTGGAAGCCCTATTTGATAGAAAACTATTCTCTATTAAGGAGACTTGGCTATCAGAACTCAAAACGACGGTAGAAACGGTAACCATTAATGAAATAAATAAAGTGAAACAAGAGCTCTCCAAAACTACAATAGCTGTATCTCAGAAACAAGACCAAATTAATAAAGAGATAGATAACATAAACAAAGTCATAATAAATCTAAAGAAAGAAAACGTGCAACTACAAACAGAAATACATAAAATTAACAAAAATATAGAAATAAACAAAAATACTGTACCGACAGGGAAATGCTGTGAAGGAAGTAGAGACAAGAAAATAATTTTATACGGATTGGAAGAAAATAGATGGGAAGAAAGTGGACAATTATACGAAAGGGTAGTCTGCATGTTCCAGGATATACTAAACATAAATATACAGGGATATGTAGAAAATATGAAAAGAATAGGAAAAAAAGGCTTTCGAAGACCCTTAGAAATTGAATTGATGAGTAAGAACCTCACACGACAAATACTACAACACCGAAGTTATTTCAAGAAAACAGGGCTTGATGTATCGGAAGTATTGGGAGAAGAATCCCTGCAAAAACGAAAGAAATTAATAGAAACCCTAAGCACGTCGCGATGGGCATCGAGCCAATATAATTGATGACAAAGTTATTATAAATGGAAGACATTATAATCCAGAGCCCCTTGATGACAATATCATCAACAGAACAAACATGAATGTTGTAACTCAAATATTAGACGCCACGGTGGCATCCCCACCAAACACAACAATTTCTGCAGATTTTTTTCGACCATAATATTAAAATTTTATTCCAGAATATACAGAGCTTCAAAAATAAGCAACATTTAGTAGAAGCCGCAACAGAAGAAGATGAAAATATCCAGATGATGTGCCTTACAGAAACGTGGATATCTCCATCAACGATAGATCTGCTGCGTGTAGACGGCTTCAAGCTAGCAGCATCCTTTTGTCGATCTCATCATGGGGCAGGAGGAACTTGCATTCTACTCGAAGACAATATTGAGTTTATTGAACTGAAAGAAATTGATACAATGAATATAGAGTTTATATTTGAAACTTGTGCCATTGAGATACCTAAGTTAGAATTAATTGTTATTGTTATTTATTGGCCAGATCACACCAGGATGCCTAATATTTTCTTTAATTCCTTAACAAATCTCTTGCAGCACGTAAAGAAAAAATATTTAAGGAAAAATGTTATAATAGGAGGTGATTTTAATATTGATATGCTAGTAAATTCTATGCTAAGATCAAGCTTTATTGATCTAATGAAAAGCTACAACTTTCACCAACATATAAAAGAGGCTACCAGAATAACTGAAACCTCGTCTACTTGTTTAGATTTAATATTTAGTAACTTTATTGTAAAAAAATAAAACATCTCCGTACATGAATATGGTTTTTCAGATCATAAAGGTACAACAATACAAATACCAACCGATCATAATAACGCTCGAACTACATGGTCAGTAAAAAAAAGAATATTTAATGACCAAAATATAAACAATTTCATCTCAGAACTTAATAAAGTTGACTTTAATAAATTAATCACTAGAGATAAAAACTTAAATGAAAACTATATGTCATTTCAATCAAAATTAACTTACATTCTAAATAAAACTATACCCCTAAAAAATGTTAAAATAAAACTTAAAAGCAAAAAAACATGGCTAACAAAGGGTATAAAACAATCCTGTAAGAATAAAAGACTACTAAAACTACTTGTAAATAAAATAGATAATAAAATTCTAAATAATGCGTATAAACAATATAAACTATTATTGAAAAAAATTGTAAAAACGTCTAAAAGGATCCAAAACATTAATAAAATCAAAAACTCTGATAACATAATAAAATCGACATGGCACTTAATAAAGGAGCAAACAAACAAAGTTACAAAAATAGATAGAGTTAACATTAAATTGAATGAACAAAATAAAATAATAGATAACCCGCTTCGTATAGCTAATATTTTCAACGACTTTTTCCTGAATGTTGCAAATTCAGATCCCTCGCTTCCCGCACCAAAAGGAAAAGCTGTAATTGAGCCGTCTGAAAATTCAATGTACTTAAAACCAGTTACCATCCCTGAAGTTATTAAAATAATAAAAGAATTAAAAAACAAAAAAGTTTCGGTCATGACGAACTGCCCCCATTACTAATAAAAAAATGTGTTGAAACATTGGCCCCTATTCTGTCGTTTCTTATAAAGCAGTCTTTTGCAGATGGTACAGTACCAGACCTCTTAAAACTATCCATTATTAAACCTATTTACAAAAAAGGTAACAAAAGTAACTGCACAAACTACAGACCAATTGCTCTTTTACCTACATTCGCAAAAATCTTTGAAACTGCCATGGCAAACAGACTGTATTCCTTCTGTGAACAATTTAATATATTTAGTAAGTCCCAATATGGATTTAGAAAAAACCACTCGACATCACTAGCTGTTTATAAATATATTACAGATATTTTAAATATTATAAATAATAAAAAATATGCTATTGGTTTACTTCTCGATATGAGCAAGGCATATGATCGTGTCCTTTATGATATATTATTAAAAAAAATATATGGAATAGGTGTTCGTGGTATAGTGCACCAATGGTTCGACTCTTACTTATCAAACAGATATCAACTTGTAGAAATAGAACATTATGATGGTAAAACTGGTTTGATTAATAAAGTGCGATCTGAAAAAGCACATGTCACTAAGTCAATCCCCCAAGGAAGTGTACTGGGGTGCATTCTCTTTCTGCTCTACATTAATGACTTGCCTAAACAAATTAACCATTCATCCACTCTATTTGCCGACGATATATCAATAGTTATACCTTGCCAAAATGCCACCGACCTCAACGTACTTCTTCAAACTACATTTAATACATAAATTAACTGGTTAAATGAACACAATTTACAAATAAATTATTCCAAAACAAAACTATTACAATTTAAACCACATCAAAAACGTCCCTTAGAAATAAACTACTCATATCTAAGTAATAAAATCGAATGTGCTAAAACTTACCCTTTACTAGGCATTAACATAGATAGCAATATAAACTGGAAAGACCACATTGCAAATATATCAACCAAACTATCAAGATTCACTTACGCGCTGCTCGAATTAAAGAAATACACAGATGTGAAGACTGCTCTCTCAGCATATTATGCCTATGCTCACGCGTGGCTACAATATGGTATAGTGGTATGGGGAAACAGTACCAAGGTACCAAACTTGTTTTTATTACAAAAGAAATGCGTCAGAATAATTGCTAATATAGACAATATGACTAGCTGCAAGCCCTATTTTAAACAATATAAAATACACTAACTTCTATCTTTATATTAGAAATCAGCAACTTTATAAAAAAAAACTTACATATGTTCCCAAAATATTCCCGTCCAAATAATTTAAGACCTAAAAGCTACTTATCCTGTCCCCAGACAAAACTTAAAATGGTACAATGTGGTCCCTTTACCATGGCTACAAAAATATATAATAATTTACCCAAAAATCTCCAGGAAATGGAAGATTTAACAAAATTTAAAAAACTTTTAAAATGTTACCTCGCCGAAAAATGCTACTACGTGCTGCAGGAATTCTTCGAAGATAAAAATTATTAGGAAAATAAATTTAGTCTCTTTAACCTGTGAACAGCTGATCGGGTCAATGTAAAAGTTATGTGTATGTGTAGATAAATTTATTATACCCTGTCAGGGTGCATGTACCCTACATACATTTTCCACCTGTAGTGTGTATTGTACATGTTATATGCAAATAAATGAATATGAATATGAATATGAATATGAAAGGCGCGTACAAAGGAGCACAAGCATGGATTCAGCGCGATTATCCAAATGCAATTTATTCACCTTGTGCAGCTCACAGCTTGAACCTAGTTGGAGTCGATTCCGCGGAATGCTGCACCTCAGCAATCACTTTCTTCGGCGTGGTCCAGAAGTGTTTCAACATCTTCAGTGGAAGTCCGCAAAGTTGGGAGATTCTAAAAGCTAGAATACCGGATTCACTTCATACTCTGTCCGACACAAGATGGTCTGCTGGGATTGACGCCGTAAAACCATTTGCAAAAAATCTTCCTGGATTGAAACATGCGTTGGAAGATTTAAAAAAGCTGAACTTGTCCGCTGAAACTCGCAGAGATGTGCAAGGAGTCATAAAATACATGAGCAAATTCGAATGTGTTTTAATGTCATCTATTTGGTTTAAAATTCTCCACGCCATCAATGAAAGGAACGTCGTTCTTCAAGCCAGGGGAGGAACTATCGACATTGAAGAAAAGAATCTCGAGAGTCTTGTCGATGATTTGCAGCTCCTGCGTGATCGTTGGAATATTATTTTGCGGGAACGCCAAATGGTTGCGAATGAAATGGAAGACACTTCTTCAACATTGCCTGTTCCTCGGAAGAAGAAACGCGCTGACCATTTGCCGACGCCTGACGATGAAGACAGCACTGAAGAAGAAATCGAATTCAAAAGAAATACTTTCTTCGTGATAATAGATTCAGTGATCTCCGGAATTCATCATAGATTTGCTGCAATTAGAGATATCGTCAAGGTTTTTTCATTTTTATGGAGGTTCCAAAAGATGGAAGATGAAGAGATACTTTCTTTCTTTCTTTCTTTATTCTTTATTGCATAGATAGTATAAAGTTACAGACAATTAAAAGTAATGTAATAAGCAAAGGCGAGCTTATCTCTAAAAAGAGATTTCTTCCAGCAAACCTAGGCAGGACAGGAGAGTTAATTATACAGGAAAGTCCTAGTTCGCAATAACACTATACATACGGACGCAAATTACTTTCAAAATATATATAAACTATACCAAATATAATATATATATATATATATATATATATATATATATATATATATATATATATGTATATATATATACTTCCGCTACATAAAATAAAATGTATAGCATGAACATACATAAACTATAATAAATCATACATATACCTACATAAATATGGTACCATTTACGGAAGAGAAAGGAAATGCACTTTCAATCTTTTCTTAAAAGTGAAAATTGAGGGACTTTCCCTAATAGCGCAGGGAAGTGCGTTCCACAGTCGGATTGCCCTTAACCCATTAACGCCCACCGTACTATATTTAGTACACCAATTCAAATTATGATAAATATCCGTGAGATATTTTTTTCATTCTAGCAACATTCAAGTTTAACAGGCAAAGGTATGGTTGTAAACTCTTAGCAAAAACGAAACGCATTCACGAAAAAAAAAAGGGTATTTTTCAAATTTGTTACAGTGTTTAACTGCTGCGCGTTGGTGAGTACTTTATTATTGTGTTTTTTATAGTAAAAGCTTTCAAAACAGTTAATTTTGCTAATTACTTCCATAATTACTTATTATTTTCAAAGAAAAAAGAGTAAAAAGACCAATTTTTACAAACCTCTTTATTCTATAACATCAGATGTGCTGGTGTACTATGTTTAGTACAATGGGCACACGTACCATGTCTTGGTTGATTTGATGTTGTTTTTTTTTTCATTTATAATTTATGTATTTTCATATTATACTCGCGTACAATTTGTAGAATAAAACACCAAATGCATTGATTTTTAGGTTAACGACAGAAAAAATTGAAAATGGCTAAAAGGCATACTTTTACTCAATAAAAGAACTATTTTGGCTTACAAGATGCTGTGCAGGAGATAATTAGCCAAGACAGTGATGATGATGCTACTTATGATATGATTTTGCTGCCACCCAATCCAGACGTAGTCACCGATGAAGAGGAAGGGGGAGATGACGACTTGTGCCGAAACGAATTTCCTCAAGATGTTCCGGGAAATATAGAAGTAGTCACGCATCGCCACACCGTTGAAGATCAGTGGACAAGTGATGACGATGAGCCCCTAATAACCTTTGCATCAACATCTACGCAAAGTGTACCGAAGAGAAGCAGTGCAGAAACTAATGCATTACCAACTTGGAGAAAGTGTGTGCCTATTTACTCTGCTTCTCGGTCAGCGGCACATCAAATGACTTTTGAAGAACGGAGTGCTAACGTATCTGAAATCTTGAAAGATTTGCCCCCCGTAAAAGTATTTGAGTATCTTTTTGACGACGAAGTGGTAGAGCTTATTGCATCTCAAAGCACTATATATGCTGGGCAAAATAATAGACATGATAAAGTTTTCACCAAAGAAGAACTTAAATATTTTTTAGGTATACTTATACTTACAGGATACCATAAGTTGCCTAGTGAAAGGTCATATTGGAGCTTAGACGAAGATCTCGGTGTACCATTTGTTGCAGAATGCATGGCAAGAAATCGGTTTCTTGAGATAAAACGAAACCTACACTTTGCAGATAATTCTCTAGTTGTTACTTCCACCGATAAGATGTTCAAATTGAGGCCACTTAGTGATGTTTTACAAAAAAAGTATTGTCAATTTGGAATGTTACACGAAGAACTATCAATTGACGAGTCAATGGTAAAATATTACAGCCACCATTCAGCTAAGCAGTTCATCATGGGTAAACCGGTGCGATTTGGATATCGTAACTGGGCTCTGACCAGTAGTGATGGTTATTGTTATACATTCGATGTATATTGTGAAAAGTCTACCGAAGCTTATACCGATCCTCTTGGCTCTCGCGTTGTGAAGTGTTTGTTGAGTAAAGCTCCGATAAAATCAGAAGAACACACAGTATACTTTGACAATTTTTTTACCAATTATGACTTACTAGTTGACCTAAAAGCTCTTGGCTTTAGAGCAACAGGAACTCTGCGTGAAAACCGGACCAAACGGTGCCCTTTGATTTCGTCGAAAGACATGCGTAAAAAGCCTAGGGCTGAATACGATCATAGGTTCGACACAACGAACGAAATCCTAATGGTGCGTTGGAAGGACAACAACGTTTGTACAATTGGAACCAATTATGATACTGTGGAACCATTAGGGAAAGTAAAAAGGTGGTGTACAACCCGAAGGCAAAAGGTAGATGTTGACATACCCCACGTATTTCAAAGTTATAACAAGGGAATGGGTGGCGTTGACCAGATGGACCAATCTATAGGACTCTATCGTGTTGGGCTGAAAGGAAAGAAGTGGTGGTGGGCATTGTTTACTTATATGCTGGATATGACCATTTCAAATGCATGGAGATTACACTGCATGGTAAATCCTGATGATCGTATGGATCAACTAACGTTTCGCAGGCAGATAGCCCGAGCATACCTTACTAGAAAACATCGCAAGGCAAGGCAATCATCCTCTAGGGTTTATGGTGAAGACAGAAATAATAATGGCCACAATCCGGAAAAAATACCAAACCAGCTTAGATGCGTTATATGCTCCAGTCGAGTTAAAACTGCATGTGGAAAGTGCCTAAAAACATTATGTTTCGATAGGGGATGCTTTGCTCAATATCACACCTAAGCGCCCATTGTACTAAACTTAGTACACCCCTAAAAAGCTAACTAACGAATATATTTTTGTTATTTTTTCTCTAGATTGTTTCAATTTGTATGTTTTTATGATGATAATAAATATCAGTTTCAAAAAATTCCTAATGGTTTCTTTTTGGGCGTTAATGGGTTAACCTAAACGAGTGTTCGTAAGCGGCAGTGTTATGCCGAGGAGTTGAAAGGAGAGACACCGTGTGGGATCTCGGATTGCTATCCCTGGGGAAAAGAAAGTCAAAACGTTGGCGTAGATATGTGGGGTATCGGGGATTTCGCAAAATATTGAACAGATAGGAGAGAATGTGCATGTCACGGCGAAGACGGATCGGAAGCCACTCCAGCTCCTTGCGATACTGGGAGACATGGTCATACTTGCGCAACCCGTAGATAAACCGAATCCCGAGATTTTGAAGTCGTTCGAGTTTGTTCAGTTGTTCTTCGTTCGCGCTGGCCCAACAAACATCCGCATAGTCTATTAAAGGTAGTAGAAGGGACTGAGCAAGAGTGATTTTAGTCTGCCGTGGCAGGAAGTACTGCAATCTTCGGAGGGAGTGAAATGACGCAAAGACTCGTCTGCTGACCTCACAAACATGGGGCGACCAGGACAGCAAGTTGTCAAATATAACCCCAAGATTCTTAGCTTTCTCACTGTAATTAATTATGGTACCATCATACAATACAGGATCGACGGGCGAATTTTGTAGCAAGTTAAGCGAATGCCGTGTACCCATAATCATGGCTTGAGATTTTCCCGGGTTGACTTGCAGCCCATATGAAATAGCCCATTTCCTGATGTTGTCGAGGTCAGCATTCAACGCCTCTACAGTCAGTTTCACATCACACGGAGAGAAGTGCCGATATATTTGGAGGTCATCTGCGTAGAGATGATAAGAAGAACTAAGAACGTCAGATATGGAGTTTATGAATACTGAGAAGAGGAGAGGAGAAAGGATACCACCCTGCGGGACACCCGTGGAAAGCTCACACCAGTCCGTGGAGATCTCCTCAGACTTAATGCGCTGCTGGCGGTCTCTCAGGTAGGAGGAAGACATGATTGTCACTACTACTCTAGAAGCGGCCAAGGACGTGAGAGATAGGGTAAAGGCTGTGCACGGACCGGGCCTGGGGCTGCGGGGTAGAGTGAGGACTGCAGCGTCTATACTGGTCAACGGTTTAGGTGCGCATTTCAACAACAACGACGAGGACGAAGCACCAGTGATTAAGAAGCTCTTCTTCGACGAAGCGCTGATGAACCACTTCGGCGCAATCGTGGCCGTCGCCTGGAGTGTGGGAGCAGAGGATGTTGTGTTGATAAGGGATGTCAACCAGATACCTTATATCGACAGGCAACAACTTTTCCCCTTAAAATACCAGAGACCTGACAGCGTAACATCGATCTCTAGGGAATTATTGTGTACACACCGAAACCCGCAAGATGTCGCCTACGCTCTGCGTCAGGTCTACCCGGGTATCTACTCCTCGAGTCCACGTACCCGATCACTTGAAGTACGTTCCTGCTCGGGTTGTTCTGTACCAAATTCGGAGCAGAATACCTTATACCTGGTCCACACACAAGGAGACAAGCGGACACTAGCATCCCAGAACTACGGCATCGGTAAGGGTTCGAGACTTCTGACAATACACGAGGCCCAGACCTTTGACCACGTGATAATAATACGACCTACTACCAAGCCCTTGAACATCTTTGATAGTGAGCCGCACGCGGTGGTGGCCGTGTCGCGTCACAGGAAGTCCTGTGTTTACTACTCAAGACGTTTCGTCCGATGCTGTGGGTAGATTTATAGCTCTCAGTCGCGGTACGGACGCACAGATCAAGGAATACAACATCAAGGAGGCACACCGTAAGGGCGACTCGAAGACCCTGGGAACGCTCAGAACTAAGGTGGTGACGGCAGACCCCCCCGAGGTGAAGTCAAGTCTACCTATACGGACGATGACTTTTACACCCAGTGACAATAATACCAAGTTGGGGAAGTCAGCCGGCCCGATCACTTACGAAGAAGCGGTTCTAGAGAAGGGCGTGCCCGCAAAGGTTCTCCCACTCTCGGAACCAATACCAAATGTTGTTGCAGTAAATGAGATAATCGAAGCTGCACGCAACCGACCAGTGACTGGAAGAGATGGTATTAGAGTCATGTCACAAGATCAACGACAAAATGTGATAGCGCTGATTGAGGAAAGAATTAAGCGTCAGAACGACTGGGTGCCACTAGCGGAGGTGCGTCAGTGGTTATTGGGACTTCTCGGACACTACGATAACAACAGCACAATAGAAGAGTTTGTGTCTGATTGGAAGAAGAACTCCACTCTGAAGTTTTCGGATGATGGGTCCCTGGTTCGCTTCCCGCTCAGCGGTGGTTTCACCGCTTGCGGCGAGGCCTTTTCTGTGAGGCGACGCTTTGCCTCAACCACAGGCGTGGGTAGCGCTTTGTGAGCGGGCTTACCACACGTCACGCACAAGTTGCTCGACTACTTCTCGTGGGGAGAAGTGGCTATCGGAGCACCCGACGTGCGAATCTCTTCGAGTCCATCCCATGACATTGCCATTTTGCAGACTGCCTACGATACCATTTTCCCCGACATCGGTGACACGCAATTCATAAACGACCAACTTTGTATCGAGAATAGTGAGTTAAACCTAGGGGTGGACAGTGTTTCTGTCGACCCTGGTCGCTCAATACTGCGTCTGAAGTCCTACGAACACATGACTCCGAAGTTGCGGACGATGATGCCGGCTAAACGTCTCAGTAGCCAGCGGGAAGCCTTGCTGGGACTGATCAAGAGGAACCTGAACGCGCCGCGGTTGGCAGACAGTCTAAATTCAAGACACTTCGTTGGGGAGTGTATGGCTAAGAACTTCATGCGGTGCGCGATAGATGCGGACAAGTTGTGGATGTTGGACGACTACGCCTCAGACCCGATTGACCTGTGTCCCTCACTGGTTGAGAAGTGGTTAACAACGCAAAAACCCAACGTCGCCGCACAGGCGTACAGCGAAACACCTATTGAACACCGGGAGTTTCAAAAAATTTCGTATATGGTCAAGTCAGACCTGAAGCCTCCCTTGGACCGAACTGCTGTGCATGAGTATGCCAGTGTGCAGACAATTGCCTACAACTCGAAGGACGTCAACCTTGTCTTTTGCACGGTCCTACCCGAGTTGCGCGATCGTATATTCCGCGTATTACGACCAAATTTGAAGATCTACTCAGGAATGTCACCCTCGGACTTCATGGAAATGATGAACAGTCAGTTCGATGCAGAACGTTTGGGTGAATGTTATACTGTTGAGAACGATATGAGGAAATACGATAAGTCGCAGGATGCAGCGGTTCTGCAGTTCGAGTGCTCGGTGATGCGTGCCTTTGGTGTCGCGGAACATTTGGTCGAGCTGTGGTACAACTCGCATGCTCAATCTTCTCTGGTGGACAAGATGAACGGAGTAACGGCGCGGGTGAAGTTCCAGCGCAAGTCGGGAGATGCCAGCACCTTCTTGGGTAACACGCTCTATGTGATGGCCGTGATACTGGCTACCTACGACGTTGATAAGAGATACAAAACGCGGCAGACAACTTTGTGGAGAATTACGCTTCCGACGTTGCTCAAGAACTATCAACTGAAGTCATTCATTTAAAGCACATTTATGAAGCGAACTTCACTGCGTGTCTTCTTCCATTCCAGTTGCTAAATGACATCACAGCAAAAAACTTGCAAAATCTCTTCCCAAACATTTGTGTCGCTCTGCGAATATTTTGTACCTTGCCAGTTTCAGTAGCCAGTGCTGAACGCTCATTTAGCGTACTTGCGAGGATAAAAAAATTCCACCGTTCTTGTTCAACTCAAACAAGAGTGTCAGGATTGGCAACTCTTTGTTTAGAAGCAGAATTGGCGAGAAAATTGAACTTGAATTCAGTTATCGACGTTTTCGCCTCCTCCAAAGCAAGAAAAGCTTGTCTCACACACGAATAAGTATTTACTAAAAAGTGACTAAATAATATTGTACTTTATTAAAATAAAACTGTACATGAATAAACGTTAAGGTAATCCAACTTCCTCTAAAATTACTTGTTAATCATGATATCTAATTGTTTATTATGAACTTAGTTAATATAATATATACTATAATATATAGTAAAATAATAATAATATAAACTATTAGTACATTTAAATCCACAAATTAAAAATAATTACATCACAGTCGGAAATAGCTGATTTATTTGAAGGGAAGGGAGGGGGCCCGAACATGGATACCCCCGGGCCCTGATTTTCTCTCTGCGGCCCTGGTTCTATGGCCATACCTGCATCGTTTGCAATGAACGTGGTTATGAAAATCATAACCGTTGTGAAGTTAGCGGTAATCAAAAACCGGCATACAGTTGAACAACGTTGTATGTCAAGAAAATGGCGGACGATGGGAGTGTTGTTTTGACGGAGCGGTCCCAAAAAAAAACTAAATAAAGTGAGAAAACGGAAGATTCGTATGAAAGAATGGAAAGATATTAAAAGAAAAAGGGTTTGGGACCACGGGGAAGACTACATATCAAAACGTGGTGTACATGTACCTGCAAAAACACCGCCAGAAACTGTAAGTAGAACAACGCTGTATGTCTAAGTGAGGTTATAACGACCACATGCTTTTGTAACCCTTGTTATATTTTATATTATTTCTGTTTCAGGCTCGCATTTGTAAAGATAACTGCAAAAAAGAAGGTTGTTTGTCAATGACATTAGAGGAAAAGTTGAATCATTACCAAGATTATCACAAATTGAGCTATGATAACCAGTCATGTTTTTTGATGCAGTGCATGAATATTAGGGAACCAACAAGAAGGAAGAAGGGTAAGACAGAATCGAATTCGAGAAGATTGTCGACGTTCATATACGGGCGTTTCTCCGGAAACTGGTCAACTAGATGTCTCAGGTTAATATTTCATTAATAAGTACATATTATTTTATAATGCATAGTAACACTGAAATATACTATCCTGATCTACCTCTGCACAGAGTATGAATACATTAAAATTAACTTTATTGTATTAAAAAACGTTCGTTAAGTATTAAATAAACAGTCCCCTGGGGTGTCTCCGAAGCAGAATAGTAACTACTGATTAAATTAATTAGGTCAATATCTGTAGGAATCAAAGAAATTGCCTAATTATTTAAACAACATTAAACAACTTTACTGTTCATAAGACCTGCTTATTTTTTTTCAAACAGTATTTACAATCCTCAAAAAGTAAAACTAAAATGTGTCCCTGCATTTTGTAAACAGTCCCCTGTCCATATTTTAAACTAGGTGCCACTACTTCCGTAACGTTAATAAAAGCATTGTTGAGTGTAATGAAATGCAACCGATCTGAAGTTTGCACATACGCCGCCATAAGCTTCCGGGCGCCATTTTATTTAGTGCTGTGCGACGAGCCCTCCGCGGAACACGTGTCATAACCTTACAGCCGACAGTCCTCTGGTAAGGATATTTTATTATTTCTTTTCAAGTAATATATTGATACGTTTTACAGTTTATATTGTTTTAACAGATACATTATCCCTATGTAGTGTGAAATACCGTGACTCTATTACAATGTGTGCTAGCTGTGAATGAGATCAAAAAAACACTCCCTGGCGACAGTCCCCTGCCTCCTATCATGACAGGGGACTGTTTCCCCTTCCAGGGGACTGTCTTTTGTTATGTTTGCCATTATTTTAGCTATGTTTTGTGTGTTTTAGGTGTGTTTTGAGTATGGCGACGAGAAAGAAAAAGCTCTCTAGGGAAGAGATTTTACAAAGAAAAAAAGAAGCCGAGCGAAAGAGATACGAGTGTATTAAAAACGATCCTCAGAAAAAGGAAGCACCGAGAGAAGGAAGGTCTAAAATATCTCAAGAAAAAAGAAAAGGGAACTAGGAAGCTTGTTGAAAATATGACTCCTCGTCAACACCGGAAGGCAAAAAAGACGTGGAAAAAGCATTGCACCAAGTATCGTAATAAGAAAAAAGGATTGGCCAATATGACCAACGCATTCATTAGAGAAAATACTCCAGAGTGTGATGTATCTAACTCATCTCAAATGCCAACACCTGAAGTTGCTGTTGCTGACAAGATTCGCAAAAGAAAGAACAGAAGTAAGGCGCTGAGATATCGAATAAATAAGAAGAAAGATGATGATATCAAAAACCTGAAAAAGAAACTATTGAGATACAAGAAACGCTTATTAAGGTTAACAAAGAGAACAAAGCCAAAGCCTAAAGATACTCCTAACACTAAGTTACAAAAAATGGCGGATACTCCAGAAACTAGAAAAGAACTGGTTAACACGTTCCTGTGAACAACGACATTGTACGTCACTTCTTGGTAGTCACGTTGTGGCACACCGTACTACGACGCCCAACAAACATCGTCATTTTTATGCACAGCGTTATAGTACGGCGTCTTGCCATAGTACCGACTAAGAGTTCTGTTTCTGTGCTATGGCACATCAAATTCTCAAAACTCTAGTGCTACACCGCATCTTAATTTTGAACTTATTTGAATTCTCCCCACCCTGGAACAATGTACCTACTTTGTTTACGCACAACGCCGCTGTACGTCGTGTGTCGGTAAGTTGTCCTTGGATTCACTCGGCATGTGCGCATCGCAAGAGAAGCGCGTGTGTTTCTTCCTGTCGTCAGGTGTTCGCATCGAATATCAAATGAAATCGTAAGTAGTGTTCTGTTAAATTACATACATTATATAAAACGTGTTACCGTGAAAGTATTTTTAAACAATCTTTTTGTATTCTACGTCTTTTTAGATGGATAAAAACAAGCAAAAGCAGCCGAAATCTTCTATGACAATCTTCGAGTCCTCTTCTTCATCCCGGGGAACAACTCCAGACCCTTTCGAAGACGACGGAGAACATGGCTCGGATTGCGATTATGACCCACTTTATGACGAAGAAGATGACAGCTCATGTAAGTTGAGTGTATGCCAACGCAAACTGCATAAAAAGTCATCATCGGTTGGAAAAAAGTTTACACCTGCCAACTTTAAACCTGACAGTGGATCCTCATCAGATACCACATCTGAGGATTCCCTTGATAACACTGATGATTCAGACTGTTCAAGTTCTCAAAGCATTTTTGACACTCAAAAAAGAAAGAAATGCAGTACAAGCAAACAACCCATGAGTAAAAAAAATAAGACAAGTCTAAAACAATCAGTTTGTGATCTAGATAGCATTGCCAATATGTCGATAGACTCTGAAGTGTTGCGAAAAAATGTAGGAGACGGTATTTTGGGGGATACCTTTTCACTCGACAACCTTGAAGATATAGGATACCAATCGCCAATACTCTTGCATAACTCCAAAAGTAAGAAAGATAATGCTAAACCACAAGCCCAAGATCTAGATCCACAAGAAAATATGCAGCCGTCTTCGCTATCTTTAACTCCAACACCACATGCAAAGTTGTCTTCGCCATCCATACTCCTAATGCAACCTACGCCACATCTGCAATCGCCTATGCCATCCTCGGCCCTTACACAACAAGCCCAGGCGTCTTCGTCAACCGTGAACCCAACATACATGCAGCTGCATTCTCCATGCTCAAATCACGAACAGCTACCTGCACAATGCTTAGGCCCAACAGCGCAGTTGCCAAATGCACTACCACTTTCTCCATGTCTGGTCCAAGAACAGCCATCTTCGTTATCTTCCGACCTGACCTCGCACGTGCTGCCACTGCCACGACAACACTTGGAGCCTGCTGAACCCTGTATACCAAATCCTGAAAGTGGTAATGACGATGTTGGAGCACATCAACGACGCCCAAGAAACTTTAGTCCTCAGCCAACTCAAGAATGGGAAAACACAACTTCAGACATTCCTAACTTTGACTTCGATGAAGCGTCAACTGGTGTCCAGTTTGAGATCACACTAAATATGTCACCATTAGACATTTTTAACAAATTACTTCCACCTCACATTCTGGAGTACATTATTACAAAGACCAATGAATATGGAAAGGCATTGTGCTCCTCAAATGCGCGACGCACACGAAACAATCCACAGCGTCAATTAAAGTACAGAGACGTAGATAGTGACGAAATGAAGAAATTCTTGGGATTATGTTTACTCATGGGACAAGTAAATATTCCTCAAAAAGGAAAACTGTTTACATACAGTGATGTTTTATATTATCATCCCATTTTCCAATACGCTATGTCAGCGCGCAGATTCGAACAAATACTAAGATGTTTGTGTGTATCCGAACTCAATTCAAAAGGAAAAGATAAAATCGTCTATTTCATTGATCTAATGACCAAGAATTTCAGGGACTGTTATATACCTGATAAAGAACTTTCTTTGGATGAATCGATGCTATTATTCAGAGGTCGCCTGTCATTCAGACAATATATAAAAAGCAAAAAAGCCAAGTCAAAAAAAAAAACTCAAAACGTTTATTCTGTAAATAGGCCACAAGGGCACTTTCACATGTCATTTCATTTCATTTTTTACAGAACATTTGGTATTATTATTTGTATCATATTATCAGAAAAAAAAGTACTTAATTATTGTTTCTGAGAGATGTAAAAAGTCTCAAATGTCATAATAAAATAATTAAAATATAAATAACAGAGATGTATAGTCTCTTTAGTCAATAATACAATGATAATAGGAGATGTAAATGGTCCCCACAGTCAAGAGTTGTATAATTAAATTAATCTTTGGAGGTGTAAAAGGCCTCCAAGTGTCCAGTAAAAGAAACTCTGGCAGTGAGGATGCTCACAATTAATTAGAACAATTCAGTCCCAAGCATTTTTATCGTCTATGTACTCTTTAATACTGTAGTAAGCTTTAGAAATAAGCCTTTGCTTGATGTATTTCTTGAACTTATTAATTGATAGATCTGTCGAAGTGCTTGGGAGTTTATTGTAAAATCTTACACAATTACCCTTGAACGAGTTTTTTATTTTATGGAGCCGAGTAGTGGGCACTGCAATTTTGTCCTTGTTTCTAGTATTAAAGTTATGTATATCACAGTTTCTTCGAAAGTTAACAATGTTCTTATGGACATACATAATATTCTCGTAAATATATTGACTATGGACTGTCAATATATTTACTTCTTTAAACTTATTTCTAAGAGAATCTCTATTATTCATTTTATAAATCGCACGAACAGCCCGCTTCTGCAGCACAAAAATAGTATTTATGTCAGCAGCACTGCCCCAGAGCAGAATACCGTAGGACATAATACTATGAAAATAACTAAAATAAACTAATCTGGCTGTTTTTAAATCTGTCAAGTGACGGATTTTCCTGCATGCAAAAGCTGCAGAGCTCAGTCTGTTCGATAGCTTATCAATATGTGGACCCCATTGGAGTTTGGATCAAGTATGGGATCAAGTTTTATGAACTTACAACTTCGGATGGGTTTGTCCTTAACATAATCATGTACGCTGGAAAAGATCAAGATCATGAAAATACAAAAGGGAAAAAAACAGAAAAGATCGTAATGCGTCTCATGAAGCATTACTTATTCAAAGGCTATTATGCTTTTCATGGATAATTACTACAATTCTGTGGAACTTTCCCAAAAACTTGTCGATCTAGACTCATGTAACTGGAACCCTCAGAACCAATAGAAAAGGTAATCCCATAGAGATCACCAAGAAAAAACTGAAAAAAGGCCAGCATGTATGGGTTCGTAAAAACAAGGTTTACGTATCTAAATGGGTTGACAAAAGACCTGTTTTAATGATTACGACGTTAAAACATCCCAAAAGGCGTGCCTAAAGGCACGTGGGCGCCACGTGCCTAAAGGCGTGGCTAAAGAAACACCAAAATAAACATGGCGACTCCAGCCCAGAACATTTTCAAAGTAACTTTGAATTACTGCCCGCGCGCCTTTCAGAAATCCATAATAAAAAACTCGGTACAAATTTTGAAATTTCGCGGGTTAAAAGACGTCATTTTATTTGATTTCTGAACGAAATATTAAGGAACAGTTTCCGGTATGCTTTCATTGGCTGGAACATTTGACAGATGCCATTTTGAAGAAAACAGACGACGGCATGGCTGTTTCGCGAACACGTGGTAAGTAAATCAAATTTTTTATGATAATTAGTGATTGTTGAGTATGTGTTTATGCAAAAAGTTTCTCAATAATAGGTACTTCTTACACAGTGATAATTAGTTCGCGTTGTTAGGGCTTAAATACTGCATAATTTTGGGTTCAAATAATATGTACTTTGTAAAGGCGGTAGGGTCGAAGCTAGTAGGTACCTACATATTGAAAATGTATGAATGTTTTTCGTTTGTTGCTCTAAGATTTTGGTTTACGAAATATTTGAAATATTAGTAATATAAATAATCCACTAATCTTTCACTGACAAATTAATAGAGGTTCAGGATTACTTTGAGCACCAATACACCTAGGTGTTTTATTCACCGGTTTGCGGGATGATGAAATCCAAGTCCTTATGGACGATGGTGCACTTGACAATTCAGAGTTTGAAGACGACGGAGAAGAGGATGCAGATTCCATAGTAGATTATGGTGACAATATGGCCAATAGCTCGTCAGGTACAAGCTCAGAAGATGAAGAGCCCCTATCCAATTTCCAGACCGGACCACGGACTCGCGGAGGGAGAGCTAGAGGCACTGGTCGTGTTCGTACTCGTGGAGGATCAACTCGAGGTAGAGGATGCATAAATATTCAGCCAAATGAGGTTGATGTTAGCATTTCTTCTGGAGCGTCGTTCAATACACCGCGGACTCGCGCAGGGAGAGCTAGAGGCACTGGTCGTGTTCGTTCTCGTGGAACAGCATCTCGAGGTAGGCGACGCGGAAACATCCAGCAAGCCGAGTATGATATCAGGAACAACCCTGAAAGACCAGAATGGAGTGAAGATGATTTTCGCCCAACTTGTATACCATTTACCCAGCCTGCTTACCTAGATTTTGAGCCAGAAAACTTCGCTGATAATTTTGATTATTTTCGACAATACGTAGATCATGACATAATTCAAACCATTGTTGCTAAATCTAATCAGTCATACTTACAAAGATTCGGGAGAAATCTGTACCTTATCGAATCTGAGCTTTATATCTATCTGGGCATCACCATGATCATGGCCAGCATTAACTATCCCAGAATAAGGATGTACTGGGAAACCAAATACCGAATCCCGTTGATCGCAGACACAGATTTTTGCTACTAAGAAATTCGCTGAAGTTTGTCTATGACGACGATGTTAGTCAAGAGGACCGCGACAAAGACAAGCTGTGGAAAGTCCGACCTTTGCTTGAAAAAGTTGTGGCTGGATGCCGCAAGCAAGTGAAACAGAAAAGTATATCTATAGATGAGATGATTGTGCCCTTTACAGGGCATTGCGGCATCATGCAGTACATACCAGGCAAACCTAACCCAACAGGTCTAAAAGCATTTGTACTCGCTAACCCTAATGGGATAGTCTGTAATTTTACTATTTATCAGGGACAAACGACATATCTTAATTACGATAACACTGAATTCGGACTTAGTATGAAAGCTGTGCTTGATTTGACGGAAAACTTGGCCCCTGGCCATATAATATATTTTGACCGGTATTTTACCACCGTAAAGCTGACAGAAGAACTTTTGTCAAAGAATTTGTTGTGCGCTGGCACAATTATGAAAAACAGAATTCCAGTAGAAGCACAAAATAAGCTGAAAGAAGACAGACAAATGAAAACTGAAGGCCGAGGAACAACACAGGTATTGGTCAATAGTAACAATGATTTAGCGTTGACCAAGTGGTATGACAACAAGGCGGTGACTTTGTTGTCAACGATTCACGCAGCTGAACCCATGGACACTTGCAGAAGATGGTGTAAGGCTCAAAGAAGCCACGTGCAAGTAGACAGACCTATTGTCGTCAAAGCTTACAAAGAGAATATGGGTGGGGTAGATGTGGCTGACAGATTATTGTCAGTCTGCCCCAATCGTTATAGAACGAAAAAATGGACACAGCGCGTTTTTAGCCATATGATTGATCTCGCTCTGTCAAACTCCTGGCTGCTCTACAAATCGCACAAAGTAGCACAAGGAGTCCGTAGCAGACAAATTCTTCAACTGCGTGATTTCAAGTTATATGTCGGTGAAAGTTTGATTGAAGGATATACAGTCACAGATATAGACACAGACAGACTCAGAAGAAGATGAAAACCAAGAACAGGCAAGAGGTAGGGGACGTCCCACTTTAGTCCAAGTTCCATCTGAAAGAATGAGACGAAAGGGAGCCAAGCACCTACCGGACATGGCAGAGGTTCAAAAACGGTGCAGACGATGTCATAAGGTGAAGACTAATGTGATGTGCACTAAGTGCAATATATATTTATGCTTTACAAAAAACAGAAACTGTTTCAAAGATTTTCACTCCTAAACTATTTTTTTACTTAGTAAGTTAAGTCTGAGACTGGATATTTTATAATTTTGTCTTTTTGATTCTTTATTTTGATACTGGACTTCTAATATAGGAGCTTTATGAGGATAGGTATTAAGAAATAATTTGATATTGTAAGAATTTAAGTTACACTTAAAGTTTATTGAGAATGTTATGAAAGAATTAGTTATTATATTGACTTAAATGAGAAAAGCCTAAGATTTAGGAGACTGATTAGAAAAAAATACCTGTGTTAGAATAATAATAAGAAGAAGAAAGTCAGGAGGAGTAATTCCATTGAAAATAGGTTCCTGAGTCCGGCCTCCTCCGAGGCCTAAAGCAGTACTATAACTACACAGTGGAAGCAGAGAGGTTGGCTTTTGACAGGGTAGTGAGGCATCCAACGTTCATGACTTTTGGCCTTTTTGTGACAACCAAAACCGACACATCATTGGTCTCCGTTCATGCTTCTTGCTCGTTTGAGGTAATAATGACGTATGGCTGTCTTGCTTGCAGCAAGCAAGCATATGTCGTCATACAAGCATCTGAGATCAAATCTATTGGCTTGGTAGACATCAGGAGTAACTGCACTCTTGATCGGAAAAGGCTTGCCTGCCAGGAGAGTCCTCAACTCATTGTCTTAGATCATCACCCAGAATTGTGTGAGATTACTGTCCTGAAGTCTAATCAGACTATCATTTGGAATGGACTACGTTTTTGAGGGAACTGCACAGAGCGTCACAGGATTGATTTCCACCACTAGATCTTTGTCAGGATCTGATATGGCACTGCAATTTCTGTCAAGTGATTCATTTCTAAAGTCAATAGGATCAATGATTAGTGGGGCCACCTTGTTGGGCTTGTCATTGATATTAGTGAAATCTTTGTTGAAGTATCTAGCTGTGAGGGAGAGTGTGAAGACAGTGAAGGACATAAATTATCTTACATAGGATACTCAGGCTCCATTGTACATATTGGATTGTAATCAATAGAATAATTTAGCATTAAATAGGTTAAGGAAAAAAAAAAAAAAAAAAAAGCAGCGTTCGCAGTTAAAAAAATTAGAGCTCTTACCGACGTAGACACCGCTAGACTAGTCTACTTTAGTTACTTTCATAGTCTAATGACCTATGGTATTTTATTGTGGGGTCACGCTGCGAATGCTAATAGTATATTTATTCTGCAGAAACGGGCTGTTCGTGCAATTTATAGATTAGGGCCTAGAGTGTCACTGAGGGAAAAGTTTAAAGAAATCAATATTCTGACATTTGTGTCTCAATATATCTATGACAATCTTGTGTATGTAAAAAGAAATATAACTAATTTTCAGAAGTACAGTGATATACACAATTTTAATACTAGAAATAAAGACAAGTTGGTTGCTTATGTAAGCCGACTACATAAAATTAGTAATTATTTTAAAGGCAATTGTATACGCTATTACAATAAGGTCCCTACTGATATTAAAAACTTACCTTTAGACAAGTTTAAAATAATAATAAAACAGAAATTGTATAAAAAAGGTTACTACAGGATATCTGATTACTTAGAGGACAGATGTCCATGGGAATAGATTGTTTGAGTAACAGGCTGTTTCGATATATAATTAGCATTCAATTTGTAATTTGACAATATTTTATTTAAAAAAGGAAACGCACAAGATGCGACGACTGTGGAGTTTCTTCGGTGAGCTCTTCTCCACAGATTCCGCCATTGTGTTAGTGAACTCACCCAAAAAAATGTAATGACGGATCTAAGTGATGTAACAACATCCTATGGAAATAAATGATTTTTGATTTTGATTTGATTTGATTTTGGGTCATAGTCGAGGATGAGGCAAAAATTCTCTGGGCGCTACGAGGATAGACCCCAAATCCAAAAAGACTCGCCGAATAACCAAATACACTAAAAAGTGTTTTGAAGTAAATCCTCGTCACCTCATCGCAGAATTGCATGAAGATCTAGATACATTTTTCCACCACGAAAGAAATATTATACACCAGTTCAGCGCAATAAAGCAACTGAAAAAATCGCTGACTGAAGAAGATGCACTAATTCATGTAGACTTCTCTGAAAACTATGCCACAAAATACTCTCAAGAAATTCAGAACTATCAAAGGCGAAGAATTTTGGTGGCACCCTCAAAGTACATCAAGTCACTGGAAAATTCTATAATCCTTTGGGTATAACACTAAATTCCATTGAGATAGTGATGAGACATCTAAGCTGCTTTTGTGACAATGATTCTTGTCTACATTTCAAGATGGGCACAATTATTTATGAAGACAAGCAAAAACTTCGTGTGGAAGATGTGTTCACTGAATCTGAATCTGAGAATGAAGCTGGACCCAGTTCTTCTATACGAAAATCATTTAACACTGGTGATTATTTACTCGTTAAATTGCTTGCCAGGAATATGGAATATAGATATGTCAGCGTGATTGACATGATTGATGAAGAAGATGCAGAAATCCGAGTCACATTCCAGATGATGTGGCAGATGTTGCAATGGACCAGGTGATACAGAAACTCCCTAATCCAAATATACTTCTGAAAGGAAATAGAATATTCTACAAATTTGATTCACCAGTTAACGTTTTCGAAAAATATTAATAGGTGAACTGAATTTCTAAAAACTAAATTTGTATGAAAAACAACCTAATTACCTATCTTTAATTATTATAAGACTAATTATTATCTAGATAAAGACTCAAAGTCTTATTCAATGTATGTGATTTTGCATGATCTTCATTAGTATTTTAAGATGTCTAGTTAGAATTGTAGTATGAGTAAAATTATTATAAAAGACTGTTAAAAAGAGATTTTTTAAGACTGTTGTTTTTTTTGTTTCTTTAATGTTCAAACACATTATTCCGAAGGTGTTCATATTTTATAACAATATAAAAGATTTAAATTTCGTACTTAAATGGTATTTTTCATTCATGAGACAGTACCCACCCTGTCATAGGCAACAGTCCCCTGTATCGTTTTTTTTTTTCAGAAAAAGCTCCATAACTCCCAAAGTAATGGAAACATCTATGGTTAAACTACATTTTATTGTTAACCAGGTATATGTCTATTCATAATGATAAAGATATTCAAAGATATATTCAAACAAATGCATGAGACAGATTTCTTATCAAAGTTACCCAGTTTCTGGAGAAACGCCCATACACGATTAAAAACAAAGAAGTTTGCCAAAAAACATTAGGTACTGCATACATTTTCACTGACACAACGACGTATCCAGACGCTGCAAACAAAAATCAAGAATGGGGATGTTGTCCCCAAAGATCAACGTGGAAAACACGACAATCGACCTAATCGTACTCCTGATACCTTAAAGAGTAAAATACGGGAACATATTCAAAGCAATCCAAGGCAACCTAGCCACTACAGTCGCAATAAAACAGAATGTGAACCAGCTGAACTTAATATCAGTAAAATGGTAAGCATGTCCAAAACCAACCATTCAGAGTTTGCTGATAAAGTAAACAGAACTCTTTATGTGCAAGTATTTAGACAGATAACACCACCCTTGCAATTTGTCTTTCCAAGATCCGATACGTGTAAGTACTGTGATTCATTGTACATAAAGATGTTGGCGGCCAGTACCACAGAAGAAAGAGAAAAATGGGAAAGAGAAAGCTTAATTCACCATATGAAGAGTGATCAAGCATACAAACATCTTGCAGCAGATACAAACAGGGCTGCAAATAACGCTAACGTTATGTGTTGATCTCCAGCAAGTTCTTTTTTGCCCAACTTTAACACATTCAAGTGTTTTTTACCAAAGGCAGTTGTCATGTTACAACTTTGGTATAAACAATGTTGGCCAACGGTATTCGGTAATGAACTTGTGGAATGAAACCATTGCAAAAAGAGGATCTGCAGAGATTGCTTCATGTATTTTAAAATACATCCGGATAACATTGAGCCGCTTGAAGCGAACCAAGAACGAAAACTTACTGTTTGGTCAGACCGTTGCGTTGGTCAAAATAACAACTGGCGCATATTGACACTGTATGCATATCTAGTGAAACAAAACTATTTCGCAGAGATCAATCAAAAGTTTGTATGTTATGGGCACTCCTTCTTGCCCTGTGACAGGGACTTTGCTCTAATAGAACGCAGGAAGAGAGTTGTACAAGATGTATATTTACCAACGGACTGGAAATATGTCATAGGAGAGGCAAGGCTCAATAAGCCATTTATTATTAATGAGCTTGAACAAAAGGATTTCAAAGATTTATCCCCCCTAGAAGCAAACTTGCAAAAAAACACCCTCAAATTAATCCAAGTGGCATGGCTTAAACTTGCTTAAGATGATCCAATGGGTGTAAATGCGCGAGTAAGACACAATCCTCTAAGACAGTATTTCCCAATTAGTGGTACGCGTACCCCCAGGGGTACGCGTTGCTCAATCAAGGGGTACGCATGCCGCATGCTAATCTCTTGACCAAGATAGTTTAATCCGACAAAAAATAGGAACGCAAACAACTGTTTTTTGCGCAAAAATATTTTAAATCATCGCGATCGAGATGTGTTGCACACATCGATCTCCGCAAATGCACCACTAGTGAAATGTTTTACCCCTCCCCAGATCTTTCTTTCCGCCATTGTTTGTTCGCGTGACCTTGACGCGTGCGTGTCGTCGGTGTAAAATTATTTTGTTTTGATATGGTTTTGATATATGCTCTGTGGTTTTGATTGTGAATTAATAAACGTCGCATCGATATCGATATTAAGGACAATTCGTACAAACGGTAAGATAATGTTTTTCTACCTTAATGCTCCGGTTGGAATATTGCAGGTTCAAGCAGTCCTAGATTAAAAGTTTTTGCTAATTCCAGTATGTAAGGACTGGATAAGTCCGAGCGTGAGTGTGTGTTTGGGGTGTTATGATTTTGACGTGTGAATCACTCTGTCTGTGTGTCTGTCTGTCAGCTAGCGGAGCGTAAACGGGTGAACCGATTTTAATGATGGTTTTTTTTTTTCGAAAGTAGATTTCTTGGAGCATGTTGTTGTGGTACATTTCAACTTCGAAGGTGGGAGCGGGAACCCTATGAAGCTTATTAGTAAACCCGTCGAATTTGGGCTCATTAGATTCGTAGTGACAAGATATTTGAGAATATGGTACCATCGAGCTGATCTGATGATGGAGTGCGAAGATCGAAGGTGGGAGCTGGAACCCTGGGATGCTTACTAGTAAACCCGTCGAATTTGGGCTCATTAGATTCGTAGTGACAAGACATTTGAGAATATGGTACCATCGAGCTGATCTGATGATGGAGTGCGAAGCTCGAAGGTAGGAGCTAGAACCCTGGGATGCTTACTAGTAACCCATCGAGTTTAGGCTTATTCGATTCGTTGTAAAGAGACCTTTTAATAACACCCGATGATGAGACCTGGTGATGAAACCGGAAGTCTGCTTTTATGCGGGGGTTTTTTAATGCTAAAGTTTTTTTTTACGTAGCTAAGCCGAGTTGAAAAGTCCTCTTGTCTTTCAGATGGAACAGTGGCTGATAAGGCGCCGAAAGGCTGATGAGGAGGAGTCAGGCCATACTGAACAATTACCTGCTAGTGATGTGTCACCATCTACCAGTAATCTGACACAAAGAAAAAGAAACTTTGATAGCAAAGAATCGTCTCTAAAAAAACGAAAATATGGTGATAGTTATATTCAGTTTGGATTTACAAGCTCTGGAGACCCCGATTCTCCATTACCACAGTGTGTCATTTGTGCAGAAAAGCTGTCAAATCATTCGTTAAAACCATCCTTACTACGTCGCCATTTGGAAACTAAACATGCTAATTTGAAAGATCAATCTGTTTCCTTCTTTCAACATAAATTAAAGGACCTCAAACATCAGCAAAAGTCTCTCTGAACACGAATGTTAACGCTTTGCAAGCCTCTTATAGAGTAAGTTATTTAATTGCAAAGCAATCAAAACCGCATACTATTGGGGAAAACCTTGAACTACCTGCAGCAAAAGAGATGGTTAAATGTATGTTCGGAGAAAAAATGGCAAAAGAACTTGATGTTATTCCTATGTCAAATAACACTGTCTCTCGTCGTATTACAGAAATGTCAGAGAATGTGAAAACCCACCAGATTCAACGCATCTCACAAAGCGATCACTTTGCAATACAACTTGATGAATCCACGGATGTAGCAAACTTAGCTCAACTATTACCACACGTTCGTTATGTTCATTCCAAAAAGTTTCATGAAGAGTTCCTGTTTTGTCGTGCCCTTCCGATTCGCACAACGGGGGAAGATATATTTCACATGGTCGATGCTTTTGTGAAAGAAAACAAATTGGAATGGTCAATATGTGTAGGGATATGCTCTGACGGTGCCAGAGCAATGACTGGTCGGTTTTCGGGACTTGTGAAGCGGATACAAGATGTAGCCCCAGACGCAAAATGGACCCATTGTGGAATTCATCGTGAGGCACTTGCTTTTAAAAATATTCCAGCCAGCTTAGACATCACTCTTAAAAATGCTGTAAAAATCGTAAACTTAATCAAGGCTCGAGCCACAAACTCAAGAATTTTTACAGATATTTGTAAAGAGCTTGGCAGTGAGCACGAGACCCTGTTATTACACACTGAAGTACGCTGGCTATCCAGAGGAAGAGTGGTTTCGAGAATATTTGAGTTGAGACATGAAATTGAATTATTTTTGGTCGAGCAGAAACATGATGAGTACAAACAGATGCTGATTGATCCGCTGTGGCTGCAAAAGTTGGCTTACCTGTCAGATATTTTCACAAAAATGAATGAGTTGAATATGGGACTACAAGGCCAAGATACAACCATGTTTACTATGCAGGATAAAGTTGAGTCAACTATTAAAAAAATAAGCCTCTGGATATCTTTGATTGATAACGCTAAATATGACCAGTTTCCGAATCTAAAAATTTTTTTGGAGTCTACTTCTTCGTCTGTGAATGAAGATGTTAAATTAGCCATAAAATGCCACCTGCAAAATCTATCGGCGTCACTACGCAGTTATTTCCCAGAAATATCGCCGCAATGGAACTGGATAAACAACCCTTTCGCTAACCATTCCACCGACCACCTACCGATCTCTGATCAAGAGGAATTGATAGAAATATCATGCAACAGCAGACTCAAGAGTTGTTTTGCAGAGAAATCAGTGGGTGACTTTTGGGCTGATCTGAAAGGCATTCACCGTGTCAGCGAAGCAGCAATAAAATATTTACTGCCATTTTGCACGACCTACCTTTGCGAGAGTGGATTTTCGGCCATGACGAACTTGAAAACTCAATATCGTCATAGACTTCAACTGGAACACGACATGAGACTGAAGCTGACAAAAGAGCAACCAGATATTTCTGAGTTGTGCAAAGAAAAACGTGCACATTTGTCACATTAACCAAAAATCTGTGTTGCATTAATCTGTTAAGTCACGTAAGGACACCGGATGAGCAAACTAACAAAAGAGAACAATGGGACGGTTAACGAGACTGATTTTCATTGTATTTTGATGTTCACGTAATAAATGTTAAAAAGCTGTTTTTATTTTATTTATCTCTCCTGCAATAAGGGGTACGCTAGTTAAAGATCTTTCTTTAAGTGGTACGCAGCAAATACTAATTGGGAACCACTGCTCTATGACCATGGATTCGTCATGACATATTTAAAAGACAAAGGGCAATGCTTAATTTGCAGGTCCCTCCTGCATCTTTGCCTGTTCTGTATTCTGAAGGCGTCTTACCTATAACAAAAGAGAAAAAAAAAGATCTGCTTGATATGGCACAATATCTTCGCCCAGAACATGCTGAATTTTATCTTAATCTACCTAGCAATTAGACTCTAGCAGTAATAAAGTTATTAAGTAAGTTTAGCTTTTAGTATCAATACATCTCAATTGAACAACGCTGTATGGCATGTGCTATACAGCGTTGTTCCACTGAATAAGTCTTTAAATGTGTTATAAAATCATTATTGTTAAGTTTTTCAGTATAATAAAAAAAATGACAAAAACGAATAAAGATGGTACGATAAACGATTTGCTAAAAACATTTAACACAGAAATGAAATCTTTCAAAAGACATGTTTTTAATATAAAACATCAGTACCAACAGAAACAAGTTTGCTCCACCAACCTAAAGGATAATGAGGCCATGATACACATAGACTTTTCTGAGAATTGGTTATGTAAATATCATGAAGAGGTCCAGGCCATGCATTTTGGTGCAGCTAAAACGCCAATCACATTACACACAAGAGTACTATATACAAAAGATGAAGGACCACTTTCATTTTGTACTATCTCACCGAGTAATTGCCACACTCCTGAAGCAATATGGGCACATCTTGATCCAATATTAAAACTTGTTAAGCTTTCTTATCCGAAAATTGATACCCTGCACTTTTTTTCTGACGGGCCCACCACACAATACAGGAACAAAAAAAATTTTTACCTGTTCAGCCAAAATGTATTCCAATACGGGTTCTGCCATTCCACATGGAATTTCTCTGAAGCGGCGCATGGAAAAGGAGCCGCAGATGGCATGGGGGTGCAATCAAGAGAGGCCCCGACTTTCAAGTTGCACACGGTATTGATGTTCCGGATGCGAAAACGGCATTTGACCGAAACTGTCATTAAGATCTTTTACATCCCTGCTGACGCAATCAAACCTCTAGAACACAACTTATTCCTTTGAAATACACTATGAAGATTCATCAAATAGTAGCAGTTGAAATGTTCTTAGTAAAACACAGAGAATTAAGTTGTTTTTGCCAAGATGGAAAATGTGATTGCTACTCACCAATTCTACACAGTTTTGAAATAAATAAACAGTCTGAATACCACTCTATCATGACAGAGGAGATTTTAGACGAAGTTACTGGTGTGATCCAAAACAAAGTGATTCAAAAAAATGAAGAAAAAGAAGAAATGCTAGTAAACAATAATGACACAATTCAAATTGATGTTGACCTGGAAGAAATGGAAAATACTGCTTAAATATCGAAAGCAGATCAAAACAAGAAAAACAAAAAGAAATGTAATAGTGAAAGTTCAGATGAAGCTAATAGTGACTATTCCGTATATGATGACACTGATGGACTTACGTTTAGTGATGATTCTGTGCAGTTTACTTCGGATATCGAAAATGAATCTGGGTAATACATACAAGCTTGTTCAAGCTAAATAACTTTGATTATGTCTGAAAATAGCAACATATATTATTTTTCATCTAATTAACACTGACAATTGCCACTAAGTATATACCTAAGACACAAATAGAGATACTTATTGTTTTACTTAATAGCATTTTTTAACTCCAAAAATCCCTTCGGTGGATTGTTCGAATCTTAAGTTTCAATGTTTGGCAGGGTCCAACTTCATGTTAGAATGCCCTAACAAAAGATATCACTCATCGTCATATTTCTTGATCGATAGAAAGGTAATTTTGGCATTATTTGATAATATTTTCTATAGACTTTTTAGTAACCAGAGCAAATAAACAACCGGTTACATGAAAATGGATCCATTCTGTGGACCTTAAAATACTACACAAATAAAATTCTACTAAAACTACCATAGCTCGAACAAATGTAATACTGGCAACAATGAACAGCTGTCATTCGCCATTGTGGAGTGATCTGGTCAACGAGTGCAAATATATTTATTTTTACGAAAAAACTATAATTTTGTGAATTGGTTAGACATCAGTGATTCTTTTCGGTTCCTAACATATTTTGGTAAGTAACATTATATTACAATGATCTATAGATCTCCGGCATGTATGTTGAGCAGTATTTTCCAAATATAACCTCGAAAATGTATAACCTTAGAAAATAAAAACATGCTGCTTAATTTTTTCTTGAAAGTCCCTTCGGTGGACATATTTTCGGTGAACTCATAAGTCCACACGAAAGACTAATGTCCACCGAAAAAACTGTGGCTTAATAATCTATTTCTAATATTATCAAGTCTCAGATCTACTTGTACCTATTGTTATGTATGGACCACTATACTTATACATATTATGTGTGTATGACTGTACCTCATTAAGATGTTGATATCTTATTAAGATGTTGACTTGAAATATTCTAGAAACTTTCACGTGTTTACTGTACAAGGGTCAGCTACTAATTTGTTATTCTCCTACTTTGTTAATGAGTAGTGTCACCTTAGTTCAGCCCCCCCCCCCGGTAGTCGGCCATTCGGACTTCAAACTGCTAGGAATAGCGTATCTTTCTCTATTTTCTAACACAGCCGCAAGGAGATGCTTCTATACTCTTCTATGCATATTACGTACATACACACATCGCCATTATCCACACTCGTTTACAAGTAAATGACCTTCTTTCCCGCCTGGTCAGTCGACATGAGCGAACGTGCGCCCACGCCTCGATTTTAGTTACTAAAAAGAGGTTCCGAAAACAGTAAGTGATAACTATTATTTACTTATGGGGCATGTTGTGGTTATATTTATTGAATTTCTGGTGTGTTTTACTAACGTTATGTATAGTTTTTAACTAACATATTTGACGGGAACATTGTTTTAGTGGGTATGCCGACTATGGGTACCGTAGTTTCTGTATCGGTACCAGTGCTCAGCCGCCCCGGCTGAGTACTGGGATTTGTGTGAGTTTCTAGTTTTAAGTCCATATTTGCATACCAGCAAGATAGATATATTCTGAAAATTTTAAAAATCAATGCACACCGTTATACCCAGTAAAACCCAGTAGTCAGCCCCCTAAAAAGTTCGATTTTGGTAGTGACCGACTACTGGGCAAATATGCACCAGTACTCGGCCACGTAAATGTATTATTAGTACCGTCGTATGGTTCGTGTTACTTCATGTATCGTAGGCCCATCTATTTATTATTTAAAATATAAATATTACATAAAATTAATCAATATAATCCGAATATAAAGTGTTTTGTTTGTCCCGGCCTACAATATTTTATAAATACAAATTTATAGACCCATAGAGCTTGTTTATTAATTTTTAGTGGATATGTTTTATGCAGTCGGGATTTTTGTTTCTTTTTAATTATTTATTTTCTAACCAATATTTTGCACCTTACAATACTAACACGCACGTTGTTGCTTGAATGGTTTTAATATTTTTATTTCAGTCTAAAGTCATGTCTACAAGGAAAATACATCAGTATCCTGCCGAAAATCTTTCTGCTGCTTTAGCAGAAATCCGAAAAGGAATGTCAATAAGGCGTGCAAGCACAACGTTTGGCGTACCCAGGGGTACTATACAAGATAGACTGCATCTGAGGGTACCCGAAGGACCTCGCAAGATGGGACCTGACACTATACTGACTAAAGAGGAAGAAGCTCAAATAGCCCAATGGTGCATTGACATGGCAAAATGTGGGTTTCCACTCAATTCAGAAGACCTCTTGAATACTGTTAAAAATATAATGGAGGAAGAGAAACGTCCAAATCCATTTAATGACAACCGACCTGGAAAAAAGTGGCTGAAAGCTTTCTTCAAGAGGCATCCAACTTTGTCTTTGAGAGAGCCAGAAGATCTTTCAAAAGGCAGATCCATCGTGACCAAAGAAAGCATCAGTAAATGGTTTTCTGAATTGAGCGAACACTTAAGTTCTTTGGGAGCCCTTGATATTTTGGGAAATCCTGAACGAATTTTCAATGGAGATGAAACCAGCTTCACCTTTTGTCCCAAAAGTGGTAGAGTAATTGCACCACGCGGTTACAAGAATGTCTACAGGATTACCAAAGGAAAAGAAAAAGAGGCAATAACGGTTTTGTTGTTTTTTTCGGCAAGTGGAGAGACATTGCCGCCATGCGTGGTTTTTCCTTTTGTAAGGCCAAACAAGGATGTTGTAGAGAGTATGCCGAAGGATTGGTTTTTGGGAAAATCAGACAGCGGGTGGATGAAGGCAGACATATTTTATGACTACATGGCAGATGGCCTGGCTAAATGGGTTGAAGCACAAGGTATAAAAAAACCAGTTCTTGCCTTCGTAGATGGGCATAAAAGCCATCTTACTCTAAAACTGAGTGAATTTTGCCACAAAGAGGGAATTATCTTGTATGCACTTCCTCCAAATACGACGCATATTATGCAGCCCGCAGATGTGAGTGTGTTCAAACCACTGAAGTCGGAATGGAAAAGCACTCTACATGAGTGGGCTCTGCAGCCGGAAAACGCTAATAGCGTCCTAACTAAGTCCAGTTTTTGTCCTCTGATTGCACAAGTTCTAAAGAAGGACAATCTAAAAGAGACTGTGCAAAATGGCTTTCGCAAGTGCGGGCTATATCCATTTAGCCCAGAGGCGGTAGATTTTACAAAATGTGTCAAGAATACTCAAGAAAATCTGAGCAGAAGAGCTCAAAAAGCATCGTCCGTGACTCCCGGCAAAATGAAGAAAAGAGAATGCTTGGCTGCTTTGCGAGTGATAAAACACCTAAAGGATGAATTGATGAGGCTGGAGTAAACGTCACTGCTGTCATAGACACCATCCAAAAAGCTAAAGACGAGCATTGTGACCCTAATGAGTCAAGCAAAGCAGATATCACACTCAATTCTACTGCTCATGACAATAACGAAAACACTAACAATTCTGCCTCGATTTTACCAGCTGATCCAAATTGGTGCATTGATGATATTATGTCAATTCCTCTGATTGGAGATGGCTTGGATGATAATATGTCAATTCCTCTGATTGGAGATGACACTCTTTTAAATAACTTGTTTGGGCCGGATACAGAAGTTCTGACTTACGAAATAGGCACCACTGAATCACTTGTTGCAAAACCTACATCTGTACAGAACAAAACAGATTCAACAATTGTTGATATTCCTACATCTGTAGAAAACAACACAGAAAACATCAATCCAAATAGCCAGAATAAACGAAAACCGAAAATTTCTTCTGTAGTTCTAAAGCACCTGAAATTACCTACACCTATTGCTAAATATTCAACCCCAAAAATTAAACATAGAATCAGTGCAATATCATCTGCAGAATGGAGGCAATACGAACAAGACAAAGAACTTGAAAAGGAGAAAAAGAAAGCGGAAATTGAAGAACGCAAAATAAAAAGACTGAATATTAAGAAGGAAAAAGAAGAACAAGCCCGAAAGAGAAAACTACAAAAAATCTGCAAACTCGACGCCAAAAAGAAAAAAATATCTAAGCCTAAGACCCAAAGACTGACACAACAAGAAACTGGAATTGATATTGGCAATGAAGCGGAGGATGAGGAGATAAATGATTTGAACATAAAGTATACTAACAGACTATCAAAGATCGTTAAGGCATCGGAGATGATGGAGTTCCTGGAAGAAGAAGATGAATAAACGATACATAATTATAATACTACACAACATGTCACGTCAAAAATTTTAACTTATATTTTTTCACGGCCAGAATAATTTTAGGATTTTAAGTAATATCTCTGAAAAAATATTGATCTCATTATGTTTAGTCTGAAGAAAGTATTTAAATAATTGAAATGATTATAAAAATAAGATTTATACTATAAAAATAATAAATACTGAGTAGGTACTAAAAATGAATACTACTTTATTACTTAATTATGAATATATTTAGAAAATATACCTAGTATTAATCCAAAGCACAATTTTGTATTAATTCCTCACCTACGGAAATTTCAGTTGAGGCCGACTATTGGCCCTGCGATGGCCGACCACTGGGGTTTGACGGCCGACTACTGGCTAAAATCGACATATTTTAGTAATCATACATTTTTGCTTTTTTATTTATATCTCAGAGGTTAACTTTAGTTGTAGAAGTAAAGTTCATTAGACGACCTATCCATTCGTACCACATATGTTGTTCTATAAAATTTCAGTAAAAAGTTAGAAGACTTTCATTCGGAAATTTTCACTAAACGGCTGACTATTGGTACCTCTACTGTTTTATTTATCTTTCTCACAACTTTTGATATATAAACGAGTCTGGAGCCCTAGCTGAGTCAGTTACAATCTGAAGTCGTGAAAGTTGATCAGTCTCTAGTCCTCTGCTAATAAACTGCCGGTCTCACCTCTCTCTCTCAGCATACTTTTGAATACTCTATTGTGTGTGTATTGATTAACAAGAATATATCAGTGTTCATAGTACAGTTGAGTTTATTGTGTTTAAAACCCCACCCGTCCACTGGCGCCATAACAATTTGGTGTCAGAAGTGGGATGCTGCAAATTCATCAGGGGCGAAATATATCCTGGTGAATTGTTAAAAGAAATCCTAAGGATATCTACTGCAGATTTACTGAGAGCGAAATATATCTTAGTAATTTTCTGAAAGTCGATCCAGGGTTCCAGTGGAGATCGGGACACAAAGAGGTTCTTCGAGTCACCGCAGGGAGCAGCCAAGGGAACTTTAAGCGGAACGTAGGAAAGGTTCTATGAGCTTCAAACATCCCTTAGGACCAGACCAAGGATACAAGAGTAAGTGATTCAAGCAAGATGGCCCCTATTGATAACTCAGCTAATGCCGAAACGACATCCAAGATCACCACTAATAATGACACAGCCGGTATTGATAAGACAAATCATTACATAGAAATCAATCTCGCCGAAAGAATGCTTAGTAGATATAATGGGGATAAGGCAAATTTACACGTTTTCTTAGACAATTGCAATAATGCTTTTGAGCTTTTAAACCCGAAATACGAAATAGCTTTCATTTCAATAGTTCTATCTAAAATTGACGGAAATTTGAGGTCCTCACTGTTAAATAGGACGTTTAATTCGTGGCTAGCATTAAAAAACCATTTACTGGAAAATTATTCAGAAAAAAGAACGTTCGCGCAGTGGCAATTAGAACTAAACTCTTGTAGACAAACACACAATGAAAGAGTGTTAGATTACTCAAATAGGGTAGAGAGTTGTTACATAAAACTCATAAAATCTTTAGAGCCGACCTTAAGCATCGAAGCCAGGAATGCCAATTTAGAACTCTTAAAGAATCAAGCTTTAAACATTTTTATAAGTGGATTAGTTCCCCAGTTACATATTCTTTTAAAATCACAGAAACCTCAGACTCTTGAAGAGGCTGTATCCATTGCAGTCGCTGAAGAGCAGGAGATAAAATCGAGAGAAGAAATGCATTTTCGCGGAAATGATACGAAAAGATGTCATAACTGTCACAAATTGGGACATCTAGCGTCTTAATGCCGAAACCACCCATCAATCAAAACAATGAGTTTAAACGATAATGTTGTAACATCAATACCAACAATGTGGTAAAAAGGGACACTTTGCCAAAGATTGCTATAGTAAAAATCGTTCGAATCAATTAAATCCAAATTATGGTCGCTACAACAGAAATCAATCGAACAGTTACAGGTCCAATAATGGAAACAGCAGTCAGTATCAAAATAGGAATAAAGGTTACCAAAATAAAAATAATAGCTACCAAAACAGGAATAACAGCTACAGTAATGGAAACGACAAGAATTACGGGAATTTAAACACCGATACTCCAAAGGTATCGACCGACCCAAGGAGTGTCAAAGTGATGCAGGTCGAATAATGTTCATAGATACAGGGAAATCAGCATACGTTAGGTTGAGTAGTGAAGAGTTTTTAAACGGTACGAATAAGTTTTTGATAGATACAGGAGCTGAAGTAACATTAATTAAATTGAGTTCGTTAAATGGCGAGTGCATAGTAAATCGAGATAGACAATTAAGATTGAAAGGTATAGATAAAGACGCAGAACCGACCACAACACTAGGTTACCTCAATATCACATCCAAAATAGGAGATAACGAAGTTAGTCATATACTATTCGTAGTCCCTGACAACTTTCCTATAGAATGTAATGGAGTGATCGGTAGTGACTTGTTACACAAATTAGATGCAATAATAGATTTTCAGGATGACAGAATTGAATTACTAGGGAAATGGTTGAGAATAGAGTATGAAAATAAAGATTTACAAAGTGTAAGGTCAGAATTAGAAATAGATAGTAATTGTGAAATTTATCCACACGTGATGAATGATGATATATCAGTAAGTTTTGATAGAATGGAAATGGATGAAAGTGAAAAATCAGAAATGAAATATGAAACGGTAATCGACAGGGAAAATGTTCAAGAAACTAATGATAAAATGAGTGAGTCGTTAAAGGAAAAGGAAAGAAATGTGAAGAGATCAGGTAGTGACATGAGTAAAGAAACGATTGTAAATAAGGAAACATTAAAGTCGGGTAAGGAAACAAATAAAGGAAAACTCGTGAGTAAAGAAAACATTGAAAGTCGTAATAAAGAGATAGGAATTGAGAAAATTATTCAAGAATGTGAAAAAAATTGTGATTGAGCCGCGTTGCGAGCAAATAATACCGATTAATGTTATAAATACGGAAATTAATACCACAGGAATAATACCAGAAACGATAACAATGACGAAAGGAGTATATTTGTGTCCAAGTATTGTCAAAGTCCAGGGTTCAAGAGCGTTAACAACATGTTTAAATACTACAAATGAGTCAGTAAAGATAAAAGTTATGAATGTAAAGTTAGAACCATTAGTTATTATCGAAACGGATGTGACAAACATGAGAAAAATAAACGATGACAAGAACCAGAGACATTCACATGAGAGTAATCGACTTGTAAAGTTAGAACAAACTCTGCGATTAGGACATTTGAATAACGAAGAAAAAGAATCACTGGTAGATATTTGCAAGCAATATAATCACATTTTTCATTTAGATGGAGATTCATTAACTAGTACAGACACAGTAATGCATGAAATTCCGGTATCGAGTGATAGACCAATTAATACTAAATCATATATAATCTTTTTTTGGAGGGTAGCCTAGCAAGCAACAGTTAAAAAGTCTGTCTATCTATTTTAAATTAATTTCAATTAAAATAAAAGTTTAATGTCAATAATTTTATTATAAATCTAGGCCTAGACCCCTAACATCACTGGGCAAATCACATTTTCAATATACATACCTGGAAATCATATAACAATGGAGCTCTACAATAAATTGAACAACAATATGGAGAAGATAGTGACCACTTTCAACTCCAGGATGTCACAGTATGAGAAGGACCTTCGGGAGGCCGCCACCATGTCCTCGTCCAGCAGCCCACCCGATCTCAACACCATCGCCAGCGAGTTTGTGGAATTTAAGGCATTCACTTGGAACTGCCTTGACTTGCTGCGCGCACAGATGGAGTTGCTACTTGCTGGCCAGGACCGTCTCGAGATGGCGTCCAGACGGAAGGTGCTTCTTCTCCATGGTGTTCCTGAAGTGGAGAATGAGGACTCCGTTGACATTGGGCGTGCAGTATTGTCCGACCAAATGAAGTTGTCCCCGGAGTGTGTGTCCAACATCAGTGTTGTGCATAGACTAGGATCCATGAAGAAGCCGTCGCATCCCCGTCCGTTGTTGGTGAGGTTCTCGACCTTTAGTGCTCGCTCAGAGGCCTGGAAAGGCAAGACTGCATTGAAGGGATCCAGAGTCACAGTAACCGAGTTTTTAACAAAGACAAGGCATGAGGTGTTTATGGCTGCCAGGAAGCACTTTGGTGTGCAGAATTGCTGGACTACAGATGGCAGGATCATCTTGCTGCTTCCTGACAAATCCAGACAGAAGGTGGAGCGTATGTCGGAGCTTCTGGTTCACACCAGCAAGTTCCCTCCTTCTGTTGGGCAGTCGGATCCTGCTAAGATATCTGCTCCAAAGGCGGCTGGGGTTGCTTCAAGTGCAGTGGCTGCCTCTTCGGCGCCCGGCACTGCCAAGCGTCAAATCAGGCGCGCTGGTCCGACTAAAGCCAAGAAATAAACATCTTTTCCGTACTCGCTATCACAATTTGGACGGGTAATACTCATTTTCCCAACAAGGTAGTTATTTTATTCATTTATTTTTGTTCACCTTCAATAATGTATGTAATTATTTTTCGGTTTCTGTTTCATGCTCCTGTCTGAAGTCAACATTCATTCAATTCATGTTTGTCATTGTGTCAATTATGTCATCCTTTTATTCCAACACTGCCCCAACGTTCATCCAACGTTGAGCTGTTGTTGCTGTATTGTCGGACGGAACGCAGGGCGTGTTCCATATAAATTAATGTTAATTCTATACAAAAATAATGTTAGTGTTCCATATTACCTAAATGCTCTGTGTATTAGTGATTGTTCCACAATGTGTCCCGTTTTCGTGAAATTAGTCCATTTATGTGTATTATTCTTCCTCAATGTTTAGGATGAATTATTTTTCTGAATTTTCCCCCGAAAAGCCCAGTGTATGTACGACTGGGTTCAGGCTATTTATTTATATTAATTTGAATATATATTTTTTTTTTTATAGTAATATCGATTATTGGGTTTATTTATTATATATATATATATATTTGTATTCATTTTATTAGTATATTTATTTTAGACTATGGATACCTACAACTTTAGTAATAGTTTCTTCTCATCTTGTGATAACGATATTTCTGTTAGCGCGGGAAGTGTTGGGTCAACAGCGGATGATTCGCTGTCATATAACTTGAAACGGGTGTTTTCAAACCTTGGTGCAAACTTCAACGTTGTTCATATTAATGCTCAAAGCATTCATACCAGCTATGCTGACCTTCTTGTAGTTTCTAGTGATCTGAACATACATGGCATTCTTGGTTCGGAATCTTTTCTCAAGCCATCTCTTTCTTCTGCCATGTATGCTCTGCCAGGGTTCAGTCTCTACCGGAACGACAGGATAGGCAAGGCTGATGGCGGTGTTGCTATCTACCTACGTTCTGACATCCCATGCAAAGTCATCAGCCAGTCGCCAAGCCTGTACTCTGGTTCTGCTGAACACCTGTTCCTGGAGATATTCTTGCGTCACAACAAAGTCCTCCTGGGTGTCTATTATAGCCCCTCTCTTCGAATCGACTATTTTAACTCTTTTGAAACCCTTCTCAGTGACTTGACTCCTCTTTATAGCGACACCCTAATTCTCGGCGACTTCAACACTTGCCTTCTCAAGAATAACGGTCGCTCAGCGAAGCTGAATTCTCTTGTAAGTTCATTTAACATGCATATCCTTCCTCTAGAGGCCACTCACTTTCAACCACACTGCACCCCCTCTCTTCTAGATCTAATGATAACTTCTGACATGTCTAAGGTTGCTGCGCATGGCCAACTTAACGCCCCTTTCTCCTATCACAATCTTATTTACCTCTCTTATAAGATAAAGCCTCCCAAGCGTGCAGCTAAATTCCTTGACATTCGTAGCTTCAAGGGCATGGATATAACCTCCCTTAATTCAGACGCCTCCTCTGTCGACTGGTCGCCTGTCTACGGTAGTGAGACCATTGATGACAAAGTACGGAACTTCAACTCTATTGTCCTGAGCTTGTTTGATAAGCATGCTCCGGTCAAGAGGGTTAAAGTGAAGCATCTTCCTGCACCGTGGCTTACTGACACCATTAAGGGTCTGATGGCTAAGAGAAACCGTGCCAAGTCTAGATATAAGAGGGATCCGACCGACGAGAATCTTTTAATTTTCAAACGCCTCCGTAATCGTTGCACTCGCCTGTGTCGTGATTCTAAACGCCGTCATATCTACGAATGTATCGAGAGCTATACTCCAGCACAGGTCTGGAAGTTCCTGAAGACCCTTGGTGTTGGTAAGTCACAGGAATTGGCAGCCGGAAATGTCGATCTCCGGGGTCTCAATAGTTTCTTTGCAACTCCCCCTGTCGCGATAGACTCCCTCGTCAAGGATGCAACCCTTCGTAACCTACGGTCCAAGGCATCATCCCTCAACTCAGCATTTAATTTCATCCCTGTCGGAATCGGCGCAGTAAGGAGGGCAATACTGGCAATCTCGTCGAAGGCCATAGGTGAGGACAAGATATGTTCGCAGATGATAACAACTATCATTGATGTACTGTTACCTCTCATCACCCACATAATTAATGTGTCGCTTGACCAATGTTGCTACCCCAGCCAGTGGAAAATGGCACTTGTGATTCCCCTCCCCAAAACGTCTAATCCCGCCTTCTTTAAAGATTTCCGTCCCATTTCTATTCTGCCTATCCTCTCCAAAGTCCTGGAATCAATTGTCCACTCCCAACTCTCCTCCTACCTTTCCTCAAAAATGTTACTGAATCCCCACCAATCAGGTTTCAGGCCGGGTCACAGCACTACCACAGCACTGCTCAAAGTCACTGACGACATTCAATTAGCTATGGATCAAAAGCAGCTTACGGTCCTTACACTGCTTGATTTCAGTAGCGCCTTTAACTGCGTCGATTTCGATATACTAGTCGAAATTTTAAAGTCACTTAATGTCTCCTCGCACTCTGCTCGCTGGTTTGACTCCTACCTGAGAGACCGCCAGCAACGCATTAAGTCTGAGGAGATCTCAACGGACTGGTGTGATCTCTCCGCAGGTGTTCCGCAGGGAGGCATCCTTTCTCCTCTCCTCTTCTCGGTATTCATTAACTCCATCTCTGACGTTCTTACCTCTTCTTATCATCTGTACGCAGATGACCTTCAAATATATCGGCACTTCTCTCCGTGTGATGTGAATCTGACAGTAGAGGCGTTGAATGCTGATCTCGATAACATCAGGAAATGGGCTACCTCTTATGGTCTGCTTGTCAACCCGGGCAAATCGCAGGCCATGATTTTGGGTACTCGTCACTCTCATAACCTAGTTCAGAAAATGCCCGTCGACCCTATAGTGTATGATGGTAACATAATCTCATACAGCGAGAAGGCCAAGAATCTTGGGGTTGTATTTGATAAATTGTTGTCCTGGTCGCCCCATGTTTGTGAGGTCAGCAGACGAGTCTTTGCGTCATTTCACTCCCTACGGAGATTGCAGCACTTCCTGCCACAGCAGACTAAAATCACCCTTGCCCAGTCCCTCCTACTACCTTTAATCGACTATGCAGATGTTTGCTGGATCGGTGCGAACGAAGAACAACTGAACAAACTCGAACGACTTCAAAACCTCGGGATTCGGTTTGTCTTCGGGCTGCGCAAGTATGACCATGTCTCACAGTATCGCAAGGAGTTGGGGTGGCTTCCGATCCGCCTTCGTCGTGATATGCACGTTCTCTCCTATCTGTTCAACATTTTGCGAAACCCCCGCTACCCCTCATATCTTCGAGAACGTTTCGAGTTTATTTCCTCCAGGCATAGCAACCGGAGATCCCACACGATGTCTCTTCTCTCTACTCCTCGGCATAACACTGCCGCTTACAAACACTCGTTTAGGTTAACGGCGATCCGACTGTGGAACGCACTTCCCTGCGCTATTAGAGATAGTCCCTCAATTTTCACTTTTAAGACAAGATTGAAAGAGCATTTCCTTTCTCTTTCGTGATAGGTACTTTTATATATGTATATATAAGTAGTATATGTTTGATATATATAAAAAATTTTGCTTTTGTATTTTATTTAGTATATATCATGTATTAAATTATTATGTTTTAGTTGTAAACAATTAGATGTACAGTTTTATTGCGCACTAGGACTCTCCTGTTGCACAATTTTTCCTGTCCTACCTAGGTTTGCTGGTAGAAATCTCTCTTTAGAGATAAGCTCGCCTTTGCTCATAAAATGTTTTGTTACCTTACTATTTCTATAAGATTTCTGTGCAATAAAGAATATGAAAAAATATAGATATCCAGAAGCTTTAAAAGAGGAAGTTAATGATCAGATTCACAAATTATTGAAAGATGAGATCATAAAACCATCAAGTAGTCCATGGAATTCACCAGTTTGGATAGTACCAAAAAAGCAAGACGCTTCGGGAAAGAAAAAATGGAGATTAGTTATATATTTTCGAAAGTTAAATGAAATCAGTGTAGGAGATGTGTATCCATTGCCGCAAATAAATGACATTCTTGATCAATTAGGTCATAGTGCCTACTTCACAACTTTAGATTTCGCATCGGGATTCCATCAAATTAAAATGCACCCAAAGGATCAAATGAAAACAGCCTTCAGGGTACCATTAGGTCAATATGAATACAATAGAATGCCATTCGGATTAAAAAATGCCCCAGCTACTTTTCAGAGATTAATGAACAATGTGTTAACTGGTATATAGGGAATAAAATGTTTTGTCTATTTAGATGACATAGTTGTTTATGGATGTTCACTTCAAGATCACAACATCAAATTAAAAGAGGTTTTTGAGAGACTTTCACAACATAATCTGAAACTACAACCTGATAAATGCGAATTTTTGAAAAAGGAGGTCATGTATTTAGGACACTTAATAACACAAGATGGAGTAAAACCAGATCCAAAGAAAATTGAAGCTGTTCAGAACTTTCCAGTTCCAAAAACGCCTAAAGATATTAAAGCTTTCTTAGGTCTTTCAGGATACTATAGGAGATTTATTAAAAACTTCAGCAAGTTAAGTCAACCATTAACAAAACTGCTAAAGAAAGATGAACTTTTTAATTGGACTAGTCTGCAACAAAATGCATTTGAAATTTTAAAATCTAAATTGTGCGAAGAACCAATACTAAAATATCCAGATTTCGAGGAATGCTTCAATTTAACGACAGATGCAGGTAACTACGCAATAGGCAGCGTGTTGTCACAAGGTCCACCATCAAAAGATCTTCCAATAACCTACGCGAGTAGAACCCTCAACAAAGCAGAAATAAATTATTCTACCACAGAAAAAGAGTTACTGACTATCGTTTGGTCTGTAAAACACTTCAGACCTTATCTTTATGGTAGGAAATTTAAGATAATAACGGATCATAAACCGTTAGTATGGTTGTTTAATGTAAAAGATCCTGGTTCACGTCTAGTAAGATGGAGGTTATTATTAGAAGAGTATGATTACGAGATCGTTTACAAACAAGGAAAATTAAATAGTAAAGCAGATGCTCTAAGTCGCATTAATCCAGAATCATCCTTGACTGATGAGTCAAAACCTGTAATAAATTTGAAAATAATGACAAGAAATCAAGAAAGTTATTCGAACTTTTTAAAAGAAATAGAAAGAAGATCTATTTTATTCAATAAATTATATGAACATCATGAGAAATTGCCAGATCATGTTAACAAACTCATTTTCACATCATGTGATTTGGATAGTCTGAATGATAAAAAACTGAAACCATATGAAAAAGATCTTGAATCGTTAAGAAATAAAAACCCTAAATTATACGAAACCTTAACCCGGCGAGGATGAGGAGGGGTCAATATTACCCTGCTCATTTTAAAACGTTCGCAGTTTTTTGTCACGTGGTCATATGTTATTGGTTGTCTCAATAGCTGTTGCTAATGAGGCCCCTGCCTGCCGCATACCGTTCTTCAGTCGGCCGGCGCCCGAGGAAAGAGCTATACGTGCACAAACGCAGAACAGGGTAAATATGACCCTACGTCGTATGCGGCGTAGTACTTTTGTGTCATTTTCTTTTGTTATTTTTATGGTTTATTATTGTCTTTTTAGGTAACATTGGTCAAAATGAACAAGAAGGAGCGTGAGGCTGAGCGTATACATAGGATTTTGATAGAAACCGATAGCGAAGAGGACATGACGTCCGACGGGAGCGATATGGAAGATCATGTGAGTGAGCGGAGTCACGACAGCGATACTGAACAGGATGTTTCTGCTGGTAGTGATGGCGAGGAAAATTTACCATTATCTGCTTTGCGAACCCAGGATCAGCCTCTGTCAGAAATTGGGGATGAGGAATCGGATAACCAGGTACCAAATTCATATTATACTGGTAAAGATGGAACGAAGTGGTCCAAAAATCCTCCTCGACAACAAATTCGCACTCGTTCTGAAAATATTATTAGACAGCCATCTGGAGTAAGCCCTGGTGCACGATCAGCACAAACATAGCTTGAGTGCTGGAGCTTATTTTGTACCGAAGATATGCTTTCTATTGTTCTGACATATACAAATTCGCAAATCAGGAATAAGAATATTGTTTGTGCAACTACCCTCTCTTATATGAAAGAAATGGATATGAGTGAACTCAAGGCTTTCATCGGCTTGTTGTATATTGCTGGATTTTATCGCTCTGGAAGGCAAAATACTCTTGATCTCTGGGCTTCTGACGGCACAGGTGTCGAAATATTTCGGATGACAATGTCACGTCAGCGTTTTCATTTCATTCAAAGCTGTCTCCGCTTTGATGACAATTCCACGCGCGATGAAAGAAAACGTTTAGACAACTTAGCACCTATTCGTGAGGTATTTACTACATTCGTTGAAAACTGCAAAGCAATATATATCCTTAGAGAATGTGTAACTATTGACGAAATGCTGCTTGCATTCCGAGGCAGATGCAAGTTCCGACAGTACATACCTTCAAAGCCTGCTAAATATGGCATAAAGATACTTGCATTGGTTGACGCAAAGAACTTCTACATTTACAACCTCGAGATTTATGCAGGAACTCAACCAACAGGCCCATTTTATGTGAGTAACAAACCATTTGACGTGGTCAATCGTTTGGTTCAGACAATTTCTAAAACTGGGCGAAATGTAACATTTGATAATTGGTTTACCAGTTATGAACTAATGTCACATCTACTTCAAGAGCATAAATTAACTTCTGTTGGTACAGTGCGTAAGAATAAAAGGCAAGTCCCACCAGCATTTTGCAATACACGTGATGCAGAGGTCTATTCCTCTAAATTTGCCTTCCAAAAGGATATTACACTCGTATCACATATACCAAAGGAAAACAAGGTTGTTTTACTCATGTCTAGCCTTCACCATAATGCTGAAATTGATTCATCAACCGGAGAGAAAAGAAAACCTGAGATGAATACGTTTTATAACAGCACTAAAGGTGGAGTTGACGTTGCAGATGAATTATCCGCTACATACGATGTAAGCCGTAACTCCAAAAAATGGCCTCGGACTGTGTTTTATGCAATACTGAATATGTCCGCAATAAACGCATATATTGTGCATCAATCATACACAGAAAAAAACCAAAAACGTCGGAACTACATAAAAACATTAGGTCGTGCTCTTATCGATGAACACTTGAGCGTTCGTAAAGAAATTCCTCAATTGCCGAGCCAGCTGCGTAAAAGAATTAGAGAATTTAGGGTGAAACTTCACAAGAAATTGCTGTCAGAGTACCAGGTGTACGAAAAAGGTGTCAAGTGTGCCCTTATGCCAGGCATCGCAAAACTAACCATGTTTGTGAAGGTTGTCATAAATACATTTGACGGAGCACACTGTTACCTACTGCCAAGAATGTAGCACATCAATGGACGAATAAATTAGTTTATAAGAATGGTTTTTGTACTTTCTGTAATCTCAAATGGTTGATCTCATTTATAACTAGCATATAATCTTAATTAGAAAAAGAAAATACTTTATTTTGTTATTATTTTTAGTTCAAAACTTCGAGTTCTGCCAAAGTTGATTATTTTGTAGGCATTTAGTAAAACAAATAAAACTTTAAGTTTTTTACCGTAAAATGTGTTTTTCTTATTACTAAACTTTAAAATAATATATTGTTTAAATGCTTAAACATAAAACTACACTAAAACAACAAACATACATGTAAAAAAAAACAAATTAAATATAGGGTCATAATGACCCTCCTCATCATCGGCGTGCGATTTTGCACCACATCCTCGCCGGTTTAAAGATACACGATAACAAAATGATATTTTTTGGGTTCATTAAAATAAATTACTGGGAAAAGATAAATTATGAAGATATCTTTGAATGCTTGAAAAAGGCTAAAGCTATTTTAGAAAATCATAAAATAAAAGAGATTAGTTTTGAAAATATAGATCAACATGGAATAAAATGGTATAAAATTAGGACCATGATAAGATACATATTTAGAGATAGTGATATACAGATTCATGTTTATCATGACAAGGTCATGACACCAAAAGGGGAGGATATTCCAACGATTCTGAAAGAAAATCATTCCAATCATATTTCAGGGCATACAGGGTTTCATAAAACATACAAGAAAATAAAATCAAGGTACTACTGGGAAACAATGAAAGGAGATGTTAAAGAATTTATAAAAAATTGTAAATCTTGTCAAGAAAATAAACTTAATCGAAAAAAGAATCGAAAACCGATGCAAATAACTTCAACATCTACGGAAGCATTTGAAAAAGTTAGTCTTGATATTGTTGGGCCTTTACCATTAACTGAAAGCGGGAATAAATACATTTTCACTTCTCATGCTCGAAAAAGTACTACTTTATGCAGGATCTAGGCGACATAAAGTTGAATTTTATGCTCTTGTGCATAAAAGTAGCTTTTTAAATGTGTCTACACTAAGGCAGTGACCATTTAGCCCATACAGCCAAAAACAATTAATTGTACATGGATAAAACTTGCTAATTTATAATATTTCCATCCCTATTTGCATTTTTGATTTATAATAAGATAATACGAAAAAGAAACTAAATATCAAAACGTGTTTACCACAAAAAAAAAACATTATTCCAAAATAATTTAAGAATAGGCTGTATATTTTTTTTCTTTGCCCGAAAATTATGCAGGAAAATTAAAAAAAGTAAAGTAGCGGGAAAGAAGCCGTGAACTTTTCGTATTGAATTTTCTCAAATTATTGTTGAATTGGCTAAGTTTTAAAAATGTCAAGTGAAGAAGAAGATTTAGAACTTACTCCTAATACTTTAATGGAAATAAACGCACAAAAAGTGGTGCAAGAAATATTGCCGCCAAAATCTCGGCAAATATATATGAAAACTTATGACAAATTTCTAAGCTGGCGGAAAGAAAAACAAGTGAATACATTCGCTGAAAGTGGTCTTTTAAGTTACTTTGATGAGTTATCGAAAAAACTGCAGCCTTCAACACTGTGGAGTGTATATTCCATGCTGAAAGCAACACTGCAAATGAAACATAATGTCAATGTACAGTCCTACACGAAGCTTACAGCTTTGTTGAAGAGGCTTAGTAGTGGACATAAATGCAAGAAGTCCAAGGTCCTTACTGCGAACAATGTGGAAACCTTTTTAAATACCGCTCCCGATGACAAATATTTGGCCACAAAAGTACGTAAACCTATTATTTACATATTTTTTTATTCCTCGTGTTCTCAAAGAGTGTACCAACTTACAGTTATATTTTGTTTTAGGTAGCACTAATATTTGGTATAAGCGGAGCATGTCGCGGCATTGAACTTGCTAATATTACCATGGATGACGTCAAGACGGACACCTTTTTACAAGCAATTAACTTACCCGACACGAAGACCAAACGAGAGCGGACATTTGTTGTCAAAGGAGAGTACCTTGATATAGTTAAAAAATACCAAGCTCTTCGGCCTTCAAATGTGCCGACAAATAAACTCTTCCTCAATTATGGGTTGCGGACTGAACTGCGACAGTAAATTATTTCGACATGTAGCGGACTTCGAAAACACATAGATCGACAAGTCATTGCTTCGACTGCAAATTGTTAGACAAGACACAGCTTCGAATGACCATTACTTCGACAGCCAATTAATCGACAGACAATACTTAGACCACACACATCTTCGAATAACCTCTACTGCGACAGATTCTTTTTACCCGACTGGCGATGGAGGGTACTTTTATATTATATTATTGTCACTTTAGTCATTGCTTCAATTTTATATCGCAGGCAGAGTAGTTAGTTTCTCACTGTGTTTTAATTGCGTTATGCTTTGAAATCATGTCTTCGTGCGAAATTATGTTATCTCGAACCGGAAGAGAGCAATTGATATTGGGTGGTTATATTTACTGTAAAAACAAAGTGCGAAATGATGTGTTTTATTGGTCAACAATGTACTCAAGATGTCCCATCTACCAGTGCGCCGTTTATGCCAAGTAAGCCGTCCATGAAAAGAATGATTAACCGAACTAGAAACCAAGGGCTACCGAAAATACCTACCAAACTGGAAGACCTTGAAATTCCTGAATAGTACGAAACAATTGATGGGAAACAGTTCTTAATAGCTCATTATAATTCAAACGGTAATATTGTGCTAGTCTTTAGCACAGAGGAAAACTTGAAATTGCTTAGTTGTTCAGATTTCTGGGTTATGGATGGTACCTTCAAATGTTGTCCGTTATTGTTATATCAAATGTACACTATACAAGGCAGAGTCGGGAAAAAGAACAGTACCAATGAAATTCTTCCGCTTGTAGGTATATGGCTTTATGAATAAAAAAAATGAAGAGTCCTATTTCATTTTTTTTTAAATATTACAACGCTTCATTTTCAACAAATTCGGCACACAATTGAAGCCACAAGTGATTATAACTGACTTCGAGAAAGCGGCAATCAATGCCAGTCAGCGTGTGTTTCCTTGCGCAAAACATAAATGTTGCTTATTTCATCTTAAACAAATTATTTGGCGGCATATTGAGGGGGCTAAACTGGATGAAAAGTACTTAAATGACAGCGATTTTGCTCATAAGTTGAAACATATATCAGCCTTGCCTTATATACCAGCGTCTGAAATTCCATCTGCATTCGAGCAAATTAAAGAAACAGTATTACCCGTTGAGGCTGAACCAGTTAGCGATTGGTTTTCCAAAACATATGTTAATGGTACATATAAAAAAAATTAAATCAAGACTAGTCCCCTCAAAGTTATATATGAGAAAAGACCACCAACCTTTCCACCAGAATTGTGGTCTGTCGCAGACTCCATTGAATGTGGAATTCCTACAACCCAAAACTCAATTGAAAGCTGGCATATGAGATGGAATACTCTGCTCAATGGAAAAAAAAATAACATCTTCAAAACTTTGGACGAAGTTAAAAAAGAAATAAAGCGTACAGAAAACGATATACAGAGAATTCTGGCTCAAATTGAAAGACCAAAGAAAAGAAAACAATTACAATTAAATGTTAGACTACAAAATCATTTGTTACTTAAAGATGACATGGATATAAATTCATTCCTTAGCGGAATAGCGTATATTACTTACATGTCTAAAAAATAATAAAAACTGTATATTTATGTGTGTGCAGTGAAAAAATTATCAATCAGCTTCAGAGAAAAGTATCTCCCCGAAGTCATAATTTCACCATGTTTCAATACAATAGTCATTGCCGGGAGGATACTTTTCTCTGCAGCTACCAAACTACAATCCATGTTCTAGATCTTGTTGATTTTATTTTGTGAAAAGATTGTATGAGTATGAGTTTAAAATTAAAGAAAAAAAATTTGGTTGTAAAATTTGTATTTTTATTAAACCGCAAAAGAAATCAATTGGGTACTAATTTAGGTAAATTTTCAGGGGATTATTAATTTGGAAGAATGTTCTGTAAAAAGAATCTGTCGCAGTAGAGGTCATTCGAAGATGTGTGTGGTCTAAGTATTGTCTGTCGATTAATTATTGTTAGGCGATGTCGAGGATAAAAATGGTTTGTGGACGAGTTATAAACTCTGCTTTTCACTTCGATTGCGAGAAAATAAAACAGTAACATAACGTATTAACATTTCTTTAATTAAAATTCAAAGTAAAATTACTACAATTTTAAATGGTGAATGAAATGGGTTTTCCCGGCATATTGACGGTATTCTTTTGAATTTGAGAAGATGACATGACAGTAGATGGTATATTAAGAGTTGATTGTTCTGGATATGGTTCTTTTTTCTGATCTGTGGATGGCTCAGACGGCAACAAGGAATCTCGGGATGTAGAAGGGGTTGGCTCATTTGGAATTGGATGAATGTCTTGTGTTACACGGTCGGTAATCCTGCTTTTGTTTTCTATTGATTGTTCTATATATCCCTCAGCCACCTGATCCGACTTCCACCCACCATGCCTTTTTAGCATTGTCAAGTTAGCTCCCGAATCTGCTAGGAGGGTCGCCGAAGGTCCGGCGGAAGCAATGGCCCGTGTAATTCTCGGGATTTTCCAATTCAAGAAAAGTTGCAATTTGTTTCGGAAATCCTGCAAATTTATTGCGTCCTATTACTTGCTTAGTGCACTTCCCATTTTGATAATTGAGGAAGAGTTTATTTGTCGGCACATTTGAAGGCCGAAGAGCTTGGTATTTTTTAACTATATCAAGGTACTCTCCTTTGACAACAAATGTCCGCTCTCGTTTGGTCTTAGTGTGGGGTAAGTTAATTGCTTGTAAAAGGGTGTCCGTCTTGACGTCATCCATGGTAATATTAGCAAGTTCAATGCCGCGACATGCTCCGCTTATACCAAATATTAGTGCTACCTAAAACAAAATATAACTGTAAGTTGGTACACTCTTTGAGAACACGAGGAATAAAAAAATATGTAAATAATAGGTTTACGTACTTTTGTGGCCAAATATTTGTCATCGGGAGCGGTATTTAAAAAGGTTTCCACATTGTTCGCAGTAAGGACCTTGGACTTCTTGCATTTATGTCCACTACTAAGCCTCTTCAACAAAGCTGTAAGCTTCGTGTAGGACTGTACATTGACATTATGTTTCATTTGCAGTGTTGCTTTCAGCATGGAATATACACTCCACAGTGTTGAAGGCTGCAGTTTTTTCGATAACTCATCAAAGTAACTTAAAAGAACACTTTCAGCGTATGTATTCACTTGTTTTTCTTTCCGCCAGCTTAGAAATTTGTCATAAGTTTTCATATATATTTGCCGAGATTTTGGCGGCAATATTTCTTGCACCACTTTTTGTGCGTTTATTTCCATTAAAGTATTAGGAGTAAGTTCTAAATCTTCTTCTTCACTTGACATTTTTAAAACTTAGCCAATTCAACAATAATTTGAGAAAATTCAATACGAAAAGTTCACGGCTTCTTTCCCGCTACTTTACTTTTTTTAATTTTCCTGCATAATTTTCGGGCAAAGAAAAAAAATATACAGCCTATTCTTAAATTATTTTGGAATAATGTTTTTTTTTTGTGGTAAACACGTTTTGATATTTAGTTTCTTTTTCGTATTATCTTATTATAAATCAAAAATGCAAATAGGGATGGAAATATTATAAATTAGCAAGTTTTATCCATGTACAATTAATTGTTTTTGGCTGTATGGGCTAAATGGTCACTGCCTTAGTGTAGACACATTTAAAAAGCTACTTTTATGCACAAGAGCATAAAATTCAACTTTATGTCGCCTAGATCCTGCATAAAGTAGTACTTTTTCGAGCATGAGAAGTGAAAATGTATTTATTCCCGCTTTCAGTTAATGGTAAAGGCCCAACAATATCAAGACTAACTTTTTCAAATGCTTCCGTAGATGTTGAAGTTATTTGCATCGGTTTTCGATTCTTTTTTCGATTAAGTTTATTTTCTTGACAAGATTTACAATTTTTTATAAATTCTTTAACATCTCCTTTCATTGTTTCCCAGTAGTACCTTGATTTTATTTTCTTGTAAGTTTTATGAAATATGATTGGAATGATTTTCTTTCAGAATCGTTGGAATATCCTCCCCTTTTGGTGTCATGACCTTGTCATGATAAACATGAATCTGTATATCACTATCTCTAAATATGTATCTTATCATGGTCCTAATTTTATACCATTTTATTCCATGTTGATCTATATTTTCAAAACTAATCTCTTTTATTTTATGATTTTCTAAAATAGCTTTAGCCTTTTTCAAGCATTCAAAGATATCTTCATAATTTATCTTTTCCCAGTAATTTATTTTAATGAACCCAAAAAATATCATTTTGTTATCGTGTATCTTTAAACCGGCGAGGATGTGGTGCAAAATCGCACGCCGATGATGAGGAGGGTCATTATGACCCTATATTTAATTTGTTTTTTTTACATGTATGTTTGTTGTTTTAGTGTAGTTTTATGTTTAAGCATTTAAACAATATATTATTTTAAAGTTTAGTAATAAGAAAAACACATTTTACGGTAAAAAACTTAAAGTTTTATTTGTTTTACTAAATGCCTACAAAATAATCAACTTTGGCAGAACTCGAAGTTTTGAACTAAAAATAATAACAAAATAAAGTATTTTCTTTTTCTAATTAAGATTATATGCTAGTTATAAATGAGATCAACCATTTGAGATTACAGAAAGTACAAAAATCATTCTTATAAACTAATTTATTCGTCCATTGATGTGCTACATTCTTGGCAGTAGGTAACAGTGTGCTCCGTCAAATGTATTTATGACAACCTTCACAAACATGGTTAGTTTTGCGATGCCTGGCATAAGGGCACACTTGACACCTTTTTCGTACACCTGGTACTCTGACAGCAATTTCTTGTGAAGTTTCACCCTAAATTCTCTAATTCTTTTACGCAGCTGGCTCGGCAATTGAGGAATTTCTTTACGAACGCTCAAGTGTTCATCGATAAGAGCACGACCTAATGTTTTTATGTAGTTCCGACGTTTTTGGTTTTTTTCTGTGTATGATTGATGCACAATATATGCGTTTATTGCGGACATATTCAGTATTGCATAAAACACAGTCCGAGGCCATTTTTTGGAGTTACGGCTTACATCGTATGTAGCGGATAATTCATCTGCAACGTCAACTCCACCTTTAGTGCTGTTATAAAACGTATTCATCTCAGGTTTTCTTTTCTCTCCGGTTGATGAATCAATTTCAGCATTATGGTGAAGGCTAGACATGAGTAAAACAACCTTGTTTTCCTTTGGTATATGTGATACGAGTGTAATATCCTTTTGGAAGGCAAATTTAGAGGAATAGACCTCTGCATCACGTGTATTGCAAAATGCTGGTGGGACTTGCCTTTTATTCTTACGCACTGTACCAACAGAAGTTAATTTATGCTCTTGAAGTAGATGTGACATTAGTTCATAACTGGTAAACCAATTATCAAATGTTACATTTCGCCCAGTTTTAGAAATTGGCTGAACCAAACGATTGACCACGTCAAATGGTTTGTTACTCACATAAAATGGGCCTGTTGGTTGAGTTCCTGCATAAATCTCGAGGTTGTAAATGTAGAAGTTCTTTGCGTCAACCAATGCAAGTATCTTCATGCCATATTTAGCAGGCTTTGAAGGTATGTACTGTCGGAACTTGCATCTGCCTCGGAATGCAAGCAGCATTTCGTCAATAGTTACACATTCTCCAAGGATATATATTGCTTTGCAGTTTTCAACGAATGTAGTAAATACCTCACGAATAGGTGCTAAGTTGTCTAAACGTTTTCTTTCATCGCGCGTGGAATTGTCATCAAAGCGGAGACAGCTTTGAATGAAATGAAAACGCTGACGTAGAGGCTTAGTAGTGGACATAAATGCAAGAAGTCCAAGGTCCTTACTGCGAACAATGTGGAAACCTTTTTAAATACCGCTCCAGATGACAAATATTTGGCCACAAAAGTACGTAAACCTATTATTTACATATTTTTTTATTCCTCGTGTTCTCAAAGAGTGTACCAACTTACAGTTATATTTTGTTTTAGGTAGCACTAATATTTGGTATAAGCGGAGCATGTCGCGGCATTGAACTTGCTAATATTACCATGGATGACGTCAAGACGGACACCCTTTTACAAGCAATTAACTTACTCATCGACAAATCTAACACCATTCGAACTAGTATTCGGCTCTAAAGCTTCCATTCCCAGCTCTATAACAAAAGAACCTGAATTTAAATACTGTTATGATAATTATTTAGAATAATTAATATTAAGGTTAAGAAAATCTAGAGAAATCGCTAAGAAACAGTTATTAAAATCGAAGGAAGTTAGTAAAAAATATTACGATAAGAAATGTAACAATATAGAATATGAATTAGGAGATAATGTTTATTTAAGTAACGAACAAGTTAAGCCAGGAAAATCAAAGAAACTTTCACCATATTGGTTTGGTCCGTATAAGATAGTAGATATAAATTCAAATGTTAACGTTACAATCCAAAGATGGAAGAAGAAAGTTAAGGTTCATACTAACCGTCTGAAACATGCGTTTGTTTCAGAATGAACAACGCAATAACAATCTTGACCGCCTTTATAGGAGCCGTTGCAGGTAATCCTTACAATATAAGTAGAATTACAAAGGGAGGAATTTTCTTTGAGAATTTAGGTATAGTTAACCATTTTGATAGCAACTGGAATTTAATCACGTATTTAGATATAACTAATGTTCATAAGAAGATAGATCTAATTGATAGAACCTTATACAGGACTCAGAAGATATGTCAACATGAAAAATACAATAAGTTTTCTCTATGCCAAACATCGCTTATTATATTAGAACAACTGATTCCACAACTACATAAAGATGAAACTGTTTTAAAAGAATTAACTGGATCTAACCAGATACGGAGAGTCAAAAGGTCATTCGCTGATGGGATTGGACATGTTTTTAAAATATTATTTGGAACGCTAGATTCTCAGAACGCTGAAAAATATGATGAAGCAATAGAAAAACATAGTCGTAATGAACACAATGTTATGTTAATAATGAAAGATCAGATGCATATTATGAAAACCACGATTACAAACTTTAACAGTACAATTTCAGATTTGAGGAACAGTGAAAGAATTTTTAACAAAATCCTCAATATCCTTACCAATTATACTTCTGATGTAACGGTTAAACTTTTTGATATAAATCTAAAACAATCATTAGATGAACACTTGTCACTTTTAACATTGGTCGTGACTAGGCTTACCAGATACAAATTTTCAAAGTCCTGACAAAATTCCTGATTTTCGGCCAGAATTCCTGACACGAGCTTGACGTGCTCGCGCTCGCGGCGCGGTGTAGGTATTGATAATACGTCGTGGCGTCGTCGTGGGCCGCGCGCCGGCGGGGCGGCGGAGGAGGGGGGCTATTGACCCGAGCGGTGCGTTGCGTATCGCCCTCGCGTTAGTGCGGTTTGTACGCTACAATAGTGCGCTAGTGCCATTGCGCATGTTCTACCGTCCGCGTTTGTTAAAATATTCTTACGATGGCGTCTAGTAGCAAACGCCCGAGACTTTGTACTTTTACTGATGTTCTGCGAATTAAATATCCGTTACTGAAAGAAGGTAGAGACCCGAGTGAAGTGTATTGTACAATATGTGACTGTTATTTTTCGATTAAATTCAAAGGTGCCTCAGACATTGAAAAACACATACAGTCACAAAAACATAAAAAACAAGCCTTAACGGTGTCTAAAAATGTCAAAATTGACTCGATATTCCAAAATCAAAGTGTTGGAAATACGGCGAAAATTTCTGCAGCTGAATCTACGCTGGCTCTTCATACAGTGAATCATCATCACTCGTTTAGGTCTATGGACTGCACAAGTGTGCTACTTAAAACTATATTTCCCGACTCGAACATTGCGCAAGGTATTTCTTGTGCGAGGACTAAAACTGAAGCCATTGTTACTGGCGTCATCACACCGTGGGTTTTAAACAAAATCCAACAATCATTGGAAAGCATAGAATGTATAGGTGTCTCTACAGATGCTAGTAATCATGGTGCTGAAAAAATATTTCCCATAATAATCCAATTCTTCGATTGGCAAGAAGGTATAACGACAAAAGTGCTGGATGTCATGAATACGCGAAACGAAACGGCTGAAACCATAACTGAAATAATAAAATCAACATTGCAGAAGTATGATTTATTGGAGAAATGTGTATCATACACTGCTGATAACGCCAATGTTAATTTTGGTGGTGTTAACCGGCAGCCTGGACAAAATGTGTGGACCAGAATAAAAAACATTTTAGGAAAAGAAATTGTTGGAGTTGGTTGCCCGGCGCATATTCTACACAATTGCATTCAACGTGGTACTGACGTTCTTACTATAGACTTGGAGTCTCTGGTGATGAAGCTATTTAATTATTTCTCAGTGTACACTGTTCGCACCGAGGCTTTGAAGGATATTTGCGAGTACATCGATGTAAATTACGAAAAGCTTCTATCCCACAGCAAAACGAGATGGCTAAGTCTCTTTCCTGCTGTAGACAGAATATTAAAGATGTATGAACCTTTAAAAGAATACTTCTTGACCACACCTGCAGTTCCAATGATCATAAAAAAGTTTTTTGAAAACGAACTTGCTGAAATATATCTATTCATGGTACATTCTCTGATGGCGGCTTTCCAGGAAAACATATTAGAAATCGAAAAAGAATGTAATTCTGTGTTAGATATTGCACGGATTCTGGTCACCATGCGTGCCATTTTGAGTGCACGAGCAAGGAGCAACTTTAAGCCACTTAAAGTGAGAGAATTGCTGGACAAGTGTTCTGGACATAATCAAGAACTATTTGATGAAGATGTAAAAAATATGTACAAAATATGCATTGACTAGGTACTTAGATTCGTGGATGAAACCACTAGATGATTTAAAGTCTTCAATTGGATGATTGTAAAAAAAGGCGAAGAAATTGATTTTGACAACACCGTCGCCGCTATCCATTATATGAATGGTAAAGGCGTTCATATAAATGATGTTAAAGCTGTTCGACGAGATTACTGCTCTAAACACGTTTTTAATGCTTCAAGAAAACGCATTTTTTGACGCAATGCTTCATACGATATGGGTGAAGATTTTTAAGAGTATAGGCGTTGCAAGGTTACAAGAACTATTGCGCATATGTCAATATTTATTTGCGATCACAGCCCAAAATGCAAACGTAGAGAGGATTTTCTCATTAATGGGAGTGCAGTGGACGAAGGAAAGAAACAGACTTACTGTATCATCCGTAAGGGCTCTGCTCTTGACCCAGTATAATTTAAAGACATTAAATTGCATATCGTTTTATGAACTTGTCATAAAAGATAAAACATTTCTAAGCGAAGTTTCGAAAAGTAGCAAATATGTCAAAAAGGATGAATGTTAACTAAGTATTTACATAATAATAATAATAAGAGCTAATAAGAGAGGGTAATAAGAGCTTGTGAAGTTAAGAGCCTACTATTTTTAGTTTGATGATATTTTTTTGTTGATTTTTAAATTGTTTAATTTGCCAATGTTGCTATTGTTGATTGATTTATGTGTATATCGTAAAAAGATAATTACGATACGATTATTTATAAGTTACTATCTATGATACTCCAAAGTAGATGTGGCTTTACCTTTTTTGTATTGTGATTAGAAATAAAAGTTAACAGTGTATAAAAATTTATTGTTTCATTTATTTGCCGAAAATTCCTGACGTCTGGTCACCCTAGTCGTGACTGAAGTCAGTAGTGAAATAACTTCTATTATAAATGCTATACTATTTGCAAAAAACAATGCATTGCATCCAATAATAATATCACCAGAACAGTATATAATCGAGTTAAAGAAAACTGTTGTACATCTGCCTCATCAAACCCAATATCCTTTAGAATTAGAGATAAATAGAGCTTCTGAATTATTGTCGTTAACTAGTCTAGTATCTTATTATATGAACGGAAAAATTGTATTTATAATAAGAACTCCGTTAATCACACAGACTAATTATGAATTATATAAAATAGTACCAATACCGATTCCTAACAAAGATAACACTTTTGTTTTTATTTTACCCAGAATGAAATATTTGATGATATCTAACAACAAATTACATTATACTAATGTAGAACATATAGCAATGTGTAAAAAGCTATCAGTTCAAAGATATATTTGTAATCTAGATGTACCACTATATAACGTTCATTCAAGTCCAACATGTGAAACACAAATTATGTTATTAAATGAAAAAGTTCCATCAGACTGTGATACAAGGCTAAGTTACATTAACACAGAACAATGGATAAGATTACATCATGAAAATAGTTGGATATTTATCATGCCATCAAAGTCTACAGCAACATTAAATTGCAAAAATAACGAACCAATAGATACCGAACTGTATGACACAGGTATAATACAAATTTCGAAGAAAAACGAAGAAAAGATAGAGAGAGATATAAAAAAAAGAAAGAAGATGGTTTGATTAAGACAATCAGAGACTTCACGACCAGGGAACAGCGTCAGATAAGAAAGATTTGGCGACAGAAGGCTCAGGTCAAACGAGAAAAAGAAAAAACGAATAGACGAACACAAGATTTTTTAGAGATTAATACGCCACCATCTAGCCCAGGTTCATCTTATTCGAGAATTGCCGCAGGAAGAGCAGTAAGTGCCAAGAACAGACGGATATTGAAGATGAAGAGTGCTTATTTGACCAGAAGATTGACTGAGTTAGAGAAAAAATTGGCGAAATACAGGATGCGAGTTTTGCGTCTCCAAAGGAAGAAAAATCTTACTGACGATGATACAACCAAGACCAAGGACAAAATAAGAGAGTTTTTAGTTGATGACGAGAACAGCAGGCTGACAGCAGGCAAAAAAGAAACAATCACACGTCGGCGAGTTAAAAAGCAAATACGGTTCTTAAACGACAGTCTTCTTAATCTACACAAGATATTCATGAATAAGACTGGGATCAAAGTTTCGTATGAGACTTTTCGACGATATCGACCTTTTTGGGTAATTTTCCCCAAAGCCGCTTCAAGACAAACATGTCTTTGTGCTCTGCTTATCAACAATGATTTTGTTGTACGGGCCTTACACCAAGCCAAGATACTGCCGTATTCTACTGCCACTGAAGTTGCACGATTTCTTTGCTGCAACCAAATTCTCAACGTCGAATGCTTGGAACGTAAATGTTCACTTTGTTAAGTAAGAATGGTCAACATAAATTAATATATTGGAAATGACACAATTGTTTATCAAAGGTGGATTACAAAAAATGTAACAGTGGTGATAAAAAATAAAGAAAAGCAGTGTAAGAAAACGATCAAAGAAACAGTTAAAACCACAAAGCTCTTGCTTGTTAAACAATTCCAATTAAACTTACCAAAATTTATGCAGCATTTGGCAAATATAAACAACCAATACAGAGTCATCAGGTTCATAAAAGAAAATATGTCCCCCGAAGTTGGTCTTCTCCACATCGACTTTTCAGAAAATTATGGTTGCAAATATGGGTCTGAAATCCAGTCGGCCCATTTCGGTGGATCAAAATCCCAACTTTCTTTACATACGTGCGTTTACTACCACAGCGTTTCTGAGCCGCTACTAAACCCGGTTAAAACAAAATCTATATGTACGGTATCGGAAAACCTCAGACATGATCCAGTCCTTATTTGCGCCCATTTGAAACCAGTTTTAGACGAAATAAAAATCCTCACGCCAGGTTTAAAGGAACTCCATATACTCAGCGATGGACCTTCAACTCAATATAGGAACAAAACCATGTTTCACCTACATACTTGTTAATTATATTAGCAAAGAATCAAATGCTGAAAGAATAATTTGGCACTTCAGTGAAAGTGGTCACGGTAAGGGTGCTCCTGACGGTGTTGGTGGGTGTATAAAGCGCACTTGTGACAAAGCTGTTGCTCACGGAAGAGACATAACCAATATGGATAGTTTCATTGATTGCTTTAAAGTCAATTGTAGGGGTATTCAAGTAATTCCTATAGATGACGCGCATGTCCCAACAATCCAAGCTCTAACAGACAGTCTTCGTCCCTTCAAAGGGACATTTCAGGTTCACCAAATATCTTGGAGCGCGATTGAACCAAACGTGCTTCATGCCAGAAGGTTGAGCTGCACGATTTGTGCTGCTGGCGCTAAGTGTCACCACTACGAAATAGGACAGATTAATGTTAAAATCGTCACAAATTCCTCCGAAATTCAATCTTTGCCAGTTTCGCTACCAAGTCATACTCCACCTCTATTACCCGTATCGAATCATACCGTGCCAAGCACATCAACTTCTACACCGAGAACAACAACACAACAACTTTGCCAGGTACGCCACCACTATCACCCATATCATGCCAAACTGTGCATAGCCCAGATTCTAAGTACTTCTACACCAGGCATAGCTACACCCGATGCGTCCACTGTCACTGGACCAAGAACACCACCAACACCAGAACCAATTAAAAATATCCGCCAACCACTTGCTCCAATAAAGAGGCTTTACTTTGATAATTTTGATTCTGACGACTCTAGATCCTTGTCACCACCTAAGAAATGTAAAATACAAAAACTTTTCAATAATAGTGATGAGAGTGATGAAAACATTTTCGATTAAATAACTCTCTTTGAGTTTTCTCTTTTCCGTGGACATAGCATAATCTTTTCTGTGGACCACTATTTTAAATTTTTTATAATTTAAGTTAAAGTATGTAAGTTAAAGTGGATTTGTTAACGCTGTGTTTGATCATACTCATACAATTCTTATATTCAAGTTATTGAACTTGAATATAAGAATTGTATATGTAATAGTAATCTATTGAGGTATTCGTAATTTCAGCAGTTTTTGTTGTTATTTTCGGTGGACGGATTGGTCACTTCGGTGGTCTCAAAAAACAAAAAATCTACGAAATTGTTCAATTATACTAAAAAACTATCTACTTTCGCATTGCCATATTGTTGATTTAACTAATTTCTTATAAATAAAAAATACTTTGATCAAATACAAGACTTTTTTTTCATAATGATTTTTCCAACCCGATTTGTGTAATACCCATCTATACTTGAAGAAGAAGATGATGGCCCAAAAATTGATACAGATACCTATCTACTGGTGAAATTCACATTAGAGAAGAGAGAAAAGTTTTATGTCGGACAGGTAATAGATATCAATGACGGAAATAGTTACGAAGTAAAATTATTACGCCATAAGGGCAAAGGAAAATTTGTCTGGCCCATTTCCGAAGATGTATCGGTTATTTGTGAGACGGCACGGCACGGGGACGGCAATAAGCTTTTCCTTATAACTTGGAAAAAAACTGAGCTACACTAAAACCATTCAGGCAGTGTTCTACAGCGCCACTCCAGTCATATGCTTGCTACCAGTCAATGAAATATGAGTCCCGTGCGGTTAAAATAAGCTTTAAAGTCAGATATACCTCGAGGTCACCGGTGACCTACGTGGAGCCTGGACACGGAGCAGGGTCCGGTCACCGGTGACCTACATGGCGTTTAATGAGTTAAACTATTGAGAATCTACTAAAAACCTCAAATCACCAATTATACAAGGTCTAAAAAATATCCTTCATTTTTAACGGGGTTTACCTTTAGAATGAAAATGCCCATATAGCTCAGAAACTTAAATAAATCTTGGGCATTACGAGGATAAAGGGTAATAACAATCATTCACAAAATTTCAAAGATATATGCTTGGAGTATTTGCGGAGGAGAGTGATAACAAGAAATAAATCAATTTGGTCATCACATTGATAGAGGCAATAAAACTAGCTTACAAGGTTAAATGATCTGTGTTGATAAAGAAATAAATCAGTTTTATTCATCTAATTGATAGGGGCAATAAAACATGTTTACATGGTTAAATGGTCGGAGTGTCGACAAGGGGATATGGTGATTGTTCTTCCTCTTTTCCCAACAAATAAAGGTTGTAGTGTAGATAAGGAGGTGCGGGGTTCGATGTACAAGTTCCATATGATATTTTAAATATAACCTCAATTTAGCAACATTAAAAAAAAACTCAAGAAATAAATATTCGGGGGACAGGAGGGACAAGAGAGCCCGGTTGGAGTGTAGATAAATCGACACTGACCGGGAAGCCCCCCCAACCCGAATATTCGTGCTAAACTATCAAGGGAAAGTAAACAACGAAAACAGACAATCTGAGATGATACCCAGAATCCAGTCTGATTCAGCCAAGCTTGACTATCACCATCACCACATTTAGAAGTTGTGATGATGATTGATTGTCAAGATGTTGTGGTTTACAGCCGGTGATATTGCTGTCAGAGCTAACCTCTTTCTAATGTGATGGCACGTCAAAATATAAAGGCATCATTATGAAAAGAGGACCTACGACTTAATTTGGCTGGTATGGTAGTCCCTACAAGCGGAATGGAGACACTCCTTTTTAGTAAGTTTAACCAGCCATGCCTTGCCTGCGACCAAACCGGGCTTGTCTTGTCAGCAAGATGTTCAGCAAACTCTCCAGCCACAATCAACAACAAATGACAGATTTCCGAGAAAGTGAAAGTATGTACCAGGACCAGGAAACTACAAAATAGAAAGGGCTAACTAAAACTATAACAAAAACTCAGTAGGTATTTCAAACAACTGCCCAACAGACAAATGCAAAACAAACAACCCGAAGACCCGAAGCCAAGCAGCCATTTTATTTTTTATTTTTTTTATTTATCCCTTCAGGGAAAGGCTACGGTGCTAGGCCATACCGCCTAGTCTGTTATGATGTCATCTTTGTAGTCTTCATAAATGTGTCTTATCTTCCAATATCTTCAAGGCCACATGGCTATGTCCTCAATCAGCCATAAATAAATGGAGTGATACGTAGGGATATGTAAAAAGTATCGATACCTGGGTATACTCTATACTTTGGTGACGATACTGAAAAACTAGTATAGATACTCTTTAATACGATCCTGAGGAAGAATCGATACTTTTCACCGTACTCGATACTGTTTTCGTCATATCCATTAATCTCTATTACAGTTCTATTTCGACTATTATATGGACTATGGAGACTATGAACTCCAAAGTGCCTGAGAAGACACGTTGTTCTAGGGGAAGTCCTCGTCATAAACAGATAAAACTGTCAATCTGTCCTGGAAGTGAACCTTAAGACCTAATTAATAAGGGTTATGTACTGTACGTACGCCTGCAATGTTGTACGCTTTCATTTGTTCATTTGATTCTTTCCCATTTGCTTGTCCCTTCCTAAACCTAAGTCTATCTAGACTAGAAACGAATGAACGAAACAACCGCACCACCGACCAAGACAAAGACGAAATGGGTTTATATATCGCCAATCCAGTAAGCCATTAAAATCAAACCCATTGCAGCAGTGGGAAGAAATGAAAACCGTGTTCCCGAGACTACAGGCTTGCTGTGCATTTCTCATTCTTATTATACCGGGGACGTCAGTTATGGCAGAGAGTCTATTTTCCAAATCTGGAGCTAAACAAAAAGTAATCGATACCTGAGTAACTCGATACTTTTAATGCAAATACGATACCAGCATCGATGACTTTTGTTGCGTTATTACTCATGACTTCATGAGTATACAATACAAAATACAATGTTCGCAAGATAGTCGCCGCCATGACAGGTAAATTTTGGGACTGCCACGTACAGATTTTTTCCCGGTTGATTTCTTACAGATTGGAATTAAGTTTTTTTAATGAATGATTTCTATTACGGAAATTTTTAAAAAGAATTAACACAACACAACAAAAAATTGTAAAGTTATATTCAACAATAATGTAGTTAAATACGAAAATAATCTTTTAAACTTGTTCATTTTATTGCAGGTGTGTCAGAGAAAACTGTTACGAGAGTTACAAAAGAAGGAGCAACAGCAGTACTTCTAAAGTTATCGTCTCCCCAGGGAAAAAAAGTTCGACTTGGATGGATTTCATTTGTACGCTATACGGAAAAAAAATCCCAATTTTTTATGTTGTGAGGAATGAATTACCAACATTGGCTAAATTACGTGCAGCTTTGAGAGAAGACATACATTTTCAAGGAATTATCTCAACATTGCACCGTATATTGCAAGTATCGGTTTCAAGTATAAGCGATGCCAATCGAAACGTAAATTACGAACGAACATGCTTCTTTACACTGATATCTCAAACAAAGTTACATCTCCAATCAGGAACATTTAATGTCCGTGTTGTTCTCATGGATGACTGGATTTCTTTTTATTGTCGTTAGATTGGAACGTTATGATATTACCGCATGGCGTTCAAGATATTTGCAGAGAATCCGAAGAAATCGCACTGTGGAGAAAAAAGCTGTAGTATATTTAGACGAGACCTATCTACACAACACTTATCATGCCAAAATTTGCTGGCAAAATTGTTGGATAGTTGCTCATGCAGGAACTGAAAATGGTTTCGTTAATGGTGCATTGTTAACGCACAAACAAATCCCAAACCAAATCCTCAGATTACCACGATGACATGAACTCAACTAATTTTTTGAAATGGATGAGTGAAAAACTGATTCCTAACCTACCTGAAAGGTCACATGTGGTAATGGACAACACTCCGTATCACTGCACTCAAATAAATAAAGCGCCGCCAATGTCAAGTATCAAACATGACATGCCGGAATGGCTGCGAGAAAAGGGAGTATATTTTGAAGAAATTTGGACAAAAGCTGTATTATTTGAATTAATTAAACAAAACAAAGGTCCACCTACATATACTGTGGCTGCATTATTAAAATCTCACAATCATGAATTTGCTACTGCGATCTTAAACCGATCGAAAAAATGTGGAGCCTTATAAAGAGTCGGTCTTTTTATAAGGCTCCACATTAACGATAGCGGATAAAAACGTGGGCCAAGATACAAAATAATTTGTACGTTTTAAGTTTTTGAAGTGTGCGCGGTGTGGAAGCTTTAAGTTGGTAGATCGTGGATTGATAGAATTACCGTGAACCCTAAACACAACATGTACTACAAGAATGAACGTTTATAAACTGAGCTGGTATATTATTTGTAGCTAGATAATAAAGAAACAATAATTGGAAAATATTTACAATAGCAGTCAATAGAGAAATCAATAGAGTTAGTGACAGTTGTCAAACTATTCTCATCTAATCATTTGACCAAAGAGATTGTCTTAGAAAGACATACAGCCTTCACACCCTCCGAACTTTTTTCAGGATCGAGAGATTCTGTTAAGACCGATTCTCTTGCTCAAATCTTGAAATCTGGGCCCATAGAGTGGTTTGGTCAGCATATCAGCTAGCTGTAGCTCTGAAGACAATAGTCAATAGTCAAAGTACTTTATTACTGTAGATATTTACATATACTTAGCAAACGTCATTTTGCCTCTTCTCTACATTGGACCACTGTGGGAGAAGAAGACACTTGCTTCACTTCAAGTTCTCCGTTGATCACACATTCTCTGACGAAGAAATGCTTCAGCTTAATGTGTTTGGTACGCTTGTGGTACTCATACTTAGGGTTCTGCGAAAGCTTGATTGCTGACTCATTATCGAGGTAGAGTGTAGGCTTGTTCAACTTCGTTAAGTCCTTAAAGAGGCTGTTCAGCCATATAAGTTCTTGAGAAGCCTCACTGGCCGCGATTGTTTCTGCTTCAGTCTGCTTTATTTCTGCTTCAGCTAATTGCAGCTCCGGCGAGTAATCACACAGTACCAGATGTAGACCTGCCAGTAGATTGATTTCCAGCAAAATCAGAGTCACTATAACAAAGTATGTTCTCTAGTCTGTCTTTCGTTTGACCGATTTCAGAGGTTCCTTTGAGATAGCGTAGAATCCTTTTCACGAGTGCAATGTCTTTTGTAGTGGGCGCTTCAAGATGTCTTGATGCCATTCCAACAGCGTAAGATATGTCAGGCCTTGTGGCTACTGATAGGTATGTCAGTGCGCCGACAGCCTGTCTGTAAGGAAAGCTAGGTTCAGCTTGCGTTCCTTGCTCTTCTCCTCCTCCCATATTTTCTTTAACAATAGGTGTCGGTGCAGACTTACAGTTACTCATGTTGAACTTCTGTAAGAGTTTCTTTGTATAGGACGTTTGACGGAGAGTGATCTTTTCATCCACTTTGCTGATTTCCATTCCAAGGAAGTATGTAGCTGGTGACGTTCTGATCTTTAATCACTTTTCTAGCTCATTAACAAATTCGGTTTCAGCTTTAATATTGTTGCTTGCTACGAGCCCGTCATCCACGTACAAAGCGATATGGTTTTTTTTTGTCCCTCTTACTCTTGTGTATAAGCATGGATCAGCCTCAGACTGTTTGAATTCTGATTGCAACAAAAAATCGTTAATGCAGTTGTTCCAGCAACGTGGAGCTTGTTTTAATCCATACAGGCTTCGTTTTAACAGGCATACACGGTCAGTGCCGTCGTTGAAACCGTCAGGTTGTTCCATAAAGATCTGTTTTTCGACTTTCCCGTTCAAGAATGCGGTTGTGACGTCGAATTGCATAAGTCTTAGGTTTTGTTTTGCTGCTGTAGCGAGTAGAGCTCTGATGGTATTCAGTCGAGCCACCGGGCTAAATGTTTTGTCATAATCAACTCCGGGTATTTGTGAAAAACCTTTGATAACCAATCTTGCTTTGTAGCGTTCGATGGTGCCGTCAGGATTCGTTTTAATTTTGTAAACCCATTTGCTTGGCAAGGCTTTTCTACCTTTTGGTAATTTAACAAGTTCCCACGTTTCGTTTTCGTCGAGGGATGAGATCTCGCTCAGCATTGCTTGGAGCCATTTGTCCCTTTCAGGAGAATTTAGTGCATCCTTGTATGAAGTAGGTTCTCCAAGTTTGTTAACTTCATCAGCAGCTGCCAGCACGAAGTCATCGTACCGTTGTGGCGGACGTATCAATGATCTGTCTCGTAGAGACCGTTGGTATATTATAGGTTCTACATTTTCAGGTTCATCAATATTTTGCTGTGGAGTATCAACGTTTTCAGGAGATGTGCTGTCGATTTGGTCTACTTGTTCTTAGGGATTCTTCATAAACACTGTCATTCAGATGGCTTTCAGTTGTGTTTTCTTCGTTATTCTCAAATTCAATTTCCATCATCTCTGTTTGTCGCGTTTGGTTTTGCTCTAGAGAAGTTGTATCATTGTTAAGAATGTTTGAAGTTGTTGAATCGTAAAAGTTAGACTTCAGTATTTTGACATCTTTTGAGATGACACTCTTGCGTTCAGTTGGAAGGTAGATCTTGTATGCTTTGCTGATTTCTGAGTAACCGACAAAGAAACCAGGTGTCGCTTTTGGTGCGAATTTGTGTCCTTTCAGACCTTTCTTCAGAACAAAGGCTTTAGATCCAAACGGGTGTAAGTGGTTGACGCAAGGCTTTCTTAGTACCCATCGTTTGAATGGAGTTTGATTTTTCAAAAGCGCTGTTGATACTTCTTTTCGCCAAATAGTTAGCTGTATTAACTAATTCAGCCCATAGATGCATCGGGGCTTTGGAATCAATATGCATCGCTCTTGCTTTTTCCACTAGTGTCCGATTCTTCCGTTCTGCAAGACCATTTTGGTGTGGCGTGTAGGGTGCCGATAAACGTTGTGCAATCCCGTTTACCTTCAGGTAGTTTAGAAATTCTTTGTTGATGTATTCCGTTCCGTTGTCAGTTTGCAAAAATTTAATCTTGTTGCCAGTAAAGTTTTTCATTAGTTCTTTCTTCTTTGTATTCTTTGAACTTCTCAAGTACTTGCGATTTATGTTTTATGAAGTATACGCTCCCATATCTACTGTAGTCGTCTATAAACGTTACAAAATATTTGTTTCTCCCAGTGCTTGGGGATTTTATAGGACCACACACATCACTATGTACAATTTCTAATCGTTCAGTGGTTCGTGGCGTAGATCTAGATTTGGGACTTGGCACTTGAGTAAAATTACTCAAGTGCCAAGTCCCAAAGCCTGAATGCAGGCCTCACATTCTGACAGTACCTCGTCTTTGTTGAAGTTTAAGCCGATTAACGTCTCGTTTTTCAACGCTAGGTGAAGGTCTTTGCCGTTCATGTGTCCCAGTTTTCTATGCCAGTCTCCGATGGAGTTTTCTCCTGTTGTCACCATGTTTGTTTCAGGTGTAGCTGTAGAGCCATGTTTAATTTGCGTTCTGACATAGTAAAGATTATTTTTCTTTTCAGCGGTCATCATAATTTTGTTGTTCTTGGTAACTGTAGCTTTGTTTCCGGTAAAAGTAACAGTGCCACCATTTTGAGTGATTTTTGCAACAGATAGAAGATTAGTTGTAAGGCTAGGAACGTACAGTGTTTCTAGAAGGTTTACTGTGCCATATTCGTTGGTAACAACTTTGACTGTACCTCGTCATTTAATCTCAGTCGATTGGTCTTTAGAAGCGAAATTAAGTTTGCAAGAGTCTGCCTATAACGTTGTAAAGTGTTGTCTTGCTGAAGTCATGTGAGAAGTGCATCCACTGTCCAGTACCCAGTTACTGTTGGTAGTAAGTGTAGATTGAACGTTGAGTAGACAGTCTTCTTCGACATGGTTTGACGTTTCATTTTGTGATGTCACCTTCTTCGTCTTCTTGTTTTTGTTTTGTTTAGACCAGCAGCCTGTGCAAATTTTGTGAGAGCTGTTCTTGAAGTACACGTTTTTGTTCTTGCATACTTTGCACGTTTTGGTGTAGTGAGCAGCTTGAAGAGCTTGAGAACTCGTTGGTTCCATTTGGGTTTGGTGTCGAGCCTCGCTTTCTTATATTATGTTGGTTTTCAACTCTTCTGGTTTAGGTAGTGTGTCCCTGCTTTCAATGGCTACTCTGAAGTTTTCATATTCTGGAGAAAGACTGTAGAGCATCATGATATTTAACAGGTCGTCGTTGATTTTTATTTCCATATTAGCGAGTTTGTCCACAGTGTCCATAAACCCTGTTCAGGTGTTCTCGTATGTTGTTCCCTTCTAGTTTAATGAGTATTAGCTGCTTTAAAAGGGACGCCTTACGGGCTGGACCTTTGCTTGCGTATATTTCTCTTAGTTTGTCCCAAATGTCTTTAGCTGTTTTGCATTGTTTAATTTGCTTCAGTTCCGATGGAGCGATTATAAGGATAAGTGTAGACTTAGCTTGATTGTCTCCTTCGACGTCTGCAGCACTTGCAGTAGCGATTGGGGCGGTTTGCACGTGTTTCCAAAGTTTATCTTTCACTAGCACAGCCTCAGATTGTATTGCCCAAGTGTCGTAATTGTCCTTACTTAAAGGTTCAATACGTGTCTTCGACATTTTGAATATCTTGTAAGTTTTTGTTTTTTTTGTAGTTTTGATTGGTAGGCAATACTTCAGAGGTGATCCCATACAAATTTTATTAAAATAAAATAAGCGCTTTTTGAAACATTAATAAATAAAAAAAGAACATACACAGATGGCGTTTCGGTTTGTGGTTCCGTGCAGCAAAATTTTTGATGAGGACTTTTCATGTACACTGTGACAGACTTTATTCGCATCCCGACCGGGGAGGAATAAATAGGGCTTGAACTTGAAGTCGGTTTTTTAAGTTTTTAACTTGGAGAATTATATTTTACCATATTATCATCACGATTAATACATCAGCCATGCTAAACTTCAGCTTTTTCTCAAGACGACACGGTGGCGTTGCGGCTTTCGGACTTGCGTGGTGGCGGTGGGGACTCTATACTGCGTGCAAATAGGTGCCACGTCGTATCGCAAAAAAACACCAGCAAAATATACTTTCAGTCCAAACAAATGGGTTCGAACTTTTTTGTATGGAAGTTGGCATATCGACCCGCCGCCACTTTGATATTTATTCGAAATCGCGGCGTACGATGATGTGGTATATATGGATATAGGACACATAGATGAACAAAAAATAACAAGTAACGTGATACCCCAAAAAGTCACGTTACCGAGATAATCGGCATACGAATACAACGACAATCATTATAAATAGACTAATTACGTGTCACCGGAAGATAGTCAAAACCGTTAGTTCATCAACTAACGCGGTAGTTGATCAACATTCGATAGATAGTAAACAAGACCGACAGGGTTTAGAATTTACGTTTCTTTTATTCTTACATTTCAAACTAACACGAAGACTATTCGGGGGCTTCGCTGCGCTCGCCCTCTCTAGTCTTCACCTAAGCTGCCGCAGTGTTTGCCCTGGTATTTCGTTTGCAATTCAAGTTTAAACAGGTTTACTATTTAACGGTTTTAACCGTTAGTTGATCAACTAACGCGTCATATAGTAAGCAGTACGCTACAGTACAGTACAAGTACGCTAGTTTATCAACTCAAATCAATGAGGGAAAAGTTTAAAGAAATCAATATTCTGACATTTGTGTCTCAATATATCTATGACAATCTTGTGTAGGTATGTAAAAAGAAATATAACTAATTTTCAGAAGTACAGTGATATACACAATTTTAATACTAGAAATAAAGACAAGTTGGTTGCTTATGTAAGCCGACTACATAAAATTAGTAATTCTTTTAAAGGCAATTGTATACGCTATTACAATAAGGTCCCTACTGATATTAAAAACTTACCTTTAGACAAGTTTAAAATAATAATAAAACAGAAATTGTATAAAAAAGGTTACTATAGGATATCTGATTACTTAGAGGACAGATGTCCTGTTTGAGTAACAGGCTGTTTCGATATATAATTAGCATTCATTTTGTAATTTGACAATATTTTATTTAAAAAAAAGAAACGCAAAAGATGCGAAGACTGTGGAGTTTCTTCGGTGAGCTCATCTCCACAGATTCCGCCATTGTGTTAGTGAACTCACCCAAAAAAATGTAATGACGGATCTAAGTGATGTAACAACATCCTATGGAAATAAATTATTTTTGATTTGATTTGATTTCATTTAACTAACGGTTTTGACTATCTTACGGTGACATATACAAATAATCGTTCCCAGGTTGAAGATTACTATTATTACTGTTTATTGGAAGAGAATAGGTATATTACATTCTTCTAGGAGTACGAGAAACTACTACTATAATTAATTGATTATCTAGTAAATCGCATCGCATCGCAATGAAACGCTATATTATGTCGAAGTATCTCGCGCTCGCGTGATGGCTTGTCTTTAATCCCGCTGCATTATGAAATGAACAATAAGTAAGTACTTGTCTTTGAGTATTATGTTACAGAGATATGTGGAAATAAAGATCGCTATACCTAACAATAATAGAATTAACAAACAACCTGACAGACCACTCGATGCAAATATGTATATGTCACCGTAAGATTGTCAAAACCGTTAGTTGATAAACTATAACGTTTTCTTTCTCGTTAGTTGGTCAACTGTCGACAGATAGTAAACCGATAGTTACCTGGTTTAAACTTGAATTGAAACGAAATAGGGCAAACACCGCGGTATCTTAGGTGAAGACCAGAGGGGGTGAGCGCAGCGAAGCCCCCGAATAGTCTTCGTGTTAGGTCGACATGTAAGTACAAAAGAAATGATAATTCTAAATCCTGTCAGTCTGGTTTACTATCTGCCGATAGTTGATCAACGAACGCGTTAGTCCCGTTGATTGACGTTGGGTACACTGGGCTTTGAATTCTATTACCATCATGCCAAAGTTTCGACCCGTTAAAATGTCAAAGTCAATCATGCTGTTATCAACTAAAGGTTTTGACTATTTTACGGTGACATACATAAGAGCTAGAAATATCCTTTTTAAATATCACATCTAAGTAGGTATTAATATTCACGTAAGTTTGATATTGTACCGGTATTATTATAGCAATAAACGATTCATAAGAAGGGCATATCTATAAACAACTCCATCGTTTGTTTCAATAAAACGGTAATTACATTCCGAACACAATTGAATAGCGGTTGGCATGGTGATACGGTTAAAATTAGAGTGTATCTATAGGTATCAGAAAAAAAGCGGCGCTCATGCTGTACGAAGTATTAAGAAAGGTAGTGCTGTTGTAGTAATGTTTTATGTATCGCTTTGTTTCCGTGAAGTGCAGATTCTTTACGTTAGTCATGGACGTATAAAAAAGTCGGACGAAGTCTCGCTTACAACACAGTTGTCGCTGTGTGTCGCTCAGAGTCGGCCAGCTCGCTGTACGTACCCGCCGACAAGCACACATTCACACATTAGTCGGCCATTATGCGCACAGGCGTCATTAAAGGCGGTACTTTATGCGGAGAAATAAAAAGCTAAACAGCATGTCTTGCGTGGTAAAGTGGTGTAAAAACCGAAGTGACCGTAGGAAAAAACATCCAGGAATCACGTTTCATAGGTAAATGAATATAAATAATCACTTAATTCCAGTAAAAAATTAAAATCAATCTTCATTCACAAGAACAAAATATTTTTTCATTTCATTCATCACAAGTCCAGTGTGGTCAATATTCACGTAAGCATAATTACCCAAAATATGGGAAAATACGGTATTATTAAGTTTAAATTATAATTCGATTATTTAATTAAGCGAAGTTATTTTGGCAGTTCTTTAATTGGTCGGGATGTTGTTATACGGTCAGTTGAATAAATAAATTGGCATTTCTTAAATTTTTCGTCAGATGAAAATTTTAACTTCGAAGTTACTGGTCCGATTTTCTTCACAATCGATATCTAGAACTCTGGTTGGAATCCAATCATGATTCTGAAGTTGGATGTTGAAAAAGTGGCGCCTTTTTAAACATCGTAGTTCGATAGAACACAAAATAAATCTTATTAAATATATAGCGGAAAAATATTAAACGATTGGGCTTCACCACATTTCAAAAGAACCTCTCAAAGTAAAAGACACTATTATAAAAAACTTACTCCGCATTTGGGATGTAAATCACTTTTACAGTTATATTGACGGTATTTTTTCTTGTTAGGGCTATCAATCTAAACAGAATTAGTATTTTTTGTCTACCATTCATGTATCATCTCCATTAGGTATTTTTATACAACTTTGCAGAAAATCCAACAGATGGTACGGTGAATCGCAATTTGTTTCTTGCGCTTATAATACTCAAACGGGTCCATAAATCGAAAAATGATCCTATGATATTGATATTATTTCTAAAAGATATATCCAATGATACCCCTATTTCATATTATACTATATCCCACTGTGTGAGATGTCATTGGATGGATTTTCGATTTATACAGTTATCTCGAAAGCAACAAACTCATCACCGACAAGTAATACGGTTTTCGTCAGGGTTGGTCCACGGAGGACGCTGTGACGGAACTCCTCAGAGCTGTAACATCCTCACTGGATATCGGTAAAGTTTGTGTGGGCGTTTTCCTGGACCTATCGAAAGCATTTGACATAGTCTCGTTGGCAAAATAACTGAGTAAACTGGAGGATTTTGGACTTCGGGGTATACCGCTGGACTGGTTCTGCACCCAATGCCTTAAGATTGACCCGCAGCTGACCTTGAGCGAGCCCAGCCCAGTATCCTACGGAGTTCCACAAGGCAGTATACTGGGCACAAAACTCTTCCTCTTATACATATATAGTTTACCTGACTTGTTCCCCACTAAAGATAATTTGGAGGTTCTGTGCTATGCGGCTGATACAGCTCTGGTCACAACCGCAAAGACCTGAGATCTTTTCTTTGAGGAAGTTGAAAGGTACATGGTCGAGGTTGCGAATTGGCTCAGAGACAACTTGTTGACAGCGATTGCTGAAAAGACTACATTCGTTTGCTTTCACAAGACCAAAGCGTCTGAGCCGCCACCTGTATCCTCAATAGAAATTCATAAATGTGGACTAGTCCAAAACGCTTGCACCTGTCCTTATATGGGTCGTACCAGCACAATTAAGTAGCCGGGTCTACAACTGGACGAGAAACTAACCTTTTGTCAGCACATTTCGTCCGGCGCCTCTCGTATAAGAAAACTTATTCCAGTAAGTAGATAGTAGATACCTACAAGAGGGTTCCGGTAGGGACATTTTGTACCTGGTGCATGTGACACTGTGCCAATCTTTACTCAGCTACGGCATTAGGATATGGGTAAGCGCCGCTAAGTCAACATGTAATATTGTTAATATAGATATAACATGTTAACAGCGCTCTCTGCTTAAGGTAATGTTAAAGAAACCCTTCAGGCACCCAGACGACCTGAATGGCCGAGTCGGCAGTGACCCTGCCTACGAAGCCAAGGGTCCCGGGTTCGAGTCCCGGTGGGGGCAAATGTTTGTTTGATGAGAACGGATGTTTGTACCCTAGCCGCTTGATTGCAGTTGGAAATGTTTTGCTTTATTTTAGAGCAAAATAAAGTGTTTTATGTCAATATGAAGTTATTATCTTGAAAGTTATTATCTTACACGAGTTTTCAGTAAAAACATTAGAGAATTTGTATGAGCAACAGAAAAGAAGACATTTTTTTTAAATCTGTCATAATAATTACGGCGCGCTAGCAAATGTGAGCGAAAGTTTAAATATTAATAAAAAAATATTTTTGTTTGAGATAAGTGAGTTTTTTTTTCATATAAAATATTAATACAGGATTCTGTTAAATACATATAATTAGTAGGTTCACGATTTACTTTTTCAGATAAGAATTTTTATATTGACCCTGGTACATTTTACACCTGAAGTATATATGTTTACAGCTTATATATGTTTACAGCTATGTATGACTGTAACGAGAGTCGTTAATACAATCAACACTTATACCAGTAAAATGCCTATTTTATCAGCTGTTGACAATAAATAACTCTCAAGGAATAACCTGAGAACTGGTGTCAGAAATAATGTTTATGTGAGGCGGCCCAACGCGATGCGGGCGGTCCGTCGATGGTGGCAAAATGGGTACCATTTTGTTAGCGCGCAAAGGCAAATCGACGGGTTTTCTTGCCGCGGCCAGAATAACCAAGCGGCTAGTCATGGTTGTTTATCTGTCTAAGTATAATATTTATCTATATAAGTATGTGTATCGTTGTCTAGTTCCCAAGATACAGGAAATCCTAGTTTGGGGCTAGATCAATGTGTGTAAATAGTGTCCAAGGTATTATTATATTATTACCCTACGCACGAACTGTACCAGGAATGTAAGGTGCTATCCGTCCGACAGCTGTACATCCTACGCGTTGTTCTAGCTCAACACAGGATCACCCGCAACTCCGAAGAGTACCCAACTCTGCTCAGTAGGCGTGCGTACAGAGTACCGACTCCACAGGTTGGAACGGCATTTGCTTAGCCCTTCTGCAGCCTTATGGCGTAACTCTCTGAAGTTCATAGCGTGTGTCTATGGTTCATCTCATGCTCATATAATTTCATCGATGGCGGGGTATCACCGAAGGCTTCTAGGCTTCATTCAATGAGCTTGGGTTTGGCCTCCATTAAGATGCTACTTGCGTGATACCAATTTGACAGATAAAGCTGGTGCAAGGTGTCAAACGTAAAAGTCTGAAGTTCATAGCTCAGACGACTTACGCCATAAGGCTCCAGGTCTTACTCCTTCCCGTAAACATACAACGCGGTTTGAAATAAAGTCGGTATTAGCTTTGAATAAATAATAAATAAGTTATTGAACACTAGACTAAACTAAACTTTGTTTTTTATTTTTTTTTGTGTTTGGCACCATTGCAATAAATAAAATTGTCAAACTGTAAATAAAATGAACACCACGATAAAGCTTAGACCTAGTGTGTTGTTCACAGATACATTTGTTTTGTTATAAACTTTGGTAAAATACATGCTGCTACTACATAACTCTGACTGTACTATACTATACTATGCGGTTCAAATAACATTAGGACTGTTTAAACGATATTATGATAACTCTATCTCTATTTGATTTTGTAAATAAAAATTGTTTTGGAAAATATTACGTTTAGTAAAAATCAGTGTTTCTTTATCCTAGATTCGTAACCATACAATTACCCAGCTGGATGCCAAATTTCAACTTGCTAGGTCATCTGGAAGAGGGTTAGGTTTTTGATGGTCAGTCTGTCAGTTAGAAAAATCCCGATTTTTAGATGTTTCTATCTTAATAACAGGTTGAGCTATATTCATGAAATTTTGGTTTCTAGTTAGCCTTAAGGGTCTTAATAAATGAACCAAATTTCATATGTTTATGTTTACAAAAATTTGAGTTACGTGGTGTCAAAAGTGGCTCCAAATGGCAAATGGCAACTAGTAGGTATACCTTCGGGCGCAAGCTCAAGGCATATTTGCTGGATCAGCAGAGACTACTCCTCCCTTCCGTTCCAACCTCTCGCCGCAACAATACTTGAGTCTGTGGTTGCTCATTGACATTGCCAGTGGGACCGCCTGCCCCGCACAACCTAGGTAAATTCTAAATATATATATATATATATATTAAATGGAAACTATGGCTACCGCTCAACAAATGTATTTATATTATCTCTGTTATCACATATTTTGATTTATTATATTTTTTACTTAGTATTATGTTATATATTAATGCACATATGTTTAATTGGCTGTACCACGCCGCAGACTGTGCCGCTCGCGGGGTAACACCCGGCGCTGACTGAAAATCAGCGCTGAAGGCACGGCCTTCAGCATACTGCTGAGTCAGATGCCATTTGTAATGACAGTGACACACCACGACCGTCGATATCGCTCGATAGAATGATTCAGAATGATTGATCGATTGTATGAATGAATACAAGAATGAATGAATGAATTATTTTGTTTTCTTCCGTCGTGTGTATTCTAAATTCTCCCATTTGTGTTTCGTATATATATTTTATTCGTTATTATTTAGTATATATATATATTTATATTATATATATTTCCTTATTTTCATTTAAATTTCTTTAATTGTAATGTATTTGTGTGTGTGTTCACTGTTTTTATAATAAATGTTTCTTCTTCTTCTTCAAAATGTTCGTAAATATAACACATGGCTGCTGCGTCGCCAGTTCTCTTCCTTTAAACATGGCTTTGACACGCTGCCGCGTGTCCGTACCTGTAGAGAGACGCACAGCGCCTATTAACAGACAGACAGACAGACAGACATAAATTAAAAAGCAATTTTATATATATCACCGTAAGATTGACAAAACTGTTAGTTTATAAACTAACGCGTTAGTTTGTAAACTATCGACACATTGTAAATCAGACCGACAAGGTTTAGAATTTACGTTTTTTTTAGTCCCCTCTAGTCTTCACCGAAGCTACCGCAGTGTTTGCCCTGGCATTTCCTTTGCAATTTAAGTTTAAACCAGTTCACAATTTAACAGTTTTATTATAAACTTACGCGTCATATCGTAAGCAGTACGGTACAGTTTACAATTTATCAATAGTTTGTAAACTAACGAGAAAAAAACGTTAGATTATAGGTCGGTGACATATACACACATGGCGCCGAGGTGCGCTGGCTGCGCCGCTGCGGCATGATATGTCACCGAGAACCTGTTCGTCTTCAACACTATGTTTTCTGCTACCTTATCTGCAATTGTTCCCAGGTTCTCCAATGTCTGATCTTGACTCGCTGTCAACACCGCTCTTACAGACGTCGGTAGTCGTGCCATCCATAATCTATGAACTGTTTCATCACTCGCTTGGCAGTTCCTTGCAAACGTCACCATTTTTCGTAGCAGCTGCGTGGGTTTCTGTGATCCCAAATCCATTTCACCGACCAGTCGCTGAAATTGTCGTTCTGGAGACTCTTTGTAAACCTTGAGAAGCCTTTTTTTGATTGAATTATATTTCCCTTCTGCTGGTGGTGTATAAAGTATGTCTGAGCACTGTTGTAGTGCATCCCTACTTAGCTTTGACACTGCCAGTTGGTATTTGTATTCGTCACCTTGTTTCTGGGGGCTGACTATCGCCTCGATCTGCGCGAACTCGCTGCACTGTAACATATTGCTGACATAAGCATGTCCCTACAACTTCAATGCCTTTTAGAGCGGCCGCGCACTAATGACATATTTGTCACCCTGTATGTGACAGAGATTTTGAAATACCTGGTGGGTTACTACCAACTCTTATAGCAGGAGCTAAACTGAACTGCCCTGCTTTTTTTCGAACTATTATTAATACGTTCCTGCTTAGAAAGTATGTCAGTATTGTCAGTATCGTGCAGTTATTGTGGTGACGGTGACTATAAAACGCCCAATATCGAATAGAATTCAACTGATGAATCATTAAAATTGGCTGTATATTCGTAAAACTCAGGCGGACAGACAGACAGACAGCGGAGTCTTATGTCGCGTTCCGAGTCACGTCAACAAAGCCATCATCGCTCACGTGAGGTCACGAACATCTCATGCCCGTTTCGAGTGGGAAATGGCGACCATCATAGATATCCTTTCGGTAGATGTTGACACTGACAAATGACACTATTATATCCAACTTTTGTAAGTCATTGACCTTTCGAGTAGTAGACAATCGTAGTAGTTATATTAGCTTTGTTTTGGGTCAAAAAGTGAGGAATCAAACAATTATGGAGCGCCAGGAGTCGCTGCTGGTTGCTGTACTAAGTTTGATTGTCAGCTGTCAGCGCGACAGCTGTCACTTTTGATGGCTCGTGCTGTGCTGACGCTCAGGAGCAAGGGCGATGATAGCACAACATGGCGGCGTTAATGATGTGATATCAACCATTATGAGCTATCGTTGTCACGCTAAAACTCATTCGGAAAGACCTCGTAGACGCTATAATCGATTATGGTGCGATTCGGAACGCGCTGTTAGTAGGAACTTCAACTGACTGACTGTCAACATCAACGGTTACAATACGTGAGGACATGGCGATATAGCTAAGGAGGAGGGGGGGGGGGGGGGGGGGGGTGTCCCCCCCCATAGTTTTTAAAGTGCGGAAATGTATACTTTTTGAGATATGATTTTTTTAAGTTTTGAGGTTAGATTCATCTGATTTGATAGGAAAATGAAGAAAAACACCATATTTATGACACCAATCTATTCAATTTTATAGACCTATCCTTAGTATTTACACAGGAAGTGACCTAAAACAAACATTTCGGTTTAGTGAAACTAGATGGGGTCGCCTCGCTCCGCTCCGCTTCACTCGGCTCCGGGTCGTTCATAACGTTGTGACCTAACACAACCTATCTTTAGTATTTACACAGAAAGTGACATAAAACAAACATTAGTGAAACTAGATGGGGTCGCCTCGCTCCTCTATTCAATTTTATAGACATATCTAATTGCGTTCAACAGTTCGTCAAACGCATCTTTCTTTGACCGCAAAACTTGTCGCCTCCACAAGTATTCAACACACATATCGTCAAAGCTGTTGGGATTGTTTTAGTTATCTTTGTAGAAAAACCGTTTCACAATTCTCCATTGAGACTCTATTCTTTGCGTGTGTACCCCATCTGGGGCTACAAAGGGATTGAATAACACGGAAAAGTACATTCGCGTAGCTACGAGAGAAACGGAATGAAGATGCATCATTTTTCGACCACAGACGAACATTAATGTCAATACCATAGACAAAACGTCATAATTTTGTCTGTGAATTGTACTATTTTTGTCTGTGAATGGTACTTTTGCGTTTCGTTTCGCCGATTTTCGTAGTAAAATGCGTTTCGTTCACCAATCTTCAATGTGGATTTCCAGAAAAACTATGCATTTCCGCGCAAAAAGAAAAGCACTTTGGTATGAAAAGCGAGTGCCAGCTACCCATTAAGCATATAATTTTAATAAAAAAAAGCTATATCGGTTTAAAAACCAACCCGATATAGGAAGATAAGACACATTTATAGACTACAAAGATGACATACAACAGACAAGGCAGTATGGCCTAGCACCGTAGCCTTTCCCTGAAGGGATAAAAAAAAACAACGTGTACGTCAAACAAATAGGCCATAGATAAAAATGTATGGATGGCACAGACAGACAATATATTATGTGTATGGATTGGATGGATCGATGGATCGGGCTCGGGGCTCGGACGCATCTCGGACGGATTGTTCCGTGTTTTTGTTTTGCATTGCCGAACTTTAGTTAGTTGGCAATATTTTGCATGTGTTCTTGAATCTGGGTTCAGTTTGCTGTGTATTCTTTCCTTTCTTGCATTGCAAATTGCATATAAAACTGATGGAAAGTGATCTATCGTCGCAGGGCGATCAAAATCTATGCGCTATGCTTTGACTCGCACCTTACGTTAGCGAGTTTGTTCGTTTCCCAGAGTAGTGATTCTTCAGGCTGAACTGTTGTAACCACCTACAAATTCTTTAGCTATGTCGGACGAAATCGGCGAGATTTCCTTGAACGAGTCGGAGGTTTCGCAGACTCATGGCATTGATGGTAATTATTTGATTTGTTAGTTTTCACACCTGGACTAGGCAGAAGGCGGTTGTTGTGTAGATAAGGGGGCGCCAAGGGAAAAGACTTGGATTTTTTTTTGCTTTAAGGCAGCCCCTCCGCCACCTCATTGACACACTGACCTGTTGCTCCTTAGCACTACCCTATAGGTTTTAAGTATCTACTTTGGAAGTGAGCAACTGCCTCCTATAATATATGGCTAGTGTTTAATTGCACATCAAAAATACCGATTTGCACAGCAAAAAAGGATCAACAACAACACTTTAATATTGTTTATGGGTAGTTAAGTTTATGATTTAAGTATTTTTTGTTGTTCTTACATGTTCTACCTAACTACCGCAGCATCTTGCCCAGACATTTGCTGTGCAAATCAATATTTTTGATGTGCAGTTTAATATTTCCCATAATATATTTATCAATGTATGTTTACTGTCACCACCAAATCATCATATAATTTAGCACATCAAGTTTTCAGTTCGGCTTCCTGCCTAAAGTAATGTGGGTTGCCGTGGGGTATCGAAATCCTGGGTTGGAGTGTTCCGCCCCCTTATCGACACTCTGACCAAATCCTGGGCTTGTGGCAAAACTGTTGTTCTAAGAATATTTGGTTCTACAGTAGGGTACCTCGCTAATCCCCACTAATTCGTTGATCGCAGTAATCTGGACGTATGCAGGGGCTGTATGTGTATCCACGGGGAAGCGCGAGGCATATCACATCACAATCTTTAAAAAAATGGCGCCGCCGCCGTGTAAACATTCAACATTGAAAGAAGAATAAAGACGAGATTTTAATGTTTGTAAGACATACAGAATGGGGTCCTGTCCCATCCATCTTTCATTTAATTGTTGGTTTTATGGGGCTTACTACAAAAAAACAAACTACTGTTCAACACTTGTTTTAAAACAAAAATGTTTGGGATTTGACATTTGTTTTGAGGTTTAACACTGTTTAATATTTTTTGTGGTAACATGGTTAGTATTTATTTATAAGATTAACCTCAAAATAATTTTGCAGACAACAATCCCGACACCTTGATAATCTGCCTCGCTATTAAGGCCTCGCTAATCCGGACAGGCAAAAAAAGGGGCAATTTTTTGCCTGTCCAGATTACCGAGGCCCTACTGTATTTGGTATGTTTTTATTTAAGTGTTCAATGCTGTTATATTATGCTGCAGACATGATGCCACATTCACATATTAACTGGTTGTATCTTGCAGCAGTTTCATCAGGCACGGTGGAAGATGTTGTGTCGGGTAGCTCTTCCCAGCCGGGTGTGGAAGGTCCGTCACGGCAGTCCAACTTGCAGCGGATCCAGCAACGGAAGCAACAAGTCTTCAGCTGGCCGCATAACAAGAAACTGTTAAAACTCGCCATTTATTCCGCTTGTCAGGTTAGCGATATTGATTCAATAACTTTTTTTTTAAGGAGTGTTAGAGGCACATTGCGGGCTGATTTTCTGCAACTCAACAACTTTATTTTGAGAGATGTGGGTTGGGGACACTGCTCCTGCCTGTTATTACAGGTGACTTCAATATACATATCCTTAAAAACACACCAGGGGCTAGAAAACTGGCCCCCTTATCGACACTCTGACCAAAATAAGTGTATAGCACAAATTAATATAATTGATGTGCAGTTTAATATTTACCTTTATAATATAACACACAGAATTTTATCTACAGACGTATCATAAACCCTCTTTACTGCGTACAAAAAACGCACGTTACGATCAGCATAATGTTAAACTACTTGGTAAAAACTCATTTGTTATCTGAAAAATTACACATTATGACCATAATGTGTTCTGCATATTATGACATTCAAATTTCGTGCCGCCCCTAGTTTGTCTGTGAAGTTGGTACTGACATTCAAATTTCGAACGCCGACGCCCGCCCGCCTGCGGCACGTTGGTACTACAGAACAAGCTAAACAACTGCAGAGCCACAATGCCGGTCAAACATGCGGTTCCTGAACACATCAAAGAGAGCTTATGATATGTGTGTAGATAAACTAGTTTATGTAACTGTACATAATTAGGCATTAAAACTCTCCGAGTGATATTATTATGAAACTCGCCTTCGGCTCGTTTCATAAACCCACTCTCGAGTATTTGTTTATTTATTTATTTATTTTATTATCTTAAAAAATCCACAGCTAAATATATGCATGATTAAACAGCTAATTAAACCTTAACTTAAGCCAATAGTGGATTTAAATTCCTTAAGCTAAACATCATTACATTATACTGAGGAGATTAAATAAGTATATATGTCACCGGAAAATAATATGATCCGCAAGTTTATAAATTTCCTAGGAAATTTATAAACTTCCTTCTAGATTATATTAGGCTAGGTTAGGTTAGGTTATGTTAGGTTAGGTTAGGTTAGTATATTTATAAACTTGCGGAAAAAAAATTAGGAAATTTATAAACTTGCGGATCATATTATTTTCCGGTCAGATACAAAATACAAATACAAAATACAAAAATATTTATTGTTTAACTATGATTATTGTTACAAAATATATGCAGAAGCCGTCTTTTAAGTATACGCATACCTGTGCCAGACGACTTCGCTCTCTGGTTCAAGTCTTATGGGTTAAACATTCAAACTATATAAACTAAAAAATTAGAATAAACAAATTACAATTCGGTGTTGGTTATAGTTATACAATTGTTTATTACTCCAAATCTTCATAATTTCATTACGTGTTAATTTTATTTTTATAAGTAAGTTGTAGACGTGGATGAAAATTTGTTGTTTCATTATAATACTTCTGTGTGTGTGTGTGTGTGTGTGTGTGTGCGTGTGCGTGTGTGTGTGTGTGTGTGTGTGTGTGTGTGTGTGTGTGTGTGCGTGCGTGCGTAACTACCAGTTTTATCCATAACAGTAAGGAACTACTACATAGTAAGTTTTGTACGCAATTACCTACATATTTGAATTAAAAGATTTTCGGTTTCCTCGTACGATTCTGCAAGTAAAGTTTCATTTATCAGTTTTTTACATTCCGGTTTACTTTTACAATATAATTCAAGTCTTGTGTTCAATTGGTTTTATAGATGTGCTGACTGATATCTGTATTGTCTACGAGCGAACATAGATTTGTACTTAGGTAGACTGATGACACAGTGGTTCCTTCTTTTGCTTGCAAAATCGGTAATGAATAATGATTTATCATGAAATTTTAGTACAGTATTACCTTTATACAATTTTCTTACTGACAAGAGATTGCTCAGAGAGTAAATTTGATTAGTCGGAAATTTAAATGGTTTGAAGTACATAACTTTTATTAAAGATCTCTGAGCTCTTTCTAATTCTATAAATTTTGATTTTGCAGCACCCCCCCATATTGGTATGCAATAGTTTAAAATAGATTGAGCTAGAGCTATGTATATTTTATTAAGTAGTATAGGCGAAGCAATGTATCTTAGTGTTTTAAATACCCAAATTAGACGTCTAACTCTAACACTTACCATTTCTATTTGTGGAAACCAAGATAACCGCTGATCAACAATTACACCAAGGTACTTCGTATTCGAAATTTTACAAATAGTGGGGCAGTGACAGTTTTGTTGGTCAGAACAGTTGTGAATTTTGATGTTATAGTTATTGGGTGGTTGCGTTTGGTCATATTTTGTAAAGCAAATATAGTTTGTTTTAGTCGCATTCAGAGTTAGGAGGTTAGCATTTAGCCAGTGTGCTACTGTAGACAGGCCAATTTCTGCACTTATGCGAGTTAGGTCCCACGTCTTGTGTGAGAAAACTAAAGCGGTGTCGTCAGCGTAAGATACAATTTTTGTATTTTTAATGTTTACATTACATAAGTCGTTTATGTAAACAAGAAACAATGTAGGACCCAACACACTGCCTTGTGGGATGCCGTACGATATTTCTGCATCATCACTTGTATATTGACCAAGTTTGACTTTTTGGCTTCTGTCAGATAGGTAGTCGCTAAATAGACTAAGCGAGATATCCCTTATACCTATCTTCTCCAATTTTTGTATTAGAATGGGGATACAGACAGTGTCGAAAGCTTTTTTTAAGTCTAGAAATACAGCCAAACATTTATTACCAGAATCAACTTGATCTGTGATATGCGTAGTTAGAGCAGTCACAGCATCTTGGGTGGACCTTCCATTTCTAAAGCCATATTGTGCCTCAGATAATATATTGTACTTGTTAAGATAATTGGTAAGTCTGGTATTCATGAGCTTTTCTATGATTTTAGAAATGGAAGGTAGAGCCGAGATAGGTCTGTAATTGCTGGCGTCGTCCTTCTCTCCACTTTTGTACACAGGTGTTATAATCGATTTCTTTAGAATGTGTGGGAAAATTCCCAAGGAGAAACAAGGATTTTTAGCGTGACAGATAATAGGGATTAGTTCATACTTTGCCATTTTTAGAAAACGAGAAGGTATATTGTCGTGTCCAGGAGCACTATCCGACTTTAGACCCATTAGTACCTCGTTAACCTCAACAGCATCTGTATTCAATAATACAAAGGAATTGCTCTGGGTTATTTGTTCAGTATTTACATTATTATTGGGCTGTACTTGATTTCTCTTTATATTTTCGGCTAGCTCCTTGCCAATATTGGAGAAGTAACTGTTGACAAAGTTAACCGATTCTTTGTTAGATGATTTAGCGTTAAGTAATTTGAGGTTGTCTGTTTTATTTCCTTTTAGGTTGGTTATTGATTTTATGCTATTCCAAAGACATTTAGAGTTTTTAGTTGAATCTGCTAGATTTTTTCTGTCATAATTTCTCTTTAATTTTTTAATTAAATTATTACAGAAATTACGATATCTTCGGTAAGTTATTTTAATTATTTGATTTTCCGGCTGTGATCTTAGTTGCTTTTGTAACTTGTTTCGGTTTCTAATGCATTTAAAATGCCATTTGTCATCCAAGGCTTTAATATCCGTCTACTTTTAGGAATGTAAACAGTTCTTGTATTTTCTCGTAGGGTTTCCGTGATTGCCTCAACTAGCCTCTCTATAATTGTATTTGGGTTATCACTTAGTAGCAATTGCGGTAGATTTTTGGCTGCCAGATCTAATAAGGCGTTATTGAAGTCTGTACAAGTTTTAACCTTTAGAGAACTTTTGCTAATGAGCTGATCGGTTAGATTGAGGAATATCATAGAATGATCGGTGATAGTTGTTTTAAGAACAGAAATTTGTGCTGCCGTTTTTGATTTATCAAGCTTAAGCATGAAGTGGTCTAAACAACTTGTCACTCTCGTGGGTATTGTGTGACCCGTCATTAACCCATGTAGGCACATCATATTTAAATATTTATGTCTGTTAGTCTTTTCATAATTTTGTTCCGTGTCAGATGGAATTAAATCTATATTTATATCTCCCGTTATTATAATATTTTTATACGTTTTTATTGAGCCTAGGTGGGCATTTAGCGAGCTGATAAATTGATCAGCATTTTTGTTAGAGGGTGACCGGTATATACCGAGTGCGGCCGTGCCGTATGTATCTATCTGTATACATGATGCATGATCCAATTTAACTTCTCGAATGTTGGTAACAACTATGTCATTTCTTATATACATGACTACACCATCACATTGATTAAGATGTAAAGCTGTATTAAAAGTGACATAATTGTCCAGAGCTGGTACTGGTTTACTAGGATTAAGATGGCATTCCGTTAAAATAATTATGTCTGTATATATACACAAAGAGAACAGTAAAATATGTTACTAAAAAACAAATTCAATTATTAAATTAAAAATTTTAAATGTTGAATGCACGGGTAAAATGTGTAGTGTGCAGTGTAGTGTGGTGGTGTACGCCCCTGCTTAGCCCTTTGACCGTAGTCTTCGGATAGGATCTTTGGCAGCATTTACCACTAAGCAGGGTGCATGGGTTTCGGGTCAGAAAATAATTGTTTCCTAAAGGCCTGTTTGGAAGAATTAAAAAATTAAAAATTAATGCCCTCCATTATGTAACAGTCACATAAACTAAGTACCTACTATTAAAGATGGTTTTCAAGAATTCCATAACTTCATTACTCTTTACACAAATTATGTTTCCCAAAATATAGGATTCTTAATAAAATAATTTCCAATTTTAAACTCAATTGGTTGACTAATGGACTAAAAAGATCCTGCGTAACAAAGAGAACCTTAAAATTGTTATACTACAGCCAATAAACGGTCAAGTGCGAGTTGAAATCGCCCACCAAGGGTTCCGTACATACTTGTAGATAAGGTTGTGTTCACAGACCATAGATTAAGATAGACGGCTCAAAGACGTTGAATTATATGGGAACCAAGCATGTAGTTTTTTACTGTGCCGGTAACATAGACTAGCATAATATATGGTGTTACATGCAAGCAGAATAATTTTTTAATTCGCCGCGCTTTGCGATATTTTTTAGGCTAGCCAGACTCCCGGCAGATAAGATAGGTATATAATTTATTCTTTAGTAAGTCTATAGTTGTAGTCTTTCAACGATCTTTTGGCGCGTGAGTAACTTAAAACATTTACATGGAGGTGACAGTTCTGCACAACTTAATGCACCGAAACAGTCGAAAAGCATTAGTTCCACCTATTACCGCAAGATAAAAGATACGCAAAGTTGTACTCAAGTTAAGGCTGAAGGCAGAATGTTTGAATAGTAGGCTGAATGACAGGTAAGCTTAAATCACGTGACCGAAAAAGTTGCATTGCCTGCATTCAGTATCAAGAAACACGTAAGCAGACAGTTTGTCAAAAATAACAGACAGATAGACTGAAATTTACAGTTTTCAGTTTTTTTCACAGCTTTAGAGTACCCCTTACCTGAGTAATTGATATACATTTCAACTTGAACCCTCCACGCATTCCCGATACAAAAGGCTTTCGAAAGCGTTCACTGAATTTGCACTGATTGTGGAGTCTGATAATTTGTTCCATTCGCGAACTACGCGGTTAGTTAGGAAGTTTTTACGAGGGCTACTTGCACACAGAGAGTCTGTTTGAATTTGTGTCCTCTAATGTGGTGATTTTGGTACATCTTGTAGATGCTGTTTAGGTAATACACGTCATAGTGTCTGTTTAGGTAATACACGTCATCGGTGAGGATCTTATATGTTTCTATAAGGTCACCTCTTTGCCTCCGTTGCTCCAATGTAGTTAGCCCTAGTTCGTAGGATTTTTCTCGTAGACCAGCCGCTGTTCGTAGGATTTTTCTCGTAGACCAACTACCGCTTTCGTGGCTCTACGTGGCACCCTCTCGAGTAGTTCTATGTCTTTTTTAAAGTAGGGGCACCATATTTGGAAAGCATACTCTAGTAGAGGTCGTATGTATGTTTTGTATAATTTCAGGAATAATTGTTTATCTTTGTAGCTGAATGTCTTCCTTATCATATATCTAATTGAATTTGCCTTCTTTGTGATTTTCAGTATGTGTTTATCCCACTTTAAGTGTTAGTTATTCGCCACTGTTACTCCAAGGTCTCGTTGTGTTTCCACTGGTGTTAATGTGACGGAGTCGATGTTTTATGGAAGAACTGGGTTGTTGGTTCCAATGTGTAGGACTGTACATTTTCCTGAGTTTAGGGTTAGAAGCCAATCGAAGGCAAGATTTACATTACACTTACCAGCCAAACTTGCTTAGATAACGTTTTTTTGTGACTGTGAATTCACAAGTAAAAATGTAATTAACTGCTTACCCTACGATCTCTGTGGTCAATTAGTTTCATTCCCATTTGCTAGTAAGGATAAGACTGATCCATCATTTTTTAAGCCTATTACATCCCATAGTCTAATTTATGCCCGGTTCCTATATTTAACGGATCGTCATCCGTAAAAGTAACTGTCCGTTTTTCCCTAACCAACTACGAGTCGTTAATACCGTTCCACAATTTACTTTCTGTACCTTTTACCTACGGACGTCCGTTGGTCATAGATGTCATTGAAATACCGACGCGCCCTCTTCACTCAGAGATGTGCGTTTCGTTATATGCAGGATTGAAATTTGTAATAAAACAAAGATCAAAGTTCAAGCCGATACAAATTATATTTACATACGAATTGATCTTAGAGTTCTCTAAACTTATGATGTTTATTAGAGCTATACGAACGCAGGCATCTCCGTGACATATTTTTTTCCTTACCAAACTTAATAGAATGCATAGAATACATAACAAGAACGGAACGTTCAGCGCGCGAAAAAGACATTTGACTCGACATTGACATCCATCAATTGAAGTATATATCCTGCAAAAAGTTTGAGTCTTCTTCTAGTCGACAAATTCTTGAAATAATACAAATTGTTGGTGGTTTGAAATGTATATTACGCCGGTGAGTACCTATCATCTTCCCATTTGATTTATCTACAAATTTGTCTGCCTAGCCTAGCCAGGGCTAAGACTCAGGGATATTTCTGACGGTTCTTTCGTTCTAGTCGCTCCCTCATGGCTGAGGATCGTGACCGTCATGGTTGTTGGTACGGGGCTTATTCAGTGATCTCCTATTTGTTCTGTCCTGGGCTGCATGTTTTACCTATTATCTTCTGCTGAGTCAGTCTCGCTGGAGTTCGATATAATTTCGATCACTTCTCTGTCACTATCTGATAAACTGGACATTTTAAATTCAAAATTACAGCGAAAACAGTGAAATATAAACTTTAACCGACCGAGAGTGAGGGGTAACCAAGTGACATTACGAATAGTTATCTGGAAAGTCTACTGACCTTTAAAATATTTATAGGAACGCAACCAAGTGACATCTCCATACAATACGCTTACGCTCCGTTGCCGGTAACCCTCCCATCCGTTAGTAGCCAGCCGTCGGTTGGTTGCATAACGAGACGTTTGTTATAGGAACGGTTTTAGCTTACGCCTCGTAGAATTAACTACCATTCGTAACTAAAACGGATCGTTTTTGAAATATAGGAACCGGGCATTAGATATAAATTTGCCAGTACTGGATTTTAATGAACATTACCCAAACAATATCTAAAGAAAGTCAGTGACTACAACGGCAAATCTAAATTTAATGACTGGTCAACGTTTAGAATTCGTAAAAGTAGAGTTATCTTGTATGACCTTTATGAACAAAAAACCTATAATTTTGTTAGAAAATTTCATGACTATGTTAACAATTATTCCAAAACTTTCAAGTTGGTTTGTAGAACTGCAAAAACTTTTGACATTAATAGAAAAATACAAAATTCAAATTATAGAATGAAAACAGTTTGGCGAATAATAAACCGTGAAACTGGCAAAGTTATACCAAGGGACAATGATTTCTGCCTAAAGATAGGTGACAATGTTGTTAAATCCATCGCTGAGGTTGCCCGAGCTTTCGAAACATTCTTCACCAATGTACCCTTACTCACATATTTCTAAAATTCTTAAAAACTAAATTTATCTCCATATGAAGCAGACTTTATTAAAAAAAACAACACTAGCGTCAGTAATGTATATTTCAAATTTTATCATTTATATCCCCCCAGGGCAATGTCAAAACGTTAAAATTACTTTACTTAAAAAATACTGAAGACCTGTAGGGTATATCAGACATTCATTGGTTCTGTAATTCTAGTTATAGCCCCATACTTAGCTTACGGAGGTGGAGGACGATGGAGCTTTCCCAGACCTCATGAAACACAGTAAACTGATACCTCTGTTCGAGTCAGGAGATAAGGGTATACTTCAAATTTCAGACCAAAATCTGTTTTTCTAGCACTAAGCAAAATATTTGAAAAAATCAAATCAATCAAATGCTTCAAACGTACAAAACAACTCCACGCCAAACAATACGGTTTCACTAAGGGTAAATCGACTACGGATGTAGGCATTACCCTTATATCTCATATTTATTCTGCATGGGAGGCCGCACAGGATGCTATCGGAGTTTTTTTGTGACCTGTCAAAGGCGTTTGATTGTATTGATCATAATACGCTATTAATTAAATTAAATCATTACGGAGTTAGAAATAAAGCGTTGGATCTACTAAGATCATACCTAAGCAATAGAATTCAAAAGGCAGAAGTTAACGGCGTTAAATCTGATAGATCGGGTGGGGTGGTTTTGTGAGTTTGCGATCTGTCGAAAGCATTTGATTGTGTTGATCATAATAAGCTATTACTGGAATTAAATCATTACGGAGTTAGAATAAAAGCGTTCGATCTAGTAAGATCATACCTAAGCAATATAATTCAAAAGGCAGAAGTCAACGGCGTTAAATCTGATGGATCGGGTGTAAAAATTGGCGTTCCACAAAAGTCCATATTAGGCCCTTTCTTATTCCTGGTATATATTAACGATCTGCCTTTAATGGTGCAGAAATTGACTGACATAGTGTTGTTTGCTGATGATTCTTCAATGGTCTTCAAAATTCAAAGACAAAAAGAAGATTTTGATAATGTTAATTGTGTATTGTGTTTAACCTTGAAATGGTTCGCAGTTAATACTTTATTGTTAAACGCTGGTAATACCAAGTGTATCAAATTCTCGCTTTAAAATGTCAGGCAAGTTGAGACCAGTTTAGTGTTAGACAGCAGCACGTTAGAATAGTATATGATACGAAGTTTCTGGGAATAACCATTGATAGAAAATTGCAGTGGGGACCCCACATAGATAAATTAGCTGGTAAATTAAGTTCTGCGGCTTACGCTGTTAGGAACATCAGACAAAACACGGATGTGGCTACATCTAGGCTAGTATATTTTAGTTACTTTCAACGGATGTGGCTACATCTACCCTAGTATATTTTAGTTAATTTCATAGTAACATGCCCTATAGTATCATGCTGTGGGGGAAAGCAGCGGATATTCAAACTATTTTGATTTTACAGAAAAGAGCTATTTGAGCAATTTATAATTTAAAACGAACTGACTCCTTATGAGATCTTTTTAAAGAAATTGACATACTAACTGTAGCTAGCCAATTTATTATTGAAAATATAATGTACTTACGCACGAACCTTACAACATTTTTACAAGAATAGGTGCCACAATCGGTTTATCAGAGACCAGTGTAAGAAGAAAACTGTGTCTGACGAGAGCGTGTTTATCGAGTATTTGGTTCCTCTACATATTGGATTAAACCACACAACAAGGAATGACGTTATTGACCGCAATAGAGTTGTACCCAACCACATATTTGGTAGCGATGCATCGCCAAGAGCTATAATTATATGCGATGGGACCTATTTGTTCGTAGAGAAAAGTTCTAACTTTTTGTTTCAAAGAGTAAGCTACAGCTTACACAAATTCAGAAACCTAATAAAGCCATTTTTGATTGTTTGTGCTGATGGCCACATCTTAGATGTATTAGGGCCATATGAGGCTACAACTTCAGATGCCGAAATCATGACTCAAATTCTACAAAATCATGACCAGCCCCCTGAAGACAACGCTTATGATTATTTTTTAGAAGAAGGAGACGTTTTTATGTTGGACAGGGGGTTTCGCGGTGCAATCCATTTATTGGAAGAGCACGGATATGTGGCACATTTTCCACCCTCAAAACAACGAGGTGAGACTCAACTAACAACAGATGAGTCCAACAAATCCAGGCTAGTAACAATATGTCGTTGGGCTGTGGAAACCGTAAATGGGATGTTTAAAAAATCATTTAAAATGTTCCGCCACAAAACGCTCTGATGAACACTTTTACTGATTTTAAAATCGCAGCGGCCCTAATAAACTGTTTTCAGGAGCCATATGGAGACAGTCCATATACAAACGATTTTGTGGAATCAATAAACCGCAATTTACACAAACCAAATATTCTGGCGGAATATGTTCGACAAAATAATTTGAACAGAGTACGAGTAACATTTACCAGGCTGGATGCAAACAATCCACAAGTAGCGGATTTTCCCCAGTTGACGTAAGAGGAACTCATCAAGTTTGCGATAGGCACATACCATGTAAAAATCGCAAGGTCTTATTGCAGTGAGCACACCAAGAGATTAGGTGTATACGAAATGGAAGTATACAGATACTCTGAACAAATAGATATTCAAAACGGCTAAATCGTTAGGTCTCAATTGCAAGCCCAACCAAATGTCTTAATTCGATGCCGCATAAATTAACGCCACGTGAGATCAAAAATACACACACCGGCACAATTAGCGGAACAGCTAAAAAAGGGAGTATTTACGCATTTTTGCGTGTTACTGGCCGGCCAAACAAGCTTTTTTTAAATTTGGGTTTTAATTTCAAAATGGAATACTAAGCATATCCCATTTTTTTCATTCGTTTGTTTTAATTTTCATTGATTCATTTTTTTCGACCGCTTGTCCGTTTTTAGTAGGTTCGTGCATTCCATTTGAAAAACTTTGAATTGCAGTTTTTTGAGGCTTTTGAGTTTTTTCGCATATTGATAATTTACGAGCATCTAAGTATGCCTGATTTAACGCCATCAGAAATCATTAGGGCAGATCAAATGAGGAGAAATGGTCAAACCTACAGATCGATTGCCAGAAGCCTTCGTCGATCGTTATCAACGATTCATCGTAGCATCCAACGATACAGATTGACGAATACTCTGGTGAGAAGGAGAGGACAAGGCCGGAAAAGGTGTACTTCAAGGAGGGATGACCGTTTCCCCCAACTTCAAGTCCGATGGAACACGGGACTAATGGCGGTGCAGGCTCGAAATGTACTGGAAGAGGTACGAGCAGTAAGGATGAGTGAGCGGACAGTTCGTAGAAGATTCGAAGAAGAAGTATAGGCTCGTATGTGCCCGCCAAAGCCCCAAAACTTGAGAGACATCATCGCACAAACCGTCTACACTTTGGTCGTGAACATCGTGACTGGGACTTCGACGACTGGGGACAGGTTCTTTTTACTGATCAATGCAGAGTTATGTTAAATCAAATTGATGGAAGGCAGCGAGTATGGAGACGCAAAGGAGAACGGTATATCCAGTCTAATTTTGAAAATACAGTGACATATGGCAGCGGTTCAATTATGGTCTGGGGAGGAATATGTTTAGGAGCTCGTACGGAGTTAGTAGTGGTCGATGGCGGGAATCTGAATGCTGATCGGTATATCAGGGAGATTTTAGAAGAACATGTTGTGCCATTTGCCCCCTTTATTGGTAACAACTTCATTCTAATGCAGGATAATGCTCGGTTTCACAGTGCTCGCACAGTACAGCCATACCTAAACCATGTTGGTTTAACGGTGATGGAGTGGCCAGCACGGTCACCCGATATGAACCCTATAGAACACGTCTGGGACTTGCTAAAGAGGAGTGTAAAGTCAAGAATGCCACCTCCCAATAATCTCAACGAGTTGCGAAAAGCATTACTTGAAGAATGGCAGAGGTTGCCCCAAGAAACCGTTGATAACATCATCCGCAGCATGCCCAGACGGATGGAAACCCTCATCAGAGCACGAGGAGGAAACACCCGATATTGAACAGTCATTGAAATTGTTGTTAACCCTTGGAAAATCTTGAATTTTCTGCTGTTTCTCTATAATTAAAAAATCGAAGAAAAATGCATTTTGTATAATTTAATTTTTATTTTAATTAAACTTTAAGTATGGTGTTACAAATGAATGTCAAAACATGTTAATTTAATTGTTGTTTCATTTTAAATAATATATTGTTTAAAAATTACATTCATTGTTCTAAATTCCCTCTTTTTTCTCCCTTTTTTTTCTGTTCCGCTAATTCTGCCGGTGTGTATATACTACAAATATATATTATATAACAACGCAAGTTCTGGGATTGACGCAATAAAAGAACGTTATTGTTCATGTATTCATGGTCAACGAACATTGGGAAGTTGCGCCCATGTTATAAGTGTGATCTATTATCTGGGATGGGCTAGACACAATGATCATGAAATAGACCAACCAGCTATAGGCCTAGATTCGATATTGATAGATTTAGAAACTTGAAACATGTATAAATAAACTTATGTTGTCTTCCTTGTTCTTATTTAGATTTGTATAAAATACCCTTATACAATAAACACTTGAAAAATGATAGTGGTTTTATTTTATCTCTCTTGGTACACCAAATAATAACATTAGGACCTATATATACCTCACTCAATTACATAAGAAGATAATAATTCAGAAGATAAACTAGCAGGTTTTTTTTTGTATTTTTATATAGGTACATTACATTCGGTATAAACATATCCCTCAAACAACACAGAATCACAACATATCAAAAATAAACTCAATAACAACATTATGTACTAGGGTATATGTGTGTGTTTTATTCATTTTTTGCCAATTCAATGTCAATTAGTACAGTAACATGAAGTTTTTCTAGAAAGTGTCTTGTTTGCATGTAGCGCCTATGAAACTTCTCTGGGCAAAATAGCCATGTTAGCCACCGAATTAGGAAATAGCGACACTGATATTGTTTCTACTAATAATTATCTAAAATCTGAGATACAATTCTTTTGCGCCAGGCCGGGGGGTTTTTCTATGGGATTTGGCGGAAACCCTTTGAAAAAATCCGAGGATCTCTGGGGCATGTCAGTAAAAAATATTATCTCAGTGATAGACCTTTATTTAAAAGCGGCGATAGAGGTGACCCCACAAATTTCAGACCAGGCTCGGTTCTACCCTTATTGAGTAAAATATTTGAGAAGTTTATATTGGGTCAGTTGCTGGCGCACTTCAATGCGCATCAAATTCTCCATAGCCAGCAGTTTGGATTTACAAAAGGGCGGTCGACAACAGATGCCGGAGTCACGTTAGTTAAACATATTTTTAATGCGTGGGAAGATCGTAGGGACGCTATAGGTGTTTTTTGTGACCTGTCCAAGGCATTTGACTGTGTAGACCATGAAACATTGCTCTTAAAGCTAAAACACTACGTCATAAAAGGCAATAGTTTTAAGCTTATGAGATCGTATTTAGAAGGGAGGTTTCAAAAAGCTGAAATTAATAGGAGAAAATCGTCGGGTTCACAGGTGAAGATGGGAGTCCCACAGGGATCTATTCTGGGTCCGTTCCTTTTCCTCGTGTATGTAAATGATTTGCCATTCATTGTACAAAACATGTCAGAGATAGTATTATTTGCAGATGACACGTCACATTTTTTTTAATTAGGAGACAAGAAAATGACTTACAGGAAACAAATAATGCTCTCTCTCGAGTACTAGACTGGTTTACTGCCAATAACTTGCTTCTGAATTCAAAAAAACAAAGTGCATAAAATTCACTTTACCTAATGTAAGGCAAGTTGAGATGAACATAGTATTGGGGAAAGACCAACTAAAACTAGTAGATGAAACTGTATTTCTCGGCATTACTTATTGATGCCAAACTACAGTGAGGTCCCCATATTGTAAAATTAGCACAAAGAGTGCTCCGCAGCATACGAAGTTAAAAGAATCAGGGAATTGACTGACGTTGCAACTGCTAGGCTTGAATATTTTAGTTATTTCCATAGCATTATGTCCTACGGCATAATACTACTATGGGGACAGGCTGCTGACATTGAGACCATCTTCATTTTGCAGAAGAGAGCGATCCGATTTATTTATTTGAAGAGATTCTCTATTACGTAGAATAGAGAATCTCTAAGAGATTTCTTCAAAGAAACCAACATCCTAACAGTTGCAAGTCAATAAATCTATGAAAACATAATGTATGTGAGGAAAACTATCAGTAGCTTTAAAACCATTAATAGCCGCTACAATGTGCAAACTAGAAATAAACATAAACTTTATTTTCCAATGTTCAGACTCACAAAAGTTATCAGTTATTTTATGGGACACTGTATACGCTTCTACAATAAAATTCCGCAAGATAACACAACTTAACCCAAGCTCGATTCAAAAAATGTATGAAGCACACTTAGGTCTACTCCAAAATTAATTACTTTTTACAAGTCACCGACATCTGGCATTAAACCAGTTCATTGCACCCTATATATTATGTATTATGTAATAATTAGGCACCTACTTAATGTTATGTTATGCTTGCTTGATTGATTATGTTATGACGTTCATTAAGTCTACATTTTTGTGCTATTATGAATAAAAATCTTTGAACTTGAGCTTGAACTTGAGTTTTCCACAGTAGGGGTGTAAAAGAACCCCAACACTATAGTGTTGGGGTTCTTTTACAAATGACTTTTCAAATTGTTTAGCAAATATGTTTGCCACTTCCTTGTCATTATTCTTTATAGTTTGGGTAGTTTCAACCCTTAGTGATGGCGTATTAGACACATTTGAGGACAGATTCTGACGCATATAAGCATAGAAACACTTAGGGCTGCCATTGACAATATGTCTTTCAAATTAAATTCTTGACTTACTAACATTAGCTATTATAATGTTGTTGACCTTTCTTTATTCATTATAGTATACTTCGGACTACGTAAGTTGATATTTCATTTATTTTTGTTTTTTCTCTTTAGTTAGTTTCACAATTTCTGGACCTATCCATGGTTTTGTAATATTTTTCTTCCTATTAGTTCTCTTCAGTGGTATGTTTTCTACTATTACTTTGACTTGAATTCTTTCCAGGTTTCTGCAGAGTCTGATTTATTGACGAGATCAGAACTTTTCTCTTATATTTTACACCATATAACTTTGTAGCCAGCCAAGAAAAAGTCTCTTCGTTGTTGGTTGGTTTTTTGGTCGTTTGTGTGGTCAGTCTGAAATGGGATTGTTCCAATAAAAACCAAGTGATCGATTTTGCCTATAGGAGGGTTGTAAGTTAGTTTAGTACATAGGTTTTTCATCATTGCTGAGTATAAGGTCTAACAAGGATTCTTCATTGTTTCTCTTTCTTGTGATTTTTGTTCCTAATTGGTGAAAGTAGGTATTGGTTAACATTTCATCTTGAGGCGTATATCTCGCTAGTTGATAAAGTGGCTACTTAATATCTGGCAAGTTAAAGTCTCATGCATTTACAAGATTATCTGTTACTGTTTGTCGATACAAATATTTAATTATATACCAACGGTACTACAAGACACGCCTTTTAAAGTGTTAAAGTATAAATTACATAACTGGTTAATTACTAAATGCTATACAACATTAAAGATCTCGTGCTAATTGCATAATAACGTGCTTATTCCTTGACTATCAACCTTGTTGACATTTAATTATTACCTACCTTAATATAATAGAGATAAATTGTATTGTATTGCTCTAATTGGGTGCTATTTTTGCATGTCACTACGTGGCTAGAAGTGCAGTGCCGATAAATGTTATGTTACCACCTATTATGTTAAATGCATTTGTATTTGTATTTGCAAACCCAGCTCCTGTAGGTAGCCTAGCAAACCCTTGATGCTGCCGACGACTTCCTGGAGCGACCTCGGCGACCCGATGTGTGTTGCCGGGTAGAAGTTTGATACTACATGAAGCATGTCAGGAGGCTGGAAATGCCGCATTTCTGGAGAAATTAAAATTTATTGGATGGAATAATAAAAAATATTTTTATGGTCTTTTCCCCCACAGTTTATGTAGCAATTCAGATTGCTCCCATTGATTGTCCCACTGCGGGGCAAAAGCCTCCCCTTTTTCGTCCACACTTCTCTGCCCTGTGCCACCTTCGGCCATCCTGTGACAGAGACCTTGCCTTGCCAAATAGTTGTACCATGTATCTACAATACAGCATAAATTCCTAGATGACGTACTCAATAGACTGTGATATACGTAATTTTCAATTGTTGATTGTGGTTCCTTTCTACTTCTAACCAGCCTAAGATTTACCTAAGGTTCTGTTTCACAGATGCCGGACTGCCACTGCAACGGCTGGAAAACGCCTTTGGCCCAACAAGCAGCGACCAACAAAGCTAGGGACAACCAACCTTTGGCCAGTTTCAACGATCCTTGCCGCCACTGCAACCATATATTAGGTAATTTTAGGTTCCTACAATTATTGAAGACGGCCGTGCCGGCCTTAAAGCCCTAGTGAAAATCCAATTGAGAAGTGGAATAATAGTTATAGCTATAGAAGAAGAACAATAAAACGAGCGAATAAAAAACGAATTGAGCGAATAAGTATAAACAGCGGTAATACCTGAAATGAGCGGGAAAAAAACTGAATTGCGCAGTCAAAATTACTGCATGTTTTAGTTAACACTTACTGGCTAAACAAAGATTGTGAAGGCGAAGTGGTGGGCCAGGGTAGATGAAGGGTAAAGCGGGTGAGCGAAGCAAAGCCCCCTTTATCCTTCGTGTTAGGTTGAACATTTTCTATTATTTTCTATTCAAAGGGGGTGTAGCGCCTGCACCTGGCCCACTTGAGCGGGGCATGATGAGGGCGAGAATGGTGGAGGGCCAATTGCTGGCATTCCTGCCCCTAATTTTGCTAGCTTGTGTGCCTCACAGTTGCCCTGGTCTCTTTGGTGACCTTTTACCCACTGGACCGTGACTGCTTTTCCCATTTGAGTGCTTCGTGGCATTCTAGTATAAGTTTTGATTTTGTTAGCGGTCTTTTTAGTACGCCAATAATAGCTTCCGGAACTTCTTTGAATGCCTTTGCCTATTTGTCCTTTCCATCGTCCTCTACTGTATAACCTGATGGCTGCCGATTTGGCCTTCTGCTGTACGAATAGGTCCAATGGTGGTATATACCCTGAATACTACAGGTATTTATTTATTTTATTTATTTCTTCAATATTTTACAATAAGGCTTACAGTAATTATTTACCAAATTGCACTTATTGCTAGTTAATTAGTAACAAAAAGCAAGGCAATATATACAATATAGGCAGTTCCTGTAGTTTATCTGGACCCCGAATCTTGGCCTGGGTCTTACTGGGGTTAACCAGAAGTCCAAAGGACAATAATAATAATACCTAGGACACTATTTACACACATTGATCTAGCCCCAAACTAGGATTCCCTGTATCTTGGGTACTAGACAACGATACACATACTTATAAATATATATATATATTATACTTAGATGGATAAACAACCATGACTAAGGTACAAACATCCGTTCTCATCAAACAAATATTTGCCCCCACCAGAGCTCGAACCCGGGACCCTTGGCTTCGTAGGCAGGGTCACTGCCGACTCGGCCATTCGGGTCGTCTTCAATGTCTTCAATGCCCATGTCTTGTTATTCTCTAGGTCAGCGTTTAGCGCATCTATAGCGGAAGTCACATGGGGTTGAGCCGAGATTCATGAGGTTTTGAACTTGGAATTTCGGCTGGGGTGGAAGAAAAACGGGGTCTTGCAATTTTATGTGTTTGTGATGTCCGCTGTTTCCGTTATAGCCGCTTACTTGCTTCGTAAACAGTCGCTATCTAATCCTTTTTCGTCTTTGTACGAACCCAGTTCCGATGGAAGTTTGATAACATTGTACGAAACTAGGGTTCTTGCTAAAATGATAGTTAAACGATATCTAACGTGTATTATTTGAAAACCAACCACAAAATATTGTTCAAAGTAAAAGAAGAAAATAGTCTTTCATCGCAGGTTTCGTGCAAGGACGAATAAGTATTCGAACGCACTGGTTACGAATGACCAGTTACAACCGAAACATCAGTTTCCCACGACAAAGCCTACCCTGCCCTAGTATTGGACTAGAAGCAACGTGCCTGTATGCAAAGCTCTTTGTATGATTGATCAGTGAAGCACGTGAGCCAGCTGCAAGGCTGCTCGGTGGCCGAAGTGAACCGACTCCTCGGAGCCGTGGTGGATGTGGAGAATATCTTCATGTCCATGCACCGCGAGGAGGATCAGGACACCAAGCGGGTCTACTACTACCTCTTTAAGGTAAGAGAAATACACGTACCGCACAGAACATGTCATCGAAGTTGGCAGGAGATAATAGACCTCCTTTCGGGCTTCGCCGCAGTCGGATATACGAAGGAGAAGAAATACATAAATAATGATTGGCTGTAAGGTTGGAAGACGTTAGCGGCCATTGACTCCTGACTGTCACTGTACGCTCTAGATTGGGTGAACGACACTTTGTTAGTGCGTGCAACGTTAAAAACTACTGTCGTTTAGCATAGCATGGTAGCTATCGCCGATCGTTCCCCACCGTTACCCTGGTTACCAAGTATATTTCGGATCGCAGTAGCGTCGGCTCGATGACCGCTATTGCAATGCTAACCCTTTTAGACTACAGACGACCGGTTTAGCCTAGCGGGTGCCTACGAAGTTGAAGGTTCTGGGTTCGAATCCCGGTAAGGGCAATGTGATGAGCATGAATTTATTTTTTTGTCTTGGATGTTTTCTCTGTATTTACGTAAGTATTTTACTCTGTTAAATATATCGTCGTCTAGTACCCATAACACAAGCCTTATTGAGATAACTATGGGCCTAGTTCGATTTGTGTACGATTGTCCCCCTTTCTCCCGTTAGCTCCTCCGCAAATGCATCCTCAACCGCACCAAGCCTCACATCGAGGGTCCGCTGGGCCAGCCGCCGTTCGAGCGGCCCTCCATCGCGAAGGCCATCACCAACTTCGTGCTGTACAAGTTCAACGGCCTCGGGCAGCGCGAGTGGCAGACGATGTACGATCTGGCCAAGATGTTCCTGCACTGCTTCAACCATTGGAACTTTGAGACGCCTAGCGTGAGGAAGCTGGTATGTTTGATTGTTTATTTGGGAACTGAGTCCACAGCACAGCACACGGAACGTAAATTATGTAGTAACTTTAGAGACCTATATTTATGATCTTTTGTTCAAAACACACATAGTGTTACGCCGTTTCTCCTTCGTTGTGTCCATGTTTAGCCGGTAAACTAGTCCATTTTGCTTGAAAAGGGACCAGGCCATCGCCACAGGTTTTCTTACGATGTTTTCCATCACCGATATTCTTTTGTTTAGTCATTAAATTGCATATACTCTTTTTTATACCATTCGGTTGCGTCAGTTGTAGACTTTGTAGAGAAAAATTGTCTGCTGTGCATAACAGAATGCAGTCAAGGACGTACAGAAAAGTAAGAAGTACTTATACAGAAAAAACAAGAACTAAGACCAAGCGTTCTATTCGATTTCCTGTAATTTTTCCGCTGTGCGTTGCGAGGTTTTTGCTTTCGTCTCAACATTCACAGATATATTCTCTTATTTTTCAGCAAGTTTCAAATCCCGAGGACATTTCTGCGTATCAAATCAACTATACAAGGTATTATGTTATACATTTCTGCGTATCAAATCAACTATACAAAGTAATATGTTATACATGTCTGTGTATCAAATCAACTATACAAGATATTATGTTATACATTTCTGCGTATCAACTCAACTATACAAGGTATTATGTTATACATTTCTGCAAATCAAATCAACTATACAAGGTATTATGTTATACATTTCTGCGTATCACATCAACTAAACAAGGTATTATATATACTATATCACGAAATGGTTGGCCATTTCATGATATAGTCAATCCGTGGTTGGCTATTTCATGAAATAATAAAATTCTACGTTATAGCTACGACATATACATGACTTTTTCTGAAATTATCAAACGTATTTACCGCAATAGTACAACCGCAATAAAATTAAAAAGGTCCAGACCTTCCTTTCAATTCAGAAAGGGATCCGCTTTCCCCGAAACTCTTCAAGAGGACCAGAGTGCGAACAGAAAGGCATCGAAGTTGGCGAAGCGAGGTTGACCAACCTCCGCTTTGCCGATGACATAGGGTTGTTTTCTCGTTCTGCAGGAGAGCTGCAGCTCTCATAGACTGCAGTCCATGCTGCAAGACCTCAGCATGGGAAGCCTTGAGGTGGGACTGCAGATGGACCAAGGTCATAACAGATAGCACTGAGCATACAGTGGAGGTGGATGGGTCAAGAATTGCATAAGTCCAAGAGTACTTGGGCCAAATAGTCTCCTTCAAGAGCAGACAAGATAAAGAGGTCGAAAGACGAATTGAAGACGCCTGGAGGAGCTATTGGTTCATTAGAGAGCTCATGAAAGGACAACTTCCGTTGTCCCTGAACGCAAGCTCATGGACATGGAATGTGCATTCTTCCCATCCTTACCTACGGGGCTCAGACTTGGTCTTTAACTGACATCCAAAAGACTAGGCTTGAGGTTTGCCAACGAAATATGAAGCACAGTATCCTGGGGGTCCAATTGGTGGACCTAATTAGGAATCCTGAGATATGATCCAAAACAAAAATAAAGGACGTAAAAAATAATAAGGCGCAATCTAGCTCCTACCTGCGCACAACAATCGCTAAGCACCTACAGAATCGGTTGCCCAGCCCGTGCAGGCTATTTGCGCCGCATCACTACGCCTGAGAGCTTCTTATATTCTAACATCACAAGGTCGTCCTGTAAACTCCTGTCTCGCTTGATCACGGTAGGGTTACCTACTTGCGATTTGTGTTTGTGAATTTTAGCCACTCTGTGATAAGAGAGGAGTTATTAGTACTTACTCAGGCTATTGGCAAATTCTAAGCTTACTTACGTAATTGTAATTTGTTTTATACTGGGTCTAAACTATTTACTTTTAGGTAAACCAAAAGGTATTCAATTAAAATGGAATTGAATTTTATTTGTGTACAATAATAATACCTTTAGACACCCTAAAATGTTAGGTACTTAAGTCATTCTTGTTGCAAAAATCACAGAAAAGTTGCTTATGGGGAGCGGCTAGCGTGTGACGCGACTGCGAGCTAAGCGAGCGGCAACATAACTGAATTCCCGAACGTCGGGTTGGCCGTCGAACGAACCTAAACTGTTGAGTGAGACCCCCCTGGTGGCGGGCCGGCCACGTCGCGCTTATAAAACCTGACCGATGGGCCAAATTAACAATACTCTGGAGCCCGAATGCAAAACGGGGACGTGGCCGACCCAGGAAGCGCTGAAGTGACGATCTGAGAGATCACGACAACAACTGGTGAGAGGTCGCCCAGGGGCGTGAAGAGTGGAGGAGGGGAAGAGAGGCATTTGCCGAGCAGTGAGAAGCTATAGGCTAGTAATAAAAAACAAGTGTCATTCGGCTTGGGTACTTTATACTGCCATGCCATAAAAACGTTTCTTTGCATTTTAAAATAGTAAATGACATATATTCTTGCTGATTTTGTTGTGCGTTTTGGGCCTGATTATCATAGTCCTAGAAAATAAAACTTTAGAAAGGAAAAGAACTTTTAGAGCATGAGAATTGAAAAAAATATTATGATGATATTCATCTGTCCGCAGGTGGCTGGTGTTCTGCCACGTGCCTGCGTTCTGTGACTCGCTGCCGCACTTCGAGACGTCGCTGGTGTTCGGGCGCACGCTGCTCAAGGCGGTTTTCAAGTCGGTGTGCCGCCAGCTGATGGACAAGTGCCACTCGGAGCGCGACCGTATGCCGCCCGAGAAGCGGGTAACACTGTTTTTTTTTTATTTCTTTTTAATTAGATAAAGAAATAACACTACAAAGTTACCTCTACCCTTTATTTAAACTTATGTTAAAAAACTACTTACAGGAACTAAATAAATTTTGTGTTGTGTTGCTATTTGGTCGATGACGTTGGTAGTTCTTAGATACGGAGGTGATGGTAGAGTTAGATATAGCTTAGCTGCGAGTGAGGTCGAGCCGAGTTGCCAGGGGCGAGCGGCTACGATCGCACGTTGACGCCTCGCCGGATGGACTGGCGCGGCCTATTGCTAGGACCGGAGGCCATTTTCCTCATTCTGGAGGAAAATGGCCTTGCTTACAGTGTGCTGTAACTGATGTCGACTCCGGAACGCCGAAAGATAGAAGGGACGTGGCACAAGGGTTTCTGAGTGCACCCCGCTGCTATGCAACCAAAGCGTTACTATGATTACAGCCACGAAGGTTATTATTTAGGTTATGTAAAGTAATAAAATATGAAGCCGCTAGTTCGCCGGCATAATAGTAAAAAGGGCACCGGCGATCACTTTTCCAAATCGATCACACAGCTCAATCCCATTACATGGTGTTGCCAACCCCCACAGACGAGAAGAACGAAAACGAAACGAAACTGGAAGTTGAAGTGACCATAGATTATAAGCTTAATTTAAGATACTAAATTACTAACATAACGAGTTGACGAGGAATGGAATAAATTGTGTATGGCTGAGGCGTTATTTCACGCCTGAAAATTATACATTACAACACACATACACACACACACGTGTTCAAGTTAGTATGCCGCTAGCGGCTGGACAAGTGCCACTAGGAGCGACCGCATGCATGCCGCCCGAGAAGTGGGAAACACACAGATACACACGTGTTCAAGTTGGAATGCCGTTAGCGGCTGGACAAGTGCCACTAGGAGCGACCGCATGCATGCCGCCCGAGAAGTGGGAAACACACAGATACACACGTGTTCAAGTTGGAATGCCGTTAGCGGCTGGACAAGTGCCACTAGGAGCGACCGCATGCATGCCGCCCGAGAAGTGGGAAACACACAGATACACACGTGTTCAAGTTGGTATGCCGCTAGCGGCTGGACAAGTGCCACTAGGAGCGACCGCATGCATGCCGCCCGAGAAGTGGGAAACACACAGATACACACGTGTTCAAGTTGGAATGCCGTTAGCGGCTGGACAAGTGCCACTAGGAGCGACCGCATGCATGCCGCCCGAGAAGTGGGAAACACACAGATACACACGTGTTCAAGTTGGAATGCCGTTAGCGGCTGGACAAGTGCCACTAGGAGCGACCGCATGCATGCCGCCCGAGAAGTGGGAAACACACAGATACACACGTGTTCAAGTTGGTATGCCGTTAGCGGCTGGACAAGTGCCACTAGGAGCGACCGCATGCATGCCGCCCGAGAAGTGGGAAACACACAGACACACACACACACACGTGTTCAAGTTGGTATGCCGCTAGCGGCTGGACAAGTGCCACTAGGAGCGACCGCATGCATGCCGCCCGAGAAGTGGGAAACACACAGATACACACGTATTCAAGTTGGTATGCCGCTAGCGGCTGGACAAGTGCCACTAGGAGCGACCGCATGCATGCCGCCCGAGAAATGGGAAACACACAGACACACACGTGTTCAAGTAGGTATGCCGCTAGCGGCTGGACAAGTGCCACTAGGAGCGACCGCATGCATGCCGCCCGAGAAACGGGTAACACACAGACACACACGTGTTCAAGTAGGTATGCCGCTAGCGGCTGGACAAGTGCCACTAGGAGCGACCGCATGCATGCCGCCCGAGAAGCGATTTAACGTATAAGATTTAAAGTTTTAACGTTTAAATTAATTAATGAAGGCACGAATGAATGGATAAAAGTTTGAACGAATGATATTAGCTTTGGGTACAAGTATCACACAAGATGTGGCAGAAGGCAAGCCCATTGCCTCCGATCTGGGGGTATGAGCACATCGTACCCAAAGAGTCACTCAAGAAAGTACTCATCAATCGGACTCATTATTCTACGGTTGAATTGGAATTCGTAGCCGACCGCAAGACGCGGGTGAACGTGACAGCGTGACTACGTTTCAATGCTCGATGTCTCGCTCACTTGCGTCACAAGTCTGTCTTGCCGGCGACATGTCCTCTGCAGTATAAACTTGAGCCTTAATGGCTGCCCTCGTCGCAGTTTCTGGTGCTGACCCGCTTCCCGCGGTTCTTCTCGCTCCTGGACTAACGGTTACCCTCGCCGCAGGTTCTGGTGCTGACCCACTTCCCGCGGTTCCTCTCACTCCTGGAGGAGGAGATCTTCAGCGGCACCTCGCCCATCTGGGACCCGGAGTACAAGCAGCTGCCGCCCACACATTTGCAGGCGTACATACTCGAGAATAAGGGCGGTAAGTCGCGCATTCTGTAAAGGCTTATTTGAAGTGTTTTCCACAATATTCGCACATGCCTGACGCAAATTAATTAATTAATTTTGTTAGCGTCACCTTTGATCGCGCCGCCTTGCCACTTGCCTGCTGCCTGTATCACAGAACGCCGACACTCACTCAAAGTTTGCCGCCGCCGCCGCAAATTCAAATTATCTTATTTATTACTCTGTGAGTACTATGAGTGTCGGCGTCTTTTTGAAATAGCAGGCACGTGGCAAGGCGGCGCGATCAAAGGTGACGCTAACAGAATGAATAAACAATATATAGAATACTAGCTTATCTCTCCGTATATGTTCGGTACGGTATCGGTCATCATAAATGAAACCTGCTCCATTTTGCTCTTCTTTTGGATCCAGTAGAGTTAGTGTTTGGGAATCAGAGCAGAACTTCATATTTTTTTACAACGAACCAGTATGATAAACCAATTAACCTCGATAACTAACAAGTACATAAATTCAAATCCGGTGCCAAATTATAATTTGTATTATTGTGGAAAACAGACTTTGTGATAACTTTGGGAGCCTTTTCTATCTAGAAAAAATATTCAAATTACATTTATACGTTCACAAATCCGTGCTTAACCTCAACCAGCTAGTATAGAGAAAGAGAGAGCTGTTTTGTCCTGCTGCGTCGCGTTTCATGCCATTGATAAGAGAGTTAATACCAAAGTGTGTATGGGTTTGTCTGTATATGCTTCACTGACTCTCCAGTGTATATTTCATGCCCATGCTCCTCATCATTCATTATGCTTACTTCAACATTATTTCATTGTAAATAACTCTCATCCCATGTGCAGTGTATATCTCCTAGTACATAAAAATGCGTTGGTAACGGCGAATCTCTCAAAGGGCTAGACCGATGTAGAGACGCTTTTCTTTAATATTTTCGTTGAAGTTTTAGGAAGGTTCTCACGGAGAGAAAAACATAAAAATGAATGTCTGTAACTCCCAAATGGCTAGGCCGATTTGGATGTTTTTTTAACTATTCGTTGAGGATTTAGGAAGGTTCTTACGGAAAGAAAAAAAACATAGGGAACTGCGGTAAATCGAAATATTATTTAGTATGGGAATTATCTATAAGAGAACGTCGTTATTTTATCTTCTAAAATTCTAAGCGGCCAGTTCTCTTGACGGGATGACGTCTATCAGTTCAGCTAGCTTCATATATTACTAGCTGATGCCCGCAACTTCATCTGCGTGTTCCTAGGAATTATTATTAACCGAGATAACGTTACCCTCCTTCTGGTGCAGTCGGATAAAAAGTATCCTATATGTTAATCTAGCTCATAAACTACCTCTGTGCTACATTTCATTCAAATACGTTCAGCCGTTTTAGCGTGATTGAGGCACATACACACAAACATCCTAACATCGCTGCTTTCACATTTATAATATAAGTTAGATAAGTACATAATACATATTCCATTTTGTTGCAGCGGCATACGCAAAGGAGTGTATTGCCGCAGTACAACATAAATAATTATCGCATCTATTACGTCTACTCTCTAGCTATATAGGTACCAAAAGCATCACTTCAGCGGTTTCTATTTTAAAAAGTAAGAAACTAACAGACACTCACATAACGTGACGCCATTTTGAAAGTTCGGAAGTTTGTACGGCTGTTCGGATTTGAATGAAAGAACTATGTTCATAATGGGCCCAGAGTGAAGCACTTTCTTACCTAGCTTAAAATGAAGGACTGATTAGTCTCAACATTTTATTGTAAGGAACAAAGACTCTAATTAATCGAAGTAAAAGTTACAGCCGTTTCCAAAATCCAGTTTCTTGATGATATGTTAATCAATTTGATAAGTTTTAAAGTCAAAGGAAAATTTAATTAAGCTTTCTGTTGTTTAGAAATCGGTCAAGGCCTTTCATATAACATGTCTTTTCCCAGAAGTGATGGCAGAGATAACTTCACATATTATCACCTTCCTACCTTCATGTAACTTTTGCCAGCTGTCACAAATTTTAACAGGTGTCAGTATCTGTTTCAGTTGTCAGTATTTTGACTTGTGTCCCATTTTTTTACAAACGTCATTAATTTTTACTGCTGTCACTATTTTCGAGTTTGTTACAGTAGGAAAAATAGTGGAACAAGTCAAAAATTATGTCAGCTGTCAAAAATACTGACACTAACAATATAATATTATGTGAAGCAGAGGAGCCTCTCAGAGAGACAGAGGTTACCTCAGGTTATAGTGACATGCACGGCTATATTGGCCCTTTGCCACCCCATCTGTAAAAAGACATCTTATATGAAACACTATAATCGATTATGAAACAACAGATAGCTTTCTTTATTTGACCTTTGTCTGTAGAACTTTTTAAATTGACAAACATATTACCAAGATACATCAAATGTTGAGATTAATCATTCTTTTTAGGGTTCCGTACCCAAGGGGTAAGAACGGAACCCTATTACTAAGACTTCGCTGTCCGTCCGTCCGTCTGTCACCAGGCTGTATCTCAAGAACCTAGCTAGCTAGAGAGTTGAAATTTTCACAGATTATGTATTTCTGTTGCCGCTATAACAGCAAATACTAAAGAACAGGATAAAATAGATATTTAAGGGGGCTCCCATACAACAATACCACATACAAACTTATGGATTCACCTGGTTACGTACATGGAGTGTGAAAGTAACCGCACCAATAACTTTGTAAACAATATTTTGCTGTGTAAAATCCAAACTATTCACTCCACACCATCGCTTCCATTGAACGGTGGTACGGAACCCTTCGTGCGCGATTTAGACTCGCACTTGACCGGTTTTTTAAGATCGATTAGAAACTGCTCCACTCTGAGCCTACGGTCTATAAAAATGCCCATTGTTCTGTAGCACGCAGGTTTTATAAACTAGGTTTATAGGTAGATACTTATTGTCCCCGTAAATTTAAAATTTTAAGTCCACGCTCACGGAATCATATTCAGAAGCGTTTCAGTAAGATGATATCATCACCAAAGCTGGTGCGTATTGAATTCGGGCTGATTAACGGAGTAAATGGCGGCGTAATGAAGTAGAGCCGTCTACCCAGCACTGGTTGGATGTGGGCTGACTGGTGATGATCGACTAGTATGTACATATAAAAAGATATGTAGTTCCAACTTCGGTCATTGTTCTTAGCGGGCCGGCGCGGCGGCGGCGAGTTCGAACGCGTCACCGCCAGTGGCGACAGCAAGGACGGGTTCACAACTGTCTCGCTCACGTCAGGTGAGAGTAAGTGAGATGGAACATACGACACCTCTGTCTCTTTCTTTACTTCTGTTTCTTTTACTTACACTTCTGTAGTGCACGTAACAGATGTTAGTTAATCTGTTAACTGAGGGAACAGTTCGGTGTAGTTTATTGAGTTTTGTCGAGTTCGTTCCGAACCACTGTCATTTACTTATAATTTGACTACACTTTTTTTACCCTGAATTTCTGTGAATTATAATAATGATGCTTTCAATGTTGTATTTCATGTTACGCTTTCATTTCATTTGCTTTTCATTAACTTTCGTTTCATAATTACTGACTAATTTTTCTTCATCTATTAGTAGTATAGCACCAACAGCGGTCTGAAGATTGCTATATTAACACAAACTGTTAAGAGACTGTGTTTATAACACTCTATAGACCGTCATTTCCACACAATTTAGCCGCGTCTTTAATACTCGTACCCAAACTGTGGTACTGTAACCAATTTCTGATACGCCTTTTGGCCTCCATGGCGTAGCGGTTAAGATTCTGCCTCAAAAGCCAGTAGTCCTGGGTTCGAATCCCGGCCAGGGAGGAAGAAAATAAATTCCATTGTCTTGGATGTGATGTTTATATTCTTCGCTGTTTTGACACAGGCTATCCCAGTGTGGGGCCAGAAGCATTGTGTCTAGAGAACCTCAGGCCAGTGTAACCGCACTTTCAATCAAATTAGTTATGTGAGCCATATGAGGGCACACGAACGACGCCTACACTAGCTGTTACAATCTCCGTGACCGAACCCGTTGCTTAAGTATCTCAAAAAACTATGCCGATTTTGATTGTTGACACGTCAAATTGAATGAGATTTCTGGCCCTATTCTCTTATGAAAAACTAATAGCGTATCGATTACTCCGAAGGGCTCAAAATGCCGTATTTGGTAATGAGTCTCCAAACGAATTGGCGCCTCCGACAAGCCATGCAAATACGGAACTTAGCGCCCTTTAGAGCAATCGATCGCTGTCGCTATTCGTATTTCATAAGAGAATAGGGCCCCTGGATGGCTCCAACATAGGTTGGAGATAACGTATGCCTTTAGAAGGATATGCGCCAACTTCAGAGCAAAATTAGTTCTCACATTCCAATATAACGTTACAGTTTCAATCACAATAGCAATACCTTTCAAAGGAATCGGGACAGATGTCAAGCGAATAAGCCCGGGGACAGGGGACCGGTCTTAGAGCGTAACACAACTAAATACAGGCACATACATTCATTCTGGTCCCACTGCAGGATACCCTGTGCCGAGGGAACCCAAAAGCAGCAACATCACAAATATGCACACAAGCATCATCAACAGTGATCCGAATCGGTAGAGCTAATGTATCCAAAGTTTGTGGAACAGAGACGAAAAGTGGAGACTTGCTTAGAATTATATTTTCTCGGAACAATTTGTCCCGGTTTGGGGACATCGTTTAAATGTATTAAAATAAATGCCGAAAAGGCGCTAGGCTTGAGTCTGATCTTATAGATAACAATAAATGTATGTACTTAGAGCAGTGGGTAGTTATTTTTTCTCTTTATGTTACGTTTCTTGTTGCGGCGCCACTGTTCCGCTACAGGTTTAAAATTTTATTACCATGGCATAAGGTTGGAAATAGCGACCCGTCCCAACTACCCTCGTTTTTTGGGAGGTTAAAAAAGACAGAAAAGGCTAACGATATTGAAAGAAAATAAAACGGAATCGAATTTTATTATTTTGCTATAAATAAATAACATAATTTATTCATAAAAACCAATCTTAGCACCTTTACAGCATCTATTTGAATACATTTAAACGATGTCCCAAGATCGGGACAATATGTTCCGGAAAAAAAAAGCTAAGGAAGTCTCCACTTTTCGCCTTAGTTCCACGAACTCCTCTACCTATAACGATCACTGATCATCAATCATCATATGTGCTAATGAATGGCACGTTGTGGGATCAGGCAGCGTCAAGCAGGAAGGCATCAAGCGCGCGGCGGAGAGCGGCGCCGTCGGCGGGCCCGCCAAGAAGCGCCGCGTGATGGACGACGCCGGCGACGACGTCTGTGAACGCACCGTCGCCGAGATCGTCGCCACCATAACCGATCCCAACTACATGCACGGCCCAGACGTGAGTCCACTAACCTCACCTGACCCAACTACATGCAAGGCCCAGACGTGAGTCCACTAACCTCACCTGACCCAACTACATGCACGGCCCAGACGTGAGTCCACTAACCTCACCGATCCCAACTACATGCACGGCCCAGACGTGAGTCCACTAACCTCACCTGACCCAACTGGAGATGGGTCAAGGACTTATTTACTCAAGCGAGTTTTTAGTCAAAATCTAGGCTATGAACTTTTTACTTTAGTTAGTCTCGTGTTTTGATACAATACTGTGGATGTATTGAATTATCAAGTATTTCGGGGTTATTGGTGCGATGCGGTGGTTGTCTGTCTAGCTGTAATAACTAACTAAATAACCAAGTGTATTTGCTAAGTATATGTTAATGTCTACAGAAATATTGACTTTGACTTTGTCCCTATGTTTATGCCATTATTGAATTATTCTAAGTTTATGCCATTATTGAATTATTCTAAGTTTATGCCATTATTGAATTATTCTAAGTTTATGCAATTATTGTTTCTTCCTATCAATTCGTATAAAATCTTAGAATCGAAATTTTGGCCCACTTCTTGTTATTCTATCATAACGAATCTTGGTGTGTTTATGAAATTTAGCTGACAATACGATAATATGGTACCATCGAGCTGGTCTCATGATAGAACTCGAAGGTGGGAGAGGGGACCCTGGGATGCTTACTAGTGATCCAATCGAGTTTAGGCTCGGGACAAGACCTGCTAATTTTTACAGAATATTTTCTCATCAACATCACCTGATGATTGTGCTGGAATGAGAGAGACAGAACTCTGATCTGCTTACTTGTAAGCCCACCAAGTTTGGGCTCATTAGATTGGTCTTAAAAAACCTGTTCATTTTATCTGATGATGGAGCTGAAAGGTGGCAGACTGGACCTTGGTATTCTTAGTGACAAGTCCTGTTCATTTCACATGGGGATGGGAGATGGGACCCTAGGACCTTTACTAGTAAACATGGTTTGGTGTCTAATAGACGCCTATCTATCAAAAATACCCATACAGGTCGGACTTCCACCTTTTATAATTATTTAAAAAAAATACTGACATCTATGTTATTTGTGTTATATAACACTGGTTAAATGAAAATATCATGTCTTTTTACATAAATAATTACAAAATTGTCAATTGTTACAATAGAAAGACTGCTGATAGAGGTGGTTTTTTAATCTTAGTGAAAAATAATATTAAGGTGAAACAACGGAAAGATATTCTTGCACTTACTGTTGAAAGACAAATAGAGGTATCCTGTGTTGAGTTAGATAGCCATATTATTGTTTGTGTCTACAGGCCACCGAGGGATGAAAAAGGCCATGGCAATTTCGAAATATTTGAGAAAATTATGGAAGAAGCCCTCACTAAGCCATGTAATAACAGAAAAAAGTTAATTATTTGTGGCGATCTTAATGTAGATTTGCTTGTAGGAACAACAATGAAACAACGATTAATAACTATATTCAAATCATTTATGTGTATGTGATGAGGACATCATTGTTTGATTAAATTAACAGATCTTTTTACGACTAATCCATTGAGCCCAATTTTTGGTGGGTATACAAGAATCATCTGGCTATGATGATGAGTAAAATCGACTAATAAAATAAACAGGTCGTGTCGCGACAAATCTAACGAGCCCAAACTCGATGGTATTAGTAAGTATCCCTGGGTTCCCTCCCACCTTCCAGCTCCTTCGTCAGACCAGCTCGATGGTACCATATAGTGGGAATCTTCATGAAGTGCACAAAACAATCTGGGTTGAAGAACATCGAAATCATCGACGACAAAAAAAACTCATCTCTCCCAATTTTTTATAGCAATTTTAATATGGAAATGCGCTATCTGGGTACCCACTGCAAAAAAAACTGATTCGAAAAAAACTGATTCGAAAGACACAAAGTGAATGCCAGTAATAAAAAGTTGCAGAAAAAGTGCTAACTGTAAACTAAACTTATGCTTTGTTTATGAAATAATCGTGATGTTTCGAGAGTTTTTTGTAATTGCAGATTTCCACAAAATTTGGTTCCCAAAATGGAATTATTTTATAACAGAATGTTATTCTTCTTCATTGTGTTAGCTTTCAGACGACACCAAAATTGTGATTCTAAATATATATGTATTTTTTAATCATAACATGATACCTATTTTCTCTTTTCGGTGCTAATAAGACCTAGAGATTAGTGATATACCGTGAATGACTTCACGGTAGCTAGTAGTAGTAAGCTAGTAAATAAATAAATGTTGCCCACATTAATGTCCCCACTGAGAGGCACAGGCCTCTTATGGATATGTGTAAGATTCAGCAATACAGATACCTCATCAAGCTGGCTCAGTGCGGGTGGATGGACGAAGATTATTAATAATTATACTTTGGTACACATACTGGCTTTCAAAAATACTTGATTATTAATTTAATTCAACTAACAGAAATACTTACAATGAAATTAAGTTACGTTATTACAACAAAATAGTAGTTTATGTGACTGCTGCATGACGGAGGGCATTATAACTCGAGAGTTTTAATGCCTAATTATGTACAGTTACATACACTAGTTTATCTACACACATATCATAAGCTCTCTTTGATGTGTTCAGGAACCGCATGTTTGACCGGCATTGTGGTTCTGCAATTGTTTAGCTTGTTCTTTAATACCAACTTCACGCAGACGGGCGTCGGCGTTCGAAATTTGAATGTCAGTATCAACTTCACAGACAAACTAGGGACGGCACGCGGGTGGGCGTCGGCGTTCGAAATTTGAATGTCATTATATGTAGAAAAACTACACATAATGACCATTATGTGTAGTTTTCCAGATACGACACGAGTTTTTACCAAGTAGTTTAACATAATGCTGATAGTAACGTGCGGTTTTTGAACGCAGTAAAGAGGGTTTATGAAACGTGTGTAGATAAACAGATAAATGCATCAGTTTTTCGAAGCACACACACTCTTGTAGTTAAAGGCACTGGCTGAGTCAAACACAATTTTCACATTAGTTAACTTTTTTAAATTTGACCAAATACAACCAACCTCTTTGCTAAGAGTAAGTACTGGCGACAAGCATGCATATTTTTTATTTATTTTTTGTTTTTCAAATAATTTTTCTCCGCACAATGGAGAAAAGTTTTGTAAGTTTGCCTGATAGTTTCTGAAGATTCTTCTGCTCAAGTTTTTTTATACTATATGCCCCGTTTGACTGAATTCTCTCCCGCTGAAATAGAAGACATACATTATTATTACGTGGAAGGTCGAGAGGCGCAAGAACCGCATATATCGCTCCCTTCCCCGACCGACGCCGACCATCTGCGGGGAACTTTCAAGAAGTTCATAGAAGACTCTCCTTGACTGGACTTGGCTTGAATCGAGATCGTCGAGAACCACGAGTTATAATCGAGGTGTACGTGGAAGAAGCAATCTTTATGTGCGGATCCAGGCATCAGCACAAGACGTTTGGCTGCACATCATGGCGTCTCTCACAGAACTGTCTGGCGAATTTTGAGAATGAAGGGTCTTCACCCGTACCACTATCAACGAGTGCAACATCTCCACGAAGATGTGGACAAAGTTCCGAGATGCGTCATGTCGGCATGGGTCCAAAGGAAGACCTCTGCCGAACCCAAAATTTTCAAGATTTTTTTTGTGGTTGAAAGAGGCAACATTTAACAGAGATGGCGTCACAAACTGCCGAAACCAGCACAAGTGGTGCCGTAAAAGCCAAAATCCAAAGTTGAAAAAATCCTCCTCATTCCAAGTGAGGTTTTCTATTGACGTATTGATAGGGCTCATAGACAACATGCTGATTGGTCCTGTAATATTACCAAGTGCTTTGAGGGGCCAACGTTTTCTGGCGTTTTTGCAGGACGAGTTACCTGTATTGTTGGAAGAGGTACCAATCGGTGTAAGACAAGATATATACCTACAAATGGGCGGCTGCCCAGCCCATAACTAGACGCCTGTGAGGACATACTTGAATGAACAATTCCTCAATCGCTGGATTGGTCGGCAAGGGCCGGTAGGATGGCCTCCTCGTTGGCCAGATTGACATCAATAAATTATTTTTTTATGGGGCACTTTCAAACAAAAAATATAATGCCTAAAAAATTATAGGGACTCCCCGCTCACGGTTGAAGCCGATGGCCGCCACACGCTGCACAACGTCGCTGCTCGCTTCTTATAGCCCCCAGAGGCCACAAAATGCCGCCATTCGCGCGATTCCCCACCTTAAGTCCATTATGATGTGTTAAAGAAGGAGCAGCCACCGGCCACAAGTGGCTGACGCGCGCTTCAGCTTCCTTTGTGACCGCTTCTAGCTTCTCGTGGCAGCGTTTGTGGCTGCGGCCGGAAGCCCGTGTGCGGCGACACTTAGCCTTACGCCTTTTACCATTCGGGGTAGTAGAAGCACAATGGGCCCACTTTTAGCCTGTTATTCAACATTACATTTTGCGTGGGAGGAGGCTAGGCCATCGCCGCAGCTATGGAGCTTTCAATCAATCTTACGCATATCCATAAGAGGCCTGTGCCTCTCAGTGGGGACATTAACGTGGGCTACATTTATTTTTTTACTACCTTATGACTTCACGGTATATCACTAATCTCTAGGTCTTATTAGCTCCGAAAAGAGAAAATAGGTATCATGTAATGATTTTAAAAACAAGTTTAATATTTAGAAACACTATTTTGGTGTCGTCTGAAAGCTAACAAAATTAAGAATAATATTCCGTAATAACATAATTCCATTTTGGGAACAAAATTTTGTGGAAATCTGCAATTGCTAACATAAAACAAAAAAAAACACTATTATTTCTTAAACAAAGCGTAATTTTAGTTTACAGTTACCAGTTTTTCTGCAACTTTTTGTTAAATTGTTTTTCATCATCACGAATCAGTCAATTTCACTACGAAAAACCCTACTATTCTGAAGTTATATTATTATTTTTTGCAGTTGGTACTCAGATAGCGCATTTCAATATTAAAATAGTTATAAAAAAATGGTAGGGGCAGAATTTTTTCTACGAATTTCGATGTTCTTCAACCCAGATAGGTAAGTGCTCTTTATGAAGATTATTTATTTATTTTATTTATTAGTTTTATTGTAATCAAAATACATAAACATACTAAGTTTCTTGAGGATTTTATTACAAAACATAATAAAAGTAGCTCATTAATGTCCCCGCCGAGGGGCAAGGCTTTTACCCGGATACGTGTAAGATCAAGCCATACTCCACCACGCTGGCTCAGTGCGGGTTGATGGAGGGGTTTTACGACCACTACCACGTAGCGATAGTACCCGGGACCAACAGCTTAACGTTTCATCCGAAACACTGAACGTCCGTTAATTTTCTTAGGATAAATTAATTATCTCTTTCGTACATGGTCAGGTTTCGAACCTGCATCTCCTGTGTGAGAAGCAAGCGTGAAACTCCTTAGACCACGGAGCTCTTTACTCTTTATAACATACTTAGTTAGTTTATTTACAGCTAGACAGCATAAAACTAACCAATATCCAATAATCCCCGGCATTGTATCAAAATATGAAACTAACTTAAGTAAAAGTTCAAGATTTTGGTTAAAAACTCAGTAAAAATGATAAATACTCAGTAAATAGCCATTTTCGTTTGTTTGTTCGTTTGTTTTGTAGATAATCTATAAATACTAGGTGATAGAGATGATAAATAGTTGAAGTAGAGGTATTTAAATAAGTCATCTAGGAATGCCGCGCCATGCCACTTTTTCAGGAGATGATGTCAGCGAACGAACTACGACACATATCGTCGCCATGTGATCCAATCAGAAAACGTTTATATTACACAAGATGCCTTTCTAGCGATGTGATTGGTTCATTTGATTTTGAATAGCATTGCTTTCAATTAACGCTTGACCAATCAGCGCGATTATTGATGACAGGAGCTGTCATACAACTAGCTAGCTAGTGTCAATGTGGACATAAATCCCACAGCGCAACTGTCAAATGTAACGCGTAATCTGCAGATCACGGATAGAGAAAGGTTATTGGGATCGGCCGTTAGAGGGCGCTGAGTGTATAAGACCAACACAAAGTATTTAAGCTAAGAGTTTAGTTTATCCGAGGTTACAGATTAAGTAAGAAAAGCAAAGAGTTTATGATGGTACAAATGTACCACAGAATAAGTAAGTAAAACTCGTTCAATAGGGAAACAAACTAACTAATTATTTTATAATTCTTTATCTCACATAACTATTTAAAAGGTCACATTATTTCTACGTAGAGAGCGCCAAATGTTTTTATATGATAAACACCTTTGTTTATCTGCAGCTACTTAAAAATGAATCACGGAGTAAAAGTAAGTAAAGCAAATGTACGCAAAAAGCCAGAGAAATACATTTTCAATGTACAGATATCCATAGAACCTCGTATGAATGAAACTCTTAGTTGCTGTTGAGAATTTTTTGTGTTACACAGTGCCATCTACCAAAAAGTTGTGAATTGAGAAAGGGACTGGCTGTGACGACGCTAATATTTGCATCTCATTTTAGACTTACACCGTCTACCGCCGCGTTTTTATGTCGTCTCGCTCGAATGTATGCCTTGCGCGCCATCTCTTTTTTAATTGAATGAGTTGTGAAGCAAGTTTAAGCAAAGAGTTTCGTTAATCAGAAAAATGAATTGTTGATATCTATAGAACTTTATTGTTGACAATGTTTGACAAGTCTCAGACAGACAGTGCCCTCTAAAAGAGTTGTGCGTAATCTTATTCATTTATCAATTTCAACTTGATATTTCATTTCAGTTAGACAATGGGACAGCTTATTTTCTAACACATCGATACTGAAACCGGCGGGTTTTAGGATCGATGATATTACTTGAAATAATTAAAACAATACTATAATCCTGTTAATTTCAGGCCATCTTCGAAGGCCAGGCGCCGAGAGATGAAGCAGCCAAATTGGAAGAGCAGCGCAAGCAGATTGAATTCCACGTGATAGGGAACTCTTTAACTGGGCCTGTTGATAAGCAGACAATGCTGTGGCTGATAGGTGAGTTTCTGTGATCCCGTGTTTAATTCATAATGTAATTAGTTAAAATTTGTGTAGAAGAATATTGTAAATTATCGCTTTATTGATTGGGCTACAGATGTTGGTATTGAAGTTATACTATACCATGTTTTTTCTTATACATGATGTTTTAGTCAATAAAGATCTCTCGATCACATTTCTCGACATTCCTAATGAATCGCTCGCAGCAGGTCACCACATTCACATAGCACTTAAAACTGGTCTAAAATCTGCTTAGAAATAATATTTTCGCAAAATTGTAAATTCGACGAAAATCTGAATTCAGTGGCTCAAGCAGGAATAATTACCAGAGTGAAAAAGTGTTCGAATTCAGATGAAATGACGCTTATTTCATTGGCCATAAGAGTCACTGACAGTTCAATTCGCATACTTTATCGACGCGTAATTATTCCTGCTTCCTACACTGATTATCAAAATCAGACGTTTAGTTTGACATTTCGTTTCATTCATTATTTGAGATGGGCAATAAACGTATGAAGGAATGAAAGAAACACGCGGGAAAGAAGGTTGTAACTAAATTTCAAAATATATTTTCGGCAGTTAATGGATAATATAATGAGTGTGCGGTGTTTGCGTTATGGTTTCTTAACGACACCTTGCTCCTTGAAATTCTGTAACCAATTTAGTTGTTTGAAATAGAAATAGTTTTTCATTTTTAATTGAAATAGATTTATGATACTTTTTTGCTTGATTGTAAAATTGACTTGTTTACTTTCTTGGATGTGATTTTCTCAATGTGTATGCGTTGTGTATTTTTTTTTTAGATTCCTTTTCATAAGTATATTTTCTTCTTCTATTTAATTCGACCTTTGAACGATTAAGCAAAAATAAAATAAAAACTGGCCTGGTGTTATATGTCTTGGTGAGGTTATGTTGTAGTTCTCCTCTCTAGTAGATCTCGGCCATTCATTCAGTATAATTTCCAGGACTATGAAATTTTACACTTTATTGGTCCGCCATTGTTGTTATCGGTTTAGCGCAAGTTGTCAAACATACTATATATGCAGTTCGAATGTCTTCTCTCTGATACACGGGGGATATCTTGCAATGCTTCCTGCGACCATTTTTAAAAGTCCCATATTGAAAGAAAGTCAAAGCCAGCAAGTTCTACTGTAGATATTTATAAATATGCTTATTATACGTCATTATTTGTCTCTTCTCTACGTTTTGGACCAGAAGGGCAAGGCCAATAGGATGTTTTATTCGTCTGTCGCTTAATTATCAAGTTGCTAATCAAATCAATTAAATTAAATTTTCAGGTTTACACAATGTGTTTTCACACCAGCTTCCCGAGATGACTAAGGAATACATATCTCAACTTGTGTTCGACCCGTAAGTAATCACTGAATATATAGTTTTAATAATTTTTAACGTGCACTTAACGATGTGGGTTGAATAGCATCGAAATTCATCGACAAAAAAAAACGTTTTAATATTCAAATGCGCTATCTGGGTACCAACTGCCAAAAAAAAAAATATGGCTTCGGAATGAAAGGCTTTTTCGATGTGAAATTGACTGATTCGCGATGTAGAAAGACACGTTATGTGAAAAAGTGGCCAGTAACAAAAAGTTGCAGAATAAGTGGTAACTGTAAACGAAAATTACGCCTTGTTTAAGAAATAATAGTGTTTTTTTCGAGATATTTTAGTAATTGAAGATTTCCTCAAAATTTGGTTCCGAAAATGGAATGATTTTATTACAGAATATTATTCTTCATTTTGTTAGCTTTCAGATGACACCAAATTTATGTTTCTAAATAATAAACTTTTTTTATTATTACATGAATCCTTTTTTCACTTTTCGGAGCTAAGTTTAATCATAAGACCTAGACATTAGTGACATACCGTGAAGTCATAAAGTAGTAAATGAATAAATGTAGCCCTCTATAATGTCCCCACCGAGAGGCAAAGGCCTTTATGGATATGTGTAGGATTGAGCCATACCTCATCAAGCTGGCTCAGTGCGGGTGGATGGGTGAAGTTTGCTAATAATTATACTTTGGGACACATACTGGTTATAAAAAATACTTGATTATTAATTTAATTCAACTAACTGAAATACTTACAGTGAAATTAATTTAACAAAAACAGATAAATGCATCAGTTTTTCGAAGCACCCAGCCAAACACAATTTTCACAACAGTAAACGTCTTTAATTTGAGGTTGCAGACTAACTAGAACCAGCCTCTTCGCTACGAGTGAGTACTCGCGACAAGCACGCATATTGTTTTTGTGGTATGGTTTTTGTTTTTCAATATTTTTTTCTCCGAACAATGGAGACAAGTTACTAATTACTAAAAAACTCGCAAAAGTCACTATTATTTCATAAACAAAAAAGCGTAATTTTAGTTAACAGTCACCACTTTTTCTGCAACTTTTTATTACTGGCAGCATTTCGTGTCTTTCATCATCACGAATCAGTCAATTTCACTTCGAAAAACCCTTCAATTCCGAAGTTATAATAAAAAAAAGAGTTAGTACGCAGATAAAGCATTTCAATATCAAAACTGCTATAAAAAAATTGGAAGGGGGAGAATATTTATTTTTATTTTTTTTGTAGCTGAATTTCGATGTTCTTCAAACCGGTTCGTTATGTGCCCTTTATGAAGATTCACATTGTATGGTACCATCGATGTGGTCTGATGATGGAGCTGGAAGGTGGGGAGGGAACCCAGGGATGCAAGCACAAGTACCTGTAATTAATAGAACCTATGGCAGCCGGACAAGAGCTGGCGTATCAAATGGTGACATTTTAGTTGGCTAGTTATGCCTTCAGAATTGATAAGAATAACTTCATTCGTAGTTACTCGTAATATGTTTTATTTTTTGCAGAAAACACAAAACTTTATCGCTCATAAAAGATGGCCGCCCCATCGGAGGCATCTGCTTTAGGACTTTCCATTCCCAGGTAAATAAGTCCATAGTAAAACCAAGTAGGAATTTAAAGGAATATTAACAAACGGAAGCAACACCGCAAAGGGAAATATTAAACTGCACATCAAAAATACTGAATTGCTCAGCGAATATCAGGGCAAAATGCTGTGGTAGCTTAGGTGAAGGGTAAATCCTTCGGGTAAAGCTTTATCCTTCGTGTTAGGTTGAACATGTAAGAACGACAAAAAATACTTAAAACCTAAACTTAAGTACACATAAAATATTTAAAACATAAAAAGTGTTTTTGTTGATCCTTTTTTGCTGTGCAAATCAGTATTTTTGATGTGCGATTAAATAATCACTGCGCTGGCGGTTACCCTAAAAGTAATGATTTTCAAGTCGATGTGATAACAAGTCAAGGCAAGTTTGTCAAGTTTGGCTCTGGAATATATTTGTAAAGAAAAGACCTCCTCTTCATTTAACGACCCGCGGGCTTATTACCTAAAATTCAGCAATCAGCAGCTATCGCGCATTCATCGCGCGGTCGTTTGCCATGTGTCAGACCAAATTCGTATTATCTAAAGAGATCGCTCGCTAATTGTTTGCTTTCTGCCAGTGTTGCCGCCAGGGCAATCTAGTTTGTGGCCACATAAAAAAAAGTAAGCAGTTTTGTAATAAACAAACATTTTCGTAATGTGGTTAGAAGTGGCTAATCTTTGCAGACTTTCGTAGTCTGTGACTATTGATAATATAATATTATTATCATAAACAATGATATCGTTTCAATAAATTATGACATGACTACTTTGTACAAAACAAACTGTAAATAGTAATAACGTAGATTTTCATTCAATCGAATCTGAATTACGGAAAAATATAAACATTCATTGGGGAAACCATGATCAGACATTACGACTGCGGCGCGGAGGGCGGACCGCGGTGGTGTTGCCTACTCAGTAAAAGGCGATAACCACAGATTTATTTAAAATTTCTTGCTCGTTCGACTTCCAAAACTAATAATCTAAAAACATACCATTAGTAGCTAGATGTAGCTAGATTCGTTTTGGTGGCTAAAATTTATTATTTTTTGGCTAAAACCGTTCAAAATCCTCTAGATCTAGCCACAAAGTGGCTAAAACGGCAATACTGCTTTCTGCTACTTGCAACAACAATGCTCTTTTTAGTTTTGCGATTGCTCGCTAGAGGCAGCACCGTTGACCGCTGGCTACACTCCGCTATTGTCACTTTTGACAGCAGAAATTGCGCAATTTTTGTCGATTGCTTACTGTTTGCAAGATACGTAATAACCCCGCCGAATGGCGGTGTCCCTGCCTACGAAGACAAATATTTGTTTGATGAGAACGGATGTTTGTACCCTAGTGATGGTTGTTTATCTATCTAAGTATAATATTTATCTATATAAGTATGTGTATCGTTGTCTAGTACCCAAGATACAGGGAATCCTAGTTTGGGGCTAGATCAATGTGTGTAAATTGTGTCCAAGGTATTATTATTATCATTACTCCATTTATTGCGGTTCTGTGCCAACCTCATCCAAGGTTGCCCAGCTGTTTTGAAGATGTCATCTGACCATCGGGGGGGTAGTCTTCTGTCGGTCCCTTGGCCACCAAACCGTAGTTAACTTAATATTTATTGGGAAAACAAAATTATAATATGTTTTCTTTTTTACTAATTATACTTTTTTTTTCCTCTTAAGAACCTAATATCCTTATTATGTAAACTCAGTTGTATACTGTGCAACAAAAACAAATTGTTAAACTTTAAAACGGGAATAAACTGTCCCCCAGTTACCACAGCACAGTTTACCCTAATTTGAGGGACAAGTCAAGGACTTGTTTTTGTGAATAAACGATTTTTTAGTTTTACTTCACTTTTTATCGTCTCGCATTGATGCGACGAACATCCATCCCTGTCGCGATATCACAGCTTCGTTAAGGCTGGGCTACACCTACAGTGGAACTTAGAAGTTCATCTTCAGCTTCCTTTTAGAGGAATGAGATTCAAAATTCGAAATGGTAACTTTTTAAAAGTCCACGAATTGAGAACAAAAGATTCCGAGCTTGTCTGAGGGCAAACGCTGGTCGCGGGACGCGGGACGCGGAAGAAAGGATCTTCACCGATCTACAGAGGACTTACAGAACATACTTAAAATGTGTTATAACGATAATAGTAGTTAATCATAATCATCATAATATCACTCGAGAGTTTTAATGCATAATTATGTACAGTTACATACACTAGTTTATCTCCACACATATCACAAGCTCTCTTTAATGTGTTCAGGAACCGCATGTTCGACCGGCATGGTGGCATTGATAATTCCTTTGCACTTGTTTAGCTTGTACAGTAGTACCAACTTCACAAACAAAGTAGGGGCGGCACGCAGGCGGTCGTCGGCGTTCGAAAGTTGAATGTCATAATATGTAGAAAAATTACACATTATGGTCATAACGTGTTCATAATGTGTAATTTTTCAGATAAGAAATGAGTTTTTACCAAGTAGTTGAACATTATGCTGATCGTAACGTGCGTTTTTTGTACGCAGTAAAGAGGGTTTATGATACGTGTGTAGATAAAATAAATAACAAGTGCTTATATATCCTAATCCGGTGCGAAAGTGTAAAAAATATATTGCGATAAACATACTTTGTGATAAGTTCGGGAGACTTTTTTATCGAGCAAATGTAATCAAATTACGTAAATATGTTTACGAATGCAAGCTAGCACTCATGATCAACTTCAAGCTATGCGCTATGTCACTGCTTTAGTATTCTTATTTTGCGTAACTTGGCATTAACAAAAGGCTCTTTTGGTCTAGTGCACAGCCTTAACAGTTTATTCGGGAGACTTCTAAATGTTGTTATTTCACGGTTTCAGGGTTTCAGCGAGATCGTGTTCTGCGCCGTCACCTCCAACGAGCAAGTGAAGGGCTACGGCACCCATCTGATGAACCACCTGAAGGATTACCACATCAGAAACAACATACTGCACTTCCTCACATTCGCTGATGAGTTTGCTATAGGTGCATATTTGAACATTAACATTTATACACAAGCACATATAGTTCGCGTCAGTTTGCGACGGCCGGAGGGGAAAGAGGAACCCGCGCACCTCCCCGCGCCCGCACAGACCCTCTGCATAGTGCTCGATGTTGCTCATGTTGATGGTTGTTCTTGCACTGGTGTATTAAAATGGCATCAGTGGTCTGTGTGAGGCGCATGTCTCGCCCGCGATACGCGGAAATAAATAAATATAAAAAGTAATGAGTTGAAAATGGTACGTCATGTGTTGGTGTCCGTCTCTGCAATCCGTCCGTGTCCGATCTCGATGTCTTCTGGAGCTCCGTCATGTTCGAGATTCGAACTTTTAACACCACAGAATCCGTATGATGAGTTTGATGAGTATAAACATAAGATATCTCGCCCAAAGCCTTTCAAACCGAATAATACGTAGTAATTGTCGGAGTGCACAGGTGCTCCCGGTAATCGAGAGAGTGTTTGGGTTGATGCCTTGTTGGGGTTGTTGATTGATACACAATGTTAGCTTGAACACTAAAGTGGCTTTAATTCACGAATAGTTAATGAGGAAATGTTGAAATGTTATGAATGCACCCGTCACGCGCGGTTCCGTAAAATGCACTGAAAATAAGTAATCGCGAGTGGCCGACTATACAGGCGTCAGCAAAAGGTGTTCGGTTCCCGAACATATTCCCGGGGGGCAAAGATAAGCGTTCTGGGTGCTTTCATGTTAAATGTTAGTAGTTAATGTGGTGATTAAACAATAAAGAAAATTACAAATCATGTTACAATATAGGAAATTATGTTAATGTTAGTACTTATGTAATTATGTAAAATATTTATTCATCACTAAACACTATTTTGCGAAACACTGGGGATTTCACATTGTCCATGTTGAAGTCATTCGCTGGTGCACTATGACGATGTTGATTGTAGTTGTGTTTAGCTGGGGCCTGGGCGGAGGCGGGGGAAGGGGCGCTCACAGCCGGCTCGCTCGTCGTTGCTGCTGCTGGTGCCTGGGGTGTTCTCCAACTACGACGTGATCGACGCCATAACCATGCCAGCACTAACAGTACAATGATACCGTAGATCAGTGCGTAGTGGTGAATATTATGGTATGAGACCTGGGTTCCATCTTCATCACTTTGACTCTGTTTCATTAGCCTCAGCTTCGCTTCTATGTCCTGAGATAACCGATCTCTTTCTTTAGTTTCATTTGTCGCATTTCCATCTTGCGTCTCTATCGTAATGTTAATTATGTGATTGATCGGGGCTATGATTGAAGGTTGAAACTCATCTTTAATGTTTAATTGACTTCTGTAGTGTTTGTGCCCGTAGATCGTAAAGTCCTTTGTTTTGATTATGCAGTAATCATCGAGGCTAATGACACTTGTATGCGTCAGCTGGTGTGCGGTAACGCGATCTCCGCATATTGTTCGTAGTTGGCATTGCTCGCAACAGAAGTATAGATAAATGTTTTCTTTCATAAGTCCGACCCATTTATTTTTACACTTAGCGACGTTTATTTCACATTTGCTCTCTGTTTGCACACACAAATCAATATCAGACTTCATCTTGTATATAGGGTTTTGAAGGTTGCACATGAATGTTGAACTGTCTTCGATTATGCATTTCTGTATATTCTCCTGTGTTACGGGTATATATCTGTCCTTTTGTAGGTTTAGCGCCACATACTCGGAAATCGGCACGATTGATATCATATTTGATTGTTGCACTTGCGGCACTGGAATGACGTGGTATAGATCATACTGTTCTCTGCTGACTAGGGGGATTCTGATTTCAAAGATGAAATAATCTTGTGTCATTCTTGCTCGAACTTTTAGAAGTTTGTAAAGCTTCGTAAAGTCTGTATGTATGTTTTCAATCGGTAATGTTGCTTCGCTCGATAATAATCCAGTTATTATGTTTAATTGTTCTTGAAGTTGTTTTGGCGTCAATAAATGTAGGTTAAACTGTCCCTTAAATATGTCTGATATGGTATCCAGCATCATATTCTGTATTTCTCTTAAGATTTGTAGTATGTTTGTCGCTGCAATAGCTGTCAATGTAAAGTCTCTTTCTTTCTCTGCAATGTTAATCTCCTTCAGAATATTTTTTGTTGCTGCGTCAAGACTGTTCAAATGTTTATTAATAATTTTATGTTGTTTTTCCATGATTTCCTCCGTTCGTTTTAGTAGATTATGTTCCGACTCCAACACTGTCGTCTGATTAATCCATAATTTCTTTAGATGAGATTGATTTTTCTTAATAAGCGCTATGTCGCGTGAGTACTGGTCTGCGAAATGTTCGTCTAGTACCCCGAACAGGCTATTAGCAAGGTAACCGACACCGTTGATAAGACCTCTGCGGCGGCGGCGTCTCGCTTGCTCCATGAAATGCTGAGTTGACAAAAGCTGGTCGTAGTACTCCAGCTCATTGAACTCATGTCTCAGTTGAGGTATGATCATGTTACACTTATTGTTTATTTCCAGACTGTTACACATATTTTCGAGATATTTTAAGAGTTTTTCTGTTGTTTGTGTTCCGGCCCAGTATGGACTCATACCATAGTATGTCACGAGTGTCCATTGATCTCTTAGTAGTTGCATTTTTGCGAGCGGGTCGAAATAAAGCGACTGGTTGTTGTTGAGTTTTGTGACGTTGCATGTTGCGCTCGATCCCGATATGAATGAAGCAAAACATATTATTGCTGTTACCACCGCGAATAGTTTGGAGAGCGGCTTGCGGCTACAGTTTGTTTGCTGACGGTTGTTGTTATTGCTGTTCTTTGCATTTTTCTCGCTGTCATCTTGTTTTTGTTCTTCGGATTGTATTGGGAGCAAGTTGAGCTTGACTACGGGACGTTTGATATATCCAGTCTCTGTTTTCAATGTCACTACCCTCACGTAACCGTCTCTTCCTGGATGTATCTCAACCACTCTGCCCATTGCCCATTTTCCGACAGGCATGTTATCTTCTCGAATGGTCACTAAATCGCCTACTTGGATGTTTCTTTTTGGTTGTGACCACTTATTTCTCGCTGTTAGTTGTGTTAGATATTCGTCTTTCCATCTCTTCCATATTTGTTGTAAAATCTGAGTTGTTAGGAACCATCTTGTTCTCGCATCCTCTCTGGTTTCTATCACTGTTACACCTGCTCTCCCGGTTAAGAAGTGTGCGGGAGTTAAGAAATCCAAGTCGTCCGTATCTTCTGTCAGGGCGCACAAAGGCCGGGAGTTCAAGCAAGCTTCGAGTTGCGATAATATTGTTGAATATTCTTCAAATGTTAGGCGTTGTTGTCCGACTACACGTTTCAAGTGGTGTTTGAGGCTACGCACTGCTCTTTCCCAAATTCCTCCTGCGCTTGGCCAAGCGGGCGCATTAATATGCCATGTTATGTTCATGTTTTCCAAAACTCCTCGAAAATTGTCATCCAATGTTTGTTTCACTTGTTCATACTCTTCCTGTATTATTCTGTTAGCGCCGACAAAGTTAGTGCCACAATCACTGTACAGGTGGCCGGGGGCTCCTCTCCTGGCGGCCATCCTCCTCAATGCTGCTAGAAATGCTGAGCTGGTAAGGTCTGACACCAACTCCAGATGAATGGCTTTGGTCACCATACAAATGAACACGGCGATATAGCCTTTCAGTGACCTTGCGTTTCTTGTTCTGTTCGCCTTTATCTCCACAAACCCGGTGTAGTCGACCCCACATTGGTAGAAGGGTTGTGCAGGCTCTACCCGAGCTGCGGGTAAATCTCCCATTATTTGGTTTTGTTTGCTCGGATTGTTTTTTCTGCAAGTCACGCAGTTACGCAACTGTTTCTTCACTGCGTTGTTTCCTCCAGGGATCCAGAACTGCTGCCTGAGATTCGCCGAGGTCAGGCGTGGACCTCCGTGGAATGTTAGTTGATGAGCTTCATCTATCAAAAGCTCTGCCAGTCGACTCCCTCGTGGTATGATTTTTGGGTGTCTCCTTTCCTTGTTTATGTTCGCGTTCTCCAACCTCCCACCAACTCGTAAAACTCCTAATTCGTCAATGAACGGATTCAAGCTCAAAATGTTACTTTTCGCCTCTATTTGTTTATGTTTTCGCAATCGTTCGATTTCCGCTCCATACTCTGCATGTTGCACGTATTTTACGATCAGCGTTTTTGCGGCGGCCAACTCGTGTAACGTGAGATAGCTTGGCAATTTGTTACGTTTACTCGGTGCAGCTGTCCTTAGTAGCCAAGCTACAATACGTGTTATTTTATTGAATGAGCTATGATTGTTTAAAAGATCGTCGATCAAATGTTTCTCTCGTTCCATAACGACTGTTGATTGTTTTTTGCACATTTCCTGTTCTGTTGTGTAATTCTCCGGCTCGGTATTTTCTTTCTCAAATGTTGACAGCCAAGAAGGCCCATTTTTCCACAATGTGTTGCCTTTTAGCTGTATAGGGTATTGACCCCGACTCGCTGCGTCAGCACGGTTTTCTTTCGTGTTTACATACCTCCAACTTTGACCCGGTATGACTTCTGTTGTTTTTTGAACTCGATTCGCCACATATGGTTTCCATCGGCTCGGCTCTCCTTGTAACCAACCTAATGTCACCATCGAGTCCGTCCATCCATAGATCTCAAGTTTATGTTGATGTAATGCTTCTGCAATTTTTCTCATTAGTTTTGCCAGTAAATAGGCTCCGTTAAGCTCCATTATAGGAAGTGTTGATGCTTTTTTGTGTGGAACGAGTTTTGTTTTGGCTGACACCAGAACCACTGTTTGTTTGTTGATAATCTTAGCATAAACCACACAGGCGAATGCGACTAAGGACGAATCGCAAAAGCCGTGAAGCTCTATTATATCTCCCCTTCTGCTTCCAATCCATCTGGGAATTTCGATTTTGTTAATGAGGTTAAGTTCCGCCTTTAACCTTGCCCATTCCTTCTGAATGTTTTCCGGTACATCGTCGTCCCACTTAATGGTTTCACTCCATAGTTGTTGGAATAAAAGTTTTAGTTTTGTTGTAATGGGGGCCAGCCATCCCATTGGATCAAACAGTTTCGATATCTCGGACAACAAGCTTCTTTTTGTATGTTTCCCTCTCTGTTCTGGAATGCTGTATTGAAACGTGAAAGTATCTTTATCTGAGTTCCAGCATAATCCCAATGTTTTACTAATGTTGTCTGTTTTAAAATTGAAAATTGTGTCTTCTGTCCGGTTACGTTCCTCTTTGATATCTGCCAGTAGTTGCGGTTCACTTGCGGACCACTTCCTGAGATTAAATCCGCCTGATTTCATCAATAAGTCCAACTCTCTTATCAGTTTCTTTCCTTCTTCAATCGTATCTGATCCATGCAGCAAATCGTCCATGTAGAATGCTGATTCTGCAACTTTGGCTGCTTCAGGATATTGCTCTCGTGAGTCCGCTGCCAATCTTTTCAAAGTCATCATTGCTAAGAACGGCGCGGCGCGTGTTCCGTACGTGACTGTTGATAGACTAAATATTTGTATGGGTTGTTCTAAGTCTGATCTCCAAATAATTTTCTGGTATCTTTGGTCTTCTTCATTTATTAGTATCATGCGAAACATCTTCTCTATGTCTGCCATGTAAACATATTGGTATTGTCTCCATCTGAGCAAAAGTGTTTGTAGGTCAACCTGTAAATTCGGTCCTGTATACATTAAGTCATTAAGACTACATCCTGTAGATGTTTTGTTTGATGCGTTGAATACAACTCTATATTGCGTTGTCAGCGAGTCGATTCGCTCGACCCCGTGGTGCGGCATGTAGTACTCAGGTGTCTCGTTGCTATTTGTCGGTTTCATATGATTTAAGGCTCCGTACTCCTCCATAAATGTTTTATAATCCGTCGCTAACTTACTTTGTTTCTGAAACTTTTTCTCCAAATTTTTAAATTGTGCTAAGGCAGTCTGTTTAGACGACCCTAGTTTTGTCTCGATGTCTCTTTGAGTGGTAATCGTACTTCATATCTCCCATTTTCTTTTCTGGTAGTTGTTTCGTTGTAGTATGTTATGCAATGTTGCTCTTCTACTGATAAGTTTGACTGTTCATTGATCTCCTCCAACTCCCAAAACCTTTTAATGTCATGTAAATCTTGCCTCACTATGTTGCATTTGTATGTCTTGGCGTTTCCACACAGTAACCAACCAAGATGTGATTGTTGTACGAGCGGCTGACGTGAGTCATTCTCCTTAATCATTCCGCTGAGTATAATTTGTGAATATATTTCTGCTCCAAGTAACACGTCAACTGGGCGGCAAATGTAAAATTCCGGGTCGGCTAATGAAATATTTTTGATTGATGTCCATTCCGGCTTTGCAAATGTTTTGTTAGGTAAGTTACCGACCAGATTGTTCATTATGATGACGTCTGTGTCAAAAGTGTAATCGTTATGTATAGATTTGCATTCTATGTGCATCATTCCCTTTCCATTTGTCTCTTTCTCTCCAATACCACAAACTGATCCCTTGCAGTTGACACGTTTAATTTTTTATAACTGGGCTGTTTTCTCCGTAATGATGGAAATTTGTGACCCTTGGTCCACCAGCGCTCTCAGGAGATGATAAGTACCATCGCTTCCCTTCACTTTTATCATGGCGGTTGACAACAAGACCTCCGCTGTCATGTTCAAATCACTTTGTTTCGACACGTGTGAGTTGTTATTGCAGTTCAGTGCATCGTGAATTATTGTGTTGTGTCTCTTGTTACATTTGCGGCATGTTTTTGATGATTTACATTCGTTGCCATTGTGGCTGAATAAACAGTTGATGCAAATTTGAAGTTCTCGTACTTTTTTTAGTTTTCTATCATTTTGTAATTCTAGGAAGTATTTGCAGTTATACAGGCCATGTTCGTTGTTGCATAGTGGGCATTTTATTGTCGTTACGTTGAATGTTGATTTTGTTACTGGCGGTCTTTCTTTATTGTTCGAAATATTTGTTCGAGTATTATTTGAAGATGATGAACTTGGCTGATAATGATGATTGTAAGATGCTCTTTGTTGATTGTTCTCTCCTTTTCGTCGACTTGTTTCCATAGCGGTGAATTTTCCCTCCAGAAAATCAATAAAATCGCTCAATATTGGTAGCTCGCGGCGATCTTTTAAAGAGTCTATGTACTCTGAGTGGCTTTCGCTATCCAATTTCAAATCCAATATATGTACAATTAGTGGGTCCCATGTTGTTATGTCTACTCCTAAGTTCTCGATCGCATTGAGTGTTTCTTGGGCCACATCGTGCATCCTCTTGATCTGTTCTAGGGACTGGTGTTTCATGTTTGGTGTTTCTAATAGTGTGTTGATATACGTTGTGAAAATAAGGCGTTTGTTGTTGTACCTATGGTTCAGAATGTCCCAGCACACGGTATAGTTGTCAGAGCTAATATTGAGGTGCTGTATCAGACGCTCAGCTTCTCCACGTACCTTCCCTTTCAGAAACTGCATCTTTTGTGCGTTAGACAACGAAGCATTCTTGTGAATAGTTTCAGTAAAGAGGTCTTTAAAAGTCATCCACTGGTTGTAATTTCCATGATATACCGGTACCTCCATTTTAGGGGTTGTTTTGTCTCTGTGGGTTTCTGACCACATTTTTGAATTAAGGTTCTTTTTCAGTTTATTATACTGCTTCTCGTTGTTGTTAAATAATGCCTCGAACTGTTCATTATCCTCTTCATTAAGCAAACCTTCTAGTTCCCAATGCAATGAGTCGATTGTCGACCAACGCGTTTCCAAAGTCTTCAGAGCATCTTCAAACTCCCATTTCTCTGTTATCGCCTCTACATCTATGTTCGTAATTGTTCGCTGAAAAGCCTTGTAGTTAGCCGTCTGCTTACGTAGCTTGTCGTCTAATTTTTTGTCAATGTTAGTGATCTCCTTCGACGTTCCAGATGTTTGTTGTTGTAGCTTCACATATTTCTCCAAATAGGCTAATGTTTCATAGTAAAATATTTTTGTTGTCTCGTAATGTTCTCCCTTGAAATAATCGTGCGATTTATCTTCATACTGACAAAGGATGAGATGATTCGCGTGAAATTCACGAAACAGCTCCGTCAGTTTCTCAATCCTTTTACTTGCTATGGTTGGCTTACTCTCAGTTTTTTCTTTTTTGAAGTTGACCAGCAATTTCTCCATGGCTGCCGTCGTCTCCACTTGTTTGCTCATTAATTCCTCCATTGTTGGTTGTTAATGTTTTCTGTCGCTCTTGGAATGTTAAGATAATTGTTGTTGTTTAATGTTAATGTTCTCCGACTCTCTCGAAATGTTTAGATGTTTGTTGTTCGGCACTCACTCCTTTTTTGCTGATTACCCGGCGAGCTTCACACGTGAAGTTTGCCCTTCTCAATCCAACTGGTGGAACCCGCTTCTGGGAAGCCAGTGAACCGATTGCAATCACGCACGAAGTCCAACCGAGTGGCTCGAAGGACCAATGTTTGGGTTGATGCCTTGTTGGGGTTGTTGATTGATACACAATGTTAGCTTGAACACTAAAGTGGCTTTAATTCACGAATAGTTAATGAGGAAATGTTGAAATGTTATGAATGCACCCGTCACGCGCGGTTCCGTAAAATGCACTGAAAATAAGTAATCGCGAGTGGCCGACTATACAGGCGTCAGCAAAAGGTGTTCGGTTCCCGAACAGAGAGAGTAATTGAATGATGAGTGAAAGACATAGCCGAAGAAAGAACGGAACTAGCCGATCGTGACCGAGCAGACTGTTCATCACGTATGAAAACGAAAAACGGCGGTTCCGACCGCGCGATATTCAGTTTTACCGGCGGTACCGACCGCGCGATATTCAGTTTTACCGGCGGTACCGACCGCGCGATATTCAGGTTTACCGGCGGTTCCGACCGCGCGATATTCAGTTTTACCGGCGGTCCCGACCGCGCGATATTCAGTTTTACGTCATGCTTTGGAATTTCTGGTTCTCCATATATTATCTTTTCCTTGCTAAGCATAACACAAATAATCGTGAAATCATTTACACCCTCATCTGGCACATTCCAAAGCATAACGTAAAACCGAATACCACGCGGGCGCAGCCGCGGGCAAAAGCTAGTAAAAAATGATCAATTAAACTAATTCGTAACTAATTATATTTTGAGTTTGAAAAAGGAAACTCCCTTAACTCTACCAGTGCTTCGGAAACAAGTAAATATACTTCACGGTTGGCCACATCATGAAGTAAGTGATCAATAATATGATCTGACCATGACATGACCAACATTTCAGGTTACTTCAAGAAGCAGGGCTTCTCCAAAGAGATCAAACTCCCGCGCGCGATGTACCAGGGCTACATAAAGGACTACGAGGGCGCCACGCTCATGCATTGCGAGCTCAACCCGCGGATAGTCTACACGCACTTCACGCAAGTAATACGCACGCAGAAGAAGGTACGTACACTGCACGCCTGCTAACTAAATACCTCGCTCTGATGAAGTCCACTCACCTCCCATGGCATTTCTAGAAATGTCATTTCATTTCTTTTGTTGGAGGGGAAAAAAATGTAATTACCCATGCCCAGGAGTCAGACCTCCCTGCTATGTCCGGGTCCCCACATATTGAGCGGGCATCAGCTCGTGTGCTATACGGACTAAAAACAAGCCCTTTGTATCTATTTACAGTTATCTGTCTAAGACTACTGTGAGCCATGGCCTCGGTATATGCTGAAGGCTTTCTAACTGCAATTTGCCCTTTTGAGCGATATATATGTGTATATGATATATATGGGAGGAGTTTGCCTGCTTACCCGATTTTACGAGCGGACATCAGCTCATAGTCAACGGGCATGATAGCGGCATGTTAGGGGGGCAGATAGCTCGCTACTAAGAGGTTATATATAATTTTTAAATCTTATCCTAATCCTAAACTACTCTATATTTGGTTCATTTAGGGGGGCTCTGACCTCAGTCCGAGAGGTTTGAAGGGGTAGGGGGAGACTGTGTGTCCGAGGAATCAAGACGGCGATCTCTTTTAATCCAAATGTGGTATCTGAGGCGCTGTAGTGCTTCGGGAACACAGCCTTCGTCAAGTTGGCGTGCCTGAGGGGCGGCTAAATGTAATTTCCCGTTAAAGGTTTTGCATTTTATTTCCATGGCATAAGGTTCAAAATCGCGATAGGCGCGGGAGGTGAGTTATTAACGTCCGTCCCTGTCCTTCTGACGCGTCGGGGGCGAGATCGAGCAAGAGAGGGAGGGGAAAGCGCATTCCTTGCGGGTGCCTAGTTAGCTATGTCGGATAGTACTACTGTTCGATTCCAAATCGATATTCGATCGAATATCGATTTGGAATCGAACAATCACCCGCCCGGACAGGCACCCACCTGTCCCCTAATCTACGGGCAGCCGAGACAACGTTGCTACCGCTCGTTTTAGAACCGAGCCTCCTACTAGAACCTCTGCAGACCGGGGGGTCCCGTCCTTGCCAGGGAACAAGTTAACAATGCGCCCCCTGCGCCAACGTAGTGGCGGTAGGTTAGCATCCTTAACCAGAACGAGGTCACCAACACTAGGGGGGCTAGTTTTGTCAGTCCACTTAAGGCGCTGTTGTAAGATATGCAGATACTCGAGCGACCAACGCTTCCAGAAATTCTGAGTAAACTGCTGCAACATCTGATACCTTGACAACCGATACAATTTCACTCCCTCGAAGGGGAGCTCGGGCAACGCGTTAAGTGGCTGTCCTATCAAGAAATCGCCTGGGGTCAGAGCCTCCAGGTCATTTGGATCCGAGCTGAGTGGACACAACGGTCGCGAATTGAGAACGGCCTCGATCTTACAAAACAATGTCGCGAGCTCCTCAAAAGTCAGCGCGGTCTGACCTACTATACGCCCCAAGTGCGTCTTAGTTGACTTAACTACGGCCTCAAAAATCCCACCCCAGTGGGGGCAAATCGGTGGGCTGAAGGTCCACTGTATACCCCGACGGGAGAGGGCCGTTCCAATATCCACTTTATTTACATTCAAAAAGTTGACTATCTCTCGTAAGTATCGTTCCGCACCTATGTAGTTAGTGCCGTTATCAGAGCGGATCAAAGTTGGAAGTCCCCTTCGAGAAACAAACCTATCCAAACAAGCAATGAAAGCCTCTGTCGAGAGATCAGCAACGAGCTTGAGATGTACCGCCTTGGTGGATAAACAAACAAACACACATAGGTACGCCTTGTATTGCTTAGCGGTACGCAATCGTGAACTCTTCACCATAAACGGTCCTGCAAAATCCGTACCAACACCTGAAAACGGTCTGACCTCATTCACACGATCAGGGGGCAAGTCCCCCATGAGAGGTTGCATCGTGGCAGCCTTAAGTCGATAACAAGGCATGCACCGAAACACGATGTTCCGTATGGCACGGCGGGCAGATAAGATCCAAAACTCCCGCTGGAGCGTGGCCAACAACGCGTTACAGCCGGCATGCGCGTTTTTAATATGACGATCAGTCACCAGCAATTCAACTAACTGTCCCCCCTTGGGGAGCAGAAGTGGGTGACGAGCCGAATACGACAGATTCGCATTGCGCAATCTTCCTCCTACCCGAAGTAACCCGGTCGAATCAACAAAGGGGTTGAGACGCGCGACGGCTCCCTTCAATTTCGAACGTCCACTTCGTATAATCTCCAATTCTGCCCCAAACTTCGAGGACTGTACCAACCGGACCAAATTCAACAGCGACTCGTTTCGCTCTGCCGGAGTCAGAATAGGGTTCAACGTTCGCTGATCGCGAGGAGTACGACAATTTCGAGCGAATCTCCTAATCCAAGTGGACACGTTTATCAACTTGTCAAGTGAGCTATACCGGTCCAGCAGAAACCCGGCGTCAGGGTCCTCAGCCTTCTGGGTAACATGCACGGCCGCTCTGGGGCCATGATCCGAAGATACTACTACATGGCTGTGGGGCCAGTCCGATTCTCTCTTGGCAAGCCAGGGTGGTCCCCACCACAAATGGTGTCTAACGAGTTCAGGAGCCCGACATCCCCTGGATGCACAATCAGACGGGTTCAATTCTCCTGGTACATGTCTCCAGGTCAGTGGGACCTCAGACGACACAATCTGGGAGACACGGTTCGCAACAAATACCTCCAAGTTATGGACCGAAGCCTTCAGCCAGCACAAATCAAATAATCTGGCTGTCCGTCCAAGCGTACACCGTATCCTCCAAAACCACTGACCCACGCAACACTGTTAGAGTGTGATTCAAAAGTTTGGTCAAAAGAGCAGCCCCGGACAGTTCCAGTTTTGGAATCGTCATCCTTGTCCGAATAGGCGCTACCTTGCTTTTTGCCAAAACCAAACGCACGTCGACCTCCCCGGTGGAGGTGACGGTTCGCAAATAAACCGCTGCCGCAAACCCTCGTTCAGAGGCATCACAAAACCCGTGAAGGGTTGCCCTGTAATCCCCAGCAGGGACCAATTTCCTCGGCAGCGATACATTATTTATATCCGATAGCGAGGTCAACATTCGCGTCCAATCAGTCAACAAATCACCTGAGAGGTGGGTGTCCCAGGTCAACTGAGCCGCCCATAGCCTTTGCATAAAACATTTGAGAGCAAAGGTGACTGGAGAAATCCGTCCATTCGGGTCGAACGTTCTCGCAATCGTTGACAGTACTGACCGCTTCGTCCAGGCCTTCGGTGTTTCTAAAACCACCCGATAGGTAAACTCATCATGGACGGGCCGGTACTGAATTCCAAGCACTGACAACATGTTAGGGTTGTCAGGATTCTCAAAAACGTGCGGGTCTTGTTGAAACTCATCTGGGAGACCAGCCATCAACTCAGGGGAGTTGGACATCCACTTGCGTAGTTCATAGCCGCCTCGTTCCAGCAATTGAATGAGCTCGTCACGTCGGTCCAGAGCTTCCTCTACACGTACAAATCTTGCTCCAGGATAGCGGCGGCTCTAGGATAGCTCACACGGTCACGCGACGCCAACTCCCGCAGGGTACGCATCGCCAAATACGGGCTAAACCGTAACCCATACGTGTTCGTGTTTAACTCATAGACCTTGACTGGCTCGGCCGTGGACTCACGCCAAAGTATCAACTGATACCTTCTGTCAGCAGGATGAATTACCGTTTGACTAAACATCATCCGAATGTCTGCGACAAATACAATCTGGTGTCTCCGAAAGCTCGTGAGAATATCCGAAATATCACGACTCAACTTGGGTCCCGAATGTAGACACTGATTCAGGGACATCCCGTTCGAGGTAGGTGCTGACCCATCAAAAACAACTCGAATCTTGCCGGTAGGGGTTCGCAGGACGGCATGGTGTGGAAGGAAACAATGATCCTCAGATCTCCAGTCCACACCCGATACCGACATGTGTCCTAACGACTCATACTCCCTCATGAAATCGACGTATTTTTGTTTAAATACGGCGTCCCTTGACATCCTACGCTCCATCGACATCAATCTTGTCTCAGCCATCTTCCTAGATTCTTCTAGTGGCGGTCGATCGGCCCTGAAAGGCAGTCGAGTTACAAAACGACCAGAACGAAAGCGACCAGTACTATTCTGGTAAAACAACTCGCACTCTTCTTCGTCTGCGTCGACTCGACGAACGGTGGGAGGTTCCTCTATCTCCCAGAAACGTTGGATAGCGTCTGACAACGCTGAGCCAATAAGTATGCCATCTGACTCGGCAGGCCTAACCATTGGCAATGCCGGACCCATGATCACGTGACCAAACTTAGTATCCACAGCAATCAACCCGTCCGGGTGAAGAACTCGCCGATCCGACAACAGAAACCTACCCAGAACGTCTGCTCCCAGTAGCAGGTCGACCGGGGCTGGAGTGTCAAAATCGGGATCCGCCAACTTGAGTCCTGATGTCAGGAATCGAACGGCCGGCAAAATGTTCAGGCTTCTCAGCACCCAATGACCTCGTAGGGGCCCATGAGCTACGAGGTAGCGTGACGATCAGGTGCCAAGAAGTGATGAACGTCGGCGATTCACCGAGCTGAAGTTATATGGGGTAGATCTAACCTGGTCTGTGCTTCGGTCCCGTCAACCTCCTGTCTCTCTGCAAGGCCAGGCTGCACCCTAGGCTCTTCTTGGTAGACAGGTTCTTCAGCCAACCAGGTATGACTGGCGGGCCAACGTGGTAGCACAGTGTCCAACACAGGTTATGTTTCTACTCGTAAATACAAATCGGGCACGAAAATCCGAACTTTATCTGGTTCGAGAGACAACAACACACTCAGCTATATTAACAATCCTGAGGGAATCCCGAATACATTCCAGATGCCCTGCGATTTAATTTCAACCCCTAACAAAAACGCGTTTACATTGCGGGGGCTTTCGTCTGTCAGTTGTCAAAACTGCCAGGTTGACAGCTAACGTCAAATTAAAAATGGCCGTTCAGAAACCATCGATCGAATATCGATTTGGAATCGAACAACTACAAACATAAAATATGTCTAGTCACTTCTTTTCCCTTTCGGGATGGCATAAACACAGCTGTGCCGTCGTTTTGGTATTCAAAGAAATGCAGCACATTATTGTTCCCACCGAGGGTCACAGGCCCATTATCGAATTCAAATATGATTGAGACATACGCCAACACGCTGGTTCAGTACGCGATAGGTTGACGGGATATTGCTAATATCGATCGGGGGACCTACAATCCCTAAGATACAGGTTCTTAACCTACTTTAGGACACTTCTTACCCGTGTTACTACTGGTAGTACCAAGGGGATTATTTTTTGCCAGGAGTACTCCTGTCCTGTCTGGTAGTACCACAGGAGTACCCGTAGTACCACCGCTAGTACCACGGGTAAGAAGTGGTTTAGGAGTAGAAGTTCAAAATATATTAATGTCATTATGTACACAACTTAACTGTATATGCTTAAGCAGAAAATCGTAGAATATACAAAAAAAATATATTTTATCTTGTTGGTCAACCCAACTGTTGAAAGTTTTCAAGATTTCATGATAAAAAACCGGTCAAGTGCGAGTCTAAATCGCGCACGAAGGGTTCCGTACCACCGTTCAATGGAAGCGATGGTGTGGAGTGAATAGTTTGGATTTTACACAGCAAAATATTGTTTACAAAGTTATTGGTGTGGTTACTTTCACACTCCATGTACGTAACCAGGTGCATCCATAAGTTTGTATGTGGTATTGAAAGAATTGTTGTATGGGAGCCCCCTTAAATATTTATTTTATCCTGTTTTTTAGTATTTGTTGTTATAGCGGCAACATAAATACATAATCTGTGAAAGTTTCAACTCTCTAGCTAGCTAGGTTCTTGAGATACAGCCTGGTGACAGACGGACGGACGGACGGACAGCGGAGTCTTAGTAATAGGGTCCCGTTTGGAACCCTTCGGGTACGGAACCCTAAAAATGCACCACTGTCTTTGTGAAGGTGTCGTTCTGACTGGTGAAATAACTTGAATAAGGTTTTCTTATTTGCAGATTGTGAAAAAGTTGATTGACATGAGACAGAAAGAGGTCAGGAAGATTCATCCAGGACTCACTTGTTTCAAGGAGGGCGTAAGTGTTTTGTCGAATATGTATTTTATTCGTTATCCGACTAAGGTGAATCCAAAAACCTTTAATAACATAATGACTTCAGGCTTTATCAGCTGTTATAGCCCGCGATCTGCTGCGTTATAGTCCGTGGTCTGCCGCGGTTATAGTCCGTGGTCTGCCGCGGTTATAGTCCGTGGTCTGCCGCGGTTATAGTCCGTGGTCTGCCGCGGTTATAGTCCGTGGTCTGCCGCGGTTATAGTCCGTGGTCTGCCGCGGTTATAGTCCGTGGTCTGCCGCGGTTATAGTCCGTGGTCTGCCGCGGTTATAGTCCGTGGTCTGCCGCGGTTATAGTCCGTGGTCTGCCGCGGTTATAGTCCGTGGTCTGCCGCGGTTATAGTCCGTGGTCTGCCGCGGTTATAGTCCGTGGTCTGCCGCGGTTATAGTCCGTGGTCTGCCGCGGTTATAGTCCGTGGTCTGCCGCGGTTATAGTCCGTGGTCTGCCGCGGTTATAGTCCGTGGTCTGCCGCGGTTATAGTCCGTGGTCTGCAGCGGTTATAGTCCGTGGTCTGCCGCGGTTATAGTCCGTGGTCTGCCGCGGTTATATTCCGTGGTCTGCCGCGGTTATAGTCCGTGGTCTGCCGCGGTTATAGTTCGTGGTCTGCCGCGGTTATAGTCCGTGGTCTGCCGCCGTTATAGTCCGTGGTCTGCCGCGGTTAAAATCTTTGGTCTTCCGCGGTCCGTGGTTATCCTTCAGTGGTTCTAAACTGTGGTTCTGACCGTGGCCTGCCGTTGTTTTAGACGATTTTAATCTGTAATCTCGGCTATGTCCGTCGCTGTCTACTCGATAAAAATCCATCTTGCTGTCAATTAATTATCGACCCCCATTCACCCCCACTGCTGGGAATAGGCCTCAAATAATAAATTAAACAATTGGAGCCGACCGTCGAATCTCTCTTGCTGGCGTGTGCGGCTCGTTATGCCATGTGTGTCTGCGTGCAGGTGCGCAGTATCCCGGCGGAGTGCATCCCGGGGCTGCGCGAGGCGGGGGGACGCGTGCGCGGCGGGGGGCGGCAGGTGCGCCCGCAGCCCGAGCTCGACGAGGCCGCGCTGCGCAACCTGCTGCACCAGGTCAGTCACTCAGTGCACCGCAGTGTACAATACCAGACTGCAGCTAGGGTCAGTTGTATCCAGTATCCAATAGCATCCAGTGTCGCTCAGGACTATGCTGTAACAGGTCAGTGTACCACTGTTTATTTTACTAGCCTGTACATAGCTGTATAGCACAGGAATATTTTATCTGTGGTGACCTTTGCTTAATCCTTCATAATCCACCATAATAATAAAAAAGTTTTGTTTACGTTGTTCAATTACTGTAAAAGTGGTGAAAGTATAATTCAAAGTATAGTTATTGATTTGTTTTTAGAGCATTTGATTTAAATTTTCCTCATAGTCGGTGTGAAAAGTTGTATGTGTTAAACTCAAACTCAAACTCAAACTCAAAACGTTTATTCTGTAAATAGGCCACAAGGGCACTTTCACATGTCATTTCATTTCATTTTTTACAGAACATTTGGTATTATTATCATATTATCAGAAAAAAAAAAGTACTTAATTATTGTTTCTGAGAGATGTAACGAGTCTCAAATGTCATAATAAAATAATTAAAATATAAATAACAGAGATGTGTAGTCTCTTTAGTCAATAATACAATGATAATAGGAGATGTAAATGGTCCCCACAGTCAAGAGTTGTATAATTAAATTAATCTTTGGAGGTGTAAAAGGCCTCCAAGTGTCCAGTAAAAGAAACTCTGGCAGTGAGGATGCTCACAATTAATTAGAACAATTCAGTCCCAAGCATTTTTATCGTCTATGTACTCTTTACTTTCTGTTACTCAGGAGCAAAATTATTTTCGTCATGGGCGTTAACGCTTGAATCCTTCATTACGCTCAGGATTCTAACTTAGAATCCCTCGCTACGCTCAGGATTCTACCGTAGAATCCTTCCCTTCACTCTGGATTCAATGTACCGCCCTCGCCGTAAATACATCATTTTGCTCCCTTGTGACACAAATACCTAATTACGACCTCTGTGGAATGGCGGTCGAGGGAGGGGAGGATGAAAAAATAATCCCAGGTCTTGCATGTTTACATGTTTATGACGTCGCTGTTTCTAGTTCCCACGATCCAGGGTATCCTAGGGTGGGGCCAGAACCAATGTATGTGCCCGTATGTAAATGTAAAATGTTAATATAAGCTCCAAAATATGTTAAATGTTCACCAGATTTAGTGTCCCCATGTAGTTTCATAGAATCCTATTGGTTGCTATAGGTCATTTTCTCTCCGAAAACTAAAGTTAGGTTTGTTAGGTCACATTTTTACTATACAACCTGGAGCCGGAGCGGAGCGAGGCAACCCCATGTAATTTAGTATAAAATAGGGTGTAACATTTGCTGAATATTTAGTTGGGATGACAGTATTTTTTTTGGGTGTAACTTTTTACTAAATTTAGCAGAGAGAGAGATAAACACAGCAATTTAATGCTCCCTGGGTAGCGAGTTTTAACAACGATGATTTCAACACTTCATCATTTATTTAAGCATTCGCTTACTACTACTAAAGATGACGATGGTCGCTAATAAAGGCTACAAAGTGTAACGAAGATAACCCCATGGTACGTCATTCGCAGGTGAAAAACCATGCGGCCTCGTGGCCCTTCCTGAAGCCGGTCGACAAAGCCGAGGTGCCAGACTATTACGATCACATCAAGTATCCTATGGGTGAGTTCATTCTCCTTCTCCTTCTTGGGTCCAACTACTCGTGAAACATAGGGCCTTACAACATAGTGGTTTTCAACGCCTTCCGCATTCTTGACGCGAACGCCAGAAGTGGGGCCCTTCGGTAACACGGCAATCACAACTATACCCGGCGTCGCAGCATAGTCTGATATGGCGGCGACTGCAACTCTAGTCTGATGTGGCGGCGACTACAACTATAGTCTGACATGGCGGCGACTGCAACTCTAGTCAGATGTGGCGGCGACAACAACTATAGTCTGATATGGTGGTGACTGCAACTCTAGTCTGATGTGGCGGCGACTACAACTATAGTCTGATATGGTGGCGACTGCAACTCTAGTCTGATGTGGCGGCGACTACAACTATAGTCTGATATGGTGGCGACTGCAACTCTAGTCTGATGTGGCGGCGACTACAACTATAGTCTGATATGGTGGCGACTGCAACACTAGTCTGATGTGGCGGCGACTACAACTATAGTCTGATATGGTGGCGACTGCAACTCTAGTCTGATGTGGCGGCGACTACAACTATAGTCTGATATGGCGGCGACTGCAACTCTAGTCTGATGTGGCGGCGACTACAACTATAGTCTGATATGGCGGCGACTGCAACTCTAGTCTGATGTGGCGGCGACTACAACTATAGTCTGATATGGTGGCGACTGCAACTCTAGTCTGATGTGGCGGCGACTACAACTATAGTCTGTAATGGCGGCGACTGCAACTCTAGTCTGATGTGGCGGCGACTACAACTATAGTCTGATATGGCGGCGACTGCAACTCTAGTCTGATGTGGCGGCGACTACAACTATAGTCTGATATGGCGGCGACTGCAACTCTAGTCTGATGTGGCGGCGACTACAACTATAGTCTGATATGGCGGCGACTGCAACTCTAGTCTGATGTGGCGGCGACTACAACTATAGTCTGATATGGTGGCGACTGCAACTCTAGTCTGATGTGGCGGCGACTACAACTATAGTCTGATATGGCGGCGACTGCAACTCTAGTCTGATGTGGCGGCGACTACAACTATAGTCTGATATGGCGGCGACTGCAACTCTAGTCTGATATGGCGGCGACTGCAACTCTAGTCTGATATGGCGGCGACTGCAACTCTAGTCTGATATGGCGGCGACTGCAACTCTAGTCTGATAAGGCGGCGACTGAAGAGCCACACGTAGGATATGGTATCCTACGCGTCGCCGCCATACCAAATCAATCTCAGGTTGCAGCCGCGACGTGGTCGCGTAGCCTCAAGTGCGGAGGGCCTAATAATAGCCTTTCCCTTCTGTCGGCCATTGGCGGCCACAGTTTACACCACTACTATACCTACAAAATTGTTTCACATACCACACATCTCGTGAGAATATGCACACATGTACACGTCCGTTGTTTCAAGACTATCTAACATTATACGTATATATACTAACATTTGAGACCTAAAACAAAAGGCACGCACTTTTGCACGTTGTTATTTAGTAATTGTTATTGATTTTCAACAAAAAAATCGAATTTAAAAGGAATGTGGTTTAAACACCCATCAGAGGAAGTGAGTCTGTTTTAAACCGCGATTTTTGGCAATAAAATAAAGTATTTGAACACACTAAATAAGCCATAACCAAAAAACTTATCGTGGTTATTCGACATGGCATACGTCAAAATTAAAGCACAATCAATTCATCTTTGCTATTCCGTAGCCTGCAAATACAGACGACGCGAGCGTAGTTCACGCCGGGACTTCACGTTTACCTATATCCACCCGCGCCTCTGTGCTACCCCGTATCGCACGACGTGAAATTACGTTTCCGTTGCAGATATCCGCACGATGGGCGAGCGACTCAAGTCGCGCTACTACGTGTCCAAGCGACTGTTCATCGCCGACATGACTCGCATCTTCACCAACTGCCGCCTCTACAACTCGCCGGAGACTGAATACTATCGGTTAGTTGAAGGTTTAGGCCCCATATGTACATCTTCACCAACTGCCGCCTCTACAACTCGCCGGAGACTGAATACTATCGGTTAGTTGAAGGTTTAGGCCCCATATGTACATCTTCACCAACTGCCGCCTCTACAACTCGCCGGAGACTGAATACTATCGGTTAGTTGAAGGTTTAGGCCCCATATGTACATCTTCACCAACTGCCGCCTCTACAACTCGCCGGAGACTGAATACTATCGGTTAGTTGAAGGTTTAGGCCCCATATGTACATCTTCACCAACTGCCGCCTCTACAACTCGCCGGAGACTGAATACTATCGGTTAGTTGAAGGTTTAGGCCCCATATGTACATCTTCACCAACTGCCGCCTCTACAACTCGCCGGAGACTGAATACTATCGGTTAGTTGAAGGTTTAGGCCCCATATGTACATCTTCACCAACTGCCGCCTCTACAACTCGCCGGAGACTGAATACTATCGGTTAGTTGAAGGTTTAGGCCCCATATGTACATCTTCACCAACTGCCGCCTCTACAACTCGCCGGAGACTGAATACTATCGGTTAGTTGAAGGTTTAGGCCCCATATGTACATTTATCAAAATTGCCCCTTCCCTAAATGTCCCGTTTCCCATAACAAAAGTGTTATGTCAGATATTTGTTTATATCTTGAATGCCTCGCTATTATCAGGACTCTGCCCTCTCGTTTGCTAACTCAAACCTATCAAAACCCATGAGGATGTGAACGTTCGATTCGATAACATTCTCTTACATTTATAAGTCAAAGAGACAGTTGAATAATCTCTGCAGCCTTGCTTCAGAGTATACATATATATATATATAGGGGGTTATCACTCCATCGCTCACTCAAAATGGAGTATTGTATAACTCCATAAAGATGGGCGTAACTGGGTCTCATCCACCCCGTATAGCGATACGTGACGCTACTTTATGATTTTTGACGACCTCTGTCCGTTGCGGTCACCAACGGATCTAAAGAGGGGTCAGGGGGCACAGGCCCCCAAAAGCGGACTCAGGGGGCGCCGCGACCGCCAGATGGCGAAAGCAGTTTTTATATGCTGTGCAAGGGATTACTGGTGACGCTTTATTAGACATCTGATATGTCCGATATTGGCGTATCTTCTTCCAGTCTAATTTCCGGCGCCACTCATATTTTGGGGAATTTTCCCATCATTATGAACAACTTTCCCCAAGAAACAAAAAAAAATGGGTCTCCCATAGTAACTTGTAATCAGCTGATCGGGTCAATGTACTGAGAGGTACGATTTTTTTCATTTGCGATCATATTTTTCTTGAGCAAAGTTGTTCATAAATATGGCCCCAAAATATGGTCAACTAGAAAATGTCATGCTGTAAACATTGACTTTATACGCTTGTACTGTTTTATTCACTCTGTGGTATATGTACACTGTACAGTATGGTGGAGTTGTACCCGTAATACTACACTTCCATAGTGATCTAAAGAGGATTCATAAAATTGCGTCACGGCCTTTTCCGTACGGGATATTGTATATGTTGTATGATGTTGTTGTTGCAGATGCGCCAACACACTGGAGAAGTACTTCCAGAGCCGCATGCGCGAGGCGGGGCTCGCCGACAAGTGATCCGCGGCGGCGCCGGGGGCGGGGGCGGGGCACGAGCGCAGCTCCGGCGCAGAGTGAGTGAGGCCCAGGCAGATACCGCTCTCTCTCTCACTTGTAAAGTCTATTCGTTTAGTTAATGTCGGTACACCCGTACGCAGTTGTGGTTATTTTGTCTACATGTTTTTTAAAACGCCCGTATTTTTCTGCTGGTTCCCTTAGGGTTTCATCTTGAGGCGCTTCCTTCATTGCCCTCCCAACGACGAAAAAATATTTTCGGTAAACGTAGCAGAGTCAACAAACACAACCGTTCACTACGGTGCTGAACCTCACTCACAAGCGTGTGTACGCCGCTGGCGGCACCCTTTGTAGTCGTTTGACAAGAGGCCGCACGTGCCAAGTGCCAAGGCGCCGCGATCAAAGGCGGCGGTAACAAAATTAATAAACCTGAACCATGCTCCATTCAGACGGCATTCAGACGCCAACAAAATTTGTTTCACATTAGAGCGGCAGTCGCGCGGCAGCAGCGTATGCCTTCACATTGCACGGGGTGGCTTCACTTCCTAAATAGGATTACAACGGGGACACATAATTGCTGCTCTTTATTTTGATGGCATCTGTCATTTTTTGATAAGGAATCGGTGCATACGTGCGCTTACAACATTGTCGGGCGAGCGAGTGACAGCCGCCGGTCAGTCCTTATAGATAACTAATGGTGGACTAGCAGGACTACAGGCCTATAGGGCGATCGAATATGAGTAGATAGTTGTGTGTGACTGCAACGTTTTCATATGTGTTATACTGCGGTTATCATAGGAAGATATCTGACAGTTCTAACAAAATTGATTTCATGCAAAAAGCTGTTACAAACTTATCCCTTATGCCCTTATAGTCTACATTAGTCAGGTTGTTCTCATAAACGTCAACTGTGAGATAACTCCCTATCATAACCGTATTATAGAAGTTTCGTTGGAATTATTTTGGGGAGTATTCCCAAAATGGGAAGTAATCCGGGGAATATTCCCAAAATAGTAAGATTTCTGGGGAGTAATCCGGAAACGGGAAGATTTCCGGGAAAATTTCCCATACGGGGTGGCAGTCGCACATTTTGCCCACGTTTAACCAGCTTTTCATTACTCAATTGCGTGACTGGGGGCTAGCCCATCGCCGCAGCTATGGAGATTGAAGTTTTCCTCCTACATATTTCAATGTAAACTGTAAACTATAAAATACTTCACCGTGAAATTGTTACTCGGAAAATTTCCTCAAAATGGGTTTATTCCCGGTAAGAATCCCACCCTAGATCGCAGATTGGCCCGATTTTCTAATCATGGATCATCTTTTGGTGTATAGTGAGGGAAACCTTTGTTTCCTGTGTTTTTGATAAACGTAGAGGCGAAAACCGTGCGCCGATTTGTTACCTTGTTGTAGGATATGTTAATTTATACCATTGTCGTGTAAAAATACACGAATGAAATAAACGAGGTGTTATGAAAGTGTATTATGAATATGATAGTAATTAGTATTAAGTTAACGTTAGTTATTGATAAACGCTGAATAGGTTACTTTAGGAAAATATAGGTACTGATATATTTAGACCATTAAATGTATCAAACCTAGTAGGTATATACATATTTATTGATAGTATTGTGGGATATCCATAAATTACATTAGGTGATTGTGGCGACTTTCCGAAGAAGTGTAATCAGGCGAGATTTGGTTCGCAAAAGCCCCCTTAATGTCTTAGATAATTAATGGAGGACCCCTTGACGGCGGCGGGTCTCTTACCAGGCTGATTATGGCATGAAGAAGTGACCACGTACTTCTTGCGATTCACGAAGTCGACTGGGCTGCTTGTGTGGGTAGTGTGCGAGTGTGACGGAGCAGTCAGTAGCGAGCGTGCGAGAGCGAGAGCGCATCCAGATACGTCTTTACCACAAGGAAGGACCAGTCGACTTCGTGATTTGCAAGAACTGTTTTTTGATGCACTCACACTGTCTCACTTTGAATGTGTGTGATCGTGATTTGCTTGTAAACTCATGAACTGTAGAAATCATTCTACGAAGTTATTTGAAATGTCTCTTGATTCGACGTATTTATTGTGTTTTATAAATAAAGTCTTACTGAAACTATATCTCGTTTTTTTTATATATTCTAAGTTGAAAACTTTAGTTTTCCTAACTATGGTGGACCCCTTGAGGAAAGTTTAGGATCATTACCTAAGCAAAAACAGACATTCTTAAGAACCCTTTTGAAATTATTACTTCTCCAAACTCCAATAAGTGCTGAATAAAAATGCTTTTAAATAGATGTTTTCACGAAATTCACCCTTTTTCATTCACCGATTCAAGTCAAATTTCTTTATTTATTTATTATCAAATTTTAAATGTACAACATTACGGAAATGGTTCCAAATCATTGTACACATACGGGAAAATACGGAGGATAAATTTATTACTGTCGATATTTACAAGGCAAACGTCATTTTTTGCTCTTCTGTACATTGAACCACTGTGGGAGAGAAGGCCGTAGAAACTCCCACAGATTGATTTTTCGATCACTTAAAATTGATTTTGCTTAACTGATACAAATATTGCAATATAAATTATCATAATTAATAAGCAGGAATAAATAATTCAATCAAATTCAATTATGGCCTTTAACATCTATAACAGATGATTTAAGCAGCGTCCGAGGTACATGCTCGCTCGTGACTACAGTCCGATCCTGGAGCGGCAGACACGTCCACAAGTACGACACACAAGCTATGTCTCTGCTGATGCTGGTGGTGCGTGCGGACTGGTTGGTGGAGCATGTCGTTTCGCGCTTTTTACAGCCAGAGCATCGAACCAGGCCCTGTCGTGTGCTGCGCGACCTTCCGCGACGACTCTCCTCCAAGTTTCTCGGACAGCGGCGACCTCTTCCCACCTGTTGGCTTCGATTTGAAACGCGGACGTTTCGCGCTTGACACAATCCTTGACACGCAACAGGAGTCGTCCGACTGGTCTTTTGGCGGGCGCGACTTCACTCATGAGAGTTTGCCGAGGCAAACGAGTGTGCTCCATACGATGCACATGTCCGAGCCACCGCAGCCGTCTCTGCTTTAGCATGGCGGTGATGCTTTGCAATTGTGCGGACTTGATCACTTACGGTCCCTCCACGTTATGCCGAGTATGCTTCAAAGACAGCGCAGGTGGAAGGTATTTACTCGACGATCCTGTTTTGCGTACGATGTCCAGGTTTCTGCTCCGTACAAGAGGGTGCTTAGGACATGTGCTTGGTATACAAGCGTTTTGGTCCTCACTGTCCTCCATACTCTTGTACGCAGCTTCCCAAACATAGTGGCTGCTTTGCCGATGCGAGAATCCACGTTAAGTGAAAGATCGCTTGACACATGCGACCCCAAGTAGCAAAACCTGTCAACTACCTCTAGCGGAGTACCTTCCAGTAAAATTTCTGGTGGTTCCGCATCTCCCTGCGCTAGCACAAAGTCGTCTTCGTGTTGATCGACGTAGAGAAAATCGTGCACGCTCTTGAGAACTTGTCCATGAGGCACTGGAGTTCCTCTGCGCTGCGTTAAACAAAAGCCGCGTCGTCAGCAAATAAAAGACTGTCTATGTGCAAGTTCTCGCGAAACCGCTTAAACTGGAGTAGGGCGGTGTTATAAAGTTTCCAATCAGTCCTCGTGTGTACATGAATACCCTGGTGAGCCTCGCGAGAAGATAATGCCTAACAGGGTAGGTGCCAAGACGCAGCCCTGGCGTACATCTTTGCGAACATCAAACGGAGCAGATGTGTCGCCGTTGAACACAACAGCTCCCTTCATGTCCTCGTGAAATGGCTTGATGAGTCTGAGAGCTTAGGCTGTAGGCCCCAATATAGATCAACAAAGGCGATGAATAGAGGGGATTGTTGCTCTCTACACTTCTCCTGAACCTGGCACAGAGAGAATATCATATCCATCGTAGAACGCTATACGCGGAAGCCGCACTGACCGTCGGGATATACGAGGCTGGCAAGTTTCTGGAGTTTGCCCAGGACTACACGGGCGAACGCTTTGCCGACGATGCTAAGAAGGGAAATACCGCGGTACGAGTTACAGTCGCCGCGGTCGTTTTTCCCTTTGTACATATAAGGTGACAATATTAGCATCGCGCATATCCTATGGCACACTTACGTCTTCCCAGCATTTGGAAAGGTCGTTGTGAAGCACAGGAAGGACGTACTTTATTTTGAGGACTCCTGTGTGGATCAATCTTTCCTCGAACTCTTTCCTCGCTCTTGAACTGTACGACGGCTTGATGTAGTTCCTCTATCGTGAGTATGTACGGCGACTAGCTCGTGCCAGATTGCCATTTTCGGAATAAGATCCACTGCTTCTGGTTGTATGTCGACTAGACACGAGTAGAGGCCGGTGTAGTGTTCTACCCAACGGTTGAGCTGACGGGTGCTATCGGTGATGATAGTGCCATCAGCCTCCTTTAGAAGCGCCGTTTTTTTAAGGTAAAGGACCAAGAGCTCTAATGCCCGAATAAACTCCGCCGATGTTACCTGTATCTGCGCATGCTTGATTACTTTGGCAGAGCTCCTCCCAATATGCGTTAGCGTAAAAACGCGTACTACGCTGGAGGGATGCTTTCGCCTAAATGAGCTGAGCAGGCATAGGTACTATCACAGGCGTTGAAGCGATAGTTCAGGGCTGCTGAGGGTTTATCGTCAATAAAAGGTTGCAGATGCTCTTGGTTTTCTAGGAAACAGTCTGGGGATTTAGTTTGCTGGTAGTCAAAGACTGCCGGTGGTGTCGGTGAAGAGGACTTTAATCCTCTCCCACTCATCCTCGATAGACGCGGTTTTGTCCCAGGTACTTGGTGCATCTTGCTCCCAAAAACGTCCACTGTCTCGGGGACTGGTCTTGCTTAGACACATGTTCTTCTTTCCTGGGGTTTTAGAAGAGTGTTTTTTTTGGTAGCAAGGCGAGCCACTGTCACCACCAGGGTCACTGTCGCAGTCTGCCCTAGGAAACGAGCGTGTATGCGTCATCTTCCCAGTTGGGGCAAGATCGAGCTGATGCCATTGTTTGGAGTGGGGATGTATCCAAGAGACTTTTCTCATAAACTTGCCTCTAAACTATGTGTTGGTAGCGCAATTTGGTGACAGACAGCTACAAATTAATAATAATAATAATAATAATACCTTGGACACCTTTTTACACACATTGATCTAGCCCCAAACTAGGATTCCCAGTATCTTGGGTACTAGACAACGATATATATACTTATATAGAGAAATATTATACTTAGATAGATAAACAACCATGACTAGGGTACAAACATCCGTTCTCATCAAACAAACATTTGCCCCCACCGGGACTCGAACCCGGGACCCTTGGTTTCGTAGGCAGCGTCACTACCGACTCGGCCATTCGGGTCGTCTGCAAGTCCAATGAAACTTAGCTAAACTTTCTAGCTACTTTTTTAGCAACTTTTCATTTCATCGTGCTTGAGACGTGAGGCTATCGAGATTCGTAAAGTAGGGTACCGAGTCTCGAAAGAAAAAATCAAAACTAAACGCGAATCAATTCATAGATGCTATGGTAGGTACAGGTCATAACAGGTCGACGTTGGCCGGGAATTCCCCTTTTCCTGCTGTGCTACGACTGAATACTTAGTAAACCAAAATATAAGTACTCTTGCTTTAACTTGTATTTGCCTTGAGGTTACTCTCTCAAACCGAATGAATTTTATAACTCTGAACTCAATCCTCTGCATTAGAGACTCCCTCAGGAAATGTGGTAAATGCTGCTATAACTGTGTTTTGCCTAAAGATGTACTGCATAAAATGGGCACCGCTGAAAAATATTCGAAATCAACGAAAGATAAGTACTGAACCCCAGCTATCGACATATTCCTCTTTAATTGATTAATTTTCAAGACATCAAGACATTTTTAACTCTCTTGATGGAACTAATAAAAATAAAATTGATTGTCAGAAATTATCATTTTATTGCAACACCTACCTACCTACTGTAACATTTAACTATTCTAGCAACATTTTGGGGTAAAAAACTGGCTATCTAGCATGTCGCAAATGTCTAAAAAAAGTGAACTGGGTAAAGCCAGAAGTTGGCAACACTGGTCTTCAAGTTTTGTCTAGTGTTCCGTACACCCAAGCGAAACAAACCGACGCCGAGACGCAGGAATAAATAATTACAATAGTACATTACGCTACAAGGGAAGTAAGTGAGCTATTACGGAACGAGATGCAATTTGGTGCCCGTGCGAGCTTCGCTCGCAAAGGGCTCTAAGGATCGAGTGCACCCGAGATATTTAGACGCCCGAGCGAGCGAAGCGAGCAAGGGCGGATATAGTTCGAGGGTGCAATAGCTACTTACAACCCGAGAGAAGTATACTATTTTACACCTTTCTTGCGAGGAAAATAAAACACAACAAATAAAATAAAACAATGTAATTTAAATTCATATCAAAAAACTAATGAGGTACCTACATATTAATTTTCTTTTGATTTATTTGGCAAAAGGTTGTCGATTACATTCTCAGCTTCCATATCCACTTCATCACTTGACATTTTTAATTAGGTAATTAATTTGAGATAAACTTTATCAAACTTCAAATAATATCGATTGAATTACCGCCATTTTTTTTGTGTTGGTTGAGTTTTTGACCAAGGAGGTTTGCATACCTTGAACTGTAAAGTTGTATGAAAATCCATTACATATCAAGCATTGCTTGTTCTGCAAAGTCATTTGAAAATGGAACGTAGTTTTCAATGCAGACAATGAGTGAATGACGTAAAGACTAACTTACATTCACTCTTTGAACGTAAGTAAGTAGGTCTTTACGAGCAAGGCAGGTGTAAAATTATTAACAGCAAGATCTGTGTTGAGATAGATAACCCCATACAGTCCCGTCATCTAAGTAATCTTGAACACTGACCAGTGTAGGAAGCAGGAATAATTACGCGTCGAAAAAGTATGCGAATCGAACTGTCAGTGACTCTTATGCACAATGACTTAAGGTTGATTTTATCTGAACTCGAACACTTTTTCACTCTGGTATTTATTCCTGCTTGCGCCACAGATGTAAAATGGTCGGCCAGAATATGAAATGGTTCGCCAGATCGTGAAAATGATGCACACTGAACTGGCCACGACATGTGAGCTAGTCAAACTAATGTTGGATGGGTAAACTAAAACACAAATTTCAATACTGTATTGGTTTTTATTTTCATTCTCATGTACATTGATATTGCGCATGCCTATAGAGAATACATTTGGACGAGACTGAAAAATATATTCATCTCACTCACGACTGCTCAACGGATGTGTAAGTGATAAGAACTTTTAAGAATAGGTATTAAGTATTTCAGTTTCTTCCGAATATAATTTCCAGAGGCGTTTGGGCTTTAGAACGAACGTGTTATACTATTAGTAAACACGACTTTATTTTACAGTACAATGTTACACAATATACACGACTTTTTACTTTAACAGGATTACCTTTTTATATTTTACAAAGTACGTATCCTCGATATGATAGTCTTGTCTGCCAAAATACATCGGAATGAAATGAGTAGTGAATCACAAAAAATGTGCAATAAAATTTCGTGTATAACTCACAAGTTGATTTAAAAAAAAAAAACTTTAGTATACCGTAACCACCACACGTAATAAGTTACATGACAGTACCGGAAGGTCTCAAGATACTTGTTACCCTGTCTCCATTTGTCCTGCAGCTTATTAATATGGTCGATTTGATTTTAATAACGCAGTAATCTGTTGAAATTTTCATGGCCAAGGACAACACTATTATAGGGTTTCTACCACAAATATTTAGAAATTATAAGTACAATTATTGGGTGAACCTTGTATTGAATATCTTATAAGTAATACCTAGATTAATAATAATGTTTTTGTCTTGTTATACGGCAGAAGCGAATTGCATCGCTCTTAATAAAAAAAAACTAGCTTCAAGAGGTTGGTTATTAAAAATATCTATTTTAAAAGCAAAATAATTTGCAGCATTTTGGACTAGATATAACCACATTTCTTCCGGGCCACTCATTTGAATGTTAAGTCAAGCTTTCTATAAGTACGTAAATAATAAACTATGTAGGTATTTAATAAAACCGTTAAGTTTGGTCTTTAAAAAAATAAATATATAGACCTTAACACGGGTAAGTTGAACACCAAACATAAAATAGTATATATTTTTTGTTAAGTTATGGTCGAATGAGTCTAGTGTTTAATTACTTTTTAACCGTACATTTCCTCTAACTACAATTCGGAATAAGGTAGGTATGAGTTTTATCTGTCCTATCACAAAAAATGTACAATGTTTCCATATAAGTTGAATATTGTGTTTAAGCTGAATCAAGCAGAATCAGTCGGGCAAATAATAAGTTGGGATGTGAACGGTAACGCTGGAACACACTAATAATAACATGATTGCCGCTGCCAATTCTAAGAACAAACAAGTAATGTACTTAGTTGGACGGACATAGTTATAACCTGTTAAATATAATATAAACGACAAAACACTTTAATTAACACAGTTGAATGCACCACTATCGTACAACAGTCGCAACGTTTTAGCAAGTATAACTGCAGCTTTCCGAGTCAAGCTAGCTTGTTGGAACTGAAAAGATGGTATACAACGTGTCAATGAATAAACGCGTAATGAGAAACTAGTTTGTTCAGAATCATGAGCAGAGTTGATTTCACTGACTATAAATATAGGTCATATTTTTTAAGAAAAAAAAGTTGTTTTTGTTGCCCTGTCTATTTATTGCTAAGCTACTTAGGAACGACCGTTCAGTTTAACTGGCCCCTGCCTATACGCTACTCACGCTGAAATGAAGCTCACACGGCTGGCCGCCTGCTTCTCTTTGCCAAAATTAAACCTGATTTCGATTTCCGTCGCGGCGGAATCATCGAGTGAGCGAGTGCAAATCACGGAAGGGGAACACCTAGGGATGGTTGTGAGAGGTGCGGGGATCACTTTGTTTGTTTTGTTTAGTCTGTCAGTGCTTATCTTTCTATCTATATATCTATCTTCGTCAAGGTGCGCGAGCGCATGCGAGGCGCGTGCCACGCAATGGCATTTCGATACACAAATGTGCAATGAATATTGTGAAATGGTGATTTCATGACAATGTCAATCAAGCTGTGTCGGTGTACTTTTAGAGGTTCGGGGTACAGTGTCTCACAGAACAATGCTAGCAGCTACACAGCGACTACTACGGTACTTTCACACAAAAACAGCCCGCAGGTACAGTACCTACATTTGGAGTGCATTCAACTCGCGAGCGAATGGTAGTTACAAGTAAGTACAATACGTCGGAAATTATTTAGGCATTTAAACAATTGCGCGTCCCGCGCTTTTGTCCCGAGCCTAGCCAAGTTACAGTGGCTCTGAGCGAGCGGGGACTCTATCACTCTTAGGGTAAGGGTAGGGTGAGTGAGAGAGAGGTAATGCTCGCTCAGAGCCAAAGAAACTTGGCGCGAATTGTACGGAGACTTGGGGCGGGGGCGGGGGATTCGAAGTGCCTAGATGTTTGCGATGTTTTGTAGTTAATAGGTATCTAACATAAATTTTAGATTTACTTCATCTTTCCATGTATTACTTCTAAATAGGTACTTTACTATGATGTTGGTATGGTAACCTAACTAACCTAAAAAACTTACCTACCTTAAAAAGTGTGACGGATAATTGATAGAACTCGCGGGCCGCGGGCGCGCACCACAGAGTTGTGAATTTGTCAGAAATGACATAACAACTTAAGTCTCAAATATTTTTTACAATATTAGGCAAATATTTGTTTTTCCTTTCTCAATACTTTTAATATTACAAAATAAGTTGGGTTTTATAAGGTTATGCGTTTATTCATTAACACGTTGTATAACTAATGAAAAATATACCATATAACCATACTGAAACCCTGAGGTGTTTTGCAAATATTTATTTGACTTCTTTCGATACTATATTTTATAGATAAAAATAATGAGATCATGGACCAGCCCAGAGCACGTCTTTCAGTAAACCACATGTAGGTAGTCAAGAAAAGGAGTTGTTAATATTCTCTGTAAGAAACAACATTTTCAAGTTATGTAAGAGCTCTTTCACACGAGCAGCATGCGCGGCGACAGCGGTCGGCGGCACGCTCTAAACGCGCGAAGTCTGTTGCCGACGCGTCTAATTTTGATGTCGACACGTTTTAAGCCTGCGGTCGACTGCTGCCGACATGTTTTGAACCTGCCGACGCGCTTGCTGCTCGTGTGCAGGAGTTCTAAGTCGTTGAAGTAAACTCGAAACTGTACTGAAATGGAGTAAACACATTTTTGAATTTTACAAAACGTGCAAAAACATTTTTACCATTTCATTACCCCCGAAAACATTACAAATTCATTTCGCATATTATATTGTGACTAGGCGGGGTCGCAATGTTATTTAGCAACTAGACTATAATAATCCTTAACAAATACTTATACACTATGAAAAATATCACTTGTCATCCACCGACACACATGTTGTAAATTCACTGGAAGTTTATTTTTATTTCATTTTATTTCTTCCTGAGTATTAGAAGAAGTATATTTTTCTTTGAACACATACACCGTCTGTTCGTTTAGATATCATTCACCACTTACACCGATTTTCTTTCTTGGGATGAGGACTGTTGTGGAAATAGGCAGGTGGGATTGGTGTTTACTTGTTATGTATTAGATTACATACATCATTTAGAAAATAGTTAAACTATATAAACCAAGTAGTAGAAATATTTAAAATGTGAAATCGCTTTCCATTTATCTAGTTTCATGATATTTTTATTTCACATATTTCATTTATGATTTTCTTATTGATACATCACCTATCTCGGTCTCTATGCAAAGGTACACTAAAACACATCATCTTACTGCGCCTCGCATAGTATTTGGCACGTGGATATTCGGCGCATAAGAGTGAAGTCACTGCTCTCGTGTCGCCTGTATGTCGTCACTCCGTCCCGCTGGTAGAGTGAGTGACGTCACTATTTCCCGCTGGCTGGACGTCATTACTCAAAGTTATTACTGTCGAGTCCGCTGTCAAGTGATAACACTACCTTCTTGTCCCGTAGAATAACTTCTGGCCGAGTAAGTGACGTACCTATTTCCGCGTCCCGTGAGTGAACTATCAACGTCCCGCTGGTCAGCCGAGTGACGCTCACTATCTGGCTGGTCAGGTGTATGTCGTTACACTATCCCCCTAGTCAGGCAAGTGGCGTCCCGCTGGTCAGGCGCGTGACGTCACTAGTGCGGGTCGGCAGCGGGCGCGTGACGTCACTGGTGCGGGTCGGCGGCGGGCGCGTGACGTCACTAGAGCGGGGCCACGGCGGGCGCGTGACGTCACTAATGCGGATCGGCGGCGGGCGCGGAGTGTACGGAGGCGGTGTCCGAGGAGCGGTCCGCGCGGGGCACGCCGCCGGGAGTGGAGGCGCGGGACCTGGGACGGAGAAATTAACGAATGAAAACACAATCAACCATCTTTACACTTGGACTTAAGTTGCCTTTGGCTTTGGCTCCACAATAGGATACCCTGTTTCGTGGGAAAGCTCCCTGCTAGGTCGCGCTGCTCGGGAGTTGCCGTGCGACAGACATTTATGGAAATCCCGTTTGGAAGCAAAAACTGTTGGCTCTCCAGATGAGGTTAAGTAGAACTACAGTTAATGAAGAACTACAAGCTTAAAAACTGCACATTTGCTTAACTCGCGACAAAAGAAAATGAGGCTCGATAGATCCCGAGTCTTGTTAAAGCGATACGCGGGATGAAAATACACGAAAACATTTTTGATGTCGAGGAAAGCTTTAACAAACATAATGATGATAGAGTGTATGCGCATAACAGTGAAGAAGCGAGCAGCGTATCCCGCATGTTCGACGTGGTCACCATCCTTCCTCATTCATGATTGGCTTGGGGTTTAGTATTCAGGCCCAACTGAGGTTTATTTTGTGAAAAAAGAGTTAAAACAAGTGCACTCTTGTACCAAAACAACTTGTAACAAACCTCGTGGAACCTCTTTCAAGGACAATGTTCAAAAACAGACACTGGGTATTCTAGCACGACTCTGCACCAGCTCATAAGGCAAAAAACACTCAAAATTGGCTCTCTTTATCAGACAGGCACGAAGTCTGGCCCTCCTCGAGTCCAGACTTGAATCAATTGGATAATAAAATATAGCAGTACTTAGAGGAGAAGGTCTGCGCTAAACCTCATTGCAATTTGGAGTCTCTCAAAGCATCCCTGATTAAATCAGTGGCCGATATTGACATGGATGTCGTGCGTGCTTCTATCGATGACTGGCCGTGCAGATAAAAGGCTTGTATCGAAAATAGGGGAGGTCATTTTGAATAGTTTAAATGTCATTTAAATCTGCATTTTGTAACCTATCGTTTGGTATAGAAATATTTGTATTATAGAGATTTTTGTGCCATTTATTTCATTGTTGTATGTGACAAATCTTATGGCCCGACCTGGTACAGGGTCCGGTGAAGCGAATTATCGGAATGAAGACCCAGGTTCTTCGAATTGCGTTTGAGATTTAGACGTCGACGGAAACCATAATTCACTTTAAGCTGGGAAGCTTATTGTGTAATTATTAAGCAAAGGCGATAATATTATTGGATTAATACAAGTTTTAACTATTAAATGAGATTGAGATCGATCGCATCTGTTGCTTTTAGGCTATTGTTTATATTCTTGGGAATGTTTAATGATTTGGGATGTAGTTGTGCATGAGTCCCAACTCAGTTTATGATTAGAAAATGTTGTGGTGGGACCATAAATTGTGTAGTCAAAGAGGATCTTCCGTCATTGTTTTTTTATCCCGAGAAACAACAACCAACTGGTGTCCCGCATTGGTTAAAAGCCCCGCTGGTTATTTTCCCATTTTCATTGTGCCGCTGCCGCATCCGTTCCGACGAGTTGTTGTCTAAGCTAAGTTTAGTTAGTAAGATGTTAAGTTAAGAGCCCGGCTACCAAAGGAGGGAACCTTATTTTTTATTGTTTAACCTCGAAATAAACAATCCCATCATTAAAAAAACATGTTAAAAATGTACTGTTAATAAAATGTTATCAAGACGTCGGACCTTACAAGTAGGGACGGGACACTAGGAAATGAAGATGAAAAGTTGGTCAACGTATTAACCGTTACAGAAACTATATGTACCCATTAACCGCGAAAACAATATTATGAATAATATTTCACATCGTCGCTCGGGAAAAATCAAATAAACAAACATTTGTAGATAGGCACATACGTTGCTTCTGGCTCCACACTAGCTTATCCATGTCGTGGGAACCAAAAACGGGAATGTCTGTGACTTAGCTGAACGTCCAAGAAATGGAATTATTTTTGGAAGGCAGAAGCTTGATCTGCAACTCCACAGAAGTCGTAAACACACTGGCTGGTTGTAGAGACAGAGCTATATATGTCGTAACCATATCTTAGAATTGACCATATCATGAAATGGCTAATCATGGTTGAATTAAAACTTTCATTGAACGAAGAATTTTTTTTGGGAAATACACTGCGGTATCTTAAGTGAAGACTAAATGGGGTGTGAGCGCAGCGAAGCCCCCAAATAATCTTCGTGTTAGTTCGGGTATTATTGTACAAAAGTACTTATTAAAATTGTAAATGATCAAAATTCATAACTAAATTCATTAGGTAGTACTGAATAAAAATGCTTTTAAAAAGACATGGATCATCAAATTGAACCCTTTCTGACGATTTCATGAAACGATCCGCCATTTCATGAATGATCAATTCTATGATATGGCTATGACATATGCAACGTGTCATCGAATAAACGCAAAATGATAAACTAGTTTGTTTAGAATCATGAGCAGAGTCGATTTCACTGCCTTTGAAAAAAGTTATCGATGTTGCACTGTCTCTTTATTACTAAGCTAACTTAGGCGCGACCGTCCAGTTTAACTGACCCCAGCCTATACTCTACTGACGCTGAAACGAAGCTCACACGCACGGGTGGCCTGGCCGCCCACCAAAATTAGACCTGATTTCGTTTTCTTTACTAAGCAAAACGAAAGGATAAATTCGTAGGTACGCTTACTTGCTTCATCCGTATGGAAAAAAAGACATAGCCTATGCGAAGTGGTCGCGTAGACGGAAACATCGATCGAGATCGGCGGAAACACGGAAGGGGCAGTAGGGGTGCGGGGATCTCGTTGTTTTTTTTGTTTAGTCCGCCAACGCACTGCTGCGCCAGCGCATGCGTTACACGCAATTTAATTTCGATACATAAATGTGGAATATTGTGAAATGGTGATATAATGACAGGTCAATCAAGCGTACTTTGAGCGGTTCGTGGTACGAGTGTCACAGCGACTACTAGGGAACTTTCACACTAAAACAGCTCGTAGGTACAGTACCTGTCTACATTTGGAGTGCATTCAACAAACGAGCGAATGGTAGGAACAATTAAGTACAATACGTCGAAAATGACGTGTGATGTGAATCTGACAGTAGAGGCGTTGAATGCTGATCTCGATAACATCAGGAAATGGGCTACCTCTTATGGTCTGCTTGTCAACCCGGGCAAATCGCAGGCCATGATTTTGGGTACTCGTCACTCTCATAACCTAGTTCAGAAAATGCCCGTCGACCCTATAGTGTATGATGGTAACATAATCTCATACAGCGAGAAGGCCAAGAATCTTGGGGTTGTATTTGATAAATTGTTGACCTGGTCGCCCCATGTTTGTGAGGTCAGCAGACGAGTCTTTGCGTCATTTCACTCCCTACGGAGATTGCAGCACTTCCTGCCACAGCAGACTAAAATCACCCTTGCCCAGTCCCTCCTACTACCTTTAATCGACTATGCAGATGTTTGCTGGATCGGTGCGAACGAAGAACAACTGAACAAACTCGAACGACTTCAAAACCTCGGGATTCGGTTTGTCTTCGGGCTTCGCAAGTATGACCATGTCTCACAGTATCGCAAGGAGTTGGGGTGGCTTCCGATCCGCCTTCGTCGTGATATGCACGTTCTCTCCTATCTGTTCAACATTTTGCGAAACCCCCGCTACCCCTCATATCTTCGAGAACGTTTCGAGTTTATTTCCTCCAGGCATAGCAACCGGAGATCCCACACGATGTCTCTTCTCTCTACTCCTCGGCATAACACTGCCGCTTACAAACACTCGTTTAGGTTAACGGCGATCCGACTGTGGAACGCACTTCCCTGCGCTATTAGAGATAGTCCCTCAATTTTCTCTTTTAAGACAAGATTGAAAGAGCATTTCCTTTCTCTTTCGTGATAGGTACTTTTATATATGTATATATAAGTAGTATATGTTTGATATATATAAAAATTTTTGCTTTTGTATTTTATTTAGTATATATCATGTATTAAATTATTATGTTTTAGTTGTAAACAATTAGATGTACAGTTTTATTGCGCACTAGGACTCTCCTGTTGCACAATTTTTCCTGTCCTACCTAGGTTTGCTGGTAGAAATCTCTCTTTAGAGATAAGCTCGCCTTTGCTCATAAAATGTTTTGTTACCTTACTATTTCTATAAGATTTCTGTGCAATAAAGAATATGAATGAAATGATCTAGGCATTTGAACAATTGCGCGTCCCGCACTCTCGTCCCGTTTCATACAAGCCGAGCCAAGTTTCTGTGGCCAAGAGTTGTGAATTTGTCAGAAATTACACAACAACTAAGTCTCAAATATTTTCTACAATATTAGGCAAATATTTGTTTCTTCTTTATGTTTTATTATTAAAAAATAAGTTGGGGTAAATAAGGTTATGCGTTTATTCAATGACACGTTGTATAGCGCAAAGCTCTGTCCCTCACTTTATTACAATATTGTTAGTTAGAGCTGGTGATTGTTACCTAGAGTGCTGGGCCCCACTGTGGGCTTCCGGCGTCCTGGCCCCACAGCTCCTCAGCGACGGCACCAGCTCGTCAGGCGACGAGGCGCGGCTGCTGCGCTCGCTCGCTGCCTCGTCGTACGAGTTGTCGCTCGTCAGCTGCGTGACATAAACGTGCTGAGGTGACAAAATGGAGGAACAAATTTATTAATTCTGGTCTAATACGTGAAATGACTTCCTAGTCTATAAATGTCCAATTCGATAAACGAAGAATTCGATGAATTCAAAGACATCGTGAGGAATCCCACTGTCACGCAAAATTAAGCATTTTATAACTGGCTGAGAGCGGGCACAACTGTGCCACTTTTCCCACGTATTTTCTATGTCATGTTGTGGAATATTTACTAAAGGTTAGTTTTTAAACGTATGAACGTAAATTCAGGTTTTGTCTGACAAAAATTCTGAATTGCGCGACAAACTCAGCGAGACTTGAAATACTGGTTTTGTCTGAAAAAAATTACTTAATTGCACGACAAACAAAGCGCGATTTTAAATACTGGTTTTGTCTCACAAAATAACTGAATTGCGTGACAAACTGAGCGCGACTTGAAATACTGGTTTTGTCTAACAAAATTAGTGAATTGCGCGACAAACTGAGCGCGACTTGAAATACTGGTTTTGTCTGTCAAAATTACTGAATTGCGCGCCTTGAAATACAGGTTTTGTCTGACATAATTACTGAATTTCGCGCCAAACAAAGCGTGACTTGAAATACTGGTTTTGTCTGACATAATTACTGAATTGCGCCACTAGAAATCTGAAAAACGGCAACTTGAAATCAATCAATGCCAGTGATATAAAATACAAAAAGAGCGTTGGAGATTATTGTTCTTACATGTTCAACCTAACACGAAGGATAAAGGGCTCTTCGCTTCTTTCCCCCTTTGTCCTTCCGTAATTTTGTCAGGCAAAATCAGTAATTTTGACTCTCAATTCATTATTTTTCCGCTATTTCCGTTGGTTCCACCGTTCATGGTCATTCGCTCAATTAGTTGTTTATGCGCTCCTTTTATTAAACTTAAGCTAAACGGGGCTCAACTGTACCACTCCTTATGTGAAAAGGCGTGACGCTATGTAATGTTAATGAATAAATAAATAAATAAATATTAGAGGACAATCTTACAAAGTATTAGAAGTTCACTTGTAGCAAACAGTTTCAAACTCGAATTACTAATCTCGTAGCTAAAAGGTGCGAGTACAAAACTTTTGACTTGACTATTATATTATTATTTTTGTCCTGGCCATTGATAGTTTGTTAGTTTGTTTAATCCTTAAGAAATAGTATTAAATTATATTGGCACTAAATGATAACTATAGCTACTTAATAAAAATCCGCAAAGTGCGTAAAAATATATATAAGAAATAGTTACATAGACGTAACATAGCATACCGTCACGCGTTTTCTGGGTGGCACTGGGGGTGGCAGCGGCACAGCGGTTGTGTGCACGCGCAGCCAGGCTTTGGGGGAACGGTTTGGGCTGGGAAAATTCATTAATCGAGCGGGCCACGAAGCGTCTCCGTTTCAGGATCGGGCAACAATGCTTTCGTATGTCCGGATGTTCTCCTCTACAGGTCGCATTTGTCAACTGATTTTCGTGTTTTTTTTGGGCAGGTCCGTTGATTCAATATATTTTATTTTTCGACTGTTTTTTTTTTTTTAAATGGTGGAGATGTGGGGGTTTTAAAATTAAAAAAAACCGCTACAGTTCAAACAGCTAGACGGATTTTAACAAATTTTAACAAATGAGGACGGTTTTTAACTTTGTAGAGACCGTGAGAGTAATAGGCTTTATAATTTTATTTTAAAAGTCAATAGGTTGAGTTTAAGACTGCGAAATGTAGTTTCCAAAGTTATTGGTATACTATGAGGGAGATTATGATAATATATAATGATATTATCGCACTGGCCGAGTCCGCAGTGAGCCTGCCTACGAAGTCAAGGGTCCCGGGTTCGAGTCCCGATGGAGGCAAATATTTGTTTGATGAGAACGGATCTTCGTACCCTAGTCATGGTTGTTTATCTAACTAAGTATAATATTTATCTACATAAGTATGTGTATCGTTGTCTAGTACCCAAGATACAGGGAATCCTAGTTTGGGGTTGATCTAAATCAATGAGTGTAAATAGTGTCCAAGGTATTATTATTATTATGTTTTTGTGTTTTATATTTATTTTATTGTGTTTAGTAGGTTTTCAGTGTGGTCCAGCGTAAGTAGCCACTTTTTAATACTAGCTTATATTGGAACACGTTCAGGGGGTAAATACACTGACGAGCAATGAAAAAGTTCCAGTGACATAGCACCAAATTACTCCTAAACGGGAAAGGCTAGCCTAATGACGCCGTCTGCAATATTGAAGCACATTTAACAGCGCATCAGAATATTACCAAGTAAAATCGTCAATATTGTGTTCAAATTTTTTATTAAATGTTTTAAAAAATTGGATGGGTGTTTGTCGCCATTTTGTGGGTGGAACTTTTTCATTGCTCGTCAGTGTATTATTCGATTTATTGATTATACTAAATATATTATAAATGCGGGGGCTAGCAACAAGGTAATAACTTGCCGCTAGTGCTGTCCTCTGTCGGTGAGTTTCGCATACCCAATCGGAACGACATATTCCGTAAATTTATAATTATAATTCTAGTTTATCATCATCGTCATTGGCCTGGCCTTATCATCTTTTCTTCATCATGATGTTCATTGCAGCCGCTGTGCGTACTACAAGCCGCATGTTTTCTTGTGACTGAATAGATGTGGCCTGTACATATATTGGCACAACGGTTCTAGTTTATAATATCTAGATAACCCACCAGAGTGAGCGGTTGCCGTGCGTGCGCGGGGGTCAGTGCGCCGCGCGTCTCCTCGACCTCGAGTTGCAAGATGCTCTCCTGGCTGCCCGTGAACTGAAACACAAAAAAAACAAACAATTTACTATTAGCTTAGGAAATTAGAGCTCCTAAGGAGGGTTAAGATGGAAAAGCCGAAAGCAGAAAGTTTGACTTTGTTTGGACTTGTTAGGAGACAATCTTACTAAAAGTTCTTATCCCTCTCAAGTGAGCCCGGGGGGTAACAAAGGATGTACCGTTTTTTTGGTTTTTGCTGACATCTCGAAAAGGAATCTCATAATGAAAGCTGATAAAATTTTCTACAACTTTGAATCTCACACTCACATCTCTATCACTTTATACCTATTCCAAATCGTTATCTAGGATCATGCGTTAGACTCGCTCGAGTTACTCCAGCGCGTCAGATTAATTTGTAGGAGAAACCATAGCGTCCCCTCGCGTCACGCACAAATCGTCAGATATATTGAAATGTACCTATATACTTGTCAACATGACATTAACGCACCATATCTTAGTCTGACGTGCTCGAGTATATTTTTGTTGCCCTAATGGCGAGGCTCAGATTTGGTGGAGTTACTAAACAGTAAGGTATCTCCCATATTGAATCGTTAGTTACTCACGGTATCTCCTCTGGGCCTCCCATACTATAGGCACCAGTGGATTAGGAGAAGCGCAGGTCCGCAATACAAGGCGTAATGAAGAAGATGCTTGTACTCTAATCTGAGTGTAGTTAGGTTGGTTATTAAAATAAATTCTGGATCTAAATGTTTTTACACCCCCCTATTTTATGGGATGACAGGTACTTACAACAAAGCCGTAATACTTGAGAATGTCCATCTTGCACATAGGACAGGTTCGGTGCTCTAGTAGCCAAGGATCTATGCAGTTCTTGTGGAAATCGTGTCTGGAAACAAACATATGTTATTATATGCTATGGGCCGTTCATAGTGAGAATAAGCAGTACAGTCTACATCAGATATATGTGTGGTAACCATATCGTAGATTTGACTATATCATGAAATATCCAACCATGGTTGAATTAGAACTTTCATTGAACGTAGAAATATTTTAGCTCAAAACACTACGGTAGCTTAGGTGAAGACAAAATGGGGCGAGCGCAGCGAAGCCCCCGGTAGTCCTCGTGTTAGTCCGACATGTATAAGACAAAAAAACATGTAGTACTGAATACCAATGCTTTTAAAAAGACATATTTTCGTGAAATTCAACCCTTTCTGATCATTTCATGAAATAATTGGCTATAATGATAAAATGGTTGGCCATTTCATGAAATGATTAGATTCTACAATATCGCTACTACCTATGTAACTAAGCAGTTGTCAGATATGTTCCGTGCTTGACAAGGTAGTCCAATAAAATAATAAAAACACATGTGACAAAATAGAATATACTAGTTTAAGTACAAAGGTATTTTTTTATAACTTGAGCCAAAATGGCGGTGTTCGACGCAGATTACTATGGTTAGGCGGTGCAATTCTTAAATTGCACCGCCTAAAGTAAAGGTAAAGGACCCACTGCAGAGTCAACGACCCGCGGGTCGACCCTCCATTTCGCTGTGACGCTGCGACAAAGTCGTGTCTAAGATAAGTTTAGTTTGTAGGACGTTAAGTTAAGTCCGGCCACTAAAGAAAGGACCCTTTATCTTTATTGGTTAACCTGTGAGTAGACCACCACTTTCATACATGTAGCCCATTAATGTCCCCACCGAGGGGCACAGGCCTTTACCCGGATACGAGTAAGATTAAGCCATACTCCACCACGCTGGCTCAGTGCGGGTTGGTGGACGGGTTTTACGAGCTATACACGGTAGCGATAGAATCAGGGACCTACAGCTTACGTGTCTTCCGATGCACTGAACGTCCGTTAACTATCTCATTGGTACACGGTCAGGATTCGAACCTGCATCTCCTGTGTGAGAAGCAAGCGTGAAACCCATTAGACCACGGAGCTCCACTTTTACCACCAGTAAATGTTTTTATTGGCGAGGGACAACCCAACTTAAAGAAGTCAAGTTACAATACGGTATCTGGCAGCTAGTCAAAATAGATATTTTTTAGGAACTGTCAAAACGGTAGTTTTAGTCACGAGTTGCATGAAATCTCATGTCACGTCATAGTCAAATGCTGTCTTTTTAACACAAAATTGAGTTTATTAAATTAACTGCTGGAAATAAAGAATTCTGATACTGAAACGTTTTTAATAAAATAAGTTTCTCGTTTTATTGGCCTACCTTGTCAAATACCGTATTGGCGTTGCACATTGCATACGGCTAGGTCAACTTATACTGCACGGGGCGTACTTACCTACAAGGCAGTGATCTTAGCGTCTCAGAAACTTTGTAAGGCTCTATACAGATGGCGCAACACTCGCCGTCACCTTGCACCTCCTGAACACAACACAACAAACATTAAACAGCTGTTCAAGAAACGTAAATGGCTATTTAGGGGATCAGAGACGTCTGAAAAACCGATAACCTCGAAAGCTGCGTCGAGGGGCTAGCCCCCTATCACGAAAAATTAAGTATTCAATGACTGGCTAAACGTGGGCACTACTGTATCTCTGCCTATTGGAAAATATTTGTTTTTTCTTGTGGGTTTAATGCATTTGTTAAAAGTGCTATGTTAAGCAAAATACACATAATATTGTAGTTGATTGGATAATTATACAGCAATTATAATAATAATAACCTATTATTATTATAGCACAGGTAGGTAGGTAATTAAATTACACAAGTAGTCAACTTAGGTATCATTTGCTCCTATAAAAATACGTAACACTTCCTTAAGTCCTGATTTGTTGAATAATTAATTACCCATTAAGTTAGTTAAGTTAATAAAATTTATATACAAGCCTAGACTAGGATACTCTGTGCCGCGGGAACCAGGAACAGCGACGTCACACACATATAAACATCCAAAACCTGGGGATGTTTTGTTCATCCTCCCCAGCCGGGATTCGAACCCGGGCCATCTCGCTTGGGAAGCAGAGCCTCAGGCCGCAACGCCACAGAGGTCATAGCTGCGGCGATGGGCTAGCCCCCTGTCTCGCAAAATATACAGATAATTAAACAATATCAATTATATACAGGCACATTCATTGCTCCTGGCCCCGCACTAGGATACCCTGAGTCCGTGGGACTAGAAAGAGCGCCATTATACACATATAAACATTCAAGACCTAGGATTTATTTTTTTCTTCCTCCCCAACCTGGATTCGAACCCGAGACCTCCCTCGTCGAACCGCAATGCCACGAGGTCGTAGAATTAATAAATAACTGAGGTCTGTACGTATGTTTGTTTGTTTTGTTTTAATTTCTAGTTAAAGTTCTATTCCCACATTAGGATACTCGCTGTGCCGGACAGTCAGGTTGTAGGTAAAATACACTTACCCTGTCTTCAGTCTTCAAACTCTTCACTGGTATTTTGGAAAGCGCCTTCTTCGCGGCACAACACAGTCGTTTCTGAAATATCAAATAACATATTACATATGTATACAGGTATATACAAAAAAGTACAAGTTCGCGCCAATTTTTTTATTTATTTTTTTCTGAGCTTCTTTCTTTCTCTCACCTTAGCCTATGCGAGAAAGAGAGGTTGAGACCGTTGTAGCTCGAAAGAAATTTTGCGCGGCCTGTATCTGTAAGTTATTCCATTGTTGCAAGTGCCAATGGATGATCACCTCAACTGAGTTAGGCCGAAAGTTATACTTGTTAGATATCACAGAACAGGTACTTTAGTCATGGCATACGTCGCGCCACACGTTATGAGCGGTGGTCTTGAATGCGCAGTAGTCACTTTTCAATACCTGTACATATGCGCAGTAATTCCCGCCAACGTCGCCCAGCGCTCTTAATTCGTGGCGCGAGGTATATATATGGTATGCATTAGAGTTAGACGGCCACTTTTGTAGTCGGCATTGTATTCATGCACACATTCTTATTCCTATATATCCAAGGCATAGGATACTGTCGCAGAAACTATCAAAGATAGTAAAAAAGCATAATTATATAAAACACTATCTTATAATTGACATTAATCTGTATTAGTTTTATTATATTATTTTGATATTATTACATTGATACAACTTCGATTCCTGACATTAATCTCTATCAGTTTTTTTTTTTGACATTTTAACATTGACACGCTTTGATTTCGATCTGCGTTCGCTATATATCTGTATCTAAATTAAACTGATATAAGGCAACTTTCTCTGAATTAAGCTGTATTATTTATAATAAATTTTTATTTGTAACAATATTTTTCCCGCGACTTTGTGCGCGTTGTAATTTAGAATTGTTTCCAATTGAAACCTGTGTAGTAACTCTAAAAGCAATATTTTCATTCGCAATGGCCGTAACATGACAATTGCATTATACTGGTAAATGCCCAGGGGGCCCCACTATCCGAATGTGCCCAGGGCCTCATATAGGTTAAAGACGGCGCCCTGTAAATGCCTATACCTTTTCGTGCTGTAAGAAATAATTAAGTATTTATTATGGCATTTGTATCAGTCTTCGTTATTTTAATTACTTTTCTTTTATTTATAATAAAAAATACACATCCTAATAGGATAAAATATTGTAAAGCTACTCTAAATGTATATAACATCGTAAAATAACCTATATTTGCAAATAAATAAATTTGAAATTGATTTTTTTTATTATTGTAGGAACCTTGCTGGTTTGTTTCTTCAAAATTACAAAAAATATTGTATTTAAATTATCACCAACGAAAATATGTTGTTAAAAGGACTTTCATAACTCTCAAAAGTCAACAAAAAATCATTTAAAATTTCTAATAAAATAAACTAATTAGAAAATGGCCGCAAGGCGTGAGCAACCCAGCTGCAACGAAGTGTGGCGAACATTGCCGACATCACCCGAAAATTCCCGAACCAATGGCCGGCTTGGCCGAGTAGTCGGCCGATTAGTCGGTCTTTTCTGAAGTCCACCAAAGTCATAGTTAGCCCATATCTAGTACATATATATGTCTGTGTCTGCCGCTCCAGAATCGGACTGTGACTATCACGAGCGCAGATGTCTGTAGGACGCTGCTTGAATCATCTATCACAGATGGTATGTACTATCATAGAGTATGCCCGCCAAAGTTAACTTGTCAGCACGCTCTGATGACATCATAGCGTCCGTCACTGTCCTGTCCTACTTATGCGTAGCGAGAGCGAGCGAGAGAGCCATGGGAAATCGTATTCCTCGCGGGTGTCAAGTTAATTTTGGCGGGCAGTATGTAGTATTTGTTCAAATAGATTTTTCGGGACCTCTCGCATGGTACAACCGCAGCGACACAGAGTTAGCGACTAACCGAACCTAACATAACATAACTTAATAGTTTTATAATTATAATTATTATTATATCAATTATAAAGCTAAACTACCTATACATACAAAGAACACTAAATGAAAGTAAAAAATTAAAATAAATATATATGCAACTAAACTACATAAAAAATGTCCTTTAGTCGCTACCGTCGCGTGGCACTGTGCTCAACATGCTAGCACCGATACCTCGCTGTACTTATAGCCAGACTCATCCGCTGGGCGAGCTAGGTGCCAGCCCTGGGGTCGCCCGACTCATCGACGAGTCTTTTGGAGATCTCCTCAAAGACTCGTCTATACCTAACAGTTGTATACGTACCGACAACCTGTCTTTGGCGTGTATGTATCTGAACCGCTGGATGTAGTAGAAGACGAGCCAGGCGAGCGATATCACCATTAGCACGATGAAAGATATCGACACGAACAGCACCGACGTCCTGTGACAATGTAAACTTAGTCAACCACATAGCGCCACGGTATTATCCTAACGGGGAGTCAGGGCATACGGGCATGGCTCTACTGGTTAGACAGTGAGCGGCGGACTGTTTAGCTGGCTGAGTGAATGAGTTGATGAGTGAAGGAGTCAAATTATATGGAAGCGTAGTGGAACCAAGCTCTAAAATCTGTCGAATCTTGTCAAGAATAATATTAGCAAGCACAGGCCCCGGCATGTTTCTTGGGCAAGGCGCAGCCGCTACTGTAAATTATCAACAACAGCGTTGTTCACTGTTTTAATACAACTAATAAGACCACCTCTGAATGCCGCGTGGAGCTTAGCGGTGCATGGGTACAAGAGAGATGCATACATCGGCGGGAGAGAGAGGCGATAGCTCGCTCACGGACCAAGAAACCTGGCACGAGACCTAACGTTCTTGGTCAAAAATGAACAAACATCATTATCATGCTGATGTCATCATCCTCAGCCCATATCGACCCACTGATGACCATACGCCCGCCGACTATGGTATTTATGAGAGCTTTCAACATCCGCAGCTTGTCCCCAACCACTGGTGGGTATAAACCTCCTATTTTTTATGCCATCTTATCCGGTCCTGTGTTCTCCAGCCAGGTTTCCCCCGCGATATTGGTAATGTCATCGACCTATCTGTCTGCTGGTCGACTCTTTCCGTCTTTCAGCCACCGTTCGGTCAGGGATCTACTCCACCTGCCATCACCTGACCTCGCCAAGTGTCCTGCATCTTGGACATCGTGGACCTTAGTCTGTCGGCGTATTTATTCGTTGCGGACTCGATCTAGGAGTATGAGGCCTAGCAGCAAACGCTCCCTGGCTAAAAAGCCCAAGGAGCTGCTATTATTCGTTTTACCATTTATGTGATCTTACTTGTTGATATTATTGTTGATATGCGTGATGGTGCGGCCCTTGGTGATGCCGAGCATGACTCTCGTGCCGTTGTCGATGAGTTTGCAGACCTCCAGCCCTTTCCACTGGTAGGTGAAAACTGCACTGATGTTCCCTGGGAGCAATCACAAGACAATGTTAGGTATGGTTACCAAAGAGTCAGATCATATAGAAAGAAACTATAGAGAGGAGGCCTGTGCCCAACAGCGGCTCGATGTGGGCACAGCAGGGTGATGATGAGCAGATCATACGTAGCTAGGTAATTAGTAGACTCTTACTACATATTTGGGAGGAAGTTTTGATCAGCCCAATAATTAAATAGTTGTCATCATAAAATGTCAGAATTTAATCTCTCGATCTGTTTATTAGTGATTATCATATTTTTTGGGCACAAATCAGATGTAATTAACATTTATGGTGGCTAGGCGCTACTGAAGTTTGTGCTAGGTTATTGCAACCGATGGAAGGCAATATTATAGATACCATACCTATGGCAAGCGCTGGCTCATCCCTCTAGAACTTATATTATTTTAACACAACCTTATAAGACTTCAGCCAACGTAAGCGAGTTAGATAAGAAAGGCTGCATGCAGTTGCGGAAACCCAATGTTATAAATTGCTCTTACACAATTATCTATGCACCTCGTTGGAATGCATTAACCGTGGTGAGCGGTAGTGACGTCATGAATCTAGGTGCACAGATCTTGTAAACGTGTTATAGGTTCTTAGTTTTTCTTAGGTTTCATTGTCAAGGCTGTGTCATGTTATGACTATGACGTCGTAGGCACTGTGGCTCGATTCTCTGTACCTGCCATCAAGTCGGATCGCCATCAAATTCTCATTTTTAAAGGATGGCGGACGCATTTTGATTGCGACTGCGACTGTTTTTACCCGACTGCAGGGATGAGAAAAAGAGGAGGGTTATATGTTTGACTTGTATGTATATATTTGAGCAAGAGGAGGGTTATATGTTTGACTTGTATGTATATATTTGAGCAATGTAAAAACCATGTGAATGCGAATTCGTCTAAAAAAGGATGAAAATGTTCAAGATTACTTAAATGAGGGGACTTTATGGGGTTCAACGAAATCAACAAGAACTCTCTATTAATATTTTTGTAATGATTTACAACAATTAATATTTTAATATATTTGTTGTTTAACACACAGCCAATTTTTAAAAGAGATGGAAAATAAATCTGTGGGAGTTTCTTAGCCCTGCTTCTCCCACATTGGTCCAATGTAGAGAAGCGGCAAAAAATTACATTTGCTAGGTATAAATATCTACAGTAATAAATAATTTTAGATGTTGATTGATTTGCTTTCCATGTATGAATGTCAGTTCCTGTGTTCTCTCGTAAAGATTACTCTACGGCAACTGATTTTGATAAAAGATACGTCATTAGATTCGTCTTGATGGCCCGAATGTTGTTACATACACAAAAAAACGATATGGCGGATTTTACACTCTTCAATGCGGGCTAAACAAACTTTTTTCAAAACTCCAGTCAGGCATCAAAATTAAACAAATATATCAAAATAAAGGGATTTTAAATGCGGGTGCAGATACATATGTATGTCTAGTCTTGCACGAGCTATGAATAAATCACCATATTTTTAAATTTACAGAATTTTCGTAATTTTCAACGAAGCAGGACTGCGGTACAGTACGATTATTTTAACTTCTGCTCGACACTTCTCGGCTTTTTCATTATTATTTTTTAACCGTAATCACCCCTGTGCCAAATTTAAAGTTTGCTGGACATCTTGATCACATCTTCATCATCTTCATCATCTTGTTCGGAGTGCAGGGAGCCTCTGTCGCCATCACTTAATTAACGCCATCGTCCGGAGGGCGTTTGTCTCTGCCAATATTCCGACGGTTCTAGAACCTCCGGGCTTGAGCCGCAGCGCCGGGAAACGTCCGGACGGTCTCACGTTAATACCGTGGGAGAGAGGTCGTTGCCTATTGTGGGATGCGACCTGCGTGTGCACGTACGCACCATCCCACATCAGCTCAACTATGGTGACCCCGGGTGCTGCTGCTGAGTCGGCAGCGCGGAAGAAATGCATTAAATACGCACAGCTAATGGGAATTTATCTGTTTGTTCCTTTGGCCGTCGAGACCACAGGGGTGTGGGGTTCGCAGGGTAGGACCTTCGTCAAGGACATTGGCGTCATTTGAGGGACCGAGGATTTGACACCGCTCCGGATCATTCCTGTCACAGAGGATCTCGCTAGCTGTGCAGCGCGGTAATGCTGCCAGTGTAATCGGCACGTTTGGTGCGGGCGTTCTTGGGGCGGTTTATTTTTATAGATATGTATTTTGTTTCATATGTTTAGACATGACGATGCGTTTGGCGGATTTATGTCATTGTATTTTATTGTAGTTATAGGTACTAAATCTTAGACTGTCTCCTTCAATTTATGTACAGTTAATTAAATAAAATATCCATCTTGATCATTATCAGCGTCTACGACCGAGAAGTGTCGAGCGGTAAAGTTAAAGTAAACGTATTCAATTTAAATGCAAGCAGAACCCACTCTATTAGATCCAATCGGTCCCGCCTGCATTTAAATTTAATTAAACTTAACACTGTACTCTAGTACAGTACTGTAATAATTTTATCGAAACTCAATAATTACGTTAAGTCTTATCTGCTTGTTGCTTTTTAGTGTACTGCAGTCAGATTTTTGTTACATCGCGCGCTGCTTTTTATTCAAATCCTAAAATTTTCGGAAATTTATGGTCATCACTATGCCAGCCTCTCATACAAGAAGGTTCAAACTCTTTTATGGTTCTTTGGTTTATATTAATGACCTGCCACATCTTGTCAGAGATAATCATGAGATTGTACTGTTTGCAGATGACACTTCACTTTTGTTTAAAATGAAACGACGCAGTTTGAACTTTGACGATGTGAATAATGCAATCTCAAAGGTAGTCAATTGGTTTAGTGCTAATAATCTATTACTGAACAATAACAAAACTAAATGTATTCAGTTTATACTCCCCAATGTTAAACAAGTCTCGGCTAATGTTAATGTTAAAGGTGAAAATTTAGAAATTGTAGATAGCACGGTATTCCTAGGAATCACCTTAGATAATAAGCTTCAGTGGGCCCCACACATAGATAAGCTATCAAAAAAACTCAGTTCCGCAGTTTATGCAGTTAAAAAAATCCGTCTTTTTACGGACGTGGAAACAGCTAGACTAGTTTACTTCAGCTACTTCCATAGCATTATGTCTTACGGCATACTGCTGTGGGGGAACGCTGCAGACATTAACATAATATTTGTGCTGCAAAAGAGGGCTGTTCGTGCAATCTACAATGTGGGTCCCAGAGAGTCACTGCGTTGTAAATTTAAGGAAATTAACATTATGACAGTGCCCTGTCAGTATATTCATGAAAACCTAATGTACGTCCACAAAAATATTGATAAATTTCCTAAGAATAGCGACAGGCACAACGTCAACACTAGAAATAGGAATAAACTGGCTATACCTACTACTAGGCTCCATAAGGTTAATATATCTTTTAAAGGGCAATAAATACATTGCCCTTACATCGCTTTTACAACAAAATACCGATTGAGTTACAAGAATTGTCTGTAAATAAATTTAAAAATGTTGTTAAAAATCACTTATGTAAAAAAGGTTACTACAAAATATCAGATTATGTAGAAGACAAGAAAGCTTGGGAAGGTGTTTGCTCCAATTCTGTAAAAAATAACGTATAAAGCTGGAGGTTTCTAGTCGCCTCTTTGCCTCCAGCATCTAAAACATTGAGGTGACGGAATTCAAATTGAGTTCCTTATACATGTGTTAGTTTAAGATTTGACATTCTCCAAATGTTACCTATGTGTTTCTTATGGAAATAAACTCTTTTTTTTTTTTTTAATGATTTATCTACATACGTATCACCCTATATAAACCCTCTATACTGCGTCCAAAATCCGCACGTTACGACCAGAAAAATGTTATACTACTTGGTAAAAACTCATTTCTTATCTGAATATTGATACATTATGACCATAATATATAAATTTTCGGCAAATTATGACATTCAAATCTCGAACGCCGACGCCCGCCAGCGTGCCGCCCCTAGTTTGTCTGTGAAGTTGGTACTACTGAGCAAGCTAAACAAGTGCAGAGCAATTATTATTATCAATGCCACCATGCCGGTCGAACATGCGATTTCAAAGAGAGCTTATGATATGTGTGTGTAGATAAATAGGCATTATGCATCAGTCACATAAACTACTATTTTTCATCATTATCGACCCCGTAAAATTAAAGAAGTCGCATGATTCCGCCCAAATTGGATACACTTTTAACACTTCTTGCACAAGTCACGTGTTTCGTTAAGGTTCACGTTCGTAGTCCAACGCCACTTCAGACGACATAGACGGTACGCTACGTTTTAAACCTTTAGCTACTAAAGAATAAAGTTTTAAACCGGTCGCCCGTCTGTCTGTCCACGTGAAATAAATATCACGTGTTTACGCCGTGGGGTGAGATTTCAGTTAATTGGATCACACCTTTGGCACTTTCTACTATTCTTATTCTGTGAGACATAGAGCCTACGATCGCACTGATGTGGTGTAACTTACCCTGAACGTGCACGTTGCTGTACAACTAATGGTATTTGACGGACACGTGGGAAATGTTGTGACTAGTCAATAAAGATTAAGGTGTATTAAATATATCGGGTTTCTTTGTATTCATTTATTCGATTTGCCAAAAAAAACACAGCTGCGGGGCGATGGACTAACTAGCCCATGAAGTATGGTACAATTGCGCCAACGTAATTTGTGTTTGAGCGAGCTGTAACCTCTCTCTCGGCTGGCTAGACATGGGCGCAACTGTCACGGACACCCAATGTGGTGTCTATGGCTCTAATGTGTGGCTGCCAGCTACGGAATCCAGCAAAGGTCACCTTGGAGAAGCGAGACCGCCTACATGGCATGTTTGAACGAACGCTGCGAATAAAGGACGTACCTACGCTCGCGTACCGTACACTCTCTACAACGACGTCGTGGCATGAACAATAAAAAATGGCGTATATAAAAAATCCGACGATGGCCTGGGCCCATGGCACATATAAAATATCCCGTGCATGTTTTTTGGAAGTGTATTTGTATTATTCAGATGATAAGTCCTGTACAACTCGAACGCATAATCAATCGAGCACTCGACACAGTGACAAAGTGGCTGAATGCCAATCTACTAACGCTTAATGTGTCAAAAACTAAATTTATAACTTTTTCTATTAGATCAAGCACCCAACCGAACAGACCGATAATTTTAAAAATGCCCGATGAGTCATGTAATAGATCTCCCGGTTGTCCCCGTGCGTCCTTAAGTTCTACAGACTCAATCAAATACCTAGGAGTAACTTTGGATAAACACCTGTCGTGGATAGATCACATCAAGAACTTAACAACAAGAACCCGAAAATTAATTTATGCATTTAAAAGACTGAGACACATTGTCAGCTCAGACACTCTTCTCATGGTGTACAGAGCCCTGGCGCAATCAATACTGACATACTGCATCTCTGCGTGGGGAGCTGCCCCGATAACGCATCTATTGCAACTGGAACGAGCTCAACGGGCACTACTTAAAGTTATGTTCTTTAAACCCAGAATGTTTCCCACTGAGAACCTGTACAAAGAGTGTTCGGTGCTGACAGTGCGACAACTCTACATTCAATCAATTCTACTCAAACAACACACAACTATCTCAACGGCTAGTATGGAGGAAAACACACAAAAAAGGAGGGAAAACATTATTTTCAAAGTTCCACCATCTACAACATGCTTTGGTGCAAAACATATATCTAAAATGGGGCCTTTTATATACAACAGAGTCAGTAAATATATCAGCATATTAGCACTGAATGGGCACGAATGCACCAGAACAATCACACGGTACTTGTTGCAACTTAATTTTGAGGAAACAGAGAAATTATTTGCTATACCTACTTAATTGGCTAAATATTTTATCTTACACTTCACAACACACGCACACACACACTCTCACACACACTCTCACACCCATGGCATCTAAGATCCAAGCTATAATTAATCAATTTATATTATGTACCTACAAATTTAATTAATTAATGTGTAAATTTAATTCATACTTTCATTAAATAAAATCTTAAAATGTACCACCTAAATAAAATAATTTTAAATAAGAGCATAAAACACAGCCAAAGAGAGACGCTGTAACCCTACTATACAAGTTTTACTTAGTGTAGGGGACAGAGCTTCCCTGAGGTACGCAAAACAAATATCAGCAGTGTAATAATTAAATGCTATACCTACTCATTGTACCTACCTATGTAATTTTTCAGCACGAATAAATAAATTTGATTTGATTTTTGATTTGAACTCGAGACGTTCCGTAATGACTCTAGCCCTTTACACTCGCGAGTTTACAATCATGAGTTTTTTGACTTTGAAAAAATCTTGACTTAAGTACGATCGCTGAGCAGGAAGAATTTCGGTCATTAACCTTCTAGTACCTGTCTCTGTCGCTTCCGCGTAAATATATTAACGTCACGCAAACTATATATATATATATTTACGCGGGAGCGACAGAGTCAGGTAATAACAGGTTAATGACCGAAATTCTTCCTGCTCCGCAGTAGTATTTTAGTGAGAAATTTTCACAAGTTGATACATCGTGGTTTTATCTGAGAGCGTTTAAAAATACTTTAATGGTGTGGACATCAGTAATTAATAACTAATGAGACACCCATATGTCGCAATGTTCCACTCGAGTGTAAAGGTAAGGTCACTGGTCTCCCGAGCAATTTTGTACGAAAAGCGACGTTTAGTTGTTGTTCACGTGGCGTACAGCAAGCGACTACAGTGCATCCAGCCAACGTACAGCAAGCGACTACAGTGCATCCAGCCAACGTACAGCAAGCGACTACAGTGCATCCAGCCAACGTACTGCAAGCGACTACAGTGCATCCAGCCAACGTACAGCAAGCGACTACAGTGCATCCAGCCAACGTACAGCAAGCGACTACAGTGCATCCAGCCAACGTACAGCAAGCGACTACAGTGCATCCAGCCAACGTACAGCAAGCGACTACAGTGCATCCAGCCAACGTACAGCAAGCGACTACAGTGCATCCAGCCAACGTACAGCAAGCGACTACAGTGCATCCAGCCAACGTACAGCAAGCGACTACAGTGCATCCAGCCAACGTACAGCAAGCGACTACAGTGCATCCAGCCAACGTACAGCAAGCGACTACAGTGCATCCAGCCAACGTACAGCAAGCGACTACAGTGCATCCAGCCAACGTACAGCAAGCGACTACAGTGCATCCAGCCAACGTACAGCAAGCGACTACAGTGCATCCAGCCAACGTACAGCAAGCGACTACAGTGCATCCAGCCAACGTACAGCAAGCGACTACAGTGCATCCAGCCAACGTACAGCAAGCGACTACAGTGCATCCAGCCAACGTACAGCAAGCGACTACAGTGCATCCAGCCAACGTACAGCAAGCGACTACAGTGCATCCAGCCAACGTACAGCAAGCGACTACAGTGCATCCAGCCAACGCTGCTGCCAGCATACTGGTAACGCTAGCCTCCCTGCCAAGGAAATTTAAAGGTCATACGCAATTTGGCTGGATGCAGCTTACTACACTGCAGTAATCCTTTACAGGCAGCCGTGTATTTGGCCCTTTAAGCGGCACACGCTGTTCCCTGGGATCTGCAAATCCGGCATCATCTTTTGATCCGATAAATCGTTAATTCTTCAATGATATATCCCCATTTTCAACTCAAAACCAAAAACTTGAAAATATTTTATGTATAACTACTGGCATTTACTTACCAAATACCGTAAAAGCTTACAATACGAAGTGGCTTTATTAATGCAAAACCGCTAAACAGTCTATAAAACATATGTTTTGAATTGGCAAATAAAGCTTAATATGTAGTAAAAATATAAAATCTGATGAAATAATGCAAAGAACTTGATGATTTAATTATCATTATATGTAACGTAACATAAAATAGTTTGTTTATCCACAAAATATATGTACGGAGATTATAAAAATAAAGTAAGGTACCGCACGTAATAAAAAGTAAAAACACTAATGCTGCATTGTGAACCTAGAACCTATTGCCATAAAGAGTCACTTTACGAGAAAGTGTGTTTGAATAGTAGTTTATCTACACACGTGTCATAAAACCTCTTTACTGCGTCCAAAAACCGCACGTTACGACCGGCATAATGATATACTACTTGGTAAAAACTCATTTCTAACTGAATACATACGTACTGAATACATTATGACCATAATCTATCAATATTTCGACATATTATGACATTCAAATTTCGAAAGCCGAAGCCCGCCTGCGTGCCGCCCCTAGTTTGTCTGTTATGTTGGTACTACTGAACAATCTAAACAAGTGCAGAGCAATGGTCAATGCCACAGTGCCAGGCGAACATGCGGTTCCTGAACACATCAAAGAGAGCTTACGATATGGGTCTAGTTAAACTAGTGTATGTAACTGTACATAATTAGGCATTAAAACTGCCGAGTAATATTATTATATCGAGTTTTAATGCCCCCCATTATGTATCAGTCACATAAACTACCACTATACTAAGCAACGAATAGGATGCGGCGACTCCTCACAATAACGAACAAACGAATAAAATAAAAAAATATCTCCCAGTACGGCCGGTCACGGCGGGAGAGCTCGACCAAAACCCTCCAAGGAATACGGAAAAGACAAGCCTTTAAAATATCTGTACTTTCAACGTAAAATCACTATCCTCAGAATCAAAACTCTTTGAGCTAAAGGCAGGTCAATAAAATGTTAGCAATGACATTTTAGGATTATCGGAATTAAGATATACTCTCGATGAAAAACTCATGGCACTGAGTTTATATAAACAAGGCCCCAGAGCATACAGATGGCTTAGATAAAAAAAATATCTCCCAGTACGGCCGGTCACGGCGGGAGAGCTCGACCAAAACCCTCCAAGGAATACGGAAAAGACAAGCCTTTAAAATATCTGTACTTTCAACGTAAAATCACTATCCTCAGAATCAAAACTCTTTGAGCTAAAGGCAGGTCAATAAAATGTTAGCAATGACATTTTAGGATTATCGGAATTAAGATATACTCTCGATGAAAAACTCATGGCACTGAGTTTATATAAACAAGGCCCCAGAGCATACAGATGGCTTAGATAAAAAAAATATCTCCCAGTACGGCCGGTCACGGCGGGAGAGCTCGACCAAAACCCTCCAAGGAATACGGAAAAGACAAGCCTTTAAAATATCTGTACTTTCAACGTAAAATCACTATCCTCAGAATCAAAACTCTTTGAGCTAAAGGCAGGTCAATAAAATGTTAGCAATGACATTTTAGGATTATCGGAATTAAGATATACTCTCGATGAAAAACTCATGGCACTGAGTTTATATAAACAAGGCCCCAGAGCATACAGATGGCTTAGATAAAAAAAATATCTCCCAGTACGGCCGGTCACGGCGGGAGAGCTCGACCAAAACCCTCCAAGGAATACGGAAAAGACAAGCCTTTAAAATATCTGTACTTTCAACGTAAAATCACTATCCTCAGAATCAAAACTCTTTGAGCTAAAGGCAGGTCAATAAAATGTTAGCAATGACATTTTAGGATTATCGGAATTAAGATATACTCTCGATGAAAAACTCATGGCACTGAGTTTATATAAACAAGGCCCCAGAGCATACAGATGGCTTAGATAAAAAAAATATCTCCCAGTACGGCCGGTCACGGCGGGAGAGCTCGACCAAAACCCTCCAAGGAATACGGAAAAGACAAGCCTTTAAAATATCTGTACTTTCAACGTAAAATCACTATCCTCAGAATCAAAACTCTTTGAGCTAAAGGCAGGTCAATAAAATGTTAGCAATGACATTTTAGGATTATCGGAATTAAGATATACTCTCGATGAAAAACTCATGGCACTGAGTTTATATAAACAAGGCCCCAGAGCATACAGATGGCTTAGATAAAAAAAATATCTCCCAGTACGGCCGGTCACGGCGGGAGAGCTCGACCAAAACCCTCCAAGGAATACGGAAAAGACAAGCCTTTAAAATATCTGTACTTTCAACGTAAAATCACTATCCTCAGAATCAAAACTCTTTGAGCTAAAGGCAGGTCAATAAAATGTTAGCAATGACATTTTAGGATTATCGGAATTAAGACGTCTGGGCGAGAATATAATAGAATAGACGATTATCATGTACTACCTGGGCCTGGATAAAAACCAAGGGCCTTTATGGTGTGGATTTTTTAGTCAAAAAGTATTTAAAAGAAAAAATCAGATCATTCACTGGAATATCTGAGCGAGTCTGTCTACTTGAGATTGAAGTAAAGAATTTACCATTTGCAATAATACAAGAGTGCGCACCCACCGAAAGCTCATCCCAAGTCGAAATTGACGCTTTTTATGAAGACTTAGCTATGGCACACGACTCTACCTCAACAAAATACATTATCTCTATGGGAGATTTCAACGCACAAATCGGGAAACCGAGAGAACTTGAGCAGTCAGTTTGCGGCAAGTATGGCCATGGAAACAGGAGCAAACGCGGAGAGAGACATATTCAATACGCTCATGAATACAATCTGAAAATTGTTCTTACTTTGTATGTGAAATTAAAACCCAAGAACAGATGGACGTGGCTCTCTCCAGACAAAAAGACGAGAAACGAGATTGATTATATTATTACCACAAAACCCCGCCTATTTTCTAACTAAAAGGTAATGACGTCCCCATGGATCGGACCACAGGAAGCTCAGAACTACAAGCCACCTAAATTCATTGAGAAAAACAGGAGTAACTTCAGCAATGCACCAAGAAAGCTAAAAAAGATTCATGACGCTCTAAAAAAATGCTCGCATAAAAGCTCTATCTTGAAAACCTAAACAGATACATACCCGAATTAATAACGGCAGAGAAAAAATGTAGAGCTGAAGAATATTGTCAAAAGATTGTCAACACTATGCTAGAGAGTCTCAAGAATATCAAAGGAACAGAAAAATACAAAATCTTATCAGAGGTAGCCTTTGTGCTGGTACTTTCATACCCCCATTTCTGGCGCGCTCTATGTTCGAAATTCAAATAAGTCTGCATTTTCATACTTAAACTTCTGGTGATTTATTTTTTTAATAAGATTAGAGTCGTTGGCTGTAAGTTTGATATTTTATCTACACGCGTATCATAAAACCTCATTACTGCGTCCAAAAACCGCACGTTACGAACAAAATAATGTTATATGTACTACTTGGTAAAAACTCATTTCTTATCTGAATATTTATACATTATGACCATAATGTATCAATTTTCGACAAATTATGACATTCAAATTTCGAACGCCGACGCCCGGCTGCGTGTCGCCGCTAGTTTGTCTGTGAAGTTGGTACTACTGAACAAGCTAAACAACACCATGCCGGTCGAACATGCGGTCCCTCAACACATTAAAGAGAGCTTATGATATGTATGTAGATAAACTAGTATAAACTATTATAGACAGTTACATAGCTAACTGTACATAATTAGGCCTTAAAACTCCCGAGTGATATTATTATGAAACTCGCCTTCGCCTCGTTTCATTAACCCACTCTCGAGTTTTAATGTCCTCCATTATGTATCAGTCACATAAACTACTATTGCGTATTGTACACTGACGAGCAATGCTAAAGTTCCACCCACAAAATGCCGACAAACAACAACACCAATTTTTTTAAACATTTAATTTAAATTTTGAACACAAAATTTAGGTTTTTAATTGGTAATATTCTGATGCGCTGTTAAATGTACTTCAACATTGCAGACGTTGTCATTAAGCTAGCCTTTCCCGTTTAGGAGTAATTTGGTGCTATGTCACTGGAACTTTTTCATTGCTCGTCAGTGTATTTCCGAACGTGATATGAAAAATTCCGCGCATGTTTGACAAATAGTAGATTTCCTACGAGTTCGCAAAGCCTTATATTTACGAACCGAGAAGTTTACGGCACGAGCCGAAGGCGAGGTTCGTAAAGAAGCCTTTTCGAACGAGTTAGGAATAGAATTTTTCCGCCTGAGATCCCAAAATCAAGCAGCGAAGTTGCTATTTTGAGGTTAGAATGCGGAAAAGTAAATTATTACTTACTCGTGCCTACGGTTTCATGCTCGCAGGGTATGTTATACATCGGTTAAGGAACCGTATTGCCACAGTCGATGAACAATGTTATGTGTTTATCAAGGAACAGACCGCGCCAAATATGACGGTGTAAGCTGAGATGTCAAAAATAGGATAAGGTGGGGTAAGAGAGAGAGAGAGAGAGAGAGGACACATTTCATTCAGGGTCAAAGATATTTGGCGCGATATACTGATGCACAACTATGACTGTCACTCAAATCCATAGTAATGTAAGCTGGAGCCCTGTTTCTCTTGATATAAATTACTTTTAAATTAATTAATTTATCTAACCTAACCCTTAACCCTTGTATGGCAGTCGCCTCGCCTCGCAGTCGCTAACACAAACTAGTCTTTTCTGTAGTTATAGACTATATAGAATATATGTGTAAAATCTATGCGTATATCTGTGGCCCTTTTAAAGGTACCGTGAGAGCGTTCGAACAATGACGGCGACCGGGTGGCCTTGCAAGCGCGTGCACAGCTCACTAAGTTACGACTCTCTTAAGTGGTTCTGGGCGGGCTAACAAGAAACTTGAGACTATGTTAATATTCCTTTATCTAAGGAACGTTTTTCCTGCACCTTTTTAGGGTTCCGTGCCTTAAAAGGAAAATAGGAACCCTTTATAGAACCACTACGTTTTCCGTGAGTCTGTCATGCATGTAGTTCTACCACAAAAAATGTGGCTATAAACAAAAATCTACTTATCAAATAAATTCGACAGATATATCGATTACAACGGTAATATTATATATAATGTGAGTTTTACTTTCGCCAAAGATGTTCATTTTGAGGGCCTAATAAAAAAAAAGTAAAGACAGAAAGAATAGTAGATTATACAACAAGGGCATAAAACACGCCATTTCACCCGAGACGTTGATATCCACCCGAGCCGCAGGCAAGGTGGATAGTTAGCTCGAGGGTGAAATGGGGTTTATGACCGAGTTATACAATACACCCTGCTTTTCACTTCGATGGCGAGAAAATGAAACAGTTATAATGTAAAAAAATACCTTCTGAGAATGTAATGCCATGTTTGCCATTTGCCCCTTCTCCAGTGCACGAAATTTTCATACGTTTTAATATAAATTTGCTTGGATTTAGGCGACAATGTCTGTTCGAAACTCCTTTTGCTTTTGTATCCATTATTGTGTTAGGCGCAAGCGTTATTTCCTCTTCACTAACGACATATTAATTAACTTTCGTAAAACAACAAGTTTTGCAAAGAAAACAACTAAATCAAAGTCGAAAACAAGTCTCTTTCTCGCCATTGTATTTTTAATTTTTGATTTTTATTCTTGATTATTTTGCATGTCATTTTTAGCTTAACCTTTAACTGGTGATAAGGGGTCTTACAGGCCCAGCGGCGTCAGTAAAACAACATTTTGGCACCTTCTCCGGGTTTCCTTGGGCTCATCACCTGAGTAGCTTCGAGTTTACTTGCGTCCATGCCGTAGAAGGGGATAGCTGTGTTGGACAGGCTCAAATCGGTAAGTTACATTGGCGTAAAGTTCGGCAGGGGTCTCTCAGACCACATGTCACCACTTACGTAATTTTTTACGTAATTTTGTTGTATTGTTTTTTCACATTTTTAACCGAGAACAATCAAATCTCCAGGAAAGCAGGAGCCAGTTGTCTTCCTCGATAAAAGCGCCAATCAAATTACCAGTTTGAATCGTGTCCGAAACGTGTGTGCTTGCAGTGTGCAAAAAAAATATGCACAGACTGCATATAAAAATTGGCCAAGTTCGACCATTGTCAATTTCGTGAAAATACATTTTTGATTTTAGTTGTTTTTTTTTCTTAATTCATTATTACTTCAATATTATAGAAAAAAGTGTTTTTTTGTCAAAATATGTTGATTAATTTTTTGTTTATGTAATTTGTGATCTCATCTCTAGTTTTTTGATTGTTAAGACGACATACATTAAAATTGCAAGATCATAACAAAAAAATATATTCAGAGTATAGTTATTTGTTTTATTTTATCCATTTATATATGATAACACAGTTTTTACATACTCTGGCTAGCTACCACACTTAATTTCTATGATTTATACTAGATACCGCAGTGGGCCTCTCAGTCCCCTCGTCATCAGTTACGTTACACAAAAACCATGTCACCAGTCAAAGGTTAAGTCTTACGCGATACTGCCCGAGTCATACTTGGATTTTTTTATGTATTTGTTAATTATATTTTATTCGTTTGTTTTTTTTTTAAATGAATTAAAGTAATTGCAATAAATAACATATTTATTTAATGCATACACCTCATCTGTCAGGCTGAATGGCTCAATTGTCTTAGTCTACATTATTAATCTGTGGTCTAGATGACGACAACACTTTATGCACTAGTGCCTAAAATGCGATTTCATGCAGCCGACATCCAGCATAAATAAAGACTTTTCGAGCATGAGAAGTGAATTAGTACATTTCCGGCACGAGCCGAAGGCGAGGGTCGTAGCGAGGTTCGTAAAAAGCCTTTTCAAACGAGTTAGGAATATAATTTTTCCGCCTAAGAACCCAAAATCAAGCGGCGAAGGTGCTATTTTTAGCTCAGACGTCGGAAAATACTATTTTTGATTAATTTAAAAATTGCGAATGATAATTTGATGTGTCGGGTTTTTATAGTAGTTTATGTGACTGCTCCATAATGGAGGGCATTAATACTCGAGAGTAATATCACTCGAGAGTTTTAATGCCTAATTATGTACAGTTACATAAACTAGTTTATCTCCACACATATCATAAGCTCTCTTTAATGTGTTCAGGAAATGCAAGTTCGACCGGCATGGTGGCATTGATAATTCCTTTGCACTTGTTTAGCTTGTTCAGTAGTACCAACTTCACAAACAAAGTAGGGGCGGCAGGCAGGCGTCGGCGTTCGAAATTTGAATGTCATAATATGTATAAAAATTACACATTATGGTCATAATGTGTAATTTTTCAGATAAGAAATGAGTTTTTACCAAGTAGTTAAACATTATGCTGATCGTAACGTGCGGGCTTTGTACGCAGTAAAGAGGGTTTATGATACGTGTGTAGATAAAATAATATTGTTGTCGGGTTCACTTTACGCGGTAACAATTTTGTGAGTAGGAATTATTTTATTATCATAATGTTACTGCATAATCTCATAACTTACATTATGTGTAAATTGCACAGTTACGGTTTTCGTAATTCGCTATTACAAATTAAGATAACATGTAACGTTGTTATTACATGGGCGTTGATTGCAGTGTTTTTCGACTAGTCAAATTTCAAGTTTCAAAGTCAAGTTCATTTTAGATTTGAAGATACGTAGAAGATTGCTAATTCTCTTACGGAGCCGCCTTGCCAAATACAATTATCAGATTTGTATATCAGATTTGAACTAGTAACTAAAGATAAAGTGATTATCTTTAGTTACTAGTTTATGGCCCAATAATGAAATTATCGGTTAAAGCCGGCAATACATAAGATATTTTCATAATGTATACTTTTATGGGTACAAACGTGGCTAACACAAGGCACAAGTTGCTAGCTCAACGCTTGACAATAATCTAAGTCTGTGAATTATGAGGAGTCATAGGAGTCGGGTCCTAGTCACAGAGTGTCCCATTTCAAACGGTCAGAAGGGCGAAAACAAGACTGCATTATTCTATTAAAAAAAAAATATTCTGTATTATTATATCATTCGATAGTGTTGCTAATAAGAATCTGGGAAGTAATGGCACATGGCAAAAGAGTGGAAAATGTTATTTTTTTAAATAAAAGGATTGAATGTCCATATAGTCTGTACGAGTTCTATAATCAACTAAAAATTTTCTTCGCTCTCATCTGCATTGTAAGCAGTTTCGAGTGAGTTTTTTTTTAAAAAAGAACACTTTCCACTGTTTTGCCATATTTGACATTACTTCCCAGAAATTGACCCAAATAGCATAACGATCGCATAAAAAAAGTTACATAGGAACCAATACGAGGTTGGTCTTAATTTACGGGAGTCTAAAAGTGGGTACGTGTCCTTAAAATAATAATAAATAATATTAGAGGACAGTATTCCACAAATCGAACTAGGCCCACAGTAAGCTCAACAAGGCTTGTGTTAAGGGTGCTAGGCGACGATATATTTAATAGAGATAAATACTTATGTAAATACATAGCAAACATCCAAGAAGCAAATTGCCGCGGCAGACCAAAATCACCCTTGCTCAGTCCCTTCTCCTGCCGCTAATCGACTCCGCCGATGTCTGTTGGGCGAGCGCGAACGAAGATCTTCTGAACAAACTCGAACGACTTCAGAATCTCGGGATTCGGTTTATCTTCGGGCTGCGCCAATTCGACCATGTCTCTCAATTTCGCAAAGAGTTGGGGTGGCTTCCGATTCGTCGTCGCCGAGACTCCCATATTCTTTTTTATCTTTTCAATATATTGGAAAATCCGCGCTACCCCAGCTACCTTCGAGACCGCTTTGAGTATCTCTTTTCAGGAGATCGGCAACGGAGATCTCACACGGTCTCACTCTTAGCCACTCCAAGGGTATGCCTACTTCCGCATATGAGCACTCCTTCAGGTTGCAGGCGGTCCGACTGTGGAACGCACTTCCTTGTGCGATAAGAGAAAGCCCCACTCTTTTCGCTTCCAAAAACCGGATAAAAGAGCACTTCCTCTCTCTTTTGTGATAGTTGTAGTATGTATATTATTATTATATGTAAACTTTATGTACAGGTTTATGTATGTATTGATACGTATTTAGTAGTTTGGTATATACGAGTATGTATTTTATTTACCGTATTTTATAGATATTTAATTTACTTATATGTATTTTATTATTGTTTAGATATTGCGCACTGCCTACCCTTTATTGATAAAATTTCCTGTCATGCCTTGGTTTGCTGGAAGAAATCTCTTTTTAGAGATAAGCTCGCCTTTGTACATATGTTTTCTATTAATGTATCTTTTTTAAATAACTGTGTTCAATAAAGAATTATGAAATTATGAAATATTCATGCTCATCACACAAATATTTGCCCTTATTCTCCAACCCAGGACCGTCAGCATCGTAGGCAGGGTCACTACCCGCTCGGCCAAACCGGTCAATATATGGTCTGACGTTCGGGTTCGATTCCCACCTAGGAAATAACTTTAAAAAAATGTAATGATGCAGTTTTGTTTTTTATCAAAATCGATGACATGGTCCCAAACAACAAAAACTTCTATCTCGTATAGTTTCCGATTTCGCCCTACTGACCCTTCGAAATGGCCCATCCTGTATACAATGTAAGTCTTTATAAAGTGCATATATAGAATACGTCTACAGAGAGAGAGCAGCACTCCTTCGCCAGGATTCTGGCTTACAAATACGGTATTAATATATGCCCTGACTACGAGGGCAGACTGACTCATTTCAAGATGGCCACTTCGAGCCACAGGAGAAACTACCTAGATATAGTAAACCTTGTAAACAACTCCGTGTCAGAATCGTTATTGTTAGAAAAACTAAACTTTTAATTCCCTAAACTCAACATCAGACCATATACTGACCGGTTTATGCTGATGCTGACGGTCCTGGGTTCGAATCCCGAATAAGGGCAAATATTTGTGTGATGAGCATGAATATTTGTTTCTTAGTCTTGGATGTTTTCTATGTATTTACATAAGTATTAATTTCTACAAAATATATCGTCGCCTAGTACCCATAACACAGGCCTTATTATTAGGGCCTAGTTCGACTTGTGTAAGATTGTCCTCTTATATTATTTATTATTATTATATGGAGACGTACCCACTTTTTGACTCCCGTATATTAAGACCAACCTCGTATTGGTTTCAATGTATATTTTGTAGGTAAAATAAACAGATCTGCCATTGATTTGCAAGTTTTAGAGCAGATTGAATATTGTGTTTGGCGAGTGATCAAACCCACATTGAACAAATTGTACTGCTACTTGGTCATTTTTGACAGTCCACGACGTCCCGAAAAAAAAGTTTATATAAATGGTCAATAATTTGCAAATCTGATGCACTTTTACAATATAAACATTTTGCCAGTGAGAACTTATTGACCGACTAAGTGATACAATCCAAGGTTAAAGATACTCCACCAAGAGCACGGCAACTAGACGCCGGTCAGGCTTCTTGCATCTCATGACACACAAACACACCCAGACACACATACCTGTGGAAGTGAAACCAAAAATGCTTCAAGGCGTGTGTGAGTCAAGTGAGACGGAAGATGCCTGCCAGGAGTCTAGTTGCCCGGGTGAGTAGTAAAGATCTAACCTCTATTTAGGGGTCCGCACCCAAAGGGTGCCGAGCGGGATCCTATTGCTAAGCCTCCACTGTCTGTCTGTCTGTCCGTCCGCGGGCGGTACCTCATGACAACCGTAGGTGGAGAGTTGAAATTTCACAGTGTATGTCTGTTGCCACTACTGCAATAAATAATGAACGACACGATGATTTATAAATTAAAGTAGCACCCCACACAAGAGACATGGTTTAATACGCCTTCATGTCTGCATTAGTATAATATTTGAGAGTCGTCGGTGGATGTTGGTTTGACATCGGATCCGCAATCTGTAGAAACTGGTTCGATACCATTTTTAGGGTTCCGTACCCAACGGGTAAGAACGGAACCCTATTACTAAGACTTCGCTGTCCGTCCGTCTGTCACCAGGCTGTATCTCAAGAACCTAGCTAGCTAGAGAGTTAAAATTTTCACAGATTATGTATTTCTGTTGCCGCTATAACAACAAATACTAAAAAACAGGATAAAAGAAATATTTAAGGGGGCTCCCATACAACAATTCTTTCAATACCACATACAAACTTATGGATGCACCTGGTTACGTACATGGAGTGTGAAAGTAACCGCACCAATAACTTTGTAAACAATATTTTGCTGTGTAAAATCCAAACTATTCACTCCACACCATCGCTTCCATTGAACGGTGGTACGGAACCCTTCGTACGCGATTTAGACTCGCACTTGACCGGTTATTTTTTTGTTTAATTACATTTTGGTCTTTATTATTTTTTCTATAGTCCCCTATGAATATGTATGTATGGTACGGAACCCTTCGTGAGTGAGTCCGACCCGCACGACCGTAAACTGGAGGCGATGAAGCTAATTTACTAAAGGATCACCGTATGACAATATTTTGCAGAATTGTTACTACGACTTAACATCTCTAGGTACATTTGGCTAGCTAGGCAACTAATGTTGGTTGTTTTCACTTACTGCCGTTGTCAGTGGAGAGCCTCATTTTCTCCAGCGTGATGGTATCGCGGTCATTGTAGATGAGGACCGCGGTTGCGTTGGCACGCACCGCATTCGCCACCTGGAAGTGTATGAAATTAATTTCAATTAGAGAACAATTAAACAGAAACAAATGGTGTTGTTGTAACCCAAAGATAAGCATCATTCAAGAATCTCCTGCAGTAACCAAAATCTTTAAACCCTGTCACGCCAAATGAATGTAGGTATTTACCTAAAATGTTTTCCATGCTTGGTTCAGGCTGTCAATTCACTGACATGATGAGGTGTTGGATGAGGAATAAGTGTTGAATTCATGTTGCTGGCGAAAAGTTACATAGCTATTTTGCGTTTGGTTGTTTAACTTCAGCGTTTATCATTATCTACAAAAAGCAATTAGGTTCCCTAACACTGGATAAACACAAAGGAACCCATAAAATATTGTAACTACATTTAACCCTTTACTGCATACTAACCCATATATGGTTTCATAGGTTTTGAACTTTATTACCAAGCAATAAGGTTGAAAATCGCGATCCATTTCGAGTCAGACCAAGCATTAAGAGGTTAAAAATTCAAAAAGAGTTTATTTCCATATGAAACACATAGGTTACATTTGGAGAAAGTCAAATCTTAAACTAACACATATATAAGGTATAGGGAAATATAGAACTCAATTTGAATTCCGTCACCTCAATGTTTTAGATGCTGGAGGCAAAGAGGCGACTAGAAACCTCCAGCTTTATACGTTATTTTTTACAGAATTGGAGCAAACACCTTCTCAAGCTTTCTTGTCTTCTACATAATCTGATATTTTGTAGTAAGCTTTTTTACATAAGTAATTTTTAACAACATTTATTGGGATTTTGTTGTAAAAGCGTACCCTTTAAAAGATACATCAACCTTACGGAGCCTAGTAGTAAGTATAGCTAGTTTATTCCTATTTCTAGTGTTAGAATTGTGCCTGTCGCTATCCTTAGGGAATTTATCAATATTTTTGTGGATAGTAGTAGTATTAGTGGATAGTTGTAAGTTTTCATAAATATACTGACACGGCACTGTCACTGTCATAATGTTAATTTCCCTAAATTTACAACGCAGTGACTCTCTGGGACCCACATTATAGATTGCATGCATTTGCTTTGTAGGGAGGGCGATTACCTGCTTAGAGCTTAGCTCTGATAAAAGCCTAGATATGCTGAAATAATATGTACGTATCGATCGGCAATAAAGGGATTAAAACACATTCCATTATTGGGTAGAAGATTGATAGGCTGATATGGCTTGTATCAAAATGGCAATAATAAGTTATTATTTGTTGTGGTATCTTTTTAACAATTTACCAAATATTATTAGTACGAAATAGTAAGGTGTTTGTGGTTATTTGAACTATTGATTCAGCTAAGGATTATAAATTAAATACAATATAATCATTGAAGTTTCAACCTCTTGTTAAAACACCATGCATAGTTAGCAGTTAGTTACTACAGGTTGAACAAATGTTAAAACTCATTTACACTATGGGATATATCATTTAAGCAAAACGAAAGTCAAACCGGGCGTCCAGTGAGATAAGCCGTGGTTTAACTTTCATCAGATATCTGGCAACGGCAAAACATCTAGCTGACAAAATCTGCCAATAAGCTCTGGTCACTAATATTAGGGTATAGATACTATACTACAATATTCTGGGCTAAGTAAACCAATTTCGCGTTTGATCCACAAGACCCAGAAAGCTAATCTTGGCCATTTGCGTATTTAATAGTACATTATCGCAAAGGCCGCGAAATAGGCAATTGTAGGTCGAGTATGAGTTTGAAGGCCCAGCCGTAGGCGAGGACTTATTACTTGAGGACTTATACGAGACAGGCAGTTGCCGTCTCCGCCGAGGCATATAATAGTGCTTTTCTCAAAAGAATGCAGGGAAATAAAACGTACTGTTTATATTATACATATAATATAATTAATATCCATTATTGCCAATCTGGCTTCCGATCTTCTGGTGGAGTACAATCAATCTCCGTTTCACTCTCTGAACCGTCGTACTTATTTTAAATAATAAATAACTTCTATTTTATCTAGTTTTAATAATTTAGTAATAGAAACCACGAATGTGAAATTTATAGCAAATCAGCTAAATAACAAGTATATTCTACAACGTTTCATTTTGCGCATGGCTGTCAGGCCCGATTATCCTAGCCTTTAAAAAAATACTTTGTGCACTAGAGCATAAAAGTGGCATTTTGTGCAGCATACATCAAGCACAAAGTTTACGGCATGAGTCGTGGGCGCGGGTCGTAGCGAGGTTCGTAAAAAACCTTTTCGAACGAGTTAGGAATAGAATTGTTCCGCCTGAGAACTCAAAATCAAGCGACGAAGGTGCTATTTTTAGCTCAAAAGTCGGAAAAGAGTTTTTAATACACCAGCACGCCGTTTCATACAACATTTCTGGAGCGTTGTAATGTTCCTAATAAAAAAAAACTCTCTCAGCAATCGATTTGATTTTCTTTGTCCGTAAATTCGATACTTCGCGTGTTCTTTTTTTCGAAATTAATGACAACATTTCCATGCAAGTTTGAGAAAAATATTTTTATACATGAATGATTACATTTATTTTTTAACTCAAGTTATTCAACTACTGTCGTTTTTAATTTACGGCCGATTGTTGTATCCTAACGTTTGAATGTCTGTTTATATGAGGAACTTGACAGAATTTATACCTATGTGCCAATAAAGTTATCTGTCTGTTTATCTGGGGATTGAGAAATTGGCGATCATGGATCATACATAACATTACAACAAACCTCAAATACAAAAAAAAAACGTGTTTGTTTTGGTAATGTTATGATCCATGATCGCGCATCGTGCACTACCAAAACGACAGTTCGACACCATAACTTACACGACCCATGAACTGCAGATACACAGCTCGTATCAGAATTGAGCAATTATTGATTGCACGTAGTTACCAGCCAATTATGTTTTGTTATCACATCTAGCAAGCTTGTTACCCTAACGAGACTAATAAAAGCAACAAAAATGTTGATCCAATTCGGCGTACTGCCCCTAATTCAATACTCCTTTGACCTGACTGACTGATCAGAGATGCTACGGCCACATTTGCGAACCGTAGACATAGTTCAGTATCTAAAAGGTTGAATAACCTTGATCTCGAAATTGCAGCTGCCACGCCTGATAACAGCAACCCAGGGCTCCGCCGGTAGCAGCCCTTCAGGATTGGCTGCAGACAGCAGTGGCCACGAGCAGCCTGTGTGGTCGTGCTGGCCAGCGGCCCCCTTGCCGCGGATGTGGACGGCGACGCCTCGGGAGGAGGTCACGATGCCCTCGCCGTATTTGCCGGACTGGAAAGAAAATATGTTTATTTACCAATGGAAGTTAGAAAGTTAGAGCCCTGTTACGTGTCAACGTGAGCACACTGTAAGGAAATATAGTAGAAAACTATTATCAAGTTCTCAACATGTTTAGAGTCTATACTAATTTATCACTATTTCGTAAAATTAGATAATTGGGACATCCTAACTCACATTTGGATATGGCGCGTGATAGTAAACTTATGCAACATTGTACTATTGAACTGGAAATTGTTGTTTAAATATAAAAAGCTATGTTCGTGATAATGTTGTTGGTGTAATGTATTTTTAGACACGAACAGTCGAACTTTTGGAGAAAACTCGTGCCGAAATTAGGATGGTCGATGAAATTGTGTGTAATTCCTGTAATTTCTTTATCAAACAATATATATAACATACGGAAAGCTGTCCTGTCTTATTAATTACTAATTACTTAGCTTTACCATATGCAGGTCTCCTTTAAATACGAATTTACGTATGAAACGCAACAAGTCCTAAACGTATTTCGTCATAGATGTTTATGTTGAAGCCCCGGATATATTTTAAACTAAGTATATACTATCTTAGTTAATCGAAATCGGTTCAGCGGATATGTATGTCAACCTTTGTTTGTCGTCCATCGGTCAGTGATCATCACTAGCGTGTTTGGTCTACTCAGTGTTGAGCAACAAACAATTCACTGAAATTATCTTTTACATCAGTTATTATCATCAATGTAAAGGGTATTGAGCTTATTAAAATATAAACACAATTGGTACAAATGCACATCATTGTGTTTTTCTAATAATAGTATCCGATATAAAATAATGCTTGGCAATAATAATGTACTACTATAGTATTAACCTTACTTAATGTAGGTATAGTTTAGAGGTCTTCAATTAACCTCTACCCTTTGGTAAGTAAGAAATGAGTCAGGAACGAGTTTATTTCGAACAAAGAGGCATATGATTCACATATATGTAGTTAGTAGCTATATCCAGCAAAGGTACATTTATTTAAATTTATTTGATATATCATGAATGAATTGGTTAACTTAACAAAACAGAAAATAGTGATAGACCCTTGTTTACCTTGTATTGTTATTAACGATAAGATATCATTAGTATGCATTGTATTGCTTATTTTGAGTAGGTATGCTCTTTCATGTGTATTTGGCCTTTGTGCGTCAAATCTAAGTCGTTGGGCACAATTTTTAAGGTTTCATACCCGAGGGGTGCCGAACGGGACCCATTACTAAGCCCCCACTATCCGTGCGTCCGTCTGTCTGTCTGTCTGTCCGTCAGTATCCTCATGAACCGTTATAGGCAGAGAGTTGAAATTTTCACACAATGTGAATGTATTTCTATTGCCGCTGCAGTAACAAATAATTAATTACACACGTTTCTATAAATTAAAGGGGATGCCCATACAAGAGATTATTTTTATGGCCTCATTGTTTTCTTCGTTCATCGGCAAACTCTAGGAAACAGTGGGAAAAAACATTTCAGTTGGCTGACATTTTCCCGTTGTAGGTTGTGAATGTGCCATGGCAGGGTTCAAAATCGCATGGCCTAATAACCGGATTCGGTCGAGGTGCGGTTAAGACGCTGCTTAAAGTCAAATTCGGCCAAACGGCCATCTTTGAAGCGCTATTCCTCCCAAAGGAGACACTTCCCAAATCCCGGAAAAATATATGTTATGAATAAATCCCTTTTCTTCAATGGGAACATAAAAAAACACCTAAAACTTGCAATATCTTGGGATCTAAAAAGAATATCTATGTCGCAGTTAGTTGGTTAAATCAGACACTCAAGTAACTCTCCAGACCGTTAATTAAATACCGACTTTTGACCAATTCCGTCAGACAAGTGAGTGAACGAAACGTTTAACGAGTTATCTGAACGTTCCTAGGCAACAAGACATATACAATATAAATATTTTTTATGTATGCTTAACTTTATGTTTTAAGTATTTTTTGTTGTTCTTACATGTTCAACCTAACACGAAGGATAAAGGGGGCTTCGCTTCGCTCACCCCCTTTACCCTTCACCTAAGCTATCGCAATGTTTTGCCCTGATATAAGCTGTGCAAATCAGCTGTTGTCGTGACGCCATTTTGTTTTCCAACATGCCGGTTTTCGGTAAGACAGATTGTTAAACGTTTTCGACTCGGTTAAACGTCGGCATTTAATTAACGGTCTAGAGAGTTAGTTAAGTGTCTGATTTAACCAACCAACTGCGACATCGATAGGGTTACAGATAATTATAAAAAATATCTTAAAACTGTGTGTTTGAAATTAATAAATAATCTGTGGATTTGAAGAAATAACTAAAATACACAACTTTTTCGTAATGTTCGGTGGCAGCGACTGTCGTGACAGCCATACATATTGCATGGCAGTGAGCGTGAGCTGTTTCATTTTATTATAATATAGTTGTGTCCAAATATTCAACCACCACGAATAGAGTGACTAATGTTATCGATAGACGAGCGGTTTGAGTTTTGTGCTTCGTTTTATGTAGGTTAACAAATACTTATAATTGTTCATTCAAATATACTTTAATGTTTATTCGTATCAGATTTAATTGGATTTGTTAAATAAATTACTAAACTGCCCATTTGCGGTCATGCAGAGTTCATTTAAAAGAGTTTATTTCACCAGATGTTAGTATTACACACACCCACACAGAGACGGAAAGACGCCTCAAACCAATAACAACACTCATATTTTTCTTCGTCTGTAGTTAAAAAGTTTAAAATTTGGTTGACTTATGTCCTTATTAAGCTAATAAGTTTCGAACTACTGAACCGATTTTGATCAATCATAGCTAAAAACCATCGCAGGGAAGTATACTATAATTTGCAAAAAACCGCATTAAAATCCGTCCACCCGTTTGAGCTCTAGAGTGCCCCAGACAGTCATAAACACACAAACAAACAGACAGACAGATACTTCAAACTTATAACCCCTCTTTGTCGACGGGGGTTAAAATACAAAAGCACAGAAATAAAATATAAATCAAACACACATACACATATAAGGTACGTATCACGAAAGGAAATGCTCTTTCAATGTTTTCTTAAAAGTGAAAACTGAGGGACTATCTCTAATAGCGCAGGGAAGTGCGTTCCACAGTCGGATCGCCGTTAACGTAAACGAGTGTTTGTAAGCGGCAGTTTTATGCCGAGAAATTGAAAGGAGAGACACCGTGTGGGATCCCTGGTTGCTATCCCTGAGGAAAAGAAACTCAAAACTTTCTCGAAGATATGTTTCTATAAGAAAACAGAAAATAAGAAAGAGTATTTTACGTAGTTTAGTAAGGCCTCTACGATTAATACTAACGGTAGAATTGATTGAGGAAGGTTCGTATATAGAGGTTAGTGGAATAACTTTTGAGACAAGTAAAATGAACAGTTGATTATAAATGATCAAATGATTAAAAAAAAGATATGACGGGTGCCAAGTTCACACAGCCACATAATATTCATGAGAGTTCACTCAAACGCTTTGATTGACGTTACGGCGATTAGCGTTTTGTGGGGCTTTGAAATTCGAAAATCGTTTCTGCAACCTAGTGTGAGTACCTCACATGTTTGATATGAGACGGCCCGAATGACTGAGTCGGCAGTGACCCTGCCTATGAAGCCAAGGGTCCCGGGTTCGAGTCCCGGTGGGGGCAAATATTTGTTTGATGAGAACGGATGTCTGTACCCTAGTCATGGTTGTTTATCTAACTAAGTATAATATTTATCTACATAAGTATGTGTATCGTTGTCTAGTACCCAAGGTACAGGGAATCCTAGTTTGGGGCTAGACCAACTTTGTGTAAATAGTGTCCTAGGTATTATTATTATAATTAATTTGAGTTTGTTGTTAAAAAATAAAGAGGTTTAAAAGAATAGTGTTTTTGCGCGTTTCCTTTTACTTTGGTGTGGAAGGAGCATGGAGTCAGAGTCGCACTTAAACGCTTTTTTTGCTTTACATTGTTCTTAAATATGTATCCTATCGTTCTGCTATATCCTGTGTGCAGTGTATCCTGACCAAGCGAGGGAAAGGCAATGAAAGTATTACGTTAAGTGTCCGACAAATTTTAAATGTCGCTTGCGCATCTCCGCGTACCTGTAACTCTCACTGGCTCTTGATCTAAGCTGCATGTAGACAAAGTAGTTTTACGTTGTATTTACATACATACGACCTATTTATTCAACTCCGCTTTGCGTACATCGATCGACCTTGGAACAAAATATTTCATTCAACACCTATGTCTCTGTATTACAAAACAGAAGTCTGTTGGGAATCTCGTTTATTGGGAGGGTACATTATTGCCGAGGCTCGGAAAGTAAGGGATTGGCTGACGAGGTGGGCAATCCCGGTTTCCGAAGAGGTTATATATAGTGCTTTTCTCAAAAACGTTGTGAGGGAATAACACAAGTTCTTTTATAAATACAAACAATTTAAAAGGAATAACATAAATACGGTTAGAAAGAACAATGTCATTTAATTTATAATTATCGGGCAGGAAGGTTTGCATTGCTGCGTTTGCTTCCGCCTTCAATTAGGCGGTTTGCCATCATTATCTGAGCAACTTTCAACACTCGGAACTTATTTTAATTGAATTTATAATGTAATTTCATTAAATAAATCTACGCACTATCTATTTAATTACTTAGAAGTGTTCTATTTCTAACCATAGATAATTTAAAAAGAAAATTAAAAAAAAAAGTAAAACATACGCACTGTGTTGAAAAACGAGAGGGCATGCTCGCAAAGTTCGTGTTTGTGCTGGATTGTATGCCGCAAAATGCCACTTTTATGCTCTAGTGCACAAAGTAAAATTGTTTTAAAGGCTGAGATAATCGGGCCTAACAGCCAAACGCACAATAAAACTTCGTAGAATAAACTTGTTATTTTAGCTGATTTGCTTTAATAAATTTCACATTCGTGTTTTCTATTGCTAAATTATTAAAACTAGATAAAATAGAACTCAGTTATTATTTAAAAACGTATCGAACCATTAAATGACTTGGCAGAGCTAAGTACCTTAGTCTAATGTCACATGTCGCAAATTAAAACAAAATAAAAAAAGAAAATTCGCGGGAAGCTCTTCTCATTCCTTGCAATTAATCTTTGCAATAAATCCCATTTTATTTTTTTGTAATGGCGTATTTTACGCCCTTTTTGTACCATCTACTATTTGTTACATGTTATTTTATTATTATTTTTAGAGCCCTAGCCAAAAGTAATTATTATTTATGGAAGGAAATAAAATTAAAATAAACAACTTTTCCTTATTAACCTCTTGAATACCACCGGCGCCTGACTAAGGCGCTTAGCTAACGCCACTTTACCGTTATAGGTTTTAAATTTTATTACCATGGCATATGTTTTTTTATTACTATGTGGTTTTTTAAAGGTTAAATCCGCTTTTCACACCACTTTGTAAATCCAATATTTTTAGGCGCATTCGGCCACCCTTGCGCGCAAGAGACCGAGAATAATAATAAATGCGGTGCGCGCGGAGAACAAACGAGTAAGTGAGCATGAGAAAGTAGGCGATAAAATTTAAACAAAAAATATCGATTTTATTTAATATTTTTTTTTTTCGATTTTTCCATACGGATTGGGTGAGGCACAGTGGTACATAGGTACACGGACTTTCTAACGATAATAGAAAACATTGTGAGGAAGCCTTCTTCTCTTCATGGCAGCATAGGCTGCGTGGGCTTACCCCTTGCCACGCGAAATGGAGTATTCGATACGAGTACCCGGCTACCTTGCTTGCGAAGACGGCTGGCCACGTTCCAAAGGAGGCCCTGGAGTGGTGACCTGTGGGAGGGTGGGAAACGCACACATTGAAGAGGCCGGTTCTGGCAGAAGCCCGGGAAACAGGGAATACATGGCCGGAGATCAGAACGATGGCCATGGACAGGGGAAAATGGACCCCACATGAGATGAAGTAGAGGACCTGGCTAACTTAAGTTCAACTCTGCATCTGTCACCCCTTTTATGAAGGGGTTTATAACTTGCGACGAAAAAGGGGAGTTGTTATAAGTTCCAAGCGTCTTTCTGTCTGTCAGCCTGTGTGTCTATTTATGTGTGTCTGCGGCACTCTAGCGCTCTAACGGGTGAACGATTTTTTTTTATTGGTGGTAGACTTCACTGCGAAGGTTCTTGCATATACATAGTCAGGTCATAAGTTCTGTCACATGTGCAATATGAAATAATTTAGACATGTTTATTATTTATGTAAACATTTATATAGCAAAATGAACTTAATAAAACACATGACCAATCAGTTTTATAGAAACAACATAGCAGTATCGAAAGTTTCAAAATGGCGATGTACTGGCCTCAAAAGGACTCTTTATAGTAGTTTTTCATACTATAAAATTTACATAGCAGTGTCGAAAGCTTCAAAATAGTGATCTACTGGATTCAATAGGTCTCTTTATAGTACCTTTTCCGTCAAGATTTGCGAGAATTCGTTGTGTTTGTTAAAAAGATATACATAGTCAGGTCATAATTTCTGTCACATGTGCAATATGAAATAATTTAGACATGCTTATTATTTATGTAAACATTTATATAGCAAAATGAACCTAATAAAACATAGATTCTTATGGTAATAAAGTTTATTCAAAATGACCCCCGCGATTTTGAATACAGGCCTTTATTCTGCGCGGCCAGTCGTCTATCGCAGCACGAACGAGGTCCATGTCAATATCGGCGGCTGCCTTAATCAAGGATGCCTTGAATGACTCCAAATCAGGATGAGGCTTTGAGCAGGCCTTTTCCTCCAAGTGTTGCCATATCTTGTAATCTAACGGACTCAAATCTGGACTGGAGGAGGGCCAGTCTTCGTGCCGGATGAAGTCGATTTCACGCGCCGCCAGCCAGTCTTGTGTGCTTTTCGCTCTATGAGCTGGCGCATAATCTTGTTGGAATACCCAGTGCCTGTTATTAAACATGGTATGAGAAACAGGTTCCACAAGGTTCTTGAGGACTGTATTTTGATACACAACTGCATTCGTTTTTACGCCTTTCTCACAAAAATGTACCTCAGTTAAACCCCAATAAGAGACTCCCAACCAAACCATGAGCGAGTATGGAAAATGACCTCGTTGGGCACGCGGAATACGGTTGCTCGCTTCTTCACTGCTGTGTGCGTACACCTTATCATTTTGTTTGTTGTAGCTCTCTTCCACGGTGAAAATTTTTTCATCCGAAAAAAGAATTTCCCGATGCTTTTTTCCCGCGTACCGCTTCAACAAAGCGCGGCATCTCTTCAGTCTCAGGTCCATTAAACGAGCGTCCAAACGATGTCCTGTTTTTCTTCGATATGCCCTAAGCCCTAAATCTTCATTTAACACCCTTTTCACCGTGGTCCTGCTTAACCCCATCTGAAGGGCCAACAGTTTCTGCTTACGTATGGGATTTCTTTGAATTCGCGCCTTCACAGCTTTTATCACTGCTGGAGTCCTAACAGAGCCAGGGCGACCACTTCTTGACCTGTCATCTACACTAGAGTCTTCATTGTATCGTTTTATGGTACGATAAACGAATCTTTTGGTTATACTATTCAAATTTTTCAGTAAGTCGAAAATCTGAATTGGCGCGTAACCGCAACGATGCAACGCGATAACTGCGACACGGTCTTCTTTAAGTGTTCACTCCATATTTAAAAATGAGGAAAATTCTAAAAAGTACACTTTTTGTATTTTCATGAAAAATTCGAAATTCGAATTCAATAAAAAGAATTGTGGCCAGCGTTCTAAATTCAAAAGTTTTTATTGTGTGGCAGAACTTATGACCTGACTGTGTATTTAAATAAAATCGCTTCGGACTTTCAAAAGTTATCAGCCTAAAGAGGAGACAAGTGATCAAAATGATTGCCGTTAGGTTTCATTAACTAGTGGGGATGTTTTTAGGGTTCCGTACCCGAAGGGTGTCAAACGGGACCTATTACTAAGCCTCCGCTGTCCGTCCGTCTGTCTTTCTGTCACCAGGCTGTATCTCATGAACCGTGATAGTAAGACAGTGGAAAATGATGATTCACAGATGATGTATTTCTGTTGCCGCTATAACAACAAATACTAAAAAACAGAATAAAATAAATATTTAAGGGGGGCCCCATACAAACATTCTTTCAATACCAGATACAAACTTAAGAATGCACCTGGTTTCGTACATGGAGTGTGAAAGTAGCCGCACTAATAACTTTGTAAACAACATTTTGCTATGTAAAATCCAAACTATTCCCTCCACACAATCCCTACCATTGTACGGTGGTACGGAACCCTTCGTGCGCGAGTTAGACTCGCACTTGACTTTTTTTTTTCTCTTTTTTTTCATATATACTTATAGTTATGTTAGTAACCGAGTAAAGTAATTCACAATGCGATGGAGGTGCAGAGGTGGACGGCTGGTTTATTTGAATAATTCATTTAGTGTATTAGCCAAATATGGCAGGCGGAAGTGTGACCACCGTTTCGTATGGCAATCACAAAGACTAAGGCACGAACATTCAGTACACATACACTATTGAGCTATCATGTCAAGTCAAAATTCAAGTCAAAATTTCTTTATTACTGTAGATACGTCATTTTTCGCCTCTTCTCTACATTGGACCACTGTGGGTTAAGCAGGGCGAAGAAACACCCACTTATCGTTTTTTAGATCCCTTTTAAAATTTGGTGGTTTTCAACTAATACAAATATCGCAATATATTTTTTTATAAATAATATGCGGGACTAAATAATTACAAAATATTACCAAGAGTGAGTTCAATGTTGAGTGTTAGGTTAACCCCACCCAGTCCCGTCATTTGAGTAATCTTGAACATTGTATTATCCCTTTTTAGACAAAGTCGTTTTTACATGGCTTTTATCATCATCATCATCATAAACGTAAACATTTACATATAGGCACATACATTGCTTCTGGCCCCACACTAGGATACCATGTGTCGTGGGAACCAGAAACAGCTAAATCACACACATATTTTCATAATTTCATAATTTCTTTATTGCACACAAATAATTATATTGACAAGATATATATTAAAATAGTGTACGAAGGCGAGCTTATCTCTAGCAAGAGATCTCTTCCAGCAAACCATGTTAGGATGAGATAGGTTAATCACGGAGCACGGGTAGACCGATGTGTACAACATACCTTAAATTACAACTCAATAAACTACATACATAAAATATACATCCTAAATATAAATAAATATTAAATATATATACATATATAAATTATAAATACATTTTGGTTGGTTGGCGATACTACCTATATTTCTAAAGAGATAGGAAGTGCTTCTTCACACGACTTTTAAAGATATAATATAAAAATCCAAGACCTGTGCTTTTTTAGGGTTCCGTACCCGAAGGGTTCCAAACGGGACCCTATTACTAAGACTTCGCTGTCCGTCCGTCCGTCCGTCTGTATCTCAAGAACCTAGCTAGCTAGAGAGTTGTAATTTTCACAGATTATGTATTTCTGTTGCCGCTATAACAACAAATACTAAAAAACAGGATAAAAGAAATATTTAAGGGGGCTCCCATACAACAATTCTTTCAATACCACATACACACTTATGGATGCACCTGGTTACGTACATGGAGTAAGAAAGTAACCGCACCAATAACTTTGTAAACAATATTTTTCTGTGTAAAATCCAAACTATTCACTCCACACCATCGCTTCCATTGAACGGTGGTACGGAACCCTTCGTGCGCGATTTAGACTCGCACTTGACCGGTTTTTTTCTTTAACCCCAGCCTGGGATCTAACCCGGCACCTCCCGCATGGTAGGCAGAGCCACAACCGCTGCACCACAAAGGTCATCATTATCATCATCATATCAGCCCGTTTCATCCCACTGTTGGGCATAGGCCTCTCCCAAAGCACGCCACTCGCATCTGTCCCCCGCCAGACTGGTCCACTGGCTACGAGCCATCTGATGATCGATATCATCTGACCATCAGGCCGGTGGTCTGACCGTTGCCCTTTTGCCTATTCGCGGCCGCTACTCTGTCGCTGCTTGGTCCACCTTCCGTCACCCTTCTGACAAAGTGTCTCTGACCATCAGGCCGGTGGTCTGACCGTTGCCCTTTTGCCTGTTCGCGGCCGCCACTCTGTCGCTGCTTGGTCCGCCTTCCGTCACCCTTCTGACCAAGTGTCTCTGACCATCAGGCCGGTGGTATGACCGTTGCCCTTTTGCCTGTTCGCGGCCGCTACTCTGTCGCTGCTTGGTCCACCTTCCGTCACCCTTCTGACAAAGTGTCTCTGACCATCAGGCCGGTGGTCTGACCGTTGCCCTTTTGCCTGTTCGCGGCCGCTACTCTGTCGCTGCTTGGTCCGCCTTCCGTCACCCTTCTGACCAAGTGTCCCGCCCGTCGCCACTTGAGCCCTGCGATCCGCGTACCCACGTCTGTGACTTTGGTAAATGTTATGTACAAAGAGACAAAGCAGTCAAATCTTTAGCGAAACGAACACACCCTTTATTCACCTACCCTGCACAGAAAAATCGGCGCATTGTATGCCAAATTGACAACAAATTTATGTTAACCCCTAATTAATGTTAACGTGACAAATTATCAGTCACATCGATATTAGTTAGGAAAAAATCATAATTCATAATTCTTTATTGCACACAAATATTTTACAAGTTACATTAAAATAAAAGGTATGTTCAAAGGCGAGCTTATGTCGAAAAACAGATTACTTCCAGCAAACCCAGGCATTATAGGAAATATTAGGTAGGTAGGCAGTGAGTGCACAATAACTAGTATAAATAAAATGCCAAGGAATCAATTAAATACTTATAAAATAAAGACAGTAACTACTAAATAATAATATACCGAAATATGCTACATAAACTTTACATATAAATACATACAATAACTTTTACAAAAGAGAGAGGTAAATCTTTAATAAGTTAAAGAGAAAAGTAACTTTTCTACCATTTTCGGTCGACTTGAGTAACGGGATAAGGGGCGGGTTGTTTCAAATTGATGTTTATATAGAAATGTGCCTTCAGGCGTATACGTCCTTATGCTTATAGTCTGTTTTGGGTTAGCATGGCAATAGCGGGCATTGACTCCTGTCTACCACTGTATGCTCATGATTGGGTTGGCGCAGTGCCGGATTCATATTTTTTATGAGTGTAGGCCACTTTATTTCCGCCGCCCCACGTACCCTTCTAAAATAATAATTTCTATTTGTTGTAAGGAAGGCACTATAGTTAAATATACGAATGAATTAGTCACTGAGAAAGAGCGTAAAAAAGAAACAAGAATTACAATACTTTCATTGATAATTTTCGATAAGAATGACTTTTATCCTCTGAAATCGAGTGAGCGTCCTCTGAAATCTGCCGCCCCTAGGCCGCGGCCTACACGGCCTATTGACAAATCCTGGACTGGGTTGGCGATACTTACCTTTTAGGAGCAAAGTTCGAAATGACTGTCGTTTAGCTTATCATCTGTTACCATGTTTACTATGTATGATTCGGTTCGCAGTAGCAGTCGGGTCAATGATCGCTGCCGTAATGCTAAGTCGTATACACTATAATTGCCATTTTGCGTATTGGTCTTTTCCAGAATTTTCCCCATCTACTATGTCGCCTACTATTAAGACAGCTAGACATTTGTGTTGCTATAATAATTTCAGTTGCAGAGTCGTTATAGTAAGCGACGTACTTCAGCAAGAATGCGTCAAATTTTCTTGTAACAGAAGTGCGGGAGAGTTCGGACAAATTCCATGCCAATAAAAAGTAAGTTGCATATTGAAATCAAAACCTTAAAAGGGACGAAAACAAACATCGCAACGGTATCTCGACCCAGATTCCTTTCACATAAAACCTTCCGAATTCGGCTCATAACAGTTAAATAATTCTAACAAAGTCGACCTTAGTGAACCGAGTTTAATTCTACGTGTGAGTCATACACAGTGGTGGCTGGCAGGGGGCAATGTGTCCATTCGCAAATGTGATTAATTAATATTAAGCTGGATATACACGATCCAACCACGCTGCTGGACCCTGACAACTAAAGGCGAGAATTACGGCCTTACTGAGCGCGGTTGGCACAGAACGGTGGAGATTAGCGCTATATAAAAACCTATACTAATCATGATTATTATGACGGTCTAGTCCAGTTTAGGTTACCCCTTGTATGGTACGACTGCGCAAGTAACAATAACCTAAAGTTTATTGTTGTTTTATCTGGATAATGTTTATTGAGCTGAAGTGGGAATCAGTCTGATGCGTAAACTTAGATTGTTGATAACGTCCACGTTGATCTCATCACCCTACACGTTCTCCTTGGTAGTGCTAAGATCAACAAAACATTCTCAAAACGTTATTTTACAGGTTCTTGCGAGAGAACCTGACCAAATTGTGATCTTTCAAATACAATTGACACTGTCAGAATTAACCTCCTAAGAGGTTAGCACGCTATTTATAAAAGAGGAACCCAATACATTGCTGAAAACATTTTTGACGAATTGAGTACGTATTAAGGTTTCTGCTTAATATAATTTTATATTCGGCTCGGAAATGAAAATCAATTAATGTTGTTGTTTTAGTTTTTCAACGGTTTTGGGGAAATCGGCAGCGAGAGCGGACCTACCTGCTGGACATATTGGCGTAGTGTATGGACAGTCAGACAAACACGTTTATTACTATTATTGTGTTATTATTAACCGCTTATTACTAGTGGTTCTGTGAGAACAGTAGACCCCACGAGCCCTTATAACCATTTAATAACCGACACTTTTCCTTTTCTCCTGCCTTAGCAAAGCCATTTCAGAGTTTTGAAATCAACCTACCTAAGTTGGAGAGAAAGTAGAAAAGACCCATCCCCCACCCACAACCCCCACGGTAGGTTATCCAATTACCCCTCCTTACAAACCCCCCTCACCCACCACCCCTCGATGATGAGTCAGTTAGTGACAAAATGACGGAAACATCCCCCTTTTCATACCCCCTAATCACCCCAATCAACAATCGCCATCGACTAAAAATTTTAAATAACCCATGGAACTCGTGTCAATTTTCGTCAGAATCAGAGAACAGAGAACAGACAGACGGACGAAACTAGACGCTTTGATCGCTCGATCAATTAAAGTATATTATGTATTTATTTACATGTTGGTATGTACTTAATTATAATAATTATTTAACGTTGAGCACATATCCTGTGCTGTGCATCCTAGGTTTGCTGGAAGAAATCTTTTGTTATAGATAACCTCGCATCTATACTCCGTTCATAGTTATTTTAGCCCTGACATGAGTCGTCAAAACACAGAAAGAAAGGGTCAGGGCTATGCTTCAGTCTAGGTTAGCTACAGGCCACTGCAGAGCTGGTGACGAAGCAGATCTCCTCAAGGTGCTTGTTGGAATAGATGAAGCTGGAGAGAGCTGCTGTTCACTTGATGACTGAACGGAACTGTGAACGCTCTGTACTTGAGTTTTAAATGTTATTTATATTTTGTTTTGTGCAATAAAGTCTACAGTAAATTAATTAATTGCATTCGACGATGAATGACGATATGTTACAGACGGCAACGACTGTCCTTGATAGAGGGATCGAGTGAACGAAATCATCATCATTTTATATTTTATCGAGGACGGTTACACTCAGTGATGAGCACTTAGTGACCTCAATAAAGGACCAAAGAGTTTGTGGTTTGATTCGGTTAGCCAACAGCCCGTGTGACGAGGCCCAGTCTTTCACATTCGCGAGGTCAGCATTCAACGTCTCCCGCATGAAACTACATCGCAGTTCCATTGAGTTTCAGTCTCCTCAGACTTAATGCGCTGCTGACGATCTCTCAGGTGACCAGTGAACCGAAAGTGAGGAGATATTCAAAGAACCCAGTACCGCAACAAGAACGTCAACATAGACGCAGCTAAAGGCATTGCTAAAGTCAAGCAGGGCCAACACTGTGACTAACTGCTGGTCCATGGCCAGATGGATGTCATCGCTGATTGTTAAAAGTGCGTAGTACTGTGCACTGGTCTGAACCCAGATTGGTACGGATTGAGTAAGTTGTTTGGAGAAAGGTAGAAGGACAGCTGAGAGTGGACTATGGATTAAAGGAGAGGATATGTAAAATAGAGTTGGGCCGATAGTTTTTGAAGGAGCGATTGAAAATGGAAATAGTATTGGGCAGTGGGATGACGAGCGCTTTCTTCCACAGACCAGGAAATGAGCTGACCGATAGAGAATGGTTAATAGTGTGGGAGCAACTCTTCAAGGACACTGTAGGTTATCTGATGACTGATTTTGTCGGCACCAGCAGCTTTGGAGGTTAGAGGTAGCGCTGCTTTTTTAACTGCGCCAATTCCGACGAGACTAAAGTTGAACGGTGAGGTATATAGACTGCTGCCTCCAGCCGTGGACGTATTTTCTAACATTTAATACAGGTGCACGAATACAGTTCGCGGCAAGTGTATTTGCCACGAAGCGAGATGTCACCTCTCTATCGCTCTTACCTTAAGCGAGAAAGAGAGAACACAGCTCGCTCAGAGCCAAAGAAAATTGCCGCGGCCTGTACTCGTGGCACGTGAACGTGTTGATATTCTAGTACTATTAGCTATTGTTCTCACTGCGGCCGACAGTGCCTTCCACGTCCCGGGTTCGAATCCCGGCTTGAGAGCAAGAAAAATACTCAAGGTAGACCTTGAGTATTTTTCTTGCTCTCAAGCCGGGATTCGATGTCACACACATGGATGTTTGCATGTGTGTGACATTATCTGTTTCTGATTCTCACGATAAAGAGTATCCTAGTGTGTGGCCAGAATGTGTGTGCGAATGAAAAAGGAGACAAAACATTCGGCCGCTCACTGGTTAAGAACATAGCCTAATGGCAGAATGCACAGAAGGCTGCACAATTAAATTGTTGAGCCGAATAGTTGGGTTATTCCACAAATCCTCAATGACAATCCTCAACGATGAGAATTTGTGAACTAGTCTTCCACAAATCTCCATTGACAATCCCTAAACGATGAGAATTTGTGAACTTGTTTTCCACAAATCCCCATTGACAATCCCCAACGATGAGAATTTTTGAACTTGTCTTCCACAAATCCCCATTGACAATCCCCAACGTAGAGAATTTGTGAACTAGTCTTCCACAAATCCCTTTTGACAAATCCCCAACGATGAGAACTTCTAAACTTGTCTTCCACAAATCCCCATTGACAATCCCCAACGATGAGAATTTGTGAACTTGTCTTCCACAAATCCCCATTGACAATCCCCAACGATGAGAATTTGTGAACTTCTCTTCCACAAATCCCCAACGATGAGAATTTGTGAACTAGTCTTCCACAAATTCCCATTGACAATCTCCAACGATGAGAATTTGTGAACTTGTCTTCCACAAATCCCCATTGACAATCCCCAACGATGAGAATTTGTGAACTAGTCTTCCACAAATCTCCATTGACAATCCCTAAACGATGAGAATTTGTGAACTTGTTTTCCACAAATCCCCATTGACAATCCCCAACGATGAGAATTTTTGAACTTGTCTTCCACAAATCCCCATTGACAATCCCCAACGTAGAGAATTTGTGAACTAGTCTTCCACAAATCCCTTTTGACAAATCCCCAACGATGAGAACTTCTAAACTTGTCTTCCACAAATCCCCATTGACAATCCCCAACGATGAGAATTTGTGAACTTGTCTTCCACAAATCCCCATTGACAATCCCCAACGATGAGAATTTGTGAACTTGTCTTCCACAAATCCCCATTGACAATTCCCAACGATGAGAATTTGTGAACTTGTCTTCCACAAATCCCCATTGACGTCTCATAGAGCTTGTAATGAGGATTTGTGGAAAAATAAATGTCCCGGGCGACAGACTGCGGCAGCATGGCTTTGAGTATCCCTCAACTTCGAATAATTGTCGGTTGAGCATTCCGGTCTTAGTTTTCTGTGGTTTTCCTAAGATTGTCCAGCGTATCGTTAGCCTCTACTGACACCCGAGTGCTATATGAGTGTTTACATTCATGAGCGCGTCTCATACAAATGTATGAGGTGCATTTCATATTCTACGCTGGTTGTCTCTGCCAGCGGATGTTATTTGCAGACGGTTTGTCTTCGCCTTTTCGTTGTGAATAAGAATATCAAAAGCCTTCATTTATTCAACATAACCTTTATGTACAGGCATACGAAAATTGCTAATAACTTTCGAACTACTAAACCGATTTAATAAAACATATCTAGGAATCATCGCAGTGAAGTCTGCTATCAAAAACAAAACAAAAAACGCATTAAAATCCATCCGCAGAGAGGGCCTTTGCTCAGTGGCGTACACTCGATTGAGCACTACAGTGCCACAGACAGACAGAAAGACCCTTTAAACTTATGACACCTCTCTTTGTCGTGTTCGGGGGTCAAAAATAATTGGTAAAACGAGGCAGTATACGTTAATTTAATTTGCGAGTTAATTTCATATGTATCTGGTCAAACGGTAAAACGTCGTGAGGAAGCCATAATTTCAGACTGTGACTCACTGAGTCTGATCGACTTAATACATATAGAATAATACGGTTGCTGCCTCAAAAACACTTCAAAGTACGCCTTATTTCGTCAGCTTATTAATAAAGATATTTTAGTAACAATAACAAAATGCATTGCGTTTAGAATGCGATTCAGCTAACTTGTCCTTTCGCCTTTAAGTTGGTAGCAATGAAACCAGTGTTGATAGCTTACCATACCATAATATATATTTACATCTAGTATATTTATGTAGCTTTTGAAAAATGAGTTAGTTAAGTTAGGGAGAAACTAACACATGCTGAATGGGAACCTGGCTGACAGGTTGATACCCTTGCCGTCCGTGACCATGTAACTTGGCCGCGTTGTATTTATATCGCGTTTAAACTCTATTTAGCGCTGTCAAAAGTCTGCTGCAAGCCGGCTTTAATGTTCATATACGTTGCCTATTCTGGAGCTTCCTATAAACCTGGTATCTTATTTTTTTGAAAGCGGGGAAATTTGATCTGATTCTGGCAACCGTATCTTGCTTTTCGTCATTCTTTTGAGAGATTTGCACTACAGCCAACTTAACGGCTAAAGGACAAGTTATCTGAAACGCCCTTTACTTTTGATCAAACCACAAACGTGTTGACCTTTCATATACCCAACCGTTCCGAATTCCCGCCAAAAATCAACAAATGCTTTAAATACACTACACAAACATGTGTATTCCAACTGTCAAATAAATAATACACATTTATAGTAGTTTATGTGATTAATACATAATGAAGGGCATTAAAACTCGAGTGTGCATTTATGAAACATGCCGAAGGCGAGTTTCTCAATAATATCATTCGAGAGTGTTAATGCCTAATTATGTACAGTTACATACACTAGTTTATCTACACACATAAGCTCTCTTTGATCTGTTCAGGAACCGCATGTTCGACCGGCATTATGGCATTGATCATTGCTCTGCAGTTGTTTAGATTGTTCGGTAGTACCAACTTAACAGACTAACTAGGAGCAGCACGCGGGCAGGCGGCGGCGTTCGAAATTGAATGTCATATTATGTCGAAATATTGATATTCAGATAAGAAATGAGTTTTTACCAAGATACCAACTGTACATATTGTAAATGCTTCTTATTTTTGTATGCATGGAGTTTTTGTGAATAACTCGAAAATTACGTAGGTAAGTTTGACGACCTGTTTAACCTAGCGGGTAGTGACCCTGCCTACGAAGCTGACGGTCCTGGGTTCGAATCCCGGTAAAGGCAAATAATAATAAATATTCGTTTCTTAGTCTTGAATGTATTCTCTGTATTTACGTAAGTATTTTACTCTGTTAAATATATCGTCGTCTAGAACCATAACACAAGCCTCATTGAGCTTTCTATGAGCCTACTTCGATTTGTGTACGATTTTCCTCTAATATGTAATAAGAATAAAAGGCAAAAAGTCAAGTTTTGCAATTTAGAAAGACATTATTGGTGTCGAATATCTATTAATTAGCCGTGATTCATATCCGCATGACATCATGCATGGTATTTTATAATGTCATACGTCCGTCATGTGTCCGAGAGTAAGGGCAACTATTTCGAACCTCTTTTTCAATGTTTCCATGTACGGCCTTGAATGTAGTCCTGCATACCCAAGCAACAAAAAGTGGTCCTATAAAAGCTCTTAGAACTTTGAGAAAACACTGAATTTGGTCCTATAACGTCCCTAAGAACGTCACAGTTGTTCGAAAGCGGCGAAATTATATCACTGTTTAGTACTATATACTTATTAGTAGAAGTGTTACACTTGCCCAATCAGTTTTATAGAAACAACATAGCAGTATCGGAAGTTTCAAAATGGCGATGTACTGGCCTCAAAAGGACTCTTTATAGTAGTTTTTCATACTATAAAATTTACATAGCAGTGTCGAAAGCTTCAAAATAGTGATCTACTGGATTCAATAGGTCTCTTTATAGTACCTTTTCTGTCAAGATTTGCGAGAATTCGTTGTGTTTGTTAAAAAAATATATATGTCGCAGGCAATTTGTTTGATTCCGCATTTTACAAACGGCTTCGTCCGTTTACAAACGCGCGCTGCTATGTAATATGCCGAAGGCAAATTGACACTCCTTTATGTTTTAAGCATTTATTGTTGTTCTTACATGTTCAACCTAACACGAAGGGTAAAGGGGGTGAGCGAAGCGAAGCCCCCTTTACCCTTCACCTAAGCTACCGCAGTGTTTTGCCCTGATAATTTGCTATTTTAATTTCAATTTGCAATTTGCCTTCGGCATATTTCATAGCAGCGCGCGTTTGTAAACGGACGACGCCGTTTGTAAAATGTGGAATCTTACAATTTGCCTGCCACATATATATTAGGATTCACAGTCCTGTGACTACTAAAAGGTGAGTTGGATTATTACCGAATTACCTAATGATATTTCGTCTATAATGTTGGAAATGTTGTGCAACCGCAGTTTTATTGATGAACTAGGGTATGGTGGTTTATCACAAATTTCAAGTGCCCCCCAAGAATGTTTGACTTTTAGCTAAAATATTTATCAAATCATAACACATTACGTCCACAAGCGCCATTATAGTACTTGTCGTTACGATGTTTTCATTGTGTCAGATTGAATTTAGGGTTGCATGGGTACGTAATCTATATATAACACTAAAAGTTTTATTTTTGCCCAGCTGCACCAGAAGGACGGTTTTTCGAGCGTAATATGTTTGTGTGTGGTATTGAATGAAAATGCGGACGGGTTGGGTAGTATTTAGTATTTTATGAGAACACTTTGACAACTCCATTCAAAGGAACAAGCGTCAGTTTGGGACCACTCTTCCAAGATTGTCCAACAGCAATGAAACTCATGTCATATGAAAGTACACCCCGAGGTACTTCGTTTCATTCTATGGCAGCTAAGTTCAAATCTAGCGCGATAATGGTGTTTAAATATTTATGGTTATTTTTTAAACGTACCAACACACCTTGTTAGCGATGGATTTGAACTCAGCTGCCATTATATGAAACGAAGTTCACCCCAAGAGCTTTCATTACTGTAGGATTATGCTCGCAAAGTGAATATACTATATTTATGAATTTAAAAAAAAAAACTTACGAATACAACATTGACGCGCTGGATTTGAACTTGGCTACAAATTAATATACCTCTAAATTATTTTATTTTTTCCTGTAATTCTGAAATTCTAACTAATTTCATAGCGGAATTGCTTTCAAATTGTAGATATTACGTAATCGTAAACTCTCCTTGAAAATCTTTTTGACAAAATAGCGTAGTTTATCTTTAAACAATTTTTATGTGGTTTGGCATACATTATTTTAGTTCGAGTCGAGCGCATTGTCTGCGCTCTCTTTTCTTTCTTAAGTGGAAGTAATTAACGCTGTCACTTTCGTTTGTATTTCTGTATGTGTTTATGTATATTACAATCACTCGTACAATCGTTGGATTGCAGTTACCCAGCAGAGGCATAGATCCAATTTCCCACGCCCTGTCAAGGCCACAGTGCAATATTGCATTCAAAGTTCATTGCACTAGAAGTAATCTTACTCAGCCTAACGAACTAAAACCGCATCACAATATTCGGACGGACTCTAATTGTGTATAGGTATAGCTAATTAAATGCGGCTGGAACATTATACGAGAATCTAGGGTTGTCAGGCTACTTACGAAGAACTAACTCAAGGTGAACGAACACTTATCCGAACACAACGCGTCGAAGGAGCCGAATGAAACGAATTTTAGAATTATTTATATTAAATCCTATGGATACTAGCACACCTGTGATTCGGGCGATTCGGTGCGGGCAGGTGTGCGAGCGGGACACCTTCATAGGTAAGGTTGGGGGGGGGAATCTAATCTCACGACATCTTAGGGGGGAGGGGTGTTCATAAAATCGCTTTGACCACTTTTTTTTTTTTCAAGTCAGGGCGGGGTTGCACATTAACCTCCTTAGATTAATTGAGTAAAATAAGCCGACATAGTATTACACCTTATCCTATAAAATGAGGTGTAATGTAAAGCGGCCAAGTGTATGTCGGAATTCACATTCAATTTAGGGTTCCGTAACAAATATAGAATATAAGCCTAGAAATGAGGAAATTTTGAGAAAAAAAGATTAAGCAGTATATAGGTATTTTTTTGTGGTAAGGCCCTCTATCTTTAACCGTTTGGCTGTTTAAGCCCGTGTGACAGACGACAGACGGCCGGACGGACACGTGAGTGACAGCAATAGGGCTCCGTTTGGACCCCTAAAAAAATTAAAAAATAAATAAAATAAAAGTGTGTTTCTCTGATAGTGTCAACCCTAAATGTAGAGTTACTACGGACGGCTTGACGCGTATTTCGTAACACCCATTGTTCCAAGTACTCACTAGCCGCGAACATTAAACTATACCACATAACAACTATAACTAATATTATAATTAAGCTATATAAGTACCCGTGTTGTTATAATCTGCGCGTACGCGTGCAGTTTTACGTTGCAGTATTTAAATCAAGAATCAAAATTGAACAAATTATACCCTTATTCACATAAAAACGAAGTAAACTGACAACATCAAATGTCAATTCTTGAAAAAATGTTGCCATGTACAGTTTGTTAGTGATGTTCTCATTCATTCTAAATATAATGAAAAGCTGTATATTTAGAATAGACTGATTCTTTAAAATCAGAATTAGTAATGAATTTTTGTCACAATTTACTATGACATTTGAGGTAGCAGAACAAATTGTGTCCACTTTTTGTGAGTAATAGTTATAATGAATAAGATAACGTTATTGTCCCTCTCGTTAACCGTCCCATTGTTCTCTTTTGTTAGTTTGCTCAGCCGGTGTCCTTACGTGACTTAAGTGATAACCACACACACAACCTAATAATAATTACATATTATGTATATTAGATATAATTGAGTCAATAGAATGAACTAAATCATTCTTAACCCTATCACAATTTTTTTTCTACCAAAAAGCGGTAACTCTGGAACTGTCAGTTTACTTAGTTGTTATGTGAATAAGGGTATAAGTGTCTATATTGACAATCCTACATTTATCAGCACTTCTTGAGACAAAATATAAAAGGCATGCGATGAGGTAGATCCGAGAATAATCCTAAAGATGTCGCCCGAATAGGTGCATAAAGATGTTGCCCGAATAGGTGCATAAAACAGTAAAAAATAAATATACTTATTGTGTGTGTAAGCTGATGGCGGCTTCACATTTTAAACGTTCCAACGGACATGGGAGTTAATTTATGGTTTATGTTTAAACGATTACCAAAAACGCACCTATTTTACTACCAATAAATTCGAAATGACTGCCAGAATGGATAAATGTCCACCAAATTGTGTTTGAATAAATGATCACCAAACTTCTTTTTATGTTATGTGTACTTGAGTTTATGTTTTAAGTATTTTTTGTTGTTCTTACATGTTCAACCTAACACGAAGGATGAAGGGGGCTTCGCTTCGCTCACCCCCTTACCCTTCACCTAAGCTACCGCAGTATTTTGCCCTGATATTTTTTGCAACTTTTGGTGTTCATTTATCCATCTTGGGTAGGAAAAAAATATTTTGGTGATCATTATATTTGTTCCCGTTAATTGATCACGGTCTCGGCTCTTTCAAGTGCACCTTGAAGTGCAGCCGACTTCGCATTGTTTGCCAACAGCTTGCATACAATGCCTTGGTCCGTTTTTGCTTGGTTACCACATACAACTATTGTTTATAAACTATGACCAGCGATTAGCCTGAAAATGCCGTTAATTAGCCTCTGTGGCAGCATGTGACTCTATCAGCAAAGTCAAAACCTAAACAAATCCTTATAGAAACATACCACCTCGGCGTCAGAAATAACAGCTTTTAATGTCATGCGTATTTGTCGTGCGGACGCGTGCGGGGTCAATCGTATGTATAGTAAGTGCCTTTTAAGGCGCTACCTCGTCCGTGCAAAGGTCCCTGTTACTCCAGGCGGAAAGACCCGTAGTGTGAGAGGGACGGAATCGGGAAACAATGAAAAAACCTAGCGCTAAACCACAGTTTTTTTTTTTTAAATAAACTACGCTATTTTGTTAACAAGTTTTTAAGGAGATTTTGCGATTACATAAAAACTACATTTTGAACGCAGTTTCACAAGTTAGGATTTCAGAATTACAGGAAAAAATAAAACAATTTAGAGGTGTAAATTCTATCGAGAAAATTTCATCCAATCGCGTTTCCCTTTAGTGAAAATCTTAATCAAATACTCAATAAACGTTAACCAAAAAATCAAATCTGTAGACGACTTCATGGTGGAGTAAATGGATTCGAAAAAAACCCCATTTTTTTTTCGTATCATCTTAACCGCTAGACTGTCACGCGGACACATTTTGACCGATGCAAAATACCCCAGTCTGTCACGCGGACACATTTTGACCGATGCGTAAAAGGCGGTAAATAAGGACCGTTATTTAATCAAAGCGTTTATCTATCTTGCTCAAACTTCCACTAAACGTTGCCGAAAGAAGGAGAAAGGCATAACATCCTTTGTTTCTACTCTAAAGCAAGCATTTAGTGGTTGACCGAGGCAATGAAATATCGCGCCGTCAGTCACGTGCCAGCGCTTATTGAGTGGTGGTGTGGTTGTGGTGATTGCTTTCCAGGATTATTGTATGGGGAGGCATGTTATTGTTATTTATTTATGTGCGATAACGTATTTAGATGTAAATAAACTACAAACATGCTATATTTTTTCCATTTTTCATTTTTTTCTACAATTGGAAAAAAAAATAAAAAAAAAAATAATTTGATTTAAAATTAAAATTAAAATATATTACTAGGCAAAACTGGACTATTCTTTTTTATCCGGTAGCTTATTTAAAAGCCATTCCAACGATATAACTTTCTTAGAGAGCTCCCATAGAAAAAATAGAGATATCGTCATCTTAATGAAACGGGACGTTAGCGGGCGGAGTTCGCGTGCGACCCCGTGACAGACGCGGCCATTTTGCATTTTTGGGTTTGACAGTACAGAGGTTAACGACCTCTGTGGCGCTCCGGTTGTGGCTCTGCCTACCATGCGAGAGGTCCCGGGTTCGACCCCGGCTGGGGATGATGAAAAAATAACCACAGGTCTTGGATGTTTATAAGTGTGTGACGTCGCTGTTTCTGGTTCCCACGACACATGGTATCCTAGTTTGGGGTCAGAAGCAATGTGTGTGCCTGTATGTAAATGTTTATGTGCGCCCGACACTGACTTCCCGCGTGCGTGATGAAACCTGCCAGTCACTGAAAGAGGCCTTATATCCTGACTGCACCAGGAGGAGAGTAATGCTTTTCGATAGTATGCAATACAAATAGTTTATTTCATTAACAAAAAAGGTTTACACATACATATACTCCTTTTAAGTATAATACCAGGGGGTGTACCACAATCTTTTTCCGATTCAAATTAGGTTCAAAACAAGGACATCCCCATGGCAACCATTTCCATTCCAATCCGCCATAATGGGCTTAATTTACCTTGTACCAAGGCTTGTTTTAAGACGGTCACGGTATTTTTGTGGATCAAATTAGGTTCCTAATCTGAATCGGCACAAGACGTTGTGGTAACGCCCCTGTTCTAGCAGATTCCAACCTTCCACAATGACGTAGATCTTTTTAAAAACAACACTGCGCCGAAAGGAGAGTAATGGTTTTCAATATAATACAATACAATACAAATAGTATATTATAATAGTATATATTTCATTTCAAAGAAAATGGTTAACACATACAATATATGTGATCTCATTTTAAGTATTATAATACCTATACCAGGAGCTCCTAACCCTCCACAATGACTTAGATCTTTTCAGACAGAAATAAATACTTCTGAGTTTACAGAACCACTGATCATTATAAGTTTGAATATTAATTAAATTTAACTAGAAAAGAAAGGACATTATAGTAGGTTTCAGTGTTTTTTTATGTAATTAGATAATTCTTAAGTATTGAGATATTCTACTTCCGTTATGTTATGATTTGGTCTTGTTGAGTGTAATTCGGAAGGTAATGCTATCCACTACTTGAAGACACCCTTTCGCTACTCTGCTGGCCGGAAAAGAAAAAAAAACATAACAATTAAGGCAAATGTTATATTGTTTTCCCAGAAATGCCCACAATAAATAACACAGATATCGAGAGATAGGCCCTTGGCGCTAAGCTTGTATCGGAACCAGTGTCGCCGAAAACTAAGAACACGCATACATTTACACCACTCGTACATCAATCCCTCCGCTTTTATTGGTCAGTGCAATGCACCTATCGTCCGAACACACCCACACTACCGCAGGTATACTAGCTAGTCGAGCTAGTGTTGGGACAATGCAAGGACAGCGTGTATCATCGATCGATTATAATTTATAGACACTGGTATAGACAGTCGTATACAATGCCGGGTTCTATAAATAAAATAGTAAATTGTTTGTAAATACGACATATTTATACGAAATACAACATACGAGACCCCTTTGCCTCTCTTCTTTTTTTCAACAGAATCCTTACAGCTAGAAAGAGAGGCAAAGAGGTTTCTGAAGGTAGAATAACTGTGAACTCTTCGGACCTGACTGAAAGCATCTGAATTTCCGATATGTGTGATAAATGATAATAATACCATGGACACTATTTACACACGTTAATCTAGCCCCAACCTAGGATTCCCTGTATCTTGGGTACACATACTTATATAGATAAATATTATACTTAGATAGATAAAAAACCATGACTAGGGTACAGACATCCGTTCTCATCAAACAAATATTTGCCCTCACCGGGACTCGAACCCGCGACCCTTGACTTCCTAGGCAGGGTCACTACCGACTAGGCCATTCGGGTCGTCAATAGAATCTTCAGTATCGGGCAAATACGAAGTACCCGTAACCGGCGAGCTTGCATGAAAAAAAAATCTGAATGTTGAGGAAGCGAGAGATGTATGCCTGGATCGTAGCAGGTGGAGGTCTTTGGTCTCTGCATACCCCTCTTCCGGGAAAAAGGCGTGAGCATATGTATGTATAATCTTCAGTACTCTAGGTGACGACTGTCATAAAAGTTCCGTGTTAGGGTTTACCCAAGTTTACAGGTTTATTAATAGATATCTATTTTGGCGCTGTCCTAATGCCACCTAAGACCGCCTTTGCTCCCGCTAGGTGTCGCTGGCGTAGTTGGAGGCAAAGAGTTTTATTCATCTGAGGTTAAGTTCACAAAAACGACACGTGATCTTTCCAATACACTTGCTACTGGCAAACGTAGCCTCAAATGAGGTTAGGATACCATATATTATTATAATTATTATTATATCCTTGATTGCATAAAACAACATTAAAAACAATTGACGCAGTGGGAAATAAAATTTACAAAGGCGTTATTCCTAAAAGAAATCTCTTCCAGCCAACCCAGTAAGTATGTGCAGTGAAACAATGCGGGTTCAGCTAATAACAAAATACACTGACGAGCAATGAAAAAGTTCCACCCACAGAATGCCGACAAACACCTTAATATCTCCTAAGACATAGAACCAATATTTCGTTTACGATATTTACGTTTTTAATTGGTAATATTCTGATGCGCTGTTAAATGTACTTCAATATTGCAGCCTTTCCCGTTTAGGAGTAATTTGGTGCTATGTCACTGGAACTTTTCATTTCTCGTCAGTGTATTTATACCAACAAGAAAACAGCAACTAAATTTAATAATAGAATACATTACACATACACACAAATATTACAAAAATACTTTATAACATTCTGAAGATAATTATACTACATAAACACTTAAAACTTAAATAAATAAAACGTTATTTATAAAAAAAAACATAAGAAGGAAATAGAATTTGACGACTTTGACAGATAGAGCCTCCAACTACAACTGCGCCATCTGCAATTAGCTTTTTGGATTAGGTGCCATTAGCATCGGTCGCACGACTATGGTCGTACGACTGGGTAAAGTTGTAGGTGTACAGGGAAGCCATGAGCCGGAAGTGACGACACACGGGAATACGATATTTGACTGCTAGTCAAAATAGATACTTTTTAGGAACTGTCAAAACGATAATTTTGTTCACGAGTTCTACGAAATACTTGCATGTGACGTCATAGTCAAAAGCTATCTTTTTACCACAAAATTGAGTTTCTAAAATACAACTGCTGAAAATATACAATTCCGATATTGCCAAACGTTTTTGTCGAACTAGATTCAGCTTGAGACACATTTCTAGATTAATTGGACTACCTTGTTAAATACCGTATTTATGAACTCCACCCCTCATTAGAAATTCGATGACCAAGATGTTCATCGATTCGTTATTTTATTAGAGTCCGAATGACATTCGCTGTTTGAGGTGATATATCGACACTTTTTGAAGTTATTTCTATGCTGTTCATAAGAAGTCCCAAGTTAAATAAAAGGTATAACAATTTTGGGACCTTTTTCTAGATTATGTTTTATCAGAAACGCGATTGGAGGAATTTCGCTCTTCAGAAATAATTATTGATATGCGATCTAAATTTACACAAATTTAATTTTCTGACAAATGGTAATAGCACGCAGACTTCAAAAATATTTATTTGGATGGGGTTTTGACAATACCTAAATTACCTGTATGAACATTTGCATAGCAATTTTAGTTATTTTTTATTAATATAAAACCGACTTTTTGCCATTTTTCCCCGATTCCCTTCCTCTCACGCTGCGGTTCTTTCCGTCTGGAGCAACGGGGACCTGTGCACGGGCGAGGTGATGATGATGCTACACTAAATTATATATGGCGCCGTCGAAACTAATTATAAAATTCACTTGTGTCGTCACTTCCGGTTCATCCGTTCCCGGTACACCTACAACTTTGCCCAGTCGTACGGCAAAGTGCTCAATTAGGACAGTGCCCAGTGTGCCACTCGTGGATACCACAAAAGATTTAATCCGGTTTTAGTTTTAAAAGTATTGTATAATTTATCGATTTATAAAAATGAAGTATCAAATATCAAGCAAAAAGTGGGCGTGGACGTCTGTGTCTCTACCACGGCGTTCGGGAAAAAAAACTGTAAAAAAATCTTAACATGTCTACCAAACAACAAATCCGATTTTATGACTATAAAACCAACTGGATCTAAGTTTAGAATCTATACTTGAATCTGAGCAATGTCGTTCCCTTCTCTACAAATATAGCAAACATGTCGCAGGCAAATTGTGCGATGCGTCAGTTCCGAAACGACGTGGTCATTTTTAGTATGAGAGAAGCAGTCTTCAGAGCGAAACATTGAACATGAAAGTTGTTTGCATATTATTACAAATTCCTTCGCCCTTCTTTTCCCACGCTGGTCCAATGTAGAGAAGAGGCAACACAAGTTTAATTTTGTCTCCCACAAAAAACGCGTACATAGTAAGGTTAAAATGGAGAACAGAATAGGAAAATAATTTATTTGCCGCATCTGCGCAAACACACCCAAATGTATTAGCACTTGCGTTGGCAATATTGCGTCGCCAGCCGTTTGCAGTTTGCCGAATTATATTCCTGCAACACTCAACCAAGTAAAGCGAACAACCATAACTGACGATTTGACACGGTGTCCTTATGAGAGCCATTCACTTTGATATGCACTACTAGGTTAGACAAAGACATAAACGCCGTAAAACTATAATAAACAAGTGATTATGTTCTCGAAATGGGCTCTAAAGAGTCCTTGGAATCTGAAATCGCCTCATCTCTGGAAAAGGTGTATTTCTGAGGTTTTTACGCGGATGATCGGTACGAGCAGTATTCTATCGGTAATTTCTCTGCAGCATGTTCAGAAAGCTATAATTCGGTGTTCTAGTTGTTAAATCAGACACTTAACTAACTCTCTAGACCGTTAATTAAATACCGACTTTTAACCGAGTCACTAAAATTCCGTCAAAACAAGTGAGTGAACGAAACGTTTAACGAGTTGTCTAAACGTTCCTAGGCAACAAGACATATACAATATAAATATTTTTTATGTGTGCTTAAGATTATGTTTTAAGTATTTTTTGTTGTTCTTACATGTTCAACCTAACACGAAGAATGAAGGGGGCTTCGCTTCGCTCACCCCCTTTACCCTTGACCTAAGCTACCACAATGTTTTGCCCTGATATACGCTGTGCAAATCAGCTGTTGTCGTAACGCCATCTTGTGTTCCAACACGCCGGCTTTCGGTAAAACAGATTGTTAAACGTTTTCGACGATGCTTTATTTCAATCAAAATGCTAGTGACTCGGTTAAACGTCGGCATTTAATTAACGGTCTAGAGAGTTAGTTAAGTGTCTGATTTAACCAACCAACTGCGACATATCTATCACTATGATCTGCCGTACGGCCGGCGTTGAGGTACAAATATACCTATATATTGTTTCTCGAGTGTCACGCTCTCTGAATTACCCCTTTCTTTATAATATCTGAGTGCACATAGTAGGTCCTAACCACGAACCACGTGCGGCGCAGCGTAGAACAATTTGGCCCACGTTCAGAATTCGCTGTCCGCCTGCCACAGCATCGCACGCCACCACTCCACCACTCCACCACTCCACCACTCCACCACTCCACCACTCCCCCACTCCACCACTCCACCACTCCACCACTCCACCACTCCACCACTCCACCACTCCACCACTCCACCACTCCACCACTGCGTGTGCGCCTGCCAAGTCCCCCAGTACCCCAGCTGGTACATATGTGCATTACGTTGATATTTTATACACTAATGCCCACTTTGCTGGGAAGCAGTGCACCAGAATTGGGATAATGGCGGGGTGGGCTGATAAGTATAACAAAAATAATTGCAAGCATCGCACGGTTTTCGAAAGGAAAGTTAGCTGTGACAACTTGTTAAACGCATTTCAGCCAATAACGTGCCGCTATTTTGAATTTATCATTGATTAATCGCTTGTTAAATTTGACCACTCTTTCGGAAACTGGGGTAAGTATCGATCGATACAAAACGCGCGTCAAATCAGAATCGTATATTTCGGGCAGTAGTCTTTACATATATTATATAAAAAACCGGTGAAGTGCGAGTCTTACTCGCGCACGAAGGGTTCCTTAGCACCGTACGAGTGAATAGTTTGGATTTTGCATAGCAAAATTTTATTTACAAAAACATACTTTCACACTCCATGCACGTAACCAGGTGAATTCATAAGTTTGTATGTGGTATTGAAAGAATTGTTGCATGGGAGCCCCCTTAAATATTTATTTTATTCTATTTTTAGTATTTGTTGTTATAGCGGCAACAGAAATACATCATCCTTGAAAATTTCATCTTTCTAACTATCACGGTTCATTAGATAAAGCCTGGTGACAGACGGACGGACGGACGGACGGACAGCTGAGGCTTTGGGTAAGGAACCCTAAAAATGGATCGCTGAATGTGTTGGTAACGGCAATACCCACAAACGGCTAGCTGAACCGATTTGGGTCAACCTTTATAAAGTATTCGTTGTTACACATCTGAAACATCTGAAAAATTTGTATAGGGATTTGAAATTGGAATTTAGTTTTTCCTCTACAATTCAAAACGGCCAGTCTTTTGAAAAGAGTAAGCGAAGCCGCGCCATGGCTAGATAAACGTAATGTTGTGTAAATAGGACAAAATTTTAATTAATCAAAAACATTATGATACCTTTACATTAAGTTTTTTAAATAGGTACAGTGCAGTAGATCCAGATAAAACTATATGAAAATAATAAATATGATATTAAACTCGTAATGAGGCTGTATCTCAAATATATCTATAAAAATAATAGCATTTAAATTTTTATGTTTTATATGTGCATTCTGTCTGTTGCGAGCGAGCGTCCTCCTTAGCTGTAAGGAAAATAATGAATTATGAAATCAAATGGTAAGTTGGTATAAATAGAGAAATACTGGTCAATTTATAATATTTTTTTAGGTTAAGTCGCAACAGGCTAACCTTGTTGCTAATTCGCGTTATCATAAAAAGATTAGTTACGAATTGTGGCATTTCTATATCGACCTTAAAATCTAAATCAAAACAAAACAATAAAAAGCGTCGCGCCTTATCTCATACGCACGACTCACGACAGGCACATCGTGTCCAGAACCAGCCAGTTATTCAACATATACTTAAAAATACAACAAAATCACTTTTACACACCTTTTACATCTCTGTGACTGCCATTCATAGAGAAAACTTGAGCAGTTTCAGTTTCAATTCAACATAGAAATTTAGGTACCTAGGCCGTCTTTGAAAATAGAACATTATGATACAGTACCCGGCGTATAAGTTGAACCACAATGTCGGCGTCAACGCAGGGTAAAATTATCTAAAACAGACACTTTTACCTGCGCAGACGCCGCCATTTTGGTCCAACATATACGCCGCGCATTATACAAGTGTGTTAAGTTGGACGCTACTCACGATGCGGTGTTATGCGCGCGAGTGTTATATACGACGTTTTTCAACACACTTGCGAGGGGAAAAACAGACTTTTGTTAATAATTAACGAATTAACCACACAACGAAAGTGACAACAAATATTCATGGAAAATGGCGCGCTGTTTTTGTTTTTTCCGCACGCCGCAGGGTGTGAAGGGGAATGATAAAACGACCGAAAGACCATGAACAATAAGCGAAAGAAATACTGATTTACGCGAGTAATTTACTGTATATTTTAACCACCGCTTATTGGCTAAATAAAGACTGTCAGGGCGATGTGTTCAGGGTAGGTGGAGGATCAAGGGGATGAGCGATGCTTGGCCCGCTTTATCCTTCGTGTTAGGTTGAACATGTAAGAACAACAAAATCCAACGCTCTTTTTGTATTTTATGTTACTCGAATTAAGGTTTTCAAGTTGCTGTTTCTAGATTTCTAGTCGTGCAATTCATTATTTTGTCAGACGAAGCCAGTATTGCTTGTTGCCAGTATGCCAGTATTGCTAGTCTCGCTCATTTTTGGCCGCTATTCAGCAATTCAGTCAGGCAAAACCAGTAGTTTTGCGACACAAAACCTGGATTAACAGTAATACATTTAAATACTACATACCAGGTGGAAATAAAGGTTTTGGCGAAACCTGAATTAGAAAAATATAAAAGGTGAAACAATAATAAAAAAGTGGCCAAGTGCGAGTCAGACTCGCCCATCAAGGGTTCCGTTGTAGCAAGTAACTATGTGACTGGATGTTTGTGTTGTTACTTTGTTTGTCAAAGTGTTTGTATGAATGACAAAGTTATCTTTGCTGTTTTTAATAAATGTTATAGATATAAACAAACAAAACGAAAGTGGGTTTTGTTCAAACCCACTTTCGTTGAAAGTGTCTTTTGAGATACACAGCATATTTATTTTTTATTTTTCACTCTCCTACTTTAAAAGTTAGAGGGGAGAGGAGAACACATTTTTCTTTAACTCTCTTTAACGATTTACTTTGAGGAAAAATGGTTTCAAGAACCTCGACGTCATTTTTAAAGACCCCACAAATATACGAGTAGGTTAGATGAAAAAATATATTTTTGGTTTCACTTCCATGTATGGGGAGCTCCCTTTAATTAATGTTTTTATTTTATTTTTGTATAGCAATTTAAAAAGCATGTTAAAGCGACTTTGTCGAAAAAGGGATATTACAATGTTCAAGATTACTTAAATGACAGGACTGTATGGGGTTAATCTGGCTCAACACAGACCTTGCTGTTAACAAATTTTGTAATTATTTATTCCTGCTTATTAATCATGACAATTAAATTTTTCATATTTGTATTAGTTAAGCACAACCTATTTTTAAAAGAGATCTAAAAATCAATCTGTGGGCGTTTCTACGCCCTCCTTCTCCCACAGTGGTCCAATGTAGAGAAGAGGCAAAATTGACGTTTGCTAAGTATATGTAAATATCTACAGTAATAAAGTACTTTGACTTGACTTGACTTGAATTGACTATATAAATTGTAAAGCGGTTCACAGTGCACATCTACATAAAAAGTTTCAACTGTGTAGTCCTACGAAAGTCCTAGTGAAATTACGTGATATTTAACAAGACCCCCCTTCCCTCACGTGAGATTTCCCCCCCCCCCCCTAATCACCTAACGTGGATGCCCCCGACATTTATAATTTAAATCGCAACTTTGTTAAGTTGTTGGCTAAATTATGACACATAAACATTTAGATAGTCACGGTTATCTACAACTAACCAAACATACAAAAAATAAGCAAATATTTGGACTCAGTCTACTCTCCAACATAGATACAACTACGATCCTAATAAAACGAATTGGGTGCGTGGGCCATCGATTTATCATCATCACCATATCGCCACCAAGGTGCAACTTCACCGGACGCAAGTACGTCTGTGGTGAGTTAAGTAGTTGACTTAAGCCACACTTATGTATAAGTGGGATTAAATCTTGAAACAATAGCACAACGTCATCAGCTTGTTATTACAAGTTATCTCGATAATTATGGTGTCTTTATGTGAGTGTTATTATTTATAATACAGAGCTGTTTGTTGGTCATATCATATCATATCTTATCACTAAGTAACACATTTGACTGGATTAACCCGGTCAAAATTTTTCGCTCTAAGCCTACAACTTCGGGATTATATTCGCTTTGAGTTTTTTTAAACATATCTATGCACCTTGCATATTTAGCATAAATAAACATAAATATTTACATACAGGCACACATACATACATTGCTTCTGGCCCCACACTTGGATACCCTGTGTCGTGAAACAGCGACGTCACACACATATTATAAACATCCCATTGACGATCCGAATGACCGAGTCGGCAGTGACCCTGCCTACGAAGCCAAGGGTCCCGGGTTCGAGTCCCGGTGTTTGGATGTTTGTACCCTAGTCATGGTTGTTTATCTATGTAAGTATTTATCTAAATAAGTATTTGTATCGTTGTCTAGTACCCAAGATATAGGGATTCCTAGTTTGGGGCTAGATCAATGTGTGTAAATAGTGTCCAAGGTACATATTATTATTATCCAAGTCCTGGGGATATTTTTTCTGTCTCCCCAGCCGGGGATCGAACCCGAGACCTCTCGCATGGTAGGCAGATCCACAACCGCTGCGCCACACACAAAGTTCGTCAAGGCATGTTTTCGTAACTTGACTGTGGCGTGGAGCGTGAGAATTCGGGTCTTACATAGTTAGTTATAATACTTACTTAACACCTGCTCGAAACACACATTTAATGAATGCTATGTATGTATGTTAAGGTATGTTGGGAGCAGGTGTTAAGTATTATACATACCCTATGTAAGACCCGAATTCTCACGCTCCACAGTTACGTTTTGACAACGTGCTAAATGATGCACAATGGGTCACCACAACGTCTTATGCCGATTCAGATTAGGAACCTAATTTGATCCGCAAAATTACCGTGACCTTCTTAAAACAAGCCTTGGTATTAGGTAAATAAAGCCCATTATGCCGAATTGGAATGGAACTGGTTGACATGCCATGGTGATGATCTTGTTTTGAACCTTACTAAAACCTGAAAAAGATTGTGGTAACCCCCCACACCACAATCACCACAATGTAGAGGTCACGGTAATTTTGCGTGTAAATTAGGTTCCTAATCTGAATCGGCATAAGACGTTGTGGTAACCCCCTGGGGCCCAATTCCAGTACACAATGACAGCTCCATGACAATTACATGACGATTACGGTCAACTTTAGATATACAATATTTGGCGTTCGGAGAATATTTTTTGAGGCAATAATGGTAAAAATTAAGTTAATTGGTACGCACAATAATTAAGTTAATCAACAAAGGGAATGGGATTACAAAATCGTCTGATGTTGGATATCTAAAGTTGACCGTAATCGTCATGTAATTGTCATTGAGCTGTCATTGTGTACCAGAATTGGGCCCCTGGTCTTGTGGAATTTGACCTGAACAAAACTTAAAACACTTGTAACCTGACCGTCCCGACGTCGTCGGCGTATCGTCAAAAATATTGTAATTAAAGACGAACGCACACGTATCCAAGCCGAACGCGTCGAACGAAACTATTGTTAGGGTTCCGTACCCACTAAAGCCTCCGCTGTCCGTCTGTCTGTCTGTCAGCAGGATCTATCTGATGAACCGAAATAGATAGAGTTGAAATGTTCACAGAATGTCTATTTCAGTTGCTCGTACAGCAACAAATAATGAACTATGCGATATTTTATAAATTAAAGGCCCTCATACAAGAGATGTGTTTTAACACCAGCCGCAATATAACAAACCATAACATGATTCAAGTAGGAAACAAATATAATGATCACCAAAATATTTTTTTCCTACCCAAAATGGATAAATGAACACCAAAAGTTGCAAAAATATCAGGGCAAAATACTGCGGTAGCTTAGGTGAAGGGTAAAAGGGGTGAGCGAAGCGAAGCCCCCTTTATCCTTCGTGTTAGGTTGAATATGTAAGAACAACAAAAAATACTTAAAACATAAACTTAAGTACACAAAACATAAAAAGAGCTTTGGTGATCACTTATCCAAACCCAATTTGGTGGACATTTATCCATTCTGGCAGTCGTTTCGAATTTATTGGTAGTAAAATAGGTGCGTTTTTGGTAATCGTTTAAACATAAGCCATTCAAATATGACCATAGATTTTGCGGCTCACCACATGGTTAGGGTAGCAGGGATTGGGTACAATTTAACTTGCAAGATTTGTTTACATAGTTACTTACTTCCTTAGTTACAGGTGAACCTAATAAAAGCGTGTTAAGAAAGTCAAACAAATCATAAGCGTCCGTGTCCTAGCGGTATTGAAACGATCGTGCGGGGGCCCAATTCCGGCACACAATGACAGCTCAATGACAATTACAAGACGATTACGGTCAACTTTAGATATCCAATATCTGACGATTTTGTAATCCCATTCCCTTTTTTGATTAACTTAATTATTGTGCTTACCACAATTGCCTAAAAAAATATTCTCCGAAAGCCTCAAAATCAAAATCAAAAAATCAAAAATCATTTATTTCCATAGGATGTTGTTACATCACTTAGATCCGTCATTACATTTATTCCCATGGACATCAGTCCTCTAAGTAATCAGATATCCTATAGTAACCTTTTTTATACAATTTCTGTTTTATTATTATTTTAAACTTGTCTAAAGGTAAGTTTTTAATATCAGTAGGGACCTTATTGTAATAGCGTATACAATTGCCTTTAAAAGAATTACTAATTTTATGTAGTCGGCTTACATAAGCAACCAACTTGTCTTTATTTCTAGTATTAAAATTGTGTATATCACTGTACTTCTGAAAATTAGTTATATTTCTTTTTACATACACAAGATTGTCATAGATATATTGAGACACAAATGTCAGAATATTGATTTCTTTAAACTTTTCCCTCAGTGACACTCTAGGCCCTAATCTATAAATTGCACGAACAGCCCGTTTCTGCAGAATAAATATACTATTAGCATTCGCAGCGTGACCCCACAATAAAATACCATAGGTCATTAGACTATGAAAGTAACTAAAGTAGACTAGTCTAGCGGTGTCTACGTCGGTAAGAGCTCTAATTTTTTTAACTGCGAACGCTGCTGAACTCCCTTTGCCTAATATTGGATACTGAACTCTATTTGCCTAATATTGGATATCTAAAGTTGACTGTAAACGTCATGTAATTGTCATGGAGCTGTCATTGTGTACCGGAATTGGGCCCCAGGTAGCAACATCAGACCGAGACGGGCATTGGATGGGTATCCGTTATATGGGGCATTTGTTTCGGACGTTTTCGTGTTTCGGATGACACGTTAAGCTGTCGGTCCCGGCTACTATCGCTACTCGGAGGTAGTAGTCGTAAAGCTGTGTCAGAGGCCCTAATAGGGAAGCTTGATAACTTCTCACAGTCGGGATGGCCACAAACCCGACACCCCAAAATCAACCCACACTGAGCCAGCGTGGTGGAGTTTGGCTCAATCTTACTCGTATCCGGGTAAAGGCCCGTGCCCCTCGGTTGCGACATTAATGGGCTAAATTTATTATTTTATTATTATAAACTTATTGGTTGACATATGTAGGCGCAGATAAACCGCACCAACCACAATAACAAACCAAAACTATCTCTGACTGTCACTGATAAATGATAAGTTAACTGTAAAGTGATATATTGATGATTTTATTATTGTTTCATAGCTATGTGTTTATCTAGTTTATGGACGCGGGCAACATAAATCATATGAATATATCGAACAAGCCCATCCAGTGTTTGTTATTGAAAGAAACGTTATAAATACCACATTTTTGTAATTTTTCGAGCTGAATACGGTAAAACAATACGTTATGAAGTATAGAGTTAGTTCCGTTACGTTTAGCGGTTTGTAGTTTGTTTTTTTTTTCATTGCCAAACCGTATCAAAAATATATAATAATTTTCGCTCGATAATTTTCATCACAATAAGAATATATATTCATATGTACTATAACATGATCGTATGCTTTGTAGATGATTGAGTAGCGTTTGAAAAAGCGATATCGCAACAATACAGCGTTTCCAACATTTATTGTCTAAAATATTATTTATTTTATCAGGTGAGTGTAACTTGACGCCTGAGTGGATGTTAAGCGGCATTAACTTTATATTACCAGTATTACATCCGTGAATGTTGTTATGTTCAGAAAGGTTTTATTCAGATGATTGACAACTTACCTCAGAAGTCTCGGTATAGATCTCCCCGTGCTCATCCTCGTATGTGATGTTGATATTGGCCACAGTATACGAGTCACTCGGGTATCTGTCGTCCGAAGGACCATATCGCACTGACTCCAACTCACTTCCCGGCGCATGGCAGCCCACCAGACTGACCATCCACCCCAAAGACAACCCAGACCATATCACTCCAGCGCGCATTTTCAAAAACAAAAATACACATTCGATTTTCAAAACACCGATGTTTTCATAACACTGCACTTGCCGGCTGCAACTTGCTTACTGTTACAGCTACCGATGATACACGAAAACCTTAGTCACCAAGATAACGGTATCTAAGACTGATATTTTTCTTTTGCAAACACTAATTACTCGTTGAGTAATTCCGTGAAATGGAACGCGGTTTTTGTCATGAACGTTTGATATGCTCCCACATGTTCAGAGCAGGTCAGCTGATTTTAGTAAGTAGAGTATCTCTTGATGTTTTGCGTCCGATAGCAGCATTCGTCGGGATCTTTGCCGGTGACAACTGAAACAAAGATGTGACGTCATCAATGAATGTAAACAGGTCACGCAGAGTGATTCAATAATCGCCTTTGCCCTTGTCTTCTAATTGTTCGAAGTTTTACGTTTCAATAACATTTGGAAGAGAGAGCATCAGTGGACTATAAAATCAGAATATTAAATCTACTTTTTTATGATCAAAATAATGCCTCAGATGCATCTTTGATCTTACTTGCATGTCGTAATGTAGGCGTCGACTAACTAAACCTTATGTACAAATTAACTCAATACAGAACGCGCTGTTAATAATTTTGTGATTATTTATTCCTGCTTATCATTTATTATTATAACAGATAATATTAGCTAAACACAACCAATTTTCAAGAGATCTAAAAATCAATCTGTGGGATTTTATTAGCCCTGCTCTTCCCGCAGTGGTCCAATGTAGAGAAGAGGCAAAAAATAACATTTGCTCAGTACATATAAATATCTCAATAAAGAAATTTTAGTTTGAGTTTAACTATGAGCCTTAGAATTCTTTCAGGCCATGAGCTACGAACTTGCTTTGGTTTTTCCTTCATATCTGTTGATAACAAGTTTCTAGTCTAATACTAGCACAGTAGACATTGGAGATCGATGACCGGGGTCGTTGACCCCACTGCAGATTCAGTAAAAAAAAGCAATGGTGAAAGCGATATGATATCTTTTTGCTACAGATAAAATGTTTGTATGCCATGTGACACGTTCTGAAAACATTTTCGGTTGAGTGATGCTATACAGTAATTTATATGTCAACATTATACAAATTTCTTGACGTTTAAGTGCGCATGGGACCAAGAGAGACGCATACATTTGACGTCCCGAATGGCCGAGTTGGCAGTGACCCTGCCTACGAAGCCAAGGGTTCCGGGTTCGTGTCCCGGTGGGGGAAAATATTTGTTTGATGTTTGAACCCTAGTGATGGTTGTTTATCTATCTAAGTATAATATTTATCTATATAAGTATGTGTATCGTTGTCTAGTACCCAAGATACAGGGAATCCTAGTTTGGGGCTAGATCAATAATAATAATAATAATAATAATAATAATAATAATAATAATACCTTGGACATTATTGACACACATTGATCTAGCAACAACCATGACTAGGGTACAACCATCCGTGCTCATCAAACAAATATTTGCCCCCACCGGGACTCGAACCCGGGACCCTTGTCTTCGTAGGCAGCGTCACTGCCGGCTCGGCCATTCGGTCGTCAATGTGTGTAAATAGTGTCCAAGGTCTTATAGATGGGCGAGAGAGAGATGGTGGTCTCGCCCAGGCGCTAAGAAACCTTACGATATCTGTAACTATATTATATTTATGCTAGCCCGCATATAGACAGTAAGGTTAAATACGTTTAAATATAGTATATAGTAATATAGTGCCTACGAATCTACTAACGCTACTAAAACATAGCAGTATACGGTGATGGAAAACATAGTGAGGAAACCTACATAGCTGGGGCGAGGGGCTAGCCCCCGACACCCCGTATGGGAAAAGACGTGACACGCAGTATCTCTTCATCACACTATCTATGACGGATTAATCATACAGGAAAATTTACAGGGTTATATCAGTTTAACTTCGTAAGCACCCAAATACTCATCAACGCGCGTCCCAAATTGACCCAATACTACGTAGTCTTATAAAGCATTCGTTGTCAATACTCAATACGGCCACATAAAGGCGATAATTCAGTATTGTTACTTAAGGTGATATATCGACAAAACCGACACTTTTTGAAGTTATTTATTTCAAAAGAAGTTCCAAGTTAAATAAATTATTACAACAATTTTGGGACCTTTTTCTAGATTTTGTAATAACAGAAACGCGATTGGAGCAATTTCACTCGATAGAAATAATTTTTGAAAAGAGGTCTAAATTCACTTTTTTTATTTTATTTTCTGACAAATTGGAATAGCGCTAAGAATTCAAAAATATTTATTTAGATGGGTTTTGACAATACCTAAATCACCTATTATAGAAGTTTTCACAGCTATTTTAGTTAATTTTGTATCAATTTAAAACGGACTTTTTGTCATTTTTCCCCGATTCCGTCCCTCTCACACTGCGGGTCATTCCTCCTGGAGTAAAGGGGACCCTTGCACGGACGAGGTATGTCCTTAGCCTGAATTATGGCAGCTTTAATACCCAGGCTGAATTAATTAATCGAAAGAATGAGTCTCCCCACAGCTTTTGGGTTTATTAATTTTATGCACGAGAGTATCTTTGTTTGGCGACCTCTGTGACGCAGCGGTTGTTGCTCTGCCTACCATGCGAGAGGTCTCGGGTTCGAACCCCGGCTGTGGGTAAAGAAAAAAAAAAGCCAGATCTTAAATACATACTCATCAACGCGCGTCCCAAATTGACCCAATACTACGTATTCTGTGCCAATACTCAATACGGTCACATAAAGGCGATAATTCAATATCGTTACTTAACCTGAATTATGGCAGCTTTAATACCCAGGCTGAATTAATTAATCGAAAGAATGAGTCTCCCCACAGCTTTTGGGTTTATTAATTTTATGCGCGAGAGTATCTTTGTTTGGTGACCTCTGTGACGCAGCGGTTGTTGCTCTGCCTACCATGCGAGAGGTCTCGGGTTCGAACCCCGGCTGTGGGTAAAAAAAAAAAAACAGATCTTAAATACATACTCATCAACGCGCGTCCCAAATTGACCCAATACTACGTATTCTGTGCCAATACTCAATACGGTCACATAAAGGCGATAATTCAATATCGTTACTTAACCTGAATTATGGCAGCTTTAATACCCAGGCTGAATTAATTAATCGAAAGAATGAGTCTCCCCACAGCTTTTGGGTTTATTAATTTTATGCGCGAGAGTATCTTTGTTTGGTGACCTCTGTGACGCAGCGGTTGTTGCTCTGCCTACCATGCGAGAGGTCTCGGGTTCGAACCCCGGCTGTGGGTAAAAAAAAAAAAACAGATCTTAAATACATACTCATCAACGCGCGTCCCAAATTGACCCAATACTACGTATTCTGTGCCAATACTCAATACGGTCACATAAAGGCGATAATTAAATATCGTTACTTAACCTGAATTATGGCAGCTTTAATACCCAGGCTGAATTAATTAATCGAAAGAATGAGTCTCCCCACAGCTTTTGGGTTTATTAATTTTATGCGCGAGAGTATCTTTGTTTGGCGACCTCTGTGACGCAGCGGTTGTTGCTCTGCCTACCATGAGAGAGGTCCCGGGTTCAATCCCCGGCTGGGGGTAAAGAAAAAAACCCCAGGTCTTGGATGTTTATATGTGTGTGACGCCGCTGTTTCTGTTACCTACGACGCAGGGCATCTTAGTGCGAGGCCAGAAGCAATGTATGTAAATGTTTGTTTGTGTATGTGTGTGAGTGTGTGTGTGTGAGGGCGTGTGTGTGTGTGTGTGTGTGTGTGTGTGTGTGTGTGTGTGTGTGTGTGTGTGTGTGTGTGTGTGTGTGTGTGTGTGTGTGTGTGTGTGTGTGTGTGTGTGTGAGGGTGTGTGTGTGAGGGTGTGTGTGTGTGTGGGTGTGGGTGTGTGTGTAATTAACTGTAAGTTACAAAGTTAAATGGAGTTCATATTATGAAGAATAAATTCGAATTTCCTTAATATCATCTATGTACATGTGTATAGTTTGGCAATAAATGGTGGAATGAGATAATTTATGCTTTCCACCCTGGGTGTGCTGGAAAAAATCTCTTATTAAATATAAGCTTGCCTCTGTAAATGTCTTTTCTATTTGATTATTATGTATTAGTACATATATTGTATGGGAAATAAGTGGAACTAACTTTCTGATCAACCTTGTTTGTTATCGAGATCGCCCAACAATGTTAACCATAATATGGTCCTCACGATGCAGGCCCTGCGTAGTGTGGGTCCCAGTTCATTATAGTGTGGGTCCCAGTTCATAATATGGTCCTCACGATGCAGGCCCTGCGTAGTGTGGGTCCCAGTTCATAATATGGTCCTCACGATGCAGGCCCTGCGTAGTGTGGGTCCCAGTTCATAATATGGTCCTCACGATGCAGGCCCTGCGTAGTGTGGGTCCCAGTTCATAATATGGTTCTCACGATGCAGGCCCTGCGTAGTGTGGGTCCCAGTTCATAATATGGTCCTCACGATGCAGGCCCTGCGTAGTGTGGGTCCCAGTTCATAATATGGTCCTCACGATGCAGGCCCTGCGTAGTGTGGGTCCCAGTTCATTATACCTATGTGAAGCGTTTAATGTCTAGGTTCAAAATATGTTCATAATTCATAGTTTCTTCAGGCTAGTATTTAAGCGCACATCAAAAATACTGATTTGCACAGCAAAAAAGGATCAGCAAAAACACTTTTTATGTTTTAAATATTTTATCCCTCTTTACTGCGTCCAAAAACCACACGTTATGACCAGTATAATGATAAACTTCTTGGTAAAAACTCATTTCTTATCTGAATATTGTACATTATGACCATAATGTACCAAAATTTGTCAAATTTGACGCCCACTTGCGTGCCGCCCCTAGTTTGTCTGTGAAGTTGGTACTACTGTAAAAGCTAAACAACTGCAGAGCTATGATCAATGCCATAATGCCGTTCGAACATGCGGTTCCTGAACACATCAAAGAGAGCTTATGATGTGTGTGTAGATAAACTAGTGTATGTAAATGTACATAATTAGGCATTAAATTCTCGAGTGATATTATTATGAAACTCGGCTTCGGCTCGTTTCATAAACCCACTCTCGAGTTTTAATGCCCTCCATTATGTAACAGTCACATAAACTACTATTATGTGTACTCAAGTTTATGTTTTAAGTATTTTTTGTTGTTCTTGCATGATGAACCTAACACGAAGGATAAAGGGGGCTTCGCTTCCTTCGCTTAATATTTCCCGTTTCTTTATACATATACTCTAAGATACACATTAAAATAGTGTACAAAAGGCGAGTTTATCTCTAGTTCCAGAAACGAAGTCTAACTAAGGGTGAGAAAGGTTGATCGCTGAGCAAGGGGTATACTTATGTGTGCAACAAAACGTAATAATAGTTAATGTGTCTTAATAAGTTTAATTTAATGTATTTGTATACATTACATTGTTGACACAACTTAACGAGCTTGCCGCAAACGTACCACTCGGTAGTACAGGTATCTACAGAGCACAACCTTATAATCCATATTTGAATTAATACTTTGTGCCAAGTGGGAGCGGGGTCGCTTAAGTCTGCGATGACCTTTATATAGCTCTGTCCCTAACTTTGCAACGATATTGATATTGTGTCTTAGAAATGCTACTACAAACAGCCATTGGCCCCTCATCAGAAATGCTACTACAAACAGCCATTGGCCCCTCATCAGAAATGCTACTACAAACAGCCATTGGCCCCTCATCAGAAATGCTACTACAAACAGCCATTGGCCCCTCATCAGAAATGCTACTACAAACAGCCATTGGCCCCTCATCAGAAATGCTACTACAAACAGCCATTGGCCCCTCATCAGAAATCTTCTATGAGAAAACGTGATGTTTTTGATCTAAACCTATATAAAGCAGAACCAGAATACAGTAAAAGATTTCACTCATATTTATACAAACGTTCGTTTGTTCAGTTAGACCGGTCTGCCGTAAAATCATATGACCATGCGGCAGATCGTTTGTTGGTTAACAATTTTGGCGTGAAATGAGCCCGCAGCCCACAAACCCACTTACAACAGATAAAGTTTGTTCACCTCAGCCGGTGCGATTTGGAGTGAAAATTTGTGAATTGTGGCCGTATCTTGTACTAGCGCGGATTTAGTGAAAGCGCTGCCATAACGGTGGTTGTTGAAGAGTTGTTTTGCTTTTACACGTTGAACAAGTTCATATTTTTGCACTTTCGTCGTCGGTAAAGAGTGCGTAGCCTGTATGCTAGAATCGGTTTAGTAAAATGTCGCTTCTGCCAGTCAATGAGGCCGATTTCATCGAACACAACTTATCTTACTGAAGTTATAAAAAAAAGAGTTTCTAATTAGAACCGGACAATAGCTGTCGGATTTTAAGCTGACTTTGTGTTCGTTAGTTAGTTAATTTTGACGCCTTAAAAATTGCACCGGGTTCGAAATTATCAAGATAATTACGTTGCTTGCTAATTATCTGATAATTATCGGATAATTATCCGATAATCATCGGATAAATATCATCAATTTCTTATATTGTTTCATAACTATAATTATAATTTGGGCAATACTAACAAAAACAAATAAAAACAAAGAAATTTTATGGTAGCCCAGTATTTTTTGTCTTCGTGCAAATAAAGTATGACCATATTGGATCTTTCACACGAGGCATTATGCAAATTCAACTCAAAAAACAATATTTAACTTAACATCCCAATGATGACACTTGTGTTCACTCAAGTTTGCATAAGAGCCCTTCTGTTCGTTTCTGCAGTACTTCTGTCGCGCGCGCGTCGTCTATTAATACATATTTAAAGTAGCGCTTTAAAGCGCTGCCTGCAGAAACGCGCGACAAAAAGGCCTTTATTACAAGTGAAAGCATTTGAACTGAAATTTTATGGTACAGGGAATCCCCACGGCGGCGGCGGGGCGCTGGCGCGGCACGTTGACAATTCGTTCGTTCGGTTATACACAAGAGCGGAAATACACGTGCGAATACAGTTCACTTTCATGAACGCAATTTTTGTTATTAGCAATTGATAATTATCGAGCTATTTCTATCAAGATAATTATCATGATAATTATCAAGATAATTATCACTGATAATTATCCTTTCGAACCCTGCATGGTATGCTATCTTTGTTACGTTTTGACGTTATCTATTATCAAACACACAGTTAATTTACGGCCTGTGGCGCACAATAGTACAAAGGCGAGCTTATCTTTAATAAGAGATCTTTTCCAGCAAACCTATACTAAAAACTTATAATATATTAAGGGTTCGATCCCCGGCTGTGGACAAAGAAAGAAAACCCAGGTCTTGGATGTGTATATGTGGGTTGGGCTTGGGTTCCCACACAGGGTATCCTAGTGTGGGGCCAGAAGCAAGGTGTGTGCCTATATATAAATGTTTATGTTTACTAAACAGTAGCTCAATTCTGTATCTCTTGACATATCCCGATTCCTTCCAAATTCAAATTACAATCGCTGTCAACGACGGTTCGTGTTAAATTATCTCCTTAACATGTAATTCTGACATCTGGGAATTTCAATCGCTTTTGAGAAACTGACCAATTACAACACGATTATTGGACACGAGTTCCTACTAGCGACGTTCTGATTGGTTATATTTTCCGAAGGCGATTGACATTAAACATACGTCAATTTGAAGTTGGCGAACATTCTTCAGAGCATCAACTTGAAAGGTATCAGGATAGATATCGTAAATTCAGAATGGAGCTACAGGCATGGAGTTGATCAGCCCTGCGTCAATTGATGTGATTGCGGAGCGGATGATCAGAGCGAGCATGGAACGCCATGTTCCGAGACTGTCCTAAAAGAAAATACCATGGAGACCCAATCACTTTAAACTGACGAAACATCTGAATGGCTGAAGACTTCAAAATTAAAGATTTAGTCAAGAACTACACGACGTCTTCGGCCGTACGAATAAATGCATGAATAAACAACGTCAATGACATGTAAACCGTGATACAGTAAAAAAATAAACACTACTAAATCAAGAAACTCTTGGCGAGTAGGTACAACTGGTCAGACATTGCCCAGACGTATGATAAACAAAAAAAGCTCAGAGTGGGCCTGCGACGGTCTGTAAACAACCGGACGACGAACCGATAACATGGCCATTAGTACATTTTCGATGTTATATGAGTTATCCATCATCTTCATTTTCGTCAGAGTAAACATCTAAACTTAGAAGTACGGACTGAATGTGACTGCAACTGTGTCTCTGAGACGTAACGTTAGTGTTTTGTAGGGATAAACTACGATAATCGTAAGTATGCTCGCTGTCTCGTCGGCGAGTAGTGGAGGGGAACGCCATGTTATCGTAGTTCATCTCTAGATAGGTACGCTGTCACGCTCACTCACGTCATAAGTACGCTCGCTGTCTCGCCGGCGAGTATTAGAGGAGTGCGCCATGTTATCGTAGTTCATCTCTACATAGGTATGCTGTCACGCTCACTCACGTCGTAAGTACGCTCGCTGTCTCGTCGGCGAGTAGTGGAGGGGCGCGCCATGTCATCGTAGTTCATCTCTACATAGGTACGCTGTCACGCTCACTCACGTCGTAAGTACGCTCGCTGTCTCGTCGGCGAGTAGTGGAGGAGTGCGCCATGTTATCATAGTTCATCTCTACATAGGTACGCTGTCACGCTCACTCACGTCGTAAGTACGCTCGCTGTCTCGCCGGCGAGTAGTGGAGGGGCGCGCCATGTTATCATAGTTGTGCCGGTCGACGATGTTAGTCATATTTTCACGTAATGTTAAGATAAGTTGACGACCGTCACAGATAAGGTATATTTATATTCATCACGCACTATGTCTTATGTACTTCATTAATAACATGTACCAACCTAGTATATAAGCTAGGATTTCCTATAATAAAATGAGTCTAGTCTAGTCTAGCATTTGCGCGCATCCCAAGCCTTTTACTTTACTCCCGAAGATGTCGCTCTCCAAATAATTGCCCCTTGGCAAAGTGGTGACCCGACTCCTGAACATCAGCAACCTTCGGTAATAGCAGCATGGACCCAGCCGCGAAGAAAACTCTGTGTGCTGCCACCTTAGAAGTGCAAGCAATAGCACTTCGTCCAAGATCGCCGAGCCCCGACTTCGGTTTGACATAATCAAGACCCCACCCAAACCAAGACGACATCAAGCAAGACATGACGGACCAGAAGCCAAAAGATTTCAACTGAAGATTTCCCGCATCGAACTCAAGATACCGCAAGAATAATGAACCGATAGTCAGCCGACTGCTGATTTATCAAAATGGAGCTCGCACCAGCAGAAACGAACGCGTCGGCAAATTCATTCACAGTAAGCAGCTTTTTCAAGTTCAAGTCATAGAAAGCCGTTCCAGCCCCCAGAAGAGTATTAAAACATCAGCGATATACCTAATTCAAAGAATATTGGAATCATCCAGGAAGAACATCGCACGAATAATAATCAAATCACTGAAGAGATATACATAGTCGGTCCATAAGTTCTGTCACAAATATTTTGCCGCATAGTAAATAATACCAAGTTTTATTTTATTTAATACTATATATGGTTTGATAGCTCATTAAATACTGATAAATTAGAACGATTATTGGATTTAAATGCTTAAAGCCATATTACACAAATGCTAGTTTCTTCAGAGATTTTGCACTTTTTTACCCAATCAAAAATACGGACGTGATTCACTTTATCTTTTTTTCATGACTCTTAAAACCTTTCAAACTTATGTGAGATTTTAGTCAGAACCCTCCCTGAACCCGTTACCTTCATTTTGAAGCATAAGATAACTAAGTCTGGGTAAAACTAATTTTCATATTCACATTTTACGTAGTGTACTTGTTGTCCACAAGATCATTTTTATACGTTTTTCTGAAAACGTAAAAAGTACGTAAAGTTCTCTTTGGGAGCAGTTGGAACTGAAAGCTAACAGAAAATCAAATGCTAGTTGTTAAGCATGGTCTAAAATCGAGGTTTCAGAATAAATAAAAAAAACCTTGTTGGTTATCTGGAACACCGTTTTTTTATTAAATTTGTGGTAAGTGGTATTTTTGTCAGTTGCGGCGTGTTTTGGGTTCGCGATTGTCTCAAGTTATAAGGTTTTTTGTCATATTGCGATAATCGTACAAAATGTATTGTATTGCAATTTGATTCGTATAAAATAAGCTTTTTAATCATGTATAATACGAATAAGAAAAAGTCTATTGCTGAGTTTTATCTATCAAAAACCTTGTGACAGAACTTAAGGACCGACTAGGTATATATATATAAACGATTGATGTACAAGATGTGCCCTATGTTGCCAAATCCCAAGGTTTTTAGGCACACAAATTTCATCAATCGACAAATTAATATTCACTCAAGAGTGAAGAGCACGCACGTACATATGACGTACGAGATCATTGACTGCCTACAGGCAAGGTTACAGATTTAATGCTGACGCTGATTCAGCACAATCATCCTTGTGTAGGTACGGTCGTAATTATAAACAAACAGTGATTACAACTTCAACGACGGGCGATGCAAATTGACTCATCGCTTCCTGAAAACATGGGCGGCTGCAGCATCAGACGACTCTCCTGCGGATCTTTTCCAGTTATAGGTTAGGTTAGTTCACTAACCGCGAAGCCTTTTCCTAGTGTTTTTCTGTTTTCCAGTTTTTAGATTATTTATGTAGTGTGCGGCCAGACACAAGACTTGCCTGTAGGTAAATATTAAGTAATTCTTTAAACTTATGTAGAATTCACATAACCGTAGTTCCTTTATTTTTCTAATTCGTTTAGATTAAGTTGAAGTATGCGCTATTACTGTCTAGTTTTATTATTATTATTATTATTATTATTAATCGTTTATTTAACAATGACTTTCCTTATATATAAAAATAGATTAAGTTAAAGTATGCACAATTAAGATCTGGTTTTATGTTTATTAAAATACTACTAGTTATTATTGCAGTTGATAAGTTTGTTGTGGTATCTGTTTAATATTTATGCGTCGGAAACGCACCGGTTTTTTGTTGCGCGAATCGATCGCGAGTAATCGAGACATCACTAGCGAAAACGGACTAGCAGCTGTCACTCGTACCGGAACGAGATGTAAAATTGGAGGTTATCTTTTCTCTTGGTCTTGTCTCATCGGGAGAATAACATGGCGGCTCGGGCCCCGTGGCATTGATGGTATTTCGGTGTACCAATTATCATACAGGCATCGGGCCTGGTCGGAGTGTAAATCTACCTCATAGCGTCGGGCTATTGATCGTAATTAGATTCGCGTCAGCGGTCAAGTGATTTGTGTTGTGAAGCACATAGTCGTATCGGCGGCGACGGCGTCGGACAGCGACAGCAAGGATTCAATCCATATCCTATCCCAACTGTGCCCCCTTTCCCGAATTCCTGTCTCGAATCGAGCCTTCGATCTCCTGTCTACGGTGACAAGGTAATAACAATTTCATGATTTCTTTTCTCTCACGTGCGGGCAAAGGCACACCCCCTTAGAATTCCACGCCGTTCGGTAGGCGTGGAAATTAAACATTTTGGAAGCAGAAGCGCGGTTTCCTAGTGGGAAATCATCGATTCACGGTAGGGTTGCCTTTGTCACATTGTAGTTGGGAGAAAAGAATATCCCAGATTGGCTCAAGTCGGCAATGAGTCTGTGGTCGGTATACCACGATTAAAGTTCATTTTCGGTAAGTGAAAGTATAAGTGCCAATTTAGTTAACAGTTGTTATAAATTGTAGTCGGAAACTACTGTTTGTGCGCATAAAGGATTGAACAGTCATTCTGCGAAGCCTAGATTGTATTACTTGCGATAGAACGTCGGGTTCTATAGTCCTACAGTGTTATTTCGGTTTACACAGCAGGGTTGGGCTATTTAAGGGGTATTAAGCTGATTTTGCTGACCTCAAAGGAAGTGTGGTTCCTATCGGAGGGGCCACTGCTAGAAAAATAGTTTTTTTTTATAATAACCTTTTGTGTGTTATTTGTATTGTACCACATGGTGGCATTCTCTAATTGATTTAGAGTGTATATTATAAGGTGTATGTCCACAGGGCGACCATATTAAATATTGTTTATGATTTAATTGTTTAGTGGTTGCCTTGGGTTTTACAACTTAGTTTTAATTTCTGTGCCCAGCGCTGACGGGAAAGTGCTGGTATCTGGCTGTGCTTAGTTCGGCAGTGAAGCATAGGACCAGGAACAATTAAATCGGTAACCATGGCACCTTCGCCCTTGACGGTACTGCGATATGGTGTCCGTGAGGAGATGAGATGGCTCGCCCATACTCACAAGTATGTGGAGCGACCCGACATGGACGATGTCCTGCTCCAGCGTGTGGAGGACGCAATGACACGCGTCGGGAAGGTGTGTCGGCTGGCTGCCGAGGCTGAAGCCCTCGGGCTTACGGATGAGGCCTCGGTGGCTGCAGTGAGGCAGCTCTGCGCGGATGCTGACCAAGCGATGGAGTGCTTGGGCGACATCGAGCGTCGCGCCGAAAAAATTAAGCGGTCGCGTCGGGATGACCGCGGGGAGGGTAGCGGAGACCCCCCCCTAAGGGTGTGGTTGGACGGCTTCCACACCTGGAGATTCCGGCCTTCGGTGGGGCAATTGATGAGTGGCCGGCATTCATCAATTTGTTCGATAGCCTGGTCCACGGTCGGGACGACCTGGACAGCGCCTACAAGTTGGCCCAGCTATTGATGGCACTGCGGGGTGAACCGAAGGAGTTGGTCGGTCACCTAACGGTTACGGCGGGCAATTATGAGATTGCCCGGGTCATATTGTTTGACCGCTACCAACACAAAAGGCGGTTGGTTGTTGCGCAGCTGGGGAAGCTGTTCAGCATCCCAAGAGTAACCCGGGATGTTGACATCCGGGTACAGGTGCTCAACCCTGTGCTGGTGGCCACTAAGGCCCTTCAGAACCTTGGTCTGCCGGTAGACCAATGGTCATATATTGTGTTATATATGGTTTTGTCACGGTTGCCTGCAGCTGTTCAAAGTCGGTTTGAACAGCTGCATGGGGGCAGTAGCTCGGAACTGCCCACGCTCGTCCAATTAACGGAGTTTTTGGAGGGTGAATGCAGGCGATGCGACACTATGGATTCGGAGGCCAGTGTGCAGCGCCAACCCGCGCGGATGCGGGAGGAGCCGCGCCCCCCACCCCCACGGGGGGGTGGTCGGTCAAAACAATTTGGCGTTTTGAGTGCCGCGCCGTCGGGTGACGGCTGTGTGCACTGCGACAGTGCCGGTCATGAGGTGACCAGTTGCGCCAACTTTAAGGCGCTCGGTGTGGCTGCCCGCAGGAAGGTGGTCTTCCGCCACCGATTGTGTTTCGGTTGTTTGGGGCCGCACCTGCTGAGCGAGTGCTCACCGGCGTCCCCCTGTGAGGGCTGCGGTGGCAGGCACCACGTCGTGTTGTGCCTGAACCGGTCAGGCCCATCGGACGGTCACCAGGGCCGGACTCAGGTTGGTCGGTCACAGGGCCCAACCAGGGCCGGACCCAGTCCCCCTCCGGGCAACGGGAGTCCCCAACGGGGTGACTGGGGTACCCGCGGACGGGACCCCCCCGAGGGGAAGGGGGCAGCGCGGGGGGTAACAGGCGGGACAGCCGGGGTTCGGTCGCCGCTGTCCAGGGTCAGCGAGGACTTCGGGCCGCTGGTTCACCGCGTGTTACGGGCGGGTGTCAGATGGCACCTATGAGTGGCGCGAAGGCTGGGAGCCCACCACCTTCTGCGCCACCCTGCCCGTCGCTCTGGGAGGCGAACAGGGAGGCGAACAGTCGGATGTCGCCCCCATTCCTAGAGCGCCCCAGGTTGGATCCGCTCTCCCCCCTCCATCCACGGTGGCCACCGGGCACACCGTTCACAGTCCGGTATGGTCGGGTACCGGGACAGCGAGGGGCCTATTATGCGGGTTGGTACCCCCTGATGTACATGCGGTCTGATATGCCACCGGTGGCATATCAGCAGCCGAGTTACCAGGCCGACGGGGGTCCCAGAGGGTTCGGATCCCGCGGAGGTTCCCGCTAGGGACACGCCGCCCACTTACAGGGTGCCGCCACTCCACAGACGGTCATGCTCCCCACCGCCTCGGTGATAGCGTGGAGTTCGGACGGCAAATCTTGTGTAGAACGAGCACTATTGGACTCGGGGGCCCAGGGGTGCTTAGTCTCGTGCAACCTTGTAAGACGGTTGGGCATTTCGGTAAGGGAGTATCCACATTCCATTCGGGGAATTGGGAACACGGAAGTCGGTTCCGTTAAGGGAGTATGTCGGATTACTCTCTCGTCACGGGTGGATTCATCGGTGAATCTGACGGTCACGGCATTAGTCATGCCTAATGTGATGGGCTCACACCCTCACGTACGGTTGTCGCCCTCGGTGCGACAGTTGGTCGCTGGGTTGTCACTGGCAGACCCGGAGTTCGATATTCCGGGCCCAGTAGACATTTTATTGGGTGTCGATGCCTTGGGATACCTGTTAGTGCCAGGTGTCCACGTGTTGCAGGCGACTGGTCTGGTTTCGGTCAACACCAGACTGGGCCATGCGGTAATGGGTCCGGTCATGCCGGCTGCCCCACGCCTAGCGACTCGTAGCCCCTTTATCGGTTCTGTACTCTCGGAGGTGATACAGAAGTTTTGGGAGGTGGAGGAACCACCTACGGTACGCCGGTTGGACCCGGTTGAAGAAGAGTGTGAACAGTTTTATCGGAACAATACTGGTCGCCTTCGGTCAGGTCGATTTCTCACACGTCTTCCATTTCGGAGTGATCGCCCACCGCTGGGCAGTTCACACCATGCAGCCGAGACGCGGCTTCTGTCGATGGAACGACGCATGAAGCGTGACGGGATTTTCCGGCAGAAGTACGTCGACTTCATGCGGGAATACGAGTCGCTCGGCCACATGTCGGTTTCGGGTATCGACTGGAAGCGTGAAGACCACTGCTTCCTGCCTCATCACGCGGTCTTGAGGACCCCGGAGGGCAAAATACGGGTAGTGTTCGATGGATCGGCATCAACATCTAACGGCATGAACCTGAACCAGTGTTTGCATTCAGGGCCGAAGTTGAATCATGACATCGCGGATGTTATCACACGGTTCCGTCGACACAATGTTGTGTTTGTAGCTGACATCCGGATGATGTTTAGACAGACGGTCATTCACCCTGACGATAGACGGTATCAGCTGATACTGTGGCGAGAGAGCCCAGATCAGCCCATCAGGGTGTACGAGCTGAACACCAACACGTACGGGCTACGGACTAGTCCTTATTTGGCGATTCGCACTCTACGGGAGTTAGCGGATCGAGAACGGTTAAATTTCCCTAGAGGAGCAGCGATCCTGGAGCAGGACCTCTACGTGGACGATATCTGTACCGGTGCAGATTCCGTAGAGGTGGCGCTCGCTCGACGGGACGAGCTAGTTGAGCTCTTACGGGGTGGAGGTTACGAGCTCCGGAAATGGATGTCGAACTCTCCAGAGTTACTGACTGGTCTTCCGGATGACTACCAGCAGTATCCCAACATTTTTGAAAATTTGGAAAATCCAAATATGTTGTCGGTATTAGGCGTCCAGTACCAGCCGGTGTCAGACATGTTCTCGTATCGGGTCGAGTTGGACTCCCCGAAGGTCTGGACGAAACGGAACGTCCTTTCAACGGTGGCTAGGACATTTGATCCAAACGGGTGGATCACTCCGGTAACATTTCAGCTCAAGTGTTTTATGCAGCAATTGTGGTCTGCTGAGCTGAAATGGGACGACCCGATCGGCGGGTCATTGAGCTCAGAGTGGGAATCGTTCTTTTCGACCCTCCCTGGCATCCATCGGATTTCACTGCCACGGAGGTTGGTCCCCACCAAACGATACACCGCCACCCTGCATGGGTTTTGCGATGCCTCGGAGAAGGGCTACGGAGCTGCGGTGTATCTGCGTACGGTCGACTCCTCGGGGGAGGTTGATGTGCGGTTGGTCATGGCCAAGAGCAAGGTTGCGCCGTTGCGCACTCGCCTGACCATTCCCAAGTTAGTGCTTTCGGGAGCGGCTCTCCTGACTCGTCTGCTCAACCACACGATGACGGTTCTTCGTGGGTCAATAGCGTTGGAAGATACGGTCTACGCTTGGACGGACAGCCAGATCGTGTTATGCTGGCTGAAGTCTTCAGTTCACAAGCTGGAGATTTTTGTGGCGAATCGGGTTTCGCAGATTCTGAATTCGGAGGTTCCCTTAATCTGGAGACATGTTCCAGGGGAGATGAACCCAGCAGACTGTGCGTCTCGTGGGTGTCACGCTCCGGAGTTGGTTGGACATCCCTTGTGGTGGGGTCCAAAATGGTTGACTCAAGCCGAATCGGATTGGCCAATGAGTCCACGCGTTACCACGGCGAACGGCGCCTTGACAGTCGGTGTCTGTACGACGCAACCAGAGCCGGAAGAGGAGTTCAGCCTGCTGGAACGGTACAGCTCGCTCGACAAGCTGGTCAATGTGACCGCCTGGATCTGCCGATTTGCGCGGAATTGTCGGAATTCTGAGGCGCAACGAGTGCGGACACAGGTCCTGACACCACGAGAACGGAACCATGCGTTGTTCGCATTGGTACGGAACGTGCAGACGGTGCACTTTAAGTCCGAATTGGACATTCTGAGACGCGGACGCGTCCAACTGAAGGGAGCTGTGGCTCGGCTCAACCCGTTTATTGACCCTCAAGGATTGCTGAGGGTAGGAGGTCGGCTGCGGAATGCCAACCTGCCTTATGCGGCTCGCCACCCGTTGTTACTCCCTAGGAAAGGGAAGTTGGTCGAACTGTTGATACAGGATCGACACATTCGGAATGGGCATATCGGATGCCACGCCTTGATGGCGTTTCTCCAGCGCGAGTTCTGGATTCTATCGGGAAGACGCTTAGTGCGTAGCGTCGTATTTCGGTGCCTGCCTTGTTATCGGGCCAACCAAGGCGGCTACGATGCAGCCCCAGATGGGCGATTTGCCCTCGGATAGGGTTAACGAAATCCGGCCCTTTGCGGGTGTCGGAACGGATTTCGCGGGACCATTCATGGTCAAGTCTTCACAGCTACGGAACGCCAGATTAGTGAAGGCATACCTGTGCGTCTTCGTGTGCTTGGCCACGAAGGCAGTCCACTTGGAGGTGGTCAGTGACCTCACTACAGAGGCATTTATCGCTTGTCTAGATCGGTTCGTCTCACGAAGGGGCCTCCCGACATTAATCCGTTCGGACAACGGCACAAATTTTGTCGGAGCCAGGCGATATCTGCAGGAGGTCACTCAATTCCTGAACGGTAACCAGGACGCCATCGGTACGGCTTGCTCCCGACGAGGGATTGAATGGGTTTTCAGTCCTCATTGGGGAGGAATGTTTGAGGCTGCGGTTAAATCGGCTAAGTCGCACCTGACGAGGATCATCGGTGAGACCTCTCTACGCTTTGAAGAGCTTGCGACGCTGTTCTGTAAAATTGAAATGACACTGAACTCGCGTCCGTTGTGCCCGCTCAGTTCGGATCCAAATGATTTGGAAGCGTTGACGCCGGGTCACTTCCTGATAGGTCAGCCCCTTAACGCCCTGCCAGAATACCCATTCGGTGATGTTAAGTTAAGTCGGTTAACTAGGTGGCAGATGTTGCAGCAGATGGCTCAAGATTTTTGGAAACGGTGGTCCCTTGAGTACTTGCACATCTTGCAGCAGCGCCTTAAGTGGACTGACCGGACGAGCCCCCCTCAAGTCGGTGATTTGGTGCTGATTAAGGATGCGAACCTGCCATCATTGAGATGGAGACGAGGACGGATCGTCAATTTGTACACGGGTCGGGATGGCACGCCTCGATCAGCAGAAGTCAGGGTGGGGGACTCGGTCCTCAAGAGAGCGGTCGCAACACTTTCTCGCCTTCCTATTGATTAGGGACAGGTTCGGGCCTGTCCGGGCGGGTGACTGTTTTAATATTTATGCGTCGGAAACGCACCGGTTTTTTGTTGCGCGAATCGATCGCGAGTAATCGAGACATCACTAGCGAAAACGGACTAGCAGCTGTCACTCGTACCGGAACGAGATGTAAAATTGGAGGTTATCTTTTCTCTTGGTCTTGTCTCATCGGGAGAATAACATGGCGGCTCGGGCCCCGTGGCATTGATGGTATTTCGGTGTATCAATTATCATACAGGCATCGGGCCTGGTCGGAGTGTAAATCTACCTCATAGCGTCGGGCTATTGATCGTAATTAGATTCGCGTCAGCGGTCAAGTGATTTGTGTTGTGAAGCACATAGTCGTATCGGCGGCGACTCCACGTGCCGCCAGCAGCGCGCCGGCGACGGCGTCGGACAGCGACGGCAAGGATTCCATCCATATCCTATCCCAACTGTGCCCCCTTTCCCGAATTCCTGTCTCGAATCGAGCCTTCGATCTCCTGTCTACGGTGACAAGGTAATAACAATTTCATGATTTCGTTCCTCTCACGTGCGGGCAAAGGCACACCCCCTTAGGATTCCACGCCATTCGGTAGGCGTGGGAAATTAAACAGTATCTAACTTAGATTTTTTCCATTGTTATAAGTACATTCATTTATTTTTTTCCCTAAAGAGTATCTGTGCCGGTCGACTATGTTAGTCATATTTTCACGTAATGTTAAGATAAGTTGACGACCGTCACAGATAAGGTATATTTATATTCATCACGCACTATGTCTTATATACGTCATTAATAACATGTACCAACCTAGTATATAAGCTAGGATTTCCTATTATAAAATTAGTCTAGTCTAGTCTAGCATTTGCGCGCATCCCAAGCCTTTTACTTTACTCCCGAAGATGTCGCTCTCCTTATAATTGCCTCTGGCAAAATAGTTAATCTCTACATAGGTACGCTGTCACGCTTACCCGCGTCGTAAGTACGCTCGCTGTCTCGCCGGCCAGTAGTGAGGGGCGCACCATGTTATCGTAGTTAATATTTACATAGGTACGCTGTCACGCTCACTCGCGTCGTAAGTGCTCTCGCTGTCTCGCCGGCGAGTAGTGGAGGATTGCGCCATGTTATCATAGTTCATCACTAGATAGGCATGCTGTCACGCTCACTCGCGCCGTAAGTACGCTGTCTCGTCGGCGAGTAGTAGAGGAGTGCGCCATGTTATCGTAGTTCATCTCTACATAGGTATGCTGTCTCGCTCACTCACGTCGTAAGTACGCTCGCTGTCTCGCCGGCGAGTAGTGGAGGGGCGCGCCATGTCATCGTAGTTAATCTCTACATAGGTATGCTGTCACGCTCACTCGCGTCTTAAGTAGGCTCGCTGTCTCGCCGGCGAGTAGTGGAGGAGTGCGCCATGTCATCGTAGTTAATCTCTACATAGGTATGCTGTCACGCTCACTCGCGTCATAAGTAGGCTCGCTGTCTCGCCGGCGAGTAGTGGAGGAGTGCGCCATGTTATCGTAGTTAATCTCTACATAGGCACGCTGTCACGCTCACTCGCGTCATAAGTATAGTCTCGCTGTCTCGCCGGCGAGTAGTGGAGGAGTGCGCCATGTTATCGTAGTTCATCTCTACATAGGTATACTGTCACGCTCACTCGCGTCATAAGTAGGCTCGCTGTCTCGCCGGCGAGTAGTGGAGGGGCGCGCCATGTTATCGTAGCTTATCTCAACGAGTACTATTAATCACTAATCAATCGCCCAGGGGCCCGATTCCGGTACAGGATAATAGCTCAATGACAATTACATGACGATTACGGTCAACTTTAGATATCCAATATCTGACGATTTTGTAATCCCGTTCACTTTGTTGATTTACTAAATTATTATGCTTCCAATTGACTTACTTTTCACCATAATTGCCTTAAAAATGTATTCTCCAAACGCCAAATATTGGGTATCTAAAGTTGACCGTAATCTTCATGTAATTGTCATGGAGCTGTCATTGTGTACCGAAATTGGGCCCCAGATAGGTAGTTTATGATTCTTATTTCATCCTCTTCACTGTGATGTGAGCTTTTTATACTGAAACTGACTACCTTTTCCAAACTATATTATTGTTGTTATTAAACAAATAAATCATACAAAGAAACTGATTTCTTAGAAATAATCCACATAGCCTAGTTAATATTTGATAATAATATTAACAATTATGCCGAGGAATGATGCCATCTGCCACTACTCGGGACTTAAATAAAAACTTGTTTGCAACTGGGCCCTGAAAAAACACTAGTAAAAGTCAACACGTAAAATAAAGAAAACTAAACGATGTATAAACGTGGTAATGGGGTTGCCCGCCCGCCCATGACATGCCATTCCCGCCCTAACCGCCCAACCTTCAAGCGTACAAGGTGAGCTGTACGGCCCGCCCGGATTCACAGCCGACAACTTAAGGTTTGATAGACTCTCAAATGCTGTCATCATCTCTCGATAGGGAACTGACAGCGCCTGTACGAATTATTGACTGGCGCGTGTCGGTAAACATTAGCAACACGATTCGTTGCGGTTGAAATTTTGGACCAAACCCTATTGAAATAAAGTCCATAACAGCTCACACTGCTACATGGCTGTTACGTCAAAATGGTGTGCTTTTTAAACTATTTTTCTAACTATATACTAATAATAATAATACCTTGGACACTATTGACACACATTGATCTAGCCCCAAACTAGGATTCCCTGTATCTTGGGATACTCATATAGATAAATATTATACTTAGGAGATGCAGCTTCAATTCCTGACCATGTACGAATGAGATAATAACTTTATCTTAAGTACATTATACGGACGTTATAACGGTGATGGAAAACATCGTGAGGAAACCTTCAATACTCCATAGCCGCGGCGATATAACTGGCTCAAAGTGGGCACAGTGGTGCCTCTGCCAACCCGTATGGGAAAAATCGTGACGCTTTGTTGTTATTCCTAGATAGATAGATAAACAACCTGTCTAGAGTACAAACATCCGTCGTGCTCATCAAACAAATATTTGCCCCCACCGGGACTCGAACCCGGGACCCTTGGCTTAGTAGGCAGGGTCACTGCTATTCGGGTCGGCAGTGCGGACGGACAGACAGACTTGACGAAACTATAAGTTCTTTGTTTCTATATGGAGCCCTAAAAAGCCTGCATGTTTTTTTATATTTTATCTCAAGTACATTATCGGACGTTCAGTATTTCGGATGACACGTTAAGCTGTAGGTCCCGGCTACTATCGCTACGTGGTAGTGGACGTAAAACCCCACCACCAACCCGCACTGAGCCAGCGCGGTGGAGTATGGCTTACTCGTATCCGGGTAAAGGCCTGTGCCCCTCGGTGGGGACATTAATCGGCTACATTTATTTATTTTAATTTTTGTATGGGATTTTATTACTCTAAAATTCACCAAGTTAAAAACTTAAAGAAACCGACTTCAAGTTTAAGCCTTTTGGGTCTTCCTTCCCGGTCTGGATGCTAATGTCGTCTTTATACAAGAGAAGTGCTCATCACAACTTATGCTGAAGGGAACCACAAACCATAACGTCATCTGCGTTTTTTTTTTTTGACAATTTTTGGAAAATGCGCTTTGTAAAATTTTATAAAGTTGATATGGGACCGCCTCTTAAGGATGATCGCAAAAATAATCATCAAATAGTAGTTTATGTAGTAGTACAGTTACATACACTAGTTTATCTACACACTTAACATAAGCTCTCTTTGATGTGTTGAGGAACTGCATGTTTGACCGGCATTGTGGCTCTGCAGTTGGTTAGCTTGTTCGGTAGTACCAACTTCACAGACAAACTAGGGGCGGCACGCAGGTGGGCGTCGGCGTTCGAAATTTGAATGTCATATTTTGACAAATTTTGGTACAACATGGTCATAATTTATCAATGTTCAGATAAGAAATTAGTTTTTACCAAGAAGTTTATCATTACGCTGGTCGTAACGTGTGGTTTTTGGACGCAGTAAAGTGTTTATGATACATGTGTAGATAAATGGATTTATAATTGACGGAATAATCGCGTAACAAACATACACAATAAAAAAACAGTCGTATCCGAATCGTGTCCTTTTAGAAGTCGGTTGAAAAGCCGGGGTATTTTTTGCATAGGATTTGATGGTTCTCATTACGTCAGCTGTACTTTAAAAGGCAGCAAAGAGCAGCTACTCAGATGGAGACGGAAATAAACCCAAATTGTTGTCTTTCAGTTGTAATGGTGTGGCAAGGGCGGCCGACGGCCATGGCCCATGACTGTGCAAGGTCCCGCCGCCCTTCTCACGAATCAAGGTACGAGGCATTATGGGTTGACTGCCGTGGACTAGAGTAGGGGTTAGGTATATCGATAAACGAAAAGGGCTCTGAAGGCTGGTTCCATGGCTCACAGTAAAGTCTTAGTAAGACAACTGTAAACACAAAGGGGTTGTTTTTAGTCCGTATAGCACACGAGCTGATGCCCGCTCAATATGTGGGGACCCGGACATAGCAGGGAGGTCTGACTCCTGGGCATGGGTAATTACATTTTTTCCCCTCCAACAACAAAAATAAAAGGCTATGAAGGCTGGCGGCCTCTGCGGCGCAGCGATTGTGGCTCTGCTTACCATGCGAGAGGTCCCAGGATCGATCGATCGATGGTATATATTAACGATCTGCCTTTCATGGTGGAGAAATTAACTGACATAGTGTTGTTTGCTGATGATACTCCAATGGTCTTCAAAATTGAAAGATGAAAAGGAGATTTTGATGATGTTAATGGTGTTATTGTTATTGTCTTTAACCTTGAATTGGTTCAGAGTTAATAATTTATTGTTAAACGCTGGTAAAACCAAGTGTGTCAAATTCTCACTTCCAAATGTCAGGCAAGTTGATACCGGTTTAGTGTTAGACAACAGCACGTTAGAATTAGTAAATGATAGGAAGTTTCTTGGAATAACCATTGATAGCAAATTGCAGTGGGGACCCCACATAGATAAATTGGCTAGTAAATTAAGTAAGAACATCAGACAAAGCACGGATATGGCTACATCTAGGCTAGTATATTTTAGTTACTTTCATAGTGGGATGTCCTATGGTATCTTGTTGTGGGGGAAAGCAGCGGATATTCAAACTATTTTAATTTTATAGAAAAGAGCTATTCGAGCAATTTATAATTTAAAACGAACAGACTCCTTAAGAAAGTTTTTTAAAGAAATTGACATACTAACAGTAGCTAGTCAATTTATTTTCGAAAATATAATGTATGTACGCAAGAACTTAGCGAAGCTTAGCGATAGCTGTAATGTTAACCTAAGAAATAATCACAGACTATGTGCGCCCCGATTTACACCCGTATTTATAAAGTAGTAATTACTTGTTGCTAAGTAATTTCTTAAACAAGTCATTACTCATGGTTAGAATTCTTAATTACAAAATGTCATTTTATAGTCGAGTAACACACGTTATTTACTTGAGCAAATACTCAAGTAAGACTCGACGCTTGGTGGTTGTTTTTGTCTGGCAACACTTCATGACTGTGTTTTGTTTCATGAAAAGGCAAACGTAAGGTGTAGATTATTGTTACAAAATCATGCCTATACTTTATTTTGTATTTTTGATATCAATATATTTCATCTTTAAATTATCATTATCGTTTTATAAAGTAGTTTATATTGTAAAAATGAGATTATTGTCGTTTGATTTTGTCGATACAAAAAAAGTTATGCTTGGCAAAACAAAACGTTTTACGTGACATAACACTACTAAATTTAAATGTTTACTTTTTACGCATGGCCTATAAACCGGCAAGTGATTTTTTACTTGGTAAGATTATACATTCATTTGTTTCATACTGTCAAATGTTACAAATTAGGTACCTACCACAACAAATCTCAGAAATCAAAATTGTCGGCGAGTTTTGTCTGTTTTGTCGGCGATTTAAATCTTTCTTTGAATCCTCGTGAATTTCAAACAAAAATGACTGAAGTTGATAGGAAAAAGCCCTTTTCGAGTTTGGAAAAGGATTTTTTTTTAAATATCATACAGAATTATGATACTATCCTAACCTGCAAACAAACAAACGCTACGAATGCTCTGAAAAAGAAGCATTCATGGGAGAAAATAGCTAAGGAATTCAATGAATCCTCTATTGCAACTCAAAAGGTATGTAACTCTATTATAACATGTATTTTTATTTTTTACCGATTCTGTAGAATTTCATTTTTGTGTGGATAGGAAAAAGTAGGGACTTCCGCCCCCTTATCGACACTGACCGTATTTTCCTATGTGCCGTTTTAGTACTAGTAGTTACCTACTTACTGATTTAATTTTCATACTAATCATTGTTTCAGGCATCTACAAAACAGTTGATAAAATTGTGGTATAACATGAAGGCAAAAGCAAGGGAATCTAAAACAAAAGAAAACATTCGGCACTTAACAGGAGGTGGGCCATCTGTTATGGATATGGATCCCATTGATTGCAAAGTCATGGATATAGATAAAAATATCCTTACTAACATTGTTGTTGATATTGATAGTGATATTGATGGTAAGATATCTTCCATTATAAGTAACTAGCTGTGCCTGGCATGTACCTAAAGCCTTTTTAGGGGTCCGTACCCTAAGGCCCCTTTCACATGCACACGGTTACAGCATGGTCACCGTTATCGACCACGACCGTGTGCCCGTGTTTATGTGAAAATGACCAAAGTCTTTGGGCTTTGCTGTCTGTCGTCCATCCGTCTGTCACAAAGCTCTACCTCTTGAACGGCAATAGGTAGATACCTCAAATAGTCTGTGTATTAAGTACTATGACGAAAAAGTGCAGTGGGACATGGATTTATATTGTATAGTATGTAGTACTTGAAGCAACAACTATTTCACGTGCCTTGCGAAGCATACCTTAGGTTGGTTAATTTTGGTGATTGTTTGCAATCCCTTAATCGAACAAGGCTACGAGCGCTTCAATATTTTAAAACTCAATCATAAAATTCAATCACTTAAGCCATTTATTCAGACATAATAAGTAAAATAATCATCCATCACTTCCTTTCCTGTGCCAGCCTTTTCCTTGTCAGTTTTGTGACTATTTTTCTGTTTTTTAGGGACCATAGCCATATTAGGCGATAACAATAATGAAGCTTGGAGTAAATTCAATACAACAGCAGAGGCAACAATGAAACATACGGAAGAGGAAAAGGAAATCAAAACTCCAATCAAAAAAACTAACGAAGTAAGAACTAATAAAATAGATATTTTAAAGTGTAAAATATTAGAAGAAGAATTGGAATTCAAAAAAAAAATGCATGAGGAAGATCTCAAAATTAAATTTTTAAGGGAGAGAACATAAAGAAAATTTGTTTAAAATTTAATTGCAAATAAAATTAAAAGAATTAAAAAAATATAACAAAGAATAACTAGTCTGTAAACCTGCCTTCAAGTGGCATCTGCCCCAGTGGGCAGCTTCATATTGCTTTTTATTGTCTTAATTACCATGCCAAGTGGATGTGAGTTTTATCTGTGTAGGTAAATAAATAAAACATAATATGTAAGACTGTTGGTTTTATTTTATAATTCACTTAAGACGTATAATATCGTGATATTATGTTTGCTCGAAGTACCAAACCATCGCTGGTACCCGTTGTGCTTGTAGTTGTATTGTAAGGCTGAGTACTATTGTCAAGTTCAAAAATGTCATTTGCGTCAACCGCAATGTTGTGGAGCACTGCACAAGCCACTATGATATTGGCTGTTGTCGAAAGTTTGGTTGCTAAACCAATTTGTAAGCATGGAAACCGTCTTTTCCATACACCAAATAAGCGTTCCACTGAATTTCTTGATTTTATTTGCACCTTATTATACCTCTCTTCTTGTGCAGTTCTAGGATTCGAAACCGGAGTCAATAAATGTCTTGTGCAAGGATATCCTCCATCGGCAAGTAACATCCCATCAATTTCATTATTGCATAACCTTATATTTAGTCGTGAGTTTCTGAAGATTCGACTGTCATGTGTACTGCCAGCCCAACGTACTTCTATGTCATATATCAACAAATTAGGGCCACCAACTACTTGTACATTGAATGAAAAATAACCTTTTCTATTCCGGTACTGCTCTGTATGAAGAATACCTCTGGGCTTGGTGATTTTAATGTGGGTGCAATCAATTGCTCCAACAATGTTTTTCAGTCCTGGTGCTCTGCCAATGCAACCAAGATTTTCGAAATCGTCCTTTGTGTTCCTCAAATTCGCAGGAAACTTAATAAATTCAGGCATTAGCAATGCCAATGCTCAACTAACTCTCTTCACTATATTGCACACCGTCGATTGAGAAATATGCATGATATCTCCACAAACAATCTGAAAGCTTCCAGTTGCATAAAAACGTAAAGCAGTAAGCAATTGATACAGTGGAGTTATAGGAAGCCCTCTTTGTGTCTCTGATTGTAAAAAGTCAGTAATTCTCGGTAAAATCACATGTATCACAATACTTTTGGAGAAACGAAATCTCTTTCTAAAACATTCTTCCGAATAGTCATGAAATGGATCCACATCACGAAAGTAAACTTTGGGATTTCTCGGTTCAGCTAATTCTATCTCCTCTAATATATTATCATCCACATTGTCTACAGCAGCAAAAACAGCTTCGATGCTATCTAAAGTTTCCCTTTTTTTACCAAAATAACCTCACTGAAGTCAACAGAGTAATGCTCAAGTAAAGAAAATGGCGACTATTACTTGGCTGAGAATTCTAAATTTTGACAGTTCTAACTTTGATGAATTACTTAACTATAGAATACAAATCGTTACTGAAGTAAATACTTTTACTCAAGTAATTACTTTTACTTGTCTATAGATACGGGTGTTAGACTCGCGAAGGTTACCAATTCTTTCAAGGGTCAGTGCATTCTGTACTACAATAATCTTATTGTAGTACAGAATGCACTGGTATCTGCACTGGAGGTACCTACCTACCTCTGGAGATTTTGAAATTGCCATTTGAGCAATTTAAAAAGCATGTTAAAGCGACTTTGTCGAAAAAGGGAAATTACAATGTTCAAGATTACTTAAATGACAGGACTGTATGGGGTTAATCTGGCTCAACACGGACCTTGCTGTTAATAATTTTGTAATTATTTATTCCTGCTTATTAATCATAACAATTAAATTTTTCATATTTGTATTAGTTAAGCACAACCTATTTTTAAAAGAGATCTAAAAATCAATCTGTGGGATTTTCTACGCCCTTCTTCTCCCAAAAAGGCAGGGGCAAAAAATGACGTTTGCTAAGTATATGTAAATATCTAAAGCAATAAAGTACTTTGACTTTGACTTTGATCCCCGGGTGGGGGTAAAAAAAAACTCCTTAGGTCTTGGATGTTTATGTGTGTGTGGCGTAGCTGTTTCTGGTTCCTACGACACAGGGTATCCTAGTGTGGGGCCAGAAGCTATGTATGCGCCTGTATGGTATGTAAATGTTTTTTTATATTTACTTATAAAGGACTCTCAAGGAATATCAGAGAAATGAAACTACTGTAGATGTAAGAAGATTTTTGGGATCTTATTTATTTGTGATTTTTTTCACTTTTATCTGTCACAACTAACTAGACACTTCACTGTGTTGCGCCATTGTTGTCTTGAGCTTCGGTTCAGATCGGCAGATTATAATTAGATAAGGTTTCTTTGGTCATGTTTTATTAGGAAACTATCTGTGTTCAATCGATCGTTTACCGTTTACCGTGCGCTCAATGATACTTTGACCATGGCATGGCGAGATGAGTTTAGAGAGTATCTAACAGCAATTTATTTTCTATATTTTCTTGCTGTGTTAAAAAAAATGTTTTTATGTTTTTACGCAATTTTGTTGCCCATATTAGCCCATTAAATCTATGCATTTTCTGTCATTTTAACCTTTATGACAGACGCTATATATATGTTAAATACAACACAGCCAAATGGACACCTGGCTGACAGGCTATAACCATGGAGTGCGGTTTTAAAAAGCGTTTAAACTTTATTTACAAAAGTGTTGTACAAGTCACCCTTAATGTAAGTACTATCACACTTCGAGCCTTCGGTAGGTCTCTAGTTTACTATACCAAGGAGGTGGCCTTTATATCGATCCAGACTAGTTTCACACCAAGAACCACCACGGCAACCCTAATTCCAAGACTTGTTTTAAGACGACCACGGTAATTTTGGGAATCGATTTAAGTTTCTTTTTGTCTAAATTAAATTCTATCGATATCAATAGGGTTCATTCCCACCCCACCCCAATACATTTACTACCGTACTCTCCATCCAGAGGGGTCGATTCTCTAGTCGCGTGACTTGTGAAAACATTACCCGCACAGCACGAAGGTGCCAGAAGGCCAAGTTAGGGTAATGCTCACGTAAGTTGACAAAGCGACAGGGAATGTTTATCGTAGCTTGCGTGCGCGCGGTTTCATTGCCGCGATCCGTCAACTGACTCGGCCGTATTGCAGAGCTATAGCCACCTCCCAAGACCATTCCTACTTAGGATAGAATAGAATTGAACAAAACACGGTTTAAAATAATATAAAACCGGTCAAGTGCGAGTCTAAATCGCGCACGAAGGGTTCCGTACCACCGTTCAATAGAAGCGATGGTGTGGAGTGAATAGTTTGGAATTTACACAGCAAAATATTGTTTACAAAGTTATTGGTGCGGTTACTTTCACACTCCATGTACGTAACCAGGTGCATCCATAAGTTTGTATGTGGTATTGAAATAATTGTTGTATGGGAGCCCCCTTAAATATTTCTTTTATCCTGTTTTTTAGTATTTGTTGTTATAGCGGCAACATAAATACATCATCTGTGAAAATTTCAACTGTCTAACTATCACGGTTCGTGAGATACAGCCTGGTGACAGACGGACGGACGGACAGCGGAGTCTCAGTAATAGGGTCCCGTTTGGAACCCTTCGGGTACGGAACCCTAAAAACAGAAGCAAATAATAATAAAAGTAAAAAAATATAATATTCATAAGTACTCGCATCGAATTTGTGAGGGGCTTCGCTGCCATGCAGATGTGCTGCAACAGCAAAAGGGCTCAGACTCTGCTGAGTCTGAGCCCTTTTGCTGTTGGTGGCAGCAAGGTCTGTGACGCTGGTTGGTGGCAGCAAGGTCTGTGACGCTGGTTTTCAGTCCGGACCAAGAAAGTCTAAGTGGTTTTAAAACGTTAAGTCACTGCTATGTCACCAATGTATAAATAACTTATCTATTTTACTAACCCCATAATTTAGGGAGTCTTGAATTAAGTTATTTATGGAAACCTATAATTGGCTGTAGTAAATAAGTAATTTAATTAAACTGTTACGCTGTTGGTTTTCTGAATAAATAATAATTTGTGAGTATAGTACTGCGCTTCCTCCACATACCAGTTCCCCTATTATCGCACAGTATCACAACTAGATAAAATCGCGGATACCGAGTGATTGCCCCAACCCCCTTCCTCTTCTTCTTTTAATTTGGCGAGCCAACCTCTTTTGAAGTATTCTTCTCGATAGAGAACCTGGAAATTATCATCTTGAGAATAATTTGTTGCTCCTTAGCAACACATCATTCTCAAGACACTAATTTCCGAGAGGACGTGAAAGGCTATAGGACCTATAGGCTATGTATTTCCTTCGGACATTAGCAACTGCCTTATTACGTTGACATGACAGTTCGTGAAGTAAAACGGGATTCAAGCAAGGAATGTTACCATTGGTAACAAATCGATTTGCCACCCTGCGTGAACAATGAAGCATGGCATGAACTTGATATTACCGTCTAACGATTTTTGTGACATTGGTTTCTTTGTGGGGAAAACTTCGTTGTTAGTTCCATTGGTGATAATCATTATGAATTAATGATTATGGTGTTCCGATACAAGGACGACAAAAGGTCATTAGCGATTGAAGGTTGAAGGCTGATGAATGAAACTGAGACCGATTCTAGAGGCGGCACGGCGTCAAAACAAAACTAGTAAAAATCGGGTAACCTGTAGCAACTGGATAACAGATTTCAAGATGTCAGTTTAGTTCTTTAGTAAATTTGTTATGATGGCTACAGAATTGCCGCATTATCGCTATTTCTTTATTTAAAGGGTACTCGGTTGTACTGTGCTACTGTACCAAGCCAACTAGGCACCTGTCAGGCTACTACCGTCTCATGTCCTATGTCGATACTAGACCATCTTTATTTTGCAGAAGAGAGCGATCCGATTTATGTATAAGCTAGGGGATAGAGAGTCTCTGAGAGATTTCTTCAAAGAAACCAACATCCTAACAGTTGCAAGTCAATATATCAATGAAAACAAAATGTATGGTAGGAAAAATATCGATAGCTTTAAAACCATTGATAGCCGCAACAATGTGCAAACTAGAAATAAACATAAACTTTCTTTTCCGATGTTCAGACTCACAAAAGTTAGTAGTTCTTTTATGGGACACTGTATACGCTTCGACAATAAAATTCCGCAAGAAATACAACACTTCACAGAAGCTCGATTCAAAATAGTAGTTTATGTGACTGCTACATAATGGAGGGCATTATTACTCGAGAGTTCGGCTCGTTTCATAATAATATCAATCGAGAGTTTTAATGCCTAATTATGTACGTTTAAATACACTAGTTTATCTATACACATATCATAAGCTCTCTTTGATGTGTTCAGGAACCGCATGTTCGACCGGCATTGTGGCATTGATCATTGCTCTGCAGTTGTTTAGCTTGTTCTGTACCAACTTCAAAGACAAACTAGGGGTGGCACGCAGGCGGGCGTCGGCGTTCGAAATTTGAATGTCATAATTTGACAAGTTTTTGTACATTATGGTCATAATGTACAAATTTTCAGATAAGAAATGAGTTTTTACCAAATAGTTTATGCTGGTCTTAACGTGCGGTTTTTAGACGCAGTAAAAGGGGTTTATGATACGTGTGTAGATAAAATATATAAAGAACACTTTGTGCACAACGGCCTACTGCAAAATTAACGATTCTTCACAAGACACCAACATCTGGCATTAAATTGATCCAGTTCATTGCACCCTATATATTATGTAATAATAAGTCTTAATGTTTTATTATACTTACTTGATTATGTTATGACGTTCTCTTTACGTATTAAGTCTCAATTTTTGTGCTATTATGAATATAAATCTTTGAACTGAACTGAACCGTCACACACGCCCTGAAGCATGTTCTGCGCGTGTGTAACATGAGACGGAAGATGCCCGGCAGGTGCCTAGTTGGCTTTGTGGAGTATAAGGGAGCACTTTAACCTTTTGGCCGCCATAAATCAAACACAACATGTGTCACTCACTCGCCAAACAGGAACGCTATGCTATGCAAAGTACAACTTAATTCTTACGAAATAAGGTATCTTTTAACCTTTTAAACTTTTTTGACAGTCGTCACCTAGAGTACTGAAGATTCTATTGTAGGTATTTGTGGGGCAACAACATAAAATTTGCCATAATTGTTATGTCATTTTTTTTCCTTTTCCGGCCAGCAGAGCAGTGAAAGGGTTAATATTAAAATTGCGTCGGCTACAGCCGACGTGGCACCGGTGGCACGACTTTGAGTCGTCGGCCAGTGCCGACTGGGGCGGTCAAAAGGATAAGAAGCAAAACAGGTAAAAATATACATACAACTCCACCAAGCCCACTAGGCACCTGTCAGGAATCTACCGTGTCATGTCACACGCGCACCGTTTCACAGGTGTGTGTGGCGGAAGATGCCCGGCAAGTGCCTAGTTGGCTTGGTGAGTAGTAGATACTTTGTATTCTAGAGAGAGAGATTATAGACCTACTACTTACATTGTAGAGGGATATTTCATGTTACCTATTTTACAAAACAAAAATACGACAAACAAAAGTACAAAATAACATGTTTATCTTGGGCTTAGTGTACGATTGTCGATAACTAACTAACAATAGTTTTGCGTATTTTTCATTTGAGTAATTTAGTTTCCTTATTAAGGCGATGATGGAATAAAAATGCGCTGTCGAGTGGAAGTGAGATGCAATAATTACTCGCGAATAAGAAAAAGCGGGATGCCAATAATGCACTCGCGACTAATCTGAAACAACGTAAGCGCCAAAACGTAAAAAAAAATCATAAAAAATAAACTATTTCAGGGAATTAACTTTCAAATTAAAAATCGTTAGAAATAACAATTGTTCATACATTGCAATTATCACACAGTCATATTCACTTACTACTGCGGTGTAATAGGATAAAACCATAAAAAAAGGGTTGACTTTGTATTTATTTTCTATCGAGAAATTTTTATCCAAACATGTTTTCCAATTAAGAATCTCTAGATTATATAGTCAAATTACATATACCAGAAATTAATTACGATTTGCCCAGTATTTCCTGAAAAACACATGAAAACAGCACCCCATATTTATTTAATCAGCGTCTTAAGGCGCTACCTCGTCCTTGCGAAGGTCCCCGTTACTTCAGGCGGAAAGACCCGCAGTGTGAGAGGGACGGAATCGGGAAAAATTAAAACGTGCTAAACCACAGAAAAATTGTTTAAAAATAAACTACGCTATTTTGTTAAAAAGTTTTTTAAGGAGATTTTGCAAATACATGATATCTTCATTTTGAACGCAGTTCCACAGTGAAATTAGTTAGGATTTCAGAATTACAGGAAAAAATAAAACAATTTAGTGTTTTCGTAATTCAATTCTATCGAGAAAATTTCATCCAATCGCGTCTCCCTTTAGTGAAAATCTTAATAAAATACTCAATAAACGTTAACCCAACAATAAAATCTGTAGATGACTTCATGGTGGAGTAAATGGATTCGAAAAAAACCCATTTTTTTTTTCGTATCACCTCAAACGATTACCTGCATAGGTATGTAAAATATGACTAATACACCTATTTCAGTGTGGACGGTCCCTTATCGCAATATCGAAGAGCTCGGGACAAAATGAAATGGATATCGTGAAATGGGGTCGAGACGTAGTAAAAGTAAGTAAGTAATTAAGTAAGTAGAAGTAAGTAAGTTGATTAGTTGAGAGGATATAGGAAAGCGATATTACAATGTTCAAGATTACTTGAACGACAGGTCTGTATATGGGGGTTCATCTAAATCAACACAGAACTCGCTGTTAATAATTTTGTAATTATATATATCCAACTAATATTATAAATGTGAGAGTAGCGATGTTACTATGTTTGGATGTTTGGATGTTTGTGTGTTTGTGCCTCAATCACGCTAAAACGGCTGAACGGATACGAATGAAATTTATCAAAGATATAGTTTATGAGCTAGATTAACATATGGCATACTCATATTATCATCATATATTATCATATTATCCGACTGCACCAGAAGAAGGATAACGTTATCTCGGTTAATGTTTCCTAGGAACACGCAGATTACGTTGTGGGTATCAGCTAGTTATATATATATACGGTTACATAATTATTTATATAAATAATTATGTGACCGTAAGATTGTCAAAACCGTTAGTTAATAATGTAACGATTTTTTTTCTCGTTAGTTTACAAAATATCCATAAATTGTAAGCTGTACCGTACTGCTTACAATATGTATCGTTAGTTTATAATAAAACCGTTAAATTGTGAACTGGTTTAAACTTGAATTGCAAAGGAAATACCAGAGCAAACACTGCGGTAGAGGTGAAGACTAGAGGGGGCGAGCGCAGCGAAGCCCGCGAATAGTCTTCGTGTTAGATGGCATGTAAGAACAAAATAAACGTAAATTCTTAACCCTGTCGGTCTGGTTTACAATTTGTCGATAATTTACAAACTAACAGTTTTGGCAATCTTACGGTGACATATACATTACAATAGTAATATTTGTATCGTCTAGTAAAACACAACCAATTTTTAATAGAGATCTAAAAATCTATCTGTGGGAGTTCCTTCTCCCTTTTCTCTCACAATGGTCCAATGAAGAGAATAGGCCAAAAATGACATTTGCTAAGTATATGTAAATATCTAAAGTAATAAAGAAATCTTGATTGATTGATTGATTGATGGGTTTAGTACAGAGAGATTATTTATATCGTGAAAAAATACAGAAACACGAAAACGGTTTTCACAAAATATAACATAGAGTCACGCCTTTTCCCATACGGAGTGGCAGAAGAATATTAAAGCGAGCCAAGGTAACAACGTAATACATCCAACTATCCAACTAATATTATAAATGTGAATGCGATGTTTGGATGTTGTGTGTTTGTGCCTCAATCACGCTATAACGGCTGAGCGTCTTTGAATGAAAAGCACACAGATAAATTTATAAGCTAGATTAACATATAGGATACTTTTTACCCGACTGCACCAGAAGGAGGGTAACGTTTGTTGGTAATTGATACTTCCTAGGCACACGCCGATGAAGTTGCGGACATCAGCAAGTATTACATAAATGGTTGGTTTATAAGTAAATTAAAAGTTTAAAAAACCAAAATTAATTAACCTAGAATCTCTCCGGTCCGAATGGACTTTTTTATGGTACCCACAGTAACTGCACGACACTTGAAAGTAAGGAATAGAGCTGTCGCGGGGGTATGATAATATTAAGGACAGGATTTGGTCAAGCCCCTAGCTAAATGATAAAATAATGACATAATTTTAACATAGCCCTAAACGGATCTAGGGATTTGTTCGAATCCGTATACGATTAGAAAATGAAAATGAAATGAAAAAATATTTATTAAAATAGCACACAATTATAGTATGTAGGTACAGTTTTACAATTCAAATAGGCACGTTCTTTCGTAAATGTTATACCATTTTGTTGGCTATTTTGGCGAAAATTTACAATTTGTATTACTTTTGGTCCTCACACTAGGCAAGCCTGTATCGTGAGTGACCATTTAACGATTTCTAGCATATTTTGCCATCACTTGGAGAAACTTATTGATAGGTATAGCTTTAACAATTTTGGTTTTTATCATTAATGTTATGTAAGTTAAAGGAATTAAATTTATTTTATTATAATAAAAGTTAATTTATATTAAATTAGGACATAATACTTATATTTAAGAAAAGGGTTTAAGGAGTTGTTCCGTGTCCTCATACGAAAGGGTTTTTAGAAGTTTCGTGATTTCAATTTTACTTTCGTGGATTGACAAAGACCTAGAATTTCCTGAATTTCTTAGCTTTCTGTGTATACCGTTGTAGAGCAACAGCGCGGCCGCATCCCCAAAGCGGCGAGCAAAATTAGTGCAGGTACGTGGTGCCGGGGCCCTGTAAGTTCGACGCGAGCACATGTGGGCATAACTCTCAGAGAGTATGATATTTTTGTGGGCTGATAGACTGACTTTCAACAGATAGAGCTGGCGCACGGTAAGGACTTGAGCTTCATTGTAGAGGTCAGTTGTGGCATATCTGAAAGGTCAAGGAAATTTCAGTGAACTGTCGCAAATACATGTCAGTCCTTGTTTTTTACCGCGCCTTGTTATAACTACCATTTCCTAGCATACTGCGTTTATCATGGGAAGAAATCTGACATTTCAAAAAAAACAATTTCATGCAATCAACATTTATAAATTTACAGGAAAAATATTATTTTTAATTTTGTAATCAACTAGTTTTACCACATTCCCAAGAAAAGTCAGGTTGTTCTCATAAATGTTAACTGTCAGATATTTTCGATGATTGATAAGATAACCGCGTGTAATAACTAACTAACATTTAAAGAAAAATTGGTTCCTATAGGCCATTTTCTGTAGTAATACTTAAGTTAGGTTGTATTAGGTCCCAACCTTTTACACAACCTGAGCCGGGCGAAGCGGAGCCGAACGAGGCGACCCCATATAGTTTAAAAGAGCCATATTGTTGCTTAATTGACCAGCAGATAGATAAAATCTTTGTTTTTGACATTTCACTAACCAGTTTCGGGATTTTATCAAATCTCTAGGTTTGTTCAAGGATTCGTTAAAATCATATCATTATTTTATCATTTCCAGGGTTTTTATCAAGTCCCTAATATTATCATAACCCCTGCTACAGAGCAACGGCAGTCTCTCTTTAATTTTCAAATGAAATTTGGTTTGCTGGAAGAAATCTCTTTTTAGAGATAAGCTCGCCTTTGTACATGCATTTTATTTTAATGTAACTTTTTAAATATTTGAGTGCAATAAAGAATTATGAATTATGAAACAAGGAGGCGACTGATATTTCCCTCACTATCAGTGTGACGTCCCGAATGGCCGAGTCGGCAGTGACCCTGCCTACGAAGCCAAGGGTCCCGGGTTCGAGTCCCGGTGGGGGCAAATAAGTGTTTGATGAGAACGGATGTTTGTACCCTAGTCATGGTTGTTTATCTATCTAAGCATAATATTTATCTATATAAGTACGTGTATCGTTGTCTAGTGCCCAAGATACAGAGAATCCTAGTTTGGGGCTAGATTAATGTGTGTAAATAGTGTCCAAGGTATTATTATTATTATTATAGTGTGTCGTGCTGTTACTGTAGAGACTATAAAAGCGGCCAATAACATCTGCAAACATTACGCCAACGACCAAAATACTGATTACGTTCGGTCTTTCTTCTTCGTTGTTATTTTAAACGCAATTAATTACGAAAGGCAGAATTCACAACAGCATTTTATAAAAATGCGGTTTCATTTTATAGGCAATTAGGAAAAGGAAAATACAACAGGGTCAACACGACAAAAGAAAATTGGCAAAGCAATCATCAAAGATTTTCTGAACAATCGTTGTTGACTTCCTGGCTCAGTTTTTGCTGTGGCAGCCAATCGCGAAACGTTGATTCTGAATGTTTTCATGGGTAGCAATTTCATAAGGTTTCAGTTTGAGCGAATCCTTCGATAGCGATACCCCCAGTTACATCTACAACAAGCACGATCTGTGAATTTGAATTCGTGTCGACATTACGGCACTCTAATAGTAGTTCATCTACACACGTATCATAAACCCTCTTTACTGTGTCGAAACACCGCACGTTAAGACTCTAGAGTGATATTATTATGAAACTCGGCTTCGGCTCGTTTCATAAACCCACTCTCGAGTATTAATGCCCTCCATTATGTAGCAGTCACATAATACTATTATTAATAATACTGTAATGTGACTGCTACATTGTGCCACGTAGTGAAGGTCCCCCTTTATCTTTCGTCTTAGATTGAACATGTAAGAACACCAAAAAATACTTGAAACATAAAGTTATAGTTACTTATAAATAAAGTACACATAAAATATTTGAAACATAAAAAGTGTTTTTGTTGATCCTTTTTTGCTGTGCAAATCAGTATTTTTGATGTGCGATTGAATACTAGACAACATAGAGTAAAAAGTAGTAAGTATTTTTAGCATGGCCTATTTAGACTTCGCGCGGCGTTTTGTGTACACCTACATTCTGAACTTCACTGATTCTGAAAGAAAATTTTGTCTATGACATTTTGTCTATGCACCATTGTTTCATACGTTATTGTGTCATTTGTTGTTTTATAGCAGAAAAGTTTGCAAGTAAGTAACGACTACTTCCACCGAGTAGCTTGACATCCGAAACACTGAACGTTAGTACACGGTTAGCACTGGATTGGTATTACTGTTTTTATTATTATTTAACTGTCAGTTCTCTCCACCCGCATTGCTAGGCGACCACTTGACACAATTTCTGATGTTAGTTTCGTCGTTTATCGAGAATTTTCCGTCTATTCACTCAACGTTTAGCGATCGTCTCAACAAATGCAGCTGATTTCCTGGCGTCGACTTTTTGCCACGCAACCAATCACGGGGTGAATTGGAGCGAAGCCTGCTTAATTGAAGAGAGGTATTTTTTGTCTTCGGATGATACAACTGCCGAGTTCCGTGTGAAAAACGTTTCGCGCTTGACCACCCTGTTTGACCGCCATCTTTGTTTCGGAGATGATTGCGAATTGATCCTCAGAGCTGGACAGCAGCGGGAATATCTTTCTGCGTACTCCTAGCACAAAAAATCGGAACTTCGCAGTTCTGAATGGTCAATTTCAATTTAAATCACTATCCTACCCTATCACGTGAGCAGGGCTCTCCCTCCCCTCCTCATAAAACGTGCCCTCTGGTATGCCGGCCATTTGAGCGGAATAGGTATAATCCTGGCTGGAGTTGTACAATTCGTTCGTTCGTTCATTAGTGCCCGTAATTTAAAATTTGTGCTCCCATGGGATTCAGAGATAAATGCGAAAAACACATTCTGCTGGGAGAACGTTCTCCTAGAAAATTTTATTTCAAAAAGGCCTAGCTTAGTGAAAATTGTAGGTTAGGTAGCTTTTATTTATGCCTAAACGTTCCCGAAGTCAGGAACTTGTGCCTCTTATATGACCAGAGTTATTCATTTTTCTGCTGGGGTAACATTGGGGGGTTTTTATATCTCGGCAACGGCTGAACCGAAGGATATTAGATTTAGTAAATTAGCTCCTAGTAATTAATGTTTAATCGTGCAATCTTACTTTTTAGAATAACTAGCTAGTTTCTGCGTTATTAAGTTAAGTGAAGATCTCTCAGCAAATCCAAACGACTCTACTTCCAGACTTGAAAACTCTATCAGCGATTCCATGTAATTTTTCAAATGTCTTACACTAATTTCTAACAGAGCACTATTTAATGTTCCGAAGTTCAGACCTTTTTTGCTAAGAGTAGGTACGTACACTATATGTCTGCTAAATCTCTAGCTTTAACGTTCATGGGAGAGATTCAAGTTTAAGAAAACTATACAGATACAGTAGGTATGGCAAATACCAATATCAGGCCTGCTTAACAGTGGGTTCGCTAGTTAAAATAATATTATAGATTATGAAATACCCGTATCATTTTAGTAGGTTCTTACTTCAGATCGTCTTTCCTTCAGCTTCGCCACGACGTCAGAATCACATTACAATCCAAATGGAAATCACCAAATTCTTAAACAAACGGATTTATCAGTATTCACTCCCAAACTCACTCACTCACTGGTAACTACTTCACACTATCACCGATGCTCATCAAATGGAGACTAATTTACCATTTCATCTTACAAAGCCTTATAACTATAGTCTACAGATTCTATAAACAGATCATACACTGAGAAATTTCGTAAGTCTAACCATTGTTCTAGCCGCCATCGCATCAGGACCATTCATCTCTATAGAAGCGTCGGCGTCGTCAGAGGAAAATGCATGAAAAGACAAAGGAATGAGTGGCCAGTGTGTGTTGAGTTGGCCAACAACTATACATGTCTCGCAATATTGGCGATTTAGCTGAGTACACTAATTAACTTGCTGATGATTATTAACTAACACGCGAGGGGGAATACTGTGTTTTTTCTGCGTTGTTGTTTTCTGTCGTTGATTCTGAATGTATTAGTAGCACGAGTCTGTATCACTTGACATTTCCCGAATCCTTTCAATTTCAAATAACAGTCGCTTCAGACGGTGGCTCTTGGGAAATAATTGCGTTCTGATGGTCGAGCGTCAATATGAAGTGGCGAACATGATTCAAAATATTGAAAAGCATTGATAAGAGCTACTCGTCAGCCTGTTTATCAGATCACTCTGTCCTCCTTTACTGCCACGCAATATGGACAATGGATGGTCTTCGTCTTAGACCTGTGCCGACATTAGCTAAACGTTATTATAACATATTTGAATAGTCGTGCATCTTATGGAAAAATCAAGATGTTTAAATTGACACTGATATCTACTGAATCTGGTTTGTTGCAAACACAATTTCCTTTTACACAAAGGTAACTCCAGTGCCAGGTCAGACAACACGATTTTTATACAATTTTTCGGTTGTAATTAACTAGTTTGTCTGAAAATAATCTGTTAAGCAACCGAATGTTGAAATTAAACAAAAAAATATATATTACAATAGTACTCAACTCTACCGTCGCAGATCATAAAGCTGTACTCATCATCATCATATTCAGCCCACATCGACCCACTACTGGGCATAGGGCTCTTCTCTAACGCGCCAATCTCCCCGTCCTGTGCCAATCGCACCTATTGGGTGCTATTGTGATATGGTGAAGCTCATCAAACCGGAAGAGCTGCCTTACTGATGTACCGGAAACGATTCCCGGACCGTCGTGCTCCTCATAACGCGCGAATCAACATATGAAGCGATGATGACTCGCGCATTGGCTCTACAGCGCATTCGAGATGGTCAGACTCTAACCGGTAGACCAGAGAACAGTTCTCGTCTGCCGGTACAAGTAGAGTAAGCCATTTTGGAGCATTTCAATTCGGACCCCGAGAGCAGCACAAGAGGAGCTGGTCGACTGCTTCGATTGAACTATATGAGGGTCCACAAAACCTTGAAACAGGACGGGCACGGCATCCGTTTAAATTTTTAAAAGCACAAGCTTTATTGACGCGGGATTACTTGCCACGCATTTCATTTTCTACGTGGATGCGGGACCAACAGGAAGCAGATAGAGAATTCCTATCAAAAATTATATGGACCGATGAGAGTACATTTATAAGAAACGGAAATTAACTGGACGCATGTGAATCCAGATGTCCAAAAAGAAACAGGACACCAACAAAGATGGTCGGTCTGTGAATGTTTGGGCAGCGATACATGGAGACCGTATTATCAGTTCTGTTTTCATTGATGGAAATCATATTTGGGATAACATTCTCGAACTGATTCAAGGCCCTTTGTTGAAATTATATCAACACAATACCTGAAGAAGAACGCCTTCAGACCTGGAACCATCTAGTTGGGGCTCCCGCCGATTCAGACGGTTTGGTCCTCGCCGATGGCCAGCTCGCTCCCCTGTGTATTGGAAGCCGCGAACTACAGATGACCAGCTCAAGGAAAAGATTAGAGAAGTGTTTAATAAACTTCGTGAACGAATATGAGAAGTGTAATGGAGTCGATCGGTCGGCGTTACACCGCCTGCACCCAAGTGCACGGACAACACGTCGAAAACCAGTACCTCAGGCGAGTTCACCGCCGTGATTAGATAATTGGTTACTGTACAGTCATTTTGTAATACTTTAGCGTAAGCGTTTTATAATTTAGTTTTTATTGAGTTGCGTTAAAACATACAATAAATATAATTAGATTTTTACGGATATTTTGGCTTTTATTTGTGAGGTTAGGGACGGAACTGAGATGTAAATAAACAGACGCATTTGACAGTTTGACGTAAGGTAGGTAACTTAAACACGACTGAGTGCCTTTTAAGGCGCTACCTCGTCCGTGCAAAGGTCCCTGTTACTCCAGGCGGAAAGACCCGCAGTGTGAGAGGGACGGAATCGGGAAACAATGAAAAAACCTAGCGCTAAACCACAGTTTTTTTTTTTTAAATAAACTACGCTATTTTGTTAACAAGTTTTTAAGGAGATTTTGCGATTACATAATAACTACATTTTGAACGCAGTTTCACAAGTTAGGATTTCAGAATTACAGGAAAAAATAAAACAATTTAGAGGTGTAAATTCTATCGAGAAAATTTCATCCAATCGCGTTTCCCTTTTTACTATTTGGGAAACACAGGGTAACCGTACCTTGGGGAGTAGGGACTCCAAAGTTATTCTTAATTAATTGTGTGCACATAGATCTTCTAAACATAGATCAACTATATTCTACACCTAAGTTAAGCTTTACTAACATGTTTGTACCTTTTGTTCTGAATACACATTTCCACATTTCTACAATTTATTGTATCCGATGAAACCTATATGTTTTAATAAATTAATCCCAGTTATCACCAACCATACTCCAACGTCCACCTTCTGGTCATGGATGGTGGTTCTCTCTGTCTTGTGCCGACATTAGTTATACCCACCTTCTGGTCATGGATGGTGGTTCTCTCTGTCTTGTGCCGACATTAGTTATACGTTATTATTACATATTTTTAGTCGCGCATCTTTTGGAAAAATCAAACATGTTCAAATTGACACTGGCAATCTAGTTTGTTGCTAACACAATTTCCTTGCCACAAATGCAACTCTAGTGTCAGGTCAGGCAACACGAATTTTATACAATTTTTCGGTTAGATCGTAGTTATAGTTACTATGTAACCGAGTTGTATGAGTATTGACGCCATATGTAACTAGTTTGTCTGATAATAGTCTGTTAGGCAACCGAATGTATTGCATTTGATAACACCTATCTGCTATCTGTTTTGACGACCCGAATTTCCGAGTCGGCAGTGACCCTGCCTACGAAGCCAAGGGTCCCAGGTTCGAGTCCCGGTGGGGCAAATATTTGTTTGATGACAACGGATGTTTGTACCCTAGCCATGGTTGTTTATCTATCTAAGTATAATATTTATCTATATAAGTATGTGTGTCGTTGTCTAATACCCAAGATACAGGGAATCCTAGTTTGGGGCTAGATCAATGTGTGTAAATAGTGTCCCAAGGTATTATTATTATTGTTTTAATACATTATACTTTTTTTTTGTTGTGGGGCCGCGTCCGTCTACCCTGGCAGAAACTTAACGAGGTCGTCCCGCCATCTCCGCCTCGGTCTGCCCCTATCTTGCTATTTTAATTAAATACTGCAAGAGTAATACTTATCTGCTTCAATTAAAACAGGTCATATAGACAGAAATGATGCCAAAACGATTATTATTAAATATAAACTTTCCTCGTTATCAGAAGATTATAAAGTAATTTAAAAGGATTAGAACAAAGGCAAACCTCCAGTCTATACCGCGATTTTTAATTTGAGGCCAGAAATGTAAACAATCAACTGTCATTTTCTAGGACAAAACTGTTGACTTTGACATTCATTTTATACTTTTTGTACTGGAAAATGACAGTTGTTTGTTTACATTTCTGGCCTCAAATTAAAAATCCTAGTATAGTCAGAATCAACCTAAGTCCAACCAAGTTAATCTCTCATCAGAATCCTTGTTATAAAGATGAGATTTTACTAATTGTTACATCATCTGACTGGATTTGACGCCCACTAGTAAACCGATCAAGGCCAGTCTAAGCCAATTCTCCGCTGTCTTTTGCTGACATCAAATTAACTAACAAACACACGTGATTTCACTGTGTAATGTCTATAAGGTAGGGTATCAAGATTAAGAATTTTAAATTACACTTAAAATAATCAATCACTCCTCCCCAAGTCTTGGATGTTTTCATGTATGCGACGTCGCTGTTTCTGTTCCCACGACACAGGGCGTCCTAGCGTGGGGCCAGAAGCAATGTATGTGCCTGTATGTAAATGTTATGTTATGTTACTCCAATCAATCATGGGGTCCACTCCGGTCGTTAGCCTGCCGCAACCACTATCTACGAAAAATATATACGGAAATATCGTCTACTATAATACCTACGTATACTCGTAGAAATATTAATGAATTTACAGCAAACGGACCTTTTCTTTTTTATTTGCTTTTAATATTTTTATTTCACTTCCAAGTAAGAACATACCCGTTAAAGGATGCAGATCCATTATCTTACTTCTCGTTATGTGCAAAGTTCATTGCCACCGAAGCATCAGAGAGTGCCTTTATCTCTTCTTCCGGGTAACAACATTCACTCTTTCACACGTCATTTGAGCTCCTTTATGTCCCGTGAAGTTACAAAGTAACTTAGTACGTGATGAATTATGATAGTATTATGCGCTCTTTGGCCTTTCTTGCGAAAAAATAAATAGGTATATGTTTTGTTCCTGCAGTGTTGTCTGTTGAAGCTCTTCCCCATTAATATCGAAGGATATAATATGTGTATTGGCTAGAAGAATGACGGTCGGTAGATAGACTAAGTAGTTGCAGGATCAACACCTGTATAACTGAACCTGCAGCTCCTGGCTGTTCAGGGACGCTATGTATCACTAGAAACAAAAGAAATAGTATTTCCGACGTCCGAACTAAAAATAGCTCCTTCGCCGCTTCATTTTGGGTTCTCAGGCGGAAAAATTATATTCCTAACTCGTTCGAAAAGGCTGTTTACGAACTTCGTTACGACCCCCGCCTTCGGCTCGAGCCGTAAACTTCTCGGTTCGTAAATATAAGCCTTTTCGAACTCGTGGGAACTGTACTATTTCACCTCAGCTCACCTCAGCAGCTCGAACAAGAGGCTTTTGCTGCGAGTAAACAGTGTGCTAAGTTGCATTTTGCTCTTTTTCATTTTGAATGCCGCGGACGAAGGCGAAATCGTAAACAGCCAAAGGGCATCGAGTTATAATTCGATGTTCTTTGGCTTTTTGCGATTTCGCCAATGTCACAGATACTGCTATCGATTTTTAACTCGATTTCAGTATCTGTGCTATTAAATTCCAAATAATCGAGCTTATTTTATTCTATCTCCCTAGCCATTCTTATTGATATTAGAGAAATATTCCGTAGTGTAAATTAGTCGAAGTTTAGCATGAAAATATTATTTGATTTTTCAATGTTGTATTTTTACACGACTGCCCCAGAAGGAGGGTTATCTTTTTCGTTTGTATGTATGTATGTATATTTCTTTGGCTTGTGTTTAAACGATTACCAAAAACGCACCTATTTTACTACCAATAAATTCGAAATGACCGCCAGAATGGATAAATGTCCACCAAATTGTGTTTGGATAAACGATCACCAAAATTCTTTTTATGTTTTGTGTACTTGAGTTTATGTTTTAAGTATTTTTGTTGTTCTGACATGTTCAACCTAACACGAAGGATAAAGGGGGCTTCGCTTCGCTCACCCCCTTTACCCTTCACCTAAGCTACCGTAGTATTTTGCCCTGATATTTTTTGCAACTTTTGGTGTTCATTTATCCATTGGATAGGAAAAAAATATTTTGGTGATCATTATATTTGTTGCCTATTCCTTTGGCACGCTATGTAGCCTAAGCGGCTTGATGGAGTTAAGCTTGAGAGGTGTCTTCAGATTATTCTCAACTGTAAGAGTGACACTGGGCATATATATATTTTTTAAACCTATCGAGTGGGGTGACGTAATAAAGAGTTTGAAAATGCAGTCGGGTTATTTGTTTTTATAATAATTCCTCTTGTTTCATAATCCAATTTAGTATTTATCATTGCTGAAATTAACTGTTACTTGCATCTCGTGCCTTGGAGTCCCTCGCCACTCAGGATTCTAAAGTAGAAACACTCGCTACGCTCGTGATTCAAATATAGACCCCTTCGCTCACTCGGGACTCAAACAAGCACTCGCCACAAAAATCAACTTTGCTCTCTTGTTGCACAAGTAACTATTATTTGTCCCTGGCATGTTCAATTTGTCCTGAAAAAACCGCGCTGAGTGCCCGATATTGCGAGCGCGATAACAAGCGACACTAGCCACAATTTAATGTTTTTAGTTATTTGGCCCTGAAAAAAAAAAACCTTTCAAGTTGTGTAAATAACCCTGAGTCGGGCGTAACTATACAAAACAACATCTTGTCCCTATATATGGTGGTGGGCAGGGGAGCGACACGGCCAGTGGGCAGACCACCTGCCTGATGGTCCGACGATTACCACCAAGACGACGGGATGTCACTGGTTGCGGTTTTAGACAAGAGGCCTATGCCCCGCAGTGGGGGTGGATTTCGGTCACGGCGACCGCTTCAACTCGTCGACTGTAGACGTGGCTCGCGGGCTCGCATGTGGCTTAGGCAGCCAATCTTCCTTCCTCGCACACTGCGGGCATGTGAGCACCCCCTTAATATAGTAGTTAAGAATATGCGCAGGTGGTCGGGCTTTTAAATTCGTCGCGTCTGGCGTCATTCTCAGCGCGCCGGAGAGTTTCAAAGTCACGGACGTTGGTATGAAGCAAAGCCCTCCACTGGGCTGGGTATGTGTGGGTCGATATGATGATGATCATCGTAGAAAAACGCCGAAGTATCTTCTAAAAAGTACTTGTAGGAAATAATCGTACCGTATATGTATGTCACCGGAAGATATTCCGGTTGTTAACAGTTGATTAACTGACGCGGTAGTTGATCAACTATCGACAGATAGTAAACCAGACTGAGAGGGTTTAGAATTTACGTTCCTTTTGTTCTTACATGTCAACCTAACACGAAGACTATTCGGGGGCTTCGCTACGCTCACCCCTCTAGCCTTCACCTAAGTTACCGCAGTGTTTGCCCAGGTATTTCGTTTGCAATTCAAGTTTAAACGAGTTTACTATTTAACGGTTTTAACCGTAAGTTGATCAACTACCGCGTCATATAGTACGCAGTACGCTACTGTTTACTCTCTGTCGATGGTTGAACAACTTGCGAGAAAAAAACCGTTAGTTGATCAACTGACGGTTTTGACTATCTTCCGGTGACATGTATATTTCCAATAACTTGCATCGAACACGAGTGAAGCACTTCCTAGTAAGTAGTCATAGGTTCAAGGCACTTCCTTAATGTTAATTGTGTTAAGTACAGTCTATAGGAAATCTATTCGTTTCAATAAATACAGTAGGTTTAGTAGCTACTACGTCGACGTTCAATAAAGGAATATTTTACGAGCGTATGTTAAATTATACCATCCAAGTTGACGACGGGACGTCACTGGGTGCGGTCTGCGTAGGATTGTCGCTAAAGAGAAGGGGCCTGTGCCCCTCAGCGGGTGAATGTGTGCTGAGTATGACGATGGAGATGATGCTCAGTTATTGTTATTACTCGTGGCTCACGCCAACCCCAACCAAACCTCCGAACCCTTGAAGCTTATCGGATGATAAAGTGGAATTAAGATAAAAAAACATACCACGTAGTTCGCCTCAAGAGCGCTGGGCGAAAATTGCGGGGCTTACTGCGCATACGTACGGGTATTAAAAATGACTACTTACTACTCATTTTTAATAATTAATGACTACTTACTACTAATTACTACTACTAGAAATGACTTCAAGGCCACCTGCTGCTGCGCTCGTAATTCCTGAAATGACGTTTACAAATTTATGAATGCACCTAGTGACGTACAATATCCAATAACTTTATAACCCCGTATCTCCGCCATTTGGGAAGAAAAACTTATCATCGAACCAGCAACCCGTAGCAAGCCGAGCGGGGGGGGGGGGATTGTCGCGAAAGTTAAGGGACAGAGCATTATATAGCGCATAGCTTTGTCCCTCACTTTCCCGCGCCAACGCACCCCGCGGGGTCGGCGTGCTGCGGCTGCAGCACACAAAATTTCACGAACATCCGGACACACATACGAAAGTATTTTGGTCCTAGCTGAAGCGAAGACACTTCTTTGCGCTCGCTCGGTCAAAAATAAAACCTCTGTTGTAGATCATTCTCTGGCATTGTCCGCTGCTGGAGGGACAGAGTCGTAAGCTTGACTGACCGTGGCCAAAACGAGAATTAGTCATAGTCATAGTCATAGTCATAGTCATTTATTTGCTTAAAATATGGTACATGTCAGATGTTACTAAAATTATGTTTTTCGCATATTTTACCTAATTAGGCATGCAAATATATATTATATTATATTAAAACACTAAGCTAATAATTCATTTCTATAAAAAAAACATGTATTCTAAGTATCTATGTAAAATGTCAAAATAATTCTTACTTATAATATTAATCTTTACATTTATCTGTCAAAAAAATCTTCTATGTTGTAGAAACATTTATCGACTAACCATTTGTGTAGGTGGTTCTTAAAAAGAGGCAGTGGTAAATTTTTGAATGCTAGTGGCAGATTGTTGTATATATTTATCAACATCCGATAGCAACTCCCTTGGCAGAAGACTGTTCTGCATGGTGGGTTGGGTATACAAATGTGTTTGGGTATCTCGTATGCCACGACCTCTCAAGTTGGGAGTATTTTGTAAATAGGTTCTGGTGACTATGTGCAAAACAGGCCATTTCAAAAATATAGAGACTTGGCAGGGTCAATAATTTCAATTTTATAAAGAGAAGTTTGCAAGAATCTCGGGGCTTTGCATTGCAAATAGCTCTAATGCACTGTCGCACTAACGCACTAGTCGCCAGTATGAAGTCATTCGTATGCCACTGACGCTAGCGACGCCATAATTGGGCCAGTAGCGAATGGGCGCTGCCAAGTTGCATTCGCTAACTTATCACTCGCTACGACGCTAAGAAAATGTATGCGATTTGACGTTTGCCGACGCTATGTATCACGCATTTTCTTTGCGTCTAGGAGCAAGTAGAGGTGGCAATAACGGCTAATTTTAAATAATGTATATAGCTGCTAAGCTAATTTATTAAAGCGGCTAAAATAAACGGCTAATCTGTTAACTGCTAAACTGATAATGGTAACGGAAATTATATTCGCACTTGCTGTTTTGTAGCTTTTAAAGTGTGTTATTATGTGTGTGTGCTATTCCTGTCAGTAATTAGTACGTTTTAGAGTTATTAGTAACATTATAACGATCAAATAAACTTCCCTTCATACTTAACACAGGCTTAGGACTGTCAGAATTACTATTTTAATCTAAAATTATTGTTATTAGTTATTACTTCATAGTGAGAGAGATATTCAAAATTTCTAAAGGTGTAAACAAAACCAAAACTTATCAACGTAGAAACGAAATGGCAAAACTCCCCGATATCGGTTGAGTATCAAATAGTGATTATTATGATTCGCCAGAGATGCGCGCGTTCCCGCGTGCGCGACGACTGCGATTGCGAATTTGCGAAGCGGCAACGTAGCGCGAAGTTAGCGCTTGCTGATTAATTTCATTACATTACTTGAACTCTTTGCTAATTAGCTGTTTAGCATTTCGCCGTTTGTTTCATTTTTCAATAGCAGTGCTTTTAATTATTTTATCTACACACGTATCATAAACCCTCTTTACTGCGTACAAAATCCGCACGTTACGATCAGCATAATGTTAAACTACTTGGTAAAAACTCATTTCTTATCTGAAAAATTACACATTATGACCATAATGTGTAATTTTCCTACACATTATGACATTCAAATTTCGAACGCCGACGCCCGCCTGCATGCCGCCCCTAGTTTGTCTGTGAAGTTGGTACTGTCATTCAAATTTCGAACGCCCGAAGTTGGTACTGCAGAACAAGCTAAACAACTGCAGAGCCACAATGCCGGTCAAACATGCGGTTTCTGAACACATCAAAGAGAGCTTATGATATGTGTGTAGATAAACTATTGTATGTAACTGTACATAATTAGGCATTAAAACTCTCGAGTGATATTATTATGAAACTCGCCTTCGGCTCGTTTCATAAACCCACTCTCGAGTTTTAATGCCCTCCATTATGTAGCAGTCACATAAACTACTATTTCATTAGCATGCTAATTAATGTGCTTTTGTTATTATGACCACCTCTAGCAGCAAGTGATAGCCCCCCCTCTCCCTATGGGAAGAGTCTTGACTATCCAATTCTGTTTGGTCCAATCCAAGTCTTGACTATCCAATTCTGTTTGGTCCAATCCAAGTCTTGACTATCCAATTCTGTTTGGTCCAATCCAAGTCTTGACTATCCAATTCTGTTTGGTCCAATCCAAGTCTTGACTATCCAATTCTGTTTGGTCCAATCCAAGTCTTGACTATCCAATTCTGTTTGGTCCAATCCAAGTCTTGACTATCCAATTCCAACACTATTTGTGTTTTTTCTTTGATCAACCTATCATTATCCAAGGCGGATATTGTTATAATAAGCACAGGAAGTGGATTTTTATAAAAACGCCTTGACATGGCATTTATATTCATAACCCGTGTACGAATAACCATGGACGGAATTGCCATATGATTGTGAAACTTGTCACAAGTTAGTAAAGTTAATGTACTGGGTATTTTTACTCGGTTAAAAAGTTATTCATATAGTTTATTTTCCCGAACAAAAACTGTGCTTCTATTTCTCTGCCGCTGAATTCAGAGTTCTACATTGATTAAAAGTTGACCTTTACAAATCGCAATCTGGATAAATTGGTGTCCCATAAATAATTGATAACCTCCGATCTATTTGTAGGCCTCATCTTCTAAAACAACTCTCACTATGAAACTGTTTTGATCAGAGCAACTATATTTTTGACATCTCCGCATATTCAGGCCGGGCGATCAACTAATTTGTATGCAATGAATGAATGAATGAATGAATGAATGGTGCCTTTCCAGCCAGGTTCCCGTATTTCGGCCGGCATACCAGATGGCACGAGTTTTGAAAAGGAGGGGGTGTGACCTGCTCGTCAGGAAGGAAAGGACTGTGATTTGAATCGACCGCCTCTTCAGCCTAAAGCCATTATAGGATATGTGGGATTTGGAGAGCAGCAGTTCTTTTCATCGAGTTCTTGCCGTCCTTCTAGTTTCATCATCATTGTTTCCATTTGCTGACTAATGTTCTGGTTGGTTTTCCTGAGAGCTGTCAGTTTCGCTATTTTTTTTCAAGATGATGTACAAATACAAATACAAAGTCATCATCTCCGAAAAGCACACTGTGTCCAATAGATGCTTACAAACTTTGGTTTTATTTTTCCAAATATTGGTTGCCTTCGTGTTTTGTCTTCACTGTGTATTGAATATCTCTCAGGATCTGTCAAAATTCTGTACCTGCAGCTTAACCCTTTTTTTGGCACTGTTCTGGAATAAAGCATTGGCGACTACCTACTATTTATCGTTGTTTAATGTATTGTGGACTTCTGAGATTTAACATGGATAACACCACGCGATATTTTCAAAAAATAGTCATTTTTATATCCTTGAACAAACTTGGATTCACATCACAAGGTAATTCGCAAATCACCACTCACCACACTATCACAACTTTCTGCATGTAGGTAATTAGCAACACTTGTTTAGTTAACCATACTTAATAATGTGATTCACATGAAAATATACACTTGATTACATTGGTTCATTAGGCTTTAAACATAATAACTACGAGTAAAAAGTATCATCATCAACTCAAAACTGGTTTTATTTTATTTTCTACAAAGTGTTTAGCACAAAATATAACATATACGAGTTGAACATTGTGTGAGATGATCTGTGGATCTATATCTCAATAATCAAAGGTTACGCGGAAATCTGTGCCATACCATCCCATTCGGGAGACATGGGTTACTTTATCTTTACCTCTCGACGACCCATGGCTCCTATAGATGCCATTTTTCCTTTATAGGGGGACTACCTGTGTCTATTGTCTCGTAGAATGTTAGGGTGGGTTTTACCATTTTTGCTGTGGATATTTGAGATAAATATAACATGATCGACGAGGCATTTATCAAACTGCTATCTCTAACTTCATCACTGACTCGTATCAGTAATCTCTTTAAAAATTGTATATCATGTTTTCAGCTGTAATTTAACAGCATTCACTTAATGACAAGCTAATGATCATTTTCTTGTCTTGCCTACTTCCGATTAATGTAAACTTGTCAAAGTTTTCATTCATTGTGGTTTTGGTTTATACATAGTATAGTATAAAGTTACAGATATTAAAACGATCTCACCCGAATTTGGGCATTGATTTGCATTATACTTCTTCTGAAGACTGGCGCCCCTCCATCTTCGGTACCAGATCCAGATTTATGATTGAACTTTGCACTATTTTAGTACAACTAACACACACAATCACAAACCCGTAGCTTAATTTTGAGTAACCTAATTCAAGACACATCACTTCAACAAGTTCGCCTATGGGTCCTTTGGGCAAAGAAAGGGTCTATTGTTCTCCGGAGCTACCGGGGACACATCCGCGCGTTTCTATGGCCCAAAACCAAGCCCTCGGTCAGCTGTTTTGTACGGAAGAGCAAGAAATAAAGTTGCTCTTATCATATCGGTTCAATAGCTCAATCATAGCAAATGCACATAGTATAGTAGCGTCGTCTCTGTCGCACGGAGGACTGACTAACGTGTGCGCCAGAGATGACGCTACTATGTACATCCTAGTAGGTAGGTAAGTATTCCCATAATTTCGTTCCACGTGGTAGAAAACGACAACAATTAATCAAGCTATCAATCAAACTGTAGTAGTATCGTGGTCACAATCAAAATCGGCCTTTTTTAGTGCAGACCTCACTGATTCTCACGAATACTTCATATTAGTCCTATTGTATTCCGGGTATCCTTGCTATGACGTTATTCGCACCATCTGGACCCTTTAAAATATTTATCTATGTATCCAGCCTGCTGCACCCACCGTTGAATAAAAAGTAAAAACCTACTGGTTTTTAAACAAAGTCATTGGGATTTGTTGTTCGAAGTAGTAGTTTAAAGACGTTCACTGCTTCAAGGCTCTTTGTAATGCGTACGTCAGAAGTGTATTATAGTTTGGTGCCGTCGTCTGGCGACCATTCTTCGCTCAATATCGTACCCAGATACAGCGACTCCCTGCAGCAGGGTCTGCTCGTGAGGCATCTAAACTCTGAAGCTAGACTTCTATCTGACGACTGCCGAAACTTGCTCACGTCACAAGGTCTTTAGAGGACAGGCGCGATGTTTTTATTCGACCTATTAAATAGTAAGCTCGATGGCGGAGATCGTCCCAAACGGTTTAATGTAAATGTAACCAACAAACGAAACCGTCACCACAGTATACATATAGTATACATATAGAACAGTAGTTAATAAGAGGCCGTTTAGGAGCGTTCGTTACCTACTTTCGCTCGATGCGCAGGGCCTGTGTCACATTTTTGTCTCGGCATACCTAAAATACTAATTTTGCTTTTAAGTAGGTACCTATGGAAAGCATTTCTGTTACAGTTTTATAGACAATATTGTTTACACAAAGTAATTATATTACAGATCGTTAGGTATGTGTTTCTAGTTTCCCACTTCATCGAATATTTTAATACTTACCACTATACTATACCTAAAATATTTCCTTGTAAGTATAATAGTTGCTAAACTGCACTAGGTTGGTGGGTGCTTAGTTACGACGATAACATACTGGTGGCGGTAACGAGTGAGAGCGAGCGAACACGGCAACAACGGCGCGGCCCCGAGTGAAGCAGTCTCCATCATTCCCGAAGGCTATGTGTGCGTGCGTACCGAACACGCGCGCATGCGTGCACCCGTGCGATGTACCTTTGTTCGATGATTATCTACTGTTCTATAAGTATACTGTGCCGTCATACACCAATTCACAACAAACTACGCGTAAGTCTCCCCATTTATTGGCATACTTTATAATAATAAAAAACTCTTATATCGATTTATTTGACCTATCGTGAAAGTAAAGTTCTGTCTCCTGTCACGTGGTAGGGATGGCCAATTTGGATCGATTTAATCGAAAACCGATTTTATGGAGATCCGATTTTCCATCCTTTGAATCGATTAAGGCTCGATTCAAACGCCGAAGATCTGATGGAAAGATGACAAAGAACTACGTCGAGGTGAAAATAATGCGATAGAGCCTCTATAGCGCTATATCGCTATGTAAAATATTGAACCAATAACCCTTGTCCTCACTCCCCTGTTGCTTTTCCCTAACCTGCTTCAAGAATAATACCTTGGACACCATTTACACACATTGATCTAGCCCCAAACTAGGATTCCCTGTATCTTGGATATTAGACAACGATACACATACTTATATCTGTGCTTATATAGATATATATTATACTTAGATAGATAAACAACGGCTTATGTTTAAACGATTACCAAAAACGCACCTATTTTACTACCAATAAATTCCAAATAACTGCCAGAATGGATAAATATCCACCAAATTGTGTTTGGATAAATGATCACCAAACTTCTTTTTATGTTTATGTTTTAAGTATTTTTTGTTGTTCTTACATATTCAACCTAACACGAAGGATAAAAGGGGCTTCGCTTCGCTCACCCCCTTTACCCTTCACCTAAGCTACCGCAGCATTTTGCCCTGATATTTTTTGCAACTTTTGGTGTTCATTTATCCATTTTGGGTACGAAAAAAATATTTTGGTTATCATTATATTTGTTGCCATAAACAACCATGACTAGGATACAAACATCCGTTCTCATCAAACAATTATTTGCCCCCACCGGGACTCGAACCCGGGACCCTTGGATTCGTAGGCAGCATCACTGCCGACTCGGCCATTCGGGTCGTCGCTGGGCCATGGCCAAGAAAAATGGATAAATAAATAATAACTTATAAAAATTATAACCACAGAATAATTGTTTAAAATAAACTACGCTATTTTGTTAAAAAACTTTTTAAGGAGATTTTGCAAATACATAATATCTACATTTTGAATGCAGTTCCACAATGAAATTAGTTAGGATTTCAGAATTAAAGGAAAAAATAAAACAATTTAGAGGTGTTTTCGTAATTAAATTCTATCGAGAAAATTTCATCCAATCGCGTTTTCCTTTAGTAAAAATCTTAATCAAATACTCAATAAACGTTAACCCAAAAATCAAATCTGTAGATGACTTCATGGAGTAAATGGATTCGAACATTTTTTTTTTTTCGTTGCACCTTAAAGGTTAAGTTTAACCGTAACATATCGATGCTCTGCTATGGCGGCCAGTCAAGTTCAATAATACATATAAAGCAAGGCCACTATCGCCTAAGGTCGCAATTCAATAATCCAATCTACGTTCACGATAACAGACTCTATTGTCGATAGCATTGCATAACAATCGAAAAAAAAAATGATACAGGAAATTACATAAGGCGCCCGAAAATCACGTAGGTCGTTATCTTATCAAGGTGAAGTACAATAAACTTCAATAAGCTTGTGTGTGTATATAAATAAGTGCCTGTTGGTAAAAATATAGTAAATAGTGTAATCTAGTTGTAAGTGAGAGGAATAATTATTCTTGTATACTTTCAGTTTGGATTGCACTCGAATAACACTTAAAATTATCGTTTGTTTACATTTACCAGTTTCGCATCGCAGCCAGGATACCCTGTGTCTTGGCCCCACAACAGCGACGTTACACTTATATAATTCAAGTTCAAGTTCAAAGATTTTTATTCATAATAGTACAAAAATTGAGACTTAATGAACGTCATAACATAATCAAGAAAGCATAATATAACATGAAGTAGGTGCCTAATTATTACATAGTACATAATATATAGGGTGCAATGAACTGGTTTATTGCCAGATGTCGGTGTCTTGTAAAAAGTCATAATTTTTTTAGTAGGCAAAAAGTGTGCTTTATACATTTGTTGAATCGAGCTTCAGTCAAGTTTTGTATTTCTTGCGGAATTTTATTGTAGAAGCGTATACAGTGTCCCATAAAAGAACTTCCAACTTTTGTGAGTCTGAACATTAGAAAAGTAAGTTTATGTTTATTTCTAGTTTGCACATTGTGGCGGCTATCAATGGTTTTAAAGCAGCTGATATTTTTCCTTACATACATTATATAAACATCCAAGAACTGGGGTTTTTCGTTCCTTTATCAGGAATTAGCCAGGAATCGAACCCGGGACCTCTCGCATGGCAGGCGAGCCACATCTGCAGCGCCACAGAGGTCGCCTTGATTGATATAGCGAAACTTTAAACAAAATAAGGCATAGGTTTCATTTAAAAAATTCCCCGCGTCTCAATGCCTCGTAAGCACACTAATCGTGCATAAACTGGCAAACAGAAAACACATCACTTTGCATACATAAATGACGTTAAATATTTCTATTTGTACAGCGAATGTAAAAACGTTACGCCACACACCTGACTTGAGATTCTCAAAATTATGTCGCGGGAGATACCAAGCACTATCTCAAATAGGCATTAACTGATAATTATGCGAGTGTATAATAGTCATGCTTATAATATAATTAATCTTTATAACTCATCCGAGCAATTCAAGTATTTTGAGATTTCATAAAATCTATCTGGTTGATTCATCTCAACAGGCAACTACCGTATTTGCCGTCACTGTGGGAAGAATGATCTACGGATATTATATTACTGGAAATCGCACCATAGAGTATTTTTACGCATTTTATTGCACCGCGCACGCACGCTCTGAAGCGGAGAAGGAGAGAACACCAGTGTTGCCAACTACATATCTAAATAGTACCTAATACAAAGGTGTTGGTTGGTGTTACTAACAGACATAAAGGAGAACTGTAAACACATCAACAAAAATTTCGTATTCGATTCAGGTGGAAGTGGATTGGAAAGCATGAAAATACAGGAATGGTATCAAAGAATGTAATAGTACTACCTTAGTGCTACATTAGTGTTATCTAGTATGGGATAATCTAACTGGATATCTTCACAATGCAACTTCAGTAACTCGACGGCCTAAGGCAATCTGCCTGGTCTAAAACTTAATCAGATCACGATTTTCGACTAGATCTATATCTACTTAAAAGTAGTATGGCGGAACTATGTAAATACATAGTCAGGTCATAAGTTCTGTCACACAATAAAAACTTTTGAATTTAGAACGCTGGCCACAAAAAAGTTTATTGAATTCGAATTTCGAATTTTTCATGAAAATAAAAATGTGTACTTTTTAGAATTTTCCTCATTTTTAAATATGGAGTGGACACTTAAAGAAGACCGTGTCGCAGTTATTGCGTTGCATCGTTGCGGTTACGCGCCAATTCAGATTTTCGACTTACTGAAAAATTTGAATATAACCAAAAGATTCGTTTATCGTACCATAAAACGATACAATGAAGACTGTAGTGTAGATGACAGGTCAAGAAGTGGTCGCCCTCGCTCTGTTAGGACTCCAGCAGTGATAAAAGCTGTGAAGGCGCGACTTCAAAGAAATCCCATACGTAAGCAGAAACTGTTGGCCCTTCAGATGGGGTTAAGCAGGACCACGGTGAAAAGGGTGTTAAATGAAGACTTAGGGCTTAGGGCATATCGAAGAAAAACAGGACATCGTTTGGATGCTCGTTTAATGGACCTGAGACTGAAGAGATGCCGCGCTTTGTTGAAGCGGTACGCGGGAAAAAAGCATCGGGAAATTCTTTTTTCGGATGAAACAATTTTCACCGTGGAAGAGAGCTACAACAAACAAAATGATAAGGTGTACGCACACAGCAGTGAAGAAGCGAGCAACCGTATTCCGCGTGTCCAACGAGGTCATTTTCCATCCTCGCTCATGGTTTGGTTGGGAGTCTCTTATTGGGGCTTAACTGAGGTACATTTTTGTGAGAAAGGCGTAAAAACGAATGCAGTTGTGTATCAAAATACAGTCCTCAAGAACCTTGTGGAACCTGTTTCTCATACGATGTTTAATAACAGGCACTGGGTATTCCAACAAGATTCTGCGCCAGCTCATAGAGCGAAAAGCACACAAGACTGTCTAACGGCGCGTGGAATCGACTTCATCCGGCACGAAGACTGGCCCTCCTCCAGTCCAGATTTGAGTCCGTTAGATTACAAGATATGGCAACACTTGGAGGAAAAGGCCTGCTCAAAGCCTCATCCTGATTTGGAGTCACTCAAGGCATCCTTGATTAAGGCAGCCGCCGATATAGACATGGACCTCGTTCGTGCTGCGATAGACAACTGGCCGCGCAAAATAAAGGCCTGTATTCAAAATCGCGGGGTCATTTTGAATAAACTTTATTACCATAAGAATCTATGTTTTATTAAGTTCATTTTGCTATATAAATGTTTACATATATAATAAACATGTCTAAATTATTTCATATTGCACATGTGACAGAACTTATGACCTGACTATGTATAATCGTAAAATATATGTATAGGCAAGAACATAGCCTCTGAAACCATACTACGATACCCCACCTGTATCGTGGGAACTAGAACAGCGAGCGATGACGTCACTAACTTATATAACGTCAAATTGTTCATATTGATATTGTTTATTGAAAAGAAATCATAAGGTGACAAAGCATTTTATGAGAAATGGCGAGATTTAAGTTCATTTTGCTATATAAATGTTTACATATATAATAAACATGTCTAAATTATTTCATATTGCACATGTGACAGAACTTATGACCTGACTATGTATAATCGTAAAATATATGTATAGGCAAGAACATAGCCTCTGAAACCATACTACGATACCCCACCTGTATCGTGGGAACTAGAACAGCGAGCGATGACGTCACTAACTTATATAACGTCAAATTGTTCATATTGATATTGTTTATTGAAAAGAAATCATAAGGTGACAAAGCATTTTATGAGAAATGGCGAGATTATCTCTAAAGTGTTATTTCTACCAGCACACCTATTGTTATGGGTTGATAATGCCAATCCGAAGTCTCGGGCTCAAGCTTCCATTATCTTGAACGCTGCTTTAAATTGTATGATAAAATGTAGATAGTTAAACAATACATTATTACGGAGGTTAGATTGACTTTCTTCATGGGAGAGCAGAGTAATGTCGACGCATGCAACTCAAAGACAGCCATTTAAAATCATTTTACACGTAGCATAAACCCTCTTTACAGCGTCCAAAAACCACAAGTTACGACCAGCATAATGTTAAACTTCTTGGTAAAAACTCATTTCTTATCTGAATATTGATACATTATGACCATAATGTACCAAAATTTGTCAAATTATGACATTCAAATTTCGAATGCCGACGCCCACCTGCGTGCCGCCCCCAGTTTGTCTGTGAAGTTCGACTACTGAACAAGCTAAACAACTGCAGAGCAATGATCAATGCCACAATGCCGGTCTAACATGCGACTCCTGAACACATCAAAGAGAGCTTATGATATGTGTGTAGATAAACTAGTGCATGCAACCGTACGTAATGAAACGAGCCGAAGGCGAGTTTCATAATATAGGTAATATCGCTCCATTCGACTCGAGTTTTAATGCCTAATTATGTACAGTCTCGTACAGATTTACATAATAATGTAACAGTCACAGAAACTACTATTGTGAAATTTGCTATATTTGTTAAATTAGCTATATTAGGTTATTTTGGCTGTTCACTTACGTGGAATGACATATCACCGATATTCCTAGGGACTGCATATTTATTTCAAAAGGGTAAGTTTGTGCATCACCCTTTTTTTGTGAAAACCGTTAGTTTATAAACTATCGACAAATTGTCAGCGAGACCGACAGGGTTTAAAATTTATATTATTATGTAAATTAAGAATACATTAGATGGAATATTGCTTATGCCCAATAGGGTCCATAATGATCTACCACTTTATATAAAGACCTTATTGTTATTACGGAGTGCAATAAATGAATATGAATTTATTTTGTTTACATGTCAAACTAACACAAAGTATAAATAGGGGGGAATCGCTTTGCTCATCTCCTTTAGCCTTCACTTACCCCGGCCACCATCTCGGCCTGGTATTTCGTTTGCGATTCAAGTTTAAACCAGTTCACAATTTAATGGTTTTATAATAAACTAACGCATTATATTGAAATTGAAATTGAAAAGGAGAAGAAGATTAACGTAAAGCTCAGTCCCTCTGACAACTTTTTCGTCAATTCCGCTGCAAGTGCGTTCTCGAGCCAAACGGTCAACAGTCATTATTGGCATTAAATTATAGTATGTACTACATTACTACCCGGGCGTGCTAAGTAGGCACCTGACTCAAATGGCGTTTGGGCAAAGTACAGTGTGTACAGTACAGTATTAATATTACTAAATCGAAATTCGATGTACAAAATCGATATAAGGCTTGTGCATTGTCTGTCACTCACTGTCAGTCCGTTTAGCGTGTAACACCATATTACTCATATTGCTCTGTGGTGTAACACCAATGGGTGCTTTCAGCAGAACACATCGATCATGGAACGTTCTAACGCTGACGGAAAACATCGTGAGGAAACCTTTAAACTCCATAGCTGCAGCGATGGGCCTGCCCCCTGTCGGGCAAAAATGAAGTATTTAATAAATGGCTAAACGTGTACAAACAAATAGTTTCCATTTACAGATTTAAAATGAGCTCGTAACGTCACAGCAGGTAGTAAAAAATTGATGCGCTTGGTTCTCATACGTATCCGCGCTTGCGTTGACTACTCTATATATGTATGTGAGTAAACCTAATATCGACTATCGAATTTCGATTTAGCAATATGTAAAACCTTACTGTATACACTGTACTTAGCACAAACATCACTCGAGCCAGGTGCCAACTTAGCTCGCCCGAGTAGTGTATGCTTGTGGTCTATTAGACGTGATATATGTGACAATTAATGCAAAATAAAATAAATTAATGATTCATATTGGCCGAATTGCTTTTGTTTATTATATGCCTATACCTTCTTGGTTTAACTAGACGTTAATGTGATTTGGATAATGCATGACCCACTTTTCGGATGATTGTCTGCTACGGTTGATCGAGGGCGGACTACAAAAAGCTTACTCTGTGAACGCTCAGCTCATGAAGATGTTAGCGGATAAACGCTAAATTTAATCAAAACTTTATTTATATGTCACTTTTTCATCCAACCCAAAATTGGCTTAGTGGAGTGTAGACCCGATCTTCAAAATTGTAGACACGAGAACTTAACCCTCTTCGTAAATTTAGCTATAGAACGAAAACTTACTAATGTTCTTACGGCAAAGGTTTACGAGTATACGTCGTGGATGACGCAAATTCGAGTGCGCAAAGTTTTAATGAGAAATATCAACACGTAATAGCAATGCCATAAAGATTGAGAGGAACTGCGGTAATTTCAGAAGTTCAAAGAAAAAGGTCTCATTTTAGAATTCGACCCAAAACACTCTATGTTATGTACACTATATACTGTATGTATACAGGATGTCCCGTAAATAATGCTCCAACGTTAAGGGGAAGGCAACTCACCTATTTTCCTAAAACTAATGTAAATATTTGAAAAATATAACAATAGGACCAAGAATATTTTTTTTGACGGAATTTTCCATTCCGTCTACCATATACATCATGTTTTTCAATTCCGTCGCTGCAAATGATAACATTTCCAAGATCTTATTTTGGTTAAATAAAGCTAAATTCATGCGGATTTCGGATGCGAATGCTATAGCCGACATGTTAATTGAAATTCTGTCGTCTACAATAAAAAAGCATTCCAAGATGGTGAAAATAAAGCCATCAAACCCTGGATAACTCCTGGCCTTCTTCGATGTATGAGACACCGCGATAAAGTATACAAAAAACATAACAAGTCACCTGAATGCGAAACAACTTCTCTTATATACTATTGGTATTCTAATTTTTGGAACAAACTCCTCAAAAAACCTACGTCTACATGAAAAGAACGAATATGAATTGGCTAAAAACAACATTAAAACTACTGTGGAAGTGATAAAGAAATTAACTTTTAGCAACAGTAAATCTTCATCAAAAGTAATCATCATAAAAGTAATCACTAAAAGAATTGCTAAACTTGTCTGCAGCCCCCAAATTGGCGGTTAATCTTGTCAATTCGTATTTTGTCAATATTGGCAGGAGACTGGCCAGTAAAATTATGTCAATAAATTTAAACATGCTCTCACAACCACAAAGCAGTCTGTCATGTCTGATAGAATGCCCGTAAATTCTCTAGGTGTCCTTGAGACCGACCTTCATGAAATAGATGCCATGATAAGATATATCGTAATGACGGTGCGGTGGTGTGGGACGGTATCTCGTCAAGAATCGTCAAATCGTCTCGGTATATTCTTGTTCCCAATCTCACACATATTTGTAAGCTAGCACTGTCTTCTGGTATCTTTCCCCGAGATTTCAAAAAGGCGCTGGTGGGGTGTAACAGTGGAGACAGAGATGGTGACTACAGACCGATTTCAGTGCTAAGCACTTTCTCTAAGATTCTGGAGAAGGTTTTAAGTAATCGCCTTTTACATATCTTGGAATCGAACGATCTACTTGCTGCAAATCAATACGGTTTTAGACAATAAAAAAGCACTGAGGACGCTGTACTTAAACTTAAGTTTGTGACTCTAGCCTTTTGACTTAAATAAAACAATATGTAGGTTTTAGTTTAGTTTTAGACAAATAACATATATTTTGTAAAAAAAATATGATAGATGCTCCCTGCACTTTGATTGTAAGCAATCTTAAATAGAAATTGAAGACATAAAATACGCAATCAATAAACTATTTACAATTAATTACAAACTCCATCATAATTACCATAATAACAATGCTCAGCCATCTTGGAAACTTGGCAATGCCATGCACTGTCGTCGTCGCCCGGGCGTTCTTGACGATGCGCCCACGCATACAAAGTACCATCAGCCAAAACCACGATGCGCCAAGTATGGCCTACTGAGCAGACATAAGATATTCATTATAGTACCTATAGGTTGTAGGGATTAGCATTTACATTTACATGCTACTTGTAGACGAGCTTACGATTACGGGACACGACTTTAGGATTAAAAAATCTAATTACCATTCAATAAAAAATAAAAAAAACACAAAAAGAAAGAATCACCAGAATAAACCAATCCGGGACATTGCCGAGGCAGAGGTTTTCAACGCGAGGATTGCCCCGCTGCACATCCAGGGAGATCCTTTGCATCAGAAATGTACCAGAGCGGTGGTTTAAACCTCCCTTAGGCGGGGGCGCCCAAATCCTTACAAAATAAATCCCTTGCGTCCCACAAACCCCAGTAGTCTCGAGCGCGATCAACAAACGAACATTGACTGAAAGATGAAAACAGGTGCTAACAGAAGTTTCTTCTAAAACATAAGTGAGATTAAATTATTATTTTCTAAACTATTTTTTCTAAGTTATTATAAAACAAAGTCGGGTTAGTTACACCGCGTATAACTAAAGAATGGCTGATCCGATTTTAATGATCTCTTATTGTTGGATTCGTCTCCTCCCCGAATAACAGAATGGCTATTGAAATATCGAAAAAATTTAAGGAAAAAAATTTAATAAATAAATAAATGTAGCCCATTAATATCCCCACCGAGGGGCACGGGCCTTTACCCGGATACGAGTAAGATTGAGCCATACTCGACCACGCTGGCTCAGTGCGGGTTGATAGAGGGGTGTCGGGCTTATGGCGAACTCGACTGTCAGAAGTTGATTAGGGCCTCTGACACTGCTTTACAACTACTACCACCGAGTAGCGAAAGTAGCCGGGACCTGCAGCTTAACGTGTCATCCGAAGCACGGAAGCGTCCGAAATAAATGCCACAAATGTAGCTAAACAATAATAAACAAAAATGATTTTTAAGTTTGGAACTCCGCCATTTTCCGCAATTGATTGCTTTGCTTACTCATCATTTACAGACGTAAAGGCGGTACGAAATTAGCGGGGTCAGCTTGTAACTAATATTCTAGATGCATTAAACTTTGCACAAACTGCAAAGTTAGTTCCCATATGAATTTCTAAGAAACGTATTTTATTAGACAAGAAATATAGTCAACAAAAGACATCATGAGCATAATCATTAAAACCTCAAATCGTTCAAAACTAACAAACCTCCGGCAAGTTTTATGCCTCATCAAGCCCAATAATTGTGCTATGTTATGTTATTTATCTACACACGTATCATAAACCCTCTTTACTGCGTCAAAAAACCACATGTTACGACCAATATAATGATAAACTTCTTGGTAAAAACTCATTTCTTATCTGAATATTGATACATTATGACCATAATGTACCAAAATTTGTCAAATTATGACATTCAAATTTCGAATGCCGACGCCCACCTGCGTGCCGCCCCTAGTTTGTCTGTGAAGTTGGTACTACTGAACAAGCTAAACAAGTGCAGAGCAATGATCAATGCCACAATGCCGGTCGAATATGCGGTTCCTGAACATATCAAAGAGAGCTTATGATATGTGTGTAGATAAACTAGTGTATATAACTGTACATTATTAGGCATTATGTAGCAGTCAAATAAACTACTATTATGTATGTCTCATATTATATTGCTTACCTATGAACTCAGCGTTTTGCACGGAAAAATTGAAGAAAACTGATTTTTCAGTACAAACATTGTTGCATTTTTTTAGGAATGACAAATTCTAATTTTATAAAACTTAGTGTGATTTGATTAAATTAACAGCAAGGCCTGTGTTGAGCTAGATTAACCCCATACAGACCTGTCATTTAAGTAATCTTGAACATTGTAATATCCATTTTTTGACAAAGTCACTTTAACATGCTTTTTAAATTGCTCAAATGGCAATTTCAAAATCTCCAGAGGTATCTTATTATAGTAGAGAATACACTTGAAAGAATTGCTAACCTTCGCGCGTCTAAATCGGGGCGCACACAGTCTGTGATTATTTCTTAGGTTAACATTACAGCTATCGCTAAGTTTGGAAAATGTTGTAAGGTTCTTGCGTACATACATTATATTTTCGAAAATAAATTGACTAGCTACTGTTAGAATGTTAATTTCTTTAAAAAGCTCTCTTAAGGAGTCTGTTCGTTTTAAACTATAAATTGCTCGAATAGCTCTTTTCTGTAAAATAAAAATAGTTTTAATATCCGCTGCTTTCCCCCACAACAAGATACCATAGGACATCACACTATGAAAGTAACTAAAATACTAGCCTAGATGTAGCCACATCCGTGCTTTGTCTGAAATATATTTATCCCAATAGTATTTAACTACTTCATCGTACACATATATGTATTGTGATGCTGATGTGGTCCGACCAATTCGGTCACAGCCACCGCTGCAACTTGTCGTCTGTAGACGTCGCTCGCGGTCTCGCATGTGGCTTATGCAGCCAACCTTCCTTGTGAAGGTCCTCGCACACTGCGGGCATGTGAGCACCCCCTTAATATAGTTGTGAAGAATTTGCGCAGGTGGTAGGGCTTTTAAATCGTCGCGTTTGGCGTTTTTCTAGCGCGCCGGAGAGTTGTAAAGTCGCGGATTTTAGTGTTTGGTGTGTGTTTGTTGTAACAAACTTACAAACAAAAGGATTTTTACGGAGAGGTGATACACAATGGATGAAGTCGAAGGTAGTGTTATGAATACTTACGAAAAGTTGTTTATTTAGACTTAGAGTTACGAAATGGGACAATTGGACAATCGGATCACGTGGGCACAATTGTGCCTTGCGACACCGTTTTTTTATAGAGAGTTAGGTTACTCTTGTTCTTGTTAAACTCTGGGTTATGATGTAGGTTTTCGTTTTTTATAAATTCACTCAGTATTGTCGTAACAATAGAATTACACCATAGTTAATGGGTTAACAGCTTGGAGCAATCCTGTCTTGGTGGACAAGTTTGGACGAATCAAAAGAAAGAGCGGGAAAATCCGTTCGGTTTAGAACATAAAGAGAATGATAACTTGATTGACAAGTTATTAGAGGTAATCCCTGGTAGTAACTACCTTCAATCGCCATTGCTGCGGCGATGGGCTAGCCCCGTGTCACGCAATATAGAGTAATAACTGGCTAAACGTGGGCACAATACGAATCAAGAATTTATCAGTTAAGTTTACTTTCGTTTTCACGTATATTATGTCGAATACTATAATTTAATGCCAAAATCGCGGACTCAAACTGCCAGTTGACAGTTTGGTGCGAAAACGTAATCAAACCCGACATCTGACCCGAATGGCCGAGTCGGCAGTGACCCTGCCTACGAAGCTAAGGGTCCCGGGTTCGAGTCCCGGTGGGGGCAAATATTTGTTTGATGAGAACGGATGTTTGTACCCTAGTCATGGTTGTTTATCTATCTAAGTATAATATTTATCTATATAAGTATGTCTATCGTTGTCTAGTACCCAAGATACAGGGAATCCTAGTTTGGGGATAGATCAATGTGTGTAAATACTGTCCAAGGTATTATTATTGTTATTATTATTGTATCGCGATTAGTGCAGGATTAATAATAATAATACCTTGGACACTATTTTACACACATTGATCCAGCCCCAAACTAGGATTCCCTGTATCTTGGGTACTAGACAACGATACAAATACGTATTTAAATAAATATTATACTTAGATAGATAAAAAACCATGACTAGGGTACAAACATCTGTTCTCATCAAACAAATATTTGTTTGATTCCAGTAGAGGTTTTGCATGATCCGCCTGTCCCTGCCGTCAATTCTGATTGCTTGCAGACGACGCTATAGTACCTCGTGTTAAACACGGTCAAAGGCCTTTTCGTAATCAACAAAGTATATAACGTTAGACTGCAGGTCTGTACATTTTTCAACAAGAACATTCAACGAGAAAACCTCTCTGGTTCCTAATCCGGGGGCCCAATTCTCTAATAGGACAAAAAGCCGTATTTGTCAGACAAGTCAAATACGGCATTTTGTGCCCCTGGGAGCAATCGGTTCGCTATCGCCATGAGTTTTCTATAATAGAATAGGGCTCCTGATCTAAATCCAAACTGGCCCTAAGAATTTGCGCCATGAACCATCCGCGAATATAGATTTCTGAACTGGATGCACTACCGGCAATTCAAATTTTGACGGACACTTAACGTCATGAGGTCAGCCATCTTTGAAGCGCTGTTTCTCTAAAATAAGTCACTTCCCAAATCCCGAAAAACTTTAAAAGATTTGAAGACATTTTTTTCCATATTATAGTTTGAAAACATTATATGTCAATACGAACAAAAAAATAATATATTTTTCACCTAAAATTGCTATTTCTTAAGGATCTGAAAATGGTAGTGTCCAAAATTTCAACTACCCTTTATATGAGCTGTGCTTTGTCATCCGGAGATTGTTGAGACCCCTGCGACCGAGTGGTCGGACACCCGTGGTTCGCGACGTTCTGACAAACGGTACCGCTTGGTTTAATTCTCAGGAGGCAAGTTTTGAAAAATGCCTTTTCGTCGAACCACCTGTAACCTTATCATGTAATTCTGACATCTAGGATTTTCAATTGCTATTGAAAAATAAACCATTCACCACGCGGTTATTTCACACAAGCTGTCTTTTATTGCGACTATGTTTGGTTAAGCGATGTTGTGATTGGTAAATTTTCTGAAGCGATTAAAATTACTACATTTCAGAATTACCTGATAAGCCTACCGGTCATAGGGCTGATACTCAATATGAAATGTTCTACGCTTCAAGTTGTTATTGCTTATTTATTGTGTACAAGAACAACCGTCGGAAACTCGAAAGAGAAGGACGTCATGGCTCTTGTACATTTGAAAATGTACCAGTCTAGCCGGCGTAGAATGCCAGTCCACTCCTTTCTATTTCCAACGTCGATCCCAAACTCTTTGAAATGTTCGTTGGACCAACCACAGCGGCAGCTATGTCCGCCGCCGCTCCCGCTTGGTGGCGCTGGCATAGTTGGAGGCAAAGAGTTTCATTCATCTGAGGTTATGTTCAAAAACACGTCACGTGATATTTCAGAGGCAACAAATATAATGATCACCAAAATATTTTTTTCCTACCCAAAATTGTTAATGCTACCCAAAATGAGTAAATGATCACAAAAATTTGCAGAAAATATCAGGGCAAAATACTGCGGTAGCTTAGGTGAAGGGTAAAGGGGGTGAGCGAAGCGAAGCCCCCTTTATCCTTCGTGTGAGGTTGAACATGTAAGAACAACAAAAAAGACTTAAAACATAAACTTAAGTACACATAACATAACAAAAAGATTGGTGATCATTTATCCAAACAGAATTTGGTGGTCGTTTACTAATTCTGGCGGTTGTTTCGAATTTATTGGTGGTAAATTTTCGAATTTTTTGGTGATCTTTTCAACATAAGCCTATTTCAAATACACTTGATACTGGCAATATTACCCTGAAATAAGGTTAGGATGCCATACATTATAAGATATAAATCCAATTTTACTACTTTTAAAGATAGACATCCTAGAACTATAACAGCACCATCTGCAATCAGCTTTTCAGATTAGGGAGAACAATATGCCTATAAAGCAGCAGCTTTATAGGCATATTGTTCTCCCGATTTAATAAAAAGGTCTTATAATAAAAGTCCTCAATTGAATAGGTCAATCATAGGATCAAATATGGTTGATCATAGGATCAACCATATTTTAAGTCATATTTATAAGTACCGTGATGTGGTTTCCAAATAAATAAACAGAAAACATTTCGAAAGAAGAACATTTCAATTTGAACAGAATCATGTGAATAAACAAGCGAAGGAAATTCTATAGAAATTTACTTGGTTTCTTGAATCTATAATTACAGGCTAGGCAGCTGTAATCATATGAAGGTTATAAAATTACCGCGCGAAGGCGATTATATAGAAAAAACATAACAATAGGAGGATAATCAGGAATAACCTCTAGAGTAGTTCACTTAAATATAATAAAAATATGGCTCAAGTCAAAATAAAATAGATTTACTAAAATAATGACGCATCTGACCGAGAGATCGTACCATTTCCTGCTGATAATTTAATCATTGATATTAAGCATAAATATTCAAGGAGGTAAGAAATTAACAATGCAACGAAGGCTTTAACAAACTGTCCTTTCATACTCAGTTAAGTCTGCAAACATAAAATGTAGGTCACACTTACACAGCTGAAGTGATAAAAAAACAACTAAAAACAAATATAGCTTTAAAGTGCGATCCCCCGTGGAGGACAAAAAATACCACACGCTGCGAACTAATGATGACGTTCCATTTTGGGATTTATATTATATACAATTCAATAAGTGGCTAATGTGGGCACAACATTTATATACAGGCACATACATTGCTTCTGTCCCCACACTAGGATACCCTGTGCTGTGGGAACCAGAAACAGCGACGTCACACACATATAAACACACCCACGATCTGGGGGGTGTTTTCTTTATCTCTATTTTATCTTTATGTAGGCAGGAGCACAACTGCAGCGCCAGAGGTCGTCAATTACCTATGATAAATACGCCATTGGACTACTAAGACGCCTATGTTTCTTTGTTGTGTTGCGTCTCCCAAACGTCATTCGCTATTGTCTATTGTAATATAATTATAGTAGTTTAAAAATTAAATAAAAACTTTTTTTTAAATCAATTGGACGTATCAAATGAGCCTAAGCTCGATGGGTTTATAAGTAAGAATACCAATCAGAGTACCGTCTACTACCTTCCAGCTCCATCAAATTATCAAGTGAATTCAACAGGTCTTGTCACGGAGAATAAGCCCGCATTTGTACACTATATATATGTATATCGTGTATTATTTTTTTGTGGAATTATGTAAATATGAATTATAAAGAATCAAACGAGCTTAAACTCTATGGGATTACTAGTAAACATTGCAGGGTTCCCTAGTAAACATCCCAGGCATTCCCTTGCCCACCTTCAAGCTCCATCAGATGAGGTCGATGGTACCAAATAATCGTATTGTCATCCAAACTTCATATAGTTAACTTAACTGATATATTCAACTCTTTTGCTCATGAGATCATTTGTATGCACAAATAACGGAAAAGTCGGTAACAAATGAGTAATTATGTGTTCTTCTTTTACCCTTCTTACTACGCGGAAACCCTGTTTGATGAGTAAAGGTGGCATTAATTCCTTTTTCATGGCATTATATTATGATACAAGAATCGTACCATTCCTTAATTGGCAAAGTTAGTACCATTCCTTAATAGGCAGGTTTATTTTCTCAGACTGTGTCTAGTTATTTTCAATCAAAGGCGAAGTCAATGTTTTTGCTGAAGATTAATGTTAAGACTAGGTCATCAATTTCTCGTATTCTGTATCAGGCATCAACAAAATGACACTTGTGTCGCCTTAAGTAAGTTTTCACGATAGCCTAAGAATAAAAAAAAAAACACCTAAAGGAAGGCCGCACTTACAGCGTAAAAATGAGGAATTCGAATAAAATCGAAATAATTTTTCATTGGTTTTAGAGTTTATTACCAAGCCATAAGGTTGAAAATATGGTGGCAAAATTGTGGACAGAGCCTTACAAAGTGTTAAACTGACGACATCTCGAATTACTTTCACTGAGATCATGTAAGGCTTAGTCGGTCGATGCGGAGTAGCTGTGACGTGGTATTTATGGGACACCAGGTATATGTTCCTTTGTTTGTACTCAATACCCTGGTAGGTAAGGCACGTATTTAATTTATTTATGATTTATGTGATAGGACAGCTCTAAGGCCGCTCACTCAACACAAGAACATCGAGGACACCCACATGGTTGTAACTTCCGGTCGTTCCGGTAGACATATTGTAAGTATTATGTTATGGCGCGAAACGAACTGGACAGCCTCTTAATTACTCGATAAATACTTTAGAACTTTCAACTGGCTAAAATGAATGAATTCATGAAAGTTCTCGAATTCACAACAGTTATTGGCTTTGTTCGAGTTACACTTATTCTGGATGCAGGAAATCGGATAAGTTTCCAATATTTTGCAAACAAGACGTGCCAAGAAACAAAGGAAACAAAAGTGTATTATTAACCAGCTTGGAGTCCATGACCCTTAAATGTTATTTCCTGATATAGGCTTTCTATGTTATTTATTATCCTGTTAATACATTACATGGCCATAAAAACAAATACTCATATTTTTTCCTTTTCCACTTCAACAAAGCATCACCATGCAGATGGCGCCTCGAGGTCAAACGATTTCCGGTCCGCCATGTTAGTTTATTTTTAAATAGCGAACTACGTAACGGAAACGTTACTAAACCGGAAGAGTCGTCCTGAAATCCGCGTGACGAGTCATTTCACACTTTATTAATTTCTTGGCCGCTCGACGCTCCCAAGAATTTGTATAGGAAAGTAAAACTTGGCAGGAATCAGGTGACGTTCCATTGCAATACAATTCTAGTTCTAAGACAAGGTCTATAATGTAACGGCCTTACTAATAAAAAAAGTTATTTATGGTTAATTTATACAGTGTTTTGTCCTTTTCATACGTCGAGTAAATGTCAAATGTCAAAGCAAGACAAAACAGTGTATAAGTTATACAGTGAACAACTTTTTTTATTAGTAAGATAAGAAAACGGAAGTTGCACTATAGTGAAGTGTAAAACAAAAGGCGAATATTAAAAAGTCCAGCTCAAATATCCCGGTGAAAACCGTCATATACAGTTTTGTTTTTAGATTTATTTTGAGGTACCTACATAAGAAAAATCTAAATATCGATTTCGGGTTACTATAATTTTATTTACTATAATACTTAAAGCGGTGTTGATTACACTACGAATTAGGCATGGTGTTTGTTTTCCCCTCTTTCACTGAAAAGACTCAAAACTAAATTAGCGCAACAGAAGATAGTAACCTAAGCACCACCAGCCACCCTTTTCGGGCATTGCATAATTAATAAATGTAGGTATCTAAAATAATGTAAATTAAAGTAATAATAGTAATTAAGTAAGCATCCGTGGCCTGGTAATCGCACATTGGAAACGATCACAATTCTCAATTCTTTATTGCAACAATACAATTATACACGAAATTAAAAGTCAAAGGCGAGCTTATCTCTCAACAGAGATTTCTTCCAGCAAACCTATCTGGATAGGATACATATAAAATGAAAAGGGTAGTCTAGTGCAATTAAATACTTACCAAATACCAATAAAATATGATACTTACTTTAAAAATACATATAATAAAAGAAATAGTAGATAAAATAAGAATAAACAAATAATAATAATAAATAGATAAATACAATTACATACTTATATACACAATACCTATGATGAAAGAGAAAGTAAGTGCTCTTTCAAGCGATTCTTAAAGGAGAAGAGAGTGGGACTGTCCCTTATAGTGCAGGGAAGTGCGTTCCACAGCCGAATGGCCCTCAGCCTGAACGGGGGCTCGTAGGCGACGGTGTTATGCTGCGGAATACATAGAAGAGACACCGTGTGAGATCTCCGCTCCTTGCCTCTGGAGAAAAGGAACTCAAAACGTTCACGAAGGTAGGAAGGATATCTGGATCGTGCCGGTAACAACATCTGGCCAAGACGGGTACTGCATGGGTGACCATTTCTATATGGCATTTGCTTCGGGCGTTTCGGATGACACGTTAAGCTGTATATCCCGGCTTGTATAGCTAATCAGGTGGCAGTAGTCGTAAGGCTGTGCCAGAGGTAGAACAGGGCAGCTTGATAACCACTGACAGTCGGGTTGGCCACTAGCCCACACCCCTCCCCTCCCCTCCACCAACCCGCACGGAGCCAGCGCGGTGGAGTAAGACCCAATCATACTCATATCCGGTTAAAGGCCCGTGCCCTCGGCGGCGACATTAACGGGCTACAGTTATTAATTCATATTAATATAATGTAAGCTGGCGATTCCGCAGTCAAAACTAAACCAATTAAAAAGTAGTTTGAGAATGGATCTATGGTTAGTTTTGAGGTCTTTGGCATTTTGTGAAGTGTCACACATACATTTCTTTGTTTACATTATTTTAAATAGGTACCTACTTGTCTCGACTTTAGGTTAATTTCGTTCACGCGATTCTAAAGAATTCACTGTATTTCTTAAGGTGTTTTTTTCGAAAACCTGGAAATTTTAGTGTTGAATTGTTGCTGCAGTGGAAACTTGCGGCGGGATCCAAATATTTCTGGCGGACATGAGCAACTGTCCCCCTATTTTCCCTCGTAATAGTACAAGAAGATCTATTTCACTATCTGCCAACACCTAATGTCAGAGCAAAGTCAACGCTCGCTTATATCTAGACTAATCTATAAACAAAGACATTAAACTAGAATTTAACATCAAATATTCACATGCGATGCGAAGAGCAGCATTCTGTAACAGCTGTGAAAGTAAAACAAATAAATTGTTTATCTACACACGTATCATAAACCCTCTTTACTGCGTCCAAAAACCGCACGTTATGACGAGCATATTGATATACTACTTGGTAAAAATTCATTTTTTATCTGAATATTGATACAGTATGACTATAATATATCAATATTTCGACATATTATGACATTCAAATTTCGAACGCCGCCGCCCGCCCGCGTTCCGCCCCTAGTTTGTCTGTGAAGTTGGTACTACTGAACAAGCGAAACAAGTGCAGAGCAATGATTAATGCCACAATGCCGGTCGAACATGCGGTTCCTGAACACATCAAAAAGAGCTTATGATATGTGTGTAGATAAACTAATGTATGTACTGTTTGAACTCGACATGGGGTTTAATACCACGCGAGAGTTTTAATGCCTAAATATATACAGTTATACATACACTAGTTTATTCCCTTCCCTTCGTTATGTCACATAAAGTACTATTATATTATAGGCAAAACGTTCATTATCATCATTATTTACTATTCGGTAACGCAATGGTAAAAAGGACAGAAAAGTTAATAAATGACACACAATTTGGACCGCCATAGAGCGGTGGCAAATTATATCACAAAACTTAGTCATATTATGTAGTTGGAAGACTCAGTAGGAAAATCTTAGGAAATATCCGAATTACGTCCAACAGAAGACTGCTTTAGGCTGATTTATTGATTAATAATGAACCTCGGTTATATTTTGAAGACCAATTCTGCATATGACATGAACAATTGAACAGTAAAGAGTAAAATGAAAGTTTTCTCTGTGAAAACTTTTACATCACTCGAGAAGTCGAGACTCGTGACATGAGCATGTCAACGACAGTCTGACGACGTCCAAATTGTTTAGTTAACGAATTTTTCTCCGTCAGTATATTATGAAATATGGAGTAGTAAATTAGTTTTAGGTACATACTGTACATTATTGTAATATCTGTTCCATAATTGCAAACAATTTCTGCTTACCAGTACTTAGTATTATCAAATATATTGATTATAAAGTGGACCACTAAGGGAAACGAAACAATGAATCATTGCATGAATAATCGTATAGTCGTATGGAATATTGTTGAAAGAAATGCTGTAAGAATAGTCTAAATTATAGCTACGTATTATTCAAGTTACATTTATTAGTTTTATTTTTTAGTTTTTTTAGTTTAGTTTAGTATTACATATTATTTATTTGTTTAATAAAGTTCTCAAGTCTTACTAAGTTTTCTAAGAGACTTGAACCAATATCTAGTCAAAATCGTACAGCCCTGTAAACAAGATGTGATATTATAAAATGCCCCGGCTTCTCCTATATTTAGATCTGAACGATGTCATTCACCCCAGCCGGTTGGGCCAAAATCATTGACCTGCTTTCGAATATGATAAGGAGCTTTTGAAGCTTATATGCGGAGGTTTTCTCGCATGGTTTAGCTTTTGGCTTCCATTCGGCTATGATTAGTTATGTTATTAATTTCCTGTGAAAATACGCTGCAGCTTAAAAACATCTGATAAGTGGATTATGTGAAGAAGTATAAGTCCATTGAACACGGAAAAACCAGATGCACATACGACAACGCAGAGTTTGACGGAAACTTAAAGTCATGCGGTCACTGGCTCTCGCTCGGGACTGACAGCACTAGATGACATTTAAGCGGCACTTAATGTTTCCAGTTTCTGTGCATTCGGCACGGAGTTGGCAAATTTTAGGTTTCAGCCCGCGTGAAGCTTACCTAGGTATTATTATCCATAATTGCGTTTCAAGGAAACTGGCCGTTTTTAATTTTAGAGGGAAAAGGAAATTCAAATTTCGAATTGGATGTTCTGCCGCAGCCGTTCGTCTTGAATTCTCATAGAAAATCCCCATACTGAATATTGCGTTTTTTTAGCTTTCCTTGTGCGTTCAAATTTTTCCCTCCGTAAGAACCTACCCAAGACTTAACCAACGAATAGTTTAAAAAAGTTGATCCAAATCAGTCCAGCCGTTTGCGAGATTGGCGCTTACCAACATTTTGGGATTCATTTATGTATATGTCACCGGAATATAGTCAAAACCGTTAGTTGATAAACTAACGCGGTAGTTGAACAACTACCGTCACATAGTAAACCAGACCAACAGGGTTTAGAATTTACGTTTCTTTTGTTCTTACACGTCAACCTAACACGAAGATGCACTCGCCCCCTCTAGTCTTCACCTAAGCTAGTGCAGTGTTTGCCCTGGTATTTCGTTTGCAATTCAAGTTTAAACCAGTTTTTTATTATTTAACGGTTTTAACCGTTAGTTGATCAACTGACGGTTTTGCCTATCTTACGGTGACAGATATATAGATTTCTCAACAAGTTGTATTTATAATGAACATTGAAGTAATTATTTTATTGATTAGAAATACGTGACTAACTTGTCATTCACGACATACAATATAAGTAAGAAATAATAGACGGTTTGTTTTTTACGCTCGCAAAACATATTATTATCATAGGTTCCATGGTATTACACAAGTAATTTCGCCATCATTAAAAGTTCAACAATGATTTGATATAATAATGAATAACAACATTGAATTGAAATTGAATTGAATTGAATGCACATTTATTCATCAGTCACAATACACAAAACACAACAAAAACATAATAAGTAATAAGAAACAAGCGGGACATAAAATATACACATGAAGACAAAAATAGCAGTAACAAAATAGAAATGGGCAGAACTAACGAATGCCATATAGTGTGCATGGCAACAGCGAAACGGCTCCGACTCAGCATGTGTTACAGGACCTACATGAGATCCTGCAACGCTGATCTTCTGTCGGTACCTGATGTTTAAGTGAGTTTCATTCATGCTATTCCTATTCTCATTCCCAATTGAGTAAGGATGGAAGTTCTCTGACCCTATGCTTAATTCCCTTATCTATTCAGCTGCCTCCAGATACAAGAAACGTAAGCATATTAGAACAAACTACGCAGGACCTAATTGAATCAGCTCTGGTGGTACGACACGGAATCCTATCTAGTGCACCTAGGAATCACAACAGGCTGAGATCACGTTCTATTATAATCTTGTTACCGTTCTGTTAGCATTATCTTCTTCAACTATCGACCTTGACATTAACCGTGACGTCAAAATAGCGTAATAGGTAAATAGTAAAAGCCGAACGTCCCCACCATGGGGTACAGGCGTGTACTTGGCAGTCTTTAGTACCCAATATGCATCGTCGATGACGGTTCAATCATGCTTGATTCCCCGAGTCCGGAAAGAAGATCAACATGAAAGAGTTAGCACCTATCTCACGTGATATGAAAAGACCCGAATTTTCATCTAAAATAAGGAATGAAATTATGATAAAAGCAATGGTAGTAAATTACGAACAGATAGTCAGATGAGTGACCTACTGAGTGATGGCTCTGCAAAGCCGAAACTAGCTGATTATCTCTTGCAAGCCCGCGCATTCTTTACCTCCGCAATACCGAATACCCAACTATCATTTGCAATATCCTACTAGCTACGTGACCAGAAACATGTGATCTCGGAAAACTTCTCGACAAGAATAAAGTATTGTTTCTTTATAACAAAGCAGTAAAGTAGATAGATAGTTGGCTGCAGAATCGTTCATGTGACCTATGACCTAAAGTGAGGATAAACTGCAGATTGTTTTCTGTTGATATTTTATTAATTTGTTGCTTGCTTGCTGCCTGCAGTGTCTCAGTTCGTGCCACTTTATTTTATTCCCTTCACGGTGTTGGAAATATTTTACTATTTTATTATTATCCTGTTTACCGGCATTATTGCATTTCCTTCTAGGAGGAAGCGATTAGTTTCTACTGCCGTATTCGTGTGGAGGTGAAGATGTGACAGACATGCGAAAACAATGGCTTAAACGACAGCATTTTTTTGCAGTCCCAAAAACAAAACAAACACAGCGTCACGCCTTTTCCCATTCGGGGTGGCAGAGGCACAGTCGCGCTTGCGCCAGACGATTTGTCAGTGCACGAATAAGGCGTTCGGCCTGAGTTTGACAGGGTTCGCAAGTCGGAGTGCCTTCTCCTATCCTATGAGACTACGGGGAAGATTTGTAGAGGGCACCATGTGTTTGTATTATGTCGACACCAAAGTTCTATGGATATTGACGGCAGTTGCTTACTCTCAGATTCATTTGTAACCTCAGCTGAACGAAACTCTTTTTTGCTTACAAACTCTGTGTTTGTTACAAACGCTTACCGCCGTACTCAGTCATTTAATGAACGTTTAATCCGATTCAAAATTTGAATTTACATACAAAATCGTTCACTACAAACTCTAGTATGGCCGTTACGAGAAACTAATTTGACAGTTTTCTTCCCAATTGAAATAGTTAGGGCAGTGTAAGTAAAACAGAGAGACATTTGTGTCAGATTTAAAACCGCAAAATGAGATTGAATGTTTCGTCCCCTCGGTTCAGTTTAGCAAACAAGACAGATTACAATATTTACAAAGGGCAAATATTTAAAAATATTTACGTTTCAAATTCATTGTATGGTCACCTTCTAGTCCTTACAATATTAAGTTAGTAACTGGTTCTGCTGCTTACTTCGTGCGTCATAGGGAATGCGTTTGTTTGACTCAGTTTGAACTGTGATGTGCTTATACTGCACTATGTTATTTATTTGCAGTGAAGATGGCTTAGATAGGCGTTACTATGGTTTGCCGATAATCGTGTTCAGCATAGTAATATATGGTAATGCGGAAATCGGTGTCGATGATATAATCGTAATTCGTAAATCGAACACAAAGACAATATTCACGAATTGCTTACTCGTTAAATTAGAATTTAGCTCATGCCTCTTAAATCTTAGTAGATTTTTCGTATATAAAACTAGTTTGAGATTGAACAATGGCGTGGTTTGTATCGTGTTTGTATCCCACTGCTGGGCAAAGGCCTCCCCTTTTTAAGTCCACTAAAACCTATCTTGTACTACCTATATGATAGTAAATAAGTACCTACTTAGCTTATAAAATATGTTAATATTTAAAGTATGTATTTAAAGAATTGATTGATAGCTTTGGTTTTGAGGTCAGGTAATAATGAATGAAGTATGTATGTAGGTACCTAATAATAACAATCAATAATATTACTTGGGTATTATGTAGTAACAATAACAAATAATAATTATATATGTATATTTGCCAACATACATATGTTAAATATCAATTGAAAATTTGCAGGTTCATTCATACTCAGTCAAAATTAAATTAAATCAAATTATATCATTGGCCTATTTGCATAGGAATGTAGATTGGTGTGAAAATGTAAATTATCATTAAATTTTAATTTATGTTTGTGATTTAAACTATGTTAAGTGTAGAACTTGTATTTAGGGAGTTCAATCATTTTTACATGATATAGCCACAGTCTTTTATATAAAGATTATAATAAACATGCTTAGATATGTATAATTTTACAGTCAAGTTAGTAAAAACTGATCTATCTTAAGCACACTCTTCTAAATTTAATAAGTGCTTCTTCTGCTCATCACCTTCAGCAAATTTTTGTCATTCAATTCATTCAGCATTCTGCATAAAACGGGCTTAGAGGGATTAAAAATATTACATCTACTATTTAGAGAAATATTTTAGCATAAGCAAGCAAGACTCAAAATTAAGTAACCTTTCATAATTAATAACCAAAATGCCTACAAGTGATTTTCATGTCAGACTAAATATACTACTTACTGTATATAAAATGGACAATAAGCTTAAGTACAGTTATCGCCAAGTTTATTGGTATCTGAATGCCGCCTGGATGGAGTAGCGGCGCATGGGTACATACATGGGTACATACAAGAGAGATACATACATGGGCGAGAGAGATTGGTGACAGCAGACAGGTGAGCCTGTGGCGGGCACCATTTTGACATTTTCGGTCAGCTGGCGGGCGTTCTTGGGGATATTGAAATCCTGCCCGCTGCGGGCTCCCGCCACTTGACTTATATATTTTTTGCCTGGTGTGGGCAGTTGCAGCTCGAACTAATAATATATAAGTACCAATTTACATATGTTCTGACATTATGAAATGCAAGCCTTACAACAAGTATTTCTTTATCTACCTAAATATTTCAAGGGGTAGTATTGTAGGTTCTCTTCCTTGTTTGTTATGATTAAAACATGTATTTATGGAGTTCAATCATTTTGCTAGAGACACAGTCTGTAAAACATTGTAAACAATATAAACAGGATGATGAAACCTATGTAAAATTTTACAGCCAAGTTAGTAAAAACTGATCTATCTTAAGCACACTTTTCTTTATTTAAACTTCTTCTGCTCATCATCTTCAGAACGTTTTTGTCAAGGAAAGGATTGGAATTGTATAACATTGGCCTAGTAATTCATGAGGTTTGTGGTCATTCTGGGTAAAGCGGGCTGGGAGGGATTAAAAAAGGGCATCTACTATTTAGATAAATATTTCAGCAATATGCAAGCAATACTATCAAAACAAAGTTACCTATCATAATAATCATAAATGCCTACAAGTGATTTTCAAGTCAGAAGCCTAACTAATGTTCTGTTGATAGGTGGTAGAGTGTCCATTATTTGCACTGGTGGAAATGCAAACAAAAGCAACAGGATGCAAATACAACGCAACAGTGATAGGAAGGTACCTACCTGCCCACCACCGGCTAGAATCCTATTTGAATTTTGGTACCAGTATTCATGGTTACGACACCAATACATATAGTAGACATACCGGTTTACAGTTGTATAATAATAAAAACAAGTTAGATACTTACACTATCAAGCATACTATGCACAGCAAAATACTGGGGACCCCTTTTCGTAGTGGAACACAAACAATAACACACTTTGTTTATATTGGCTGTTTCTTGCCTATGCCCACCGCCGATATAGAGCTCTTCCTACCCTTAACTTTTTGTTGTACACGATTTTACATAATGTAAACGATACAACGGACTAGGAGTAAGATTCCGCGAATATTTGTTGAAAAAAAGGCGAACGCACAGTGGTCACAAAGACAGCGCAACACACGTCTCATCCGCACCGATTTCCAAACAATACTAATTGATTGAACGAGAAAACTGTTGATTGAAGATTGAATGAGACCAACAATTGAACGGAACTTGTTCCGAACATCGCTCATGCGTACAAGCACAAGCCAAAAAGAGAAAATTTTGTTTGTTGATGATATTTTGAAGTATTTTCTAAAAAAGCATCAAGTAAATTTATAATCATGCTCTTGAAAGAAGTACTTTGATAATGAGGTCCGATCCAGAATTTGATTGAATGAAAGTAAGACTGATATGTCATTAGATTGTCTATGGTGAAAGACTAAATTAGAGTTGCCAAGATAGGGAAAAACTCCCAACTACAGACAATAATACAACACGTACAGCCTAAACTGCCAATTAAGAGTATTGTGCTGTCCTTCTCTAGATGTCTTATGACATGAATGAGGTTACCCGTCATTGTCGTTCCCAGGTAATTATATTGAGTCACGCTCGTATACAGTCGCCGCTGCCAGGAATTACAATACTTTTACCTGCGACAGTAAAAAGTTCTTGTACGCGCATCTGTTATTTGGTTAGCCTTGAGTGTGCGTTAAATATGCCTGGCTTAACATTAATATAAAATTCAAAATTGACATTTCTTTTTCGGATGCGCTAGTGATCGCTCAGATTTCGCATACTATGCCACCAGAGGTCGCTATCTAACCCACAATATGAAGTGTAAGGCATGCGTAAGATTTGTTTACCCCACTGAACTACTTACATGTACTATCTGTCGTGATGCATACCACCATAATTGTGTCAACATCTCAAGTGCAAAATACCTCTCGAACACTGTGGAACTAAAGAGGAAATTCACTTGCCAGAAGTGCCAGGATACCAAGCAAAAAAAAAAACCTGTACAAGACACTGAAAACAGCAGCAACAGTACGCCTTGCTCGACACATTTGGCTAGTAAAAATGTCACATTGAGATGGCCACGGCAGATAATTTCTGTTACAGAAAATCAAAGCCCAGAGTCGCTTTTAGATCTTAGCTGTCAAAGCTTACCAAATGCGATAGATAACAACCAAGAGCTTAGTGATCTCCTAGAAGAGAATAGCCGACTCCTCTCGGATCTCGAGGTGGCAAATAATGAAGTTGACAGTCTCAACCTGGAAGTTAACTCTTTGAAGAAGACATTAGCAGACTGCAAGAAAAATATAAATAAAATAAACAAATCTTTTGGTTATATTCAAATTTTTCAGTAAGTCGAAATTCTGAATTGGCGCGTAACCGCAACGATGCAACGCAATAACTGCGACACGGTCTTCTTTAAGTGTCCACTCCATATTTAAAAATGAGGAAAATTCTAAAAAGTACACATTTTTATTTTCATGAAAAATTCTAAATTCGAATTCAATAAACTTTTTTGTGGCCAGCGTTCTAAATTCAAAAGTTTTTATTGTATGACAGAACTTATGACCTGACTGTGTATAGGAATATAATATCAGGAAAAATACATATGTTCTTAACAATAGTAGATCAAGAAGACTGAATCAAAAAATGGCACTCATCGGCACAAAACTATATAGTTCCAGAAGCTTCAGTATCCCCAGATCGATTGACCTTGTTGAGGTGATATATCATCAAGGATTTTTGAAGTGTGTTAGAAAGAATTTTCACTCTTCTTTAAAGTTTTTAGTAGGCTTTTAAAGCCCTGAACGGGTATCGCCCGAATCCTTTTGGACCTGGAAGATGATTTGGAACTTGCAGTAGGTATTACTCTAACCGATTACATAGCAGGAGCAGGAGCAGGCCTTGCCGGACCTGGATGTGGCTAGCATGTAGTCTTGTAGTAGAAAATCAAAGCATGGTCAAAGTCCTGAACTCAAAACTTTTGGACCTGGAGGGGCTTTTCATTCTAGAACATGCAGTAGGGATATAGTAACGCATCGCACCTGTTACTATGCGGATGTGGTAACACTTACCGATTTATCTTCTGAAAATACATCTTGATTGTTTAATCCATTGTTCTCTGAAAAAATTGATACCACAGTAAAAATGTATGTGATATAATTTTTCCAAAATTTAATATTTTTAATTAATGTAGAAGTAGCTGTATTGATTATTTTAATGGTTTAAAAAAAAGGGACACACTTTTAACAACTAGTTTAATGCTGCTGAATTTTTCATTTATTGGATTACATGTGAATTTCTAAAAGCTAAATACCTATCTTTCATAATTTAACTTGAAGAGCCGAAAACTTTAACTGAAATGGCCGGTTCCGCCCCTTATCGATACTCTGACCAAAGATTGCCAAATGTATATATAAACTAAAATCCACCATTATATTCCTAGCCCCATATAGTAAGAATTAATTTCGTAAAATGATTTTTAGTGGAATCCGGGGATAACACAACTCACGCTACACTGAGCCTGCGGGCTCAGTTGACCGCTTTTAAATTTTCTACGATTTTTGTATCAGAAAATATTAATCAATAATTCACGTTATTAGCTTCAGCGGTCGGCGGTGATGAATCAGTCAGCACAAGCTATAATGTACATCTATATATGTAAACATCCCAGTTAATGTAGATAAAATTTTAGATAGGTTTGCCAGAGCGCCACAAGGCGCGTAAACTTGATCACACCAAAAACATAAATATGGAAATGGGAGCCAAGTTCAATATTAACAATTGTTGACTTCGCCGACAAAATATTTGAGATCTAAATGAATGCCAAGTTCTGTACCTATGATAATCCTGAAATTCTAACGTTATACAAAGAAGATAACTCAACACAAATTGAACTTAAAGAATGAACTTGGCTAGTTTTTAGCAGCAAGTGTATTAGTTAAGCTAATTTTTAAAAGGGATCTAAATTTCAATCTGTCGGAGTTTCTTCGCCCTTCTTTTCCAACAGTGGTCCAATGTAGAAAAGAGGCAAAAAATGACGTTTACTAAGTATATGAAAATATCTACAGCAATAAAGAAAATTTTATATGTTTGTATCATAATAACCGATTTAGCTATATTCATGAAATTTGGGGTTCTATTTTGCCTTAAGGGTCTTAATAAATTAACTAAATTTCATATGTTTATGTTCATTAGATTTTGAGTTACGTAGGTGTCAAAAGTGGCTCCAAATGGTTCGTGTCATACAACGCATGGCCGCTACGTCGCCAGTTCTCTTCTTTTGAACTTAGCTTTGATTCGCTGCCATGTGTCTATATTTAACGAAAATTCCAGGTAATAAACCTTTTTTTTGCTTATTTGTGATTTTAACCCTAGCTCCGAACCCTGTCATATAATGCCCCCTCCCCCTACCTAATGAAATCCCGAATCCACCCCTGATCATGGATGGCTGAGTAGTATTGGTTGGTGTAATATGCTGTAGCTGTGTTTAATAATTAGTAATTGTACCGAGCACCTGTACCTCTTACGCAGTTTTAGTTCACAACAATGCATTATCCGGGGATGAGGTGGATACATGCTGTTCACAAGTGACTTCGGCAGGCTGCAAGACTGCTGGCAGCAAGTGCGTTGCGGGTAGTGGGTATAATATCTAAAACCTCAGTGCCAAAACTGCCAATACAGGGTTATTGGTTATTCGATACATATATTATGAGGGATTAATGCAAAGCCTATTTCCAGCAAATTTAACTACAGAACATCCTATCCTAAAATTGATAGTTTTCGAGTAAATTACTGTTTTATTTTTTTTCTAAAAATTTCATAACATTATTAATTACGAAATAACTAAATTATCTTGGGTAATTATGGTTCCGTACCCAACGGGTAAGAACGGAACCCTATTACTAAGACTTCGCTGTCCGTCCGTCCGTCCGTCTGTCACCAGGCTGTATCTCAAGAACCTAGCTAGCTAGAGAGTTGAAATTTTCACAGATTATGTATTTCTGTTGCCGCTATAACAACAAATACTAAAAAACAGGATAAAAGAAATATTTAAGGGGGCTCCCATACAACAATTCTTTCAATACCACATACAAACTTATGGATGCACCTGGTTACGTACATGGAGTGTGAAAGTAACCGCACCAATAACTTTGTAAACAATATTTTGCTGTGTAAAATCCAAACTATTCACTCCACACCATCGCTTCCATTGAACGGTGGTACGGAATCCTTCGTTCGCGATTTAGACTCGCACTTGACCGGTTTTTTTTGACTGTTGTTTGTTAGCTAATACATAAATTATACTGTGAAATAGCTCTAAGTAAAAAAAAATTATAGTATTTGACATCTGTCAACAGTTTCTAAGCGAAACCTACTAATATTCGCCACCTTCTTTCTCTATTACCCAACCCAAAGATAGTATTTTTATTAGCTAAATTTATCCATATTAACAAAATAAAATTATAATAGATATGTATCCCCTTCCTTCCCTTTATGTTATTGTGTTGTCCCTTAGTTTATTTTGTGTGTGTTATGTATATATTGCATGGAACTAACCGATAATGTAAAACTTTATTTCGGATAGACACCTACTAAAATGTATTCAGCCAATTTAAGATTTGCCCCGCGTCTCTTCACATGTGCCTCCACTACATGATACTGGCAGAAATTGTCTGGCAATAGCAGGACAGATTGCCATTAGTTAAAAAAATGAAATGAAATGAAGGAAAAGGAGACTGACGTATAGTTCTGTCCCTACTGTTGACAGATGTCAAATGTTACCTCTAATCTTGACTCTCTTTTTTCACCCTAAAAGTGGTATTTCATCGTAATATATAGCAACACTCGATTTCCGCCCGCGAGGATCGCCGCTCCGACCATTTTTTTCATTCATTTTGGAAACCAAAAAACGGCGACGAAGTAATAAAGAAAAAAGACTTGGTTTTGTCGGTTACAGATTTAATTCAACTATAATATGTGAGACGATCAAAGTTTCTATTCTAAAGGCTTTATTTTCGTTTTCGTCGTTTTATTGATTGTGGTGTGTACAGCTGGTTTTCGAGGTAAGTTGGTGACATTTGACGCTGTTATTTTGTTTGTATTTGAGAAAGTGACCGTTGTCGGGCATATAGGCGGTCTCGATGATCCGATTTCTCATCTCGTTTTATTATCTTGCTTGGCTATAAATGAACAGGCACGCAATTAACTATTTGTTCCGCAATTTGATGGGCGCATGAGTGCAGTACAGTGGACACATTGGTGTGACGACGGAATAAAGATTGGTATCGTGATGAATTCACTTTTTAATTCTGTGTTTCTGAGTATCCAGGTCATTGAGTTAGTCACGAACGTAGTTCTTGGTGATATTCATCAGATTTACTTGATGACAGATACTTAAAGTACGTACGTGATGCAAGTGTTGTTGTATCAATAAGATTTAATTTTACTGTGTACCTACCATATCATTTGCTAAAAAAAAATACTTCTGGAGGGGGAACTGTCAGCGAATAAATTTCTTAATCTTTTTCCTGCCCATCTACACTCCAACCAGAAAGGTGCCTTACTTTTATCTACATATTGTAACTTCTAGTTTGAAGCTTAAATGCAAAATTTGGCTTCAGTTTTTGGTAAAAATATGAGCATGAGTCCTTGACCCTAGAAATGAAAACTGCATTTCAAGTTGAGGTTGCTCAAAGCTATTCTGCTAACAATTATAGTAATATTCTTTTCATAAATTCCTTAAAGAGCTATTTGTGCTTCCTTACTATACACAAATCTCAATTTAGTGGAGCAATCAGAGAAATAACGAAAATATTAATGATTAAACCTTTTCATATGGGCCTTGTATCCCTTCTATTTATATTTACTATCCTCTTCATTTGGAAGCAAAATACTCAACTGAAGCAGAATTATAAATGGACTGTGGCAATGTAGAGCTTTGTGTAGGGAGTGTCTGAAGTTTTGTGAGCTGATTATTATTATTGTTATGTTCCTTTAAATTGATGTTCCGTTTCACAGTGAATTAGACTAAGTAAATCTGTAATGATGATATTTATATAAATGAATAAATAAATAAATTAAATGGGCATTCATGAACTAGTACAATAATTTACTATAATACTCAATTCCTATTTTTCAAGGTTAAACTACTACATTTCATGTCAATATAATATTAAACCACCATGGAGGATGAGAATGAATATAAGAAGCTTCCGACGGAGGATAAATGTGTCCATAAACTGTGGAAGGCTAGAGTCGCTGGCTATGAAGAAGCCATCAAAATATTTAATCAAATTGATGACGAAAAGTCACCAGAATGGAACAAATACCTTGGGCTTATAAAGAAGTTTGTTACGGACAGCAATGCGATGGCGCAGGAGAAAGGTAAGATTGACATAAATGTATTTTTTATCAAAGCCAATATTAATTCAAAGATCAGCTATACCTTAAAATATGTTCAATTGATTTAGAGTCACCCTGTATTGTTTAAAATATCCATAGCTTACTGGCTTACTTTCTAAACAAGCACTCTTTACCTATGTATGTGACATACATGTTATATATTTTGGATCGACAGATGTGGTTTCGTAATTTTCAAGCTTCATAATTAATTCAGTAACAGCCATACAATAGATCGGCAATATAGTATTCTCATTATGTGGGACACAAACCAATTTGGGTGTATGTTTGAGCCATTACCGTATTGAAGCATTTGCATTTGACGATCTCTGTAGAGCTGCAGTTGTGGCTCTGCCTATTATGCGAGAGGTCCCAGGTTCCATCCCCGGCTGGGGATACAGAAAAAAAACCCCATGGATTGGATGTTTATGACGTCGCTGTTTTTGGTTCCCACGAAACAAGGTATCTTAGTGTGGGGCCAGAAGCAATGTATGTGCCTTTATAAAAAAATAAATGCAATTCTGCTGGACTTAATGCTAATGGTAGTTAATTAAAATGGTTACTAGAATATATTACATAGTAATATTATGGTTTCTGTGCTAGATTAAATCTGATGGTGTAATTGTTTGTACATAATAATTTGTTATGTACACCCAGAATTAAAGGTCCTGTTTACTACCCAATTGAAATGATGACTGAGCAAATAAAAGCTTTCTAATTCTTAAAGAGTAAAAGCGTAACCCGATTGTGGGAATTAATAATGTGAAAAAATACATTTAATTCATTCTAATACAACAGACAGGTAAGGATAATTTCTCTGATCTGTGCAAGATATACTTACTCATTTAAGCCATTACATTTTGACCTTAATAGTGTACTGCAATGGTTCATAGTTTTGGTTCTAATGGTACATGTGTAGTTTGTTTCAATTGACCCTTGTTGTCTTTTGTAATATGACTCTTCCTTTTAGTTTAATTAAATACCTAGTCATTTGATTAAATACCTTTTTGTTATGTTATGTTTTTTACAAAAGGAAATAGAGTTTGACCACACAAATGTTGACTACTGCTCCAAATTAATTTCAGATACTCTAATAAATAATAAATCATACATCTACTTCTCCTTTATTCTTTATTGTACAAAAACAAAATGTACAGACACATAAAAATTGAAAAAACATGTTCAAAGGCGAGCTTATCTCTAACAAAAGATTTCTTCCAGAAAAGCTACGATAGACTGAAGATATATTTAACAACAGGATATATAACACATACATACATCATTCCAGTTTGATATGCATAACATAGCTTATAAACTATTCAAAATTAATATGCATTTTATGATCCAGTTCACATTTTATGGATAGTTACAATCTTGCAAGATCAAATATGTGTATGTATGTATGTTTGAACTGCAGGCATGGAAGCTGCCCTGGTGTTTGTGGAGAACTGTGGCCATGCTGGCAAGACAACAGGAGAGGTCATGTCCGGGATTGTGGCCAAGTGCATTGCAGCAGCGAAGACTAAGACCAAGGACCTGGCTTTACAAGTTCGTTTATGCTTTAACTCCAAATAGCTGGTGCCTTAGACATTGTCCGGGATAAATAGTATCCTGATAATCAGGCTCTTAAACTGTGTCTGCTAAATTAAATCACATCCAATCTCACGAACTTTCACATTTATGATATTAGCAGGATACTGTAAATGAGAAGTTGTGTGAATGGTATTTTCTATTTGCAATGGCAAACATTGTGAGGAAATCTTCATAATCTCCATAGATGTGGCGAAGGGCTAGCCCCCTGTCACGTGAAATGGAGTATTGAACAAACGCGGGAACAGCTGTGCCTCCGCCACCCCATATGAGATTAGCGGTGATGCTAAGTTTGTATTGTATAATATAAAATGTCTGACTTGTGATATGGAGGGTATTTATTTTAAAATATTTGTCACCGTGCTCTCTAGATAACGCTGATGTACGTCGAGATAGAGAAACAGGAGGCGGTCCAGGAAGAGCTGCTTAAGGGCATGGAGAATAAGAACCCGAAGGTGGTCGCTGGGTGTACCGCCGCCCTTAATTCCGCGCTCAAGCAGTTCGGCAATAAGGTAACATGACATGATCATCATCAATAATTTTATGGTTAAATATAGTCCATTTATAAACCTATATTTACTCTAATTTGAGTGAGATTAAGCCATACTCCACCATTCTGGCTCAGTGCAGGTTGATAGTGAGGTTGTCGGGCTAGAGGCCAACCCTGATTGTCAGAAGCTAAGATTAAAAATTTTCGCGCCCTATTAGGGCCTCTGACGCGGCTTTAAGACTATTACCACCGAATGGCGATAGTGGACGCGCTTATAAAATGTTCTAATCAAAATTAAGATAGAATGAAGAATTGCTGTGGATTAAAACATATAGAGAAATGTCAGCTCAGATGGTTTGGTCGCGTTGAAAGGATGAATGTGAGGATATTGATGAAACAGATCTGTACAGCAAATTAGAAATAAATTACATTCCTTTACCTATAGATTGATAATATAAAGAAGAGTGTCCCATCGCCACACAAAGCACCGCACATCGACCATTTGTACATAGTTCATTTGTAACTACCTAGATGTCGTTGATAGTATTTTTCATCACTAACACATTTGCTGCTATATTTTTATAACGCATCGCGATTTTTACCTTATGCCATTGTATTAGAGTTCACATCCTATGAAAAGCAAAAGTTCCTTTTCTGTTTCTCTGCCAGCCAGTAGGCTAAATTATAATTTCTTTACCACTCACATCTCGAAGCTTTCATTGCCGACCGAAACAACCTATTCGTAATATTCGCCGCTCATATCAGCTAGAAGGGTGGCTGAGCGGTCCATCATCAGGCTTTCAGGTGGTTGATCGAGGTTCGATCCTCATTGCGGACAAATTTCCTTTTTTATGTTTTTTATGAGGTTTTATTTATCGAACCGAAGTATATTTTTTTATTTTATTATGTACTACAAATAGCATTGCGATCAACATTTGTAATTAACTTTCTGACACGTGAAAGGAAAAATTATACAATCACATCGCTAACAATCCCATTACACTGGCAGCGTTACCGCGCGCTGCACAGCGAGCCAGATCCTCTGGACCAAATTATAAATAGTCTTAGAGCGGTTGTCAAAACCTCGGTCCCTCTAACGACGACTCCCGAAGTCCTTGTCCTTGTCATTACTTAAATATTACAGAAATATAAAATATAGAGAAATATTTATATGGTCTAAATAGAGGGGGTAAAATTTCTTTCAATACCACCATAGAGTAATGATACCACATACAAACTTATAAATTATCTGATTACATACAAAAATGGAGCATGTGAGCCGCACCAATAACTTTGTAATTAACATTTTGCTATATTATGAGAATCGTGTGGGCGCGAGCCTCCATACAATAAGCGGTAACCTTATTCACCCCTTAAACCTTGTCCGATTTTCACAATTTTTTCACATGTTTGAGATACTATGAAAAACTATGCTCGTGCGTTTTGTTTTTTTTTTTGAAATATTTTGTATTGTAGTAAATATAAGGACCTAAACATTCACTTTTTTGCCAAACCAATCAAGCCAGATTTTCAAAAAAAAGGAAAAACTACAAGCATCGTTTATGATGTGTGGAAACGAATGAGACCAAATTTCTCTTATTCCATAAAGGTTTAGGGGTAGAAAAACGTTACCGCCCAAAAGCATAATTCGGCCGAAAATTTAGGCAATTGCGCTCTTATAGCTCTGAGATAGCTTGTATTTTGGTAAATACCTACTCGGGCCGAGTTCTGTCGCCATTCGCTCGTCTTAAATCCAACCTATTCACTCCACACCATCCCTTCCTTTGTGCGGTGGTACGGAACCCTTCGTGCGCGAATCCGTCTCGCACTTGACCTTGATTTTATTTTATATATTTTTACTTGTTTGCTTTTGCGCATAAAATAGATACAAATTTTATTGGAGAACTTGTCGAAAATGTTTAAAAAACCGGTCAAGTGGGAGTCTAACTCGTGCACGAAGGGTTCCGTACCACCCTACAATGGTAGGGATGGTGTGGAGTGAATAGTTTTCATTCTACATAGCAAAATGTTATTTACGAAGTTATTGGTGCGGCTACTTTTACACTCCATGCACGTAACCAGGTGCATCCATAAGTTTGTATGTGGTATTGAAAGAATTGTTGTATGGGAGCCCCCTTAAATATTTATTTTATCCTGTTTTTTAGTATTTGTTGTTATAGCGGCAACAGAAATACATCATCTATGAACATTTCGTCTGTCTAACTATCACGGTGCATGAGATATAGCGAACAGCGGAAGCTTAGTATGACCCGTTTTGCTCTTCGGGTAAGGAACGCTAAAAAACCGGTCAAGTGCGGGTCGGACTGGCACACGAAGGGTTCTGTACAGGGTTGGCATTATTAAAACAAGTTGTTTTAAAACACGTGTTTGAAACAGTTCGATGTAAGCGATGTTTTTTATTAAGTTTAAAAAATTGTTAAGACATTATTTGAAAACAGGGTTTAAAACTACTTTTAATTGCAAATGAATGTTAGTAAATTAAACGGATTCAAAGAGCTCCGTGGTCTAATGGGTTTCACGCTTCCTTCTCACACAGGAGATGCAGGTTCGAGTCCAGATAATATTCTTCTCTTCTTTCTCTCTCGAGGGGGTGATAGTGCCTGCACCTGGCCCACTTGAGCAGGGCCTTTGTGCATATCCCCTGCACTCACTCTTCTAGTTCAGCCATCCCAACTCCGGCACAAGCTGGAGTAGGAGGCCTGGATGTTCTAGGAGCTTCGAGGTCGTTGTTGTTTCACCCAAAATTGCAAGCTGCTTTGGATGGGCATTCAAGCAGCGTGTATGGGCACGCTAGTAGCGTGGATGGGCACGCTAGTAGCGTGGATGGGCACGCAAGCAGCAAGAATCCAGACCATGTAGCAATCTTAAGTACATTATCGGGCGTTCAGTGTTTCGGATGACACGTTAAGCTGTTGGTCCCGGTTTCTATCGCTATGTGGTAGTGGTCGTAAGACCGTCCACCAACCCGCACTGAGCCAGCGTGGTGGAGTATGGCTTAATCCTACTCGTATCCGGGTAAAGGCCTGTGCCCCTCGGTGGGGACATTAATGGGCTACATTTATTATATTTAGAAATATTTAGGACTTTTAATTAATAAACAACAAGCTATTATAAATTAACAATCAAAATTGTGTGTGTCAGGGAGACATTTCAAACCGGATGTTGAACTTAATTCAGCCAGTGAATACTCGACCTCACACTGTCGTACGTTCTTCTTCTCAAACTTATTTTTAAGCTCTATCCTTGCTTCAAGTCACTTCGCCAATACAGCAGGTTATCTTCTGGGAGATATCAAGTGTAACTGCAATATTTTACTGCAGTTTTCTGTAGAGGGCCTGGGAGTACTGCTTCAGCACCATGTTATTGACTTTAAATGAAATTGAGAAATCTATTGCAATTGCATTATTTAAACATATGTCTGACATATGTTTAAATATGTCAGACATATGTTTAAATAATGCTAGTCATTTGAAATTCACCAACTTAAAATAAGCATAAGAAACAAATAAAACATTTTGAACTGTTTGTTTTATAAAATAAAAAATTAGATGTTTTTCTAACCCTGGAACTTACAAGAAAAGTTAAGCACAAAAATAAAATAACAAGTAAACAAACTGATTTGAAGCTAGAACACAGAGATTGCGCAACTGATGTCAAACCAATTTCGCCATCACATTGTTACCATAAGTGGCGAAATTTACGATATGTTGTGAATGATATTGAAGTGTAATCTGAGTCTGGTGGCGCTAGTGTAGTCTTATAGATCCGTGACGCCATCTAGGGCATAACGTACAACAAATCGGCAGCAAACAGGGCTAACGCCATCTGTGCCTGGGCGGAAATGTTTGCTATCTACCGGAGTACGATTTTTTTGTTCGGGATGGCTAGTCTTCTTGTATTATTAGTTTATGGCTGGGTATAGAGAGTGTCGGTACACCCGCACGCAATTATGGTAACGCCGCTCGCGGCGCCCTTTGTTATTCTTTGACAAGCGGCCGCGAGTGCGCGGTTAACAAAATTGACCCGTACACAGCGAGCTTGTAGTGAATGTTGAGAAAGCGAGAGTTGTATGGCAGGATCGTAGCTAATGGAGGCTTTTAGTCTCTGCCTATCCCTCTTCCAATTAAAAGGCGAGAGATATGTTAAGTTTTTATTAGTATATATTAAGTGATGATTTTAAACGTTAAGCGCGAATTTTGTTACACATAATCGAAAATCACGCCTAACGTTTAAAATAACTTAAGAAATAAGAAACTTTATTTGCATATCATGTTTTACATCAGGGGGGTTACCACAACGTCTTATGCCGATTCAGATTTGGAACCTAATTTGATCCGCAAAATTACCGTGACCGTCTCAAAACAAGTCTTGGTATTAGGTAAATAAAGCCCATTATGGCGAATTGGAATGGAAATGGTTGCCATGGTGATGTTCTTGTTTTAAACCTAATTTGAATCGGAAAAATATTGTGGTAACCCCCCAGGTCTTAAATATGTTATTTCTGTTTCACACGATATAACCTTACTACATATTTTTACCTAAGGTGATCCTGATCAAGCCTATGGTGAAGAAGATACCAGTGCTGCTCGCAGACCGAGACAAGGCGGTTCGAGACGAGATGAAGGCGCTCATCACTGAGATGCACAGGTTAGTAAAGTGGGACTTGGTGGAGGGAGACTCAACCACAGCATCACTCACCGCGGGAAGATTAATCAGATAACTGTTATTTAAAATTTTAAAACGCCCCCAACTAGGGTTCGGTTTTAGCCTCGTGGCTTTTTATGCCGAATAAATGTCTATTCCGTCGGCAAAAACATTACCAGAACTTAATTTTATTTATTGTAGAATAAATGGCCAATCCATACAATGCAACACTTATTGATCTATCTACATTATTGACCACATTATTTGATTAAAATTATGATTCATCCAGGGTGTCGAAAAAATAGTACATCACAGTGACAGCGGAGCTAGACCTGCCTCCGTTGCATCAAATATGTCTAACACGGCCGTATGTTGCAAGGGATTCAAGATATCGTCAGTTTAAATGTTTGAATTAAATTCGTCACTTTTCCATTATAAGTGTCAGCCACTTTTTCGATAACCCTCTCGTTTAGGTAATTTTTATTTTAACGCTATCGTGAATCGTTACCGAAGTATCATAATCAGTCGTTCAAAATGAAACAACTGTCCTAACCAATACTAAACCCCTCGTTCCTGTTAGATTCCGATTTGAGATAACCAGAGCCCGTAGCGCAGACTAAATGCAAAAGGCAAATGACAATCGCACGTAAAGCTGAAAAAATGCATGCAATTTGACATTTCGAGACGCAAAGTTATGTCTCGAAATGTCAAATAGGTTTACATGTAAGAACAAAAGAAACGTAAATTCTAAACTCTGTCTGTTTGGTTTACAATTTGTCGATAGTTTGTTTTGACAATCTTACGATGACATATGTATATATATATATATATATATATATATATAGGTGGGTCGCAATTTGGAACCTAATGCCATGGTAATAAAATGTAACACCCATATTGGGATTTTGGGTACCCAAAGTCAATAGAGGGGAATCCTCTTATGGGAATAACCGTAACGCTATATTGATGAGTGAATTGTCTGCCCAGATGGATCGGGCCGGCCGTGGAGCCCCTCATCGCGTCGCTGCAGGCCGTGGTGCAGCAGGAGCTGCGCGGGGCCTTCGCCGGCACCGGGGGCGCCGCGCCGACCCGCTACCTGCGCAGCCAGCTGAGCCGCCAGCACCACGCGCCGGCTGGTGACGCTGGGGAAGGTGACGAGTTATTTAAACCCTTAACGCATGGCCCTACCCGGAATGGGTCGCAATTTTCAACCTTATTGCTTGCTTATAAACTTCAAAATGTTTGAAACCCATATATGGGTTAGTATGTGGTAAAGGGTTAATATAATGTGCACAAGGGACTTTAGGCTTTAGATACACTGGGGATAAATGGAGCAATACGTTGAGGAACATGTCCCTCAACATTCATAATTTTTTATTGCGCACAAACAGCGTATAGAAATGGTAATAACACAACAACAACAACAAATAAACAAATACAACAACAAGGTGTACAAGGGTGAGCTAATCTTAACAAGAGATCTCTTCCACAGCAAACCACGTAAGAAGAAGTGGAGCAGGGGAAGACCTGTGTACAATATATAACATATTTTGCTTAATACTTATACGGCCTTACTAATAAAAAAAATATTCAGGGTTAACTTATACAGTGTTTTGTCCTTTTCACATGTCAAGTAAATGTCAAAGCAAGACAAAACACTGTATAAGTTAAACCGTGAATAATTTATTTTACTTTATTAGTAAGGCCGATATAGTATAATATGTAACCCGAATTAATATAAACTACATACATACTTAGATGAGTACGTACACAAATACATATGCATAATGTATGATACATACATGCCAAACATAGATAAAACATATATATGTCGTAGCCATATCATAGAAACAATGATTTCATGAAATAGTCAACCATTTCATGATCTGGCCGACCATTTATGAAATGGTCAGAAAGGGTTGAATTTTATGAAATATGTCTTTTTAAAAGCATTTTTATTTAGTACTACTGTTTTTGTGACATGCAAGTCGAACTAACACGAAGACTTCGGGGCTTCACTGCGCTCGCCCCCTTTAGTCTTCACCTAAGCTACCGCAGTGTTTTGCCCTAAATATTTCTTCGTTTGGTGAAAGTTCTAATTCAACCATGGTAGGCCATTTCATTATGTGGTCAATACTACGATATGGTTACGACATATATACCTAAATATATAGTGAGAAAGGAAGTGCTTTTTAGAGGTAGTCCACGAATAGCACCTGTCTGAATAGCACCTACGCGAATAGCACCTAGCCTAGTCCACGAATAGCACCCAGATGCTATTCGTGGACTACAATTTATTTTTACATTTTTGTCCACGAATAGCACCTACGACTTATCAGCCTACTGCGATGTATACAGGACGTTATTAAATGAAAGATATATATAAAAATCATTAGAATGTTTATTAATGACACATACTTAACTAAATGCAGCGGCGAAGGGTAATAAAGCCATGTTTATATTCATTGGTTCTTTTTTTCGGCCAATATTTGGGATTTAGAAAATCCCATTTTTTCGCGAATCTCAGCGTAATTCTGGCAATTTTCCTGTAGGACTCTTAAAACAATAGCTATGTTCTTATTATTTTTATTAATTGCTTTATTAATGACAGAGTAATGAGCCTCAGTAAAATTGTTAGTCTTATGAACCTGACCATAACAGCACCATTTGTCCGACCACAATTTGTGGTTAATCCACTATGTGACCATATGTGACTGTGCCTGGGAAAAGGGACCTTGGCGGTATGGAGTTATTGATATCTCCTAAAACTAGATAAAATAAGTTATTCAGTGTAAAAGGAATAATTTTCCTAGGTGCAATCATTATTTTTTTATAAATTTTTAAATATGCAGTAGGCAAAATGTACGAGTTGAGAAAATTGAGTTTAAAGTTTATGCTTGTGAAAAATACCCTTCTACTAGGAAGTTATGGAATGATTGGTACCAAGTTAATCTATTATTATCACAGATTAAATACAGACAATAATGGTCTCAATAACTGTAATGATTTGGAAGATAGTCAAAGAAGAACTTGCAAGAGTGGGAAAAAACAAGTATCTTAATTGCTCATAATCTTATGAAAATACCTTTAAAATAATGAATGATTAATTATGGTCATATATTTTAAACAATAATAGATGGGGAAAAATAAAAAACGACTGTATTTTCTTTGTTTTTTAATGTAAAATACTAACATTCTTATAAATCAGTTCTAATAATTCTCATGAACAAAAATCAACTAAATACTTATTATTTTTCAAGTTATATCACAAAATCTGCCAAAATATACTTGAGCACAGAGATCCAAACATTATTAACGATACTTAATGCTATATTTAAAGTATTTATCGTGTTTTAAGTTTAGTGGTTTGACGATCATTTTCGTATGAAAGCATAATTAGGGTACCTCTTAAGGTTAGTATCACAATTAAAATTACTTCTATTTAACATGTTTAATAATAAAAAAATATCGTGTTTACACTGTGTTAAACAGTAAAGTATATAAAAGTAAAGTTTTCACCATAAAAGTAAGTTTTTGCTACATTATATTCATTTCTAAGAAAAATATAATTAATATTCTAAGACAGGTACCACTTTGTCACTTAACTTTATTGTTTAAAAAAAAATATAAAATAAAATACAACTTGTCAAATTAACGTAATTTAAATACAAAAAAATCACAATTTTTTATTGGAAGCCGACGTTTCGGACACAAATTTTTCGGACACTGTCCGAAACGACAAATTTAAATTTTAGTACTTTTTACTGACGATTGGGACACCATCAATAATATTGATGGTGTTTTGTACAGTCAGATAAAAAAGCTTAAAAATATAGACAAGGTAACTGGTTTGGAGGGGGGTCGGAGAGGGGTTGGGAGGTTTGGAGGGAGGGTTGAGGGGGCTTGGAGGGGTTATTTGAGGAGAGTTGTGGGGGGAGTTGAAGGGATGGTTGGCGGGGGGTTAGTTTAGGCGTTGGGGGGGGGGGGGGGGCGTGAATTGGAGAGAGCGCGGAGAGGTGAAAGGGGAAGCGGGATGGTGTTTCAAATTCCAGCATGTTTGTTCGTTTGGTTGGTTTTGAATGAATGTTGATTGAATGTTTGCTCGTTTGGTTGGTTTTTGCAACTTAAGCTTTTTATCTTATTGTTCAAGACCATTATTTTTCATGGTATCCGAATCGTCACTAAAAATATTTTAATTTCAATTTGTCGTTTCGGGCAAAGTGTCCGAAAAATTTGTGTCCGAAACGTCGGCAGGTTTTTTTTTTTTTGTAAATATGGTTAACTGGAATCAAGGCGCTCATCAAGTGATCTTTTTTTACAAAAATAAACATTATTTCTTTTTTGATTTCTTTAGCCCAGTTGACCACAGTAGCCGCATTTGGGTGTTTTTCGTTGTTGGCTTTCCACTTCGACGTCGGCGCTCACTTCCGTGAGTTGACGGGGTTGCTGGTTCAGTATTTATTTATTTCGACGTCATGTAACGGATCTTCCGTAGCATTTATTGCATCGATATTTATAGTTTCTGGACACAACACCATTTCGAGCCTCAATGGAAACATACTGGCGAATTTTTTGGAACAAATACTGTTGTCGCTCAAACGACAGCTTTGTAGGAGATATTACAGTCGGACTAGTATTTTGAGTGTAATCACAAGTGGAATTATAAAAACTGCGATGTTTTTGACATCTTGATCATCACACTTGAGTGAGTGAGTGAGCGACGCGCGCGCTGCGCCGCCATCCTTCGCCCCCCGCCCCGCCCCTTGTCCTACCTCAACGCTCGAGGTACTTCCCCGCATGACAGCGACCGTCGAAAATACTTCACCTGTAAAATATTACCTCAAAGTGGTACCCTTGGTACTAAACTTCGTGAACTATTATGATACTGAAATATTATAATTATACAGGTATTATTTTACACAAAATTACATTTAAGGTATTGTTAAGCGATTAGTAACAAAAACTAATTCTACATAATTTTCGACTACTTTAAAAAATGCAGATAACTCGGAAACTAAAATCCTCAAGGTGGTCCCTTTTACTAGACACAGTCACATATAGTCGTTACATTTTTTTATTTATTCATCTTGAGGACTCATAATGTAAAGCCAAGAATCATCCAAATTATCCGGTGGCAAATAAGGGAGTTTAGTACATAACGCAACGTGCTTTCTATATATGCTGTTATCGTTGAGGCCTCGCTCTTTCCTTCTTTTTTTTAACACCTTCTTAAAATGAAAGTAGCATCCCTTTATTGCTACATTGGGAATATTAGTAGTTATTATTAAATCAGAATATTATTCGGTAAGATTAATAATTATTGTCGTAGTGATTTTATTATTTTTCATTTTAAATTTCGCCTAGACAGATTTCTTATGTTCAATAGTTCATTTATTCATAACTCGTCAACGAAGTATAAAAAAATGAATTAAATTGTTAAATTAATAATAAAAATAAATAAATAGTACATTGAGTAAGTAGCTACATAATCTTAAAATATCAGGCTATGTACGTAAGCATTACACATACTTACGTACATAGCCTCATATTAATAAACATTCTTGTGATTTTTACCGACATTTTTAATTTAATAACGTCCTGTATACATCCCAGCATCCCAGTAGGCTGCTAAGTCGTAGGTGCTATTCGTGGACAAAAATGTAAAAAGGTGCTATTCGCGTAGGTGCTATTCAGACAGGTGCTATTCGTGGACTACCTCCTTTTTTACTCGACTTTTAAATACCTATATTGAGAGTTGGGCTGTCAACTGTTCAGCAACGTGAATGTCTCGAGACACAAGACAGCCCCCAGTCACGCTAGCGGAGTAATGGATCTCTGGGTCAAGCCGTGAAGCTGGGTCACAACTGTGCCGCTGCCACCCCGTATGAGAGAAGCGGTGCTATGACGACCTCTCTGTCTCCGCGGTTGTGCATCTGCCTACCATGCGAGAGATCCCGGCGGGGGGTCAAAATAAAACCAGGTCCTGGATGTTTCTATCTGTGTGATGTCGCTATTTCTGTTGCCCACGACACGGTATCGTAGTGTGGGGTTAGAAGCAATGTATGTGCCTGTTTATAAATGTTTGTTTGTTTTATGTTTACGTGTTATTTGTGTTGCAGAAGCAGAAGACGACGAGACGGACGCGGCGGGCGGCGACGCGGCCGACACGGACCCGTACGACTTGATCGAACCCGTCGACATACTGTCCAAGCTGCCCAAGGACTTCCAGGTACGACCACAATGATCCTGTGTTATCTAAACGCTCAGATATAGATGCCGTACGGTTTCTTGACTTTCTCTCTCTCTCGCCCATGTAGGCATCTCTCTTTTACCTATGCGCCGCTACCATCATCAACAAATCGCCGACGCCATCAAAATTAGCTTAGCTTCACACCAGTGACATATTGTCGCTGCAACATGACGCTTTTACTTTGGTAGAATATCGCGGGGCATTTTTGCGGGAGACAGAGCAACGTTGCAACGTCATGTAGATTGAGCGTTGTGCGACGAGTTGGGGGAAATTATGTTCCCTAGTGTATCGGAGCCTTTATAGCCAAAGGACGCGTGGTTCTAACCAGGTTCACTTAGCCCCCTTATAAAAAAAAAAACTTGAAAGCCTAGCCTAGGTACGATAAAACGATACTAACTAATTATGCGTGTTTACAAATTATAATATGTCACATGAGACGCTGCATTCTGTATACCATCACCCCTAGCACGCCCCGTGCGACTCGCGTTTATCTCGCATTTTATGGCGTCTAAATGTCAAAATTCGCGAGTCACTGATACAAAAATGACACACAGACGTGGTAAATCGCTCTGGGCTGGTAAATAACGAGAAGCTGATAACCCAGTACTGGTGATAGAAAGTCATGAGTAAACTGTTTGGCACAATTAGATGGACCTGAGTTAAATGTGCAAAGAAAACCTTATCACGAGTTGTCTGGTGTTTATGGTCTTGGTTTAACACCAACTCCCACATTTCAGGACAAGTTGGAACACAAGAAGTGGCAGGAAAGGAAGGAGGCTCTGGACGCTCTCGAAGCACTGCTGAAGAATGTGCGGCGGCTTGAGCCAGGCGACTATGCCGATCTGGTGCGCGCACTCAAGAAGGTAAGCAGACACACATACATCCACATACATTCGCACACATTTACTGGAGTGTCCGTAGTATGCGATGGGGCGAATGCGTCATGTACCAATGAAATAAAGTGCAGAGTAGTACCTGTCCAAAGGCTGCTACCGGACAAAGGCTAAAATAAAAACTAACATCTTGTTAAGTTATTGCCAAGTTTGTCTATTCCTTATAGCTTCGGCGAGAAGCACTCCCCTGTTACGCCACACCGTAAACGTAAAATATTTGCTATTTGTCTCAGCATGATCTCTTGTATGCAAAGAGAAAGCGTGGCCGACCCAGTAAGAGATGGAGTGAGGAGTTGGGTACCTGCAGGGAGGAGACCGCTCAGGATCGGCTACCTTTGTCCAGCCGGGGGACATATTGCGCCCATAATAATTATATCTATAAATAATTTGTTGAGGAAGTGAGAGATGTATGCCAGGATCGTCTCAAGTGGAAGTCTATAGTCTCGCCAACCCCTCTTCCGGGAAAAAGGCGTGAGTAATGTGTATGTGTGTCTGTAAATATTTTGTCTCCGCAGGTTATATCAAAGGACACGAACGTCGTGCTAGTCGCGCTCGCGACCCGGCTACTGGGGCAGGTTGCCGGCGGGCTGCGCAGCAAGTTCTCTCCGTACGCCGTCGCGTGCGTGCAAGCCGTGCTCGAAAAGTTCAAGGAGAAGAAGCCGAACGTCGTCGCCGCGCTGAGAGAGACCATCGACGCTATCTATCCCAGTGTGAGTATCTCTCTCTGTGTGAGTGTGAGCGGCCCGGCTATTGGGGCAGGTCGCCGGCAGGCTGCGCAACAAGTTCTTTCCGAAGTAGAGTATATATCTCTAGTTTTATCCGAATTACGGCTGACAGTATGCCTCGAATGTCATGTTTTCACGTTTGAGACGCGCGAAATAGCGAAGTATCAAATTTATATTGAAGCGAAATTGTCCACGCGAACTGTCAGCCGAATGAGAACAAAGTCCCTTAGTTTTTAATATCTGAAATAAAAGAGAATTAACTTGATGTCACAGGTACACAGGCTTCCACATTATAACACCCCTCATCCCCACAGACAAACCTCGAAAACATAATGGAGGACGTGCTAGCAGCGTTCGAGAACAAGAACCCATCCATCAAAGCTGAGGCGGCGTTGTTTGTTGCGCGTGCGCTGTGCGTCACTCAGCCGGCAGTGCTCAACAAGAAACTGCTCAAGGCGTATGTACCAGGACTGCTCAAACTGCTCGAAAGCGCTGGTAAGGGAATACTGCTTCTGGCCGTGATTACTGATTAGTGACGCTGATCCTGGTGCAACGGTTTCATATGACGTTAGAACCGTCAATGGAGAAATGACGCTCTCAAATTAGCTCCGGAATATCGCAGAGCTTTTGTTTATGTAGAGAAATCACAATGTCAAGTTAGTACCGGAATATCACAGTTCGAGCTTTTGTTTATCTGGCACCATCAATAGAGAAATCACAATGTCAAATTAGTACCGGAATGTCACAATACGAGCTTTTGTTTATCTAGCACCGTCAATAGAGAAATCACAATGTCAAATTAGTACCGGAATGTCACAATACGAGCTTTTGTTTATCTAGCACCGTCAATAGAGAAATCACAATGTCAAATTAGTACCGGAATATCACAATACGAGCTTTTGTTTATCTAGCACCATCAATTGAGAAATTACAATGTCAAATTAGTACCGGAATATCACAATACGAGCTTTTGTTTATCTAGCACCATCAATTGAGAAATCACAATGTCAAATTAGTACCGGAATATCACAATACGAGCTTTTGTTTATCTAGCACCATCAATTGAGAAATCACAATGTCAAATTAGTACCGGAATATCACAGTACGAGCTTATGTTTATCTAGCACCGTCAATAGAGAAATCACAATGTCAAATTAGTACCGGAATATCACAATACGAGCTTTTGTTTATCTAGCACCATCAATTGAGAAATCACAATGTCAAATTAGTACCGGAATATAACAATACGAGCTTTTGTTTATCTAGCACCGTCAATAGAGAAATCACAATGTCAAATTAGTACCGGAATATCACAATACGAGCTTTTGTTTACCTAGCATCGTCAATAGAGAAATCACAAAGTCAAATTAGTACCGGAATATCACAATACGAGCTTTTGTTTACCTAGCATCGTCAATAGAGAAATCACAATGTCAAATTAGTACCGGAATGACACAGTACGAGCTTATGTTTATATAGCACCGTCAATAGAGAAATCACAATGTCAAATTAGTACCGGAATATCTCAATACGAGCTTTTGTTTACCTAGCATCGTCAATAGAGAAATCACAATGTCAAATTAGTACCGGAATATCACAATACGAGCTTTTGTTTACCTGGCATCGTCAATAGAGAAATCACAATGTCAAATTAGTACCGGAATATCACAGTACGAGCTTTTGTTTATCTAGCACCGTCAATTGAGAAATCACAATGTCAAATTAGTACCGGAATATCACAATACGAGCTTATGTTTATCTAGCACCGTCAATAGAGAAATCACAATGTCAAATTAGTACCGGAATGTCACCGTACGAGCTTATGTTTATATAGCACCGTCAATAGAGAAATCACAATGTCAAATTAGTACCGGAATATCACAATACGAGCTTATGTTTATCTAGCACCGTCAATAGAGAAATCACAATGTCAAATTAGTACCGGAATATCACAATACGAGCTTATGTTTATCTAGCACCGTCAATAGAGAAATCACAATGTCAAATTAGTACCGGAATATCACAATACGAGCTTATGTTTATATAGCACCGTCAATAGAGAAATCACAATGTCAAATTAGTACCGGAATATCACAATACGAGCTTATGTTTATCTAGCACCGTCAATAGAGAAATCACAATGTCAAATTAGTACCGGAATGTCACCGTACGAGCTTATGTTTATATAGCACCGTCAATAGAGAAATCACAATGTCAAATTAGTACCGGAATATCACAATACGAGCTTATGTTTATCTAGCACCGTCAATAGAGAAATCACAATGTCAAATTAGTACCGGAATATCACAATACGAGCTTATGTTTATCTAGCACCGTCAATAGAGAAATCACAATGTCAAATTAGTACCGGAATATCACAATACGAGCTTATGTTTATATAGCACCGTCAATAGAGATATCACAATGTCAAATTAGTACCGGAATATCACAATACGAGCTTATGTTTATCTAGCACCGTCAATAGAGAAATCACAATGTCAAATTAGTACCGGAATATCACAATACGAGCTTATGTTTATCTAGCACCGTCAATAGAGAAATCACAATGTCAAATTAGTACCGGAATATCACAATACGAGCTTATGTTTATATAGCACCGTCAATAGAGAAATCACAATGTCAAATTAGTACCGGAATATCACAATACGAGCTTATGTTTATCTAGCACCGTCAATAGAGAAATCACAATGTCAAATTAGTACCGGAATGTCACCGTACGAGCTTATGTTTATATAGCACCGTCAATAGAGAAATCACAATGTCAAATTAGTACCGGAATATCACAATACGAGCTTATGTTTATCTAGCACCGTCAATAGAGAAATCACAATGTCAAATTAGTACCGGAATATCACAATACGAGCTTATGTTTATCTAGCACCGTCAATAGAGAAATCACAATGTCAAATTAGTACCGGAATATCACAGTACGAGCTTTTGTTTATCTAGCACCGTCAATAGAGAAGTCTCAATGTCAAATTAGTACCGGAATATCACAGTACGAGCTTTTGTTTATCTAGCACCGTCAATAGAGAAATCACAATGTCAAATTAGTACCGGAATATCACAGTACGAGCTTTTGTTTATCTAGCACCGTCAATAGAGAAATCACAATGTCAAATTAGTACCGGAATATCACAGTACGAGCTTTTGTTTATCTAGCACCGTCAATAGAGAAATCACAATGTCAAATTAGTACCGGAATATCACAGTACGAGCTTTTGTTTATCTAGCACCGTCAATAGAGAAATCACAATGTCAAATTAGTACCGGAATATCACAGTACGAGCTTTTGTTTATCTAGCACCGTCAATAGAGAAATCACAATGTCAAATTAGTACCGGAATATCACAGTACGAGCTTATGTTTATCTAGCACCGTCAATAGAGAAATCACAATGTCAAATTAGTACCGGAATATCACAATACGAGCTTATGTTTATCTAGCACCGTCAATAGAGAAATCACAATGTCAAATTAGTACCGGAATATCACAATACGAGCTTATGTTTATCTAGCACCGTCAATAGAGAAATCGCAATGTCAAATTAGTACCGGAATATCACAATACGAGCTTATGTTTATCTAGCACCGTCAATAGAGAAATCACAATGTCAAATTAGTACCGGAATATCACAATACGAGCTTATGTTTATCTAGCACCGTCAATAGAGAAATCACAATGTCAAATTAGTACCGGAATATCACAGTACGAGCTTTTGTTTATCTAGCACCGTCAATAGAGAAGTCTCAATGTCAAATTAGTACCGGAATATCACAGTACGAGCTTTTGTTTATCTAGCACCGTCAATAGAGAAATCACAATGTCAAATTAGTACCGGAATATCACAGTACGAGCTTTTGTTTATCTAGCACCGTCAATAGAGAAATCACAATGTCAAATTAGTACCGGAATATCACAGTACGAGCTTTTGTTTATCTAGCACCGTCAATAGAGAAATCACAATGTCAAATTAGTACCGGAATATCACAGTACGAGCTTTTGTTTATCTAGCACCGTCAATAGACAAGTCTCAATGTCAAATTAGTACCGGAATATCACAGTACGAGCTTTTGTTTATCTAGCACCGTCAATAGAGAAATCACAATGTCAAATTAGTACCGGAATATCACAGTACGAGCTTTTGTTTATCTAGCACCGTCAATAGAGAAATCTCAATGTCAAATTAGTACCGGAATATCACAGTACGAGCTTTTGTTTATCTAGCACCGTCAATAGAGAAATCACAATGTCAAATTAGTACCGGAATATCACAGTACGAGCTTTTGTTTATCTAGCACCGTCAATAGAGAAATCACAATGTCAAATTAGTACCGGAATATCACAGTATACTCCATTTCAGTAGCATTTCATATTAATGTAAACAGAATGTCAGTTGACAGTTGTCTATGATTGAGCGAGATTTGAGTGTTGTACCTACACTGATGTCAAAGGCATTGATCAAAGAGATAGTTCGCTGTCGATTTTCGATCGATTTTTTTCTATTACTAGTACAAAACCAAGGAGTGGGGCGCGTAATTTCAGCTTAGACGAGCTCTAGCATCATACTCAAAACTTAATTAAATTGTTTTAGAAAATTTAGTAGAATAGAAAATAACCGAAGATAGAGAAATATCCCAACCTGACGCGCGTCATTCGCTTGTGACAGATTCATCATCACTTGATGTGTCATCATCGGTCACATTTATAATAAAAGGCTGAGTTACAGCGTCGCTAGCCACATCCATAAGGCCGTCTAATTTTTTCATCCTATCCTCTTCGTTTTGAACGTGACCGACGCATTTTGCCCATTGGTCTGCTCCGACTCTCGCCAATCCTTCTTATAGCAAATTTTTTATTACTGCCATTTTAAAAGATTTATTATTTCTTCCTACGTAAGACTTGACCTGTGCCCAAATCAGTTCTATTGGATTTAACTCACAGTGATATGGAGGAAGGCGCAACACAGTTACTCCTTTAGATGCGGCGAGATCATCGACATATTTTGTTCTATTCTTTTCCTTTACGAATTTTGTGAGTAACTGTGCTTTTATGCGTGATTATAAGCAGATGTCGTCGTTTCAATAATAAATCCAACCAAATCGCAAAGAAAATGTCCTTAATCCAAAATACAAGAAGCAAAGTCGTCGATAATTACTGGAAATGGAAAAACGCAGAGAACTCGGAACAATACCCACTGACACAGGACAGGGACAGTGAATGAAGTAACATTTTTTTTAAATATATATTTCCTCTTTTCACTTTTTTAGGTTCACCTCCTCCTTCGGTAGCTAGATCTCCTTTAAGTTCTTCATTATTCTTTTCATCAACAATTCAACAACAACATTCAACAAATCAATCAATCATACCGATTGATCGATCGAATCGGATCGATTCAAAAGAATGAACCACACTTACTTTCCAAAGACAATAAGACTTTGATGCGCTTTGATGAGTAAAAAAATAATATGACTTTTTACAAACTATTGAAATATTCGTCGTCCGATAATTTTGCAAGAAAATAACTATCTTAGGGGAGTTACTTGGTCTCGAAATGATGTAAGAACCATAAATGATTCCTTGGTATGTGAATGTGTTCAGGATTGATATTCTAATGTAAGTAGTTACGGCGTAATCGTGTGTAAATTGGCTTGTTTACATTATTATGAAATGCTATTGAAATGGAGTTTACGAGCTTTTGTTTATGACTCGTGACACACATTACATCTCCGATTGAACCATAAAGAAGGCCCAGTCGCCTTCGTGATTTACTAGAACTGTACTCATGAATTAGCCCACCCACTGCTGGGTATAGGCAGGAGGTCTCACTCAACAGTTTAGGTACGTTCGACTGGCCAACCCGACGTTCGGGATTTCATTTAGGTTGCTGCTCGCTTGGTTCGCAGTCGCGTCGCGCGTTAGCCCCTCTTCATAAGCAACTTTTCTGTGATTTTTGCAACAACAATGACTTAAGTTCCTAACATTTCAGGGTGTCTCAAGGAATTGTTCACCATTAAAATTAGATTCCTTTTTAATTGAATACCTTTTTGTTTATCTAAAAGTAAACACTTTAGACCTAGTATTATACTAATTACAATTACATAAGAGGAAATATAAAACTGCACATCAATAATACTGATTTGCATTACATACATTTGGAGATTTTGAAATTGCCATTGCAGCAGTTTAAAAAGCATGTTAAAACGACTGTAGAAAAAGGGATATTACGATACAAAATCGCACTTAGGTAACCCTACCGTGACCAAGCGAGACAGGAGTTTACAGAACGACCTTGTGATGTCAGAGTAAAAGAAGCTCTCAGGCGTAGTGATGCGGCGCAATCTAGCCTGCACGGGCGGGGCAACCGATTCTGTAGGTGTTTAGCGATTGTTGTACGCAGCGCAGGTGCGAGCTAGATTGCGCTTTATTGTCGCGCAGCGAGAGTAGCTATTTATATAAGTGTATTTGTGGAGTGATCTTTCTGTACGTACTACTATTAAGTATTCTGTGGTATAGGCAGCTACTCAGGTCCTAATCCATTTCCAACCAGCTATGGCTATGACGCCACCCGTCGGACCCACTGGACGTCTTAGGTTCTGGAACTGCACTGTATTTAAATGCAGTAAACTAAATAACAATAACTTAAAGATAACCTCCCCCAGACCCAACGGTGCGCGATGCGGCGTCGGAGGCGCTCGGCACCGCGACCAAGCTGGTCGGGGAGAAGAATATCGCGCCGCACATCGGGAAACTGGAGCCGCTGAAGGAGCTCAAGATCAAGGAGGCTGCTGATAAGGTACATACATCCTCATCGGCAGCTTGTTTCCGCTCCCTGCTGACTATTAACAGGGATCCTCCGTTTTAAAGTTCCGTACCTTAAAAGGAAAATGGGAAGGAAAATCGTTATCAGTGTGTCCGTCTGCCTGTTTGTCTGTAAATACCTTTTTTCTCAGGAACGCATGGGCGGGGCGTATCAAGTTGGAATTAATACCGACTACTAAGGTCTCTTGAAGTTGTAATAGTACGTTACTGCCGCGGTCTATATTGACTGGGTTGGTGGCAGCACAGTTGTTGGACGAAAGCAAAGTGTAGCGCAGCCCCAGCGCGGTCAGCATTGCAGCCTTCGATGGACAAGCCTTTGTAGCGCGGACAGCAGAGGCTGCAATGATGACCGAGCGAGGCCGAGAGCGCAGCTGAGCTAAGCTAAGTCTTTGCGGACCAAGGCTTGTATAGTGCTTTACTCAAACTGTGCGAGTCATTTATATTTAATTGAGTGTTTACTGTTTTTTAGGTCGCTGTGTCTGGTTCCCATGACACAGGGCATCCTACTGTGGGGCCAGGGGCAATTTGGGATTGGGCTGACTAAGTGTCCTACTTCTTAACAGGCTTTCATTAGATTTACCTGTAACTAAAGAAGTTAGTAACTATGTCAACAAATCTTGCAAGTTACATTTGACCCACTTTCCGGTTTCCGATTGAGCTAAAATTTGAAATAATTATATAATTACGGTGATAGGAAATTTTATGATACCATTGAGCTGATGGAGACGGATGGTGGTCACAGGAACTCTGTAATAAAAAGACGCAAACCATGTTTGGGCTCTTTAGAATCGTTTCGATGAGTAGTTGGTGGATTAGTGAGGGTATCGAGCTAATCTGATGATGGTACCTGAAGGAGGATAGAGGAACTCTTCAACGGCTACTAATAAACCCCTCGAGTTTGGACTCGTTGGATTTGTTTTTACTTGACAAATACAAGCGTATTTTTTTGTTTTTGAAACTACCTAATTATTTAACTACAATCTTTATCTTTAAATATCAAAACCTTTTCACTTGCCATTAATTGTATTCTTGAGTATATATGTAACATTCGTAAACGTAAAACGACAACAATATATCACTTGTTTAATGTATTTTAAAACAATAGGAGCGAAACGTGAACTCGTCTAGAAGCGGAAACACTAGGCCATTATTAATATCAGCTTCATATCGCGGACCATACAACGATTCAAAGCAACTGGATCATCGAGAATCAGGCCCACACCTGGCCAGAAACCATCTGTTCGTGTCGAAAATATCATCAAATGTGTTCGTGAGCGAATTAGACAAAATCCAGCTCAGAGTGCTAGCAAGATCGCCAAAGATATGAAAATATCAAGGTAATCGATGAGCCATATTCTGCAAAGCCTCTTGGATTCAAAGCCTATATGAAGCAAACAATTCATGGATTTAATTGATGCTCAAAAAAATCTAGGATGAAAGAATGCAGAGAGCTTCTTGCTTGACACGCGGATGATTGATTACATAATATTTTTCGACCAAAAGATGTTTCTATTACAAGGTAGCCACAACGAGCAGAATGACCGCATCCGGTCCGTTGTGGTTTCGTTGAGGAACATCCTTGCTGGAAAAATCGCCTCAACGATTCCAACGTACGTCGGCAGTCATGGTATAGGGTGCGATATCTCCAAATGGGCTCCGTGGTGGGTTTCATGCTTGCTTCTTGCACAGGAGATGCAGATTCGATACCTGACCGTGTACCAATGAGATAAATAATTCATCTTAAGAACATTATACGGACGTTCTAACGTGATGGAAAACATCCCGAGGAAACCTTCATTACTCCATAGCTGCGGCGATGGGCTAGTCCTCTGTCACGCAAAATGGAGAATTGAATAACTGGCTCAAAGTGGGCAAATTCCCGTATGGGAAAAGGCGTGACCCTATGTTATGTTATGTTGTCTCCAAGAGGAAAGATAGTTAGTTACTTTTCATCGACAGCACTGTTAAATCGATAAAAAATATTTCATCGAGTCCGTTTCAGAATCATTTGCTGGAGAATGAAAGAAGTTTGTATGGGGATGATTATATCTGATTCCAGCAAGATAGTGCTCCCTCCCACAAAGCTCAACTCACTAAGGACTGGTGTCGAGCAAATTTTCCCGATTTTATACAATGGAATGCTTTCCATGGTCTTTATCTTCACCAGACTTGAACCCACTGGACATTTCCATAGGGTGGTACATGCTTAGCAAGATCGGGAGTGCACAGGACCTGAACTTGGATTCATTCAAGGAACGGTTGGTTAAGATATGGGATGACATACCAGACGAGGTAGTGCGTGCCGCTTGCATTTTTTTTGGAAGAATACGTAAAGTTATTCAGGTCAAAGAGGAGCGACTTTAGCTTTTAGATTTAATTTAGTGACTTTTAAATTGTACTTAACCAAAAAATATATAATCTAAATTTTTATGTAAATTTAAGACTTTCTTTCAAACTAGCAGACATTATATGCCCAAACCTGTATGAGCATATATATGTACATGTTAAGTTATGTTATCATCATATCGGTCTGTCACCGCTCAGCGGAATAGGGCTCTCAGTACAGATTTCCATTTGTTCCGATCTCGGGCCATCTCCCCTAGCTCCGCCTAACCAGTAACAATGTTCAAAATTATCTTGCCACAACCAGGCGGTGATACAAGTGAAGGTTGCGGCTCCGAAGAAGGAAGCCAAGCCGAAGGCGATGGTGGCGCCATCTTCGAAGGGCGACGTCAAGTCGGCGGGCTCACAACAGCCCAAGCCCGTCAAGAAACCGGCGCCTGGTAAGTCTGGAAGTCTATTTCAAGTTCGAGAAAATGAAAGGTTTGATTTGGCGAAATCTTCATTGTAACATACTCGTATCTTGAGACAACTCTTAGAGCTAACAGCGGTTAATAATAAGGCATAAGTGAGTGATGCTAAGTAATACTTTTTTTTTCAAATGTCTTTATTACTGTAGATATTTTCATATACTTAGCAATCGTCTTGCCACTTCTCTACATTGGACCACTGTGGGAGAAGCAGGGCGTAGAAACTCCCACAGATTGATTTTTAGATCTCTTTTAAAAATAGGTTGTGCTTAACTAATACAAATTTTATAATATCATTATATCATAATTAATAAGCAGGAATAAATAATTACAAAATTATTAACAGCAAGGTCTGTGTTAAGGCTGTGTGAGCCAGATTAACTCCTTACAGTCCCGTCATTTAAGTAATCTGGAACATTGTAATATCCCTTTTTCGACAAAGTCGAATCTAACCTGGGGCGCAAGTAGTCTGTGATTATTTCTTAGGTTAATAAAATCAAAGTACTTTATTAATGTAGATTTTTACATATACTTAGCAAACTTCATTTTTTGCCCCTTCTCTACATTGGACCACTGTGGGAGAAGAAGGGCGTAGAAACTCCCACAGATTGATTTTTAGATCTCTTTTAAAAATAGGTTGTGCTTAACTAATACAAATATGAAAAATGTAATTGTTATGATTAATAAGCAGGAATAAATAATTACAAAATTATTAACAGCAAGGTCTGTGTTGAGCCAGATTAACCCCATACAGTCCTGTCATTTAAGTAATCTTGAACATTGTAATATCCCTTTTTCGACAAAGTCGCTTTAACATGCTTTTTAAATTGCTCAAATGGCAATTTCAAAATCTCCAGAGGTATCTTATTGTAGTAGAGAATGCACTGCCCCTTGAAAGAATTGCTAACCTTCGCGAGTCTAAATCGGGGCGCACACAGTCTGTGATTATTTCTTAGGTTAACATTACAGCTATCGCTAAGTTTGGAAAATGTTGTAAGGTTCTTGCGTACATACATTATATTTTCGAAAATAAATTGACTAGCTACTGTTAGTATGTCAATTTCTTTAAAAAGCTCTCTTAAGGAGTCTGTTCGTTTTAAATTATAAATTGCTTGAATAGCACTTTTCTGTAAAATAAAAATAATTTGAATATCCGCTGCTTTCCCCCACAACAAGATACCATAGGACATCACACTATGAAAGTAACTAAAATATTACTAAGTAGCTTGTGTTGACAAATTTTAATGTTTCCTATGTAGGGATGCAAGTAGCGTCACACGAAATAGAAACTTAGTCGCTGTCATCGGAACTCTTAGTCGTCGGAAGCTACATAGTTTGAACTAGAAAAATTAATGAAAACGTGCGTTTTTGTCGAAGTGGCATAGAGGTCAGAGTACTGCCTCACAAGCGAGAGGTCCCGGGTTCGAATTTCGGCCAGGGAGGAAGAAAACAAATCGCTGGGTCCCGAACGAATCTTTATGGTCACAGACTAGTTGCGCCCCGGTGTAGACTCGCAAAAGGATCAGTGCATTCTCTACTACAACAAGTTACCTCTGGAGATTTTGAAATAGCCATTTGAGCAATTTAAAAACCATGTAAAAACGACTGTCCAACAAGGGATATTACAATGTTCAAGATAACATAAATGACAAGACTGTATGGGGTGATCTAACTCAACTCGCGGTTAATTTTGAAATTATTTATACCTGCATATTATTTAAAATAATTAATATTGTAATGGTTGTATTAGTTAAACACAGTTGTATTAGTTAAAAGGGATCTAAATATCAATCTGTGGGGTTTCTTCGTCCTTATTCTCCCACAGTGGTCCAATGTAGGGAAGAGGCAAAAAATGACATTTACCAAGGTAAAGAAGTTATGCCTTTACTTGACGTCGATGTTTGTGGTTCCCACACGACCTAGTGTTGGGGGGGGGTGCATGTTCCTGAATGTTATAGATGAGCGATGGGCTAGTCCCCTGTCATGCATAATTTAGTATTGAGTTAGTGGTTAAACGTTGGCGCAACTCTGCCTCTATCACCCTGGCCAAGGGCTCACGCTGATTGATTGTGTCTTGTTTGGTCATAGTATTATAATTGCCGCAGGTTCAGCGAAGAAGCCTGTCGCGGGAGCCGCCAAGAAGCATTCTGCGCGCGCGCCGGCCAGCCCGCCCCGCGAGCCGGAACTGTCGCCGGAGGAAGTGGACGAGAAGGCGGAACAGCTGCTCAGCGCTGACGTCATCTCCGGTGAGTGAACGAAACTAGCTAGTGAACGAGGCTAGAGCTGGAACGTTTTCTGACCTGTGCTGTGCATGCAGACACGCAAGTGTCAGCCCGCCGCGCGTTGTCGATGGGCATTTCCGGTGTTGATTGAACGAGACGACAGAGTGAACGAAGCCAGAGCTGAAACTCACGCCAGGAGAAGGTGAAGAAGATGACTGCGTTACGGCCGATATAATTGACCGAGCGAGCGAAGCTACTACTAGACGACCATAAATATTAAATATATCGTCGTCTAGTACCCATAACACAAGCCTTGTTGAGCTTACTGTGGGCCTAGTTCGATATGTGTTAGATTGTCCTCTAATGTTTACTATTATTATCACTAACATGTTGTTCTATTTCTATTCATGAGTTTTCTTTTCTTGAGTTCTATTTGATAGGTAACTTTCAAATAGTCTCCGCTGAGCTGAGCTTATGCCCATATATTCAAGCCTTTTCAGGAGAAATGGCATAGATACCGTGTCAAATGATTTCACTCAAGGAATATTGTGATGTCATCAAGGTCATTAGCGATTAAATTTGTAAAAGTTAAAAAAGCATCTTCAGCAGATTTACCAGCTCGAAAACCATATTTTTTATTTGATAGTAAATTATTTTGTTCAAGAAATTACACTAATCTATTTTTTATTATTTTTTCAAACAACTTCGATAAGCTAGGTACATCTCAATGGCCAGATGTCTCCAGCCTTGTGGATAGGGCATATTATTGATTGCTCTAGGTTGGAAGGGAAAATTTGTTTCATAATTTCATAATTTCTTTATTGCACACAAATCATACAAAAAACAAGAGTTACATAAAAAAAGTGTACAAAGGCGAGCTTATCTCTAATAAGAGATCTCTTCCAGCAAACCAGGCAAACAAGGAAAAAGTTGATGGTTGAGCAGGGGTAGACCTATGTGTACAATATATAAAATAATAAATAAAATAAATTAAATAATAACTATAATAAAATACTAAATACTTATTATATACTACAAATACTATTTTATACACTATACTAATACATACTTACATGCATACTACCTATAACTCTAAAGGGAGAGGTAATGTTTCTTCACACGACTTTTAAAGATATTCAGATTAGGACTGTCCCTGATGGTGCAGGGGAGTGCATTCCACAACCGAATGGCCCGGGCTCTAAACCCGTTCTCATAGTAAGCGGTGTTATGCTGTGGAGTTGTGACCATGGAAACTGCGTGAGTTCTCCGAGGTCTGCTGGAAGAAAGAAATTGAAAACTGTCTCGTAAGAAAGTTGGGTAGCGTGGATTACGTAAAATGTTGTAGAGGAAATTGAGGATGTGTGAATCCCGACGAAGACGAATCGGCAGCCACTTCAACTCCCTGCGATGTTGTGACACATGGTCGTATTTGCGCAGCCCGAAGATAAACCGAATCCCGAGATTTTGAAGTCGTTCGAGTTTGTTCAGTAGTTCTTCGTTAGCACTGACCCAGCAGACATCAGCGTAATCGATGAGGGGTAGAATGAGAGATTGAGCAAGAGTGATTTTGGTATGTCGAGGCAAAAAGTACTGAAGTCTCCTGAGAGAGTGAAAGGTAGAAAATACTCGGCGACTTACCTCATTGACATGCGATGACCAGGACAACTGGTTGTCGAAGATTAGACCCAGGTTTTTAACTTTATCGCTATATACGATTGTGGTACCATTAAAAGTGACAGATGGAATGGGATGTTGCTGCAACAAGTTAAGAGAATGTCTAGTACCTATTATCATGGCCTGGGACTTGCTCGGGTTGACCAGGAGTCCGAAGGATGAAGCCCAACTTCTTATTCCCTCAAGATCAGCGTTGAGTGCCTCCACAGCAGAGTGTGCATCGTTGAGAGAGAAGTGGCGATAAATCTGGAGATCATCAGCGTAAAGATGATATGAGGAGGACAGGTCGTCCGAGATGGTGTTGATAAAGATCGAGAATAGAAGAGGAGAAAGAATACCACCTTGAGGGACGCCTGTAGAGAGGTCACACCATTCAGTGGATATCTCTTCCGACCTGATACGCTGTTGCCGATCCCTCAAATAAGAGTCGAACCAGCTAGCAGAGAAGGAGGAGACGTTCAGAGATCTGAGAAGCTCAACGAGAATGTCAAAATCTACGCAGTTGAAGGCACTACTGAAGTCAAGTAAAGCAAGCACGGAAAGCTGTTTGCGGTCCATGGCTACCTGCATATCATCTGTGACTTTCATGAGAGCCGTGACGGTGCTATGACCCGGTCTGAATCCTGACTGGTACATGTTCAGCAGATTGTTTGAGAGAAGGTAAGAAGAGAGCTGGGTATGGACAATGGATTCAAGGACTTTGGAGAGGATGGGTAGGATTGAAATAGGTCGATACTCTTTAAAAGAGGTGGGACTGGAAGTTTTAGGGAGCAGGATGACTAATGCTTTTTTCCACATGGTGGGGAAGATGCCATTCGATAGGGAAAAATTTATAACATGTGTAATGTTTCTGCATGCAAATGTCGAAAATATTAGTTTAGTAAGGGAACTATGGAATCTGTAACTGATTTTATCATTTTAGCACATATTCCTTCGCATCCTACAGCGCAGGTCGAAGTGCGAGAATTTGTGTTTCTATTTTTTGGTCGGTAGTATAAAACATTGCGAAACAGTGTAAGGAGCGATTTAAACGTCTTGACGATCATTTTAGCGAAGGGGGGTGCGTGCAATCTCTTCAGAAAGGTTTTGGCCAACTTTATTGAACAACAGATTTTTTGAGAACCGGTTTGGTGCCGAAGGCGATTAAAATGGATTACAACAAATTGTAAATAAAATACAGCTTTTCGGTACAATGACAGTTCGGATGATCTTTTCTCTCTTCTATTCATTTCTTTTGACTCTATTCATAAGTTTTCCATAAATACGTAACAGATTAGGTGCATTTATAACATTTTCTGAGGGGGATTTGAAGTGACAAGTTATATAGGTGCACTTTGAACTTTTCCGAAATTCGATACGTGTACGGTTTTTATTTGAGTTCTGCTTTTTTATTGTTGGAACCTGCAGAAACTAAGAGGTCCATGTTTCTGCAGGTTCCAACATTTTCTTTTTTAGTTTTTTATTGAGTGAATTACAAGGGCTAAGATAACGTCTGTAGTTTATTGTCAAAACAATATTTCTGTATGATTTTTGCCTGTTTGTGTAAATTATCACGGTTTCGCACGCAGAGAAGAAGACCGTTGCTCATCACGATTTTTTTACTATGTTACTTATTGGGATTTTTGTTTGAAGAAGCTATTTTTTGCGGCTGATTTTCAAAATGTAACAAGACACTCATGGCTTCGTCAGGATCTTCTCTCGGATATACCTGAGAGTGATCATAAGATTTAAATTCCTATAAAAACTTATCATAGTTAAAACGATTTACGAAATTATTGCATGGGTTATCTATATATATATATAAATAAATAAATAAATAAATAAATAAGAGATCGTTTCCAACAAACCAAATTAGGAAGATAAGGTTTGCTGAGGAGCATTGATCTTTTAATCAAACCTATCGGACAATCCGACCACCGCATTATAATAAAAGTTCTTCCACAATATCGTAACAAAAACGTACAACAAACCATAACCCGACCAAAACCACTCGAACCACCAGGCCTCGGCGACGGTAACTGGAAGACGCGCCTCTCCGCGGTTCAGGTCTACCACGCCGCCATCCAGGCGCTGGGCGCCAGTGACGTCAGCAGTCAGCTGTTGTTCCGAATCCTGGACAAGAAGCCCGGCTTGAAGGACACGAACCTGCAAGCGTTGAAGGCGAGGCTCGAGACCGCTAATTATATTGCAGAAAACTTCACTATGACTACGTGAGTATACGTCATGTTATGTTGCTACTCAAAATTATAATTATCCTGAGTTAAGCTCGGGCTTTGCCCCTGAAAGCTCTTACAAACTGTTTAAATAAGTTTTGTTCCATATCCGTTATAATAACTTCGTTTTGACTGTAAAACTAACGACCACTAGCATGATCACCCTGTATTCAGTTAAAATTAATAAATTTACCTTACCTTGTCCAATAATTTCGATCTCTACTGAAGCTAGTTCACAGAAGTTTTTTTTTAAAGAACTCAGAACATTAAATTTCAATAAAATTGAATTGTTTCGCAGCACGGCAGTAGACTCCGTCTTACCGGCCATCATAGCAAAGCTCGGCGAGTCCAGCTGCCTCTCGCTGTGCTGCTCGTGCCTCGACGCGTTCGCGGCAGCAGTCGGGCTGGAACAGCTGGCGGCGGAGGCGCTGGTGCTGGCGATGGACCAGCAGAAGAACCCGAAGGTGCAAGCCGAGCTCTTCGCGTGGCTGAGCCAAGCCGTCAAGAAAAATGGCTTCAAGTGAGTCCAGGACAACAACCGCGTCGATTATTGTTGCGGGGTGCTGAGCCCCCTGCTGTCTACGTAATGGCATCCTGCCAATTTAATAACTCTTTGGGGAGCCAAGCATAAAAAATGTTGCGTTTAGTTAGTTATCTCGATAAACTAACTTAGCCTATAGTGCTATTAGATTACGGGGGGCTTAGCCCCCCACAGCCCATAAGCCATAGCAACTAATCAATTATCTTTCGCAGTATGAACCTAAAGACCCTCGTCAACCACCTCACGAAGGCTCTTTCCGCCACCAACCCGACCGTGCGCACCGCTTGCGTTTCCTTCATCGGGGTGATCTCTCTCTACACTGGTCCGTCGCTGATCACCCACTTCGAGGGAGAGAAGCCGGCGACCAAGCAGTTGGTCAGTCTGGAGATAGACAAGTACGCGAACTGCGAGCCGCCGCAGCCGACGCGCGGGAACGTCAGCAAGGTGGGACCCAAACTCATTAACCTGTCATAGAGGCGGAACAGTCCGAGTTTATCGACGACCCGAATGGCCGAGTCGGCAGTGACCCTGCCTACGAAGCCAAGGGTCTCGGGTTCGAGTCCCGGTGGGGGTGGACCACATTATGGTCCCATTATGACCATAATGTGTAATTTTTCTACATATTATGACATTAAAATTTCGAACGCCGAGCCCGCCTGCGTGCGGCCTCTTCTTTGTTTGTGAAGTTGGTACTACTGTACAAGCTAAACAAGTGCAAAGGAATTATCAATGCCACCATGCCGGTCGAACTTGCATTTCCTGAACACATTAAAGAGAGCTTATGATATGTGTGGAGATAAACTAGTTTATGTAACTGTACATAATTAGGCATTAAAACTCTCCAGTGTTATTATTATGAAACGAGCCGAAGGCTCGTTTCATAAACCCACTCTCGAGAATTGATGCCCTCCATTATGTAGCAGTCACATAAACTACTATTACCTATGTGACGTTTTGACGTTATCCCTTTCCAAAGCTCGATATTCTGTCTTTTAAACAGATGTCGCTATTAGTTATTTTAGCGGGTACTTTGTTATCTAACTCGTATTATTAACCACCAATTTTTCTGTTGCTTTCTAGAACGGTCTACTTAACCCTGTGAATACCACTATTGGTCCAAAGGTCGGACTGAGGAGCACCAACAGTCGAAGAATTCAACCTGTTAGTTATGATGAATGTTTTATCAGAGTACTCCATACTGTAGTCCCAATAATATGTCTAAAAATGTTTTAAAATAATACTGTCCGTACTAGTTAAAAACGGTACTGCGGTTGACTTTCTGGCTATTGGTGACAATTATCTGTGTCTCCTATAATTATAATGATTTTAACGCAGTTTAAAAAGATAGGTGAACACTCTCCTCTAACCTTCACTAAGGCCGCGTAACGACTTGATTGCCTTTCGGGGACGTCATATATTTATGAGAAGAAGAAGACATGGTGCATGTGTATTTGTCGCCCTCCATTGCGTATCGGATTGCCCGACCACTTCGCCTGTTAACCCTCTAATATATGGCAACAAATATAATGATGATGAAATGGATAAATGAACACCAAAAGTTGCAAAAAACATCGGGGCAAAATACTGCGGTAGCTTAGGTGAAGGGTAAAGGCGGTGAGCGAAGCGAAGCCCCCTTTATCCTTCGTGTTAGTTTGAACATGTAAGAACAACAAAAAATGCTTAAAACATAAACTTAAGTACATACAACATAAAAAGAAGTTTGGTGTTCATTTATCCAAACACAATTTGGTGGACATTTATCCATTCTGGCAGTCATTTCGAATTTATTGGTAGTAAAATAGGTGCGTTTTTGGTAATCGTTTAAACACAAGCCCTAATATATCCCACTGTGATCTTTGAGTACGATAGGGAAGCCCCTACTTACTTAAATCATAATAAATCATGTCTTCCCGATCCTGACGATTACCAATCTTGTGTTCCACAGTCCGCCAGCAAAGGCTCTCTCGGCGACGATCTAGACGACGAAACGTACGAAGACGCTGTGGACGATGAGCCGGCGGCGCCAGTAGAAGACAGCCGGCCGAAGACCGACATAGCACCGCTTATTACAGACTCGCTCATTTCTGAGATCAACGACAAGAATTGGAAGGTAAGACTGATACTGATAATAGTTTATGGTCTCCTGGTACACTCGAAGGCGCAGACTGAGCAGGACAAAAGATATGTAATTGCTGCAAAGTAAGTAACTGCTCAGTTATGTCCGCCTTATACTTGATTTATGCTGAAAACTTCAACGACAAGAATTGAAAGGGAAGATATATCCATCGATTAAACGAAGCTGAAACAGCCCGTCCAATATCCACTCAAGCAGCCGAGAGTTCCACTGCGGCGCGGGCTGTAGCGGAACTACTAGTCCGGGAGGCCAAGAGGCTAGTTCGTGAGTATCTCCAGCGCGTCAGATTAAGATATGGGAGATTAAACTCTTTTTAGGAATTCCACCAAATCTGAGCCTTCTGAATTTGAATTTACTCGAGCGCGTCAGACTTAGATATGGCCATGACGGGTTGAGCGTAACGTATTGAAAGGTACACTTATAAGCGTGTCATTAACCTTTTCGTTTGTGCGCGAAATCGAGTTTTCGAAAATGCTCGATTATGTTACGTTCAATATGTACCATAAAACCGGTTAACAACACTAAAGCGGAAACGGCGTAATCGTAATTAGTGTCTATGGCTCTTATCAAAGCTACCAATATTCCCATGTGTATTTTTTCCAAATGGTATTTATGGCGGACATTGTTTTGGTGTGTCGAATGCTCGGGGAAAATAATTAATTGTGATCATATTGACAGTGACAGTGACCGTGAGAGTGACAAATAGTTTTCTTCTATTCATCCATCTTCTATCTATATGATTTTATCTTGTTTTGTGCCGAAAGTGAAATATGAAGTGGAAATAATGTGCCTAACAAAGATTTGTTCTGAAAGTTTTCGTATGTTTTTTTGTATTGCACAAGAAATTGCGTATGTAGTTTGCATGTATTGCATATGGGAACTTTTTATTGCTAAAAAAACTAGGGGAAATTGTGTTTCGGGGATATTTTAGCGTGGGCAGTCGTAATTTTTTGTAAAGCTACCATAAATATATAAATTCCTCTTATATTACTATTCCTTCCTACAAATTCCTCCACGCAAATAATGGCAATTTCGCAATTTCTGCTGATGTATCGGAGGTATAGTAAAATAATGTATGCATTGATAAGGTATATTTTTAGGATAATACAAATCGTAAAAAATATTCTCAGTGTTAGAAATAAAAATCAAATATGCACGCCGCCATGTCGCCTCGAAGACTATAGAAAGTGGGGATTAATTGGGTTGATAGGCTTATGAAATCCCTTCTTGGCCTCCCCCACTACACTCCAATCAATTTTGGGTGGGATCGCAGTTTTAGCAAACATGAACGCATGGTTCTGCTGTTTGCCGGGTCGCCGCTTCTTATAAATCTTCTATTAACAGATAAATTCCTTTGTGGAAATATATATAGCTACAACATGTACGGTTTCAGGTCCGAAACGAAGCTCTAGAGAAACTCAAGACCCTCATCACAACCTCTGCGCCGATCAAGCCCACACTAGGGGAGCTCCCGCCGGCCCTAACAGCCAGGCTTCTCGACTCGAACTCGAAGCTCGGTCAACTAGCGTTGCAGATCTGCGAGATCCTCGCTGCTGCGATCGGGGTGAAGTGTAAGCAGCATGTGAGGACGTTCTTCCCTTCCTTCTTCCAAGGTAAGACGAAACTTATTTATACTTTATTGCAAAACAGTGATAACAAACAGATATAAAGGAAAGAACATGTACAAAGGCGAGCTTATCTCTAACAAGAGATTTCTTCCAGCAAACCTAGAGTGGAGATGAAAAAAAGAAACTAAAGGTTCTACCTTTAGTTTCTGCACAACAACAAAAATGTTAGTATATGCACAACAACAAAAATGTTAATAAAAATAATAAACTACTTACCAACATCTACAACAGCAACTTGATTTATTATTTAAGTAACGTTGCCATAGTAGCCTACCGTTTTCGAAGGAGTGGTCAAATGTAACAAGCGCTTAATCGATGATTAATTCAAAAGAGCTCCGTGGTCTAATGGGCTTCACGCTTGCTTCTCTCACAGGAGATGCAGGTTCGACTCCGGACCATGTACTAATGAGATAATTTATTTATATTAAGTACATTATCGGACATTCAGCGTTTCGGATGACACGTTAAGCTGTAGGTCCCGGCTACTAGGTAGTGGTCGTAATACCGCTCCACCAACCCGCACTGAGCCAGCGTGGTGGAGTGTGGCTTAATCCTACTCGTATCCGAGTAAAGGCCTGTGCCCCTCGGTGGAGACATTAATTGGCTACATTCAGGTCATTCAGCGGCACGTGATTGGCTGAAATGCGTTTACCAAGATTTTAACATGTTGTCACAGCTAACTTTCCTTTCTCTAAATTAAAGTCTGTCAATCACAATTAAAAAATATATGCATGAACCTAAAGGGTTAATCTAAATTTAAACAATAACGACCCGAATGGCCGAGTCGGCAGTGACCCTGCCTACGAAGCCAAGGGACCCGGGTTCGAGTCCCGGTGGGGGCAAATATTTGTTTGACGAGAACGGTTGTTTGTACCCTTGTCATTGTTGATGCCTAGATAGTTGTTTATCTATCTAAGTATAATATTTACCTATATAAGTATGTGTATCGTTGTCTAGCACCCAAGATACAGGTATTCCTAGTTTGGGGCTAGATCAATGTGTGTAAATAGTGTCCAAGGTATTATTATTATTATTATTAATCTAATGTTAATAATTTTCTGCAGACATGTTGAACTCAGAGCCAGTTCACACTGTCCGACCGACAGTTTTGCCGGATCCGGCAAGTTGTCAGATGCATAAATTTGTCGGTATCGACAGTTTAACCGGGTCGACTGATGTGAATAGCGCAGTTGAAATACATATGCGAATATGCAAATCAGATCCGGCAAAACTGTTGGTCGGATGCGGAGTGTGAAAATAAAAATGAAAATAAAAATCTTTAGGATATAGGACAAAAGCGACACTATTCCCTCATTAGGTTTCCCTGTGTCATGTATATGTTTTCATGTATAAATAAAGTGTGAACTGGCTCTTACATTTTTTCCCTCGTCCAATGCTTTTACAAAACCTGAGGCCTTATTCTGCATATCAAACATCGATCCCGATCCCTTTAAAATTTACGTTTTTAGAACACGACTATGTAACACGAGATGCCAATTCCAGCTATTGTAAATGGTCAATGGTAAATTTCAACAGGATCTGCAGCTCGGTTATGTGGCCATACCATGTGATTCTGACAAGGAGGAATTTCAATCGGTTTTGAAATATGGATCAACCAGTATCCTTATCAAGTAATTCTGACATCTAGGAATTTCAGTCCCTTTTGAAAAATGGGCAAACCAGTAGACTTAAAATGGCTTTTGAAAATTTTACAATCGGCAGGTATTATATCATGTAATTCTGACAAGTAGGAATTTCAGTCCCTTTTGAAAAATGGACAAACCAGTAGCCTTAAAATCACTTTTGAAAATTTAACAATCGGCAGCTGTATCATGTATTTCTGACAATTAGGAATTTCATTCGCTTTTGAAAAATTAGCCTATCAAACACGATAACACAATCAGGCGGCAGAACATTGCATAAACAAGCGAATTCGCAATGAAATATAAATATAGCTTAGATTGATTAACAGGTCACTTCACGCGGGATTTTCAATTTCTCTGTAGCCAAGCCGCGCTGATTGGTGTACTCATGGCGCTCAGACTGGGCTGCGGTACCCACACGTGGCTGCCGCTTGTAGTCGCCGCGTCGTCGTTCGCCTCCTGCCTCCCCTCCGCGCACGCACCAGCCTTGCGCAGGCTGGCGGCCCGGAGCCGACTCCGGGCGGCGGGGGCGCGTCACCGCTGCGCGCGGGCGCGGGCTAAGTGTAGCAGGAGGTCGAACTCACGAAAATGCACGCAGTCGCCGTGTCGTCGTTTGTCTCCTGATTCCACTCCGCGCGCGGGCCAGCCTTGCGCAGGCTGGCGGCCCGGAGCGCTAGCCGGGCTCCGGGCGGCGGGGGCGCGACACCGCTGCGCGCGGGCGCGGGCTTACCTTCTCTGTTTGCCTTGCTCTGGATGGCAAACTCACGAAAAATCTCCAGGTTTCTCCTTCCTCGGACATAAAATCTGTAAAACTGGGATAAGTTATGGACTATCCACCGAGGGCAAAATCTTGCACGAGGTTACCATTACGCGATGGTCGTGAATGCATTGAGTATAGATTGAGTAGAGATCCACTCGTCCAACGTCAATAGTTCGCAATTGATAAGAATCGATTTTATTATTTTCCCCCTCGGAAGACCTCTCGTTGATTGTATTACATACCTTATCCCTGTAGCCGGAATCTGCTTGGTGCTCAACAAGCCAAGACATGACCGTCGAAAATATCCCTTTTTGCGCCTCCTTCTGCTTGATCAAACCATGTGGTATAACCATGGGCGGTCACTACGTTCTCGCCAAGTATGATTGCTATCGAAGGACTTGGCGCACTCGAGTTCAATGGACCCCAGCACAGAAAAATAAAAGTTTGTAACTCATGCGAACGGCAAATACCTAACCTGATTGGATTGGATTTACTTATGATTTTCTCGGCGTGAGATTCGGATAAATGCAATGTTTGTACTTTCGAGGGTAGTTACAAATAGCTACTTATAAATATCACTCCTATATCAAAGGGAGTTTTGATATTCCTATCAAATTCAATGTCAGAATTAAACATATCTTATTGCGAGATTGTGTGAGTAACTAAACATTGCATCACTCGATCGGTTTAGCATACGATCATGCATTGCCGAGATATTACTAGCTGAATCTTGGAACGATTTTTCCAGATTACTTGTCCTTGAATTCTTTCTTACTCCCCCGATGTCTTCTCCTCCGGCTGCTCCTCCTCTCCGGAGACGTGGAAGTGGAACTGCTGTAGCGATCACTCCTCGATGATTCACTACGCGGGGCTATTTACCGCGGTTTTTATTAAACGGTTTTTTTTTTTTTTTTTTGTTGCTGTTACACTGAACAATAAACACTATAACCGTAACAAAATTCCAAGGATATTTCGAAAAGTAACTTGGAATATTTTCAAATTTGTTAAACGCGTGCGCACGGAAAGAAATCCAAAACGCCAAATGACCTGAAAATTGAGCGCGCGCAGTAACGCTGGCTACAATTGCCGCCATTTCTGAAACTTTACGCGCGCAATGTTGCTGAGGTTCCAAACGGATATGACATGTATTTTAGGAGTTTTAAACAGGAAGTGAGCTGTTTAGGGCTAAATTCGTCGCACCGGAAAGGAAGTCAAGTATGCTACTCAATATAAGGCTTAAAGCCAGGTAACGTCAGGTATAATTACATGATAAGGCCACAGAGCATTGCATCAACAAGCAACATCGCAATAAAATACAGCTCGTATGAATTCGCTCCTAGATGTTGTCAATGCTTCTTCATCTTTTAATATGTCGCTGGCGGCGTGCTCACCTCTTTTGAGGTTAGTTTTGCCAGAGTCTAGTGTATTTGAAAGATCACAAATTGGTCAGCTTTTCTATAAAGAACCTGGAAACTAACTAGTTGCTCCGTAGCACTACCCGGGAGGACGTGAAGGGCTGTAGGAACTCAGTATTTACTTTCCCTAGATGCTAATCTAGGGAGGCAGTTGTTCATATCTGAAGTAAATACTGAGTTCCTACAGCCCTTCACGTCCTCCCGGGTAGTGCTACGGAGCAACTAGTTAGTTTATACGTAGCCTTATCCTCTTGACTTATCTCGATTTCTTACAAATTGACGTTTCACCAAAGACAGTCGCTTTAAACGCGACTTTCTCTGGTAAATGACATCTTCTGACACCTATAATCGGGCTTTATTTGTTCAAACGTCTCAGTTACCATTACATAGAGTCACGCCTTTTCCCATACGGGGTGACAGAGGCACAACTGTGCCCACGTTTAGCCAGTATTCAATTGGAGTCAATCAACTGAAGCAGCATTCTTCAAAACATCAATTCGACAGGGATTGGAGATGTCGGAGATAAATGTTTTAGATCTCATTCACACGAGCAGCATGCGCGTAGGCGGAAGTCGACGGCACGCGTAGAACATTTCGGTAGCAGTGGGCAGCACCTACCATCGGCTGGTGTCTATGCGTAATAAAACGTGTCGGCAGCAAAATTAGACCATGTTTTAAGCCTGCTGTCGACTGCTGCTGAAGGGTTTTATTGTGCGTGAAGCTGTCGACTGCTGCTGACACGTTTTAAGGCTGCCGTCGACCGCTGCCGACGCGCACGCTGCTTGTGTGTAAGAGCTCCTAAAAGAGAAAATATGTCGGTATTGATTAGCGATCTGTCCCCAGCGTTCGGCGACAATAAGCAGTGGATCCGCTCGCAAGCGCTGACCACCGTCGATGCGTGGTGCGCGGCGGCCGGCGGTGCGCAGTGCGCCTTTGACGGAGAGATGGTCCCTGACGCGTTGAAGACTGGCTCGCCGATGCTGAGGGCAACCCTGCTGCAGTGGATGGCCACTACCTTGAATGATTGTAAGTAGGCAGACAGCTGGCTTTATTGGCTACACTTAGGTGTTAAATGCTTCTAAATCGGACCAGTCTTTCTGGAGTTACTGATGTATCTGAAATAGTTCTCGAGGGTCTGAAGACTGGCTCGCCGATGCTGAAGGCGACCCTTCTGCGGTGGATGGCCACCACCTTGAATGATTGAATTGTTTCTTAATATCGAAAAAAAATGCACGGTTGTAGAGGCCGGAAAGTGAGCAATAGATGGGCGAGTGTGTTTGAGAGTCGTAACTTACTCGTCATTAAATAGTGCTTATCACAACTACTGTGAGCAAATAAAATTAAATATACATTTTTTTTTTGATAAATTAGGTTTTGTGCTCCCCCTGGCAGAGTCCGCCGTCTTCCGCATATGACGCAAGCTTTTGCCGACATGGCATGTAGTGCCCAATAGTTCGTTAATCTGGGTAAAGTAAATCTGCCATCTGTTGACATGTGACAAAACCATAACAAACAAGCCAACAATGTTTTTCTGGACTGTTCCAAAAGGTTTTGCTTTTATTGTTAAACTATTCATTGTTTTGCGGCCCCATTGCAGACCATCTTTGGCCACATTTCCGAGCAGTGGAGTGAAAATATTTTTTCTTAAAAACTTACAATATTGACGCCAAAGTTAACGTCAACGTTGGTTTGGTATAGTTTTATTCTAAATTTCAACAAAGCGCGCTGTCTAAACACAATTACAGCGTCGGCGTCAACGCAGTGGATGGTCACCATGTCCCCGACGTGCTCAAGATTATCTTAATTAAATCGATAATAATAGTTATTTTGGATATGGATAGGAATTAACTAAAAATACATATTTTATAAGTGACGTTTGTGTCTATTCCCAGTGCCACCGAAGTCTGTCAATAAGGAGGAGCTGTCTGCTTGTCTGCCGATACTGTACACGTGCATAGAGGAACGCTCTGCTGATGTGCGCAAGGTAAACCCATACCATTTTTACTTATTTATCATCTCTAATGAGCATCTATCATTTTTGGAATACCTAAAAATGGAAAAATCTTGATTTTTGCGGCCAGTGATGAAAGTGATGTCAATCAACAAATTTTTGAGTGAAATTTGGCCAATATTGGCGAAATTGGTTTTACAAGTGCCCATTGACTGCCTCGACTACCCATGTTGACATTTTTCACGAAATTGAAATTAAAATATCTTCGAAAGTATATCATTTACGGAATTCATAACTACGCACTTTTCTATGTTAGAAGTTAATGTATTGACGGATCGTAGATATGCCAGTCCCCATACAAAATTGTTCAAACCCTTTTGATACTTACTTTTGATAACGTGTTAGTTTAGAATACTGTAATAGACACAGTACCTTGATTCTGTATTTAAAAAATCCAGAATTGTGTCAAATTGCTCTGAAGTTGGCGAATATCCTTCAAAACAAGTATCTTCAAAAGGGATCGGAATGGATATTAGCTTAATACCATAAACGCCGCGCGAAATAATTGACCGCCATTGAACGCCAGAGATGAAAATCTCCATACGATATCGTCCCACCGGTGACCTCCGTGGCGTAAAAAGTCCATACGATATCGGCTTCCATGGCGTTCACGCTGTTAAGAACAAGCCTTCTATTTTAATAAAAAAAAAAACAGAAAAACAAGGTGTCAGGACTCAACGGCATTTCTTAGAAATGACCTTGATTCTGTATTTAAAAAATCCCGAATTGTGTCAAATTGCTCTGAAGTTGGCGAATATCCTTCAAAACAAGTATCATCAAAAGGGATCGGAATGGATATTAGCTTAATACCATAAATGCCGCGTGAAATAATTGACCGCCATTGAACGCCAGAGATGAAAATCTCCATAGAATATCGTCCCACCGGTGACCTCCGTGGCGTAAAAAGTCCATACGATATCGGCTTCCATGGCGTTCACGCTGTTAAGAACAAGCCTTCTATTTTAATAAAAAAAAAAAACAGAAAAACAAGGTGTCAGGACTCAACGGCATTTCTTAGAAATGACATTATTTCATTATAGGTTTTGCATTTCATTACCAATGGCATAAGGGGCAAAATCGCGATGACTCGCGCGTAAGCCCGGCAATGGACCGGTTAATTATGCAACTATTATAATTAATTAATTATAATTTAATTTCACTTTTCAGGCTGCAGCTGACTGCGCCCTACCTTGTATGCTGCATCTAGGTTATGACGCCATGAACAAGGCTAAGGAGAAGCTCAAGGTAAATAAAATGTGTTTCATTTGCTTTAGGTTTTCAGTAGTTTGGATTAAAATAGTACATTGTTGTAGAGGCTAGAAGTGAGCAATACACGGACGAGTGATTTTTAGATAAATTGGGTTTGGAACTCCGCCAAGCGGATTCCGTCCACAGATGAACGGAACTCTTTGGTCCTCCATCTACCGCGATTGACAGCACAAGCGACTTTTACCAACGCGACGGTATGATGCATAAAGCATAAAGCATGATGCATAAAGCGGCATCTGTTAACACGTGGCAGAACCATAACAAAAAAGCCAACGGGCCAGAAAAAACAAACAATTTTATCGTTGTCCTGTTTTTAACATTTATTTGTTTTGGGGCCCCATGACAGGCCATCATTCGCCACATTGCCGAGCAGTGGAGTGAAAATGTTATTGTTGTCCTTTTTAACAATTCATTGTTTTGGGGCCCCATTACAGACCATCTTTCGCCACATTTGCAAGCAGTGGACGAGAAAATGCATTTCCCCAGCAGAGGCACACCATAACGGCGACATAAGAAAATTAAATAGCAAAGCTAATATAAATACATTTTTTATTTTTTTTTAATATACAAGTAGCATCATATATGTTTATATATTTTTTTTCAAGAACCTGTTCTGTTTATCTATATAATATCTCTTATTTAAATCTTGTAGACTAGTCAACACCACAAATATCACACTCCAATATACCCTAGGTACCGACAGAATACCAGCGCTATAGGTATTCCTGTAGCATATGCTGAGCCGGAACCGTTTCACCGTCGTCGTACATAATACACTACCATTACCTATAATGATTATTTTTGTGAAATGTTTACTTCGGCTTTATCTGTGTTCTGTTTTGTGTATCATGACGTGTGAATAAACTCTTATCTTATCTTATCTATCTTAATATTTACAGAACATACAATTGACATAATTAATAAACATGTTGCTTTATAAATTTTGCTGCAATCTATAATTGATATCCCACACTATCCCTTTCTTATACAACAGAGGCCCAGCGTGTAGAGGCGATTTTTGTCGTGTAATAAGCATATTTATAAATATCTCTATTATCTATAATCTTGACTCATGATGATGGAAATCATCGCGAGGATACCTTCACATCTCCATAGCGGCGATTGGCTAGCCCCCCGACACGCAAAATGGTGTATTGCATAACTGGCTATGCATGGGCGCCCTCGTGGGCAAATATGTTATGCTTATGTTAGTGTATTAGCCTCTGAAGACCAAAAGAGGGGTGCTATAAATGAGAAGTGTCTCTCGGAAGGTGTCGCTCGGTTTATCTACGAGTATGTATCGCTGTCTTCCATGGCACCCTAGCAGTCAACTGGTGGAAGGATTTTAATGTGGCTTTTGCAGTTGGGACTAGACTTTACAGCGATGGTTCTAACCTATAGATATGTTTTATTAAAATAGGTTCAATGGATCAAAAGTTACATTAGAGTTTTCATTAATGTTTCCGGGGTGTTTACATTTGTATATATATATATATATATCTTGACCAACATGTCAGGGTATCCATTGTGGAGTCAGAAGCCATTTTGTGCCTATATTTTTTTGTTTATATCTCTTTTCACCCCCAGCCCGCCTCGAAGACAGTAATCCAAGCGGTGCTGGACAAGGCGCGGCCGTTCCTGCCGGTGCAGCCGCTGCCCTGCAGCAAGCCCCGCAAGGACGAGCCGCGCGCCGTCAAGTCCGCCGGCGCCGCGAAGAAGGACCAGGAGAAGAAGCCGACCGCTGTCAAGGGGAAGGTAAGACAAGCCACGGGACAAAAACAATACTTGTACAGGGTTACTGGTAAGTCGAGCTATACCACTCTACCCAAAAATTTGAGTTGTGAATTTTGAAAAAAATCTTCAAAATACATACAATACAACATATACAGTGGTGGTCATATAATTACAGACACTGAATGCATATTAATAGTAGTTTACGTGACTGATACATAATGCCTAATTATGTACAGTTACGTACACTAGTTTATCTACACACATATCATAAGATCTCTTTGATGTGTTCAGGAACCGCATGTTTGACCGGCTTGGTGGCATTGTTAATTGCTCTGCACTTGTTTAGCTTGTTCAGTAGTACCAACTTCACAGACAAACTAGGTCCGGCACGCAGGCGGGCGTCGTCGTTTGAAATTTGAATGTCATAATTTGTCGAAAATTGATACATTATGGTCATTATTAAGATTGGAAATGAGTTTTTACTAAGTAGTATATAACATTATGCTGGTCGTAACGTGCGGTTTTTGGATGCAGTAAAGAGGGTTTATGATAGGTGTGTAGATAAAATGATTAAGCTATTCCTCTCTACATTTTTATCATACTATTATTAGAACTTGCTTCACAGGAACATTTTTATTTTTTTTGTATATTGTGTAATGTCGAAACAAAATATAAATATGTATATACACAGTCAGGTCATAAGTTCTGTCACACAATAAAAACTTTTGAATTTAGAACGCTGGCCACAAAAAAGTTTATTGAATTCGAATTTCGAATTTTTCATGAAAATAAAAATGTGTACTTTTTAGAATTTTCCTCATTTTTAAATATGGAGTGGACACTTAAAGAAGACCGTGTCGCAGTTATTGCGTTGCATCGTTGCGGTTACGCGCAAATTCAGATTTTCGACTTACTGAAAATTTTTAATATAACCAAAAGATTCGTTTATCGTACCAAAAAACGATACAATGAAGAATCTAGTGTAGATGACAGGTCAAGAAGTGGTCGCCCTCGCTCTGTTAGGACTCCAGCAGTGATAAAAGCTGTGAAGGCGCGAATTTAAAGAAATCCCATACGTAAGCAGAAACTGTTGGCCCTTCAGATGGGGTTAAGCAGGACCACGGTGAAAAGGGTGTTAAATGAAGACTTAGGGCTTAGGGCATATCGAAGAAAAACAGGACATAGTTTGGACGCTCGTTTAATGGACCTGAGACTGAAGAGATGCCGCGCTTTGTTGAAGCGGTACGCGGGAAAAAAGCATCGGGAAATTATTTTTTCGGATGAAAAAATTTTCACCGTGGAAGAGAGCTACAACAAACAAAATGATAAGGTGTACGCACACAGCAGTGAAGAAGCGAGCAACCGTATTCCGCGTGCCCAACGAGGTCATTTTCCATCCTCGCTCATGGTTTGGTTGGGAGTCTCTTGTTGGGGCTTAACTGAGGTACATTTTTGTGAGAAAGGCGTAAAAACGAATGCAGTTGTGTATCAAAATACAGTCCTCAAGAACCTTGTGGAACCTGTTTCTCATACCATGTTTAATAAAAGGCACTGGGTATTCCAACAAGATTCTGCGCCAGCTCATAGAGCGAAAAGCACACAAGACTGGCTGGCGGCGCGTGAAATCGACTTCAACCGGCACGAAGACTGGCCCTCCTCCAGTCCAGATTTGAGTCCGTTAGATTACAAGATATGGCAACACTTGGAGGAAAAGGCCTGCTCAAAGCCTCATCCTGATTTGGAGTCACTCAAGGCATCCTTGATTAAGGCAGCCGCCGATATTGACATGGACCTCGTTCGTGCTGCGATAGACGACTGGCCACGCAGAATAAAGGCCTGTATTCAAAATCGCGGGGGTCATTTTGAATAAACTTTATTACCATAAGAATCTATGTTTTATTAAGTTCATTTTGCTATATAAATGTTTACATAAATAATAAACATGTCTAAATTATTTCATATTGCACATGTGACAGAACTTATGACCTGACTATGTATAATACAAAGAGGTGCTCGTTAGGCCCATCGGTGAGCCGCATGGCGTTCAAAGGGGTGCTCGTTAGGCCCACCGTTGAGCCGCCTGGTATTCACAGGGGTGCTCGTTAGGCCCACCGTTGAGCCGCCTGGTATTCACAGGGGTGCTCGTTAGGCCCACCGTTGAGCCGCCTGGTATTCACAGGGGTGCTCGTTAGGCCCACCGTTGAGCCGCCTGGTATTCACAGGGGTGCTCGTTAGGCCCACCGTTGAGCTGCCTGGTATTCACAGGGGTGCTCGTTAGGCCCACCGTTGAGCCGCCTGGTATTCACATGGGTGCTCGTTAGGCCCACCGGTGAGCCGCCTGGCGTTCAAGGTGTTAAAGACACTCCATTTGCTTAGAATAAATAAAAAATATAATGTTAATATTGAAATAATATTTTTTACACAAAATTCCTAACACATTTATAAAACATTCCGGTACATATAAATATTTGGCCGCATGTCCTTTGGCAGAAATGACAGCACGACATCTCTTGGGCATGGAAGCGATCAATTTTGTACAAGCTTCTACCGGAATTCCCTCCTGCTGTAAAAATTGTGTAAAGTTGATCGACGTTTGATGTCCGCTTTGTCGCCGCTGTCTTCTTCACTTGGTACCACAAAATTTCTATTGGATTTAAAGCCCAACTACGGGGGACAATCCAAAAATGTCACAGTCTAGTTCCTTAAGTAAGTAAGTAAGTAAGTAAGTTTATTCATGTAGGCACAATACATTTATACACTTTGTGGGTAGCATCCCATACTAGAAAAATCCGTATCATGGGACACAGCGTAAGGTTACATCGTGCCTATTTAGGTAATATCTAATCTAACATGCATTAGATAATGTTAAACATCAGAATAAAACATTAAAAAAATAAAATAACGATACAATTTTGTCGCACTTTGATCTCTAAGTAATTGCCAAAAGAAGATTCTCAACAGATTCATATTTTGCAGTTATTAGCCAATTTTTTAACTGATTTTTATGTATTTTACCTCGTTCATTTATTTCTAGTGCAATTAGTTTACTGATCTTGTTGTAAAGGTATGGTTGTAGATACCAACAGAAACCCCTAGCAAACATGGCTTTGGTTATGGGTACATCAAGTCTAACATTACGTTTATTGTTGCTATAATATGACGAGCTTAGGATAAGAAAACTTAGACTTAAGAAAACTTTGACTACTTTTGCAGTGTGTTTTGGATCATTATCCTATTTATTGTATTAAACAAGTTGTGTACAAAACGTACTAACAAATCTGTACGCAATGCCCGCAGGCGCCCGCCAAGCCCGCGTCGGCGTCGGCGTCGCGCGGCAAGAAGGACGACGAAGACTGCACGCCGCTGCTGCCGACCAACAACCTCAAGAACCAGCGCATCATCGACGACCAGAAACTGAAGGGTCAGTCGGCGCTCACTCACCGCATCACACACGACACTAGTAGATAGCTTTATATACCGGTCAAGTGCGAGTCGGAATAGCGTACCAAGGGTTCCGTATACACTTGTGGAGACGGGACGTACACGGGAAATTGGTTTCAAAGTGAAAATTGTTCAGAAGGATATGCCTAACAACCCCCTAAAACATGACTACACATATCTTGCTTCTGGCCCCACACTAGGATAGCCTGTGTCGATGTTGTGGGAACTAGAAACAGTGGCGTCACACACAAACATCCAAGGCCGGGATTTTATTCTTCTTCATCCCAGCCAATTAATAATTAAATCATCATCATGAACATTAATCATAGGGTGTTTACTGACTTGCAGGCTGGATTATTGAATATCTGTTAGATGATACCGGTGCGACACAACACAAGTGCGAGTAGGACGTCGCACGCGCACACGAAGGGTTCCATACCATTGTACACGGTAAAACGTAAAACGACACTCTTTTGTCCGAGTACATCTTTCTAATACTAAACTATTAAATTCTAGGTAGGACTACATTCAAGTGTATGTGGTATTGAACTGTGTACTCAGGTTAACGAAACTCTTTGCTCATTGACACCGGAAGTGGATAGAAATTGAGTAACTTATTTACAGAAATAAAATCAAATTTGATAAAAAAACTTAATGTTATTTATTATAATTCGAATGAGTAAATATTAATCGTATAATGACAAATAACCAAGCACAAAACGCAATTCCTGCAATTAAAGATCTTGTCAATCCAGTGTTCACCAATAAACAAATAAAACGAAATGGCTAAGAAAATGGCCATACCAATAATTTCTTGTATGGGTACTTCTTTTAATTCTTAAAAACCGGTTTGTTTCATTATTTGTTGTTACAACGACAATAGAAATATACACCCTCCGAAAATTTCAGCTCTTAACCTATTTCGGTTGATCTGGTAGAGCCCGGTGACAGATGGACAGATCGACGGACTGACAGCGGAGGCTTAGTAATAGGGTCCCGTTTGGCACCCTTCGGGTACGGAACACTAAGAACGAGCTACCATGGCTTCTTCTGGCAACATTAAGAAAAATCCATTGTACTGAGGGTGTACTTGGGCGAGCGAGAGCTTTTTCATTGGATTTTGTGTCTCGATCAATCAAGTGTGATTGATCATTGCCAAACTGTATTCAAAATGCGAATTTTATATATTCGTAAACTCTCCTTGAAAATATTTTTAACAAAATAGCGTAGTTTATTTTTAAACAATTTTGTATGTGGTTTGGCGCTACGTTATTTTAGTTTGAGTCGAGCGCGTTGTTTGCGTTCTCGTCTCTCTCTTATGTGGAAGTAATTAACGCTGTCACTTTCGTTTACATTCGTATTCCTTTTGTATATATTTTTTCGTTTCACCTTGACTGAGAAGGTTACATAGACATGACGATGATGAGTTGGGACGCCCGTTGATGTCAGGCGGATGATCGGGGCCCAACCGACACATGACCTATTTGAATGGCGTGTACCTGAGGAGGCCTATGCTCAATATGGAGTACTCTAGCAGGCTGATGATGACGATGACACCCAATTCTCAGTGTTTGAGCAAACTAAGCAGCTCGCTACTTTAGGTAGGGATGCGGCGAAGCGACGTCGTCGTGACGCGTCACGTTGCTACGTTGTGACTTGAAAACTAAGATGTACACGTGCCGCCAGGTTTGTTGGCCGGTGAGCGAGCTCTCACCCCTCTTTCTCGCTCGTGCTGCATTTCATGAGGCAAACGCGGGGAAACAAGCCTACGGGCTTTATGCAAACAAGCCGCAGATATTTCTGTAATATTTGTGTGTGACGTCGTTGTTTCTGGTTCCCACGACACAGGGTAACCTAGTGTGGGCCAGAAGCAATGTATGTGCCTGTATGTAAATGTTTAAAAAAAAACACGAAGCCTCTTCTCCCATAACAAGGCAACGGGAGTCTCGGAGACTAGTCTCCACGAAGTATCTCTCATACATTTGAATGCAGGATACTGGTAGCGTAGTGTGCGAGCAACCATTAAAATGTCTCACATATATTTGAATGGTGTCTCGCGCACTTCGCTACCGGTATTCGTCGTGGCGAGTAGTCTCCGAGAGTCGCGTATCAATCACGTCCCTTATGCGTATCGTGATGAGAGAAGGGGCTAACAGTGCTTCGACGTTGCAGTGCTGAAGTGGAACTTCACGGCGCCGCGCGAGGAGTTCTTCGAACTGCTGAAGGAGCAGATGTCGAGCGCCGGCGTCAACAAGCAGCTCATTGCCAACATGTTCCATGCGGACTTCAGGTACCCTACCACACTACCCACAGTCTTCGGACCACCAGCACCCGTGCGGCATACCGAGCGCCTCTTGCGGTAGACAATGACGATTCAATGACTCGACGACGACGCCTCGAAGCAAACAATTCTGATATCGATTATTTTTGTATATGTCGTAGCTATAGCTTAGAATTTGATTATTTCATAAAATAGCCAACCATTTAGCCAAACCAAACCAAAGCGTTTAATTTCACGAAAACATGTCTTAGAAGCATTTGTATTCAGTACTACGTGGTATTATTTATATTTGACATGTCGACCTAACACGCAGACTATTCTGGGGCTTCGCTACGCTCTCCCCCTTTAGTCTTCACCTAAGCTACCGCAGTGAAATTCCTTAAAATATTTCTACGTTCAATGAAATTTTAATTCAACCATGGTTGGCCATTTCATGATACGGTCAATTCTAAGATACGGTTACGACCTATATAGATAGCTCTGTCCCTAAAACCAGCCAGTGGATTAACCCTCTGACTACCGTAAAGACATCCGCAGTACGGTGGATGACAGCTATATCCCTGCTCTTTATATCTCATCACAACACCGTCGCATACAAGCACTGTTTTCGATTGCGGGCGATCACTCTGGAACTCGCCTCCCTGCATTATCAGAGATAGTCCATCTCTCCCCGTTTTCAGGAATCGTTTGAAGGAGCATTATCGTTCTCTATCCTAGATTTGAGCTTTGTATATATTAGTTTATTTATCTACACACGTATCATAAACCCTCTTTACTGCGTACAAAAACCGCACGTTACGATCAGCATAATGTTAAACTACTTGGTAATAACTCATTTCTTATCTGAAAAATTACACATAATGACCATAATGTGTAGTTTTTCTGCATATTATGGCATTCAAATTTCGAACGCCGACGCCTGCCTGCGAGCCGCCACTAGTTTGTCTGAAAGTTTGTGAAGTTGGTACTGACATTCAAATTTCGAACGCCGACGCCAGCCTGCAGCACGTTGGTACTACAGAACAAGCTAAACAACTGCAGAGCCACAATGCCGGTCAAACATGCGGTTCCTGAGCACATCAAAGAGAGCTTATGATATGTGTGTAGATAAACTAGTGTATTATTATGAAAGTGATATTATTATGAAACTCGCCTTCGGCTCGTTTCATAAACCCACTCTCGAGTATTAATGCCCTCCATTATGTAGCAGTCACATAAACTACTATTATGTACCCGAATGGCCGAGTCGGCAGTGTCGCTGCCTACGAAACCAAGGGTCCCGGGTTCGAGTCCCGGTGGGGGCAAATATTTGTTTGATGAGAACGGATGTTTGTACCCTAGTCATGGTTGTTTATCTATCTAAGTATAATATTTATCTATATAAGTATGTGTATCTAGTACCCAAGATACAGGGAATCCTAGTTTGGGGCTAGATCAATGTGTGTAAATGGTGTCCAAGGTATTATTATTATTATGTGCAATAAATATATACGAATACGAATATATACGAGAACATTAAAGTTTTGTATACAGGCACATACATTGCTTCTTAACCCTCACTAGGATACCCTGTGTCGTGGGAAGCAGAATCAGCGACATCACACACATATAAACATCCAAGACCTGGTTTTTTTTTTCTATATCCCCAGCCGGGGATCAAACCCGGGACCTCTCGCATGGTAGGCAGAGCCACAACCGCTGCGCCACAGGGGGAGTCTTCTAGAGAGATTTGAGATGTAACTCAAAACAACATTATGTCCACAGATACCACCTCAAAGCCATCGAGTCACTCTCCGAAGACCTGACCGACAACGGCTCTGCGCTCATGTCCAACCTCGACCTGGTGCTCAAGTGGCTGACCCTGAGGTTCTTCGACACCAACCCGTCCGTCATACTCAAGGGGCTGGAGTACCTGTCGTTCGTGTTCCAGTACCTGATGGATAATGATTACACGATGGCCGAGTATGAGGCGTATTGCTTTATACCCTACTTGATACTGAAGGTGAGGGCAACTAGTCGAAATATTCCTATTAGGGCTCCAACACACGAGCGGCATGCCCGTCGGCGGCACGTGTTAAGGCTGCTGCCGACGCGCATGTCAAAGTCAAAGTACTTTATCACTGTAGATATTTACATATACTTAGCAAACGTCATTTTTTGCCTCTTCTCTACATTGGACCACTGTGGGAGAAGAAGGGCGTAGTAACTCCCACAGATTGATTTTTAGATCTCTTTTAAAAATAGGTTGTGCTTAACTAATACAATTATGTTTTTTTATTTATTTAAGAAGCAGGCAATAATAAATAATTACAAAATTATTAACAGCGAGGTCTGTGTTGAACTAGATTAACCCCATACAGTCCTGTCATTTAAGTAATCTTGAACATTGTAATATCCCTTTTTCGACAAAGTCGCTTTAACATGCTTTTTAAATTGCTCAAATGGCAATTTCAAAATCTCCAGAGGTATCTTATTATAGTAGAGCCGCTCGTGTGTTGGAGCCCTTAGCCCTTCGTCATCTCTGCTGGCCGGAAAAGAAAAACAAATGGCACTCGATAGTATATGTACAGAGCTCAACCTAAAACCCATATTTGAACGAACATTCTTTAGCTGTACATACGGGAGTGGGGTTGTATATTTCAGCGATCACCCTAACTTGTGGACTCGCGTAAGGAATATCAAGTCCTGTAATTCTATTGTGGGCATTTGCCTTAATTTTTGTGTCATTTGTTTTTCTTTTCCAGCCAGCAGAGATGTGAAAGGGTTAAGTGGGAGTGGGGTTGTATATTTCAGCTACACCTTAACTTGTGGACTCGCGTAAGAACTATCAAGTCCTTTGATTGACAGACATCATCTGGCTGGATCGATTTGGATATATTTTTTTAAAGTAATAGAGCAACCAAAACACGCAGAGATTTTATGTTAAACTCAAAGCAAACAGTCTAATATCGAAAAATCTTAGATTCAGTTCGTCCATAATCATTTCACATAAACATTTACATTCAGGCACATACATTGCTGCGATGACACACACATAAACATCCAAGACATGTTTTTTTCCATACCCCCAGCCGGGGGTCGAACCCAGGACCTTTGCTTCTGTCGATTGTCGTTGGTAGCTTTTGAAGCTTTAGTCGGGTCAGCGAGTAACAAATGTTCGTCTACCCCAGGTCGGCGACCCGAAGGACACGGTGCGCAACGGGGTCAAGTCTCTCTTCAAGCAGATCTGCGTCGTGTACTCGGTGACCAAGCTGTTCGGATATCTGATGGAGGGGCTCAAGAGCAAGAACGCGAGACAGCGCGCCGGTAACTGTTCAATATTATGTACCGTAATAATAATAATTATAACAAACGTACACTTTAAAGTCCCCACCGAGTGGCAGGGGCCTTCACCAGGATACGAGTGAAACTTAAAATTTCAACCTTCAAAATGTTTGTTAGATTCTTACGAACACTTTTTGAATGTCTTTTGAATCAATATAATGCAAGAAAAACTACTACCGCTCCGGAAAGTGTTATAGCAGCGGAGAAGAAGCGGCGCACGAAAATCGTGCACTGCAAACATGGCCGACTTTTCTTTTCTTTCTTTTTTTTTCAAAAATAGGTCTCGTGTTACAATCGTGTGCTTGCTTCTTGATCTGCGCTGAAAAATCAAAGCTCCATACCACCTGTAAGAGCCATACTCCAGCACGCTGGCTCAGTGCGGGTTGTGGCCAACCCGACTGTCAGAAAATTATCAAGCTGCTCTATTGGGGCCTCTGACACACCTTTACGACTACTGCCACACCTTTACGACTACTGCCACACCTTTACGACTACTGCCACACCTTTACGACTACTGCCACCGAGTGTAGTGATAGCAGCCGGGACCTACAACTTAACGCATCATCGGAAACATGGAAGCGTCCGAAACAAATGCCAGATATAAACGGACACCCATCCAGTACCTATCTCAGCCAGATGTTGCAGCACGATTTGCGAATACCGCTAGGCCACGGACGCGACGAAGTTAAGCGCCAAGTTTCTTTGGCTCTAAGGGGGCTCCCTTCTCTCTCTCTCTCTCTCTCGCTTTCTCTCTCACTCCACTTTACCCTATGCGAGAAAGAGTGACCCCTATTTCTCGCTCGCTCAGAGCTAAAGAACCTCTACTCCGATTTTATCACTTTAACACTCCCATGCGTAATAATATCTCATTATGGACTTCATTATGGACTTCATTATGGACTTCATTCAAATCGAAGCAATGGGTGGTTCAAATCAATTATTATTTTTAGCTGTAATTAGTCAAAAAGATGTCAAACCAACGGCCTGAGGCAGCACAAAACTAGGCAAAAGGCTCTGCAGTCAGACATCAGCATGGTCTGACCCGAGCCACAGTGATCAGAATCTGTGGTGTTGGTAGTGCCAATTTACCGGCACGCTGAAACATACATACGTCGATATAGGACACGGCGACACAAGTCATTATTTGCCACATGAATCCGCCGAGCTGTGATGTCACTTTCTCGCATAGGGTAAGGTGGGGTGATAGAGTGAGAGAGTTGGCCAAATAAACTAAGCGGACTGTAACCAATTAGTGTAGTAAATTATTTCTTGTGTTGTCTTATCTTATCTTACTATTAGAAATGTAATCAATAGTACTGTAAGGTGTATAGTTAGGTTCGATATTTGTCTATGCGATAATATTGTATACGGGCCTCTTTAGAGTGAGTGTTCACTTTGACATTGTTACGTAATTTGTAATTTTAAAAAGAAAGAGGCTTGGATTTGAAAAGTCAATGTGACACACTTTACCTTAGGCTTCGGCCAGCGACTGATCTAATTTATATAGTTAGGGTTAGCTTAATGGCTATCGAGCCAGTTTGATCCCTTTTATACAATTTGTAACCATATTCAAAAATAAAAGTTCAAATTCATATATAAAAGTCTTAATAATTTGCGTCCTAGGGCTAGCAAATTCAAGTATAGGTAGTGCTGCGAGAAGTGCTGAGACATTACAGTACCTACAATACGATTAAAATCAGTTAAAGATTCGGCCAACCTCGGAAATTGTCGTGAATCCCTCATCTCTCACATAGAGTTATAAATTTACAGATATGACCTTTAATTATATTACTCGTTGTCGTATTGAATACAATACAAGAACGATATGAGCAACAGAACCTCCTTTGTAGCTCAAAACTAACACAACCTTTATATTGAAATAAGAAAAAATATTGTCTATTTTGACAGTCTGCCTTCTTAGTGTCAATGAAAACAGTGGGACGTATATGATACATTTATGTTTATGAATCATTTATGTTTATGAATCATTTATGTTTATGAATCATTTATGTTTCGATTCTATCAAATTTTATCAAAATAACTTACAATAGTTATTTATCATGGCTTCAACAAATTTATGGCATGATAAAAAAAATGTTGCTCAATCTCGTGAAAGTAAATATCAAAAAAATTTGGACAGGGTTTGTGAAGCAAGATGTACACTTCCGAGATGGTTCCATGTATAGATGTTAAAGATGTATAGATGTTATAGGTGTTATTAATGTTAAATTCATGTCGCTTCTGCATAATAAATTTCTTAGGTCTACCTGTTAGTAATGTCATCGTGGCAGGTGCTATACATTGCGTTTATGATACTTCAAATTGGATTTAGGCGATGATATCCGAGAAAAGCCGAATCTTTAACTGATTTTAATCGTATTGTACCTGCGCGTCCGTGGCCGAGCGGTATTCGCACGTCAGAAACGATCGTGCGAGTAGCAACATCTGGCTGGGACGGGTACTGGATGGGTGTCCGTTTCTATGTGGCATTTGTTTCCGTGTAACGGATGACACGTTAAGCTGTAGGTCCCGGGTACTATCGCTACTCGGTGGTAGTAGCCGTAAAGCTGGTCAGAGGCCCTAATAGGGCAGCTTGAAAACATCTGACAGTCGGGTTGGCCACCAGCCCAAAACCCCGCCATCAACCCGCACTGAGCCAGCGTGATGGAGTATGGCTCAATCTTATTCGTATCCGAGTAAAGGTCCGTGCCCCTTCGTGAGAACATTAATGGGCTACATACATTATTATGATATTATTATAGTACCCACCCACCCAATAAGTAAGCTATCTCCACCAGAATGCCTCGACTGCATCGGTTCGCTCCTCGAGACTTACGGCTCATCTGTCATGTCTCCCACCGCCGGCGCAGCTCTCAAGGAGCTCGCGCGTCACATCGGAGACCGCGACAACTCAGTCCGTTCCGCGGCGCTCAATTGTGTAACCAATGCGTACTTCTTGGAGGGAGAACGGGTGTATAAGATGTGTGGACAGGTGAGCGAATATTTACAAAGTGTACATTACTTTATGATTAAACGAACTTAGGCGTACGTGAGGTTCATTTCAATATTTTACGCGGGCTCCGTCTGAACAAATGAGTAACCTAAAGTAAGAGATAATACTGTGTAGTAGCGCATCCAGCTGTCATCACTCAACACTCAACACTGTATTTGAAGGTATTGGTGTTTTTTTTTCGTTCCCAAGCTTCGTCGTCGGTCGTTCGTCATTAAGCTTGGAGTCTTCACTTAGCACCCTGCTCGGCTTCACCTCCTCTCTATGCTATGATATTTCCGATGAAGCTTGGGGTCGGGAAGGGCGGGATGTGGTTCCTCATTTCTTCAGACGAAGCCCTCGTATAATAATGATATAACTTCAAGTACGGGTAAGTTCGTTTAATAATACTACTAATATTATAAACGCGAAAGTTTGTGAGTAGGTTTGTATGATTTTAATGAAATTTTACAATAATGTAGCTTATACATCAGTATAACATATGGGCTATAATTTATAAAGATATTGTGTGAATTGTAAAAAATTTAATGATAAGTGTCAAGTAAGCAGGAAAAAAATCTGCCATAAATACAATAAAAATTGATACCCTATTTCTAAGGCACATTTGGTCGTAACAAATGAATCCTTATCAAAATGCTCCTTAGCAAAACTTTTATCGCTTCAGGTATTGAAAGTGATTCACTTTGTCTTTCACACTACAACATTTGGACAAATATTTTAATAGTTACGACAATGTGATTTTGTTTTGTCGCGTCGAGCACAGTCGTCACCATTCTTCACTGGAAGCCATTCAGGGCATTTTTGACCCCCGTTTAGTTTGTTGTGGATAAAGCTAGAAGCCTGATTTTTGAAGTAAAACTTCTTTACGCACGCTTGACTTGGGGAGTAAGCTGGCGAATGCGTGACGAGAGCGTTACGAAAAGTGTGATCGGGCGAGGCGAACGAGAGGTGCGCGCGCACATTTCCTTTCTCTCTTCCTCTCATAGAGACACAGTGCAGGAGATGTATTTTTGAAGCATTAGAGCTAAAGAAGTTTTACTTCAGGTGTGTGGTCTATTTAAAGCACACTATTTTTATGGCAAAGAAAGGTTAACCGTACCTAGGTATATCCCCAAATAACATTCAATTTGAACCAGTAGATTTAAAACTACGGCAAGTCAAAGATCCTTAATTCCGACACTGGCTCACTGACTGACTCACTCACCGATCATCAAAATTCTAAGGTAATTCTAGCAGACCTACAAGCTTGAAATGTTTAATCTGGATTCATGAAGTCATTACGGCGCTCTAACGGTATTGCATTCCAGCGAGGTGCAAACTTGGGTTGATCGGATAGAAAATTAGCCTCGGAATGTCTCGCGTGAGAGTGTACAGCTGCGATAGCGACCAACTATTTTATTACCTACTAATTTTCGCGCCAATGCGATGATTTAGATAGGATATGTACCATATTATTTATTTTTCAATCAAATTTTGGGTGGTGCGAAGGTCACCGGGTCAGCTAGTTCAATAAAATCGCGCTCCGTCTTCGAAATCAGTAACCTAAAGTAAGACATAATACTATGTAGACTTTGAGAGGACGCGGTTACTTATGAGTGTAAATAGGAAATATCAAAAACATAGGCGTGATAATCAATTATTTGTTCTCAACAAAAGTAACATGAAGTGCCAAGGATGAATTTGTATAAAAAAAATATGTTATAGTAGTTTATGCGACTGCTACATAATGGAGGGCATTAATACTCGAGAGTAATCACTCGAGAGTTTTAATGCCTAATTATGTACAGTTACATACACTAGTTTATCTACACACATATCATAAGCTCTCTTTGATGTGTTCAGGAACCGCATGTTTGTCCGGAATTGTGGCTCTGCAGTTGTTTAGCTTGTTCTGTAGTACCAACGTGCCGCAGGCGTGCATCGGCGTTCGAATTTTGAATGTCAGTACCAACTTCACCGACAAACTAGGGCAGAACGCAGGCGGGCGTCGGCGTTCGAAATTTGAATGTCATAATATGCAGAAAAATTACACATTATGGTCATAATGTGTAATTTTTCAGATAAGAAATGAGTTTTTACCAAGTAGTTTAACATTATGCTGATCGTAACGTGCGGTTCTTGTACGCAATAAAGAGGGTTTATGATATGTGTGTAGATAAAGTACATTATATACAAATTTTTAAATATTAATTTTCAATCTGCTTACATTTTTAAATCTATCTAAATTTTAGATGTAATCGCCTGGCTATGGTTTTGGTACCGGCATGGGCTTTCCTATGATATATGAAAAGATTGTGATGGTCACCCCGAAGATTTTTGGTTTTATTCATGTAACAAGTAAGTGTAAGAGCTGGGCATATTTCTGGTTTTTGTGTAAAAAACGGTCAATATAATATTGTTTGGTTTGTCTTAGCCCGGATGTCTTGAAATCTGTCATTTTTATTTATTAATCGAGCGAGCGAAGCGAGCCAAGGGCTCCATTTCGACAAGATAGGAGGCCGATTTTGTTTTCGTCTGTCTCTATAAGTGTCTGTCAGTTCCGGTCTAGGGGCCACAGTTTTCAAGCGATCCTCACAAAACTTGGCGCACGTGTTCTTGAATTAATAGTAGTTTATGTGACTGTTACATAATGCCTAATTATGTACAGTTACATACACTAGTTTATCTACACACATATCGTAAGCTCTCTTTGATGTGTTCAGGAACCGCATGTTTGCCCGGCATTGTGGTTCTGCAATTGTTTAGCTTGTTCTTTAGTACCAACTTCACGCAGGCGGGCGTCGGCGTTCGAAATTTGAATGTCAGTACCAACTTCACAGACAAACTAGGGACGGCTCGCGGGTGGGCGTCGGCGTTCGAAATTTGAATGTCATTATATGTAGAAAAACTACACATAATGACCATTATGTGTAGTTTTCCAAATACGAAACGAGTTTTTACCAAGTAGTTTAACATAATGCTGATCGTAACGTGCGGTTTTTGAACGCAGTAAAGAGGGTTTATGATACGTGTGTAGATAAAGTACATTATATACAAATTTTAAATATTAATTTTCAATCTGCTTACATTTTTAAATCTATCTAAATTTTAGATGTAATCAGCCTGGCTATGGTTTTGGTACCGACACTGGCCTGGGCTTTCCTAAGACATATGAAAAGATTTTGATGGTCACCCCGAAGATTTTTGGTTTTATTCATGTAACAAGTAAGTGTTGGCATATTTCTGGTTTTTGTGTAAAAAACGGTCAATATAATATTGGTTGGTTTTGTCTTAGCCCGGATGTCTTGAAATCTGTCAATTTTATTTATTAATCGAGCGAGCAAAGGGAGCCAAGGGCTCCATTTCGACAAGATAGGAGACCGATTTTGTTTTCGTCTGTCTCTATAAGTGTCTGTCAGTTCCGGTCTAGGGGCCACAGTTTTCAAGCGATCCTCACAAAACTTGGCACACGTGTTCCTTGAATTAATAGTAGTTTATGTGACTGTTACATAATGCCTAATTATGTACAGTTACATACACTAGTTTATCTATACACATATCATAAGCTCTCTTTGATGTGTTCAGGAACCGCATGATTGACCGGCACTGTGGCTCTGCAGTTGTTTAGCTTGTTCTGTAGGACCAACTTCATGCAGGCGGGCATCGACGTTCGAAATTTGAATGTCAGTACCAACTTCACAGACAAACTAGGGGGGGCACGCAGTCGGGCGTTGGCGTTCGTAATTTGAATGTCATTATATGTAGAAAAACTACACATTATGGTCATATAATGTGTAATTTTTCAGATAAAAATAGTTTTTACCAAGTAGTTTAACATTAAGCTGATCGTAACGTGCGGTTTTTGTACGCAGTAAAGAGGGTTTATGATACGTGTAGATAAAAGATTTTTTTGTCGAGAGCTTTTCATGATTTTCCCCTTTGGGTAGTCATGACGCCATTAATTTTTTATATGTTTTTTTCTTCTCTTAAACCTATCGTGTGGGGTATCAAATTAAAGGGCTTCATGAGCCGGTTCTAAAAATATACTACACCATCACCTTTCGGCCGCCTGTTTTCTAAAAATCTAAGAAATATCTTATGAGAGTGAGTGAAATAGACTATAACTATTTTCGTGAAAAGTCAATAGGTTGTATTTTAAGGTAGTAAAATGTAGTTTACAAAGTTATTGGTGCGGCTACTTTACTACTTGATTTTGATTGAATCTAAAATACTTCTATTATTGTTTTTTTAATCGCTATTTTTTTTTTTTTATTTAAAATAAATCTAAAATACTTAAGTACCTATAAATTGGTTCACAGTCCCCCCTGTTAGCGAGGTCTACTGCCCACAAGGCCACTCGTTGTATTACTAACGAGTAGAATACGTCTGAATAAGGGATACCACAGCTGCGTTTCCTACTTAGGGACGACAATTATAATCTGACTGTTGCTTAATACGATATGGTCTTTAAACCGAGAATGGAGGGAATGAGTAGAAGAAGAATTCAGACCAACGAAGAGTAATTGCGTTTTTTGTAACTCTTGCATCTGGGTCTCTCTCTGTGCCATGCTACATATTTGTCACATTTTTTGTTTATGCGACTAGCTAACACTTAAATATCAGGGGTTCCAAATTGCTGGGATATTAATTGGAATGCGGAGTCGTTCAGTTCCCGCTCCATGTCTGCGTGTATTATTGATTCTGATTGTTGCTTACTTTATTCTATATCTGCAGTCTCGTTGCCTTCAGATCGAACAAAACGTCGCGACGCTTAGAAGAAATAAAAGACCAAATATAAGAATTTCACGTGTTTCGCACCACTGCCAGATTCTTTAGTTTCGCACCACTGCCAGATTCTTTAGTTTCGCACCACTGCCAGATTCTTTAGTTTCGCACCACTGCCAGATTCTTTAGTTTCGCACCACTGCCAGATTCTTTAGTTTCGCACCACTGCCAGATTCTTTAGTTTCGCACCACTGCCAGATTCTTTAGTTTCGCACCACTGCCAGATTCTTTAGTTTCGCACCACTGCCAGATTCTTTAGTTTCGCACCACTGCCAGATTCTTTAGTTTCGCACCACTGCCAGATTCTTTAGTTTCGCACCACTGCCAGATTCTTTAGTTTCGCACCACTGCCAGATTCTTTAGTTTTTTTTTGTGAGGTGTGGAAAGTAAACACCTCCCATCCAGTTTATGTAGGAGACTGTTAAGTTTTCGACTCTTATTCTTGCTAGCTGCAAAAATCTTTAGCGCTGTAAATGCTGCGTGCAACTCTAGGTAGTTGATGTTGTTTTTGCGCTCCTCGTTGGACCACTGGCCGCTGGCTGCGCCCCACCCAATCGTTGTGCTGTCAGGAAATATTTATAAGCAGTAATTGTCTTCAGTAATTCTGTGTACTGAGTGGTCTACGGCATTTAGCCACCAAAGAAAATCGTTGCGGCGTGATTCTGGCACGTTCATGACGGCTTCATAATTTGAGGGGATCACTATCACAATTGTTTGCGAGATTCAGGTATTTACATCTTTCAAACTCTTTCAGGCAGAGACCAGCGGGCCAAAGACTTGGAGGGATATCGTGCTAGAATGTGGCAGGTTCTGTGAGATGAATGGATGATTGTATTTGATTGTATTGTCCCTGTATTATGGAATTGAGTTCGTATTTATATTATTTGAAACTTAATTAATTTGAATCTATTATTATTAATATATTTATTTATATTATACTAACATTTACTTAGCAAACGTATTTTTTTACCTCTTGTCTACATTGGATCACTGGATCACAAAAAATGGGCAAATTATCATATTCTGCACTGTCAATTAATTTTAGAAGTACATTTTTAATGCCTTTTTTACGTTTGGCAAAGCTAGTTGAAAGTCTACTGTAAAGATGGTGAAACCCAGAAAATTACACTTGGTTGAAGGTGTAAGTTTGCTCTTCTCTTCATTGATCATGAATCCGAGTGAAGATATTAGCTTTTTTATGAACAAGGCGTTGCCTTGGCATTCCTGAAAAGACCTGCCAATCAAATGTATATCGTATCGATATATGGTGGACATGAAGCCTCGGTAGGTAACAGTTTTATTGCGGGCTTCATTATTTTAGTAAATACATACGTTGTGGTACCCAGACCAAACTGCAGAACATTAAATTCAAATAGTTTTGACGTCCCAGAATAATAGTAAGTATTTTTTGCTCTCCGGATGAGTATTTTTGAAAAAATAGGACTCTTAGTCGATTGTCGACGTACAGCAATATTTTGATAAAAGTTTTAGAGCAGTCCTAAGCTCTTCAATTTTAAAATAACGGGTTGCAATAAATTTGTTCTTTTAAATCTAGAATAAACCGCCACTTGCCGTTAGGTTTGAGTCGTATGAAAATAATCAATACAAATTGATCCTTACATTGGCGTGCATGGCGATATTAGCCTATTATTATTATTAGTCTCTAAATTGTGTATTGATTCGAAAAATATATGTCTTTCGCTTTTTGAATATGTTCGAAAGTCCATCTCTATAGCCAGCCAAGATAATATCTGAGGATCTTGCGTAATTGTAGTTCATACATTGTAGAAAAGGGCCAACCTGCCCCCGTATCTGACCGGGTATAGTATCGTCTACGCGCTTGCTGTAGTTCCGCATTTGTGCACAGCCTTTTGCGGTCTTCAAGGAATCTGACAACTGCTCGCCAAACAGATACAGATTTATTTATTTCAGTGTCGGTTTCGTTATTCTGAGGATCACATACGAGGCAGAGCGTGTCGTCTCTTTCTATATTATCTAGCAACCGGGTTGCTGCTTCTCCCAGGAAAGTGACAGCGTAGGCTAGGCGTTCCTGGCGCGCTTCTATAAGCTTGTCTGTCACGATAGACGACAGGTTCGGTCCGAGCGGCCTGAGGCCCCGCTAAGGGTGACATTTGCCGGGATAAGGTGCTTCCAGCAGAGGTCACTTCTCGTCTCTTTATTAAGGCCAATCATTATCACATGTTCGAACCTGGTGGCTACCTCTGATATATGTAGTGCTGCCTCTTGCCATATGTAGTGGTGCCTGATGGATGTTCACCAAGCAAGGATATCGAGCGTTTCACCATCTAGTGCGAAACTATCGTTCGCGATACTGCCGAGGCTTTATAAGTAGCTGTATTATAGGTGAGCTGGTGCAGAGTAGGCCAATCCGGTTGCACGCAATTCGTTTTCAGCGGAGGGCTCCGAAAACCAACCTGTTTGCGATTTAAGTACGCTCGAATCGCCCCGAAGCCGTCCTGGCGCGAAATTTATAGGCTAAAGGTACATACAAGTCAAATTACCTTTTTGTTTTTCTGGAGATCGCGAACCTTCTTTAGATGACGATGAAATAGTCCTTTTACGTCGATAGTTATTTTTCTCCATCTTCTTTTCGAGTTTTCTTAGCTTACTTACTTATCACTGATGTTTTAAATATATTTTCGTTTCTGCATGGCGTAATTTTAACGACCTTGTTATAAATAGAAAGAAGCTTGCGACACTGAAAACGTGAATGACGAACGACCGACGAAGGCGGCGCGGGAGGGAACGAAAAAAAAAACACCAATACCCTCAAATACAGTGTTGAGTGATGACAGAAGGATGCGCTACTACATGGTATTATCTCTTACTTTAGGTTACCTATTTCAAAGACGGAGCACGAGTATAATTTAGTTAGTGAAAATATTTACAAAAAAAACCATGAAAGTGTTACTACTGATTCTATTTTATTTGCTACTAAGTGTCAGTGCGTAATAAACTTCGTATCGACTGATCGAAGCACAAAATCGTCATCAGGTTTTCGACTGTTGGTCCCTCATCTGGTTAGAATCGGCGGCAGCCTAAAATATCAGCCCGAGACATCTTCGTTATACCTTAAATGTCGCGAATACATATTCTTAAGTCTTTGTTTACTTATGTACAATAATAATAATAATAATAATAATAATAATAGTAATACCTTGGACACTATTTTACACACATTGAACTAGCCCCAAAATAGGATTCCCTGAATCTTGGGTACTAGACAACGATACACATACTTATATAGATAAATATTATACTTAGATAGATAAACAACCATGACTAGGGTATAAACATCCATTCTCATCAAACAAATATTTGCCCCCACCGGGACTCGAACCCGGGACCCTTGGATTCGTAGGCAGGGTCACTGCCGACTCGGCCATTCGGGTCGTCACTCTATTCACAATCAATGACAACTAAAGATAAGTCTCACTGGCCTATCTTACTTGTACCCAAATATTGATATCGCGGAATAACATTGCTATAACATCGCTGGTACGATAACAGACTAATCAACTCGATAAGTTGAGGTGTGACAATAGAGCACTACTAAGTCTACAGCACACTGCTACAGGTGAGCCTCGCCTACATATTTCTGGTCATCGGAGTACAGACTATCATTAAGGTGTTTTCATATCTTCAGTGGTTGCTACAGACACTAGTCGGAGCAACTTTCCCAAAAATAATATATATATATATATATATATATATACATATACACTCCAGAGTTGTCTGAATCGCTAGTGGGGAAGAGAATGTGTGGGAACCATTTCACATCAGACTTAGTAATATTTATTCTCTATGAAGTTAAGCTGTAAAGTTTAGCTAGCTAGAGATCCGTGAGGTTCTGACCATGCACCAATGCAATAATTAATTTATCTTAAGTTCATTATCCGATGTTCTGTATTTCGTTTGACAAGTTAAGCCGTAGGTCCCGGCTACTATCGCTTCTTGGTAGTAATAGCCGTAAAACCTCTCCATCAACCCGCACTGAGCCGGCGTGATGGAGTATGGCTCAACCTGACTATCCGGGTAAAGACCGGATAGAGTAAGATTGAGCCATAATGTAGCAGAATAATGACCTCAGTGGGGTCATTAATCAGCTACAGTTATTTATAAAGTAAAGATTGGTGCTAGTGTATAACTGAATGATTATAAATCTCGTTTCAGCTGTCAGACAAGGACCTCTCGCTTCTAGAGGAGCGCATCAAGCGCGCCACTAAGAATCGCTCCGCTGAGGTGCGGCGCTCTATGGTGGTTCCACTGACCGCCGCGGGGAGACCGATACAGCCGCCGCCGGAGGCCTATGTGAGTGTTACTCGTATATATGGCAACACAACATTGTATAATAATTAAAAACTTGGAATTATCCGTATCCGTTTTAATCTAAAAAGGAAAACGGTTGTAACGTCTTGTTTGTGTTGTGTTTTCATTTAATTATTACGATATTTAGAGTTCTTCTCAAATGGCTTGTTTTACTCAGACCTACAAGAAGATAGAATCTTTAAACAAAGAAGAATCTTTAAACAGTGACGCTGGAACACATAAAAATACCATATGATTCCATGTACAACCAGAATCCACTGAATACTGCGCAACTGTCAAGTGGCAAAAGAGTCATGGTTCAAAAATAGTTCCGTATGTCCGGATGTGTGTCCGGACGTTATCCTCTACAGCCCGCATTTCTCAACTGATTCTCGTGCATTTTCGTGCGTCGGTTCGATAATTAAATAGTTTTTTTTTGTCGATTCAGTTTTTTGTAATTTTTCAAAATGGCGGAGTCGTGGAGGTTTTCAAATTTCAAAAACCGCTACAGGCCAAACGGCATGACGGATTTTGACAAATGAGGTGTCGTTGGATTTGTACAGACCGTGAGAGCATATAATTTTAGTGAAAAGTCAATAGGTTTGATTTAAGACCGCATAATGTAGTTCACAAAGTTATCAAGTCTACTTTCATACTCCATGAACTTAACCAGGTGCATTCATAAGCTTGTATGTGTTATTAAAAGAAAGTTTCACTCGCAACGTCTACAGCTCACAGAGCCACTAGTATTAGTGTTTCCCATAAATTCGAGACCGCGATATGCGATTGCTAATTTCGTAGCTAATTCTTTTGCGAACTCTCGTAGACCTGTTGTTTTATAATACGTCTTTTCTCTGCCTACCCATCTTAAAAAGGCGTAAGCATAAGCTTGTAAGAATGGTGCAGTATACATACATGCTTGCGCGCCATGTTTTTATAGCTCTGAGCGAGGCTAAGGTAATATCTCTTTCTCTCTGTCTCTCTCACTCTGTGCGATAAAGAAAGGTTATTTTTTTACCTTCGCTCAGAGCCAATGAAACTTGGCGCGCACTGTAGCTGATTGTACGTTACGAAAGGTCACTAGAATTGGGTATTTTGTTTGTTTTTTTAAATTCTGATTGATGTTATAAATTCTCTTCAGGACGAGCCGCCGAAACGCGTAATCTCTGTAGACACGTCGCCCGGCGCCGACTACGAGGACGAAGAGGAAATGGTGGACGAGCCAATGCAGCCAGCGCCCGCTCCGTAAGTTAACTGCATTCACATTCAAGGACATTTTAGATTGTAATTCCAATGATAATTCCTTCATTAATTACTCCACAGCTGCTCCGATGGGCTAGCCCCCTGTCACGCCAACATGGAGTAGTGAATAACTGGCTAAACGTGGGCACAACTGTGCCTCTGCCACCCCGTATGGGAAAAGGCGTAAATCGTTATTATATATTCCAATAATAATATAAGCGTCTGTGACTGTGTGTGTGTGTGTGTGTGTGTGTGTGTATGTGTGTGTGTGTGGCACATTTCTCTGTACGTGCGAGGGTGTGTTTGTGTGTGTGTGTGTGTGTGTGTGTGTGTGTGTGTGTGTGTGTATTTGTGTGTGTGTATATATGTGTGTGTGTGTGTGTATGTGGTTGTGTGAGAGAGAGAGGGTGTGTGTGTGTGTGTGTATGTGGCACATTTCTTAACCGATCGTGCGGAGCAACGACGAGACTAAGTTAAAGACAATTTTAAAAGTCTCAAAAAATTACCTTTGCTAAGTATTGGGAAATAAAAAACTAATTTCCTGAAATGAGCGGGAAAATGCTAAATTGCGCGAAATAATGACTGATTTGCGTAACTAAATTACGAATGGTTGAATTTAGCTACCGCTTATTGGCTAAATAGAGACTGTCTGGGGAAGTGGTGGTTCGGGATAGGTGAAGGATAAAGGGGGTGAGCATAGCGAAGCCCCATCCTTCGTGTTAGGTTGAACATGTTAGAACAACAAAATCCAATGCCTGTTTTGTATTTTATGTTACTCGAATTGAGGTTTTCATGTTCCAATTTTTAGATTTCTAGTTTCAGTTTTCAGTTTCAGTTTATTTATTCTTCAAACAATTAACATTGTAGAAAACAAATCTTGAAAGTATCTTATTACAATATAAAATGGTTAAAATTATTTAGAGGTTCATTTATCGAGCACATAGGTATCAAAGAAATAAATCATCTAGTGAATATAGACATTTTGTAAGCAAGAATTTCTTTAGATTTGTTTTAAAAATACCAGTTGAGTTAATCATCTTCAAACTTAAAGTTAACTACTGTGGAATCTAACAGATTGATAGCGAGCATTGTGTCCCACAACTTTTAATGAGGGAGGCACAGCGGTATGGATGCGGACATCTTCGGCCTCGTATTTAACCTTCGTACTTTGTCATCTGCAATTTTTGCCTAGTAATCTGTTACGAAAAGATGGTACGTATATATATAGTCGCGCGATTCAGTGATATTGTCAGAAGAGTCCAGTATTTCTTATCGCAGTCTTATTTTGTTTTTTTTTCCAGGCATAAACTGGATTTACGGTCATACCTTCGAACACTAACCTACGTAAACAATAATGAAGTCTATCTCATATTTAGAGTAATAAAGACATTTTGACTTTGATTTTGATTGATAGCCACAGGGCAATAGGGAATCTTGAAGGCGTCGTGCCCACCGACATGACGTGGCGTGACATGTATGCTAAGGCCACGTTTGCACGGCATGTCCCTTTAGTTATCCCTTCAATTCCGATTCCGAAACTTCTGACAGGGTGGTCATTGATACCACACCCTGTGTCAACCTGCTCTGAGCCTGTGGTGGAGTGTGGCTTGAACTAAGGCCTCTTTCAGTGTCATGGGTTTCATCACGCATGCGGCATTACCATGTGATTGTCCGCGCACGCCCCGCGTCTCGCATGACTAATACGCACGACACTGAAAGAGCGCTGACTCGATTCCGAGTTGCTGTGCTGCTGTAGATGCTATCATTGTCTGGTTCATTACTTCAAGTGTATTTACTTCAACATGATTGTGTCCTCTGCTTGACGTAGAACCCTCATTATACTGCTTTATCGTACTTAATATGTAGTTTCCCTCCCCTGCAGCCCACCACCGGAGCCCAAGGTGATCACGGGCCCGTTCGGGCTGGACCCCGCGCTGATCGCGCAGCTGGACGCCATGGTGCCGCCGCACCGCAGCATCCGGCTGCCCGAGCAGGACTTGCGCTTCCTGGACGAGCCCGTCGCCGTGCCCGGCACGCCCAAGCTGCACGCGCAGCACTCGCAGCACAGGTACACTGTGCCCAGTCAGTCAGTCAGTCAGTCAGTCAGTCAGTCGGACTGACTGCTGCTCAATCAAACAAGGTGCCGCTTACATGTGAGACTGGCGCTCTCCTTTACCGAGCGAGAGACCTAAGCACCAAACGCACAGGTTCTTCCAGCGCATCTTGAATGAATACGTTCCAGCGATATGGAGTCGGAGGGCTAACGATACATGCTATGTACCTCTGTGGCGCTGCAGTAGTGGCTCTGCCTACCATGCGAGAGGTCCCGGGTTCGATCCCCGGCTGGGGATAAAGAAAAAGAAAACAAGTCTTGGATGTTTACATGTGTGTGATGTCACTGTTTCTGGTTCACACGACACAGGGTATCCTAGTGTGATGCTAGAAGCAATGTATGTGCCTTTTTATAAATGTTTGCCGTCTATGCATTAGCCAAAATGCAGTTATGCAACGCAGCCGTCGCGGCGCAGACTTAGTGAGATTATTATCATTTCAGCAGCCCAATCACAAATAATTACCCATCGAATAAGTTAGCGATTTGAACAGTTAGCGACTCTTCTTAACAAACAATACAGCGTGTCCTAAAAATGACTTAAAAATTATTGCTTCTGGGCTCGCAAACTTTTTTGATGCATAAAATATCCATAATCGGGGCGTCGTTCTTTGTCGCTGTGTGCACCAGTTGATGTCGCGCTTCTCTCCGCAGCATGAACCCGATGTCGCCACCGCGCCACATCAACTCGGCGGTGGCGGCGCTGACCGGCCACCAACAGCAGCCGCTGCAACAACAACAATCTGTCGAGGACTCGCAGATGGCGGACACGATACACTCCATCGCCAGTCCCGATCTCAACGTAAGCTCACATAGCTAATAACATATGGGTATTATTTAATGCAGCTTCTTTAAAATACCAGTTTCGTCTTCAAAATTACTTAATTGCCTATTGATTCAATAGGTAGTCATCTAATTTTAAGCGCCTATAGAAATACTTAACAAGCATCTATTATATTGTAATACAAGCTAGGGTTAATATAACTGACCATCGTGAAAATTCTATAGCAACTAAATTTATAATGTGTCCACACATTGCCAGCTTCTAATAAGTGTTTTAATCGCATCTGCAAAATAATTTCCACGACGACGTCTAATTTCATATGGTCATCTCTATTTTTATACGTTAGCATAAGTAATTGATAACTGAATCTACTATACTAGATTTTCATTATTATTACAAAATCGCCCTAACTCCGGCTACTGCAGAGCTGCGGCGATGCCCCCTTACTGTGCACCCACGCTCGCCTCCGCAGCTCAGCAACTCCATCTGGCTCGATGCACAGCAGTCCGCGGTCGCCTACGCCCCTCCGTGCCTTAGGCTCATAAAAAACACTTATGATCTCGCCACAATACTACCTAGGAAGTGGGGTGAGCTTGTGACGGTGGCACCCCTCGGGCTGGTTGCCTCGTCCACGATAGACTTTGCACTTCTGCAATGAGCCTAATTCTGCCTCAATTTTAGGGTCTAGCTACGTAGCCTAATGTGGGAAACATTCAGGGAAAGATTGGTTTAACGGTACGGTATTCCTGACTAGGCGCCGCAATGTTTATTTCAATGACCAAAGGTTATACTATCTAAATGTTAACTAATGCATGATCTAACGCTAGGCTAAGTAATTTACCTTCATTATGAAAGACGGCACTTTCACTACCCTTAGCAAGAATTACAGGTAACACGGACGCGCTATTTACGGTTATGAATTACTACATGGTAGTCCGTTGAAAAGAAACCCTTTACAGTTGCGGTTGGTATAGCACGCGGGCTAGGTACGTTACTAGGTAATATTCCGTGTATTCAGGATACAAACAGTTTCTTACAAACATACACAGAAAAACATAAGCACAAATAAATCTTGAGATCCCTAAAATTATTTTATGAATGTATGTATAAAGGAGCTCGTAGGGAGAAAATGCAAGTTAATTTAAATTTAATTAATAAATATATTGCCGCAAAGAATGATGATAAGAAGCATATTTCTCTCACCATTTTCTGGAATGAGTGCAATGAATTTGAGAAAATATTGACACCTGATAGATATTCGTTACAACAGGAAGCTGCACATCTGAAAAAAAAAATTTTGGCGTAGTTGGTACTACAGAAGGGAATATGAAATGTTTGTTTATGACGAGAGGATATACGAGAAACTTTAAATAAAACATTTTCGAGGTGCATTGAGTCTATGTGATTGTTAATATTTTTTTAGAGGAAAAGGGAATCTAAGTACTTCCGCCTACTCTAGGGAAGCCAATCCATGCCGCTTAGAAGCAGTTTCATAATCAGAGAAATAATTACCTGTTCGGTAATTATTTCTCTGATTATGAAGCTCGGATTTAAGAAATTTGTACTGTAGTTTTTCAATGCGATCTATATCTACAATGTATTGCGGGTTCCAAACCACACTCCAGAGTACTACACTACTAAATTAGACCAAGTTTTTTAATATCTTTGGAGACAATATTGTCTTCATGGAGATTGAATTGCAATTTTGAATCGAGAATTACACCACGGTAGTTAATTTTGTTAACTCTTTCAATTGTTTTACCATTTCATTTATAGTCAAAGTGAATGGGGATAAGTTTTCTTGTAAAGGTAATAATAGTATACTACTTTTCTCTACTATAATAAGAAGCCTCTGGAGATTTTGAAATTGCCATCTGAGAAATTTAAAAAAGCATGTTAAAGCGACTTTGTCGAAAAAGGGATATTACAATGTTCAAGATTATTTAAATGACAGGACTGTATGGGGTTAATCTGGCTCAACACAGACCTTGCTGTTAATAATTTTGTAATTATTTATTCCTGCTTATTAATCATAATATAAATATCTACAGTAATAAAGTGCTTTTACTTTGTTGACTTTATAACATTTATTTGTATTTAATATTAATTGACTTAGCTTACAAAATTCGCTAAAACTGTCGAGGTCATTCTGAAGGTCAAGACAGTCTTTTTCCAAAGATATAAGCTTATTTTTTTTGTATCATCAGCGTATTTTTGTATTCCTTGGACACTATTTACACAAATTGATCTGGCCCCAAACTAGGATTCCCTGTATCTTGGGTACTAGACAATGATATACATACTTATATAGATAAATATTATACTTAGATAGATAAACAACCATGAATAAGGTATAAACATCCGTTCTCATCAAACAAATATTTGCCCCCACCGGGAATCGAACCCGGGACCCTTGGCTTCGTAGGCAGTAAAATAGGCATTTAAAATTTGATCATGTATATCCCCAGGACATTGTCAAAACGTTTAAATTACTTAACTTAAAAAATACGGAAGACCTGTGGGGTATATCAGTCAAAGTAATTGGTTCAGTAACTCTAGTTATAGCCCCACACTTAGCTTATATATTCAATAAATGTGTTGACGATGGGGCTTTTGCAGACCTCATGAAACACAGTAAACTTATACCGCTGTTCAAATCGGGAGATAAGGGCGATCCTTCAAATTTCAGACCAATATCTGTTCTTCCAACACTAAGTAAAATATTTGAAAAGATTATACTCAATCAAATGCTCTCACACTTCAACCGTACAAAACAACTCCACGCTAAACAATATGGTTTCACTAGGGGTAAATCGACTACGGATGCAGGTATTACCCTTGTATCTCATATTTATTCTGCATGGGAGGCCGCACAGGATGCTATCGGAGTTTTTTGCGACCTGTCGAAGGCGTTTGATTGTGTTGATCATAATACGCTATTAATTAAATTAAATCATTACGGAGTTAGAAATAAAGCGTTGGATCTACTAAGATCATACCTAAGCAATAGAATTCAAAAGGCAGAAGTTAACGGCGTAAAATCTGATGGATCGGGTGTTAAAATTGGCGTTCCACAAGGTTCCATATTAGGCCCTTTCTTATTCCTGGTATATATTAATGATCTGCCTTTCATGGTGGAGAAATTAACTGACATAGTGTTGTTTGCTGATGATACTTCAATGGTCTTCGAAATTGAAAGACAAAAAGGAGATTTTGATGATGTTAATGGTGTATTGTCTTTAACCTTGAATTGGTTCACAGTTAATAATTTATTGTTAAACGCTGGTAAAACCAAGTGTATCAAATTCTCACTTCCAAATGTCAGGCAAGTTGAGACCAGTTTGGTGTTAGACAACAGCACGTTAGAATTGGTAAATGATACGAAGTTTCTTGGAATAACCATTGATAGCAAATTGCAGTGGGGACCCCACATAGATAAATTGGCTGGTAAATTAAGTTCTGCGGCTTACGCTGTTAGGAACATCAGACAAAGCACGGATGTGGCTACATTTAGGCTAGTATATTTTAGTTACTTTCATAGTGTGATGTCCTATGGTATCTTGTTGTGGGGGAAAGCAGCGGATATTCAAACTATTTTTATTTTACAGAAAAGAGCTATTCGAGCAATTTATAATTTAAAACGAACAGACTCCTTAAGAGAGCTTTTTAAAGAAATTGACATACTAACAGTAGCTAGTCAATTTATTTTCGAAAATATAATGTATGTACGCAAGAACCTTACAACATTTTCCAAAATATAATGTATGTACGCAAGAACCTTACAACATTTTCCAAACTTGGCGACAGCTGTAATGTTAACCTAAGAAATAATCACAGACTATGTGCGCCCCGTTTTAGACTCGCGAAGGTTAGCAATTCTTTCAAGGGTCAGTGCATTCTCTACTACAATAAGATACCTCTGGAGATTTTGAAATTGCCATTTGAGCAATTTAAAAAGCATGTTAAAGCGACTTTGTCGAAAAAGGGATATTACAATGTTCAAGATTACTTAAATGACAGGACTGTATGGGGTTAATCTGGCTCAACACAGACCTTGCTGTTAATAATTTTGTAATTATTTATTCCTGCTTATTAATCATAACAATTAAATTTTTCATATTTGTATTAGTTAAGCACAACCTATGTTTAAAAGAGATCTAAAAATAAATCTGTGGGAGTTTCTACGCCCTTCTTCTCCCACAGTGGTCCAATGTAGAGAAGAGGCAAAAAATGACGTTTGCTAAGTATATGTAAATATCTACAGTAATAAAGTACTTTGACTATTGACTATTGACTATTGCAGGGTCAGTGCCGACTCGGCCATTCGGGTCGTCGTATAGGAGGTGCGCTGAATTTGAAATAGGGCTACTGTTATCATTTTTTAGTTGGTAAAGAGTAGAGGACCCAAATGTGAGTCCTGGGGCACAACGGACCCGTTAAGCATAAATCTCGATGGTTAACCTCTTAGAGCCACACCCTGGCTCCGATTGCTAACATAAGATTTCAGCCATCTTAGGAGATCTCCATGTATACCCATCCCTCGTAATTTTTCTAGAAGCGTGTGCTGGTTTATTTTGTCAGATACTTGTCAGATCCGAAATCGGTATATACACCGTCAACTTGGTAACCACGATCCATAGCATACGAATAGACAGATGTGGAATCTCTAAAATAAATAAAGAAGCCCACTTCCCTTTTGGCTGAAATAGTCACAATAAGAACCGATCACCCCCTGCGCCCACTAGGGTTCAGCGGGCGTCCAAACTTTTGTCTAATTTATCGATGACCTCAGTAATTTGGCGGTCGAGGCTGTGCTTCCCAAGTACGAAGTCCTGAGTTCGAGTCCCGGGTGGGAATTAAGAAAAAAACAGGACTTGGATAGTATAAACATGTCTGCGGCGTCGCTGTTTCTAGTACTTACGACACAGCGAGTGTGGGGCCAAGCAATGTATGCAAATTTCATGTGTTATCCCAGGCCGCAATCCGCGCCCTATCGCTCATCTCCGGAGCCCTAGCGACGGGCCGCGGCGCCGCGCTGCACGCGCACGAGCAGCGCTTCGTGTGCGCCGTGGCCACGCAGCTGCGGAGGCTGCGCGCCGGCGACCGCGAGCCCGGCGAGCTGCTGCCGGCGTACAAGTGCCTAGCCAGCGTTCTCACAACGGTACGCACCTAACCTAATACTATTTACTACTAGCACGGTACTGAATAGTATTTGCGAGGGCAGTGCTGCTTGAATCCCTCGCTACGCGCAGGAGTATCAGCGGTGACGGCCCCTATTGAAGATTGACCCGGCTGAGTTACAACCGCCGGCGTATAAGGACTTCATCGGCGCTCTAACTATGGTAAGCTTCTGGTAGCCTGAAGTAGATGATATTAGTAACTGGCTAGTAGTAGCAGTCGGCTCTGCTGCTTGAATCTCTCGCTGATCAACAAGCGTTCGAGTACAATTACTTGGCCAACGCTCTCACTATGCACTCTCACTCTCACTAAAGCACGGTCACAAAATAGAAATATTGTTCTCTCAGTAGATGTCTCTCGATCGCGCGCCTATTATATTGCCGTTCCGCTCGCACAGTTTACTCGTGACCGTGACGAACTGCTACGTAGCTTCATTCTCTCGCTATACTCCAGCCGTCTTACCACAAAAAACATTAACCATTGTTTAACACATGATTATAAAAATCGTTACCACAAAATTGCTTTTAGCGTTGTAGCAGGGATAGGCATGGCTTATATTATGTGATCAATTTAGGCAACTGAGAAAGCTTGTTTAGTGAGTATCTTGTTTGTCAAGATGGCGGAATTTTTGACCAGCTCTTCAGCTGTGTTGGTTTTGTTTACGAAAAAGCGGTTTTTACTCCATTAAAGTCCAAGTTTTATCGTGAGGAAACCTTCATATCTCCATAGGACATCGTGGGGAAACCTCCTTAGTGGCCGCGATGGGCTATCCCCCGTTTCATGCAAAATGGACTTAATTATCTAAAAGTGGGCAAAACTGTGCCTCTGCCACCCCGTATCGAAAATGCATAAAGCTATATATCATCCAATGATGAAATTTATGGTAGGCCACTGGAAGACAGTGTATAACGTCGAGCGACACGTTATGAGCGATGGCCTTGAATGCGCTGTAGTCACTTTTCAATAGCTGCAAATATGCGCAGTAATTCCTGCTAACGTCGCCCAGCGCTCTTAATTTGTTGCGCGACTTATACTATGGGGTGAAATTTGTACATCTGCTACCGGTGTGCCCATCCACTATAAAAACCATACTAGCCTCAAGCCACAGCAATCTTGGGAGAAGTTTCATCTGCCTGAGATCTACTCAACCATCCAGGGCGGTCGCTCAAGCTGGAGTTGGTGCAGGAGTTAGGCCAGTTTGTGAAGGATATAAGCCGGCTTTTCACTATGGGATGTAATGAATTATGTATTAAGATGCAGGCAGATACACGAAGACAATGGCGCTGGTGCCAGTGAGAATGGTAGCCAGTATTGGCCTCATGTAAATCTAGCTAGACGGGTGCTCTATTCACCACAGCACTCGCAGACAGCACTGGATTGGCTTGATTTTATAAGGCCAATACAAGGTTTTCCCCAGCACTCGCAGACAGAACTGGATTGGCTTGATTTTATAAGGCCAATACAAGGTTTTTACAAGGCCAACACCAAGCCAGCCAGCACTGGCCTCGGGTAAACCCAGCTTAACATCTCAAGTTGTGAAATAAATATTGCTTGCCAGTCTTTCTGGTGCCCGTTCAGCAATATTTATATTACATCTTGAGATGTAATTTATATTAGATTATATCCCATAGTGAAAAGCTGGTTTTATTCATTAAGGACCCCTGGAATGAAAGGAAATAAGCGAAGCAGTAATAACACCACATTTTGATATCCACATTTTTAATTTGTTTATTAACAATATGTCGACGACAATATGTAAACATACAATATGTCGATGAGTACATCTACTTGGGCCAGACAGTTTCCTTCGAAAACAGGCAGGACAAAGAAATCGAAAGACGTGTTTCGAACGCCTGGAAGAAATCCTGGTCCATGAAGGAGCTGATGAACCTACCATTGACCCTGAAGCGCAAACTCGTCGACATGTGCATCCTGCCCATCCTAACCTACGGCGCACAAACGTGGTCGCTGACCGAACATCAGAAGTTCAAACTCAAGGTTTGCCAGCGAGCAATGGAGCGCAGTATTCTAGGTTTTAAACGTATAGACCGCGTTAGGAACACTAGGAGTATACTGCGCTCCAAAACTGGCATTGTTGACGTGGGCACGCAGACCGCCAAACTGAAATGGAGCTGGGCAGGACATATCTGTCGAATGCATCCGGCCAAATGGGCGAAATCAGCCACTGAATGGATGCCTACAGACGGATTCCGGCGTAGGGGCAGGCCCAGAAGGAGATGGAAGGATGACCTGGATAGGTTCCTTCCAGGATGGACAGATGAAGCTTCAGATAGAGATATGTGGGCTCGAACCGGTGAGGCCTTTGCCAAGCAGTGGGACACCATTTAAGCTATATATAAAAATAAAAATAAACTATTTCATTAATATCGCCAATTCCTTGAAAGATTTTCTATCTCCATTATTAATGTTCTATCTGAGGGATTAATGTTTACACCACAATTCATGTTCATCTTCTATCACATTTGTGGGTTTTTATTTCCATATTTGATTCAAATATGTTTGGCGGCTTTGCTGGTGCTGAAAAGACAAGATTTCATTAAATTATACCAAAATGCTAGAGTAGAGGTGGACGTAACACTTGGTTAGAGGGGACGACGGACAGTGGACCGTAGCGATAGGAAATACAATACTTTGCTGGTGCTGAAAAGACAAGATTTCATTAAATTATACCAAAATGCTAGAGTAGAGGTGGACGTAACACTTGGTTAGAGGGGACGACGGACAGTGGACCGTAGCGATAGGAAATACAAGAGGAAAGATAGGGCCATCCAGTGGGCATTGTCCGAAGATATAATCAAGTCAACATCTCTCTGCATGCAGTTGGCAAAGAACTTTGGAGAATGGCGCGATAGAAGAGACTTGTCTTTGATCGACTTGACTCACTAACCAAGAGGCCTATGCCCAGAAGTGGGTTGATGTGTGCTGAAAACGATTATGAAGATTTCTTACCTTTTTTGTTTCGAAATCCTGGAAAATTAGGTGTTAGTTTGTTGATCGTCATCACTACCCAGGGTAAGTGCAGGGCGGGCAGTAAGATCCAAGAATTTCCTTTCCTGAGCAAGGGATAAATAATAATATCCCGTACCAAAACAAACAAATTGTCTGACGAACTTTCAGTGACAGTTCCGTGTATCGTTCCGTTCCGTTTCGCTGCTTATTTTTTAGTCGTGTTTGATAAAAGTACTAAAGTTAACGGTTGTTCTACACAAAAATAAGGATTTACAACTACTTTACCTAACCACGTTCTATTACTAAGTTAGGAATTACATTAAGCATAAAAATTTCCATCAAATTATGTATTCATTCTTATGTTATTCGCGTAAAATGAAACTGAAAGTTTTTTTAAATATATTTTCATATTGTGTTGTACGGCCCTAGAAATTCAATCCTTTGAGGCTAGTTGATGAACGAACGAAATTAACTGAATGATCTAGCCGTTTTTTAGTAAGATACTCACTAAACACTTTTTTGTGGTAACGAAATTTAGAAGCTTGCTAACCATTTGTTTACTGATAGATGATGATTTTGCTAAACAAGTGATCATACTGTGTTTTTATTATTTTTTGTAGTAAGACGGTAGATGCCCGGGATTCTATTCTAGAGTCTTTCACACTTTCTTACAGACTTCAGTATTCAATACTAACGGGCCCGCCGTTGATATTTATGTATATTTATTTGTGACTTCCGGCTGACCAAGGTGTTGCATCACATCCTTGCTCATTTGACCTTAGGCTAATGCAATGTCATCCATAGTAAGGCTCGGAAGTCTGTCTTATATAGTCAATGAAAGAGCGTACTGCTAAGTCTGTTCAGCGGACGAGTAGACTGTCTAATCCAATGGCATCTTAATATCTAGTGACCTAATAAATAAATGTATTTCTAGTTCTACGAGACAGCCGGCTGCGGATCGCGTGTCGACGATACAGCGGTCCAACAGCTACTGAAAGAGCTGCTGCTGGTGCTGGGTGCAGTCGCGCCGCCCGACGGGGAGCGACTCGTGCGCATTCTGAACAACGTGTGCCTGAAGGTGCTGGAGCACTCGCCGCGCACCGCGTTGCTGTGGTGAGTGAGTGAGTGAGTGAGTGAGCGAGTGAATGGTACAACATCTACTCAAAGAGCTACTGCTCGTGCCGGGAGCAGGTGCGACGCCCGACGGGAAGCGACTCGTGCGCATTCTGAACAACATGTGCCTGAAGGTGCTGGAGCACTCGCCGCACACCGCGTTGCTGTGGTGAGTAAGTGAGTGAGCGAGTGAATGGTACAACAGCTGCTCAAAGAGCTGCTGCTAACTCACTGATCCTATAATAGTATCCGAAACCACAGATAATATAATACTACCTAAAAAATATAAAACTAACCGAAATACTGAGAGCTGTTTCACTAACTGGCTCGATCAGTATTTGAGTCGCCTGGATACTATTGTCCAATATAATCTAGAACCAGTTAATAAATCCCCAGCTCTATAGTGGCGCTTCTCCACGAGTCGATCGGCGCCACCGACCCCAGCTGCCCGCGCTACCAGGAGCTGCTGCTCAAGTGCTTCTGGAAGAGCCTGAAGATGCTCGGCGCCTGGGAGGACGGCTCGATCGGCTACGATGAGGTGTTGCGCAAGATACACCAGTTCTACCAGGCGTACCCGAACTCCTATTGGAAGAAGAACCCGGATATGAGCGATACGCCTTACAGGTGCGTTTACATCTATGTTTGGAGTGTAGAGGGACAACATTATCGGGGGAGTAGAGAGGGTTGTAGTGAACACATTTCTGCTCAAAATTCGTTCCTCAATTGCACAGTTGTTGATATATTTCCACTTAATCCATAATAGTTTTATTATTTATTTGATCAATTGTACAAAAAAAATGTTTCATGAATTTCTTAGATAATTAGCCTTTGTAAATAAATCATAAGTTTGAACAACTAGTAAACCATAAAAAGCCATGGAATCGAAGTTTATTTTGTAAATAGTCAGGGTATGGAAATTATTTTTAAGTTCTGCTGAATTAAAAGTAAGGGCTAGTAAACATTTAATTAATAGTGTCTGGCAAACCCTGCAGTTTTCTTAAAAGTTTCAATATGGCAACAATATTATGCTGTCAAAGGCACGTCAAACGACAAAGTGATAGATAGTCACACTCCGTTCCGTTATTCTAAACCTCTGTCTCTGTTTCTAGCTGTAACGATTCGAGAGAAAGAGAGGCAAAGATCTTTTGAATAACTGAACGGAGTGTAGTGATTTATGTTAGTGATACCACATAGAGGTTTTATGAATTCTACCACGTTTTCTCAGGTCACGCATTCGTTTGCCAGACTCTATCACTAAAAACTTCTTTAGTTCATGCCATATCTAACGGTATGCCACACATCAGGTAATCCTGTTTGGTGAACAAATCAAGATGACACGTCAAGTTCGGCAAGTAAACATGTATATGACATCATTTGTCCAAAAAATTATAATACACAAAGCGGTGACGGACGCTATGATGTCATCAGAGCGAGGTGCCAAGTTAGCTTTGACGTGTAGTATATGAGGAGGCCAATTTTCCAGTGGTTCCATAACAGGCCGATACTTACAAATCCGTCAACGTTGGTCTCTTGTTCCAGAACTGTGAAGACGCTGGTCCATACGTTGGTCAAGATGAAGGGTACGGCCATCACCGACCACTTAACTCTGATACCTGACCTCAATGACTCTGATCTCTACCCGTATCTACTCAAAGTTTTCAAGGTAAGGCCGTCATGTCCACAACCGAAAACAATTCTGTTGTAAGCAGAGCGTGCCATTATTTGTGCCCTAACGACTCCCAACCGCACTTGTACCTACATAGCAGAACAAAATAATTGTTGCTGTGTTGGTTGCTTTGAAGCCGATGATTCAGGCTCCTTCGCACGATTGCAGACTTGCGTGGTTGCCGTCAAACTCTCGCCAAAGTAGATCCAATGTATCCACACTTCTTGAGTTATTCAGCGGTTTTAGGAGTCGCGCTGTCCTTGCAAAAATTAATGTGAACACGTTCAATCTCCTACAGGAGCTCACTTTGACGCTTGAGTAAAGCTTCGGTCATGATGATTGAGTGAATGAGTAAATATTTTCTTCGAAAAGATCTCTTGAATGATGCTAACGCTGAGATGGCACCGAGGTTCTTGAAACCCAGCTGATCTGCTGTGGTTTAATCGAACTGAGTGAATGAATGATATCTTCGATAGTCCAGCTGTTAGCTGCGGCTACTCGATGAGTGAGACCTTATGAACTGCACGTCCTTAGATCTCTTGAATGATACTCGGTGATGAGATTCCCTGAGGTTCTTAGAGCCCAGCTGATCTGCTGCGACCTCCTCGAACTGAGTGAATGAGTGATATCTTTGATAGTCCAGCTGAGTGCTGCGGCTACCCGATGATTGCGGTGCTGTTGACTGTAGAAGTCGATAGATGCTGGCGATCCACCATATCTGGCAGTCGCGGCGGTCCGTCCGACCTAGCACATCTGCAATCTCTTTGTGTGATTAAAGCACCTTCTCAATTAGTCAGTGAGACCAGCTGTGGGAGGCTGACCAACCGAATGCTAACACACTTCAAAGGAAACAGACGCAAGTCGCAATAATTCGAAGGACCAAAAACTGTAAGGTTCTACAGTTGTATGATGATGATGAATGAGTGAGTGTTGAGTGCTAGCTAAGTTGAAATGATAGAACAACCGCTAACGATGAAGATGAAGATGAAGCAAATATTTGTTTGATGAGAACGGATGTCTGTACCCTAGTCATGGTTGTGTATCTATCTAAGTATAATATTTATCTATATAAGTATGTATGTATGTAGTACCAAAGTTACAGGGAATCCTAGTTTGGGGCTAGTTCAATGTGTGTAAATAGTGTCCAAGTTATTATTATTATTATTAATAATATTAAATGAACTTTGTACAGTTGACTGTACAGTATGGATAGCATTGCTAATACTATTGACTATACCTGTAACGGTTGCTAGTGGGGAGAGGAGTTTTTCTAAGCTTAAGCTGATTAAAACCTATCTGCGATCGACAATGAAATTGCTGAAAACATCGACTTTGATAACCTAATAAAAGAGTTCGCCGATAGAAAAGCTAAAAAAGTGATATTTTGTTAGTTTTTAAAATAAATGGATATTTTTTTAATATTATATTTTTCTTATACCCATTGCCTTTTTCGTATGGAATTGAAGTGCAGTTAGGGGGCGCCCAGGGCGCTGGTAGTGCTGAAACCGGCACTGCCTGGCGTGCTTTGCGGGTCTGCATGCGGCTGTCCATTATAGATATGAATAAGTAGAATAGTATGTATGAGAGTCAACAAACTTCTAACTAGGTAGGATAATTGGCAGCCAATTGAGGTTATGTCAGCTGAGCCGAATTCGAAATGTTTGCAACTTACGTGATTTATTTGGTTGAAATTAGATTCCAGATGTTATATTTTCGCTTAGATAGAATACACAGTAAGAAGAACCAAATCACTTCAAACCGAGAATAACAATGACAAAGACAACATTCTGTAACCGAAAAACAATTCGCCAGTTTGTATCAATTACACATCACTCATATAAAATATTTATAGTCACACGTATATTTATGATTATTCTATTAAATACAACTAGAATTGTAGTTTAATAACACAAGAAAACAATTTCTATTTAAATTTTACATAGGATAAATCTCAGTCAGCTGTTGACCTCAGTGTTGCCACAAGCTAAAAACTACTATTAGTTGGGCCGGTCTTCATATTAGTATGTAGGCCAGCCCATTTTTTTACGATTTACTATACATTAGGGTCACTTACGACTTCATGAGCTTAAGAACGAGTTCTTAAGCTTATCGAAACTTTTACGTTAATGCTTCCAAGACGAACAGGGAAGTAAAAAACTGAAGATTTTTCATCTCGGCTGAGATTTGAACCCAGGACCACGTGGCTTCTGTGGCAGAGCCTTACCCAATACGCCACACTGAAACGTCTTGAGATCTATACAGGTCGTTGTTTTGTAAAATTACGCCCGACACAGGGCTGGCACAGGTATGACACTGACGCATAATAGTAGTTTAAGTGACTGCTACATAATAGAGGGCACTAATTATGTACAGTTACATACACTAGTTTATCTATACACATATCTTAAGCTCTTTTTGATGTGTTCAGGAACCGCAAGTTCGATTGGCATTGTGGCATTGATCATTGCTCTGCTGTTGTTTAGCTTCTTCAGTAGTACCAACTTCACAGACAAACTAGGGGCGGCAAACAGCGTTCGAAATTTGAATATCACAATATGACAAATTTTGGTACATTATGGTCATAATTTATCAATATTCAGATAAGAAATGAGTTTTTACCAATAAGTTTATCAGTATGCTGTTCCTAACGTGCAGTTTTTGGACACAGCAAAGAGGGTTTATGATAAGTGTGTAGACAAAAAATATTAAAAATAAATACCTATGTATATGTAAAAATAAACAAATAAAAGGTTTTACCAATTTGGATAAACTTTTTTTAACTTTTTGTTCAATTATTCAAAGATTGTTTATTTTCACAAAAGTACAATACATGTTTTGTGGTTTGTGCGTGCTGTAAAACCACAGGTGGTTTGTCTCAGCTGCACATATTATAGCTTAAAAAATATTTAGTACGGTCGGTGTTAACGAATACACGTTATTATTTTAACAAATACAAATTATCCCTTAAACATAGGTCCGTGCTTTCGAAGTGAGGTGAATATAAGATAAGTGTGAAGTAGGTGTATAAATATATATATATCGTGCTCGTAAATAAGGTAATTAGTCGTGTGATGTGCTTGTGAAGTATTTTTTCAATATATATTTTTGTTTGAGAGGGTTGTCATGGATGGATGTTATTATTTCAGGTGGCATTTTATTCATTAGAAGGGGGATTAGGTGTTTTGATGTCCGTGATCCATATAAGTTTGTCGTCCTACAATATTTTTTTTGTTAGTTACCCGGCGGGTTGCTATGGGTGTATTATTGGGATTTGTACTTCCTTATTGAAGAATTGTTCAGTGAGAAGATGCATTTCAACTTTTTTATGGACTGGTAGTATTTGGCAGTATTTAAATACGCTTGTACCCTCAGATTTTAGATTAAGCCTAATTTGCAGCATTTTTATGTTGTCTAAGTAAGATTTAAATGTTCTGCCATAACTACTGAGACCATATGAAATTATACCTTTCTGCCAGGGATTTGTAGAAGGTGAGCAACAAACAAAAAGGAATCTTATTCCTAACTACATAAAATTTAGCCAACACAGATTTCAACCTTTTGCATACCATTTGAGTGTGTGGGGCCCAATTAAACCTGTTATCAATTATCAATCCTAGGTAAGGGTGTTGTGAAACTTGCTCGATAGAAGCGCATTTGCATTGTGGACTTGGGGCATGCAAGCAGTCATGGTCATGTGCGATGATATGTACCTCTTCTTGAGTCAGGTTATGGCTGGAGCGAACGTGTATGAGTTTGGTCTTTTGTGCGTTGAGTACAAGACCAACGTCATGCGACCACTTGCATACTATATCGAAGTCCTCTTGTAACCTTCGTTCTGCTTCTATGATGTCCTTGTACAAGGCAAGTGTCGTCTGCGTATTGGTAAACGGTGCTGTGTTTGATTGCGTTGTTTATTTAGGTCGTTGACATAGGCTAAATAGTGCAAGGGCCCCAAGACTGACCCTTGTGCAGTGCCTTCTGTTGCTTTAATTTCCTCGCTATGTACATCTTCTATCTTCACTGTGTATGACCTTCTTTCTAGGTAGTCCTTGCACCATTCTAGAACCTCTTCTAGAATGGTGCCACGTACTCCACTTTTATTTAGCTTTTTGACGAGTGTATCGTGTCGAAGTGTATCAAATGCCTTGCTGTAATCGTTGAATATTAAACGTACATGTTTTCTGTCGTCGAGGCACATATTTATCTCGTCTGTAAATTTATAGAAGTTGTGTAGTGCTATTTTTTGGTTGGAAACCGTATTGTCTCGATGACAGAATTTCATGTTTTTGGCAAAAAGACTGCATTTGTTCGCAAATGAACTTCTCCATGATTTTATCCAAGCTCGGCAAGATTGTTACAGGCCTATTAGTAAGAGACCCATTTGAAAAAAAGTCTTCAAATAACGATTTTCGTGGGACTCATCTCCGCCATACGAAATACTGGTATGTACTTATTTGGCATGTTTTCCTGAACACAAAAAGTGCGGTAGTCACTTCCTGGGGGTATGGGGGGGGGTAGCTATGATGTAGCAAAGATGGCGGCCGGGCCTATCTATTATGCGGTATATCTAGAAAACTACTGGACCGATTTACTTATTGAGGGTGTCAAATGAAACACTTTTTTTTGTTTATAACACTTTTTACTTTATTGTTGTCAGAAAATCCGTCCAATTACATCATTTCATCATTATTCGTACCAAAGATCGCTTGATCGTAGTCAGTGCGCCGCTACCGACATTCACTTAAACGACTGTAGTTCTGTTGTTTATAGCTCTATTGTAATGATTTAAGGTTCATTAGAAAGCTGATAAAAGTAACTATAAGTTTTATAATAAGCAAAATTTCTATAATCCTAACGGTAAGCGAAGAATTTACTGTCTTTTATGCGGTATATCTAGAAAACTACTGGACCGATTTACTTATTGAGGGTGTCAAATGAAAGATTATTTAATGAAGATTATTTTATTTTAAAAAGTCATTAGTGTCAAGCAAGCACGAAATGAAATATTTTCAAAAAACAACATTTTGTAAAATAATACTTTTTTTACTATGTAAATTGTTCGGTAACCGTTAGGATTATGGAAATTTTGCTCATTATAAAACTTATAGTTACTTTTATCAGCTTTCTAATGAACCTTAAATCATCACAATTGAGCTATAAACAACAGAACTGCAGTCGTTTAAGTGAGCGTCGATACGAATAATCATGAAAGTTGTAATTTGACGGATTCTCTAGGTAATGTTTACTGTTTTTTTTTAACGTGATCAGCATAATAGGTCAGCGAACTTTAATAATGATAATTTTAATATATATCACATAATATTGTCTCTACTAAATTTAATGCAAAAAATGTATGAAAAAATATTTTTATCTAATTATTGTCGTCGATCTGATCAATATCTTGTACATAATTAAACTGGTTAAAACATTTGTAACGGACATGGTATATCCCTTCCAAGCACTTTTGTTGTTTGTCACTACATCCACGACGGGATGAACGACAACCAGCTTTACATTGAAAATCGACCACCCTTATTTTTTTGTATGACCTGACATCGCGCGCCTGGTATCACATCCAGTTATCAAGCCAGCAATGATTTCCGCTTATCATTTGTCATGTTTTCTTGTATATTTTTTAAGTCAATATATTTTGTTTTTTTTGTTAGTGCCTGATTTAATCTATACAACACTTGGTAGTTGTTCATAGAAGTGAAGAATGAGGAGAAGCACATCAGTGTCGCGACAGTTAACTATTAACCGCTCAAAGCCCGATTGTTTGCATTCAATTCCGTGTAGAATTAAACGGGTATCAGCTTCTTCCTGAGTACTTCTCAAATGATCCACATTTCTTTGTGTATTAGTACTGACTTGATCTGCGTCCGAATATCCACCTGAAGGTAGAAGTTCCTGTGTTGTTTGAAGTTTTGATGCTTCTTTCATCCTTCTTAGAGCTGCCAAAATGTTGGCCAATAACACGCAGAAAGTTTAGAACCCGATGAAATCCTCCAAGGCGTACAGTAACATCATTATAATTGTCATGGTACCACTGAATTTGCTTAATTTTACAATAAAGTGCTTCGTCACAAGTTAAAACAGTGTGCTTTTGACCAAGGGCCTTGGTCATATCTTTGCAACGATTTAATACTGCTACTAATGTGTCTGTTTTTTTATTTTTATTATTATTACTTTATTTCAGATTAATATCCATATATACATTACATTATTACTATTGACACTTACATTATTTTAATTATAATTATATTTTATTTTATGTTACCATACAATGGTGCCTCAAAAACGGGCTGTCCATCTTGGCTGGCACTTAACACCATCAGGATGCCGTTGGGACTGTCGCGGGTTCTGCGCATTTTTGAGATTTTTGAGTTAATATTTTATTCATGTCTGTCCATGATGGTATCACCTGGAGCTCTATTTTTTAATCACTCGCCTCGGAAGCGAGTGCTCTCCAAGCGACACGATTGGTGGAGCTTAGTTACATCGAGTGATATGAACCAATCGTTGCGCTCGACATCAAAATCAAAATCAAAATCAAAAATCATTTATTTCCATAGGATGTTGTTACATCACTTAGATCCGTCATTACATTTTTTTGGGTGAGTTCACTAACACAATGGCGGAATCTGTGGAGAAGAGCTCACCGAAGAAACTCCACAGTCGTCGCATCTTTTGCGTTTCCTTTTTTAAATAAAATATTGTCAAATTACAAAATGAATGCTAATTATATATCGAAACAGCCTGTTACTCAAACAATCTATTCCCATGGACATCTATCCTCTAATTAATCAGATATCCTATAGTAACCTTTTTTATACAATTTCTGTTTTATTATTATTTTAAACTTGTCTAAAGGTAAGTTTTTAATATCAGTAGGGACCTTATTGTAATAGCGTATACAATTGCCTTTAAAAGAATTACTAATTTTATGTAGTCGGCTTACATAAGCAACCAACTTGTCTTTATTTCTAGTATTAAAATTGTGTATATCACTGTACTTCTGAAAATTAGTTATATTTCTTTTTACATACAGAAGATTGTCATAGATATATTGACACACAAATGTCAGAATATTGATTTCTTTAAACTTTTCCCTCAGTGACACTCTAGGCCCTAATCTATAAATTGCACGAACAGCCCGTTTCTGCAGAATAAATATACTATTAGCATTCGCAGCGTGACCCCACAATAAAATACCATAGGTCATTAGACTATGAAATTAACTAAAGTAGACTAGTCTAGCGGTGTCTACGTCGGTAAGAGCTCTAATTTTTTTAACAGCGAACGCTGCTGAACTCAGTCTGTTCGACAATTTATTTATATGAGGATCCCATTGTAGTTTGGCGTCTAAAGTAATGCCCAAAAAGACAGTCGACTGCACAAGGTCCAATCTCTGTCCTTTTATAAATATGTCTGTAGTTACCGGGTTCACATTGGGTAACACGAATTTAATACATTTAGTTTTCTTTTCATTAAGTAATAAATTGTTAACAGTAAACCAGTTCACTATACTAGAGATAGCATTGTTTACCTCGTCATAATTTGATTGCTGTCTTTTAACTTTAAATATCAAAGAAGTATCATCGGCAAACAATACTAACCCATGTTTTGCTTTAACAAGCTTAGTAACAAGGTAAGGTAAATCATTAATATATACTAAAAACAAGAAAGGACCAAGAATTGAACCTTGCGGTACGCCCATACTTATTGAAGACCCAGGTGATCTTTTCCCATTAACATCGACCATCTGAACCCTATCTGTTAGATATGACTCCAGAAGGCCAAGGGCCTGATCTTTTACACCATAATGGCGTAACTTCCTGACAAGAGTGTCATGATGGACGCAATCAAAAGCCTTGGATAGATCGCAGAAGACACCTATTGCATCCATTGCGTCTTCCCAGGCATCAAAAATATTGTCGATTAGTTCAACACCAGCATCGGCTGTTGAACGACCCTTTGTGAAACCAAACTGAGCAATATGAATTAAATTATTGAGATAAAAATGACTTTGCAATTGATTAAGTATGAGTTTTTCAAATATTTTGCTAAGCGTTGGTAGTATCGATATGGGTCTAAAATTGGTGGGGTCTGATCGACGAGCGCTAGCCACGACGCGAGTGATTTAAAAATAGAGCTCCTGATCTTTATTGGCAGATGAACGACATGTAAGCCATATAATATCACGGTTATTTATTGGATTTTTACGTTGACACTCTGCGAAAACATCTTCTTTTACCTCAGCTGGAACCTTCATCACAGGTTTTCCGATATCAGGTACATGGTCTACTTTAAAAAGTTCGTGAGGTATATCATGAAGAGCACTTGATTTCCCTAATGCCACTTCAGTATTTTTTTTGAAGGGCCTCGTTGAAAATCTACTAACTGTGTGCCATGAAAGGTACTTCGTCCATCAATAGTCTCTTCCAGGATAGCAATGTTATCTGTAGGGAAATGGACAAAGTGTTGTCCATTTTGGGTTTGACATAAATATTCTAGAATTAAGGTTCCATTATCTTCATACTTTTTTAAAAGATGATTAAATAAGGCAGTGTCAACGCGCATTAGTCTGATAGCTGATACAATTTCCAGCAGCATGTATCATGTCTACCTCTAATGTGCTTGGGTGTGAGATTTCGATTGTTAAAGGCGGATACTATATCTTGACCTATTCACATAACTTTATTTACAATATCGTCTGGGTTTTTATTATTGTCACCTAAAATTAAACTATCCAGAAACCAGTTATAATTTTTACGTTATTCAATTCGCACATGGCTGTTTATAACACTTTTTACTTTATTGTTGTCAGAAAATCCGTCCAATTACATCATTTCATCATTATTCGTACCAAAGATCGCTTGATCGTAGTCAGTGCGCCGCTACCGACGCTCACTTAAACGACTGTAGTTCTGTTGTTTATAGCTCTATTGTAATGATTTAAGGTTCATTAGAAAGCTGATAAAAGTAACTATAAGTTTTATAATAAGCAAAATTTCTATAATCCTAACGGTTAGCGAAGAATTTACATAGGAAAAAAAAGTTTTATTTTACTAAATGTTGTTTTTTGAAAATATTTCATTTCGTGCATGCTTTACATTAATTACTTTTTAAAATAAAATTATCTTCGTTAAATAATCTTTCATTTGACACCCTATTTAAGTAAATCGGCCCAGAAGTTTTCTAGATATACCGCATAATAGAATAGGTCCGGCCGCCATCTTTGCTACGTCATAGCTGTACCCCCCATACCCCCAGGAAGTGACTACCGCACTTTTTGTGTTCAGGAAAACATGCCAAATAAGTACATACCAGTATTTCGTATGGCGGAGATGAGTCCCACGAAAATGAATTTAATTTCCATTGGGGACCGTACTATATAGTTTCCTGTATCGTCCAAAGGCCCTTTTTCGTGAATTGTCTCACCACTCCTTTTTTTAGCTCATCAGGGAAGATGTACTTAATCCCGCACACAAGACCATACCTATGCAGTAGCTCCATGTATCGTTGTTTAGCTAGAAGCTTTTTTTTAATGTCGATATTCATGTCTCCAAGTAGAATGAAGCCCCTGGTTGAATGCTTAACTAATATGTGTTTCAGTTCGTCTATGAATGGGTGTTTTTTGCTGATGGTACTTTTATCCGGCTGTATATAAACGGCACATATAGTGGTTTTTTGTTTGCATTCGTAGCGATTGTTGCGTATTTATATGCGGTGAAATTGTGTTTATTGTGTACATAAATTAATATTCCTCCGCCTTTCCGTGTTTCCCGTTCTTGGGAATGCAACGTATAGCGTTGGATGTTAAATAATGGACTGACACCCATAGAGCTGTTGGCCTCTGTCACTACTATTACATCTATAATGTTTGAGTACGAGTCAATGACATGTTCAAGTTTGGGAAAATTTATAATCATGGACCTGATGTTGACATGTAGACACATTAATCTAGATGCTTTATTTTTAGGTAGGCACTTCGCAAAGTCGGAAAAGTTTGCACAATCTCTAAGTTCAGTTACACTATCATCTATTGTGAAATACCCTGTTTTAAATGATAAATTAATCTAGGTTGTATAAATTTAATCTATGGAGTTATTATCGAGCAACTTGTAGCTCATCAATATAATTTTCGCTTCTGATAACAAATATTTTAGACTTTTCTATTTTTCGAACAAATATCTTGCCTTCCTTACACCATACAAACTTGTATATCGGTTTTAATTCTTGTTTGGTTTTCCATAGTGGTTCCTTATTGTACTGGGCAAGTGCTTCGCGTACGTATATCTCATTCGGTTGAGCTTCGACGCCGGAAGGAGATGTCATCGAGTCCGCATGAGTCTCTGGCCCTGCGCCCGGCCGCGATCCACTGAGCTCGTGCTGCCTCTGTCTTGAGCTCGACGAGGATGGGGCCGGGAGTACCTTGCCGTGCATGAAGTCGTGTCACTGACATAATTTCAGCATTGTTGACGTCCAGGCTCTTAGCCAGACCGTTCACCACAGCTATCAGCTCTTCATTTTCTTGCTCCATGACTCCATTTATCTCGGCGTATCTCGCCAGCTTAACCTGCTCCATCTCCTGAAAACGTTGCTCCAGCGCCTCGATTCTGCTTTCCATTTGGGCGTTTTTGTTGCGAAGTGTGACATTCTGTTGTTCTATTGTTTTTACTTTAGAAATCAACTCAAACTCAAACTCAAACTCAAAAGTACTTTATTACTGTAGATATTTACATATTCTTAGCAAACGTCATTTTTTGCCTCTTCTCTACATTGGACCACTGTGGGAGAAGAAGGGCGTAGAAACTCCCACAGATTGATTTTTAGATCTCTTTTAAAAATAGGTTGTGCTTAACTAATACAATTATGATTTATTTTTATTTAATAAGCTGGAATAAATAATTACAAAATTATTAACAGCAAGGTCTGTGTTGAGCCAGATTAACCCCATACAGTCCTGTCATTTAAGTAATGTTGAACATTGTAATATCCCTTTTTTTTTTTCAACAACAACGCCTGCATAGACTCCTGAAATTCATCAATCTTGTCGCTACAGAATTGAATGGCACTTGTTACACTGAGGAGCTCTTTCTTGATATTTTTGTTTACTTCCTTTGTTATATCCTGCAATATTTTCCTGATATCGATGGATGTAGAAGGTCCAGCGCTGAGAACAGGTTCCACATCTTCTTCATCGTCGCTGATGACGACGAATGAGGATCTTCTCGGTCCGTTGCTCTGACAAGTATTGCAGATCCACTCAAGTCCCTCTGCTGCCCGCAAAGAAGCGAGTTGTTTAGTAGTTAAACCGGAACACGTCTGATTTGCATGAACGATTTTAAAACCCTTGCTGCACTCTTATCCTGGGGATCTTTTTGTGATATATTTATTACACTTATAACAAGTCTTCATAATTTCATTTCTTCTTCTTTGGTAAATACTAGAGCGATTTCTATTCACGACCTGTTTATACACCGACCGAGGGTAGTTGTGTGTGTAGGTGAAGGCCTGGAAGGTTCATACGGAAAGAACAAAGTAAAACGTAAAGGGAACGGCCGAAAAGCGAAAAATCTGTTCAGAACATCCCCCTTTCAATAGCGATGGTACCGTCTGATTGAACGACGCGACGTCTGTCGTTTCAGTTAGTTTAAAATATATTCAGAACATGCAATTTCAATAATACGGACCTAAATAAATTCCTCTTCTACAGCAACTGAAGCTCGAAGACAAGAAAGAGAACACACCAGGACCGGACGCGCTCAACAACGGCGCCGTTCTATCCTCCGTCGGCAACAACATGAGTCTCAGCAGTGGAAGACTACCACGCAGCGTGCATGAAGAGTTGGCACTTATATTGAAGAGTATAGGGAGCAAGGAACATAACAACCAGGCGCTGACTCAGCTGTATGACCTCAGGGTGAGTGTAGTGTCGACAGCGTGTCCTTAGTGTCGACAGCGTGTCACTAGTGGCAAGAAAATGAGTCTTAGCAGTGGAAGGCTACCACACAGCGTGCATGAAGAGTTGGCGATTATATTGAAGAATATAGGGAGCAAAGAACATAACAACCAGGCGCTGACTCAGCTATATGATGTCAGGGTGAGTGTAGTGTCGACAGCGTGTCGTAAGTGTCAACAGCGCGTCACTAGGGGCAACAAAATAAGTCTTACCAGTGGAAGGCTACCACGCGGCGTGCATGAAGAGTTGGCGCTTATACTGAAGAGTATAGGGAGCAAGGATCATAACAACCAGGCGCTGACTCAGCTGTATGACCTCAGGGTGAGTGTAGTGTCGACAGCGTGTCCTTAGTGTCGACAGCGTGTCACTAGTGGCAAGAAAATGAGTCTTAGCAGTGGAAGGCTACCACACAGCGTGCATGAAGAGTTGGCGATTATATTGAAGAATATAGGGAGCAAAGAACATAACAACCAGGCGCTGACTCAGCTATATGATGTCAGGGTGAGTGTAGTGTCGACAGCGTGTCGTAAGTGTCAACAGCGCGTCACTAGGGGCAACAAAATAAGTCTTACCAGTGGAAGGCTACCACGCGGCGTGCATGAAGAGTTGGCGCTTATACTGAAGAGTATAGGGAGCAAGGATCATAACAACCAGGCGCTGACTCAGCTGTATGATCTCAGGGTGAGTGTAGTGTCGACAGCGTGTCGTTAGTGTCGACGGCGTGTCGCTAGTGGCAACAAAATGAGTCTTAGTGGTGGAAGGCTACCACGCAGCGTGCATGAAGAGTTGGCGCATATACTGAAGAGTATAGGGAGCTAGGATTATAACAACCAGGCGCTGACTCAGCTGTATCATCTCAGGGTGAGTGTAGTGTCGACGGCGTGTACGAACATTTACTAAAGCGATTTCTCATTTCAGGAGCGGCACCCGGAAGTGGACATCTGGACGTTCATGCAGGGCAGCTCGTTCTACTTCCGCAACTACGTGGAGCGCGGCCTGCGAGACGTGGCGGAGCAGCGAGCGCGCGCGCAGCCCCGCTTCCGACACGAATTCGCGAGCGCCGGCGCAGGTGCGTGTGGGTGTGTGTGTGTGTGTGTGTATATGTGTGTGTAACTACGTGGAGCGCGGCTTGCGAGACGTGGCGAGAGCGTGAGCGCGCGCATGTATGTGTGTGTAACGACATTTGAACAATTGCAGACACATCGAAATTAGCGCGGACGTTTCGGTCTCCGTTTCAGCGCAAATAAAGTAAAATATAATTTTAGTGAAAAGTCAATAGGTTGGATTTTAAATCGTAAAATGTAGTTTACAATACAAGCTAAGTCGCAATAAAAGTCAGCACATGTGATGTATTCGTGTTGTGACTCGTAAATTGAAATTGCTATTGAAATTGCTAGACGTCAGAATTACATGATGGTTTTTTATGGTTTTTATAATAATTCATCGTTCTCAATAATCTTCTAGGGGTCGGGGGTGTGGGGTGGAAAATAGCGAAAACAAATCGTACATTGAGTGTGTCGCTCGCGACGCGAGTACAGCTCGCAGCCGCTAGTAGTTATTGTGCTTATTCGTTTTTCCAGATATCAACATTGAGAACGAAGAGAAGTCACACGTGATATTCTTGGAAAGACTGAGGGCCTTACAGGTAATATGCCTCTTTTTTGCTCATTTTAAGCATGCCGTCTTCTTCAATCCAATAAAATAAATTCATTTTGTACATCTTTCTGGATTTTCGGATGTTCTCCTCTACAGGTCGCATTTCTCAACCGATTCTCGTGAAATTTTGTGAGTAGCTTCGATAATTGTCTCTGTGTCACATAAAATCACAAGGGATTTCATGAGGTTTCAGTATATAATTATAATTTTTTGGTGACCTTTGGTGGTTAAGCTCTGCAGAGTTTGCGAGTACAACATGAAGAATCAAGGTCTTAAGTAAAATTTGCTCCCGACACTCCGTATGGGTTAGGGCGTGGCGTTAAATTAAGTTAAATGTTTAGTGAAGACCTACGCAATTTGTTGCAATCATTAGTGGGCTACATTTACAATGATTATTTACAGGCTAAGGCGGGCCTCAAGACGGACTCGTCGCCGACGTCCGGGCCCCGCACGCCGGTCGACAACCGCGTGCTGACGGACAGCATCAACGACAACACCCTGCCGCGCCCGCACAGCATCGACCCGCAGATAGAGGTGCGTAGGTGTACGCTAACAAACCAACTCACTCGCCACTCTCCCCAACTCGCCAATGTTTTGTTCCCGCCACTTTTCCCCAACTCGCCAATATTAAGTTCTCGCCACTTTCCCCAACTCACCACTATCCTCAACTCGCCACTTTCCCGAACTCGCTACTTTTCATAATTCGCCACTTCCCCCAACTCACCAGTATCCTCAACTCGCCACTTTCCCGAACTCGCTACTTTTCATAATTCGCCACTTCCCCCAACTCACCAGTATCCTCAACTCGCCACTTTCCTGAACTCGCTACTTTTCATAATTCGCCACTTCCTTCACTCGCCACATTACCTGAATCGTCACTTTCCCTGACTCGACACTTTTCAAGACTCACCACTATCCCCGACTCTCCAATTTTCCCCACAACCCCACTTAACCCGCCTCGCCACTTTCCCCATCTCACCACATTCCCAATCTCACCACATTCCCCGACTCGCTATTTTCCCTAATTCGCTATTTCCTTTACTCGCCACATTACCTGACTCGTCACTTTTCCCGACTCCACTTTCTCCGACTCCACTTTCTCCGACTCGTCACTTTCCCCGACTTTTCCACTTCCCCGACTCTCCACTTTCCCCGACACGTCACTTTCCCGAATTCGCCACTTTCTTATTTCGCCATTTTTCCCAATTCGCCACTTTGTAAAGCAAGCCGGTCCACAACCGTGAGTTTACGGACAGCATCAACGAGCACATGCTGTCGCGCTCTCACTGGGCTGGTGATCGGATATATTTCTTCGGTGTGTGTAGAATTACAAATCAGGCTTTATTAGGGCTGCCTAATTGCGCCTGTCTAAATAAATCTAATTTGAAAGATAGTGCTTTTAAAGCCCAAAAGAAATGTTTCAGGTCTATTTTTTCACTTAAACGAACAGACAGCTGCAAACCATTCTTCAAGCGCCATAAACTATTGACATTGCCATCATTATATATGTATGAAATAATAATGTTTGTAAATTCAAAATTTAACCAGCCGCCGTAACAACAAAAAAATACTTGCACCAACCCACCAAACTGCATTGTTCAATAAAAGTGTTTTCGGTATGGCGTCAAAAATATATAATAAGGTCCCGGTGCCGATTATGAATACAGACCATCCCAATCTTTTCCAACAGAAATTAAAGGATTACCGAGCTCTTGAGGCGTATTACCTAGCTCTTGAGGCGTATTACTCAATCGATGAATATTTAAAATGATGCTGTGTTGACATAATACTAATTGAATATGTTCTTTAATTAATATTGACTTTACTTTTGTCTGTCTCTAATCAACTATGCGTGTAATGTGTAATGTGTTGACATTCAATTTTGACATTTTTTTTTTTTAATTAATGACTATATGTATGCATTTGTTATTTTTATTTCTGTTTGTATGCGTAATGACTGGACGTAAGAACACTACCCATGTAAAATGCTGATTCTGATTCTGATTCTTCATTACTCCGTTAAAGGTCAATAATCCGCTTAGCGCAGATGGGCATTTATATAGCCAAAAAGATTTAACAATAACTGATGAATTCAACTTTCATTCCAGCTAAACCCGACCCAGACAATCTCCCATCGCAACGAGGCAGACGTCGACGCGCTACGACTGAAGTTGCAACAGATCAAGAGCTCTTCCAAGAGATAAGGCCGTCCTTGTCACACGCGGACCTTTCACTTACTCACCCTGTGTTGACGAACGCTTTGCTTCGGGTTCGGCGATATTACGATAGCCCATTTATACATTAACTGCTAGTCTAACAAAGTCCTCAGTTGACCTGTAATTAACGAGATATGGAATCGGCATGACTTTGAGTGTTGACATTTGAGTTGGTAGTTGTGCATTCGGGCCTTATGGCTTAGTCAAATTCAGTAAATATCGTAGAAAAGTGACTGTATTCCTTTTGAATGTGAATATCTTAACAATAGACTGCATAACTACTGATCTGTGATTATGAGGATGTTCTTGATTATTTTGTGGTAGTTTTCGGGCGTTCCGACAGATGGCGCTGTTTTAATTATTTTTATCTGTAGATACAATGTTTTCAATTTTACTAACCACATTTTCGGAATGATTGAGTTGAGTAATGATCTTGATCTAAATCTAGTTTTGCCAGTGATATTTGTAAATGTTTATTGACTGATTCTATCGCGATTGCGATCTAGCGGGAGGCGAAACGTTGTTCCTAGTTTTATTCTATTTCAAGGAAAAATTCACTGAACCCGGAGGCGTAAGCATAGACATTGGTGTATACTAATATGTGCATGGTTGATCAAGTTGAAGTGTTAGATTGTTTCTTGTATTTATCTAGCAGCACTCTACATCTTGTGTTAGTTTCTTGTATTTATCTAGCAGCACTCTACATCTTGTGTTAGTTTCTTGTATTTATCTAGCAGCACTCTACATCTTGTGTTAGTTTCTTGTATTTATCTAGCAGCACTCTACATCTTGTGTTAGTTTCTTGTATTTATCTAGCAGCACTCTACATCTTGTGTTAGTTTCTTGTATTTATCTAGCAGCACTCTACATCTTGTGTTAGTTTCTTGTATTTATCTAGCAGCACTCTACATCTTGTGTTAGTTTCTTGAACTTAGTTTCTTTGAGTTGAATAGCCTTATTAAGAAGTTTGAGTCTTTAAATTGTCAAGACGTCCAAAAGTTTTAATCTTCACCCTTAAAATCAAAGTTTAAAAACAAGAAACAGGGTAATTTGATAAAACGGTAAAGTTGTAGAAATCATCTTTTTACTTCTTCATATTCTTCTTCATATTCTTTATTGCACAGAAATCTTATAGAAATAGTAAGGTAACAAAACATTTTATGAGCAAAGGCGAGCTTATCTCTAAAGAGAGATTTCTGCCAGCAAACCTACTTACTTTACTTTACTTCCAATTTAGCGTGGGATTTAAATTCGAAAGGAATCTCTGGTTTTATTTGCTTGCCATCGTCCGATTAGTTGGAAAAATATTAGGTAGATAAAATATCGAATAATCCCCAACTATTCTCTAATGCACCCATAGAGGCACTTAATTAAATTGGTAGTTATTTCACTTGTTTCTTAAGGGCCTAATTTGTGAACAAAACATTACACTGCGTACTGGAATAAGGCGCCACGCTTTTTTCAAATGTGTCGACACGACAACGATTTGTGTGACAGGTGCGGGCAAATTAGAATTATGAGGATGCCTCATGGGTCGGTCGAGATCTAACAAAGTAATATCTATATTTATACTCGCTAACAATAATACTAAATTAGTCACGGGGATACATTCTGTAGGCGGCGGTAAAGGATACACATCGAGATTACAAGAGATAATCGCCATTTTTTGCTTTGTAGAGCGGCATCTCTGTCTCCCAGTACCTATGTAATTGAATTTTTTAACGCCGTGCGCTGTACAATATTCGTTGATCCAATAATATTGACGTATGTCGATTATGTTAGCATAAGTATTGAATGTAGGTGCTAAATGAATAGACCACTTTCCAGTTTCTCGGATTAGACAGGACTACAAGGAGACGAGGATGTTAATTGGTTCTGTCTAAACTGTAACACCGGAATTTATGGTAATTTATCATGTCATTAGTTAATTGGCAATGTAGTCTTCATTGTATTTGAAAACTAATAATTGTCGTATTTAATATTGTTATTATAAATCACTGATACAATCATGACATTTTAGAATTACGTTTTGAGTGAGTTTTAAGACTGTTGTGTTGTGTTTGTAGATTAATGTTTGTTTATTCAATACCCTACTTTGTAGACTTGTACGTCGTTGATTGGTTTTGTTTTAATTGGGTACATATTGCCAAGAATCAGTAGAGAACAGAGTATGTAGTATGGCAGGCAGGTCATGTTTAAAATATGTATACCTATGTACTTCTGCTAGTCCATACATACATAGTGGCTTACGCTGAGTTGTTCGAAACGAATTTGAAAATTTAAGTGGCGATTAAACTAATTTAATCACAAGAATCAAGTGTTCTCGTGGTGAGGTTCAGGGCACATTAACTAAAATTACCGAAAATTGTGGACTTAGTGTCCATATTAAACGCCAATTTGATATAAACTGCTTAGGTTCTGCAGTGGGTTTAAAAGTGACCCATGGATTATTAACCTTTAGTAGCGCCTGAGCAATTGAGCATGCAGAATTTTTCATTGGTTTTCTAATGTATTAAGTCATAGGGTTGAAAATTATGTGGTATTATATATCCCCGTTGCCTTTTAAGTGTTAGGCTAATCTCGGGAATATGTACCCACTTATCTAGTCTTCATCCACTAGGTTTGTTATATAAACTTTAGTAGCTGCGATGAGGCTTTCATAGTTATTAGTTTCACAATCATTCACAGCAGCATTTCTAAAATTGACAACTAAACATTCCCAGATGCGAAATTTCAGTATTGGTTCCATGTACAAATTATTCTCGAAAGTTTCTAAGCATTTGCAAAAGGGCTTGTGGCTATGATTGTTTTTGTATGAGTTACGTTCAAGATTGTATGTTTCAGAGGAAAGTGTTGCAATTGTTTGTTGGGATATTGAAAGGAGTTATATGGAGTTGGCCAATCAGTGGTCTCGGCTTTCTCGATCATAGATTCATCGGCATCAGTCCCTTGACTTCAGTTATCTAGATGTTTTGATGGTGCTAGTGTAAAACTGCTGTTTGACTACCTGTCAATGATACAATGGATCGACCATGACATGTGATCATTCTAAGTAGTTCTAGTACATTATAGTGGACTCTCTGTATGTAACCACGTAAAATAGAGGTTTTAAAATATACCTACACTTTGACTTTTAAACAACTGTAGTTTTGGGTTCAATATACCCTAAGATGTCTATTTTTCATCCTTGAATGTGTCTTCAATAGCTATCTAACAGTGATGTAGTCTTGTAAAAATTGTAATGTTATAATGTTATTTATACCTAGTAGATTTTGAGATTTCGTTTTCACTTTTAACTAGTTAGATTTAGTTTTCAATGTATTCTTTAGTGTTAATGTTTTTTTTAATACTTAATATTTGAACTGGATATTTCCCTTGAGTTATTGTGAGCATTTATTTATAATGTGTAAATTAATGTTAAAATCATGATAAACGATAATAAAGTTCATACAATACTATCCGTGTTTTTATTGGTCAGATCACCTATGGCTAAGATATATGGCTAAGATAAGAGACCTACTTTACTTACAGCAGTTATCTTACTTATGTCCGTCTTCCATCATCAGCCTCATTTAATTGCTGAAGTTTAATCTAAGTTTACTGACCCCATTGTTGATCTGCCACCCCGTGCGGGAAAAGGCGATGCGATATGTTTAGTGCGCGACGTTCATCGTGCGTGGAGCAAGGATTCTGACTCACGAGTATCCTAGGAAACATGCATAGCAATAGTGTATCGTTTGCTCCCAAGGACGCAAAACAGCGTATTTGGCTTGTCGGCCGCGGCGGCAGCGCATATTTTATTTGGAGATTGACCGCCGAATTCGGCATTTTGCGTCCCTGAGAGTAATCGATACCTACTCTAGTGCTATTCGTGTTTCATAAGAGATTCGGGCCCCTACCAATAGGTGGGTAGATATCAGCATTCCAATACTAAGGCTGATCAAAATAGTGTGCCTTATTTTGACCGTGGGTTACTACCAACTCTTATAGCAGGACCTAAACTAAACTGCCCTGCTTTAAGGTACTATTCTTAGTACGAGAAAGCAGGGCAGTTCAGTGTAGGTCCTTCTCAGAGTTGGTAGTACCCGAGGTTTAGCATTATAATTTATTGTAAAGTGCAAACTTTTGCCTTTGAATGTATAGATGGAGTCCAAGCATATTATAAGAGTCCAAGTAAATGCTAAGTTTCAGAACGGAAATAAAAAGGTCCGGTTTGTCTATGGTTGTCTTGTCATAAAATGTCAAAGACTATGAAAACGATAGATGCTTCAAAAATCAAAACCGAAAAATGCCTACAGAAAACCCGCAAATATGTCGAATTTTGGTAACTTTAAAAAAATCTGCAACTGACGACGCTCGTAATAAATGCACTCGGAAAACACTTTGCTCTGCCATTAACTCACTGTGATTCCCGTTATAAACCCAGTATGCCTTTGATTTTATGTCCCAGTAACAATAATTTATTTAAGTTGAACAGACCGCAAAATGCGCCACCAGCGTCGTTAGACCCATGATATAATTTTATAGGTATTAAGAACGCTGGGCGACGTTGGCGGGAATTACTGCGCTTATGTACAGGTATTGAAAAGTGACTTCTGCGCAATCAATTGCATCTCAACGCAACGCAACTCATAACGTGTGGCGCGAAGTATACCTAACTATAGCGGTCCCATGATAGAACCATACAAGTATAGCCAAGAAGCTCAAAGATGAATTCACGATACTCACTCACATCTACTCAATGAATCACACCCTCTCTTTCACACAGGTGTAATAACGTAAAGTGAATTGTTGCTTGAGCTTCTTGGCTATACCTGTATGGCTTTACTATAATTTTGTTTTTTATGAAAAAATAATAATCATTATTTATATTAATACAAATTAAACTTATTATATTCAAGGCCAACGCTCATAACATGTGGCGCGAAGTATACCTAACTATAGCGGTCCCATAGTAGAACCATACTTGTTATAACTAAGAAGCTCAAAGATGAATTCACGATACTCACTCACATCTACTCAATGAATCATACCCTCTCTTCCACACAGGCGTCATTACGCCTACGGAAGTTATAGTGAATTCTTGCATGAGCTTCTTGGCTATACCTGTATTGTATGGCTCTACTATAATTTTGTTTTTAAAGAAAAAAATATTATTATTATTTATATTAATACAAATTAAACTTATTATCATGTCAAATTCACACTACGTCATAATCCAATTGCCCGAACTTATTCCATCTAAGTGACAACTGGATTATGAATGGATATTGGCAGTACTGGACCGCTATACATGTATACTTGTATCATGGTTAGACCTGAATCACGCTCACATCGATCCATACCATATCCATACCTCATCTCGATATGGCAAATTGAAAAAATTGCTACTCTCTCATCGATCTGCCGGCATATCGTGATTGGCGTAGTCGTAGATCTCTGCCGACGTTCAACGACGACACCACGACAACATAGGTACATATAGCTATATTAAACGTGTGCCACACTGTTATAAACAAGGCTTCCACAGGAGTGACCTTGGTGGGAGACTTGTGGAGCCCGCGTTTGGTGTTTCCGTCCACACAGGTTTACCACAAGGCTTATAATTGTGCTGTCGACTCTGCGTAAACACCTACACATTGCGATATGGCACCGTGCCTATCAAATTAATTAAATGTTGGTACAGCACCTCCCTATGGTAGGCAAATTTTAAGTGGTCGATTTTTTTGTTTCGTTGTTTCGTTCGCTGGGTCTATGGCCTTTAATTTCTCTGTCAGTAAACGTTATACATTTTCCAGCATACTTTTTTTTGGGCCTGTCTCGGTATGTTATAAAGATGTTATGACTGTGTAAATACTTAGTCAAATTATACTAACTATACGCACCGCATTAGGTTAAGTTAAGCCTCCACACGCGGTTGGCAATGCACGTCCGTCGACAAAGGTTGTGGAAAGGTCAAACGAATTTTGGTTCAAACAAGCGTCTGCATAGTTTTAAACGCCGTGTGGAAACGCTTGTGGAAGCCTTGTTTAGATTTTGTGTTAATGTAATGTTTTCGTACAATGAACTGATAGCAAAAAAGGTGACAGAGGAACGAATGGATGAATTATTATTTTGGGTATAGTTTATCTTATATATCCACGCATAAAACCAGTGATCTACAGGTCACCTTTAACCCCATACTGAAGTAAAAAAAAATAAGGACGTGAAGTTTCAATAAATTATTGCACCAAGTTTCGTTTCGAAGCTTATATACACGTCATACTAAGTTTTATTGGTTACATAGTTAAGGATCGATATTTAATTTTCATGGTTTGGTTAATGGTCGAGAAAAAAAGACTCAACTTTTACACATTTTTTCACTTTTGGATTTCCAAATCACTTCAAAAGCTTGTCGACGTCGATGTTTATTTTAATTTTATTACTTTTGCAGTCTTCTGTTGAGTTTGCTGTAGCTACAAATAGAATAAAGATTTGAAAAATCCGCTGTCAACGTCAACCTTAAAAAGTACAGCGAAATATACCGATTGGGCCAAGTTTGTTAGGGCTTACAAACTAGGATTACTTCTAACTCCGGAGTTATTTTTAATGTAACGGGGGGCTCTGGATGGCGATTACGTCGGCAATATTTTACCAATTTTATTTTTAAATACCTAACACAAAATGAATAAACATATCGTTTAAATGTTAAGAATACAAAAAATACGATGTTAATAATTTGTCTTTCGCTCATGATGTGTGTGGTATATATGTATAGAGGAAGCAAAAACCAACAAAAATACTAAAATTATGTTTACGTAATACTTGAATGACCCCTCACAATAAGTTCGAACGTTTGCCTCCTTGTCGCCTGCACAAGCAGACTCTTGACCAGTTTTGAACTCTATTACAAAGGCATAAGGTCGAAAATAGCGGGTCATCATAAGCGACTACACTGCAGACGTTGCTTGTTGTCAGCTTGCATTGCAGGCAACCACCTCTTCTGCCATGTATCAAGCAGATCCTTTAAAATAATTACATGTGTGAATATTTAGCGTTTCTGACAATATTACTTAGTCTAGAATTGAGAACCTCTCCTATTTTGAAGTCAGTTAAAAATACACCAGTCATATCTTCATGATGTTTGACCAGGGTGTACACAGTCAAGTGTTGTAAATCTTGCTGAAGTAATACTCAGACCACAAGAGACCTGTTTTTCGTAATGTTAGTTAGTACCTACATTTTGTGTTAATAATTCATTATTTAGAATAAAACCTAAAACAACAATTAAGTTTATGCTCCGGAGTTCCAATTCCAATCTAATTCCGGATTTGAAAAATACCATAAATTAGTCCGAAACTCCGGAACTTCGGATTGGAAGCCCTAGATTCTGTCCTGCGGACTCCTGCGGCAGGTGCTGGGGCAGGGGCCTGGCCTGTCTTGCTTGTCGCTTGAAGTCGCTTCTATCCACTAACTTGTTGTTTGCATTTTGCAGTCTATGGTAATTAAAGATAACAATGGTGGATTTGAAAGTCCGCCATATCTAATATCTTCATTCTATTTAGTGTCGTTCGTATTATTTTGAGTTAGATAGCTCGGTTGTGTAGTTATTTCTTGTTTAATTTAATTATTTTTCAGTTTACACAACTCACGGTGAGTATTTGCTGGTGCACTATTGATTTGACACATGCTCTGCTCGGTTTTTATTTTGGAACATTTCGCCGCGAGACATGCCTCCTCTTGTCAAAATGGAAAAATCTTAGTTTCGCCGATCGTAAAATCAATTCCCACGTGTATCTTTGTCAGTTTAATCACCGAGTCGTGGCGGTCGTGTATGTTTCGATGTTTATGTAATTTCTGTGCGCTCTGTGTCGTGTGTTTCGTCTTGTCGGCGTAACGTAACATGGTGTTATTTCGCTTTTCAGACCCTGGAAGGCCGTGTGCGAGATGGAGTCACCTAGGAAGTTCAATGACTGCTACTTTTACTACTATTCTACGTGTACCAAGGTGATTATCTGTCTATTCTCACCCCATCGTTTTCTATTGGTCTGCTGGCTACAGGAACTTTTACTTTACCTTCCCTTGCTGTCGACATGGTAACGGCTACAGATTTTTAGTAACACCATACTCAAAAGCAAAGTGCCCATAGAAATGTATGGGTACCATAGGTTAGGTACATTTTTGAGGTAATGTTGTAGTGTTCAACTTCAAAAGCTATTTCATTGATATCCTAAAATATAAAAAAAGGCCAGTCTATCAAAGTAATGATCTTAGATCACCCTAACTCATTCCAAATCCCGTTCTGGCCCCCTTTTTTATCAATAAAATCTAGACCTAGATCCAAACTCCTTCAACAGGGTGACAACTGTGTCTTTCGGCATGAACCATCGGCACTCGGCTGCGAGACAATGTGCGCTGCCTGGCAACAGGGCAAGTGTCTAGACAAGAAATGCAGACTGCGCCACATGGAACTTAGGGTAAGCTTTGTATATATTTTTTTACAAGGGGCTGGTTCCGCACTCAGCCTCAATATCATGAATAAAAAGTCTAGTAGATATACCAAAATATTCAAACCTAAAAGCAGCCACTTAACTTCCCGACCTATTTAAAAATATATTTACAATTAGGATTCTCAAAACGCAAGGTCCCAATAAGGCAAAATTTGAAGAGAGAGATGAGAAATCTGCCTAAACAATCACATTATTAGGTTGGGATTTAAACTTACTGTTAATCCAGTTTTTGCTTGGCATAAATACTGGTTTTGTCTGACTGAATTACTGACCCATCCCTTCGCCCAGACAGTCTTCATTTAGGCAATAAGCACTGGCTAAACCATTCAGTAATTTTTTTCGCGAAAAACAGTAAATTTGTCATGCAATTCAGTATTTTTTGTTGCTCATTTCAGGAATTTGCAAAGTTCATGGTCATTTGCTGAATAAATTTTTATTTTGGTTGTTTTATTATTTCCCTTGTTATAGTGTGGTGTAGTAAGTACTTTGGGTCGCAGTGGAGATGTTTCCCTTTAACATCATCATCATTCAGCCCACATTCCCCCACTGCTGGTTATAGGCCTCCTCTTTACCACCCCATCTACTCAGGTCCTGAGCCTCTCACAGCCACTACCTGACAGCTGTGGTGATGATATTGTCTATCAATCAGGCGGTTGTCTGCCCACTGGATGCCTTCCAGTTCTGGGTAGCCACTTAGTTACCGCCTTTGGGCCATCTTCCATCATCTCTCCTTGCCAAGTATCCGGCCCATCCCCTTAGTATGGCGTCATATCTCCGTCTTATAACCTGTAATATAAAGAGAAGTAAATGTTCGTCATTGATTGTGAATGTAGGTTCTGTCAATATGTAAATAATAACAATAAGTACCCATTTATAGTATACAATAAAGCTAATTGAGTTGTATCATTACATCTTCTGTAATATGGAGTAAATTCTTTGGGTACCGCCTCATAGGGCCCCTAGAATCATCATCTTCATGCTGCCATCAACCCACTGCTGGGCACCAGCCCCCTGCTTCTGAATTCTCGCTGAATTCAGAAGCAGGAGGATACTGCATCTGAGAATACTGCAACTAAAACAATAATCAACATCAACTTACAACACAACAACGACGAACACAGTTGAGGCTGTGATTCCCAAGAGAGAAAAAAATGGAGAGGGTTTGAATCCTGGCTGGGGAGGTGTGTGTTGTGGTAAGCAGAAACAGTTTTCTGCTTTCCACAACACAGTGTATCCTAGTGTGGGGCCACAAGCAATATATGTACGTGTATGTAACTGTAAACAATAACGTGAATTAAATTCTCCGCAGAAAAACCGCAAGCAGATTCCGTGCTACTGGGAGACGCAGCCCGGTGGCTGTCGCAAGAAGCATTGCCCCTTCATGCACAAGAACCCTGAGGCACGTACTGATGGCATAGCCCCTAGCCGGCCCGCCAACCTGGTAGGCGGCGTCTTACGTCTGTGTATCTAAGCCTCCGATTACTCCCCAAGATTGGGAATCGCTGTCTGAAGACGATTTGCAGGCCGATATTGGTGTTACACTTTTTGAATCATTAATCTCTTTTAAAGATATGAGTTCTTTTTTACTTAATTTGCATTGGAACTCTATATTGACAAGCCTTGTCTTTTATCATCTAATCCTGTAACCCCTCACCAGGGTTGTAGGGCTCCCAGTTCAACTATAAATCTACTTTTATTTTCCTATGGAACTTTTAAATTAATGCAATTTTAAATGCCTACTAAAGAATGCGCTGCATTGACCCATTTTAAGACCGCCTGCTAGATGTAGTGATGTCACTGTCTACATACAGCAATGAGGCGAGGCCAATTTATGTAGCTTGTCTATTTACGGGTCTTAAAGGGTTGCGAAACTGGCGCTTATGAAAAACCAAGATTGAAGTGTCTTGAATATTTTTGTGAAGAATGTGATCCTATTTTTGTTGAATATGAAGATTGGATTGTTTGTTAGTATCGGGCCAAATCGTGGTCAGAGAGTGGAGTGGGAAGTCTTTGTGCGTCGTCGGGGGTGTACCAGCTTTTATATCTTTCCCCTTCCTATCCATTTACGTAGTATTTATTATAGCAGGGTCAACTAAATGATAGGATTTCATCTCTTCATCTCTCTGATATGGGAGTGTGAGCGAGAAGTCAGTCCTGCACTTTAATTGACCCACACGTAACCACGGCTGCATTCACAAATGCTGTTCGTATAAGATACAATACTGATAGCCACTAGCTTAACATGTAGTTCTGACATCAAGAAATTTCTATCACTATCGAAAAATTTACTAATCAGGAAATCACATAAACAGGGCCTTGCCACAAAAAAAATAACTTGTTCAACACTTATTGAACAATATTAGGTTTGCTGGAAGAAATCTCTTTTTAGAGATAAGCTTGCCTTTGTACACCTAGTTTCCATTTTAATGTATCTGTAAAAGTGTATGAGATTTTACGTTAGTTTTGAGTTTAAACACTTTAATATTTTGTGTGGTAACACGGGTAATGTCGCAATAAAAGATAGCTCAAGTCAAATAATGGAGTTATTTGTAGTAAATTAGGGAATTCCTAGATTTCAGAATTACATGATAATGCTACTGTAGTTGTAGGATTATTTAAGTATAGAATCGTTGAGTCCTGTAAAATGTATGGAGCATACAAGGAAGCACTATCCAGGACTAGTCGCTGGCATGTTTAGGGCGCTGATTGCATTACCGATATGCGTCGTATTTTGCATATTGTTGTGAAAACAGCGAGTGGCGAGTGGCCTTATCGCTCGCTGGTATGCGTAACCGTTCAATCAAGGTCATGTTCATGGAAACTTTCTTCAACTTTGAATCTGAAATTATTTTAGTTTGAAAACAAAATATTTAAGGCGGGCCTTGATTTGGCCGTATTAATCAATTTAGCTGTATTTTCTAAGACGAGTGTACGATGTTGGCTTCAATGGCCCTCTTAGAGTACCGATGGTAGTGTAGGACTTGCAGAACACGACAATACTCGATCGTACCACGATGTAGCACCGAATGCGATATTGATAAGAAAGCCTTAATCGCCATATTTCTCATACACTATCGGAACTTCAAGCGGCCCTTCGTGTGAGAAGCTAATCTCCGTCCGAGATCGATTCTATTGGTACTTTAAATACCTTCGGCTATTGTCGGATGAAATCAGTTTATATTCGTTTATCAGAACAATCATTGGAATCAAATCAGTAACATAAAAAGCTTTTGATGCACTGGGGGGCAAAATGTCGCAACGCTGCACAGTATTCCGCAATATGCACCGCGACCATTAAAGAAGATACTCCACTATAAAGACCTAAATGTTTATTGAGTATTTTATTAAGATTCTTACTGAAGGAAATCGCGAGTGGATGAAATTTTCTCGATAGAATTTAATTACGAAAATACCTCTAAATAGTTTTATTTTTTGCTGTAATTGTGAAATCTGTGGTATGAGTGGTGTTGTTTGAGCCGAGCGCATTGTTTGCGCTCCCTTTTTTTCTTATATGCTTTTACATATCACCTTAAGTGACGCGCAACATGTTGCTTGCTTGCTCCCGCCCTGTCCGAGAGCGAGTGCACGTGTCCAGCATACAATCGTGTTTTGTGTCTCAGGACACCACGTTGTTGTTGAGCGACATGTTTCTCAGCATGACGCTCCATTTGTCCCCAGTAAGGGAATGCCATCCTGATCTCTATTTACCAGATTGAAAGTGCGCTGGCGATTAGAAAATAGCCTTATTAGTTTATTGCTGCCGTACTTTTGTGGTTGTTTTTTTGATTCAGTTAAAAAATAAGGTTTTCTCGGTGCGCGACCAAATTTCTAAATTCCAAATGTCTTTATTACTGTAGATATTTACATATACTTAGCAATCGTCATTTTTAGCCACTTCTCTACATGGACCACTGTGAGTGGCGTAGAAAATCCCACAGATTGATTTATAGATCTCTTTTAAAAATTGCTTGTGCTTAACTAATACAAATTTTATAATATCATTTTATCATAATTAATAAGTAGGAATAAATAATTACAAAACTATTAACAGCAAGGTCTGTGTTGAGCCAGATTAACCCCATACAGTCCCGTTATTTCAGTAATCTTGAACATTGTAATATGCCTTTTTCGACAAAGTCGCTTTAACATGGTTTTTAAATTGCTCAAATGGCAATTTCAAGATCTCCAGAGGTATCTTGTTGTAGTAGAGAATGCACTGACCCTTGAAAGAATTGCTAACCTTCCCCCAGTCTCGCACTTTGCCGGGTTTTTGTGATTCCGTACAAATAAACATGGAGAAAGAACATGGACCAAATGAAGGAGAAGATAAATGTAGTGTCGTATCAGGATGCCAAGGAGAGGGCAGTGTGTAGAAGAAGAACCATACAACACCGGCCAAGGGCGAATCGGAGGCGCGCACCGAGGAAAAAAAACACTCACTGCATTGCTCGGAAATGTAGCAAAAGATGGGTCAGTAAGGGGGCCGCAAAACATGTAATAGTTACCGACATAGCGTGCGTCATGCCGTCGCGTCGTCGTTAAAATATCTGTAAATTGCGGTAGAATGCCGACCAAAGAGTTTTGTTCATCTGTGGGCGGACTCCGTCAGGCGGAGCAGAGAGGCGGGGTTCCAAATCGAAAAGAATTTTCTGCGTAATTAATTTTATTTTCCGACTTCTGAGCTAAAAATAGCACATTCGTCGCTTGATTTTGGGTTCTCAGGCGGAAAAATTATATTCCTTATTCGTTCGAAAAGGCTTTTTACGAACCTCGCTACGAGCATCGCCTTCGGCTCGTGCCGTAAACTTCTCGGTTCGTAAAAATAAGCCTTTGCAAACTCGTGGGAAATGTACTATTCCTCGCAGTTTTTAACAAAACAAAACTGATAATGTTATTTTCTAATCGCCCGCCTATCGAGTATGCACGGAATCTGACTTCTTCAGTCTCATCAATCTCGTTCGAGATCGTGATTGCATTTCCTAACCCCAGTGGCTTTAAGAGGTCATCGACGACTTTGCTCCCGTATAGCTAAAGAATGTTCGTTCAAATATGGGTTTAGGTTGTGCTCTCTAGATAAACTCGTACTTATCGAGAGGTACGTTTTCGGCAAGCTCGCAAGTTATTTCGGCAATGTAAAGTACATATATCTACGGAGCACAACCTAAAACCCTTGAATAAACATTATTTTGCCGGGTGGGAGCGGTCGTGTGAGTCAGCTTCGACCTTAACCCTCCCGAGTGCAGATGAGGGCAGGAGAGTAGTAATAACAGAAGCCCCAGGTATAGCAAGGAGGCTCATGTGGTGTTCCTCCGCAGGGCGGACCCGGGCCGGTGTCGGAGCTGCCGGGCGAGTCTGCGCTGCCTGCGCCGGCGCACCAGCCGCCGCACCTGCTGTGGCAGCAGCCCCGACAAGGTAGTAGTTGATTGGCCACCCTTCCGTCATCTGACCGTTTCTTTTGTACTGCGATGATGACCGTTTTCAGCGACTTTTTCGGCTATTTAGAGCTTCGTTAGTGTGCCCACAGACCGTACATTGAAGTAGACGCCGCCGCAAACACCGATGTGTTTGCGAACTAACCATTCTTTAGGGCTCAGTTCACGAAGGGTGCCAAACGGGACCTTGCTACTAAAACTAAGCCTCCTCTGTCCATCTGCCTGTCTGTCCGTCCGACCGTTAGCGGGCTGCATCTCATGAACTGTAATATCAGAGAGTTGAGATTTTCACAGAATGTGTATCGCCAAATCAACATTATTCAATTAACGCCGAAAATTTCGCGTTACCTTTGACGACGATGTGGCAATCTGTAGGGACTAGTATCGAAACCAAGTCCGGACATTTATTTGTTTTACCTTAACCTTTGTCGTACGATGGGACGAAACTCTTCGTGTGCGGGTCCGACTCGCACTTTTCGGTTACGACACGCGAATTCGGCGTCTGCCTAGAGTAATGGCCTGTGGTGTGCCCTGACCTGGCTCGTGTACCGGAGAAGAAGGCGCGCAGCAGTGGGGGAGTGTGGACTGATTGGTGGTGAGGATAACATGGCCAACCAATGAGCCGCTGCTTCATGTAGACCACTTCCTTTATCACGTCGTCTAATGAAGAACTGAGCTTCCCGCATCGCCTGCCCACCAGTATACCATTATCAATGTTACAATTCAAAGAAAACGTCATGAGAAAACCTGTAGTTAGAGATAACCTGTAGTTAGAGATAACATGTAGTTAGAGATAACTTGTAGTTAGAGATAACCTGTAGTTAGAGATAACCTGTAGTTAGAGATGACCTGTAGTTAGAGATAACCTGTGGCCTTATTTCTGACATCAATCGCAATACCCGTCAAATTGGAAAAACTTATCAATCGGAGTACGATTATGTGACAGCTAGTCTTTTCTTGCGATGAGCTTGGTCGATGCCGAGTTTGAATGGTATTGAAAATACATATTAAGGCAACTGATATGTGAGGCCCGTTCTGGGTCGACTCGCTGGGTCCGAGTGGCAAATAAATTTATGTCTCACGCTAAAAGTGGTAAAAATTGGCTGAACGCTTCTGGGTCCCCGCCGATTCCTCAGGGAATGGCGTGATATTTTGAATGCATACCCCTGAACCGACTGTTCTAGCCAAGTACTGATGGTACCAGTGGTATTAGTTTGCCCGAGTAGTAAGTACCTTTCTCCCACTGCTGGGCAAAGGCCTCCCCTTCGATTAGATTAAATTAGCATATTATGTCATAATTTATTGTTATTATCTTATTTACAAATTCAATGTGTATTTTATGCGTATAAAGGATGTTTGGTAGATCGATACAAAGCCTTAAAACGAAGATGATGCAGATTTAGTACCAATACAAGAAATTATTAGCATGGCCATTTTCTTAGCCATTTTGTTTTATTTGTTTATCGGTGAAAACTGGACTCTCCAGATCTTATAGGAAAAGATCGTTAATTGCAGGTATTGAGTTTGTGCTTAGTTATTTATCATATTTGATTTTATTTCTGTATATTATAAGTTACTGAATTTCTTTCCAATTCCAGTTTCAATGAGCAAAGAGTTTCGTTAACCTGAGTACATAGTTCAATACATACTGCATACACAAAACTATTTTCAATGTTTCTATGTATGGCCTTTAATGTAGTCCCACGTTCTATTGAATATTTTACCTTGAAAGAATTGATTACCTTCGCGAGTCTACATATTTTATATTCACATCAGCAGCTCGAAAAAGAGGCTTTTGCTGTGAGTGAACAGTGTGCAAAGTTGCATTTTCTGACTGAGTGAGTCAAAGTATCGATATCAGTATCTAAGACATTGGCGAAATCGCGAAATGGCGAGTTATAATTCGATGTACTTTGGCTGTTTGCGATTTCGCCAATGTCATAGATACTGCCTATCGATTTTTCACTCGATTGCAGTATTTGTGCTATTAAATTCCAAAAAATCGAGCTTTTTTTATTGTATATATATAAATATTTAAATAACTAAAATATTATAAGGATATTAAAAAACAGCCAATATTCATGCCCAATTATTATATTATTTAAGTTACTCTGTTTGGTTTTGAGGCACAGTATTATAAAACCGGGTCGACGTCACATTAGCGATAGTTTTTTGTATGAGAAATTAGCGTCAGTTTTATGTGATAGAAAACTAGGTAAAAGTGGGTGCAATGTACTTTTATTTCAGTTTAAATGTATACATCTTTATTCTTCAGTTTATATAGAACTCACTAAAAATCATTATTATTTAATCATACATTTTTTTAACGTATTATAATTATTCTTATCTACCTATCTATTCATTTATATATTTCATCAATTGTATATTTATTTTTGATTATTTTCTGGTCTTGTGTTATATTTGATAAAAGCTTTAGCCACGTGTCGCCAGGCTGTCTGGTCCTTGCTATTCTTCATCAGTTTTGGTTGAATGATGTAAGTTCGTCTTTCCATCTCTGCTTCGGCCTTCCAACCTTGCGTTTGCCGGCTCTGTCGTTAGAAAGGTCACTGCCATTTCATAGGTTTTATTGTAGATGTTATATCGTTTATTTTGGTCATACCTATTATTATCTCGTCGTTTCTCCATTTGTCCTTCCTCTGAATGCCTAACGTGTACCTTTCCAAGGCATGATTATAAGGATATTAAAAAACAGCCAATATTCATGCCCAAATATTATATTATTTAAGTTACTCTGTTTGGTTTTGAGGCACAGTATTATAAAACCGGGTCGACGTCACATTAGCGATAGTTTTTTGTATGAGAAATTAGCGTCAGTTTTATGTGATAGAAAACTAGGTAAAAGTGGGTGCAATGTACTTTTATTTCAGTTTAAATGTATACATCTTTATTCTTCAGTTTATATAGAACTCACTAAAAATCATTATTATTTAATCATACATTTTTTTAACGTATTATATTTATTCTTATCTACCTATCTATTCATTTATATATTTCATCAATTGTATATTTATTTTTGATTATTTTCTGGTCTTGTGTTATATTTGATAAAAGCTTTAGCCACGTGTCGCCAGGCTGTCTGGTCCTTGCTATTCTTCATCAGTTTTGGTTGAATGATGTAAGTTGGTCTTTCCATCTCAGCTTCGGCCTTCCAACCTTGCGTTTGCCGGCTCTGTCGTTAGAAAGGTCACTGCCATTTCATAGGTTTTATTGTAGATGTTATATCGTTTATTTTGGTCATACCTATTATTATCTCGTCGTTTCTCCATTTGCCCTTCCTCTGAATGCCTAACGTGTACCTTTCCAAGGCATGTTGATTAGTTTCAAGTTTCTTTCTTTGTTTGTCTGGGTGCCCATGTTTGAGCACCATATGCCATGCATGGCATGATGCAACTATTGAAAGCTTTTTGACCAATATTTTTCCATCCCGTTATCATTGGCTAATTTCGCAAGTGGTCCTGAGCGAATTACGGTGGTATAAAAGGGTCGGACTTCTGTACAACTTGAAAAGCGATCGATCCGACCGGTATGGCCAATCGATCTCAGTCCATGGTCTAACACCAGCCCTCCATTTCGCAGTGGTAGTCGACTCGGCGATCCTCGGCGTTCTCTCCACCCCGGGAGAGCTGCTGGCGCGCCGCCTGCCGCACGAGCCCCTCCCGCTGCCGCTGCACCCCGCGCACCCGCCGCACCCCGCGCACCCGGCGCACGCCGCACACCCCGCACACCCCGCGCACCCCGCCGCCTACCCGCCGCCGCATGCACTGCCGGCGCTGCCCACCATGCCGCAGGGCGCCGACCAGCTCGTGGTGAACTTCGAGGAAGGTATGAGGCTCTACTGAGGATAGGGGGGCGTTGGGGGTGGATGTGGGGTTGTGATTCAGGAGGTTGGCTGATGGCCGAATGCACTATTAAGTCGATGTTTGTGTATTTTAGCACCTATGTAGCTAATGGCTGACTGGAAACTTGAAGTTTTGTGTATTTTAGCACCGTTTCGGGAGTCTTACCTACGTGGCTAATGGCCGTGTGCGATGTAAACAGATTGTTACATCATTTACACAAAACGTGCCGAAGCGAGCAGCGAGAACTTCGTAACAGACCCTTGAAGTCATGCTGGCACTGGCATGTCACTCGCTACTATGAAAATCACAGCGGCAAAATGAGAATTGATTTGCACGCGCAGTAGCTGCATTCATTACCATATTTTCCAGCTTGAAATATAAAATTGGAAAAAACCTTTCAACTTCTTGGTCACAACTACGGTTTAGTTAGGATTTTTTGTATGACCTAAATTAAACAGAGACATAATAATATAGTCATTGGTTGAATATTTGTTAAAGAAATCGATGATGTGGATTGAAAACATAGTGCTTTTCGTGGGCCCTTGAAAAATCTTAACTGAACCATACCACATTCACAGAACCTAAATTATATCTCTTTCTGTTATTGTGATACAAATAATACATCAATAATGGAAAGAGACAGTCGTAAATGTAAAAGAGTAACAGGAAGATTGCTAGTTTATGGTTAGATGATATTTGCTAAGAGTAAAAGAAAGTCGTGAGAGAATGCTATACGAGAAAAGTAAGGATACAGGAAGCTAATGAAGGGTTTACGAAAACTGTTATTCCCATAACATCTATGACAGACATTTACGAAGCAAATTACGGTGGCGGTGAAAAAAAAAGCAAAACAATATGTTTGAACGCGGGTTTTGTAAATCGACCGAATGAGATATGTCGGTATGCAAAGACTATATTTTCAGAAAATGAAATCGCTTAGTTCTGCAACATTATAAAGTTAATGTTATATTGAGCTAATACGAAACATATTTGACCTACAAATGAATTGGATAAAAATAAAAAAGGTGTAGTATCGCAGGTTTCAGTTACCACAATAACCCATCACTTATTTTATGGCAAAACTGGTTTGTCAAAATAATAATAAAAAAGAATATAGTTGGAAAAAATATAGTTTTTGCATTATACCGAATGGAAAGGTGTGTGTGTTGAATAAGATAAAATCACACATACATATTAGTATTATAGAAAACCTAGTTATTGCATTGCTGTGCTGTAATAAATTATGTCACTATGTAGGTTTGTTTAATGGCACCTACATAAGTAATGAAGTGAATGATGATTCAGTCTTCAAAATGAAAAAAAAAAAAAAACGAACATGGAGCATTTTTTAACCTTTCGTGTGCCTTTTTTTTGTTAAATATGTGCCAATTAAAAAAACGTAAAAAAACACTGAATCACATATTAAGGATGTGTTAGGAGGAGTTACTTTTAAATTATTTATTTTATTCACATGTTATTAATATTTAAGAAAGTTTTTGTTTATTTACAATATGTTACATTGCAGACTGAGGCATGTCATTTTTTATTTATTGTTTTACAGACTCGGTAAAATAGGTTGTTAAAAATAAAATAGAACTTGAAGATTTTTCTTAAAAAAATATTTTTTAGTAGAAAGGAAAGAATTTTTAATTCTGTTTATCAGTTTGCAATGTTAGTACATAGATGTTTTGTACTGACTTGAGTCATGTGGTAGCTAGATTTATCTCACTTCAAAGAGAGAACTCACGCTAACACTGCGGTTGTAAACATTACTATACCAGAAGTATAAAAAATGGTTTTATTTGTAAAAATAATGTTTATTTAAAATGTCGATTTATCAGTTTTGTGAAAGCATATGAGTGTCGAATTTTAGATTTTTTGTTCAAAGAGAAGTAATACTTTTTAGTGGAACTTGGCTCAGAAAAGTGTTTATAATAAAAAAAAAGTTTTATTTATGTTTAGTTGCCGAAGAGCGGCGTTATGTTTGAGTCGTGTTTAGACAATGGTTAGTTATGGGTGTGTTTTTTCTGATCCATTAATGGGTGTTTTTTTATCTGTTGGTCCTTCAAAGGACGGGGTTACAATACGGTATTTTTATATGTGCAATAAATATAGAGACATATAATCTCTCCCATATCTTAGCGAATTAGACACATATTAAAAAATCTTTCGCTTTTTCAATTTTGGGTATGCAATTTCTCTGTGCTGTGTTGCGAACTATCATTTTAGGGCCTGGCATTTTTGTTAATAAGGGCGTATGTTTTTTGTATTTAGGTATGATCTTCTGGGCTATGTACTATTGTATGTATATTGACCTAGAAGTTGTTTAAATCTACAGGCCTTAGAATAATCGTTGCTGCAGTCTTTGTCTACGATAGAGAAGTACATAATAATTATAGGTTAATTTATATTAATAAAAAATAAAAATATATATACACTTATATGATAACTCATTAATCTAGGTTGAAAAAAAGTAAAAAAAAATAGCTTTATGCCTTTAAATTGTTTACATGTTAGGTATTAGGGTGTTTATGAGGCTACAGCAGTTCATATAAGTGCCAACTGCTGGTGGCCCTTCTCATTTACAACAGCACCATGAGCGTTAGATAGAAAAGGAATTAAACAAAGTAATAATAATTATAAAATAAAAAATAACCTTTTGTAACCAAATATATAGTCGGCACACTTTCATACGTTTAGATATGTGCTCTGTCTTGAGAATCCGAGCACAGTATCGTACAATGTTGTTAATATACCTGTGTTTTCGGTAGTCAAATTGTAGCAATCAATGCATAGAACGCATTTCCAAGTAAGAGAGCGTTAAAAAATAAGAAAAATTATAATCGCTTAGCGATTTTTCGTAAAATTTGAATAATGCTTTGATCCTAATATAATATAATAATGAAGCACTTGGATATACAAAAAGATGCTACATTTTATATGAAACCGGCACGGCGCATTCTTAGTTTTTTCCGTCGAATTTTGTACTGAAAGTTAAAAGTTCCTATATTTATTACAAAATCCGCAAGTGAATACGCGGAGATTTTCATGCAGACATTTCAATAAAAAAAATAAAAATCATCTTTTGTTCATGGTACGCCTAGTCATTATTTGTGTATTTAAATTTATATTGGGTAAACATATATATAAAAAAATAAATAAATGCGTATTCAAGGAAAGGAAACGACAGAGTCAGTAAAGAGGATGTCTGTGGAAATTTATGGTTTAAGTTCCCATGACAAAGTAAAGTGTTGAGTTTATCCGTATTATTCTTTACTAATTCATTTTCTGAAACTAAATACTAATTTATTTACTAGCCATATATAAAACTTTTATAAAAAGGATTGTATAAGTAAGTCTTTTCCCTAAAATTTTCTAGTTGAAAAAATATTCGACATTTTTGTTATGCTTGTAAGACATTTCTTGTATTTTTTTTTAATTTAACATTATCATTTAATTAGGCGTAGTAATGGAATTTCTTTTAAAATAGTAGTTAACATAATTTAATGATATCAATGGTGGATTTATTTAAACAGTCACAACAAGTCTTTGCGACTAGAAAAATAAATACAATTCTGATAGAAAATGTTAGAATAAATTCACCAATGATTGCTTGCTCCCTTTTATTAGGAAAAAAATATGTATTGGGTGGATTTTATACGGTATTAATTGTAAGGTGTGAACTAAAAAAAATAGGACAGATAATTAAATAGCATGTTTTTATTGTATCTGTTTCATGACAGCTTTACGGAAGGATTACTTTTTTTTTGTTTAAATAAAAGCGTGTATTTTGGGGTTGGAATAGACATGTTATGACTAGAGGAAGCCAGAGGGAGTAGATGGAGACAATGTTTAAAGGCTACCATGAATTGTGTATTAATCCCATTTACCTCCAAATAGAAATGATGTAGTGGACCACGTGACACGTGACTACTGGCTGCGCAAGAGTCAGCAGTGTTCGAATTTTAAAACGGGGTTGTTGTTATGTTAATCTTAGTTTTACAAGTTATGTAAGAATTACAAAATATGGCTACTCGTAGTTACGCGTGTGTACCTTCCTCTGTAAGCTAATTAACTCGGTGATGAAATTGAAACTATTTGGGCTTTGTTTAACCAAATTGTGTTTAATATACCAACAAGTAAATAAAAATGTTTCATAAATAAAACCAATGATTTTTGTAATTATTTTTGATCACCCCGTCACATTTTCAGATTACCTAACTTTGTCTCGTTTGGCTGCAAGAACACACGGCAAACTAATCGGGTCGTTTCAAAATTAATTACGAAAATCATTCACAACTTGAGAGATTTCGACTAAGCGGTTGTCGTTGTGTTCTTGCACCTTGCAGAGTCAGATAACGAAAGCGCGCCATCATCGACGCCCACTAAAAACGCGTCACCGGACGAAAGTCAACCGCACAAGTCCCAAGAACTGTTACTCCTTGAGAAGATCCAAGCGGAAGCGGCCGCCTACTACAGTTACGACGACCTACCTCTCAAGGAACCGCCTAAAGAGAGGAAATACGTCAGAGCAAACCTCTCCACCAAGTACGATAGACTTTCGCTCGACGAGTTAGCAGGTAAGAAAAACTTAGAAAACATGAGCACCTTGGACTTTAAAGTGATGTCCCTAGAAGAAATAAGAGCGAGCAAAAAAACCAGCGAATCAATAATACAAAACAAAACTATCACAGTCAACTTGAATAGAAAGAGGAAACTGTCCGCCCAGGAAACGATAGTCGACTCTAATAACAAAATTATCAAAGTAGTCCGTAACAACTCCGTAGTTTATAGAAAGTTGGATCGAAACAATACAAACACGGCAACACAGTCCAAAAGTGACCAAAAGCAAAGTGAAATTGAAACCAGAAAAAGAACAATGTCAGAACAAAGTGCCGCAGAACTTACTGAATTGGATGACGACTGTTTCCAGTTCAAAAAGATCAAAGTTGGCGAACAGACCGAAATTTTCGAAAAACCCAAACTTATTAGAAACACAAGTCAAAATCAAGGCGATAAAGTCGAAGCCGTGGTAAAAGATACTGTGGCTGATGTCAAATCCGATGATTCTGACCCTGAAGTTCAAATTATAGATGAGGAAGCAGAAATTATAGTGTTAGATGATCCGGAAAAGCCTGATGACGACGTGCCTGTTGACGTAGTGGACCTTAGTGATGATGAACTCGACGAAAGTGATGTTACTATTTCAGATATAGACCTAGAATTGATAAACAATGTGCCTGATGTAGTTGCCAGTTGCAGAACAAAGAGTACAAGCAAAGAAAACGAAGTTCATATTGCTGACGTTTTAGATTTAGAAGATGACTTATGATTATGAAGTTTTTAGGTTTCTAAGTGTTAATGAGTTCAGTTAGCAAAAGTAAATAAGTATAAGGTTGTCGTACAAAATTACAGTCGTATAAAATAATTTAATTCCTAGTTAAAATCGCAAAAGTCGATCGCAATTTTCTCAATAAAAAGAGATATTTAGTGGATCCAAACACAAAATTACATACTTGTGTATGTTTTGGATGGAAATATTTGTGACAACCTAGTTTATAATAAAATGAACAAAAGATAAAACATGTTTTTATTTTAAATATGGGCTCTGATTTATTTTATCTCAAGGAAGAAAAATCTCCAAAACATCTATGTTTACTCCATTTTTTATTTAATGATAATTAATGTTATTAAAACATTTCAACGACATGACACAATTATTCACAATCATTTTGATCGGTTTATCTACTTGTTAATATAATAAATTCGAAATAAATGATGCCCCGGTTCTGAGGTTCCTGAAATACTGTATTTGTGCACTGCATGCAGCACACGATCACTCACATAATGTGAAAATGCTTGAGCTATACTAAGTATTATATTTATGGAAAATTATATTTACACACTTATAAATAACATTATGCATTTTGAGATTTGACATAATTACACATATTCTATTACAAATTATCTTCCACTCCAATTCTCAAATATTTATTATAAAACCTAACTATTTATGCCCTGTTTTATTTATAACTTTTTATGTTCTATGACCTATTGGAAAAACTTGTTTTTTTTTTTATAGAGATCTCTTTTTATTTATTAGGCATTTTAGCGACATACCTGTAACAGGAAATTCTTGATTCTTGCTACTAAATTGTTAAAAACATACAATACAAATACGCAAGCACATAAAGTATAATCTATTATTGATTCTTTGAATCCTGGATAGTAATAAAGAACCGTACATTTACAACAAACACATTAAATAATGAAATTCTTACAAGCGAAGTTACCTATCTAACTTATAGATAAGATTTCTATCAATAAGCTGTTTAAAAAATAATGCCTTGATATTGATGTTCGGCTCTAGCATGTTCGGCTCTAGCATGTTCGGCTCTAGCATGGATACAGATTACATAATTAACACATTTTTTACATCGCTTAATTTTATTATTTTAATCACAAGTGTTCCACTAAAGTAGTACTACATAATTACAAAACAAATACTAAGGAAATGTATAAAAGAAATATTTTACAACTAATTTGAGCCTAGCTTTTGTGCTCCTATAATTTGATTTGTGGCCTCTAGTGGATATGTTGATTCTTATAATTTGAACTCGCATGCAGCTTACAAAACGTTCAAGTAAGTTTAGAGAATTTGGATTTTTTCGCAGGAATAGGATTTGATCACGAAAAGAAATAAGATAAATAAGTGTCCTAAATAACGAATATGTCTATTCTTTCTGGAGATGAGTACAAACGTTTAATTTATAAAAATGTACACGCCTCTTATGTTAGGTCCACTCAATTACAGATTTCAAGAGGTACGCTTTTGTTTCCACCTATATATCAAAAATGTTGGCTATTTTGAGTGTTGCTTCATAGGACCATACGCATGGCGAGGGATCCATACTCAAATGGTGCATATAAAAGTGATGATTATTTCGACGCTGTATCGTGCCTTAATGCTTCACAGAGACTACCGTCGTTCTATCGTCGATACAAGGTATTACAATCCCGGGGGTTGTCCTGACGGCTCTCCATATCGGCCTATAGCCTCTGCTTAAGTAAGCAGCGTCTGATAGACATCTGCGATCCTGAATATATTGTTCAGTTCTAAAGCGGCATACACGGCTGCACGTGTGCGTAAGGCCCGGCCACATCACTGCGCTGCGGTGTGGCATCGCAAAATCTGCGACACACCGGCCTTATGTCGTATACCCTAAAGTTGATGTGTCGTTGATTTTTGCGACGTAGTCATTTGGCCTGGGCCTAAGTCCTTGGCACTAAAAGGTTCGCTTATGTCCACCATGGTCACTGCAGCCGTGACCAGTATTGTTGGGTGTCCTGACCTGGCACCGCCAGGGGCACGGACACACCAGCACCTAGCAGCCCGCCGAGTTCTGCAAATAGAAAACCGTAAGGTGATTATACATTTCTTTTATCCGTCCAGCTGTTCTATATGTCGGAAGCTACCTAACCATAGCTAAATACGACTACGCATATCTCCAAATTTCATTTAGGTAGGTGATTACTATTTTCTTCAACTTGCAACACTTTCTTTAAAAAGTAATTAATGTCATCTGTCGATTGCTGTCAAAATGGGGCGTCGATTGTGCGTGGTATATTTTGAGTTTTGTGAGTGAAAATGCCGAAAACTATTAACAGTGGCGTAAGAAAAGTTATCCACAATCTATCCAAATATTTGTCGGATTGAAAGTCTGAAGGATTAGACTCTATTCCTCTAAATAAGATCACAGCCTTGTAGTCAACATGACTGGTAGGTACGTCATTAGTATGTGCAATGTGAATTGGCTAATTTGTAACTATTTATAAGCAAAATATTTTGTTGTATTCTAGGCACATCCCCACTTCCGTTATGAAAATACAAAACAAAGGTGGGACGTCAGCTGTATTTTCTACGCCTAAGAAAAGTAAACCTAAAACCAAAAAGAAAATCAAGATAATTTTATGCTGTCCGAAAAGAGGTACCGAGTTTGAAACGGCTGCTTGCAGCTCTTAAAGAATCCATAAATTTTGTTGGTGGCAGAGAATCTCTTCGTTTTCTCTTACCTACACAAATTAGGTTATAAATATAAAAATGTAGAAATCAAAGGACATTACTTATGGAGCGACATGATATAGTGCATGAAGGGGCAGGTACCTACCCACATGCAGTCGAAGATGTAAGGGAGAGTGGTATGCCTGTTCTATACCTTGACGAAAGTTATATTCTTACTTCGCTCAATCAAGCAAAATGTTGGCAAAACGAGAATGAGCTCGACGTATCTAAATCTGTAGCTACATGAAAAAGATACATAATTGTTCATTGTGGTGGCAAGAAAGGGTTCGTCCCGAATGCTTGTCAATTTATAAAGACAAAAAAAAGCTGATGGAAATGATGATGCCTTGAATAAAGTTAATTTCAAAATATGGGTATTGAATAAGTTATTACCCAATCTAAATTAACCCAACAATGACAAATTAACAAACCTCCAAGCTCGGTTGATAGAAAAAATTAAATTGCAGAATGGCTTACATCAAATAATATTGCCTACATCAAATAATATTGCCTACCCTACCAAACCCACCAAAAGTATGTTGTTGTTTTTGGTAAAACAAAATAAACCTGACCCAGTATACGAGATTGATAATTTAGTACAGGAGTATTCACAATACTACGACTGCAAAATCTATGTCAAAGTTCTTTATTACTGTAGATATTTACATATACTTAGCAAACGTCAGTTTTTGCCTCTTCTCTACATTGGACCACTGTGGGATAAGAAGGGCGTAGAAACTACCACAGATTGATTTTTAGATCTCTTTTAAAAATTGCTTGTGCTACAAATATTACAATATTAATCATTATAATCATTAAGCAGGAATAAATCATTTGTGTTGAGCTAGATTAACCCCATACAGTCCCGTCATTTAAGTAATCTTGAACATTGTATTATCCCTTTTTCGACAAAGTAGCTTTAACGTGGTTTTTAAATTGCTCAAATGGCAATTTCAAAATCAATAACGACTGGCTATAGGCGGGTTCAATAAACCTCGTTTCCTTGTTATATTTATTGTACTAGATAGGGAATTTTGAGTTTCCTGTAGCCAATTATTTTTATGTTATACATCCTATCTTAGGCTAGGTATACATTCGGAAACCAATGAAAAATTCTGCATGCTCAGGTCTTGTTTAGGCTTGGAAATTAAAGGGGTCCCAAGTGAGGTGTTTTTTTTAAGCTTTTTCTTGTACCATAGGACGGAACCCTTCGTGTATGAGTCCGATTCCCACTTGACCGATTTTTAAGACTTGTAAAAACGCCCGTTTTGTTCGTCAGTTGTATGGAAATACATAAACAAAACTGACGCCATAAATTTTGAGGTCAAATAACGGACGCTGCATTTGTTAATTTTCTTACTTTTGATATCTCTACTTAATGTTAATTTGTCTACATGCATGGATGCTCGTTAATTTTCTTACTTTTGATATCTCTACTTAATATTAATTTGTCTACCCCGTTCTAGCCATCCCAATTCTGCCAGTAAAGTAACCTACCCTTTTCCGAATAGCAACTTGCTCATTCCAGACGAACACTAACGAATGCAATGCCTTCATACCCGGAGCTGGTGAGCCGGTGTCGTGGTGGTATCCGTGGTGGTTGATGTTGTAGTGATGTGGGTGCTGCCGGTACCCCAGCTCGTACCGCGGATAGCCCAGGAAACCGCTCTTGCAGAGGTCCCCGTCGGTGTTGTCACAGATCGGCGTTTCGGGGACGCCCATCCCGCCGCCGTAACTCATTGGGGTCAAAGGGCTGGAATGTTGGAAACGTATTATAGAAAACTAATATACGTAGCGTATAATGTTGTATAGAGTGGTTGGAAATAACTTAGGGATGTAAGTTTATAAGCGTTTAACAGAAATTTGTAATTAACGGCAATGTGTATACGGCAATGCCAGTTACATTTAAACGCTCCCATTGCTTTCAATCAATCAAAATATTCTGTATTCTGTTGTAAAATTACATATCTCTTAGAGCACCTCGTTCATTTAATACTAGCCTCCTTAATATGCCAAGCTCGAGAAAGGCCCTTGTCTATGTAAAAATGACAATTTATTTGTCGAGCCCGAGATGTCTCGACGTGTCTCGCTCTCGCGACGCGATGCGAGAAGGGGAGACGGTCGACCACGTTATAGAAATGGCGTACTCTCTCGACGTCGAGAGAGATAGTAAAAACTGCCATGCTAAGGGGGCAGGTGTACCTACGTTCCAAAAGCAGATACGTCTCAGAGAAGAACGCACAAGAAACTCTGAGGTAGCTCTTTTTCAAAGGAAATATTTTTATGTAATAATAATACATTGATTTCACTTATGTTTATTTTTAAGATAGCCAATGGAAGAATAAGCAGTTTATCCCCAAGGATTTACGTCTACGAGATTATTTGACACTGAGTAATATCCCTCCCTTCAAACATAATTTACGTTTAATAAAAGTTTAGAATGTATGTGTCGGCTTAAAGCTTTGAATAGTATCGGAGACCTTAGAGTAAAAGTAGTTTTGTATTTGCAATTGTATTATACCTATGTTCATTTCAGTTTTATAGATTATATAGCCCTAATATGAGATATCTCACATTGGGGCAATGTGGTGTCCCATATTAGGATACAGCTGACATTTAAAAAAAAAACGAGTTTTTTTAAATCTGGTGGCGAAAGTGACATTATTAGGGAGGTGGCCATAATAGGACATAAACAAAACTAAATTTCAAAGAGAATGACCTTAGTTCGAGCAATAAATTATCAAAACTTTTATTTTTACACAAATTTTGACAAAAAAATGCCCCATAATGGGGCTCGCTCCCCTACCTACTCATTGGCAAATGAAGGTTTTGGAAATTTTGTGGACTCTTCTGGAGGACCTGGATAGTTTATTCTTATTTCTAGTCTTAAAATTATGGTCATCGAAATATTTTTAAACAGGTGGTTATTTTTCTTGAAATACAATATATTTCACAAGAAAAAAGTACCTACTGAAAAGGCAGAGTCAGAATGTTGATCTCCTTAAACTTGCCTCTTGGAGTCACTACCAACTAGGTCAATTATCAACTCTTGTAAGATTGAACTCTTATCCACTCACGTTGCGCTTAAATTACACATCGCTCAGCCAGTAGAGGGTAATTCCATGAACGAATTCACTACGTTTTAACGGGTGTGTACACTTGTTCGAGCAAGATAATATATCAGGGTGGGCTCTGAGCATATACATTATCTTGCTCAGGTTATAGATTCTCGGACACATTTTCGAGTATACATCCTTTGGATTTTCTAGTTCGGATACAGAAATAACCCCTTTTAACTGGATACACAAATGTATCGTACTAACCTATAAGCGTCGACGTTGATCTGCGGCTGGTAGGGCTGGCTGGGCTGCGGCGGCGCGGGCGCAGGCTGCGCGTACCCCGCGCACTCGGGGCTGCGCCGCTGGCTGCGGATCTTCTCCTCGCGGCGCCACTTCGCGCGGCGATTCGAGAACCACACCTTGAGTCGTTTGGTTGGTTAGGTGAGCGTGGTGCACGCTCGTTTTTGGGGTTATGGGTGCTTAGGGTACGCTAATTTGCTTGGTAAGGCGCACTAATTGGCGCCGATTTAGCAAGCGCGCTCATACTTTCGTGTTTAGGGCTATGGATCGAATTTGGTTGGTGTCTTGTACAGAGTTGGCGCGACTAAAATCAAGAAGTGCGCGATTTAACGTTATGTAGCTATGCTACTATGACTTTAGGCAAGTTTTAATTAAATACAGAAGATACGGTATTCGAATCGTGTACACATTGCAGGTGTGGGTAAGTAGGTATTTATAAATACTTGTGGTTTGCGACGATTAGATGTGCTACTTTAATCACGGCTGTGTTCTCAATAAAGGGTAGTAGTCAGAGTTGCCAATTGGAGCCATTAAGTAGGTACGAATTCTATAGAACAATATTAACCTAGCAATAAGAATAACTAATGGGGCCACACTGACTGAGACACTGAGACACTAGTCGCTCACTAGCCTGTGGCTCAGTTAGTGAAACAGTCGGTTTGTATTTCGGTTATGTATGGTAGGGTTAGGTTGGCGCCTATATGCACACGAAGTTTCTGAAAACCGGTTGGTAACTGGTAACCAAGGAAACGATTCACAACGGTCCTCAACCAGTATCGAGAGAAAGTCGATTGTGACTCGTTACCTTGCTCACCAGTTACCGGATTCCAGATGATTTGTGTGCTGAGGGGCTTACCCCTCGGTTTATGAAAGAGTTTTCAGATGCAGCAGGCGTTTACTCGAAGATTAGTTAAAAATAGCGGCAAGTAATGGGCTGAAATGAGTTTAACAAGTTGTCACAGGTATCTAATTTCTATTTCGGAAAGCGGGCCTCAGTCCTCGCAGAGCACAGAGTTTTGATCGGCCGATAATTTGGTCTGGTTGGGCTGCCAGCGTAATGCGGCTGATACTTAATCGTTACAATATGCGCCCGATGTACCCTTCAAACTGATCAACATTTGACCGCCCCAGTCGGGACTGGCCGACAACTAAACGTCGTGCGACTGGCGCCACGTCGGCTATAGCCGACTCAATTTTTTGTATTTTTTATTAGATGTATGGCGGTCAAAAAGTTAAGAGACCCTGAATAAATATCAGCCAATAGAAATTCTGTGGTATACGGGTACTATAAAGCTTTGGCACACCGCAGGCGTGACAGGGGCAGGTCATAGCGGGGCGGGTGAATAGAAGAAACTGTGGAGCTTGTCACACGCGCATTAGAAAGCGCACTCGCGCTGTTGTGTCAGTGTGGCGGCCATTGACCATACATTTGACAACATTAACAACCGCCACACCACCCCACCCCGTCATTGTCCCGCCTGCGGCTGCGGTGTGCCGAAGCCTTATAGAACCCGCACACCACAGAATTTCTAAGACTGCTTCAAGGCCTGTTTCAAGAATTCCCGATAAGAAATAAGAAGAAGATTGAACAGATAAATCTAAAATGTTGTAGGTAGCTGGGGTATCTAAGGCCCACCTTTATTAAAAATTAATTAAGTTGAAGGAAAAAAAGTTAATAGGAAGACAACATGAAAAATAAATTATGCTTATCAAGAATAAAAATCACCAAAAAATAAAAAATAAATTAACATTGACAATGGCTTTTTAAAACCATTAATGTGGGCCTTATTATACCATATCAGGATATTAAAGCCCACTTCTTAAATGGGCATTACAAGAAAATTATCAGTCTTTAAAACATGACAAGAAAAACAAGAAAAAAAACATTATCTCAGGCAAAGCTCCAACAACATATCATTTTAACGAAAGACTAGTAAAATCAACAACATTTATTTTTCTTACTAAAATATCTATGGGCCTTATTGCACAAAGGGCTAACTACGCTATGTATCAACAACAAAAAATAAGCGTTTCTTAACGTATATTAGGAACTTAACTGCACATCAGCCTTTAATGAGTTTACGCATTAACTTCAAATATTAAATAGGCAGAAATAAATACAATGTGGGCAAATGAAAACTTCGTCATCGTCTTTGGTTAATCCCCCGCATTTTTCATGATATCAAATGTTTTTTTTTTCACATCTTCTCATACCTTCTATGCTTTCCAATTGGCAGCCATGGCAAAACCATTTATTGTTTGGATCTGTATTGTTTTTATCCTTTTCATTATTTTGTCTATTCTTTTTCTTTCCAGGTTCGGATTTTTTCTTTATCTGCTCTGTCTCTTTTTTAGTCTTCGTTTTTTGTATTTTCAGATTTATTTTTTCTTGATTTTTGTATTTTTTTGAAATGTTTTCTTTTCCGCCTTACTACTGATATTCTCTCGTTTTTCAAACTAGTTTTTCAAAATTTGCTATCCTTTGTATTTGAAAGTCTTGCGTCGTGGCGCAGACTTGACAACAGCGAAATTAGGTGTTCTTTAAATGTGGTTTTTCTAGCTGTTTTATTTTGAATTTCAATTAGTGGAATATCGTCATCGATATCTTCTGATGAAACTGTCGTCAGAATATCTCTTGAATTATCTTTTGTTTCAGTTGGTGTTTTATCTCAAATCATCGATTTCATCATTGAAATCACTGTAGGGATCGTAAGAATTTATTTCTTGTACATTCCGTTGAGTGATGAGGGCTTCAATGTCCAAAATTGGTGAAGAATCCGTTGTCGATGCAAGCCTCGTCCTGATTCGAGAAGGCCCTGCAACTGGTGAAACTAACTGCCTCGTCCTGGTTCCAGAAAGCCCTGCAACTGGTATAACTGGCGCAATTTTTTCTCCGACTTCATTATCACTATCTAAGGAGGAATATAGTCAACCAGACGTTTTTGAAAATAGTGTGTAAGTTCTGCTGGTGATGGGCAGAACATTAGTAAAGAAGGTGAGTCCGCACTGTCTCTGGCAGCTGTTTTAGCAACCGCGTTTTAAATATCAGTCATGTCGGTATCTGACCCATCTTGAACATCACCAACTTAGTAAGTGACTCGGTGTTTACATGCTCTGTCAAAAGTGATGGTGCGTAGGCATTACTAGGCATCCTCTGGAATGGCGTATTGATCGAATGGAAATAGTCCAGTTGCTCTGAAGCCATTAAGTATATTTTCAGTTGTCGCTCACGTAACCTACACTTTTGAAAATATCTGATTATTCTAATTGATCAGTCCCTGCCTGCTCTTCGTGTTTTCTTGTTGAAATTGTTGGGTATTTCCTGCTTCTCGCTAAATTTGAATGCCTGCGAATTGGAGGTGTGAGTGACATACCTATCTAAGCAAATTTTATACCCTCTCAACTAAATCCTTTTTTTGAGACTGTTGATGTAGGATCTCTTCCCATTGTTTTGTCATTTTTGCGGATTTCCGGTATTTATCACAAGCTTTACGTTGTGAAAGTTCACAATTTTTTACACCAGCTACTGCTACCGCTAAATTAGCCTCTGGACAAAGGCCTTGTTTTTTTCACAAATCTTTAACAAAACAGGAATAAAATAAACATTACATTACACCAAAAAAACATAAATCAGAAAAAAATTTACTAAGAAAGTGCTTATTATTTTATCCTTCTTAATATACATAACACTTAAAGGACATAAAAACAGCCACGTCACTGGTATATATTGCTATAAAATTAATTTAAGCTATTTTAGATTAGATTCCGCATGAAAAACAAGGCCCAGGCCTTGTAACCCTCTTAGAAGTGGGCCTTATAAGCAGTAAAATCGACAAAAAAATGCTGTTACACTGAATGAAAAATAGACACAGCCACGCCGCGACCGCTCCCCTTGCCTGTTCTAGTTCCACTGACAAAACGGCGGCCGGCGCGTGATCAATGATCAATCATGCCAGTTGGTTATATCGACAAGATCTATGTGTGCGTGAACTCGTAAACGATAACCATGTTGTTTGTAAGGTACAGTCGTGTAATAAGGCCCACCAGTTAGCAAGGCCCAGGCGAACAAAACCGACTTCGATACAGTTGATTTGCGCGAGCTTCAAAGCGCGTATGAAATAGACCAATAGGAACTCAGCAACGCAACAGTGGGCAGCGTTGGGCCGCCATCTTGACAGTGATGCCCGGTTGTACGCTGATGTGTCCGTCGAAGCCACGATTACGCTAAATTGTGTGCCCACAAAACGTAAGTTTTTACTTGTTTATACTGCGATTAGTAAGTAGATTTTTGTTTAGTGTGTTTATTTGATCATTATTCTTTTGATATTTACATAGACATGTGCGATTTTGTGTCTATTTATTTCGAAAATGATCAATTTGTGTTGGAAGGCCCAACAAAATTGTTGCTCGGGCCATACAAGACTCGGCTGAGCCTTCCAACCCTACTGCAGTCTAATAAAGCCCGTTCGTTTCTGTAGTGTTAACTAACTAACTAACAATGTTTTACTGAGTGTTACAGAAGTGCTTGACGATGATGATAAATACACTTATAATTACTGGTCGGAATTTCAGTTGCTTACGTTCAAGTGAGTTGTACTGAATTTTAAAGTGCCTTGTAACCGACCATAGGGGCCTTCTTAACGATATCTGTGTAATAAGGCCCAATGTATGAAAATAAAAAATAAATCACAGTAATTACTCAATTCTAGCATGAATAACAATATTTTAAAATAAAATTCCAATATTTATTGACAAAACACCTACAGTCGAGATGCGTATTTTTCTAACAAATTATTGATGACTTTAGTTTATGCTTCCAGTCATAATGTTCATGAATATTACAATGTTCATATTTATTCAATCTTTGAGGTCTTTAATGCGTACTTTTGCGTCAAACGACCTAAAATAGGGACCGGCCTTATTATCGACACCATTTTTAGTAAAGCCCAAAATAGAGGTTTTTAAAAACGTTCAAAAAAGTGACTTAACGTCGTTATAGCTATAAAAAGTACATATATTTGGATTTTGAAATAATCATAACTTTCATCGTAAACCTTTTTTTCCTTGAGGGTGGTTAAATAAAACTTTTATTTCGATTTGTAAAAACGTGGGCCTTACCATAGGACTGTACCTTAATTGATGTGAATACCGGGCTTTATTTCCCGCTGGGCCTTATATGCCTGACCTACCTATGTAAAATGTCAGATCAATCTGGCACAGAGCTTATCGGGACTTCTTGAAACAGGCCATTAGTGTTGAATGTATAATAATTAATGATGCTCACCTGTATCCTGGCTTCAGGTAGCCCGATCTTGGCAGCGAGTCGCTCCCTCGCAAACACATCTGGGTAGTGGGTGCGCTCGAACTCTGTCAATACGGATAAGTACGTTATTAGTTTGAGTAAACATAATATCAGTTGTGTACCGCAGGTTGACGTTTTAGAAAGTCGAGTGCTCTAACTAGGGCGCTATGTACAAAGTAAACATAAATGACCCGGTGCAGTATGAATTGGTCATTGACGCTACAATTCACTCTATGTTTGACGCTAGCAATGACGCCGTCGTCGGACCAGTTAAGTTTTTGGCTCCGTAAGCTTGCTTGCCGAATAGACACCTACTGAACTGAGGACCTGTGTCAGATCGGAGAGCCTGTCGCAACATCATACTAGTAGCAGCACCGCCGCTTTATACTGAGATGAGATACCACATGAGTTCAATGGATGTCTTTGACAGTTGCCAAAAGATGGCGCCGGTAGTACTAATTTAGTTGGGGGCGAGTTTTTAAATCATTGAACAAAGTAACAACACATCTGTACACTCTTGGATTCATGCTATCCTTATTGCTACGTAAGTTTTGCTGCCGAAGTATCCGAGATATTATTTTTGAGCACATCCACCTTCGACTTAGCACTATTCTGGAATATTTAGACCATGAATCGGCGTTTGGCCTCGTATATATCTTAATGATGTCGTAATCATTTATCTCAGGTTGCTCGTCCTGCGATCTCACCTTTCCTTTCTTGGAAGATTATATATAATTTAATTGCTGGCTCCGTCTCCAGCCTCGCACTCTTCTTGTATATGGTGATATGATCTTGTTGCGTGACTTGGCCTCCGCGGCCTAGCATTTCTTTGTGTGTTTTATGTTGTATATACATATGATAATCACTTGTTCTGCGACGAAATCTCGTTTGTATCACCTCTCTCTAGGCTGTCGATCTCGTCGTTGGTGAAGAGGGTGCAGTTCCGCTGCAGCTTGCATATTCGCGTGTTTAAGCTTAATATTTCACTGTATTGGCCCTTAACACCTATGTCATTATGCTATTGTAGCAAGAATGGGCATGTGCAAATATTGGCGCCCAAACAGGGCCGTTAACTTTGGCGCCCAACGTAAAAACGTCCCCGCCTCTTGGATCAGAGCGGCTGCTGGTTCCCACGACACAGGTAGACCAGAAGCCTGCCTATTAAATGTTTAAATGGCGTTGAGCTCACCTCTCTCGAGGCTGTCGATCTGGTCGTTAGTGAAGGAGGTGCGGTTCCGCTGCAGCTTGCGCTTAAGCCGTAGCCGCGCCGCGTCGTCGTCGGCGCCGCTCGAGCCCGCGTTGGAGTTGTCGCCGGAGCCGGTCTCGTCCGACTGCAGCGCTTCTAGTCCTTCGAGCGGCTCCTCGCCTGCAACGTGAGTAAACAATGTTAATGAAAAATTAATATGCCTACATACATATACTGTGTTCATCTTAACTTGGCCAATTATTTTAACTTAATGGGCTTTTTTACTCTCCTATAAAAAACTATTATATCGCAGGAAAGTGAGGTACACAGCTATGTATGCGCTATATATAGTCTCTGTCCCTCACATTCCTAAGATATTAACTTTACTTTATATACTTAACTTGGCCAAAAATTCGCCAAGATAATATGAACACATTAACTTGGCGAATTTTTAACACCTTTTTGAGTGACCGGTTCTCGAAGCACCTATGGACATTGATGTTTACCGCCCAAAAAGTAACTGAAAAATAGGCTGAAAACCTGATCTAATAGTTAAACGCCCGTCTTTTACGCAAGAGATGCCGATTCGAATCCCGGCGCTGGCCTTGTAGAGTGTGAGAAAATATAGTAACTGTGCCGGGCTGTATACTGCGGGGCCGCCCTGCTGCTGCTGTTTCTTTGTGCGCTTTCAATGTCGTGCGTATTTGTCACGCGGGAAGCGGGACGCGGGGCGCCATAATGACATACCCGCGTGCGGGGCGCCATAATGACATACCCGCGTGCGGGGCGCCATAATGACACACCCGCGTGCGGGGCGCCATAATGACACACCCGCGTGCGGGGCGCCATAATGACACACCCGCGTGCGGGGCGCCATAGTGACACACCCGCGTTCGGGGCGCCATAATGACACACCCGCGTGCGGGGCGCCATAATGACACACCCGCGTGCGGGGCGCCATAATGACACACCCGCGTGCGGGGCGCCATAATGACACACCCGCGTGCGGGGCGCCATAATGACATACCCGCGTGCGGGGCGCCATAATGACATACCCGCGTGCGGGGCGCCATAATGACATACCCGCGTGCGAGGCGCCATAATGACACACCCGCGTGCGGGGCGCCATAATGACACACCCGCGTGCGGGGCGCCATAATGACACACCCGCGTGCGGGGCGCCATAATGACACACCCGCGTGCGGGGCGCCATAGTGACACACCCGCGTGCGGGGCGCCATAGTGACACACCCGCGTTCGGGGCGCCATAATGACACACCCGCGTGCGGGGCGCCATAATGACACACCCGCGTGCGGGGCGCCATAATGACATACCGCGTGCGGGGCGCCATAATGACACACCCGCGTGCGGAGCGCCATAATGACATACCCGCGTGCGGGGCGCCATAATGACATACCCGCGTGCGGGGCGCCATAATGACATACCCGCGTGCGGGGCGCCATAATGAGATACCCGCGTGCGGGGCGCCATAATGACATACCCGCGTGCGGGGCGCCATAATGACATACCCGCGTGCGGGGCGCCATAATGACATACCCGCGTGCGGGGCGCCATAATGACATACCCGCGTGCGGGGCGCCATAATGACATACCCGCGTGCGGGGCGCCATAACGACATACCCGCGTGCGGGGCGCCATAATGACATACCCGCGTGCGGGGCAGTCCTGTAGTAAACCCCATGACAGACATTGGAGCTCGAGAGGTTAAAGCCTATACTCTGAATAACTGACAACTCCGTGCCACTAGTTAGACTTATTCAGAGATAAGTGTTGACTCGCCTTCGTATAGGTAGGCCTTACTGTACCAATGAGATCCAACTTACGTAGTACATTTTAAGGACGTTCTAACGGTGATGAAAAATTTCGTAATGAAACGGAAAATCTATCCCATGCTATATAAAACGCTAGCCCTCTGTGACACAAATGGAGCACAGAGTAACTGGCTGAACGAGGACGCGTTTGTGCCTCGGCCTCGCCTTATGGGAAAACTCGTGACGCTATGATATTGAGGATATAAACCTTTGAAAATGATTTTGAGTTGTTTGAACTAACTTCTTAAGTCTACAGAGAAACAAAACTTGCCGCCGCGATAAGTTTTCAACCTAACTTCTCCAGAATGCATTACATAAATCAATATAGGTATCTACCTAGTTAGTTGTGTAGCTATTTATAATATCTTCGCCCTTGGCAGAGCTGTGAGAGTTTGTGGCAAGCCAAGCACAAGTAATAATTAATTTTGGAACAAGAGTCTTAAGTAAGTTTAATTTATTTGAGTTTTGGTGCTGATTTTAATCTGCCTTGTATAGCTAACACGACTAAATGTTGGATAAGCTTTGGTACACCGTTTTGATTTCGTTTACAACGATATAAAAGTATATGAGTGAATAAGTAATGTTGAGTTTCAATGGAGTGAGAAACTCTAATATTAAATTCGTATAATTACCTATATTAAAAAACTTGATATAAACTTGTAATTATGATGAAACGACTAAATAAATTACCTAAACAGGTTGATTGGTTATTCGATACAAAGATTGTAAGGGCCTAAGAAATGTAGAGTCTATTCCAAGCAAATTTAATTCTGCAATAGGGTATTGCGGATATAAATAAATTTGCGGATAGGGTATCCGAAAATGTATTTATAATTTATTAAGTTTTGGAACTAGTTTATACGCTCCGTTTCATATTTTTTTTTACAAAAGCGCTTTTTTTATTGTTTAAGTTTTCTCATCACCTCTGTTGATGGGCTGGGTTCATTGCATCAAAATCAGGAGTGTTTCTTTTTATCTCATTGATGTATTATCTGACAAATGACAGTCAAAGAATTACCCAAAGTTTTTTCGTTGTTTTTTAAATTAGCAACTTAATGACAATAAAAAATAAAACCAACCTAATTTAGTAGATACCCATAAATTTTCGGATAGGGTGTTATAAAGTAAAATTTGCTGAAAATTGGCTCTTTAACCCCTTTAAAAAAATATATATATCGAATAACCAGTGACCCTGTTTTTAAGTAGTTACCATTACTTAGGTCAGAATGGAGTTTTGACTCGTAAACTGACTAAATGTGGTTCTACTCTACTTCTGCCATTCTTTATGGGAAATTGCGAGATGCTGCATCAGTACGAAGGATAGAGTTAGCGCCAAGGTTCTTGGTGTTTGAGCGAGCTGTGAACTCTCTTTCTCGCATTGGTTAAGTGGAGTGAGAGGGAAGTCAAAAGTCAAAGTTTAATTTATTTATAATTGTAGATATTCACATGTACTATGCGACCAACACGAGACGCTTGACAACTCTGCAGTTTCGGCGCCTGCATCCCGCCTACAATGCCTACATCCCGCCTACAATGCCTACATACGTATACGTACAAGTCACTAGCATGTACTAAGCACGTACTACATAGTTTCTATCACCGTCCCGGTGTTCCCTCCGTAGTTCCAAATGCGCCTAGTTGTGTTGGTCGCTCAGTACTTAGCTTACGTATTTTTTTTGCCACTTCTTTACATTGGACCACTGTGGGAGGAGAAGGGCGTAGAAAATCCCACAGATTGATCTTTAGATCTCTTATAAAAATTGATTGTGTAGAGAGGTGACAGTACAAACACAAAGAAACTTGCCGCGAACTGTACCAGGCACTACGAAAAAAAGAAATGTAAAACTCCCCACCTCGAACGCGAGTCAACAGTATTCTTTGAATATGAAATGTAAAATGAAATGAAATAGTAGTGTATGTGACTGCTACATAATGGGGGGCATTAATACTCGAGAGTTTTAATGCCTAATTATGTACAGTTACATACACTAGTTTATCTACACCCATATCATAAGCTCTCTTTAATGTGTTCAGGAACCGCATGTTCGACCGGCATGGTGGCATTGATAATTCCTTTCCACTTGTTTAGCTTGTTCAGTAGTGCCAACTTCACAAACAAAGTAGGGGCGGCACGCAGGCGGGCGTCGGCGTTCGAAATTTGAATGTCATAATATGTAGAAAAATGAGTTTTTACCAAGTAGTTTAACATTATGTTGATCGTAACCTGCGGTTTTTGTACGCAGTAAAGGGGGTTTATGATACGTGTGTAGATAAATTATATTTATTTCTCTAAAAAAGGTATATAATTACACAATTAATATACATACAAATAACATACTAATAACATGTTAGTGAGGATTTAAAGTGCGTAATTAAAAGTACTTGTGTTCCCCACACTAGGCAAGCCTGTATCGTGGGAATCATACAGAGGAGAGACTGCACAGATAAATTGATTTTCATTAATGGATTAAGCGTAAAATAAAAATGGGAAATAAAATTAAAAATAAATCATATGGAAACCAATATCTTTGAAAAATCAAAGTGAAACTCATTTTTTTATTCTGTAGATATTAACTTATACCTAGCAAACGTATTCTTTGCCCCTTCTCTGCATTGGACCACTGAGTAGAGGGAGTTGCATGGCGAAGAAATTCCCACAGATTGGTTATTAGATCTCTTTTAAAAATTGATTGTGTAAACACAACCAATTTTTGTTAAAACAACAAATATTATACTTAATGTTAATTATTAGAAACAATTTGCAGGAATAAATAAATAATTACAAAATTATTAACAGAGGTAGATTAACCCCATGCACTCTTTTTCATTTATCTAATCTTGAATATTGTAATATCCCTTTTTAAACGTTTGGACATAGTGTTTAAATTGCTCAAATGGCAATTTTAAAATCTCCTATAGAACCCTATATAAATATGGATAAGATAATAAGATGAGATAAGCAGTGAACGATTTAGGATGCCTAAGAAAAGGGGTTCTGCTTAAATTACCTACGGTAAGGTAAATAGTTATACAGTGTGAATCTTCATAAAGTGCACAACTTCAAAATTCATCGACAATTTTTTTTAAATAAATCTCATCCTTCCTATTTTTACACCCATTTTAATATTGAAATGCGCTATCCGAGTACCAACACAAAAAAAAATAATACACTTCGGAACAGAAGGGTTTCTCAAACTTTTCTGCAACTTTTTATTACTGGCAGCACAACGTGTCTTTCGTCATCACGAATCAGTCAATTTCATTACGAAAAACCCTTCTACTCTGAAGTTTTATTTTATTTGCAGTTGGTAGCCAGATAGCGCATTTCAATATTGATTTGTAAAGTATATATAAGTAAATATAATTAAAACCTATGTAGGTATTTCTGTTTCACGAGATCAAGCTGTCACCAGAGTATTCCTGCTCCATCTTCGCATTGAAAGGCCCTGACATGTTTTCTCGTGCCTCTTACTCTCATGGAAACTGCTCTTATAACTGAGATTTGTATTTTCACTTTCAGCCAGTACACTATTTGAGAATACGCTTTTCCCCATTTCTCGTTAAGCTTTGATGTGTTTTTTTTTTAAAACTGTTATATTCAGTTCCTAGGGCACCATCGCATGAAATAACTAGTGGGGTGTATGAGGCTCTTAGGTCTTCAGCTGCTCGGTCGTATTTTGTGTGTTTCTCTCGGCTATTTTTCTATGCTGTTTTTTGCCAGGTGAGGTTGCTGTAAGAGGAAGCGTCAGCATTTACTATGCGTACGTCGAAGAATGCTTTCCTTGCAGGTTCCCAAACACTGTTTAGTAACAGATCACCTATATGTGCTGGTTGATTTATATTTGCATCTTGCATTATGGGTTCTATTGTGCTAGTTCCCCAGGCTAGTTCGGCCGCATTTTTACAATCATCTCTGTGTTGATCATGTCCTTTTTTTATTAATCCTCCTTTCTTGCAGTTTAATGCGTGGTTTAAGTCGAAATTACTCTCTCCGCATCCGTCGCAGGCCTGAAGGAGGTTTGCGGGTTCATGGGCGTATCTAATAGCTAAAGCATTCCTAAGCTGGGTAGCTGTGAGATCAGTATTATTTGCGGTGGTCGGGATGATAGTTAGCCATTGTGAAGAGTTCGTTTCAACGACTCTTTGGAGACATCTTTTAATTTTATTTGGTAGTTTACATATTATGTCATTACTTTTTTCAGCCTCTCTTTTTTGCCGCGATAGTTTTTCTTCTTTGATAGTATGTGTAGCATGAGTTTGATGGGCTAGTAAGTCTAGATTTTCGTCAGATTTGATGGCGTGCGTTAGTATACTATTTGATTCTATCGATATTTTATAACAGTCGTTGTTATTCATTGGGTCGTTAATGCCAAGTTTCATCGGTAGGCTGAATAGCTCATGTTCCAGTGACGTTATTTCTCTGTCTTAGATTGATGGTATCAGTGTTGTCATGATGGTTTGTTTTAAAGTGTGAAATTCCTCACAAGTGTTATCCATGACTGTTTGTAAGTATCTTCATTCTCATTGGAGTGATTTTGTAAAGGCTGTATGTACAAGTTGTGGGTTTTTTTTACTAGCTTTTGATAGTAGTCTTTTATACATTCAATCCATTCGTTGACGTTTTCTTTGATGTATTCTTTTCTTCCATTCTCGTCTACGATGACGCCACCCAAAAACTGATGTGAAAGTACAGTCTTCACTCCAAGGTTCCCAAAATGTCGGTGAGCTTCTTCGGTTGATTTATTTTTGACTATGATATAGCTTTTTGAAGGTTGAAGGGAAATAACCGTATTTTGGACCTAGTTTCATCAGTTTTTCTAGCCAAACCGTATTTTGGACCTAGTTTCATCAGTTTTTCTAAGCATTCTTTTACATTTTTTAGTTTTCCAAAACAGGCGGAATCATCAGCACACCAGTTTTGTACATATTTTCCAGGGTATTTGCAGCTTTGGATTAGGGGTAGAATTCCGACTGCATACATTAGCATTGCTAATGTATCACCCTGTGTTGTTCCTTCCTTGCTTAAGATGAAATCCTTTGAGCCTGATAGGCAAATAACTGCGTAACCTCTATATGTGTTGAAAAGAAATATTGCTCAGCGCGGCCAGTAGATTCTAGCATTCCAGAGAGCGATTGGGCGACTCAGCGCGTTGAAGGCATTCGCGGCATCTATTACTAGGAGGCCTTCATCATCTTCACCTCCATTAAAACATTTGGTCATGGCATGAATCCCTCCTTCTATACCCGATTTCATACCTGCACATAGCTGATCAGAGCCACGTGCTAGTTTAACATCTAGCCCTGTTGCGGTCGCCAATATTGAAATGGTTATAAAAAAATAGGAGGGATGAGATTTTTTTTTCCGATGAATTTTGATGTTCTGAAGAACAAACCCGGATGGTTGTGTGCACTTTATGAAGATTCGCACTGAATAGTTATTGAATACAAGCAGACTGGGTCCTATACATGTTATGACGAAAACAAGGTACGTAGGTATGTGCGGATATTAAATTCGCTTTGTTCTATCAGAATGCCAGATTTCATTACAATACACCGTGATTTGCCAGTTGAGTGGTTTCGATGGCCAGATAAATTTGTATATGCTTAAGTAGATACGAGTATAGTTATTACTATGCATGCAATATACCTATCCTGCGATTTTTAATTTGAGGCCAGAAATGTTAACAAACAACTTGTCATTTTCCAGTACAAAAGGTATAATAACTATGAATGTCAAGGTCAACGGTTTTGTTCTAGAAAATGACAGTTGTTTGTTTACATTTTTGGCCTCAAATTAAAAATCGCAGTTTAGTACGAGTAATTATTAAATTTATTTGGTTTAATTCGAGTAAAATATAAAAGAGAGCATCAGCGGCGGGGGCTCACCCCCCTTTCACGCTAAATAACCACTCCTCGTGGGAAAAGTGGTCCGGTTTTAGGGTTGCGTACCCAAAGGTGCAAAAAGGGACCCTATTATTAAGCCTCCTGTTCTTCTGTGCGCGTGCTGTATCTCTTTACCCATAATAGGTAGAAGATTGAAATTTTCAGAGAATGTGTATTTTCGTTGCAGCTAATAAGGATTTTTTTTTATTTCAGCGAGTCCCAATACATTTAACGGGCTTTTTTAGTGTTTTTTGTATAAGTGCTAGCACGTGATCGATTTTTTTAAGTATTTTTTTCAAAAGTAATAGGTTATGTTGCCAAGCTATACGTAGGTAGTACGCCACTACTCAGATAAACACTGAATGTACTATAATATTTTACTCACTTATATACAATACTCACTTTTATTTTAGCGCCCAACACAATACTTGCATTAACTATTAGAAAGTTTTATTAAAAATGTCACGGTCACGATCATAACTTTACAGGGTGTAACAGAAAGGTGTAGTCATACTTTAGGGGGTTGCCAGGGTAATTATTCCGAACAACGTTCACTATGACACCGGTTCGATCACAGCATCTTTATATTTCACTTCTCCATACAAATCTGCTGACCGCTCGCCGCAAAAGTATGAAGAAGTGAAAATTGAAGCTGCTCTGATCAAAACGGTTTTATAGAGGAAATTGCTCATAATAGAGAAGGTTCTGTGAAAATATTTATCACGTTTAATCATATTTTGAGACCAAAAAAAAACTTCTTTTGCACTTTTTTATTTAATTTATTGTTTTTACAATAGTACGAATTTAAAGTAACGTGTAACGGAACATGTTTCAAAACACCCATCAGCAAAAGTGACGTCCTGAATGCCATTATGACACTTCGATGTAAGGGACAGAGCTATGTGACCGAGTCCCTTCCCTTTCCAAGCGAAAGCAGGAGAAGACATGTACGCATAGCTCTGTCCCTTACATAGAAGTGACACAATTGCATTCAGGACGTCATTTCCGCTGATGGGTGTTTTCGCGCCAAACAGTCAACAATCAGTTTTGGCATCAAATTATAGTTCTTCTCGTGGTATTTTGGACATTATTTACGTGAAAATGAATGCAAAATAAAATCAATACATTTCTCTTCTATGATGTCCCTAACAACCACAATACAATATGTCATTTTGGTAGATACGATCAAATTTAAATATTATATTTCGATTATTAGCCATGTTATTAAAACTATAGTACATATATATTTGATTACTGAAATATCAAGTTTCAGCAATAAAAGCAAACAGCGCCAGCGTCCAAAAGAGGAAAAGTACGTTATGGGGTGGCGGAGGCACAGTTGTGCCTACGTTCATCCAGTTAATCAATATTCCATTTTGCGTGACAGGGGGCTAGCCCGACGCCGCAGTTATGGAGATATGAATATTTCAGCAATATCCCGGTAATACTAGTGTTTCGTTGGAGATAGTCGTATTTATTCAGAATTTTCATAACTCGTTAGTGGCACGTCCCAGCACGGTGAGCCCCCCCTCCCTACGGCACAGCCAGTAGCGCGACGAGCCGAGCTTGGTACTGCACGACTGCATATTCGCGTGTTTTAAGTCTGATCAAGCTTTTATTGGCCCTCTACCATCTCTAAATTTTCAAAGCAGAAACATTGGCGCCCAAACTGGGCCTCTACTTGAACTTTGGCGCCCAAACGCCAAACCCACACAAATAAAACGGTTGAAAACATCGATTCTATTTGAAACTAGTTTATACTGCGCTCTCGTGTTCAGTTGGATACATTCAGTTTGTTACAGTTTAAATCTAATTCCCAAAACCAACAAACCGCCATACCTCAAAATCAGCACCTCCCCAATCGCATGAAATACCGAACAAAACTTCCACCGTTTATAGAGCATAAATTAGTTTCAAGTGTCAAGATTTCGCCGTCTCAAGTCCGCGGGGGTGGCGTGCGGGGCGAGGGGGCGTTGGGGGGCGTTCAGGCGGAAACTGACGATAACAGCGGCGGCCTACAGCGTAACCCCGGTGCGATACCTTATCGGGCTGTTAAAAATGTATAGCGTAATAATGGAACGCGCCTTTTCAAAAGGACTTCTCCGTTGAGTCGGGTTATACTCGATGTGTGGTTTTTGGGATAGGTGGTTTAGCGATTTTCTAAAGTAGCTGGGATAGTATCTAAATGGGCTTAAACGGGTAAAACTTGTGTACCTACAGGAGATACGGAGTATCTTTCGTATCACAAATTAAGTTAAGATAGCCGACATTAAGTAGAAATATTTTCAGGTCCACATATATTTTTGCAGGCAAATAGATTTTCGATAACATAAGTATTTTACAAAATACCTACTGAAACATGTTTTTTTTCATTGCAATAAAATTATACATGTAAACTCTTGAAGAAAATGCAACGAACCATAATAATAAGTATTCATTTTTCACCGTGCAAAGTTACATAGTAAGTCTGTACGGCGTACCTACCGACTGGAGTGTTTTTACAGCGACTCCCCTTCCAGAATATGACAAAGAATTTCAAACATCCAATAGATATATGGCACTGCTATCTTATCTCAAATATGAATTATCGACGGATTTTGCATGTAGTTGAGATTTCTGCGAATTCAATACCGTTGATCCGTCGGAATACAGCTCGATTATAGTAGCTTTGGTATCTTATTCTGGAACTTAGAGTAGATATTGGAACAAAAATTCATGCCCCAACATTTAAGAGTAATATAGAGCACTCGTAATTAGGTCTGTCTATTGTTGATACTAATAATAAAGGTACTACTTTTGTTACGTAGACATAGATGTTGATCTAAATTAGCTGCGAATACTGTTATTGAAGGCCACTTCACAAGTAATGATGAGTTGAAATAAATATTGTCGGAAAAAAAACTGGCCCAAAAATCGCTCCGCTAAAATGAGGTCCATAATCAACCGTCACGTCAGTGTAACGACACTGACACCTTGCTATTGCGAGCCCCGTCTGTCATCCTGCGAGACAACATTAATGTTGCATGAGCCCCGCTGCCTTTAATATAATGTAGATCTCTATCGGATAATAGACATGTCGGTATTTACTGTCGTGATGTCGTGTTGTCTCTGGTTTTGGGGTCCCTTATGTGGAATACAAGCTTAGGTAAATATATATTTTAGGGAAAAGACTACACTATGGCTTAATAGTTTCAGCTACGAACCAACTTCTCGTCCCATTCATGAAAGTCAAGTCAGCATTTCAGGGGAATATTCGGTCTGCGAACAACTCAAAGTACTTATGTAAAAGTTTCACGGGAGTAGAAGTCCCTTGACTGCTGCCATATGTTAAGGCGACAATGTGTTCATTATCAGGGTCAGTATCATCAAAAATATTTTTTATTATCTACGATAAGTCACAATGTCACAACATCATGACAAGTGTCAAGCAAAACCAGTTTCATAGTCCTATCGAAAAACAAGATGGCTTCTATCTATAAACAAAAAGCGCGCGCTGACACCTTATCGCAAAAATGTCGTCGTTATGACATGTATTTCATTCCTTATTCCCCCGTGCCTACCCTCCTATCCTATAGGGAGGGGCTAGGTATTTTGTTTGCCATAATAACTGACTGAAAATGTGATATTTTCAGTTATGCTGTGGGTATTATGGGTTCTTTGGAGAAATATAAAACAGCTGAATGTAAAATAAGTAGGTATACAATAAAGCAGCAAAGTGGAAGCAAATGACTAAAATTAATTTACCCATAGCGTACTAATATACCTAGAAGAATCTCAAAGTCGCGTAAAATTACATGCAAGCAGGTCTAGCAGATACATAAGAGGAACCTAAGTAAGTACATCATTAAAACCTACAGAATATTAACTTGCATACATTAAGTTAACATGAGGAATGTTTAGCACTTGAGAGTCCCTACGTCTACAAGTGGGTGTATTGCCGTGGGTGTAGTGTGTAACATGAGGAATGTTTAGCACATGAGAGTCCCTACGTCTACAAGTGGGTGTATTGCCGTGGGTGTAGTGTGTAACATGAGGAATGTTTAGCACTTGAGAGTCCCTACGTCTACAAGTGGGTGTATTGCCGTGGGTGTAGTGTGTAACATGAGGAATGTTTAGCACTTGAGAGTCCCTACGTCTACAAGTGGGTGTATTGCCGTGGGTGTAGTGTGTAACATGAGGAATGTTTAGCACTTGAGAGTCCCTACGTCTACAAGTGGGTGTATTGCCGTGGGTGTAGTGTGTAACATGAGGAATGTTTAGCACATGAGAGTCCCTACGTCTACAAGTGGGTGTATTGCCGTGGGTGTAGTGTGTAACATGAGGAATGTTTAGCACTTGAGAGTCCCTACGTCTACAAGTGGGTGTATTGCCGTGGGTGTAGTGTGTAACATGAGGAATGTTTAGCACATGAGAGTCCCTACGTCTACAAGTGGGTGTATTGCCGTGGGTGTAGTGTGTAACATGAGGAATGTTTAGCACTTGAGAGTCCCTACGTCTACAAGTGGGTGTATTGCCGTGGGTGTAGTGTGTAACATGAGGAATGTTTAGCACATGAGAGTCCCTACGTCTACAAGTGGGTGTATTGCCGTGGGTGTAGTGTGTAACATGAGGAATGTTTAGCACTTGAGAGTCCCTACGTCTACAAGTGGGTGTATTGCCGTGGGTGTAGTGTGTAACATGAGGAATGTTTAGCACATGAGAGTCCCTACGTCTACAAGTGGGTGTATTGCCGTGGGTGTAGTGTGTAACATGAGGAATGTTTAGCACTTGAGAGTCCCTACGTCTACAAGTGGGTGTATTGCCGTGGGTGTAGTGTGTAACATGAGGAATGTTTAGCACATGAGAGTCCCTACGTCTACAAGTGGGTGTATTGCCGTGGGTGTAGTGTGTAACATGAGGAATGTTTAGCACATGAGAGTCCCTACGTCTACAAGTGGGTGTATTGCCGTGGGTGTAGTGTGTAACATGAGGAATGTTTAGCACTTGAGAGTCCCTACGTCTACAAGTGGGTGTATTGCCGTGGGTGTAGTGTGTAACATGAGGAATGTTTAGCACTTGAGAGTCCCTACGTCTACAAGTGGGTGTATTGCCGTGGGTGTAGTGTGTAACATGAGGAATGTTTAGCACATGAGAGTCCCTACGTCTACAAGTGGGTGTATTGCCGTGGGTGTAGTGTGTAACATGAGGAATGTTTAGCACTTGAGAGTCCCTACGTCTACAAGTGGGTGTATTGCCGTGGGTGTAGTGTGTAACATGAGGAATGTTTAGCACTTGAGAGTCCCTACGTCTACAAGTGGGTGTATTGCCGTGGGTGAAGTGTGTAACATGAGGAATGTTTAGCACTTGAGAGTCCCTACGTCTACAAGTGGGTGTATTGCCGTGGGTGTAGTGTGTAACATGAGGAATGTTTAGCACTTGAGAGTCCCTACGTCTACAAGTGGGTGTATTGCCGTGGGTGTAGTGTGTAACATGAGGAATGTTTAGCACTTGAGAGTCCCTACGTCTACAAGTGGGTGTATTGCCGTGGGTGTAGTGTGTAACATGAGGAATGTTTAGCACTTGAGAGTCCCTACGTCTACAAGTGGGTGTATCGCCGTGGGTGTAGTGTGTAACATGAGGAATGTTTAGCACTTGAGAGTCCCTACGTCTACAAGTGGGTGTATCGCCGTGGGTGTAGTGTGTAACATGAGGAATGTTTAGCACTTGAGAGTCCCTACGTCTACAAGTGGGTGTATTGCCGTGGGTGTAGTGTGTAACATGAGGAATGTTTAGCACTTGAGAGTCCCTACGTCTACAAGTGGGTGTATCGCCGTGGGTGTAGTGTGTAACATGAGGAATGTTTAGCACTTGAGAGTCCCTACGTCTACAAGTGGGTGTATCGCCGTGGGTGTAGTGTGTAACATGAGGAATGTTTAGCACTTGAGAGTCCCTACGTCTACAAGTGGGTGTATCGCCGTGGGTGTAGTGTGTAACATGAGGAATGTTTAGCACTTGAGAGTCCCTACGTCTACAAGTGGGTGTATCGCCGTGGGTGTAGTGTGTAACATGAGGAATGTTTAGCACTTGAGAGTCCCTACGTCTACAAGTGGGTGTATCGCCGTGGGTGTAGTGTGTAACATGAGGAATGTTTAGCACTTGAGAGTCCCTACGTCTACAAGTGGGTGTATCGCCGTGGGTGTAGTGTGTAACATGAGGAATGTTTAGCACTTGAGAGTCCCTACGTCTACAAGTGGGTGTATTGCCGTGGGTGTAGTGTGTAACATGAGGAATGTTTAGCACTTGAGAGTCCCTACGTCTACAAGTGGGTGTATTGCCGTGGGTGTAGTGTGTAACAGAAAGTTGTAGTCATATTTTAGGGGGCTAATGGTGATACCCATTCTATACAACTTTCACTATGAAACCGTTGAGCAGAGCAACTTTATTTTTCACTTCTACGTAGTAGTAGTTGCAAGATCTACTGAACAAACTCGAACGACTTCAGAATCTTGGGATTCGGTTTATCTTCGGGCTGCGAAAATTCGACCATGTTTCTCAATATTTTCGTCGCCGAGACACTCATATTCTCTCTTATCTTTTCAATATATTGCAAAATCCGCGCTACCCAGGCTACCTTCGAATCCGCTTTGAGGATCTCTTTTCAGGAGATCGGCACCGGAGATCTCACACGGTCTCACTCTTAGCCACTCCAAGGCATAACACCTCGACATATGAGCACTCATTCAGGCTGCAGTCGGTCCGACTGTGGAACGCACTACCTTGCACTATAAGATACAGTCCCTTCTTGTTTCCTTCAAAATCCGGGTAAAAGAGCACTTCCTCTCTCTTTAGTGATAGTTATAGTATGTATGTCATTATAATATATAAACTATATTTGCAAGTATATGTATGAATAGTATTTATTAGTCTGGTATATAAGTTATTTTTTTCGTATTTTATATTATATGTATTTTAGTATAAATTGGATATAGATATTGTGCATTTTCATGATATATTTCCTTTTCATGCCTTGGTTTGCTGGCAGAAATATCTTTTTAGAGATGAGCTCGCCTTTCTACATATGATCTCTCTTAATGCAAACTTTTAAATTTAATATGTGTGGGCAATAAAGAATAATGAATTATGTCTGCTGCCCGCAACTTTATCTGCGTGTTGATAGGAATTATCATTAACCGAGATAACGTTACCCTTCTTCTGGTAGGATAAAAATTGTCCTACTTATATGTTAATCTAGCTCATAAACTATCTCCGTGTTAGCAATTTTATTCAAATCCGTTCAGCCGTTTTAGCGTGATTGAGGCACAAACACAAACATCTAAACATCGCTACTTTCACATTTATAATATTAGTGGGAGAGTTGGATTCCACAACATAGGTAAAACCCCTATAAATATATTAAACTGACAATATTTGTAATACAAGTATCTAATCAGATATTTGGAATATCGCAGCCTATATCTAACCTAAAAGTATTCAAAAATCACTTTTGGTTAAAAAAACGGCACTAGGTCATTTTCGTTGATCAGAAAAAAGATGAAATTAAAGTACCGTGGATTTGCCGCCAAAGCGCTACGCGATACCTTCTTCAGGTGGGCAGGTACTTGGTTTAATCTTAGTATTTGTATTCAAGGTGCGTGTCGGCCATTTTGCAGTAATGGCGGCAAAACGACGCACCGGGCAGACAGGTGGCGGTGCGGGGTGCATATTGAATTAAACACTCATTTTAATATTCAGTGATTTTTGACAAAACTAAAGGGCGTGTAACGGAAACTATTTATGGGGTTTATTGTATAAATATAGTTTTCTATGAATTCGTTGAATGTATTTTGGTGGAGGGATTTCAAATAAGTAAAAAATAACGGCTAGTACTTTTAAAGTTACCAATTAATGCTATTTAATATTTGGGTTGCGTTTTGTTTGTCCCATCATGAACCGAGCGACTGAGACGTGCTGCTACACGGGTTTTGATGGTATGGGGACGTAAGTAGGTAGGTATCTGGTAAAGAATAAAGTTGCCCAGAAATCATCGACATCATAGTATCTAAAAGTTGAATAGGTAATGAGGAAATCATAAAACAAACATATCACTCGTTCATATCTGTAAATCTGCGGCTAACCCTCTGTCACCCAAAATCAGGCCTTGGTTAACTAGCTAAAACTGGGGAAAACTGCCACATGGGAATGGTTGAAAAACTACTATGCCAAAACTCAAAAAAATAATTGTATTTTTCCGTTCCGGACCGCAGCCGCCATTCGTACACAGATATCGGAACGCTGTCTGTCGCGCTACCCGCGTCGGCGGCGGGGGCGGAGCATCGGGGCGGAACTAACGCGCGCAGGGGGCGAGGGGCGAGGGGCGGCGCCTTTTATTATTTTACGAATTATCATGTGTGTGTGCTTTTGAATTACCGTTGCTTGTCGTTGTGTGGGGTTTTTTCGGTGCAAGGTGTTCGCTTGGGCGGTATGTGGAACGCCTTTCGATTTTGTTATGAGTAGCAGCTTTGACTATACTTTCTCCACTCTATTAATGGTCTTTTGACATTTCCTTATTGCGTACATAAAAAGCAATATTTTTCATTGCAAACAACAAAAATGTATAAGTATTGAGCTGTCTAAGAACCATTAATAGAGTGGACAAAGTATAAGCCCTATTTGCACTTCAATAGGTATGTATTGTAACTTGCTTCACCGTTGTCGTTTGAATAGCAAAAACGAGTTAACGTTGTAGTGGCGATACAAAAAAAAATAGGGTATTTTTCGAATCCATTTACTCCACTATAAAGTCATCTATAGATTTGATTTTTGGGTTAACGTTTATTGAGTATTTGATTATGATTTTCACTGAAGGAGAACGCGATTGGAATAAATTTTCTCGATATAATTTAATTACGGAAATACCTCTAAATTGTTGTTGTTTTTTTTTGGAATTCTGAAATCAATGCATTCAAAATGTGCATATTATGTATTCGTTAATTCTCGTTGAAAATCTTTTTGACAAAATAGCGTAGTTTATTTTTAAACAATTATTATGTGGTTTGGCACTATGATATTTTAGTTTTAGTCGAGCGCATTGTTTGAGCTCTCTTTTCTATCATATGTGGAAGTAATTAACGCTGTTACTTTCGTTTACATTCGTATTCCTTTTATATGTATATTTTTTTCGTATCACCTTCAGTTGAGTTGAATAGATCGCACTCCCATTTTCCGGCCGAAGTAGCCCTCCTCTCGCGTTGCCCACACCCCGCCAGGCGCCAACTTAACTGGCCGCGTGTAGACGGCGAGTTTAGTACTAGTAGGTACATAAGTTTGCACACAGTGCAACGGTGGCGGACGACTTAAGACGACTCACTACGTTTGGACGATATTTACTGCTTTTTACTTAGTTATTACTTAATTGACCGTTTACTTAACTCGTTACAAGGGCTTAAAGGTCTGAGCAACAGTGTCTCTCCAATCCGTAGGAAAAGGAAACTCTATCTTTGCAGTTTCGGATGTAATAGGCCATGTAAAAAAAATCAAAGGTCCCAATTGAGAAAAACATTTCGAGATAGTTGGAATTCAACAAAATTGGGTTATTCCCATCAAAAAATATTACAGGATTACTGAAATTACCGTAAAAACATAATGTACTTCATTTTGTAAAACAATCCTTTGCCGTTAAGTTGGCTTTAAGGTAAAACAAACGGTCAACAGTTTTCCTTTCAATCGCCATGTAACGCAGATGTCAGTCGGAACGTAAATAGTTTTTTAGTTTTATAATCGTAAACAACCAGTCTCAAGTGAGCAAGTGAGGCCACGAGCGGTGTTAATTTAAAAATTATTAAAAAAATAATAAGACTACCATCAACAACAACCCGAAATATTCAAATTAGTTTCTTAAAATAGCCTAAAATTTAACAAAATACAATAAAACTTGTACTTTTTTTTAGCATGGGCCATTTAGTTGTTTAAAAGTTTTTTTACACTCAATCAATCACTCAATGAAACACCCATTCAGTCTTTACGGAACCGAGCCATACATTAAAGGTCGCCAGTTTCAAATGTCATTGGTATGCCATTGGATACTTTTATACGGCTGGTATTTAATCGCACTTCAATAATACTGATTTTCACATTAAAGAAGGATCAGCAAAACACTTTTTATGTTTTAAGTATTTTTGTTGTTCTTACATGTTCAACCTAATACGAAGGATAAAGGGGGCTTCGCTTCGCTAAACGCCCTTCACCCTTCACCTAAGTTACCGCAGTATTTTGACTTGATATTTTCTGTGAAAATATCAGGCTGGTTGTTTGCTGTGCAAATCAGTATTTGTTTGGTCTAACAAAGGTCTAGCAATAAGATTTTCTTCAGCTTTTTCGTCACCCCATTTATTTTCACGTCTTATAGCTCTCCTCCCTCCTCTATGGTTTTGTCCTGGCCTCCTTTACTGTTTCTGTCATAACATCTAGCCTCGCCGGCCAACGAGCCAAGGAGGCTGCCGGCCTTACGCCACGACATCCCCACCTCCAGTATTGGGAGCCAATACTCCCGGTGGTTGGACGTCCAGCCGGCAGAGCTTGGCTGCTGCTCGTCGGTACAGTCCCAGTCTGGTATTCACGTCAGCTACACGGACTAGTCCGTCGGGTCCTCTGTATGTTTTTGTCACGACACCCCGTAGCCAGAGGTTACGGGGCGCCTGGTCATCTGCTATAATAACTAAGTCACCGTCCGTTATTGGTCGAGTCGTTGGTCCGTACCATTTGTCCCGTCTTGTCAAAGTCGGTAGGTACTCCTTGAGCCACCGCTTCCAGACTAAGTCAGCAAGTCGTTGTCCTTCCCTCCAGTTTCGTCTCAGCAGGTCACCGTCACCGAAGCTTCCGAAGGGCTGGTCGAAATCGTTAGTTTTGGCCAGTAAGAAGTCATTTGGTGTCAAGGGCAAGTCGTCTACATGGTCGAGGGGGACGGAGGTTAGGGGTCGGGTGTTGACTATAGCTTCTGCCTCGGCAACCACCGTCTGTAGGGTCTGGTCGCTTGAAACAACCTCTTTCAGTGTCGCCTTCATAGCCGTTTTTATAGACCGAACCAGGCGCTCCCAGCATCCGCCCATGTGGGGGGCCTGCGGCGCAATAAAATGCCACTCGATCTGCCTGATACTTCCGTAGCGTAGTAGTTCCTCTTGATCTATCGCACGAACCGATTGCTTTAGCTCATTGTCTGCTCCCTTAAAGGTAGTTGCATTGTCGGACCACATCTGTTCCGGGCAGCCTCGTCTTGCAATAAACCGTCTTAGTGCCATTATCGCACTGCTAGTTGTCAGGTCGTGAACGAGCTCTACGTGTACAGCTCTGACCGTGAGGCAAGTGAACAAGGCACCATACCTTTTCTCGTGTCTCCGGCCAACCTTGACCGTCATGGGTCCAAAATAATCAAGTCCAGTAAAGCGAAATGCTCGTCCCCCGGTCTTGAGCCTTACGTCGGGCAGTTGTCCCATTAGAGGTGGAACTGGTTTCGCCTTGTCAATCTTGCATTTTTGACACGTATTCCAGGTTGCCTTCACTGCATTCCGACCGTTGCATATCCAAAATCGTTGTCTGACGTTGTTCAAAGTCATCTCTCGGCCAGCATGTCCCGCATCCTTGTGGTACTGTTGGAGTAGTAGCTTTGTAAAGGTGTCTTTTGGATGCAAGATCGCAGGATGTTTTGTGCCTTCGGCTACATTAGATGCTGTTATTCTTCCTGAGACTCGAAGAACATCATCGGCATCTAAGAAGGGTGTCAACTGTCGCAGAGAGCTCGTCTTGTCCACAAACTCCGTCGATAGTATCGAAGCAATTTCTCGTGAGTAATTCCGCCTTTGACTTTCTTTAACCCACACAGTATTATTGATGTGCAGTTTAATATTTCGTCTTTTATACTTCCAATTTCTAACAGTAATGTCGGTAGGTTTAATAGGAAAGCGAGGGATGAAGCTATGCGCTATACATATCTCCGTCCCTCCCTCAGTTTCATACTATTACTGATGTGCATTATGTATTGGAAGTATAAAAGCGTCCATTGTTGCTAGCGATGTGGTCAACGGGTCTGGTACAGTAATAAACGGAATTTCCGGGCAGGTCTACTAAGTACTAAAATAGATATACAGTCCGGCCCAGCTTAATACAATTCTTGCTGTACTTACTTACATAATTATATGTCCTATGGCCATGGCATAACAACCACCTACGCCGAAAAACAAGCCTAATATCGTATTTAAAACACACGGTTAAACTTGTATGGGGATAATTAAAGTACAGCGTATAGGGGTAGCCCCTTCGATGGGGTTATTCCTATCACAACCTAACTTCCTACGCAACGAAATTTAAGAAATTCATGCATGAATTACTAATTTGACCCATCGAAAGGGGTAACATGTGACTCAGCATGTGGCTACGGAATACCTAATTTTTTTAGCACACAACCGGCCATCACTGCTTTTTACAATATGTAGGTTGACTGCCTTAATTAATAATTCAAAACGAAGAAAGAATAAACGGCGTTTTTAAATTTCGAACCACATGGTTATACAATTTTCTTAAACTCAAACTCACATATTTTGCAAAAATAATGCACTTTCACAAGTCAGGCAATTGTACTTTAAGAAAAATTTAAAATAAATTAAATGGTTAAGATCAACTTAACTAACAACTTAAAATTACCAAACGGACTGTAGTTTGTTGACAGGGGTGGGGTTGCCACAATCTTTTTCCGATTCAAATTAGGTTCAAAACAAGAACATCACCATGACAACCATTTCCATTCCAATTCGCCATAATGGGCTTTATTTACCTAATACCAAGACTTGTTTTAAGACGGTCGCGGTAATTTTGCGGATCAAATTAGGTTCCTAATCTGAATCAGCATAAGACGTTGTGGTAACCCCCAGGTTCTAATCCAACTATATATAATAATATTGTAAATGTGAAAGTAGCGATGTTACAAGGTTTGGATGTTTGGATGTTTGTGTGTTTGTGACTCAATCACGCTATAACGGGTGAACGGATTCGAATAAAATTTAACAAAGATAGTTTACGAGCTAGAATAACATATAGGATACTTTTTATCCGACTGCACCAGAAGAAGGGTAACGTTATCTAATTCCGAGGAACACGCAGATGACGTTGCGGGCATCAGCCAGTATTAAATAATATTTAAATCATTATCATCATGTAGGGGTTTTGTCGTGTCCTGTCATTTCAGGAATCCCCAGTTCCCTCTGCCTTGAGCCTCGTTCTTCGTCTCCCGGTACGATGCACTGGTGCCTCAAATATTTAATTGGTCCGTACATTTTCCACAGCGAAGCCCTCGTTGGTGTTTTTTTGCCCTCAATCAAAAAAGATGTGATGAGACGGGAACAGCCCGTCCAGTTTTCATGTTTTACAATCCGGCTAAATCCTGTTTCATGCGTTATTGGTTCCTAACCCTTTGATAATCCCTTCGCTTGAGCCGGGTGCCGGCTTTATGAAAATCGTTCGCTTTGAGCTTTGTTTAAACGCTGTTTGCGGGGATTAACTGATACTTAAGGGATTAAATATGGCCAGAAATGCATCTTTAGCTTCAATTCTAGGCTAAACTAGACAACTTAAAAATGTAGGATAAATATATGTTATAAAAGGTCTATTAGAGATAAGAATGGACTTTTAAAATTACCGGATATCTGTTATATTTAATACTTTAAAAATATTTTTCGCAATCCATTATTATTCAACTAAATGAACAAGCGCTCGGAGACGAAATCAGTTTCCTATATGAAACTTACACGCAAAAATAGGTAAAAAAGGGAAAATTTTTGGTTGTTTTATTTTATTTTTAATGTTATTATTACACGAGTTTAGTAATATTTTCTATAATTTTCTTGGTCCCGGAGCTCGGGCTGCCCCGCGGGGCTCTGCTCGGGCTGCCCCGCGGGGCTCTGCGCGGGAGCATGCGTCAGTCTGCTTCGACGCGATGCGACGGGTATTTGAATTCTTTGCCTAATTCTCAATGCCATTGGCCTTTGTTCAGCCCTTAACTAGGTGTAACTGGGACTTAATATATACTGGACGACCTCTGTGGCGCAGCGGTTGTCGCTCTGCCTATCATGCGAGAGGTCCCGGTTCGATCCTCGGCTGGGGCTACAGGAAAAAAACCCGGGTCTTGGATGTTTTTAAGTGATGTCGCTTTGTTTCTGGTTTCCACGACACAGGATATCCTAGTGTGAGGCACAAGCAATGTATGTGCCTCTATGTAAATATTTATGTTTATATATTTATAAGGGAAATATTAAACTGCACATAAAAAATACTGATTTGCACAGCAAATATCAGGGAAAAATGGTGCGGCAGCTTAGGTGAAGGGTAAAGGGGGTGAGCGAAGCGAAGCCCCCTTTATCCTTCGTGGTAGTTGAACTTACAAGAACAACAAAAATACTTAAAATATAAACTTGAATTACACATAATAGTAGTTTATGTGACTGCTACATAATGGAGGGCATTAATACTCGAGAGTGGGTTTATGAAACGAGCCGAAGGCGCGTTTTATAATAATATCACTCGAGAGTTTTAATGCCTAATTATGTACAGTTAAATACACTAGTTTATCTACACACATATCATAAGCTCTCTTTGATGTGTTCAGGAACCGCATGTTTGACCGGCATTGTGGCTCTGCAGTTGTTTAGCTTGTTCTGTAGTACCAACTTCAAACAGGCGGGCGTCGGCGTTCGAAATTTTAATGTCAGTACCAACTTCACAGACAAACTAGGAGCGGCACGCAGGCGGGCGTCGGCGTTCGAAATTTGAATGTGTAGAAAAATTACACATTATGGTCATAATGTGTAATTTTTCAGATGAGAAATTAGTTTTTACCAAGAAGTTTAACATTATGCTGATCGTAACGTGCGATTTTTGTACGCAGTAAAGAGGGTTTATGATACGTGTGTAGATAAAATATTTAAAACATAAAAAGTGTTTTTGCTGATCATTTTTGATGTGCTATTAAATACTAGCCTATTTTTAATAACACCCCTCTTTCCCGAGGGGATTAGAAATGAAACGCTGTGCGTTAAGGTGATATATCGACAAAATTGACACTTTTTTAAGTTATTTCTCTGCTGTTCAAAAGAAGCCCCAAGTTAAATAAATTATAAATTAATGTAACAGTTTTTGGACCTTTTTCTAGATTTTGTAATAACAGAAACGCGGTTGGAGGAATTTCACTCGATAGAAATAATTTTTGAAATGAGCTCTAAATTTACACTTTTTTTGATTTTCTGACACATTGAAATAGCACACTTAATGCAAAAAATATTTATTTAAATGGGTTTTGACGATACCTAAATTAACTATTATAGAATTTTTAAATTTTTATCAATTTAAAATGGATGTTTGTCATTTTTCCCCGATTCCGTCCCTCTCACACTGCGGGTCATTCAGCCTGGAGTAACAGGGACATTTGTACGGACGAGGTATCCCCTTAAAATAGTTTTTTTAAATTCTAAGTTCTTAGTTTTATTCTTATTATTTATTTAGCAAAAGCACAAAGAAACAGCCGAAATATCGAAAAGTATGTAAAAATTCATGCTTCTATCACCAGGTGGCGTTGGTAACGGACTTGATGTTTGACCGCTGCGCGATGCATAGAGTTTCTGCCCATCAAAATTTCTTTATTATGTACTCTAGATATTTACGTACACTTAGCAAAAGTTATTTTTGCCTCCTCTCTACATCGGACTACTTGGGGGATGAAGGGCGAAGAAACCCCTAGATTGATTTTTAGATCACTTTTAAAAATTGATTGAGTTTAACTAGTACAAATATTACAACATTCATTGTTATAAATAATTAAAAAAATATTAACATCGTGTTCTGTGTTGAGTGAGGTTAACCTCATGCGGTCCCGTCATATAAGTAATCCTGAACATTGTAATATTCCTTTAAAATAAACGGTCAAGTGCGAGTCCGACTCGCGCACCCAGGTTTTCGTGCACACTTGTAGAGACCTACATATTATGTATGTATGTCATGTATGTATATGGAATATGTTCGTCCATCACGGGAATTAATTCTCGGATATTAAATTAGTTTCATAGTGAAAGCAATTCAGAATGACCCCCTAAAATATGACTACACCTTTCTGTTACACCCTGTATACAGGGGCATACCTTGCTTCTGGCCTCACACTAGGATAGCGTGTGTCGATGTTCCCTTTTTCCTTTTAAGGTACGGAACCATTAAACCGCGGAAAATAAGGCCTATTATATGTAAAACCCCCCTTTAGTTAGTAACGTTAGTGGTTTGGTATAGATATATAGAAAGGAATGATAATAGATAGTTACGGAGATTTAATGAAATAGAGTAGGATAGACGGGTCGTGGGTTTAGAGAACAGAGTAGGATAGACGGGTCGTGGGTTTAGAGAACAGAGTAGGATAGACGGGTCGTGGGTTTAGAGAACAGAGTAGGATAGACGGGTCGTGGGTTTAGAGAACACATTAGAGTAGGATAGACGGGTCGTGGGTTTAGAGTAGGATAGACGGGTCGTGGGTTTAGAGAACACATTATAGAGTAGGATAGAGTAGGATAGACGGGTCGTGGGTTTAGAGAACACATTAGAATTGATTTGTCACATTTTATATATACAATACAATAAACAACCACGACTAGAGTACACACATCCGTTCTATCACACAAATATTTGCCCCCACCGGGACTCGAACGCGGGACCCTTGGCTTCGTAGGCAGGGTCACTGCCGACTCGGCCATTCGGGTCGACAATTGATACCATTATCAAATTTAATTATTCAGAACCATATGTTGTTTGTATGTATAAAATGTATTCAGAACCCATGTTCATTATTTCCCATCTTCAATCCATAGCTGATGTAAATCCGCCAGGCCTTTTCTCTCCTTACGTGTGACGTCGCTGTGTCTGGTTCCCACGACACGGGGTATCCTAGTGTGGGGCCAGAAGCAATGTAAGTGCCTGTTTGTAAATGTTTATGTTTATGTTTTAGGCAGAGGAGTATGACTGTTCCACGTCTAGCCAGACATTCAAAACTAAAAATAACGCTGCCAGATATAAAGGATTCCTCACGTTATCTCCTTGTTACATAATGTTTCTCTATTTAACTGTTTTTTTGGCAGCCAGCCGACGATGGCCATACACACATGTTTCGTTCGCACGGGTATTACCAGAAGGGTTGTGCAATATACAGGCTGGTGGCTGGTACGTAATGAAGGCGGTTTTAATTGCTGTTTTGCGTGTGTGCCTCGGATCGGCTTTGTGGGCATCCTGTATGTCGGTCTCATCCCGCAACGGCGGTACAATGGTACGGTTGTTAGCAAGGAGGATGGAGGTTGGATGAGTTTTGGTCCAACATCGCGACAGCCCCTACAGTCTCGACAAAGGAGTGAGTGAGCGTTTTACGACCGATGTCGGTTACAAAGTGATAACTACTCTCAATATCTTTAAAAGTCGTGTGAAGAAGCATTTTCTATCTCTTTAGGAATATATATAGGTAGTATTTATGTATTTATCTACACACGTATCATAAACCCTCTTTACTGCGTACAAAAACCGCACGTTACGATCAGCATAACGTTAAACTACTTGGTAAAAACTCATTTCTTATCTGAAAAACTACACATTATGACCATAATGTGTAATTATTCTACACATTATGACATTCAAATTTCGAACGCCGACGCCCGCCTCGTGCCGCCCCTAGTTTGTCTGTGAAGTTGGTACTGACATTCAAATTTCGAACGCCGACGCGCGAAGTTGGTGCTACAGAACAAGCTAAACAACTGCAGAGCCACAATGCCGGTCAAACATGCGGTTCCTGAACACATCAAAGAGAGCTTATGATATGTGTGTAGATAAACTAGTGTATGTAACTGTACATAATTAGGCATTAAAACTCTCGAGTGATATTATTATGAAACTCGCCAGTATTAATGCCTTCCATTATGTAACAGTCACATAAACTACTATTATAATTTATATATTTATATATGTATATATATTTAATAACTATTTATATTTAGGATGTATATTTTATGCATGTAGTTTATTGAGTTGTAATTTAAGGTATGTTGTACACATCGGTCTACCCGTGCTCTGTGATTAACCTATCTCATCCTGACATGGTTTGCTGGAAGAGATCTCTTGTTAGAGATAAGCTCGCCTTTGTACACTATTTTAATGTCAATATAATTATTTGTGTGCAATAAAGAAATTATTAACTTTTTGCAGAACAAAAGAGTTGAATAGTGTAGTATTGTACAAACAGTATAAAAAACTCTTTTTATTTTGTCGAAACTGCAGGGCTAGGAGTCTCTTTATAGAGCGATCATTTAGAATTTGGGTTGCCAAAAATAACACTATCTATCACTTGTCCGGGCCGCGAATTTACAAAGGCTACATGTGTCACGGACCCGTCTATAAAAGATTAGCTTTTGTTTGTGCATAAAAAATAACAAGGTCTATTAAAGTACAGATAATGAATTTAATAGCAGAGTTTGTAAGTGTTAATTATGATACATTTTCGCGTCGAAAAACCTAGTCTGATGGATTAGCTTTTGTAAGAAATTAGCGAGTTACAAAACCTAGTCGAGTACTGTACTTGTCGCCATCTTATTTAACGCGAATGTTGCTGAGTTCACTTTGTTATGATTCTTAGAATCGGTGTTGAGTGGAGTTGTTTTGAGGTTATGTACTGTGCAAAAACATAAAGAAAAAAATTATATCTAGTTGAAGTTGGAGGACGCAAGTCAAGATTTGCGAAATTTCAAATGTAAGTACAGTATCAACTTACAAAATGGTGAAATATGTAAAGAAAAATGTGATAACGATAACTTTATAGAAGACTTATTGTTAACAAAATATTTCAAACCTATTCTCAGCATGAATTTCGCAAACTATACGTATGTCATCTATAAAAAAAACTATAAAAATATGATTGTACTGCAAGTGCAAACAAAGTTTTTGAAAGTAATGCAAGTTAAGTCTAATTAGATAAAAATTCTTAAAAAAAAGGTTTAAATGAGGTAATTACCATTAAATATGATCATTCTCATTGAATCAAAGTTGCCCAAGTGATTGGTGCCGTGAAGAAACAAGAGAGTCATTCCAAAATTATTATTACTCGAGAATGACACCACCAGTGATATAGACTTGGGAGACTTATTAGCAAACGCTCAAATAAATCCTACAGAGAGGCAAGGCACATACTTGTATCAACTATGGAGGGTTGCCAAGTACGGAGGAAGAGATAAAAAAGTATTATCGACAATATTAAACAAAAAATGACAGAACTAGATGAGCAAGACGCAAAATAATTGGTTACTTGAAAATCCTCTGGTTGTTTTTTTTGTGACACCTATTATGTGAAGAGCATTCAAATCCGGCTTAGCTGACGAAATAATATTTGTTGATACCAGTAGTTCATGTTATCAAATTAGCACGTGCGTCGCCTTTACTTTACTGCTGCGAAAGTAGGAGCCATTGCAATAGCTGTTATCCTGCATAAATACATTTAAAAAAATTGCCCATTAATGTACCCACCGAGAGGCACGGGCCTCTACCCGGATTAGAGTAAGATTGAGCCATACTCCACCTCGCTGGCTCAGTGCGGGTTGATGGAGGGGTGTCGGGCTTGTGGCCAACCCTACTATCAGAAGTTATCAAGCTACCCTATAAGAGCCTTTGACACAGCTTTACGACTACTACCATCGAGTAGCGATAAGACCGTATCATCCAAAACACGAAGCTTCCGAAAAAATACCACATAGCCCATCCAGTACCCGTTTCGGCCAGATGTTGGTACCCGCACAACCGTTTCCGATGTGTAAATACCGCTACGCCACGGTCGCTTAAAAATAAATCAACAATTGATTATTTGTCAGCTCTAAAAATGGCAAAACAAGGCTTATAGGATGAAATATGTAAAGTATTCAACATTTGTGTTCTAATATAATATGTCACAAACACATTCGGAAATTACCACAGAAATAGACTTCTAAAATATGCAAACACAAGGGTACAACATTTAATTCGAGCTCATGAAAACTTGTGCAGGCAATTGAAAATTATTGAGGATTTACATATGGAACAATTTTCAGATGCAGTATATCATATGAAAGAGAAAGATGACGATGACTGCTATCAAGTTAACAATGAAAAAGAGTTTTGTGACTGTAAGTTTTGTCAAGGGGGACAATATTCCAAGCTCCTATGTGTAGTTGTATAAAAATATGGAGTTTTGTGAAAACATCCTCTACTGCTGACTAAAACGGATAGGCATAGGCATTTCTGAAAATAGCATCAGGTGAAACACACTTAATAGTTTTTCATTCAACATGGACTGCTCCGAAACTCAAGAAGACAAAATCACATCACAATCTAAAAATATTACCCACCAAGAAGGTAATTCACAAGTTGTAGAAGTCAACTTACCAATTACGGAAATAATTAATGAGAATTATAAAAGTTCGATTGAGAAATTGCGATCAGAATTTATAAGGCTCACAGATATTTTGGATAATGATAGGAGTTCTTGGAACCCTACGTTAATAAGCATATTAATACCAGTAAGAAGTATATTAATATATTACTGAAAGTAAAAACGCCGTCGCACGTATTGACTTTGATATCTCATTCATACATATATAGCAGAGGTAGAAACATTCGCGTGCAACCTACATCATTCGCTAGGAGAAAATGTAGAGGATTAAATAGAAGCGGTCTCATTCAATCAGGCATACCAATCTTAAAAATAAGAAACCCAAAAGACCACACAACATAACTTTGAATATGGCTATTGAATTACAAAAAACCGGTCAAGTGCGAGTCTAAATCGCGCACGAAGGGTTCCGTACCACCGTTCAATGGAAGCGATGGTGTGGAGTGAATAGTTTGGATTTTACACAGCAAAATATTGTTTACAAAGTTATTGGTGCGGTTACTTTCACACTCCATGTACGTAACCAGGTGCATCCATAAGTTTGTATGTGGTATTGAAAGAATTGTTGTATGGGAGCCCCCTTAAATATTTCTTTTATCCTGTTTTTTAGTATTTGTTGTTATAGCGGCAACATAAATACATAATCTGTGAAAATTTCAACTCTCTAGCTAGCTAGGTTCTTGAGATACAGCCTGGTGACAGACGGACGGACGGACGGACAGCGGAGTCTTAGTAATAGGGTCCCGTTTGGAACCCTTCGGGTACGGAACCCTAAAAAGCACTAATTATTATTGTTAAATTGGAATATCATTTCAGAACCTGTTTCTGAGCCATAATGTGAATTTACAGCAGTTTACGTGCTTAATTTCTTATTTATGACGTTAGTAATAAAAAACCGGCCAAGTGCGAGTCTAAATCGCGCACGAAGGGTTCCGTACCACCGTTCAATGGAAGCGATGGTGTGGAGTGAATAGTTTGGATTTTACACAGCAAAATATTGTTTACAAAGTTATTGGTGCGGTTACTTTCACACTCCATGTACGTAACCAGGTGCATCCATAAGTTTGTATGTGGTATTGAAAGAATTGTTGTATGGGAGCCCCCTTAAATATTTCTTTTATCCTGTTTTTTTAGTATTTGTTGTTACAGCGGCAACATAAATACATAATCTGTGAAAATTTCAACTCTCTAGCTAGCTAGGTTCTTGAGATACAGCCTGGTGACAGACGGACGGACGGACGGACGGACGGACAGCGGAGTCTTAGTAATAGGGTCCCGTTTGGAACCCTTCGGGTACGGAACCCTAAAAATAGACTTATGAATTACTTATTTCACAAACCATATACTTCTATAAGAAACAGACTGTATTCATTTGTTAATGCAAAGTAACTGCCAATACATCTCAAGTCTATGTATGCGATTTGAGTCAGTTTGTTGCCTAAAAGAGACTAGACTTGGTGAAATTTTACGCATAACAAAAACTTGACGTGACTCAACGTGTCTTTGTTAATTCGCCTCCGGGCTATTTTTAAACGACCGAGGAAAATTTTGTATTGTAATTAAATTAGTGATTTAAAATGTAAATACAATAATTCAGCTTGCTTCCTCATTTATAACGACCAAACCTTATTGTATTTACTTTTGCATTTGGTAGGCTTTTGGGGTTCCGCGGGGGTTTATCCCCGTTCAGACGCTTTCACTGCACGGATCAGAAGGGGGATTGGGGCGGGGGGAGATTGTCGCTTTGTGGCGGTTTCGGCGATATTTGGTACAGTCAATTTGTAATGGCTTTAATTTAATCCCTATATTTATCTGTGGTTAACCGGAGTAATATGGTTTGATTATCACACTTATCAATTGGTTTTATTTTACAATTCCCTATAACCGCTCAAATGATTGCAAGAAGATTGTTACTCATAGGTTATCGATAAAACTTAATTCCTTTGTTTTAGGTATCGATAAGCAGTTAACGTAACTGCTTAAGGCTGATGGGCGCCCTAACAGCGGAACTATGAATTTCAACATCAGCTTACTTCTAGAGTAATGGATCCAAATATGAAAAAGGGCTTTTCACTAGGGTTACCATATCTCAGGCTTTGGACCGAGATCTCAGGCTTTTCAGGTTCATCTCAGGATTCCAGCCAGATTTAGGAAAAAGCAGGATTTTAAGATTTTTCAATAAAATATGGATATATTTTTTTTTGATCTAGTGTATTATAATAACAAATAATAGGAAGATTGTTATTTGTTATTTTAATAAACAAGATCTAAAAAATACTATGTTTTTTTTCCTACAAGGCTTCGTGAAAATCTCAGGCTTTTTTAATGGTAGTCAGGCTTTTTAAATGTTGTGACTGGTAACCCTATTTAAATGTTGTGACTGGTAACCCTATTTAAATGTTGTGACTGGTAACCCTATTTAAATGTTGTGACTGGTAACCCTATTTAAATGTTGTGACTGGTAACCCTATTTAAATGTTGTGACTGGTAACCCTATTTAAATGTTGTGACTGGTAACCCTATTTAAATGTTGTGACTGGTAACCCTATTGTCACCGGTGTATAGAGGACTAACAGAGCAAAACAACTTAATATTTTTAAACGATTAAATAAATAATAATTACCTGCATAAATTAAAATCCAATGTGAAATTGTAAAACAATTAAATTTTGATAAACAAGACTTTGTGATACTCCTATTTTGCGTAACTTGAGATTTACAAAAGCCTGTTTTGGCCTAATGCGTGGACTTAACACGATACAGTGACACGACATCCACTCTTAAAAATAGCCATCGCATTCTCAAAGAGGAAGCAAGGTCAACGCAAAACCCTAGAAATAAATACATTAAAGACAGAAATCTAAAGAAAACTCCATCACTGCTGCATAAAGGAAGCGGGGACTGACAAATGCCCTTGTCAGAAAGAGAAAAAAAACCCTCATTCACACGTTAGAGCAAGACAAAACACAGTCTGGGTACGCAAGATAAGAGAAGAAAAATGTCACACAGTATTTATGCTTCGGGTCCCGCAGATAAATGGTTATTATAGTGCAGGGTCCCGTATAGTCCTAAATTAGTGAGATGTATGACCGTTGAATATGTATTCGGACTGACTTATTACAGTTAGGAATGCCCTTAGAAGGGATGTTGAAATGGGGCGGGTAATGCGGGATGTGGTGTTGAAGTGATGACATTACGCGGTGTTTACTTGAATGAGTGATTTATTTCATAAAAGGATTGCAGGTTTTGCGCTCAAATTTTGGGAAAATAGTGCAGAAAAATTCTAAAATTTGGCAACGGATTTGAATTTATGTACAGTACGTTTACTTTAAGGTTACCGCTCGACACGTCTCGGTCTTAGTCGGTGAAAGTGCTCAGTTGTTCTGTTAATTTGGCACAGAGGTTTATCATGCATGAAGAGTATTAAGGAAAAAATCTGAAAGCAGTTAATGTATTTACGATTGAAAAAGAAACAAAAAGCCGAGAAGTATCCAGCGGAAAAGTTAAAATAATCGTACTGTACATACTTGTTATATATTTAATCGCTTAGTGATCTCACACTCTCTACCAGATACCGCTTAGTATGGTGTTAGGTATACATTTTCAGTTCTCCTTCTGTACGGCGAGAGCGGTTCGAAGCCTTCGAAATGTGTTTATGTATTAACTCTCATGTAGGAGAATGTTAAAAATATATTGGGTGGATAGAGTCAGAAACGAGACTGTGCTGCAGGCAATGCACTAGGGGAATTATGATCAGGAAACTGCCGTAGGTACACGGGCCACATAATGCTTGGAAGCAAGTCCACATTCTCCAATTAATCATTAAAAAAATACCAGGCCGAAGAAGAACCCACTGGCTTCAAAACCTCGAAGATTGATTCAATTCAATCAACACCGGTTTATTCCAAGCCTCAACATCCAGATCGCAGTTAGCCTTGATGTAAGCCGACCTCCGATAGCAGATGGCACCCGAAGAAGATGAAGTCAGGCCTCTTCAGATCGGTGAAGAGCCTTTTTTATACATTTTAATCCAATTCCGCAAAAAGTAAGTTTAAGATGAATTCTAAGTTCCACTGTGTCCGGGTGCGCAGTCTTAAGGTTAAAGTGATACTCGTAGATATGTAAGACATGCAAGTAAATAATCAAATTCAAATTCCAAATTCTAAATCTCTTTATTACTGTAGATATTTACATATACTTAGCAATCGTCATTTTTTGCCACATCTCTATATACATTGGACCACTGTGGGAGAAGAAGGGCGTAGAAACTCCCATAGATTGATTTTTAGATCTCTTTTAAAGATTGCTTGTGCTTAACTAATACAAATTTTATAATATCATAATTAATAAGTAGGAATAAATAATTACAAAACTATTAACAGCAAGGTCTGTGTTGAGCCAGATTAACCCCATACAGTCCCATCATTTAAGTAATATTGAACATTGTAATATCTCTTTTTCGACAAAGTCGCTTTAACATGGTTTTTAGATTGCCCAAATGGCAATTTCAAGATCTCCAGAGGTATCTTGTTGTAGTAGAGAATGCATTGACCCTTGAAAGAATTGCTAACCTTCGCGAGTCTGAATCGGGGCGCAAGTAGTCTGTGATTATTTCTTAGGTTAATATTACAGCTATCGCTAAGTTTAACAAATGTTCTTGCGTACATAAATTATGCTTTCGAAAATAAAATTGACTAGCTACTTGTCAATTTCTTTCAAAAGCTCTCTTAAGGAGTCTGTGCGTTTTAAATTATAAATTGCTCGAATAGCTCTTTTCTGTAAAATAAAAATTGTTTGAATATCCGCTGCTTTCCCCCACAACAAGATACCATAGGACATGACACTATGAAAGTAACTAAAATATACTGGCCTAGATGTAGCCAAATCCGTGTTTTGTCTGATGTTCCTAACAGCGTAAGCCGCAGAACTTAATTTACCAGCCAATTTATCTATGTGGGGTCCCCACTGTAATTTGCTATCAATGGTTATTCCAAGAAACTTCGTGTCATTTACTAATTCTAACGTGCTGCTGTCTAACACCAAACTGGTCTCAACTTGCCTGACATTTGGAAGTGAGAATTTGATACATTTGGTTTTACCAGCATTTAACAATAAATTATTAACTGTGAACCAATTCAAGGTTAAAGGCAATAAATAACATCATCAAAATCTTCTTTTTGTCTTTCAATTTTGAAGACCAGTGAAGTGTCATCAGCAAACAACACTATATCAGTCAATTTCTCCACCATGTCCACCAATCCACCTACATACTCACTAACAAAATTAGCACACTTGATAATTACTTCAGACAAATACCCCGCCATCAAAAACCCTTTACCCTTAATATTACGTAGCTACCTATCCGCCCTTAATCTCTAAAACAACCCAAGACGCCCTACCGAAATAGAAAGGCAGGGTTTAGGTATTAAGGCTACAGATGTACATACCTACATTATTTGCTATAGATATAGAATACAGGATGTAACAGAAAACTGAAGTTGTATTTGAAAGGTATTTATAGTGGAGCAAAGATAGATAGAAGTAACATTTGACATCTGTCAGTCGTAGCTTCATAGAGAGGTATACCAGCTTAAAAAAATCGATAAAATTTAATGTATCGATACGGGCTTGAAACATCAGTGAATCGATATTCCATCATCCCTAGATTTAAAAAGAAAAAGGGTTCACCGACGTAATGTCACGTAACACTGTAAAGATGTCCGTTTTTAGAACAAAAAACGTTTATTATGTTTAGAAAGGATTATTGGTCAACGTGAATCATAAAATCTTCTTTTGTAATTTTTATAGTAAATACCTTTATATTTATTACAACAAAAAAATTAAGGCAATTGTGCAGTTTTAACTTTGAAAAAATACATAATTTTGTGTGCTCTCCGTTACAAGAATTTTGATTTAGTGTCAAAATTAAATGTTACCTCTAATCTTGGCTCAAGTAGCCAGTCATCTGTGGGGCCCGTGATTTTGAACATTATTGCTTGGTAAAGAAGAAATAAAAACCGGATTCTGGACGCTGTCTCAGACGAAGGGCTAGGGCCCTTATTCTGACTGATTGTCAGTGGTTACATCTTAGACGAAGGGTAACACGTCACTCGCCTGGGACGCAGGAGGTGCAGGTTCGAATCCTGGTGATAACCAGGTACCAATGAGATAAGTAATTTATCATGCACAGTATAATAACGTTCTCACGTTGATGGAGAAACATCGTTAGGAAGCTTTAATTTATATCACGTGTGGGAAAAGGCGTGACGCTACGTTTTTTGGGTACTTAATGGGCCGCAGGCGCAAGCAACAAAATAATTGATAGGTAGGCATGGAGAATTGGAGACCATAAAATTGATCAGAAATCGGTTTAAGACGTTGGGTATTGTCGAACGCCCAAATAAATACAAAATAATAAAAGGATATTAGTGATGCAACGAATACTACTTTTACGAATACGAATACGAATATCAAACCTACTATTCGGTGAATACGAATAGGAATAACTCGCCATGGTAATAAAATACTAATTTATTGATGAATTTATATTCTCCTAATAATAAAAATTTACAATAGGCAATTTTTTATTAAAAAACATAAAATTTGTAGATTTTCTGGTTTAAGGAGATTTATTTTTTCAGTCTGGATATTTCCAGCTATTGAAAAAAGTCTTTCCGAGGCGACGGAACATGGCTTCAGAGAAAAAATTTTTTGGGCGAGTTTTTTCAGACTTGGAAAATGGACATCTTCTCGCCAAATGCCTATGCGCACGGCGTATTTTTACGTGCCAACGACCGACGCGCGTATTTACACATACACATACATACACAGACCTTGCTGTTAATAATTTTGTAATTATTTATTCCTGCTTATTAATCATAACAATATTTTTTTTCATATTTGTATTAGTTAAGCACAACCTAATTTTAAAAGAGATCTAAAATCAATCTGTGGGAGTTTCTACGCCATTCTGCTCCCACAGTGGTCCAATGTAGAGAAGAGGCAAAAAATGACATTTGATAAGTATATGTAAATATCTACAGTAATAAAGTACTTTGACTTTGATTCGCCGAATACGAATATTCGGTAAATGTCTATTATTCGGCGAATACGAATATTCGTATTCGTTGCATCACCAAATCCGGAAAAATATATTTTATGAAGACATCCCATTCCTCCAATCACAATGTTTGAAAACTTAATAATGCTAATGGAAACTATGTGTTTTTTTATCTTTTTACCTAAAACGTATTATTTCTTGGGATCTAAAAGGAATATTGATAGGTATGCTTCTTGCGTCAAATATTGGTATTAAAAATATATTCAAACTTATACAGTATTTGAAATTATATAAATATATATAGAAATATAAAAAACCCGCAATATTGTTTTGTCGCCGTGCCGAAGTCACAGCCACGTTCCAGTGTGAGCCGTTATAGGTATTTTAATACGGTATGGTCCGATATTTCAAATACCACAAATGGAGTTGCAAATTTTACAGAGACCTTCAAATAAGACTACACCTTGTAATAATCTATATACTATACCTACAACAGCTAGGTTGGTACCTACCTGATCAAAGGGTGAGTTCGCTCACTTTGAAGCTTTGAACTCAGTGTGTGTATCGTCTGCATGAACTTGGTAGGTATGTACCTATAGATGGCAAACGTTTTGCACATACCTTAGTTATGTATTTCAGTTTGAGACGGTACATATTGCAGTTATAAAAAACATAGAGTATATGAAGAATATTTAACGCACGTTCTAACTACACGGAAACCTTTATATTTCCATGCTGCGAATAGGCCCCTGTAGCCTATATATATATAGCTCATTAATATCCCCACCGAGGGGCACAGGCCTTTACCCGGATACGAGTAAGATTAAGCCACACTCCACCACGCTGGCTCAATGCGGGTTGGTGGAGGGGTTTTACGACGTAGCGATAGTAGCCGGGGCCTACTGTCATCCGAAACACTGAACGTCCGATGATAAGATAAATTAATTATCTCATTGGTGCATGGTCAGGAATCGAACCTGGATCTCCTGTGTGAGAAGCAAGCGTGAAACCCATTGGACCACGGAGCTCTTTTTAGCTTTCCTTAATAAATCGCTAGCCTATGTGAATTTTCATTGATTTTGGGGTTTTTTACTGAGTCATACGGTTGAAAATTAGATGGGAATAAAGGTTTCTGAGCTTCTGCTACCCTGCATGGGAAAATATAATCTTCGTCCGAGCCCTAAAACGGAGTATCGAGAACGCGATTATGAAATCGATACTGAATCGAATAAAATATAGTCCGATATATCATCGAGCCAAGTGGGCCGTGTAGTCAGGCAGGCAGGTGTCGCGTTACCACTTTACCGCCACTTTCACGCTCTCTGCCCGGCTCCCAGTGAGCTTAGCGAGATGTCACAATTGGTTGTGTAACTGTTAATTGTACGAGTTGAGGGTGTGGTGATTATTGTTTAATGGGTGGGCGTCACCGTTGTAGGCACCGACATAAACTGTGGGGCCAAAACGTCGTTGAGTGAAGTTTATCATGACTTCCAATATCTACATATTTACTTTACATACTTCGCTGTTCCTGTGGTTATTTGTTGAGTTAAAGAGGGCAACACAGGTTCTTACGTCATCCAATCTGTGTTACCAGGAGTGTGAGCATTACAATATCTATTTATTTCATATACTTTTTTAAATAATGTTTTCTTTATAACTGTAGATTAACATATTTTTAGCAAGTGTCATTTCCAAAATTCATTACATTTCTGTCTGTCCGTCTGTCACCAGGCTGTATTTCATGAACCGTGAGTTATTTATTTATTATTTATTATCAAATTTTAAATGTACAACATTACGGAAATGGTTCCAAATCTTGTACGCATACGGGAAAATACGGTGGACAAAAAGCAATATAACAATAAATTAAAATTAATAAATGTCAAGATTAAACTAAATTCGATTTCAATTAAAACATTTCAAATAGAAAAATAATAATAATACAAATTAAACACAGTCACACATTCACCTCGCAAATCTTTCCACATTCTCGCACAATATGCCTCCATGCATCACCAAACAGATCAGTCAGTGGTGCTGCAGCCAACAGAGCGTTGAGACTGTCCCGCGCCCTCACCAGCGGAGACTGTTGGCGCGCCACCGTACGCTGCGTGCCGCCCGCCAACAGTTGGTGCCTGCGCGCGCGTAGATATTTGTCGGGCACGCATAGCGCGCATACGGTACCGACAAGCGCGGCGCAGTCACTGTCGCCTCGCAACAATCAGTCAGAAGCTGCTCGGTATTACGTCTAACCTCTAGTGAGTTGTATCCGAGCATACCCAATATGAAAGCGGATGGAAGATAAGGATAGTATCCAAATTTCCTCTTATAAAGGTATCGAAGGAAAGCTTTGTGTACCTTCAAATGCACATGATAGTTAGACAGTTTAAATTTTCACAGATGATTTATCTCTGTTGCCGCTATAACAGCAAATACTAAAAAACAGAATAAAATAAATATTTAAGGGGGCTCCCATGCAACAATTCTTTCAATACCACATACAAACTTATGATTAGTTATATACATGGAGTGTGAAAGTAGCCGCACCAATAACTTTGTACACAACATTTTTCTATGTAAAATTCAAACTATTGACTCCACACCATCCCTGCCATAGTACGGTGGTACGGAAGCCTTTGTGCGCGAGTTCGACTCGCACTTGACCGGTTTTTTGCCTCTTCTCTACCTTGGACCACTGTGGGAGGAGCAGAGCGAAGAAATTCCCACATATTGTGTTTTAGAACCCTTTAAAAATTGGTGGTGTTTAACTAATAGTACAATATATTTTTTATAAATAATATGCAATAATAAATAATTACTAAATTATTAACAGTTACTTCTAAGTTAGATTACCCCATACAGTCCCGTCATTTAAGTAACCTTGAACATTGTAATATCCCTTTTTAGACAATTATCGCTTTTACATGGTTTTTAAATTCATCAAATGGCAATTTTAAAATCTCCAGAGGTATCTTATTGTAGTAGAGAATGCACTGACCCTTGAAGAATTGCTAACCTCGCGAGTCTAAACCGACGGGCAACTATATGGTTGTGATTATTTGTTATGAGTCTGTGCGTTTTAAATTATAAATTGCTCGAAGAGCTCTTTTCTGTGATATAAAAATTGTTTGAATATGAATGACACAATGAAAGTAACTAAAGTCGCTGTCAATTATTGAATATTTCATGATGAAATACAGTGAATAACAGGCAAGAGTTGATACTACATGAGTTGGAATAATGTTCAGTGAGACTCAGTGACAGAACCTCAAGGTTTTCTCAAGAAAACGGTTTGTTTACATAGTCCACAATTTCAATTTAAAATAGACTAGCCTAGATGTAGCCTCATCCGTCTTATGTCTGATGTTCCTAACACCGTGCGCCGCAGATCTTAATCTACCAGCTTATTTATCTATATGGGGTCCCCACTACAGTTTGCTATCAATGGGTATTTTTTAAAGTTCATATCATTTACTAATTCTAACGTGTTGCTGCACTAAACTGGTCTCAACTTGCCCGACATTTGGAAATGAGAATTTTGATACACTTGATAAAAGTTAAATACATTATTAACATCATCAAAATTATATTTTTATGTTTCAATTTTGAAGACCAGTGAAGTATCATCAGCGAACAACTCTGTATCTATCAATTTTTTCAAATTGAAAGGCATATCGTTAATATATACCAGGAATAAGAAAGGGCCTAATATGGAACCTTGTGGAATGCCAATTTTTACCCCCAATCCATCAGATTTAACGCCGTTGACTTCTGCCTTTTGAATTCTATTGCTTAAGTATGATCTTAGTAGATCCAACGCTTTATTTCTAACTCCGTAATGATTTAATTTCATTAGTAGCGTGTCATGATCAACACAATCAAATGCCTTCGCGTGAGGGTGTGTATGTGTGTGTGTGTGTGTGTGTGTAGACCGCCACGCCCCGTATGGTTCTACTGTGGTATTGTTATTTGAAATTCTGACAGTGAAGGGATTGTATTCTTCTCTGTTTTCAAATACATATCCTTGTTTGGGGGGTCTACTTACTTATACCACCCTATAATCCCAAAATGGATTTTTCCGCATTCTATCTAACCTCAGAATAGCAACTTCGTCGCTTGATTTTGGGATCTCAGGCGGAAAAATTGTATACCTTACTCGTTCGAAAAGGATTCTTTACGAACCGAGAAGTTTACGGCACGGACCGAAGGCGAGGGTCGCAGCAAGGTTCGTAAAGAAGCCTTTGAGAACTCGTAGGAAATCTACGATAGCTGAACAGCTGCACATGCGCTATTCTGCATAATCTTTAGTAGAAAAAACAGCCCACACTGTTGCGACTGGTTGAAGCACGCCAGCGCCAAACAAGCAACGAAGAAAAATAAGAAAATAAAATTCAAAATTTTGATAGTCGATTTGCGGCCGCCCCCCGAAAGGGGGAGCAGGGGTGGCCAGCCTGCGGCCCGCGGCTCCGTCAAAAACATTACTGTACGCATCCAGTTGGAAGATTTAATTTTCATTTTTATCTCAGCCTCCTCTTTTGTAGTGGTCTGTGTTGGGATCCAATTAGGTTGCCTTTGAGAGGACTTTGGCGTTTTTTTTGGCATTTCTCCCATGGCTCTCAATATTGCAACAAAACGTTGGGTTGAGGGAGTTATGTTGTACTTACTTTAGGGTTTAAACTACACGAGATTCATTAAATCAAACGGGGTTCCCAATCGTCATTCAAATAATACCTAATAATACCTTGAACACTATTGACACACATTGATCTAGCCCCAAACTAGGATTCCCTGTATCTTGGGTACTAGACAACGATACACATACTTATATAGACAAATATTGTACTTGGATAGATAAACAACCATGACTAGGGTACAAACATCTGTTCTCATCAAACAAATATTTTGCCCCCACCGGGATTCGAACCCGGGACCCTTGGCTTCATAGGCAGGGTAACTATATTCGTAGATTTCGCAGCTTTTCACGTAGTGTGGTGGAGCGATCGGTTCTGGGTTTGAAGCGACGTTCGGACGTTATGTTATTCTCTTAATGCTTTGTTTTACAACTTTTAGTGGCTAAGTGTTTTTGTACGATGACACGGAACCCTTCGTGTGCGAATCCGACCCGCACTTGACCGATTATTTCTGTCTAATCTACGTTCAGTTAAGATAATAATTATGATTCAGATTTTTACAGAAATTACATGATTGATGTAACAATTCTTGGAAATAACGACATTTACATCTACCAGTATATACAATGGCCTCTGTGGGGTAACGACGCACTGTCTCACAAGGGAGATATCCCGGGTTCGATACCAGGCTTGGAATAAAAAAAAAACAAAATTGTTTTTGTTTCTCTCCCTCAACATGATCTCCTAGTGTGGGAAACCGCAGCAATGTAATGTGCCTTTTTTAATGCAAACTCTAAAATACTACCTTGGTCTCAAAAACGTCTTTACAAAGTAGTTCCTAGCCTTGGCACTTACATCGCGCCAAGTTTATTTGGCCCTCAGCGTGCTGTGACCTTTCTTCCCAGCACAGGGTTAGGGGTAGAGGGAGGGGTAAACCATATCTACGCACTTGCAAAGGGAATTATCAAAGAGCCAAGATTGTGATTCTACAATCACATCGCGGCGACTAGTACTTAATGTTGCCAACGGAGTAAGTATACTCGTCTGCAAACAGTGAATTGTGTCAAAACAGTTAGCACCCCGGGGCCATACTTTGCATTGTAACAGTTCACTACTCACAAACCCCGATTAGGACAAAGCAAACAGCCTGAATAACTGTGCAAGCAATACGGAATACGTATTTCGGACCGGATTCGGTGCAAATTAACAATCTGTTGTATGGTTAAAAGTTATGTTGTATATCATCTGTTTTTAGGAATCAGGAAAGCGTCAACTAAGGAGCCACGACTAAAATAGGCAAAGTAGTTGTAGAATCAGAATCAGAACGTTTATTGTGGATCGTAGTTTTAGATTAGTTCTTACATTTTACATGGGTAGTGTTCTTACGTCCAGCCATTAGGCATACAAACAGAAATAAAAATAACAAATGCATACATATGACGTCATACATTAAAATAATAAATAATGTCAAAATTGAATGTCAACACATTACACATTACACGCATAGTTGATTAGAGATATACAAAAGTAAAGTCAATATTAATTAAAGAACATATTCGATATGTATTATGTCAACACAGCATCATTTTAAATATTCATCGATTGAGTAATACGCCTCAAGAGCGAGGTAATACGCCTCAAGAGCGAGGTAATACGCCTCAAGAGCTAGGTAATACGCCTCAAGAGCTAGGTAATACGCCTCAAGAGCTCGGTAATCCTTTAGTAATACGCCTCAAGAGCTCGGTAATCCTTTAGTAATGCGCCTCAAGAGCTCGGTAATCCTTTAATTTCTGTTGGAAAAGATTGGGATGGTCTGTATTCATAATCGGCACCGGGACCTTATTATATATTTTTGACGCCATACCAAAAACACTTTTATTGAACGATGCAGTTTGGTGGGTAGGTGCAAGTATTTTTTTGTTGTTACGGCGGCTGGTAAGATTTTGAAAGAGCTGAGGGTTTGTTTTAACAAACATTATTATTTCATATATGTATTTGACATAACTTTGACAAACAGGTAATCCGCCTTGAAAGTATGGAGCAACCAAGATGATTTATAGGATCTTCTTCACTTCTATCCTTCGGTTCTGTGTTAGTGGAAGGCAGAGTATCGAGATATGATCGCCAACCACCAATTGTGGAGGGGCACAAAATGTGTGTGTGTGAGGCACAAAATGTGTGTGTGTGAGGCACAAAATGTGTGTGTGTGAGGCACTTCATCTTATTGTGCCGCACAATAAGAAGGAGAACGATAAGCACTTACCTTTCTTCATACCCTGCATGTCTCCGCCGTTGCATCCAATCTGAGGGCCCGGAGACAGGCTGTGCAGCTGGTAGGGAGGCGTTCTTGAGTCCACCTGCAATAGGAAATGCATCTTACGGCTTATAACATCTGTATTAGGTAATGCAGGCCGACAGGTTGGTCTGGTTGAGCCTGCGTATTTCGGCCGATACCGAATCGTTAAGATTTGCGCCCTTGGATACATCTACACTTTATAGTGATTAACAGTGGGACGGACTTTCTTGCACTTAAGAGACAGTACTACTGTTTTCTCTTTCAAACACCGGCTAGAAGAGCACTTCCTTTCTATTTCACGATAGTAGTTATAGTATGTAGATTGTTACTATATGTACAGGTTTATGCATATATTGGTACTTATTAAGTAGTTTGGTATATTTTTTCCATATTTTATAGATGTTTTAATTTACTTATATGTATTTTATTATATCCCCCCCTCCTATAGGAAGCAGTGTCCGACTGACACATACAGGTATAAAAACAGAAATTAGCTATAAAATAAAAGTTTGATTAAAAAAAACGCTCATTAAAACTAATTTTAATGAGCGAAAAATGTTTATTGCAACTTTTCAACACATTCTATATTACTACATATTCTATTTATAAGAAGTTAGTCTAAGTTAATCTACTCTTTTCTTTTATAATGTGTTGTTGGCAATAAATTTCCATTTTATTTCTTTCTCTCTCTTGCTCGTAAAGTGGACTCATTAGAACAACGCATTTAGAATTATAATGGAGCTTATTACGCACTATTGCTTTTTACTTTACTAGTGCTCTAATTATTATTATTATTATTATATATGATAATTCGATCAGCAATTTTTAATCATTATTTCATTATATTATATTTTTCCACTACTCATTAACCTTAATTTGCGATTCAAAAACATTATTTATCTACACACGTATCATAAACCGTCTTTACTGCGTCCAAAAACCACACGTACGACCAGCATTATTATATACTATTTGGTAAAAACTCATTTCTCATCTGAATATTGATACATTATGACTAAAATGTATCAATATTTCGACATATTATGACATTAAAATTTCGAACACCGTCGTCCGCCTGCGTGCCGCTCCTAGCTTGTCTGTGAAGTTGGTACTACTGAACAAGCTAATCAAGTGCAGAGCAATGATCAATGCCACAATGCCGGTCGAACATGCGGTTCCTGAACACATCAAAGAGATCTTATGATATTTGTGTGGATAAACAAGTGTGTGTAACTGTACATAATTAGGCAATAAAACTCTCGAGTGGTATTATTATGAAACTCGCCTTCGGCTCGTTTCATAAATCCACTCTCGAGTTTTAATGCCCTCCATTATGTATCAGTCACATAAACTACTATTTTATAGATAGTACAACTGGCATGCACATAGCTAGCGCGGAGTGCGCAAAAAACAAAACCACCGCACCATTTGCCATGAATATTTTGTTTTTGTGTCGTTGTCGTTGTGTGGTTAATTATAATCAAAAGTCTGATTTTTCCTCGCAAGTGTGTTGAATAACGTCGCATGAAACATGTGCATTGGTACATTAGGTACTGGGCTAACTTTTATAATACCGCCTTGTGCTATTACCAACTTTGCACGCTTAAATCATAATGTACCATTATGTCATTGGGCACATGTCGTAACCATATTGTAGAATTGACCATATCATGGAAAGGCCAACCATGGTTGAACTAGAACATTCATTGAGCGAAGAAATCATTTAGGGTAAAACACTGCGGCAGCTTAGGTGAATACTAAGGACTGTACATCACAAAAACATTAGAAATGGTTGCCCATCTCATAAGATGATCCTGACCAGTTCTATGATATGGCTACGACACATATAATATGACTACTGTTTAGAGATGGGCCGAAATTCGTTGTACATTCGGTTCGACCGAATTTCGGCAGCTTGAACAGAACTTCGGCATGAGGCCGAAATTAGGTTCAAATGATATAAATTAAATAATAAAAAATACTAACTTGCATTTTTACTGAAATCAATAGAATACAAATCATACTTAACATAATAAATAATCGTAAAACTAAATATGGATGGATATGGATATGGATTTGTATCTGAAATAAAATGATAAATAAAAAATAATTAATTAGGCCTTTACTCATTGTCATTTATTTTGAAATTAAATTAGTTAGACATTTTCCCCTAAGCTGAATAAAATAAACTTGATATTTTTAACAAAGTAGAATGCCTAACTACTGCGTAATTTAAATGCGTAACTATAAATTAACGAAAAAAAACTCTTCTAGTGGCAATCAGTAATTAAATTAAGTTATACAACTGAATTTTTTATTAAATCACATTTTACTTCAAAAACTAAATATTAAGAAATTAGAATCTACTCGTATTTTATATATACTAGAGGAAGTTATGGTGTAAATGGAGAGCGCGGAATGCGGGCGGGTTGCATCTATTCATTTCGACAATTCAAATAAGTGCGCAAACAAGTCATGACGTGTCGCTCTCGAGAAATCGCGGCGAAATTAAACCGAAGTTCGGCCGAAGTTCGTGTTCAGTTAAAACCACATCCGGCCCATCTCTACTACTGATCATTCAAGGCCCGTAGACAAGAGTCACGTGACTTTTCGTTTAGAAATGTCAAATCGCGTAACATTTTCTTAGCGTTGCGCGCTAGTGACATTAATGAATTGTTGTCTCCGGGCAATGAACTGTCAGTACTCATATTATAAATTGCACAAATACATATTTCATCTAGTCTCGCTTATTATTTCGATCTGCCAACTCATAATCCTTGGTCTTAATACTACGCTGTAAAAGGAGCAACCACCAATGGCAAGTTGCTAGCCCACATACTGACCTGAGCGGGCCACGGCGGGCGCCACGCCTGCGCCGCGCCCGGGGCACCCAACAGTCGTAGCCGCTCGTACACTCCAGGGGTAGAGCACTCCGGCGGCTGCTGGCTGGACGACTTCTCCTTCTGCGCGGCGATGTTGCGCAGCACCCTGTTGATTGAGGACACCTGGCGGGTGGGATGATATGAATTAGCCTAATTGTTTTTGTTTCGTTGACATTCTAATGCAGCCTCCTTACTCATCTCATTAATATGACAATGACGACGATGAATACCGTTTAGATCACAGTGATTCAGAACCTGAATCCTCTTCGAATAAATATAATATGTTGGTTAGATAAATATTAGTCAAGTATCAAGTGATAAAGATAAGGAACTCAACCCCCTTCGTTGATTTTTTAATCTTATCACATGTTTTTAAATGTCACCTGACAGTCAATAACTGGACCACATTCAAACGAGTGATCGTCGTGTTTCGTGTGGTCCGTATTAACATAATTTAATAATCTCGTAAAAATTAGCCATCAAAAGATCCGACAAGTTTATCATTTGATTACAGAGATAAGGGCTCGGCCCTTTGAAGCCTCCGATTGACGGGATCGGAAGGGCGTGGAATAAATTGATTAAAAACAACATTGAGCCGTCATCGGCCCTTTGGGTTCATCTCATGACGGCGGGAGAATAAGGTTCTGTTCTGATGTGTGGAGGTGATTGTAGAAAAAATAATTTATTTCAATACAAGTAGGTACTACTTTGTGCAAGGATCTGTGGCGGCAAGATTGTCCTTGCTTTCCCCAGGTGTGGTGTTCGAGGCACAAAACTGAGATAGGGCATTTGAACATTGATGGTTTGCTAATCTGTTCATACCATGCTAAATCAGATAACCCGTGCATCGCTGCTTCTTATTGGATATTTTGTTTAGCGCTCATTTGTTTTTTGGAAAATCCGTTATAACTTTCCAATATGTCACCACGAAACGAGTGAGTATACAGTAGGTGGTTGGTAAACCATAGGTTGGCAGACCACCCAAAAACCGCAAGCCTTTCACGAAAGGAAATTAAAAAGTAGCCTTCGCGCCAACTGTCAGATCCTCAAGTGACAGCGCGCCAAGCGGACGTAGCGCGTAACTTAGACGTAGGGCAGTAAGACGATAGATGGTAACACGATATACCAGCGCGCGGTGGTCTCCGCCCTGTTGTGACTGGCAGCTGACGCGATGCCCGATGGACCGCGAAAGCGCGGCACGAGAGATACGGAACGCGCCTTTTTTTGTTTGTAGGTCAGGGTGGCTTGTCTATGATTTTGAGTTGATTACTTGTTTTGAGGATAGTGAGTATAGTGACAATATTATAGGATGAGGAATATTCTTTTCACACCTATCATTCGGAAAAGTAAGTTTTGCTACACGACGAGAGGGAGCAAAATGCTACTTTTCTGTTCAAGCTACGTTTTTAATTTATTCATGGGCATGTAGCATTTATGCAATATGCCAATTGAACACAGATTAAAATAATAGAATTTAATTATGAAATTACATTACAATCGACTACGATAGCGTAGTCGATTAAAAACGAACATGTTTCAAGTTTTAACTTTAACAACGTTATATGAAAATTTGTGAAATTTTCGTAATGTTTAAAAAAAAAAATTATTTGTTTTACTGAAACCAAAACTATCGATGACTGTTATTGTGATATAATGAATATTGATATTCGAAACCATTGTAATATTGGATTCGATTATTTTTACACATTAGTAAAAGTACACAGGAATATTTTATCTGTGGTGACCTTTGCCTAATCCTTCACAATCTGCCATTATAAAAAAAAGTTTTGTTTACGTTGTTCGATTACTGTAAAAGTGGTGAAAGTATAATTCAAAGTATTTAATTTTTTATTTTAATTCAGTTGTTTAATTTTTTTAGGGCATTTAATTTAAATTTTCCTCATTGTCGGTGTGAAAAATTGTATGTGTCACACAGGAGCAAAAGTATTTTCGTCATGGGCGTCAACGCTTGAATCCTTCGTTACGCTCAGGATTCTAACTTAGAATCACTCGCTACGCTCAGGATTCTATCGTAGAATCCTTCCCTTCACTCTGGATTCAATGTACCGCCCTCGCCGTAAATACATCATTTTGCTCCCTTGTGACACAAATAACTATTTCATCCCTTCTATTCGAAAAAAGGCAGAGGGTTTCTCTATAATTTCTAGCAAAATGGGTCATTCCGGCTTAATAACATTATTTAATAAAATAGTTTGAACACTATTTGCTTCGATAAAGTCCTGCCAAATAAAAAAGCGCGCCTGCTGACGCGGCATCGGTTAACTAAATAAAATAAAAAAAGATGCGGGAAATTCTTATTCGTTTTTTAATACTTTTTAATTAAATGTTACAGACAATTTTAATTTTATTCACACAAATTTAATAAAATAATGTTCTAGCAATGAAAGTGAAATATTAACACCATAAAGTATAAAATTAAACGCAGAAACTGTCATGAACAACTTACTGCAGCAAAACGAGAGAAGAAATATCTAAAAGCATGTAAAAATTTTATTAAACGGAAAAATGAAAAAGAAGCAAACACCACCAGAATCTGAAGTTATTACGAATACCCAAGTGATAAATAAGTCAACGAAATTTTCTGTTCCCAATCAAACAGTTACAATATACTCCAAAATTGCGGAAGCGCATCTAATATTAATATACATTTTTAATTTAGTCATGTCAATCACTAATAAAAGCATCTCATATTTTTTTTTTCATACAGAGGGATGAAAAGCAGCGTGTGCCACACAGTACCAAAATTATTTAACCTCGAGCGACGTCCTTTGCATCCCTTGCTACGCTTAGGATCCTACTCTAGAATCCTTCGCATCGCTCTGGATTCAAACAATCACTCCCTCCCTAAATATAGTATTTTGGTCCCATGTGGAACAATCTACTATTTGGTCTTACTGGTTCCTACTATTTACGCCACACTATCGATTTCGTAAACTTTTCTCTTGTAACGGCACGTGGTAGATCTGATAATTCGACATTTTCAATTAGAAACGACAAGAATTCAAGCTTGGTTGCCTGCGTCCTATTTTCTGAAATATGTACAGAAAAACTTGGAGCTCTGAATAACAGAACGAAACAAATTCTTCAGGAAGAAAATCGTAACAAGGAAATTAATTAAAATTCAGCAAACATTCCAGGATTTTATCTGTTCGAGTATAAAAATTAAATATTACTCGAAAGGGTTGAACTCCTAACTTGCGATACAAATGAAATGGAAATTTTTAACAAGCTGTTCTGTAAAAAGCAAAATAAAATCATCGATTCGTGTCAATTATCAGTACAACAGTCCCCATTCTATTTGTTGTTAATTAATCATTCCAGTAAATTTGGGCGAAACGTTTATTTTTTGCCAGCTAATTGACTGGTTAATTCGAAAACTGGTTAATTTTTCAAAGCAATATACCACGGGCTGGACATAGAACAACAATATAAAAAACCCCAGTTTTACATACACTCGTGTGTAAAAGCGAGGCCATGTGTGAACGAGCCTGTGCACCCGACAGTAAAAAAAAACCGGCGAAGTACGGGACAGAAAGACAGGTCTGTAATGCTGTAAGCGAACCCTTAATTCGAATTTTACAGGTCGATTGACTTGTTTTTACGATTGTACTAGCTAGCACTAAATACTCACCACATCCATGGAATGAAACCCTTTACGGAATTACTTTATTTATATTTGTTTACGCGAATTAGTTTTCGTTTTATGCAGTTACGGGCGACAATAGGTGCATTTTTATTCGATTGGTTTCAAATGGCTTGTTTTGTGGGTAGAGGTTTTCACGGTGTATTAGGTATTTATTTGGTATGTAATTTAGATACTTAATTCGGCTTGTTGTACCGGTTGCTAGATTAAGACGGTTTTTTGTGTGATGGACTGAGTAGGTACTTTTATTACACATACAACAGGTTGCTTTTGCAGTTTTATAATGTGTTGCTTTTGTGCTGTCGTGCCTCTACACAACATTACCATCTTTTTTATGTGTGGTTTTTCCCACAGCTGGGCAAAAGCCTCCGCTCTTTTAATCCACACCTGCCTATATTTGACTTATAGGTGTTTAAATAAATACTAAAGATAACTACCGTTTTAACTTAAGTCAGTGGTAAAAGTGGTATTTATAGTTAGTCTAAAAACTAAATTTATTACTAAGTAAAATTTAGGTAGGTAAAAGTAGATGTATTAGAAATAGTTTTCCTGGAGTGAAACGAGACGTGTTATCACGCAGCATACTTTACTCTGTTTATGTACATCTAGCGACACTAAAAACCGTGTCCCACTTGTAAAATATATTACAAAATCAATTATATTAAAACGATCCGTTCCACAGCGGGGTACAGTCAAACGCCGTAAAAAGTATGAAAGGTGCCCCCTAAATACCGAGTTAGGTGAAGCGCGAAAATTATCTTATATTTGCTCAGACGGCGTGAACGAAGGGCGAGAATACTTTGCAATAAGCTTAGAGAGCTATTTTTTATTTTCGAGTCGCACACACAGTGCCGTCTTGTAAAGTAGAGCGCAGCGCAAAACGGAACGTCAATAGAGGGTCTTCATTGATCGATGCACATTTTTTTAATGAGTGCTAACAAAATGAAATGCGAAAAGGTCTACTGAAATGGTTGGGAGTGGCACAGGTCTTGCATACGACTGCGTTGCTTCAGTCATCAGTCGCATGTCAAAAATGTTTATTAACAATATCGCAAGGGCACCCATGTTGCATTCCCGTTAGGGGCTTTAATTCAAACTGGATTGAAGAGAGAATTGATTTCTGAAATCTCTTTCCTGGGGCAAATTATTGGATAAACTCAAACAATCGAAAATTGCGGAAAATTTGTAATGTAGCCTCAAAGGACATCAAGTTTACAGAAACCGTTTTGCTGTGGATCTGTTTTCGCTAAGGTTGCTGCTAGTAAAGTAAAAATACATTTAACCCCAAAAATCTATTCAAGCCCCATTTGCGCTCACCCGCCGTGATCGCGTTTCGCTAAAAATTTCTAAATTTCTAAATTTTCACTTTCGCAACCAACGCGCGCTTTCGCCGACTCCCGTTTCACCAGCACAAAGCGACGAGGCAGTGAATACCTCGGGCATTGTCGGCAAACGAAGGGCGACACACAAAAGGGAACCTGCTGGGCCTATTGTTGTCTATTGTGCGCACTCAGCACATTATTGTACAATATTTTTGGTGACTTTTATCTGCAGATCTCGCGAGATTTCGCGTCAGCGGGAAGTGCGCGTTGCATTTTAGTGATTGAACCTCTTTTGTTTTAGCGCCTTTTTGCGATCGGAGTGCGTTCGTGCAGCGTCTCTGATGGTTTTTGTATATATTCGAGATTATCATGGAGGATACCGATGATTCCATTATGATATTGTTTTTATGATTGATTACCATTTAGCATGAAATTTTAATCTAGGACTATCAAATCGGCTTATCTCCGATATGTTTCTTCTCAATTCTGTCTCAAATACTGAATAGGTAGTTGTTTATAGATTTAGCGATACATGACGTAAATGGCCTGTTTACAAAATCTATTCGATTCTTCGACATCAATAATACTTTGCATATCGTTTAACGCCCAGATGATTTTGAATAATCAACTGAGAATAAACGCCCTTGCACCTCCAACTTTAAGTTATTTAGGAAGCCCTAAGCAGGGCCCCCTGGCACGCATCACAATAACAAAACGTATTGACAAATGCCTATAAGTCTCAATCAAACAATAGCATTCGCTCAAGATATTGACCCATTTATTTGATTGTGCGAACAATAGAAATAATCGACAATTAAATTTATATTCCGTGAGAAACTCTCGAATTAAGTTTAGTTTGACTTCTGCTGTCATCTTTGGGCGGGAAGTTTTTTTTTTTAAGAAACGGGGCGTGTGTGAGCCTTTATTTAGATTTTGCCTGAGTTCTCATAACCTTTGTTAAAAGACTTGAGAATTAAATGCATTGATTAATTTATTTTTATTTGTTGTCGGACATTTGCGGATTTATTGGCCCTTATGAGGGCCCCTGCGGTGAAGTGAGTATATTCAGTTTTTTTTCTGCAGTATTCGTGAATCGTCAATTTTCCCGAAGCTTAAAACGGAACGTAGTCGGTCAACCGTAGATCGGGCCTCGAGTAAAAGTGCTGTTTACCCAACCAACCATAAGGATGGGACAGTCGCGACGAAAAATTATAAATAAGGATTTCCCGCCACTCTTTCCTCCCTACGATTTTCCGCTAGATGTGTTGCCCGAATAATAAAAATGGCGGCAGATATAACGCAAAGTCGGACTGGGCTGGCGTAAAATTGATTATTGATTTATTCTATTCTGTAGTAGATAGCTATCTTTTGAATTGTGATCTTGGTTATATTGTTGTCAGAGGAGCTTCGTCGTGGCGGAATAATGAGTGCTAGTTTTCATAATATATTATTATTTAAGTTTATTCACAGGGCGATTTATGACGGCATTTCGTGTTTTAGATGACAAAACTATAATAATTTGTTTATGTATCGTTTACGTGTAACATTTAACACTATCCTGAAAGGGTTTCAAACTAATCTACTTATAAATTTGAAATATGAAAAATATGTCCGACACCTCATTGTGAATAGAATAATTCAAACACACACACAAAGTAGTAAAAATATAAATAATCGAACAATAATGAACAGAAACCGTCCGAAGGGTCAATACAATTAAAAACCTCCATCTTTGAAACCCAGCGAAATGGCAAAAGTCAATTGTGTTTATTTTGTGAAGCGATCTCTTAGCCGCCAATAGTAATGACTTTAATAATACCCAGACTATTATTATTAATACGCCAGAAATGTAATATAAAGTGTATTATTGTAATACAGCACGGGGATCAACGCCTGAGTGGGTCTGAATGACATCTTTTCAACGGCTTTTTATTTTAGAGCATATTTTTTCACCGAAAGTATTTAATATTCGTCACTTTTTCGGTGACTGTGAAAGTAACGGTATTGTTCTTGAATGTTTCCGGTTTGACGCGTCAAAATGGATGTCGGGATACTGGATTTCGCCGGTATAATTAGTTATTTTTGGACAAAAGGTTGCATGAAATACAATTTCGTATTTGCGATATAAAATTCGAACTATCTGAACTACTTTGATTTATGGAACACGAATTTCGTGGATTCGAAAGCCATCCTCAAAAATTAATGTACCGCATCATTCACGAGGTCATTCCAATAATATATATTACCATTTTAAAATATTCCCAATTGCAACCCAACTATAAGTACTGCAAATACCACCCCAAAACAGATACAAGTGGGTCGAACGAAATCGTGTCGACGCGTCCGTTAATAATAGGTTTCGATCTATATCACGTCATTATTAGACCCTACAGTATGAATTATGACTTATTACTGGCAACACAATGGGTAAAGCACCCCATACACGGCCGGGCCCCTGCGTCGTCCAAATGACACGTCAATGCGTTGTCAGTGTTGTCACCTTGCGATTTAGGAGTGCGGTAAACTTTGTCACATTGGGGACGAGGTTTTGGAATGACCCGTGGCGGATATGGATCGTTCATATTACATGACCTCAGTGAAACTGGCATGCAAAAATGGGCACAAAACATTTGTATTCATTTTAGTTGATTATTTCCTTGCTAGTATTAAGTACCTAGTTTTTTTATAATCTTTAAGCCGTTTTCTTTTTTGTTTTTTTGTTTCTCTTTCTCTTCTATACGTACCTTACTTACTACAATGCTCTTTTAGTGGTTAGATTGTCCGTGGTGTCACCGACCGGCTCTGACGGAAGACCAGCGTTGGTTGTAAACCAGCCAGCGTTATGCTGAGTCAGGATCTGTTTTGCGGCACACATCAAGCTCGTTATAGAAATTTAGTATTATATATTAGTGTAAATACCTGTCCCGCAAATAAATCGTTATTCTATTCTATTAAATTCGAGAAATCTTCAGTCAAGTTTTTAATGAAAATCCCCATTTTTTACATTGGTTCCCCGTTTCTTGGTTAATAAACATATATCCTATCAAAACGAGTTACAAAAGTTAACCATGCTTCTATGTTTGTTATCGCTACAGCATGGTTATTTCAGCTTTTATATCATTAAATATCCTTAGATTCGTGTAATCGTTATTTTTTTTTATTCTATTCCACAATTAGGGTTAACTTTTAGATTTTCCTTTCTCGTTGGTATTCAATCAAGCGTGTATATTTTTTTAAATGAAATCATACTTCGAAACTTATATATACCTACACTTTGTTGTTTCGTGGAGTTGGTAGTCTCTACAACGGTTCCATTTCTAATAGCTGGCCATATCCATACCATTCTTCCCATACAAAAATGACCATACATCTCATCCCTACACGCTGACGCCCCCAGTGGAATATTTATTATAATTTTATGCCGCGTCCGCACTGTCGCTTTGTGCACTAAACGATGTACTCGCAAACTTGCCGGGGGGAGGGGCAGGAGCGGGGGGGGGGGGGCTGTTAATGTAATAACAGTATCTGGATGTTCCGCTTTTGAATATTTATTAGTTTTTTTCCGGGGTACAGTGCCGCGGCAATCGGATGATTTGAGCTGTTAATGGGGACGCAAACTGTCAAATTAGTTGCACGTAGAGGGCGCTAGAACTTTGACGATAATAAACACAGAGTTTGTAAGCAAAGAGTTTCGTTCATCTGAGGTTACTTACAAATGAATCGAAGAGGTTCAGCCAGATAGCTATAGAACCTCAGATAAGTAAAACTCTATGTGGATGTTAACAAATTTTATCGAGTAACAAAACCTCAGATCAAAGAAACTCTTTTTATACAGTGCTTTCTGCCAAAAAGTTTTGCGTAATCTTCCTCATTGCAAAGGACACCTTCATATCCCCATAGTAGCTGCGATGAAAGTGGAGTATTGAATAATGGCCAAACGGGAGTGCCTCTGCCACCCAATATGGGAAAAGGTGTGACGCTGTATATGTATATGATATGTATTAAACCTGAAGTCGATATTTGATATAATTTCATCATTTCTTTATTGCACAAAATAATAAATAAATATCAAATATATATCAAATATATTCTTATAAGTATATTCATACTGCCTATGATTCTAAAGAGATAGAAAATGCTTCTTCACTCGACTTTTAAATATATTGTTATTAACATAACACCACGACAAAGTTTCTTTATTACTGTAGATAAATATGTTAAGTTACATACACTTAGTAAACATCATTTTTTACCCAAGAAAATGAAATAAAATATGGCTTGTGTTTAAACGATTACTAAAAACGCACCTATTTTACTACCAATAAATTAGAAATGACTGCCAGAATGGATAAATGTCCACCAAATTGTGTTTGGATAAATGATTACCAAACTTCTTTGTATGTTTTGTGTACTTAAGTTTATGTTTTAAGTATTTTTTTTGTTCTTACATGTTCAACCTAACAAGAAGGATAAAAGGGGCTTCGCTTCGCTCACCCCCTTTACCCTTACCTAAGCTACCGCAGTATTTTGCCCTGATATTTTTTGCAACTTTTGGTGTTCATTTATCCATTTTGGGTAGGAAAAAAATATTATATTATTATATTTGTTGCCATAAAATATCTTGGGCTTCTGTCAAGCTGTGATGATCTAGCAATTTATCACTGAAGGCACTCGTTTTTTTCGACGTCGTCTCATAAGTATTTTTATGAATGCGTTTGTATTAATATTGCGATAAATTAATACTGCGATGAATATTATTTTTATAATATTCATTTAAGGACTCAAGCGCCATTTCTAGAAATGCCATTTCCCGTTATATGTTTTGCATTTTATTAGCATGCCATAAGGATAAAAAACGCGATGCCTCGCGCGTATGTAGATTTCGAGCGAGAATCCTGCCTGCACAATTGCAAACCTAACTTGACCGTTTTTCTCGTCGAGTGTACTATTATTGTTAGTGTAATTAAAGCTTGAGATTGAACAAGTGTGGTGTCTGATTTCATTTGGGGTTTGTATGCAAATATCTATAGATTGTTAGTTAAGATAGGACTTCATAGGACTTTATAGATTGCTTATGAGTATAGTCCATTATTTTGAAACCATGTAAAATATTTTCATAATTTCGTATCGGTGTTTTTATAAAAATACACCATGTACAAAGGCCAGCTTATCTCTAACAAGAGATTTCCTCCAGCAAACCATGGATAGAAAGGGTAAGGTATTATATATTTGAGCGTACATTTTGTTGCAATTCTGACATTCACATCGATACTAACTTAGGATTTTATTCGATTTTAAACGTTCGGCCCTTTGGCGTTAAATTAAAAACGGCACTGAAAATGATTAAATAATTGTTAATGAGTTTAATGAACTCAAAATATCCTATTATTCGAATACTTATATCATAATAACGATAAATATAAATTAATATAATCGACTCTATAACATTTTTCGTGTTTTTCATTCAATTTTATTCCAAGAATATTGTAATTTCGCCCATAGCGTTTGTTGAAGAATTTTTAATCTACATCTGGGTATTTCGACTTTTCAACATCTTAATCTTAACAGCGCCCATTTTCGCCAACTTCCAAGCCAAATTAATTTCCAAACTGGCAACTCCAAAGAAGCATAACAGATGCATGTTAAACAGTGTAAGGTTATAAGACAGTGGTTTCCCGTTTGATGTCCGGTGGCGTGGAAACGCACTAGGAATGCTTTGCCGGGGGCGCCACAGGCAGGGAATTCCCCGGTATAGCGCTGGGGATACTTCAAACCATAAATATCGGGTTATATTGGGTAGACGTAATACTAAAATTATGTAGACACGTAGAATTAAAAAGCAAAGCAAAAAGTGGAACACTCCCAATTTTTAACACATGTACATTCTTAAGTACTGGTTGTTCCTGTTATCGACCCGAATGGCCGAGTCGGCAGTGACCCTGCCTACGAAGCCAAGGGTCCCGGGTTCGAGTCCCGGTGGGGGCAAATATTTGTTTGATGAGAACGGATGTTTGTAACCTAGTCATGGTTGTTTATCTATCTAAGTATAATATTTATCTATATAAGTATGTGTATCGTTGTCTAGTACCCAAGATACAGGGAATCCTAGTTTGGGGCTAGATCAATGTGTGTAAATAGTGTCCAAGGTATTATTATTATATTATTATTATTATCTAAAGGTAGGCTTTAGATCCACTGAGAATCAATGCAGAAACATGTAGAGGAATAGAATCGAATATGTAGAATATTGTTTATTATTCGCTGTATAAGCATACACTCACACAATATAAATAGTAGTAACTCAATAGTTTTTACATTTTATTATTCCTCTTAATAAAGAGGAATAATAAAATGTAAAAACTATTGAGCGAATGACCATGAACAGCGGATTTTCCTGAAATTAGCGAAAAAAAACTGAATTGTGCGACAAAATTACTGATTTGCGCGACTAAATTACTGAATGGTTTACCCACCGCTTATTAGCTATAAAGACTGTCTGGGCGAAGTGGTGGGTAAGGGTAGGTGAAGGATAATGGGCCCGTTTTATCCTTCGTGTTAGGTTGAACATGAAGGAACAACAAAATACAATGCTCCATTTGTAAATATTTTATGTTACTTGAATTAAGGTTTTCAAGTTTCTGTTTTTTGATTTCTTGTGTAATTTTGTCAGACAAAGCCAGTATTTAAATATTAAACATGCAGCACATACATTCCTTCTGACCCCACACTGGGATACTCCGTGTAGTGGGAACCAGAAACAGCAACATCACACACATATAAACATCTAAGCCCTGGTGTTATTTTTATTCTTTATCTCCAGTAGGGGATCGAACTCGGGACCTCTCGCATGGTGGGCTGAGCCACTAGCGAAGCGCCCCAGAGTTCGTCAATTTCTAGTCGCGCTCATTTTTTGTCGCCATTGAGTACTTCAGTCAGACAAAAACAGTAAACTTGCCAAGCAAAAACTGGATTTACAATCATATGTTGAAAATTGAAATACTTCCCAAATAGTAACAAAGTGCGCATTGTTGCAGGCAAGGACCCAGACTCAGCATAACGCCACAGGAAACCCTGTGACGCAGGTATTCTGCGCAAACGCAGGTTTGCAAAGAGCCAAAACTCTCGAGTATTAATGCCCTCCATTACGTAGCAGTTACATAAACTACTATTATGTGACTGCTACATAATGGAGGGCATCAATACTCGAGAGTGGGTTGATGAAACGAGCCGAAGGCGAGTTTCATAATAATATCACTCGAGAGTTTTAATGCCTAATTAAGTACAGTTTCATACACTAGTTTATCTACACACATATCATAAGCTCTCTTTGATGTGTTCAGGAACCGCATTTTTGACCGGCATTGGGGCGCAACTAGGGGCGGCACGCAGGCGGGCGTCGGCGTTCGTAATTTGAATGTCATAATAAGCAGAAAAATTACACATTGTGGTCATAATGAGTAATTTTTCAGATAAGAAATGAGTTTTTACCAAGTAGTTTAACATTATGCTGATCGTAACGTGCGGTTTTTGTACGCAGTAAAGAGGGTTTATGATACGTGTGTAGATAAAATAACTTGTCTATATAAATAAAACCAACATAAATATCATTCAACGACTACGTGGGATGTCCTGAGACACAAGATAAGTGTATGCGAGACGAGCGTTCACTTGTGTCTTGATTGACGTATAGATTCAGCATGTTTGTTTACTCGAGAAGGTAAACCTGTTTATTAACCACATCTCCTCATGTACTAAGAAAACATTTCAACCTACCCTACGTGGCACAAATTATGCAAAAAGCACGTTAGTTCGACGCACTTTCGATACTTATCGAAAGTGCGTCGATACCCGATACTTGATAAAAGAAATATTTTTTAAGTAACTTTAAATCAACATGCGTTAATATTTTCACAATTGCACAAACTGCAATTGATTAGGTAATGGTCCTCCAGGGGGGTTACCACAACGTCTTATGCCGATTCAGATTAGGAACCTAATTTGATCCGCAAATTTGCCGTGGCCGTCTTAACAAGTCTTGTTAATAAATAAATAAGCCCATTATGATGAATTGGAATGGAAATGGTTACCATGGTGATGTTCTTGTTTTTAACGTAATTTGAATCGGAAAAAGATTGTGGTAACGTCTTATCTTCATGTTTAAGTACGTGACTTTTTGTTACCTAAATAAAATAAAAATAAAAACTGATACTACCTTCTATGATTACTGTATTTTAACGATTACTTTAATAACTGTTTTTTATCAATATCCCTACTTAGCTAAAAATTACACATACTTCCGCCGTTGCTATCGCTAGGTGGCGCTGGCGTAGTTGGAGGCAAAGGGTTTCATTCATCTGAGGTTGTGTCCAAAAACACGTCTCGTGATCTTTCAAATACATTTGAAAGATCATTGAGCATGGTAAATTCCTCAAAAGAATGTTGCTGGTCGTTTAAAACCCAAAGAACATCATAACACATGCAGCCTCAATGTTTTGCATCTAGTTAACACGAAGGGGCGCACCCTTCTGCAATATTCAAACCGTCCATATGCTCCGAGTTTTACGCGATTTTAATCCACTCTCGCAGATTTTACACTGTAGAAGGTACGCGAGGGTAGTTAGGGAGAATCGGTGATGATTCGGACGGTATATGTAGATGTACATATGTTTGTATATTTACTGCACATAATAACACAAACCACAAAACTAATATAGAAAAGACATGCAGCGGCAAGCTAGTCTTTTAATAAGAGAGTATAATACCACAATTTTGGCTGCTACCATATATATTTACGACTGTGTCGAATAACGAATGTGGTGACATGCTGTTCTATATGTCACCGTGAGAACGTCAAAACCGTTAGTTGATAAACTAAAGGATTTTTCACGTAAATTGGTCAAATTTCGACAGATCGTAACTTGATCAACGTGAACGTTGATTAACTAACGGTTAAAACCGTTAAATAGTAAACTGGTTTGAACTTGAATTGCAAACGAAATACCAGGGCAAACACTGCGGTAGCTTAGGTGAAGACTAGAGGGGGCGAGCGCAGCGAAGCCTTCGAATAGTCTTCGTGTTAGGTTGACATGTAAGAACAAAAGAAACGTAAATTCTAAACCCTGTCGGTCTGGTTTACTATCTGTCGATAGTTGATCTTCTACAGGTTTTGACTATGTTCCGGTAACGAGTACATAGTATGTACAAGCATTATTAAGTTCGTGTAGAACTCATATTGTGTAACCTCGTTTATGTAGAGTATCCACCAATTCTAGCTTGTAGGCTCGCGTAAGGACTATATAGTCCTGTAATGGACAGATGTCACCTAGAGAACTGAACTGAACTGGTTATATTGTGGGCATGTATGGGAAAAACATTAAATTTGCCTCGATTGCTATGTTTTTTTTTTCTTTTCCGGCCAGCAGGGTGAGGGACTGGCTAGACAAACTAGACACTTTTTAGGAACTGTCGAAACGCTAATTTTGGTCGTGACGTCATGTTTACGTCAAGTTCAATGTTCAAGTGCCAAAACCGCTGCTGGACCAATTTTGAACTGCGCGCGCATGCCGGGTCGACGGCTACAACACCTGCGCGCGCATGCCGGGTCGACGGCTGCAAAATTGGTCCAACGGTAGTGTCTGCAGACGCAGTTTTGTTACATGTATGTCAATGTTCAAGTGCCAAAACAGCTGCTGGACCAATTTTGAACTGCGCGCGCATGCCGGGTCGACGGCTACAACACCTGCGCGCGCATGCCGGGTCGACTGCGCGCGCATGCCCGGTCGACTGCGCGCGCATGCCGGGTCGACTGCGCGCGCATGCCGGGTCGACGGCTGCAAAATTGGTCCAACGGTAGTGTCTGCAGACGCAGTTTTGTTACATGTATGTCCACCTTAGACTAATAATACATAACTTCATAGGAGTACAATTTCTAAGTTGTCAACATAGTGACCAATCATAAAAAAAAAAAAAATGTTTGTAGTGTTGTTGTTGTTGACACCTTACAATTATTGTCTAGGTCTTGTCTGTGTTTGATGAGGAGTTTTGTGACAGTTGATCATTAAAAAATAGGTCGCTAGAGGGCGTGAGTGCATTTGGGGATTAACCCTGCGGTCTGAAATTATGAAAATGTGTAAGCACAAGCTTGGGACCTCACACAATGTACAGACATGAAATGTCAGACTCAGGTCACAGAGCATAATAATATCATTCTGTCTCTCTCTTACCTTTCTATCTAGCGAGCTGATTTGATAACGGCAACAAATATAATGATCACCAAAATATTGTTTTCCTACCCAAAATGGATAAATGAACACCAAAAGTTGCAAAAAATATCAGGGCTAAATACTGCGGTAGCTTAGGTGAAAGGGTAAAAGGGGTGAGGGAAGCGAAGCACCCTTTATCCTTCGTGTTAGGTTGAACATGTAAGAACAACAAAAAATACTTAAAACATAAACACAAAACATAAAAAGAAGTTTGGTGATTATTTATCCAAACACAATTTGGTGGAAATTTATCCATTCTGGCAGTCATTTCGAATTTATTGGTAGTAAAATAGGTGCGTTTTTGGTAATCGTTTAAACATAAGCCTTTGATAACTGAGCTGTCAGAAAACCCCTAATTATAGTGCGTTTCAGCTTTAAATTCCCTTCACCGTTAAGTTGGTTGCAGTGCTCAGCTGTCAACTGTCACGAAAAAAATATAGGCAAATGTGATATTCGGTAGCCAGATTCAAAATACAATCCCCACTTACATAAATAAAATTACATTACCAACAACCTCGTCACAATACGAAATACGTAAATTATATACAACTGATACCCTAGGAGTATCGGCATTGTATTTTTTGGGTTATACGTCACATATATCACGCGCCACACGTAATGAGCGGTGGCCTTGAATGCGCAGTAGTCTCTTTCCAACACCTCTACATATACGCAGTAATTCCCGCCAACGTCGCCCAGCGCTCTCAATTCGTGGCGCGAGGTATACACATTTTTCAAAAGCTAGCAATACTGGTTTCATTGCTACCAACGTAACGGCGGCGGGTATTTAAAGCCGAAACGCACTTACAAAATTATGTTGACTGGCCTATTGAGGCTGTGGAGGGTCGAATTATTGGCCATTTGCGGCTAAAATCGTCCAATCTCTGACCAGGCCCATCCATTAGCCAATTAGAACAGCAAACACATTCCGAGCTTCACTGCGCACCACACTGGACGTACAATACGATTAAAATCAGTTAAAGATTCGGATATCATCGCCTAAATCCGGAGACGGAAATGACACGAAAAACATTACCGCGATTTCTTTTAGGTAGCATTCAATTTGAAGTATCATAAACGCAATGTATAGCACCTGCCAAGATGACATTACTAACAGGTAGCCTAAGAAGTCTATTATGCAGAATCGACATGAATTTGAACATTTGTATGTCATGCTGGTGCTTTATTAAATATTCCAATTATTATCAAAACTTAGAAATATCCTTTCAGGCAAGGTCAATATTTTTGAATGGCCCCAAATTTTTTTGATGATACTTACTTTATTATTTTTTAAACAAATTAGCTTCTTTTCTAAAATAGTTATATACATTATTTACAATTTCACGAGATTGAGCAACAATTTTTTTACAATGCTTTAAATTTGTTGAAGCCATGATACATAACTATTGTAAGTTAATTTTGATAAACTTTGATAGAATGGAATATTTTCACGAATGAAATTAGCGTTCATAAACATAAATGTATCATATACGTCACACTGTTTTTATTGACACTAAGAAGGCAGACTGTCAAAATAGTCAATTATTTTTCATATTTCAATATGAAGGTTGTGTTAGTTTTGAGCTACAAAGGAGGTTCTGTTGCTCATATCGTTCTTGTATTGTATTCAATAAGACAACGAGTAATATAATTAAAGGTCATATCTGTAAATTGATAACTCTATGTGAGAGATGAGGGATTCACGACAATTTCCGAGGTTGGCCGAATCGTTAACTGATTTTAATTGTCCTGTAGCAGAATAGGGCACAGTAAGAAACCATATTGCTAGACCGACCTACTAAACATCAACATTTAAATACCGGCACATACATTGCTTCTGGCCCCAGACTGGGATACCCTCTGTCGTGGGGAACCAGAGACAGCGACGTCAGTCCTGTAGCTCTATTTTTGAATCACTCGCCTCGGAAGCGAGCGCTCTCCAAGCGACACGATTGGTGGAGCTTAGTTACGTCGAGTGATATGAACCAATCGTTGCGCATGGCGAGCGCTCGCCACGACGCGAGTGATTCAAAAATAGAGCTCCTGGGTATTTTATTTCTTCCCCCAGCCGAGGATCGAACCCGGGACCTCTCGCGTGGTAGGCAGAGCCACAACCGCTGCGCCGCAGAGGTCGTCAAACTACGTCGTACTAGAGTGTCCGTTAAAGTTTGAGTTGTTGGTGGAGCGTCCGAGGCTCTTAAGGCTGCGCACCCCGTCAGCGGAACTGAGAATTATACTTTTAGGAGAATAGGATTTCAAGTGTTATATAACGCTCTTAGCCGTGTGACACATAACTTTATATTTATTGTAACGATTAAAGAAACACATTAATTCAAACCCGGTGCGAAATTGTAAAAAAAATATCGCGCAAATCAGATTTTGTGATAACTTTTAGAGACTTTTCCATCTAGAAAAAATAACCAAATCACGTTTAGATGCTAGCGAATGCAAGCAGACACTCATAATCAATAAGCTAGTATTTAAAAAACAAATGCTTTATTTCTCCTATTTTTGCACAAACACAAGCATAAATACACACGCATACGTTGATGATGACTCTATCAACGGACTCATAAGATCCTAGCAAAACTTTGCAGATAACTGTAGCAACCGTATAGTGTTACGCTCGTAGCACTGCTACGTTACGCCCTTGCTACGGCGTAGCATCGAAGTACTAATATTATTTTAAATAATATTTTTTTTTACTCATAACAAAAAATATGTAATCGTACAAACACGATTTTAATTTATGAAGTGGAATTCATGCATAAAGGCCAGCTTATATCTTCAGAGTTATCTTCCAATAACCATGGTTGGATATACTGTAAAAGACCTTTTGAATTGAAAATCAAATGAAACTAGTGTCTCTGTGAGCCGTCGACAAACTAACATACACACTTATGAATGCACCTGGTTACGTACATGGAATATGAAAGTAGCCGCACCAATAACTTTGTTAACTACATTTTGCGGTCTTAAACCCAACCTATTGACTTTTCACTAAAAATATATAGCCTCTGTTACTCTCACGGTCTCTACGATTCCAACGACATCTAATTTGTCGAAATCCGTCATGCCGTTTGGACTGTAGCGGTTTTTCAGGGTTCCGTACCCAACGGGTAAGAACGGAACCCTATTATTAGGGTTCCGTACCCAACGAGTAAGAACGGAACCCTATTACTAAGACTTCGCTGTCCGTCCGTCCGTCCGTCCGTCCGTCTGTCACCAGGCTGTATCTCAAGAACCTAGCTAGCTAGAGAGTTGAAATTTTCACAGATTATGTATTTCTGTTGCCGCTATAACAACAAACACTAAAAAACAGGATAAAAGAAATATTTAAGGGGGCTCCCATACAACAATTCTTTCAATACCACATACAAACTTATGGATGCACCTGGTTACGTACATGGAGTGTGAAAGTAACCGCACCAATAACTTTGTAAACAATATTTTGCTGTGTAAAATCCAAACTATTCACTCCACACCATCGCTTCCATTGAACGGTGGTACGGAACCCTTCGTGCGCGATTTAGACTCGAACTTGACCGGTTTTTTAATTTAAGTTTTAAAACCCCAATATGTCCGCCATTTTGAAAAATTTCCAAAAACTGAAGCGATAAAAAATCTATTTAATTATCGAATCTGCTCACGAACAATCACGAGAATCAGTTGAGAAATGCGGCCTGTACAGGAGAACATCCGGACACCCGAAAGCACTTTTACCGAATCCTGAAACGGAGACGCTTCGGTCGCTCAAAGAAACCAAGAAACCATACATCTCTCATAGAAATAGCAGATTGTTTAGTTAAAAAAAAAAACTTTAGAGAGGGTCAGCATATAAATCCCATCTAGTGCCGAATGCACGCAACTAATAATGTTGTTTTAAGAGTTTAATCGCAGTCTCATCTTATCTGACGTTGCTATCGGTATTTAATTTTGTAGGGTTAGGGGTGGCTTTTAGGGGTAACAAAATGATGTAGTTTGGTTACAAATAGATTGCTTAAATAATGGGGACTGTTTCATAGGTTTTGGATGTGTAAATGGTGATTTCACGTTCACATTTCTGATTTATTAGCAGGTAGGGTTTATCCACAATCTGTTAAACTGTCTATTAACGCTGTCTCTTCAATAGGTAGATACAATAAAAAAAAGTATATGGGTCAGGCCGCATATAAATCAATGTTAGTTTGACCCGCCGCGCCTATCTTAGTCCGTTTCTATTCGCAAGTAATTACTTACTTCTTTTTTTTAGTAAGTAAGTAATTGCTAATTTCTTACGAAAAAAATGGAACACCGTGGTCTAATGGTTTCACGCTCGCCGCTAAAGCAGGAGACGCATGTTCGAATCCTGTGCTGACCATTTACGAATGAGATAAGAAATTTATCTTAAGTACGTTATACGGAAGTTCTGACGGTTGGAAACTTCGTCAGGAAACCTTTAGGGCCCTTAGCTGTGGCGATGGGCTTACCCTAAATGTTTTTTACTTCAATCTCCAACACATTTCTGTTACACCCTGTACTGTCTTATTAACTGTAAATGTAAAAAATTGGACATTGAGTTTTTCTTGTTGGGACTGATCCTTTAGATCGACAGATTTTAATTTTTATGCCAATTATTCAACTTCTCATCAGCAATTTTTTAACTTAAACACTTAAAATCCAATAACATGTCAGAAACTAACAACCGGCGGAGGATAAAATAATGCGTATCTACCGTGGCACGCGGCACAGTACTTATGACGCATCGCTTCACACCCTATGCTCCCTTAGCTGTTAGTTATCAGATCGATTTGAGCCGGGTCTTAGTTGAGAGTTGTTTGTTTGATATTAGAATTTATTAGATTTCAACATTCGTTAGTGTCGGAAAATTTGAGCGGAAATGTTTGTATATATTTTTTGCAAGTGTTTATTTTTTATATTGGAAAATATTCATGCGTATTTGCGATGCTAGTTCTTTTGAGCTTGTATTTTTATTTTTGGAAGCGTTAGAAATCTGTTTCTTATACAGGGCAAATCCTGGTAAAATAAAATGTCGAGCACATATCTGTACCTCGAAATAAGATTAATCAAACTAATTATCTTCACTAATTAACCTACAGGATACCATCAAACTGACTATACTACAAATAAACCATTTGATTAACAAAAAAGCACAACCAACATCAAAAATCATAAATATTATCAAAATATCTTTCTCACATAGTTCGCAACAAACGTCTGTATTTTAGAGCACAAAATCCGTTTTTAAAACAAAAATATTCTTATAGTGAAACTAAAAAACAGACTTTTACTCAAAATTCCCAATCATTATGAAGGAATTTCTAAAATTCGTGTGTTTTGCTGTACCACACTAAATAATATTTACTTTACCAAATAGTATTTAACAATATTATTATTCTTGTACCCAAAAAGTATCAAAATATTTTTCTAATAATATTAGCTGAATAACAAATTTGGCTAGATTAGGTTATTGTGGCAAAATTTCAATTGGGTCATAGGTAACGATGGAAGTTAGAAGAAGCAAAACCGGAGCACAGCGGAGAGGAGCAGAACGAAGGTTATGCATGTAAAAACTATATTTAATGATATAACATGCACATAAGGTCACGTTTAAGGTCGATGACCTCAACGTCTAGTTAAGGAACTATCCGAAAATCATTGTAGGACAAAAAATTATAAATTTCCGCATAAAATACACAAAAGGTCAAGGTCAAGGACGATGACCTCGAGGTCATTGAACTTCAAATGGCATCGAACATGAAAAATAACAGTGAAATCCGTAGTTTTCCCATCCTAATACTCCCACATCCCCACGGACTCGAATGCTTGCAATAGCAATTTAAAATAAAACAAAAAATAATGATTTTCGACATTTTGGGTATTTTGAAATCGTATTTATATACACTCATAATGCATAGAAAAAAATGGTTAAAGCATCTGAACCCGCGGTTTTTCTAAAGTGCTTTATTTTTTTTTAATATTGCTGTTGCCAAAAAATGTGTTTCAAAACCTTTGTTTGTTGCAATGTTAACATTGAAGTATTTTTTGTATGCTTGATTTATTAATAATGATTGATTAAATGGTGTTTTATTTATTTTATCTACACACGTATCATAAACCCTCTTTACTGCTTTCAAAAACCGCACGGTACGATCAGCATTATGTTAAACTACTTGGTAAAAACTCGTTTCGTATCTGGAAAACTACACATTATGGTCATTATGTGTAGTTTTTCTACATATAATGACATTCAAATTTCGAACGCCGACGCCCACCCGCGTGCCGTCCCTAGTTTGTCTGTAAAGTTGGTACTGACATTCAAATTACGAACGCCGACGCCCACCTGCGTGACGTTGGTACTAAAGAACAAGTTAAACAACTGCAGAACCACAATGCCGGTCAAACATGCGGTTCCTTAACACATCAAAGAGAGCTTATGATATCTGTGTAGATAAACTAGTGTATGTAACTGTACATAATTAGGCATTATGCAGCAGTCACATAAACTACTAAAAACATATGGGCCTCAAATAATAATATGAGCTTGATTCAATTAAAGTTGGGTAAAAACCTATGCTTGACAAATATAAATATTTAAAATATAAATATAATATTTAACTATACCGTTTGTATTTTTTTTTGTGGGCATAATTTGAGTTTTCTGCTATTTTGGGATATTTTGATAAAAAAATCGGGGTTTTCAAAAAATATACATGCCAAATAAAATAGCTATTTACGTAACAACGGTGTACATAGATGTCCTGTTTTCTGTTTTTTAGCACAATTAGGTTCTATGGCAAACTATCAAACTTTCGTAAGCCACACAAAGTACTGGAAAACTACAATTAGTTGTAAAGGTAAACCTTGGCAATCATGTATCGCTTCACGACAGGGGCATGAGTCTGTTATGAAACTGGAATAGCAATAGTGTATCGATAGCCCTCAAGTGCCCAAAATGCTGTGTTTGGCAGTCTGTCTCCACAAACCAAATAAGGTATTTTGCGCCCTTGGGAGCAATTACTTTTTTATTTAATTTTATATTTTTTTTTATAAAACTTCTTTGTATATTTCGATTAATAGACGTCTAATTATTTTACATAAACACTCCTCTTGACGTCACTTGTTCACAGTTTTGGAACGGTTGTACTTGAGGCTGTTTGTTTTCGATTATAAAACTAAAAAACTATAATATCAATATTTGTTTACGTCCCGACTGATAGCTGCTTTATCGTCTGACAGGAAAACTGTTGATACTTGACAGTTTTACAGAACAGCCAACTTGATAAATACAAACTACGCCGTAGAGGACAAATGAAGAACATTATAATTTTACGGATATTTCACTAAGCCTGTAATATGTTTTAATGGAAATAACGGAAATGGTTTTCCCAGTTAGGTTCCCTTCGATTTTTTTTACATAGCCCATTGATACGCTATCGCATTCGTGTTTGATATGAGACTTGGGTCCCAGTACGACATTAACTTACTGACAACAATTAGTAGTTATACATAAACATACAGCTGCATCTACTTCTATATCAGATAGCGATCTTAATCACCGTAGAATAGAGTACAGAATCGCACGCGCCCTCCCTAGGCTATCGCAGAGAAGCCCTTATCGGATGTAAATCTTGTAATTAACTAGTTGTGGATTTAAGTGAAGATCAATTGGGGAGAGTTGGGTGATTTGGACGAGGTGATAAAACCAAATATTTGTGTCTGCCACCCCGTATAGGAAAAAGAGTGACGCTGTGTAGTATATATGTACGTATGTATATATTTTTTCAAGTTCTATTCTATGTTTTGAGTTAATCTGTGGTGTTTTGAAGGTCAAAATCTAAAGAACGAACTGAGCAGACCCATTGAAATCCAAATGGCGACTTACAATAGATTATATTAACTAGTTTTTACTAACAAAACAAGCTAAACCAGTAAAGTTTTTTGCCAGAGGCGATTTTTGTTCCTGTCACCAACATTAGACATCCACGACAAACGTCGGGACAACCGTCCGTCGTTACATATATATATTTATTTACTCTTCCGATTACACTCAACTACAATATAAGCTTTAAATCCTTCAAATTGTGGTATTAATTTCCCTCCAACACTTCTTTACTTGCTAAATATCCTCAATATATGGTTCTCCATCGAGAAATATCCCTTGGATCTTTATAAAAAGATGTCATTTTCTAATATTCATATGCAATATTTCCAAACCGCACGTCTTCCAAGCGAAAACGAGCCTTAAGGCGTTCGGAAATAGTTGAAATTTCGGTGACGAAAGCAAAATAGGGTGGAGGTGCCTATCATGGACCACTCGCTCGTCACGTGCGTGCCACGTGTCATCTTCGATAATCTTCTTTCGGCCGTCCTTTGTTACAATTTGTTGCGAATTCGGGCCTCGCCCCCGTGAGATTGCAGTCTCAGATATGTGTGATACGTAATGATATTTTAAAGCGGTGCTTTTTGATGTACTGTTTATTTTATTTTGTTGAATTCTTCGCTTATGTTGTTGCGTTTGCCTTTGTTTTGCAAATAACAGATCACCTATTCAATCCTATTTGTTTGAGCTGTTGTAGCATCACTCATATAAATGTGGAGAGGTTAACTTTATCTAAGTTTTTTGCAACCTTACATGATAGGGAAGTACGTTACTAATCTACGTTGGGGTTAATCTTATTCAACACAGACCTTGCTGTTAATAATTTTGTAATTATTTATTCCTGCTTATTAATCATAATAATTAAATTTTTCATATGTGTATTAGTTAAGCACAACCAATTTTTAAAAGAGATCTAAATATAAATCTGTGGGAGTTTCTACGCCCTTCTCTCCCACAGTGGTCCAATTTAGAGAAGAGGCAAAAAAATACGTTTGCTAAGTATATATAAATATCTACAATAATAAAGTACTTTGACTTTGACTTTAACTTTGAATAATATTATATCTCTATATAATTATAAATCGTGCATATTTATAACTAATAATAAAATACACATAGTCTAGTCGTAATACCAAATGATCACAAAAGTGTAAAATTTCAAAACTTCGTGAATATGATCAAACGTTCTTTTAAATAAAATATGGATTAGAACAACAGTTTAGATAAATAAATTAACTTCGTATACTAAAAATAGCACCAAATATTCAAACAAAAGAAGAGACAGCAGCTACCCCATTGACGGTAAAGTGACAAGAAAAATGGTTACAATGAAATAAAGTTGTCATCCACAGAACTGTCGCGGGAGCGTGCTAAATGCATTAATTTGGCCTGGGCTTAGTGGCCCGGAAGTGATTTGCTACGGGAACGCATGTTCAACATTTGTGTGTTTGACCCTACTAGATATGAGATTTTACCACAAACCCAATCAATTCCCAACCATATAGCTATAGGGGTACAATCTAATGTTGAGGGTCAAACTGTAATCTAGGGTAGTGGCGTATGAATAGCTAATAGGGTTTCGTTTCGTTGGATTTTGTTCCATAGTTAAGGACCAACTTAACGATGGTTTTGGCACCCCTAGTTTGCTGATCTAGTTTTCGTGAAGAAGAAGGCTTTTGAATTTGTCATTTTCTATTGATTAAGAAATATTCTAAGCTATAAACTGGATACAATAGACTAGAATATAGTTAAAATTCTTATCACATCACATAAGTTTAGGATAAAAATTTAAATGATGTCCAAAAATATTTTTTTCTTACCAAAATGATCACCAAAAGTTGCAAAAAAATCTCAGCGCAAAATACTGCGGTAACTTAGGTGAAGAATAAAGTGGGTGAGCGAAGCGAAGCGAAGCCCCCTTTATCTTTCGTATTAGGTTGAACATGTAAGAACAACAAAAAATACTTAAAACAAAATATAAAAAGAAATTTGGTGATTATTTATCCAAACACAATTTGGTGATGATTTACCCATACTGGCAGTCATTTCGAATTTATTGGTATTATAATAGGTGCGATTTGGTAATCGTTTAAACACAAGCCTAAGTTTAATATGGTGCCTACAATCATGAAAGGACGAGAGAGTTTGTTTGTTAGATTACCAGATATTTTTGGTAACTATCAGAATTATAGGTCTGAAAATTATTCATAAGCGGACATAATTAAATTATTTTTGGCCGAGCGACCGAAGCGTCTTTGTTTCTACTTGGGCAAAAATGCTTTCGTGTGTCGCATTTCCAACCGATTCTCATGAAATTTTGTGAGCAGTTTCAATAATTATTTGTTTTCTTTTTTCAATTCAGTTTTTGGATTTTTTTCAAATTTTATATAAAAGCCACTATAGCCCAAACAGCTTGACAGATTTTAGCAATCGAGGTGTTTGGAATTTTCGGAGACCGTGAAACTGACAATGGCTATATACTTTTAGTGAAAAAATTATATGTTGGATTTTAGATCACAAATGTGGTTTACAAAGTTATAGGTGCGGCTACTTTCATACTCCATGTACGTAACCAGGTGTTCTTTTAAGTTTGCATGTGGTATGGAAGGAACGTGCAGCAGGGTTATTTGTTGTTCTTTGGTTTTCGCAGGTTTCGCAGGTCGCAGGTCGCAGGTCGCAGGTCGCAGGTCGCAGGTCGCAGGTCGCAGGTCGCAGGTTTTCCTGTTTCGCTTAGGATATGAGGGACAATTATTTTTTCTGAATTTTTCATCACACGTTAGTCTGTGTAAAGCAGCTATCTAACATAATTTGCTTAAAACATACAATGAAAAAGTTATACAATCACTTATAATATAACAATATACAGTCTAAATCATCATCATCATCATAATAAAATACAGTCATAACAAAATAAAAGCATTTACCCTCTTTATCCATAAGAATAACTATGAATAAATATGTCACAGGTAAATCAATACACTGGATTTTATGTGTTTCTCGCTGTTAAAAAAAAACAATTCTTAATTTTATTGACAGACTGAACAGATTAAGTGATTTTATAATGTCTTGCATGTTACAACATGCTATGAAATTTGATGCTCCACTTCAACAGTAAAAACTAATAGCGTCACTTATTCAGTTCTGCTTGCTAGCTTTTATAGTCTACTTATCAAAAATAAGGACAATGAAGGAAACAAGGTACAATGGCTTAAAATAAAACTACTGAGATTCGTAAATTAGAAGATTTATTTCAACGATGACATGAGTGAGAATTTTAAAATAATAGACGTAACAAAAGGAATTTGCGACCGAGTCAAAAAGCAATTATGAAGAATCATTACCTATCTCGGAAGCAAAAAAAAGGATTTAGTAGTTGAATCTGATTAATATAATTTAAGTACATAAATAGTGTAATTAAGGCCCTCTTATCTTCAACGACGTTTTTACATGTTTTGTGAATGAAATGATTTATATTTATTTCGTACTATTTCATAACTCGTACTATTCTTAATCATTTTCTTGCAAACATATTAGCTATATTTAGTTATATATATTTTTCCGGTTTATTTAAGTCATGAGACGGAAGCATGAGTGGCGTCGGGAAAGTGGTACTTATTTTAACTGCCAGCTCCTATGATATACAACGATAAATAGGTCTTTTTAATTTTTATCTGAGGTCGAGCACTTGAGGCTCTGCTGACGACGCTCCAATGTGGAAGGTGCGGTCTCCCCTAACACAGATTTTCTGTGAACTTTCCAGGGGAGTCCTACTATTTGTGTTAAAATCTGACTTGAATAATAAACGTTTTTTTTATTTTTTTTTATTTTGAGTAATACCGGAGGAATTGTAGCGATGGTATAAAAGATTGAAGACTATGAAAAATATTACTGAAGCTGCTGATGAAGAGATCATGCTATCGTGTGACGAAAATACTGTGTGATTTTCCATGTTCTTGGTTTTCCAAGATATATTTCTATTTTAATTTTAATTCTACCTCGTGGAGAAGTTGACTGTCTAATAAAAGCACTATAATTAAAAGTAAATATCACTTATTTGTTTTTATAAAACAGTAATTTTCAAAAAATATACTGGTAACAATGGACAACTTTGAACAATTCTACATTTCGCCGTCCTAGAAACATGATTATTTTAATTATTTTAACATTCGCTAAATAAATATCATATGATTAATGGTTCTTGGTATACCGGGTATCTGTTATTTGTATTAGGTATAAGAGATTTGCAGCTTGTTTACGTATTTCAGACAAAACCAACATAAGTGACCTTGACGCCTACTTTTACTAATTGAATTATTTAAATGTGATATTTTAATAATTTAAGGCTAGTATTTAATCGCACATCAAAAATACTGATTTGCACAGCAATATTTTTTTTGCTATTAAATTGTTTGTTATATATATTTGTTATATAGTGTATAAATTTGTTGGTCCTCCAACAAAAACACTTTTTATGTTTTAAATATTTAATGAGTAAGTTTATGTTTTAAGTATTTTTTGTTGTTCTTTCATGTTGAACCTAATACGAAGGATAAAGGGAGCTTCGCTTCGCTCACCCCCTTTACCCTTCACCTAAAGCTACCGCAATATTTTGCCCTTAAATTTGCTGTGCAAATCAGTATATTTGATGTGCACTTTAATATTTCCCACAATTTAATGTCTAATAATACTTGTAGTGTTATGCTACTTACATGCCATTTTCCAGTCTGCGTAGATGGGCTGCATTCATCTCATATATCTCTGGATATTTCGTATCACCTTTATTTTCATAGGACCCTGTAACGTTTTAAACCATAAGAACTCAATAACAAATCATTTTCACTTCGTATTTTCACACTACCAGCATTTCTAAATCAATGTCGAAGGGGCTTACCTTGGGTGACCTTGTATTTGGCTTTCTCCGAAACTCTGCAATCTCGGGCTTCGTGCGCGCTGGTGCGCTACCTTTTTATTTATCGCTGTTATGTAATTTTGGCTATGTGATCTTGTTGATTTCTCTATTACGAGCCTGAAACCAAAATCTGACATATTGCGATGTTGTTGTTTATCTGGTTGTCATGGCAATGTCCATTCAAACTCGTTAGCGGTCTGATATGTTTGCTTCAATACTTTTTCCCTCTTGGCCATTCACAAAAATTGCTTTTAATTTAAATAATTTTTAGAACTCTCCAAAAAGGGTATAAGAGCGGAACATTTCTGAAATTCGGGAGTCTCACTTCAGCTCTGAAAGAAGAAGCTTCACCTAAAGGCCTTATCCCGGGGCCGCACTGCCCCGGGATCCTGCGAGCCTCTGTTGAGTCGCTGACTGTCTGCTGCTGCTGCCTTATTGCCGTCTCCAGCCACCCATACGGCTTGCTGCTGTCGTCTCCAACTACATATATCCTGACGTGCTGCCAACCATTTATACCCCGTCGTGCTGCCGTCTCCAATCACCTACATCTTGAGGGGTGGCTGCTTTCAAGCCACCTCCTTCACCACCTCCGGATCACCAACTACGCCTCTACTCCAGGCTCCGGGCACCACCGCCGCGTGCTCCCTGTTCTGTCTCCTACTCTCCGTGTTCTTCGCTCCCTTTTTTATATCAATACCTGTATCTTTTAAAAAACCTGTGTCACCTCATTCAGCCTCATCCTCATTTCATTTTTATAAAAATTGTCACTGTAAATACGCATAATAAACTATCATTTCTAAATTTTATCCTGGTCTGGTTGTTGTTTCTTGTTAGGTTCTGTTTAGGTTCTTGTCGCTACACGACATACTTCCTTAGATAACATATTCAAACTAGAAATTATGATTCCTGATGTTATTACGCTTCGCCCGAATACTTCGATCACTCAGAACTTAAAGTGCTCTTATCCTGTTTTCCCAGAATACCCTCGACGTATACATTTATAATTTCCACAACAAACTTCAATTTCATAGCAAAAGAAATGTCGCCACCAATTTCGGGTTAAAAATATTCATACTTAATTCGAACGCACCAATATCCAACATAATCAATTTAGACGTAAGCCCATCGAAACAAGCGGATAATCGCTACTCTGACGTTAATATAATCCGAAGTACCCTCTTCGAGACTCCATACGTAAACATTACACGTACCAACAGAACCTTTACAGGATTTGCTTTTGACGTTCTGTAGAAATAATGTAAATATCGGCGCTCTTCCTCCCTCCCTCCACCAACCCGCACTGAGCCAGCGTGGTGGAGCATGGCTCAATCTTACTCGAATACGGGTAGGGGCCTGTGCGCCTCGGTGGGTACATCAATGGGCCACATTTATTATTTATTTATTATTGTCAAAATGACATACACACATGTACATATTAAATAGGTAGAGTGGTTTAAAATCTCGTTATAGTAATAAGGCCAGTACAAACCTTCGACTACGATGTTCATTTACTATTTTTTTAAATATTTGTTAAGGCGAGCTTATGACATTTGTACATGGCTCTAAAAACCCTATAAAACTCTATATTTAGTAGTTTATCTACACACGTATCATAAACCCTCTTTACTGCTTCTAAAAACCGCACGTTAAGACCAGCATAATGTAAAACTATTTGGTAAAAACTCATTTCTTATCTGAAAATATGTACATTATGACCATAATGTACAAAAAATTGTTAAATTATGACATTCAAATTTCGAACGCCGACGCCCGCCTGCGTGCCGCCCCTAGTTTGTCTGTGAAGTTGGTACTACAAAACAAGCTAAACAACTGCAGAGCAATGATCAATGCCACAATGGCGGTCAAACATACGGTTCCTGAACACATCAAAGAGAGCTTATGATATGTGTGTAGATAAACTAGTGTATGTAACTGTACATAATTAGGCATTAAAACTCTCGAGTGATATTATTATGAAACTCGCCTTCGGCTCGTTTCATAAACCCACTCTCGAGTATTAATGCCCTCCATTATGTAGCAGTCACATAAACTACTATTATCGCCCAGCTCATTCAGAACAAGACTTAAGAATACTACCTATCTCAATTATCGTAGGTTTTATTTATTTAAGTATTAAGTGTTTATGTTGTATAATTATCTTCATAATGATATACACGTTATAAAGTATTTTTGTAATATTTGTATGTGTAACGAATTCTGTTTTTAAATTTAGTTGCTGTTTTCTTGTTTGTATAAATATTTTGCTATTAACTAAACCGCATTGTTTCACTGAACTGAACATACTTACTGGGTTGGCTGGAAGAGATTTATTTTAGGAATAAGCCCACCTTTTTAAATTTTATTTCCCACCGCGTCAATTGTTTTTAATGTTATTTTATGCAATAAAGGATATAATAATATACTGCCTTTAACGATGACAGGACGCATTTTATGCACGTAAACGCCTTATTTCATATCAAATGCAGAACAGTAACATAATTTCCATTACTTTTCTTAAAACTCTACGTGAAATGCTTAGCAAAAACCCCTCTTTACGCCAAGTTGTACTTAACTATACAACGTATACACATTAAGCCCCCCTCCTGATAACTTAAAGACTTTATCCCCTGTACAAGAATTTTTACGGTAACAAAGCCTTTCATATTTTCTTTATTCATACCTACCGTGTCAGAATCGCCCATCTTCCCCTTTCCTCGACGGCGAAAGGACCGAAATGATTTCACCTCTTTCGCACTCATTAGGAACGTATATCATCGTCTCGCTTCATTTTTCTCAGTTTATATTTTCTGTTGAGTGTTTTTTTTCTTTTCTCGAAGAAATGACATTCACAGGGTGATGGGGGCGATTCGGTAATTAATTTATAGGGAAGTGTTTTTAGGGTCGTTGCGTGGTGCAATGGTGTTTAAGTTATGGTTGTGACTTTTAAAAAAATTGCGTAAACGGTGTTTTTTTCTCTTAGTCTTGCAGAACAAGTACGTTCTTTTTTATACTTTTTTATGTTACCTATACTAGGATTTTTAATTTGAGGCCAGAAATGTAAACAATCAACTGTCATTTTTCAGTACAAAAAGTATAATATGAATGTCAAAGTCAACGGTTTTGTTCTAGATAATGACAGTTGTTTGTTTACATTTCTGGCCTCAAATTAAAATCGTAGTATAGTTATGTCATTACAATAGATACCTCCAGCCTCTTTTATGTTAAATATGATTCCTTCACTGCGCCAGCCTCTCATGTTGCCTCAGTTCGAGTAATGACTACGAAAATACTATAAGTATGCTATATGTATATATGTATTGGCAATAATATATCGGCCGATAAATGAAGATGTACGTCTCCCGAAGATAAGCGCATTTTCGGTGTTTTATTTTATTTAATTGACTTGACAAGAAAATATGACGATAAACATCCTTAAAAATCCATAAACATACAATTTCATAAACCACATGCCGAATCACAAAATATTACCAGCAACGTCGTATTTCCACCATAAAATTAAAAATAATCGGAACTATGTCACTACTAAACATCTAAAAGAGATATTAAAAAGAATCATGCTGTATACAGAACAAAAAGTATCGGAGATATTTAAAGGGTGTCCCGAAAGGGAGCTACCCTTATTCAAAAAATGAAAAAAGTTATAACGTCATATTGTTTTGCCACTGCGGGGGTGGGTCGGTAGGCGGGAGGGGAAAATCTCCCCTTTATAGTGCATGATAAAGATAAGACGTAACGGCGCATCCTGTATATCGAAGTAGGCTATATTTTTTAAGCTCCGTGCATAAAGGTGTGATTTTGAGAGATGATTGTAAAAGCGGCCTGATGGGTTCGAAATTCGTATCTGAAGTGCGGTGATGGGCTACTCCCTTGTCACGAGTGTAACTTAAACTCTGCATGACTATTCGTGCGTGGGTGCAAATTGGCAAATTGGTGCTTATGGCAAAAGATAAGTGGAACAAGATAGAGGTAAGTGACTTGTAAATCTTGGCTTTTTTTATAAAATAAGTTTAATAAAATAAAATGAAATAACCCTTTCAAATGTAGTAAAAAAAATATACATTTTTACACTATACCGATACTTAACTATGGCTGCGGTGAAACTATTTATTTTAAATTATTCCTAACCCCATATAAACCCACCTACCTACCCATACCTACCCCTACCATTATATGCTTTTCACAGGTATGTCTAAGTATAGACCATTGTATTTTATAGCCGAAGGTTTTTAGGATGGGGTAGGTATTTTCGCACTTTTGTGTTTTGAAGGAGAAAAATCGGTTGTTGTCTTTTAGGAAAGACTTTGGCGGTTTCAGGAATACTGCGTGGAAATGTTTTATTTTTTTATTTTTTTGGGTCATACTTAAAGGCACTCGAAAAATTAAGCGTACTGGCTAAAAGTGAGCAAAATCACAAACAGCGATGAAAATATGCTAAGTTCTTATTGTATAACTTCATGAAATTTTAGCCTCAACTAATTTCAATATTTGGAGTAAAATTTGTATAATTACATTTTAAATATTTTGTAAAATGACGTCACTCGATCAAACATTTTGAACGATTACTTGAGGCTGGTTGTTTCTGAACGAAAAAAATTAATCCAAAAAATTAAGCAAACGACGGTCTTAAATATAGCTTCGCTGTAAGATGATCTGCTTATTACACATTGTTTTACAGTTTTACGTGTAGTTAGCAGCACACTTCCCAAATTATATCAATTGTAAATTGTAGAAAACTCACGATGACTGCTGTCGTAATGCTTAACACGCTCAGCGCCAGTGTATCTTTAATGATACACCATAGGGTGCTTTGTCACAGGCCAGTGTATCCTTAATGATACACCACACTGCCCGACTTCGGAGGCCGGTGTATCCCACAATATACACCGTTTCATACATTTTAGTAGCGCGTTCAAAAGCATTGGCTCTGGAGAATGTGCCTGTGTTTTTGGGGTGTAAATATCTTAAAAAATAATGAAAATATGGGGTTTTTCTTAAAAAAAATACTTAAAAAATTATAGGTATACACTGGCCTGTGAGAAAGCACGCTATGGTGTATCATTAAAGATATACTGGCGCTGAGCGTGTTAAGATTTTAGGCGGCCTGATCTTCTCCCAATTGCCAAAACTGCAGTGAAGCGTCTAGAGAAGATCTGGAGGAACAGAGGTATAGGCAGGAAGACGGCAGTGGAACTAATGCGGATCCTCATCTTCTCTATATTTATATACGCTTCAGAGACCTGGACTTTAAAAGCACGTATTCGGAAAAGAATTGACGCATTCGAGATGTGGTGCTGGCGAAAAATATTGGGAATCCCGTGGGCAGCGCGCCGTACGAATGTTTCTGTCTGTCCGAGCTATCAGCTGTCTGCATGCAACGCCTTCTCCAGTACTTCGGTCATGTGGCCAGACGTGAGCCAGATAATTTGGAGAAGCTCATGGTGGGCCAGGTGGAAGGGAAAAGAAGTCGTGGGCGGGCGCCGACCCGATGGAGCGACGCCGTCAAGGAAGTCTGCCATACCAACCTGCAGGTGCAGACGTCTATCAGGATGGCGGGAAACAGGGCGGCTTGGAGAGCTCTGGTGAAGAATGTGAGGGCCTCAGCCACGAGGACACGAGGAAGAAGAAGAAGAATCTTCTCCATGAGTGGACGTGGCACCCATTTATTACAATATTGCCTTGTTCTTATCTTAGGATTTCGCTAAGACCTTATTACAATCTGAGATCTCACCAAACTAGAACTAAACATAATATTGAACATCAATATTTGTTTATTGACAAATGAGATATTGAATTGTCGGGAAATCTATTGATATTTGACAGTTTTACAGGACAACTAACTTGACGGCAAACGGAATTCTACACAAAGGAGTTTCGTTCATCTGAGAAATTCTGCAAAATGAGCTGTAGATGACAAATGAAGACATTGTGCTTTGCGAATATTCCAGTATCCCTTTTATATTTGTAGATGGGAATAACATTCGGTCAATGATTCCACACAAAGAGTTTCGTTCCTCTGAGAACTTCTAAAAAAATGAGCTGCAGAGGACATATTAAGACATTGTGTTGCGGATATTCCAGAATCCCTTTTATATTTGTAGATGGGAATAACATTCGGTCAATGAGTCCACACAAAGAGTTTCGTTCCTCTGAGAACTTCTAAAAAAATGAGCTGCAGAGGACATATTAAGACATTGTGTTGCGGATATTCCAGAATCCCTTTTATATTTGTAGATGGGAATAACATTCGGTCAATGAGTCCACACAAAGAGTTTCGTTCCTCTGAGAACTTCTAAAAAAATGAGCTGCAGAGGACATATTAAGACATTGTGTTGCGGATATTCCAGAATCCCTTTCATATTTGTCGATGAGAATAACGAACGGTCAAGAATTCCACATAAAGAGTTTCGTTCATCTGAGAAATTCTATAAAATGAGATGTAGATGAGAAATTAAGACATTATGTTTTGTGGATATTCCAGTATCCCTTTTATATCTTTAGCTGAGAATAGCGTTCGGTCAAGAACACAATTATCTCGAAATGGTTTTTTCAGCTTGCCCTTAAAAGTTCTTTTAATAGCTAATTGAGGCATCTTCCACCTCGTAGGGGAAAAGGTGTAACGCTATGTTAAGTTGCTTTTGCTCTGACGGCCTCTGTGGCGCAGCGGTTGTGGCTCTGCCTACCATGCGAGAGGTCCCGGGTTCGATCCCCGGCTGAGGGTAATGAAAAAAAAAAAAACAACAGTCCCCAGGTCTTGGATGTTTATATGTGTGTGACGTCGCTGTTTCTGGTTACCACGACACAGGGTATCCTAGTGTGGGGCCAGGAGCAATGTATGTGCCTGTATGTAAATGTTTATGTTTATGTTTATGTTTATGTTTATGTTTATGTTTTACAGCATTCGCCCAAATACGGTATTTGACAGCTAGTCAAAATACACACTTTTTAGGAACTGTCAAAACGGTAATTTTGTTCACGATTTCTATGAATACTAACGTGTGACGTCATAGTCAAATGCTGTCTTTTTAATACAAAATAGAGTTTATAAAATACAACTGCTGCAAATATACAATTCGGATATTGTCAAATGTTTTTGTTCGAATTTGTTCAGCTTGAGACACGTTTCTAGATTTATTGTACTACCTTTTCAAATACCGTATTGATAAAGTTTTGCAACCATCAGCAACCTGGGGCAGACCTCAGATTAACTTGAAATTAACCTAAGTGAAGGGAGAGCTCCGTGGTCTAACGGGTTTCACGCTTGCTTCTCACACAGGAGATGCAGGTTCGATTCCTGACCATGTACCGATGAGATAATTAATTTATCTTAAATAAATTACACGGAAGTTCTAACGGTGATGGAAAACTTCGTGAGGAAACCTTCATTACTCCATAGCTGTGGCGATGGGCTAGCCCCCTGTCACGCAAATATTGCAAATGCTCCATTATTGAATAACTGGCTCAAAGTGGGCACAATTGTGCCTCTGGCACCCCTTATGGGAAAAAGGCGTGACGCTATTTTAGTAACTCTACAACACAGAATAAACTAAAGATTTAGAATATTTTACCAGGGACTTGGTTGTGCACCTGAAATACGTCATTCGCCAATTTGAACTCTACGTCCAGAAAATAAATCTTTTGTACAGTTGATGTAAGTACAGGAACAGTACTTACATCAACCAGAAACATGCTCGTAGACTTTGAAAGGTGGCCGTTGTAACATATTTCCCAAATATTTTTATGCACTTAGGGCCTGATTCAAGAAGTCCCTATAAGCGCTATGAATAGATAAATCATAATTATTGCATGAAAAATGACAGATAATCAGTCAGGATTTTCTTAATTCAGCTTGAAGATGTAGGTTCTCCGATATATAAGGTTTAAGGTTTAATGACGTTTATTATCACTCAAGACACAGGTCACTTACATGATAACATAGTTAAGAATACATTTAAATGTCCGTCGTCGACATAATTTTAATAAGTACTATACGAGGTGACAGCCAGAACAATTCGGGTAGGTATGTCAAATAAGTTATCAAATTGCTATAGGTATGGTATAGGTAAGTTTAAGCTAATGCATGTATGCTTACATTCCAACCTGTCCCTTCGGAAAAACATCAATCGAAAACTCATTCATGATAATTATATGAAATTCTGGTAAAAATTACAGATAAATTGTAAGTAAGTAGGTATACAGATTTAGAGAAGTAGTGATCAAGGCAGTATACGTTGTTTGAATATTTAGCCATGGTTTATTCCGATAAAATATGTTGAGTATTAACTCTATTAAGAGTTTCGAATGCATACATTGATTTTGCGTTTCTTATAGATGAGGGTAGTTGGTTGTAAAGTCGCGCTCCATCAGTAGTTATCATCATTTTGCCGTAATTAGTTCTATGTTTGGGTATGACTAAGAAGCTTGCTCGCCGCGTATGGCGGCTAATAACTTGTTTTCGATGGGTGAACGTTATGTTAGTGTGGATATATTAGAAACAGATCAGGATAATTAGGTTGAAAGGCTAGAAGAAAAGCGGTACTCACACTAGGTATATTATCCGAGGTGCAGACGCCATCGCTCAGCAGCCGGTCTCTGATCTCCCAGGCGAATATGGAAGGGCACTCTCTCTTGTACTGGGCAATCTTGTTGACCACCTCGGCGGTCGCGACACGCGGCTTCGAACCGCCGATGGCGCGCGGCCGGATCGAACCGGTTTCGTAGTATCTGTGGGCGGAGCGGAGTTGTTTTGTTGACTGTACCGTTAAAGTATGACATACGAAGGGATCTAATTGAAGTAATTTCAGACAAGCAGTTCAGATAAATTAAATATAAAGGGCTTCACCACTAAAAATAAACTACTGTTCAACAATTGTTTGAAAACAAAAAGGTATCGGTTTTGACTTTTGTTTTGAGGTTCCACGGTAACACGGATATTCTTAAATAGGGACGGAAACCAAAACAGATCTCTAAAAGTAGTTTATCTACACACGTATCATAAACCCTAATAATGTTATACTACTTGGTAAAAACTAATTTCTTATCTGAATATTGATACATTATGACCATAATGCAAAAATTTTCGACTAATTATGACATTCAAATTTCCAACGCGGACGCCCGCCTGCGTGCCGCCCCTAGTTTGTCTGTGAAGTTTGTTCTACTGAACAAGCTAAACAAGTGCAGAGCAATTATCATGCGGATCCTGAACACATCAAAAAGAGCTTATGATATGTGTGTAGATAAACTAGTGTATGTAACTGTACATAACTAGGTATTAAAACTCTCGAGTGATATTACTATTAAACTCGCCTTGGGCTCGTTTCATAAACCCACTCTCGAGTTTTAATGCCTTCCATTAAATATCAGTCACATAAACTGCTATAACTTAAGTAATTTCAGACATTAGCAGTACAGATAAACCAAATATGTATACTTAAACCCTGACGGAAACCAAAACAGATCTCTAAAAGTATTTTTAAAATTGAAACAAAAAACTTTAATAAATGACGTAAGGCTAAATAAGGGAGCTTTAACACCACAAGCATCCGACTATAGTGTTATTTAGGCCAAGTGGTGAAATATTCGAATCTGAATGTTACATAATCAATAAAAAAACATTTACGTACACGCACATACAATGCGTCTGGCCCCACACTAGGATACCCTGTGTCGTGGGAACCAGAAACAACGACGGCATACGAACATCCAAGACCTGGGGTTTTCTTTTCTTTATCCTCAGCCGGGGATCGAACCCGGGACCTCTCGCATGGTAGGCCGAGCCACAACAGCAGCGCCACAGAGGTCAAACAACAAAAACGCTTGCACTGAGGGAAGTCCCTTGTCGCTGTGGCGGATGTATGGATAGATGAGAGATCTGTACTATAGATGAGAGATCTGTACTATAGATGAGAGATCTTTACTATAGATGAGAGATCTGTACTATAGATGAGAGATCTGTACTATAGATGAGAGATCTGTACTATAGATGAGAGATCTGTACTATAGATGAGAGATCTGTACTAAAGATGAGAGATCTGTACTATAGATGAGAGATCTGTACTATAGATGAGAGATCTGTACTATAGATGAGAGATCTGTACTATAGATGAGAGATCTGCACTATAGATGAGAGATCTGTATATTTTGATAAGAGTTCTAAAATGTTTTATGAATGAAAAGCTCAAGTCATTATTACGTGCAAGTTTGAGGCCACCCTAACCATTACTTGCAGAAATAAAGCAGTGAATGAACAGCCACATCGGCAGAGCTTCATCATTCAATGAACGACAATGTGTCTTTGCTACCCCACATTAGAAATTTTATAAGTTTTTATTCGCTGTATACAGATTTTACATTGGGTATTTTTCTCCAAAACCTTTAAAAAGTCATGTCTCAACCACTGTGCAGACGGGGACCGGATTTCAAGCAGAAATAAGCTCAGTACAAACCCTCCTCCAAAAAATTATCCTTGGTGCATACTCCAAACATCCTTTGACGACCCGAATGGCCGAGTCGGCAGTGACCCTGCATATGAAGCCAAGGGTCCCGGGATCGAGTCCCGGTGGGGGCAAATATTTGTTTGATGACCACGGATATTTGTACCCTAGTCATGGTTGTTTATCTATCTAAGTATAATATTTATCTATATAAGTATGTGTATCGTTGTCTAGTACCCAAGATACAGGGAATCCTAGTTTGGGGCTAGATCAATGTGTGTAAATAGTGTCCAAGGTATTAATATAACGATACACATACTTATATAGATAAATATTATACTTAGATAGATAAACAATCATGACTAGGGTGCAAACAAACCGTGCTCTTCAAACAAATATTTGCCCCCACCGGGACTCGAACCCGGGACCCTTGGCTTCGTAGGCAGGGTCACTGTCGACTCCACTGTAAATATCGATGAAGGGCAGACTGCAACTGCTGACCAAAAGACTGTCCAAAGGCTGTGTTTGTGGGAAGGCGACCGAACGCTAAATAAACAAGTGGCTCTGTGAGCTGTAGACTTCGCGAGAGACATAGGGTAAGAGTGTTATTTTTATTATTTTCCACCCCCTCACCCCCTCACCTCACCCCCGAACCCTTGAAGTTTATCGCACGAACGAGTGGAACTATTATAAAAACAAATACCCGGCTGCACTCCTGCTGCAACTCATGAATGCACTTGGTTACGCGCATGGAGTATGGAGTATGAAAATAACAGCACCAATAGCATTGCAACCCCATTTCTCCGCCATTTTGAAAAAAAAACAAAAACTGAATAAAACAAAAAGATCCATATAATTATGGAACCTCCTCACAAAATTTCACGAGAATCGGTTTATAAATGCGACCTGTAGACTTACGAAAGAATTTTATCCCAAGCTGAAACAAAGACATAAAAAAAGGACAGGCTTTTCAATTCGGTTGTAGTATTTTTAATGTTCATTACCTCGAAATTGTTATTATTTATGAAACTATTTGAAAAAATATTTTTTTATTTAAAAACACAGATTCCATTGGGTACAACTGTGCCTCGGCCATCCCGTATAGGAAATGCGTGAAGCTATGTTGTTGTTGAAAAATGTGGGGAACAGGTTCAACCCGTCGGTGTCGGGTTCCGACAGTGAGGTATCGGGTTCGATGCCGTGCGATGTCGTTTTTTCGTACTATCCAGGTATTGAGTTGCAGGCCAACTGGTGATTTTGGAAGGAAATTGAAAATGGCGAATTAAATGGTGAGACATTTCGGGGGGAAGCGAAACAATAATGCTAGCTAACGAAAGTTTAAGCTATCTACTGTTAATATAAGTAAAGGCAGATTAAGAAACACAGCGAATTAGGAATAAATAAGCCCTCATTACGAAATATTCAGCTTTACATTTTTCTCAGTGTAATAATCACTAAGTTAAAAACATGCTTTTCAACTTCTCGCCGAGACGATTCTAAAGAGCCCAAACTTGGTAGGATTGCGTTTTTACCACAAAGTTCCTGACACCATCCACTTCCATCTTCAGAACAGCTCGATACCCTCACTACTAAGAGCAATGTATTTGTCACGTTAAAACGAATCGAACAAGTCTAAACTCGAGGGGTTTACTAGTAGCCGCTGAAGAGTTCCACTATCCACCTTCAGGTCCCATCATCAGATCAGCTCGATACCCTCACTAATCCATCAACTACTCACCGAGACGATTCTAAAGAGCTCAAACTCGGTAGGATTCCGTTATTTTATGACATAGATCCTGTGACCAGCATCCGGCTCCAACATCAGATCAGCTCGATGGCATCACGATATTCAATTGTCACCGAACTTACATATTCATTCCAATTTTTAGCTCAATCGGACACCTGTAAGTGGGTCAAATTTAACTTGCAAGATTTGTTTACATAGTTACTTAGTTACAGGTGAACCTAATAAAAGCGTGTTAATAATAAACATGTGAGATGCAATACCCGAGGTTTTTAGTTTTTTTTTTAAACTGTAATCTATGTTTTTGTTTGGGAACAAATATAATGATCACCAAAATATTTTTTTCCTACCCAAAATGGATAAATGAACACCAAAAGTTGCAAAAAATATCAGGGCAAAATACTACGGTAGCTTAGGTGAAGGGTAAAGGGCGTGAGCGAAGCGAAGCCCCTTTTATCCTTCGTGTTAGGTTGAACATGTAAGAACAAAAAAAAATACTTAAAACATAAACTTAAGTACACAAAACATACAAAGAAGTTTGGTAATCATTTATCCAAACACAATTTGGTGGACATTTATCCATTCTGGCAGTCATTTCGAATTTATTGGTAGTAAAATAGGTGCGTTTTTGGTAATCGTTTAAACATAAGCCTTTTCGTTTTACTCAGGCACCACAGTACCGATAGACTCGCTATGACACGGCTACACAGTCTATCAGGTACCAACACAACTCAACAGCACAAACTATTCGACCGCAAGCAATGGCAAGGAAAACCGAGCTCTGCCAACCCTCCCGCTGACCACGAAGGAAACTATTCCAAAAATGCCTTGGAAATGGACACCGCACCAAACCAACCACTGTGCTATGCCACTTTGTAGTTGAGATACACTATCTACAACGTATATAAGTTACAAGAATACAAGACGTTTTTTGTCCGAATGTGGACATACAGAGTGAATATATAAATGATGTAGTTTTGACCACACTCTACCCTAGGGTTGTACAAACATTAAATTAAAATACAAATGGCATGTCAATATTGTAATTTAAATAATAATAATAATAAAACAAATACATTTCAGCAATAAGATTTTATAATGTTCACTGACCATTTAGGGAATCCTGTACGCTTTAGTAGGCTTTGTTTAGCAAATGTAATTTTAACCTTGATTTAAACAAATGATCGTTTTCTATGTCTCTATACATTTTGGTAGATCATTATAATTTTTTGGTATCATCCCAAACACTATTTTTTGAAACGGTGTGGTTCATTGCCGCGTGATGCTTGGTTAGTTACAATGGTACATAATTAGTTACATAATTTGCCAAGTATGGGAAAAAGTGAAGCTATGTTTTGTGTAGCTTGAAAACGGAAGTGTGATTTTGCGACGGATGGCCAAAGCTTCCAACTAACTCAATACTATTTGCGCCTTCGAATGCCTTAGCATTACATAAACCTTAGTTTAGGAACTACAAAAATTAACCAGAAACATGAAATAATTCATATTGCTGAATATTTGGATGAGTTGTAGTTATATATAGTATACTTGGTATGCTGCTTTCTGGCCGGAGCACCTTTTAGGACTCAGCCTGGATTTGGTACATAGATGCTACCTAATCTCTTACCCTTAATCTACCCATCACTAAAAAGGTACCTTAAAATTGTGAAAACTAATTAACGTGATCTATCTTAAATAGTCGATTATGCTCCAAGGGGATAAAGCAATGTTTTATGTCACGGACGCGATATTGAATCCTAAACGTAACGAAAGACTCCAGGTTTTGCTCCCGAGCGAAGCGAGGCTGTTATGAGTTAATGTCTAAGCCAAAGCGAGGGGAATTAAGACTGAGTCCGGGATTCAAGCATGCTCAAGACAAAACAGCTTTATCCCCGGAGAGTACATACTACTTTTCGCAACTCCTGCGAGAAAATATAAAAAAGCAAGGCAACTAAAAATAGCATGTTATTAAAGTTAATTAATGTGAAAATGTATTGATGATACAGTGGTCCAGTTGCAGCGTCTTGAAATAATCACGGGTTTTGATTTATTTAAAATGTGTTAAATTTTCAAGCCGCGTCGCTCTCCGCCGCCGCGCCCTCGGGGAGCGGGGCTGTGAGCGCCGTGCGTATTTCACGAAATTAGATTTTAAAGCCTTAGAAATAAGAACTACGTGAAGTGAAAATATTTTAATCCCTGAAGTGATCTAATTTTGTGACATAATGAAATTCAGTACAACTTTTTGTCACGTCAAAGTCTAGTTAATGACTTGCTTTAGGTAAGGTTTGCTTGATACATAAAGTGTCATTTGCCAGCGTATTTAACAAGCGCAACCAAAAATTAATGGTAGTTTCTTTTGAAAACTCATGAATACGTAAAAATTGCTTGGTACAACTTGAGTCGCTGTATATATGCTGTACGGCCGGACCACTTTGATCTTCACAAATTAGGAATAAGCTGCAAATCTGTTTAACCGTATCACGAAGTAGATTCTTAGTAGTAGATTTGACCTCTTTGATCATAAAAAATATCCATTATTAGGAATAAGCTGCAAATCGGTTTGGCTGTATCACGAAGAAGACTTTCAGTAGATTTGTTATCAGTCTTAACAACTTAGATTACATAAAGAAATTTCAATGATTGAAGATGGTCCGGCTGAGGAATAGGACTGTGTGTCAGGACCACTTTAATAAATAATTTTCTTTATGGTACATTTATTTAGTGAGGGGTAAATAAAATGCAGATATTTGGTGGCAATGTGTACTAAATCCAAGCTACTCAGCTGGACCACCTTTTAGCACTCACTAAAAGGTGGTCCAGCCAGGGAGCGGGACACGTTAAGTTTTAGTGGCTTGGAGCGCTAAACTCACCGCATCCTCCTGAGTGAGTATAACTGTGTAACTTATAAATGTGGCTGTTCTCTAACGATAGAACGTACGTACGTATTTTATGGTTGTGGCCACAAGCTTCGGTATGTGTTTAGCGGGAATTGAGGCAGACATGTAGGTTGGAATGACTGTTTGCTGACTTCACGTATTTTCTCAAATGTGGTGAAAAAGGCACAAAATTGCACCCACATTTAGCTAGTAATTAAATTCTCCTACAAGTCACTCTGAAGACTGGAGATAATTTAAACTCAAACTCAAACTAAAAACGTTTATTGCGACATTGTGGAGGTATATGGTGATATATATATATACATAAAATTTGAAGAACCGACAATGAACCAATTTATTGAGTGGGTTGAGCGTATTTATACCACAGATACTATAATACTACGTATACACCCAGAGGGCGTCTAAGGCCCGGAAGATAGAAAGCGAATTTGCACTAAACTCGACTCAATCCATATATTTTTATATGGAATTTTTGATTAGTGTATGCTGACTCATTTGCTATCTTTCGGCCCCAACGTTCTGGCTGTGTCATCGCCAATATTTTTAGCAGAGCAATCCAATGTCATATTACAAGATCAAATCTGATGTTGAGTGATCGAAGAAATAAATAAACTCCCATTCAAAACTAACGTTCTGAACCTACACAAAACGGAGAGTTATGAAACGTTAAATCACATCGCTTTCTAATAAAGAGAGGAGAGCAGGTATCTCATTCGTTTTATCCAGACAAGGTCTATGAAGGACGGACGGTCTTAGAATGGTCTCAGATGACATATTGGTTACTTGAGAAGGTCGTATTGACAGCCCATGGCATTGGGTGTCTGTTGGTTTTGATTTGATTTATTTCGGTCTGCGGTTGAGTTTTGATTCCGTGTTGGCTTTTGATGGAAATAGAATAGACTGGTTTTGTGCTTGTTGAAATGGTTATGTGGATCTCTGAGCACGCGCTTGGTTGATAGTAGATAAGAAATAACAAAATGGAGATGGCACCATTAATGAACGGAGCATTACGTAATTTCTTAATGAGACTGCCACGCAGTAAAATAAAAATACTAACAAGCCTTATTACAGGCCATTGTACACTAAACAAGCAACGGACAGCCCCCTGTGCAGGGGGTGCATGGAAGTGGATGAAACATCCATCCACAACAGAAACCAGGATGGCTATCCTAGGCGAAACAACAAACACCCACGAGCTCCTAAAACACCCAGGCCTCCTACTCCAGCTGGTGCAGGCGTTGGGATGACTGAAGTAGATGTGCATGCGAAGGGGACATGCACAAATGCCCCGCTCAAGTGGGCGAGGTGCAGGCGCTACAGCCCCTTTCAGAAGATAGAAGATAGATAAAACGGAGATTTTACACTCTAGGGTATTTCTATCGATGTATGGCGGAGTTGTTAAGGATATGATTCAGATGGCACAGCCTAGTGTGTAGGCAAAGGCAGTTACGCCCTTTACAGAATAGTTTTGAAAAAGAAAAAGAAAATGCAGAATTAGTCGGGAGGTGTACCAGTACCACCAGTAGTGCAACCTTCTTAATTGACTCGTGCATCGCTACGACATGGTGTCTTTAGTCTTGTTAACTTTTGGCTCTGTGACAATTAAGCAGAGCAACTCACCTGCCAAGGATCTTGCTCACGCAGCCGTTGGAGACCTGCAGTATCCTGCTGATATCACACGGCCGCGCCCCGGAGTGTGCCAGCTCCACGATCTTCTGCCGCGTGCTGTCCGGCAGCGGGCGTCCCCCTACAAACACGCCGCCGAGCTGGTTAACACCGCTGTGACCTGCCGCACCCAGAACGAACCTTACAACCATTAATCGCGGCCGACTCTTGGCTTAGTTTACGGAAACAGTGGTGCGATTTTGGCTTAAATACTACAAATATGTATGTTTACATCGACCTAGAATTGGCGGAGGTCTTTTTAACTAATTCTTAAAAATAAAATACAACCATTACTGGGGGCCTACTCTTGGATAATTTTTCTTAAGTAGCGGTGTGATTTTGTTTAATTACAATAAATACTGCTCCATGCTATCCTGTTGGCTTGGGTGGCAGAGCCAAACCATGTCCACCGTTGGCTCACTCGATAGATGTAATTTGATATGGCGATAAAAATGTCATGGCGGCCGGCGAAAATACCCGACGATGTTTGCTAAATGAGGAATAACTTGAAAACTAATGAGAATTATACTGTGAAGTGAAGTAAAATCAGTTATTTATTGATGCCTTTGTTTTATATTGTGATCCTTTGCCTCATATGCTTAGGTGTCACATATTTATAGACCGTCAAAAAATTGTTCGTCAGAAAAAATCAGAGCGCGAGTTTCCATACAAAGTCTCTATCAGAGTCAGCGGGGTAGAATATAATGCGTATATGCTCGTATGAAAAGTCTTTCTATCAGAGAGGTTTCATTTTCTCGTACGGAGAGTCTCTCTATCAGATCCAATAGGTCAGTCAGGCTTCTTCCATTTCAAGTCATACACACCTTGAGTGAGAGCCATGAAGCATCTTTTCTTTCAAGTGTGTGTGACATAAGATGGAAGATTCCTGACAGGCGTCTAGTTGGCTAGGTGTAGTAGTATGTGTTTAAATGAACCTAGAAATTTACTGCGATCTTTTTAGCTTAATAAAATATCTAACAATACTGTGACCTGCCGCACCCAAACTAAGATTACAATCCATAACCACGGCCGAATTTGGTTTGGATTTTGGCCTCAATATGGGGCTAGAACTTGCGGCGGTAACAAGATCAAGTCTGATATTTTTTGGGATACAAGTACAGCAATAACAACAAACAAAAAACAATAATCCTTACTTCCACACTACAGTAGTAATAGTATAGTGGTAGGCCTTTACACCCGAGAGAATACGATCATCAGTTTTGACTTTGTAAAAAACTTGCTAAGTGAACAACTTATGTGTTCATCAGTGGATTATGCATGGACATCACTGGACAGTAGATACATAATTAGAAATGGTAACAAAGCGGAAAGGACCATAAAACTAATGTTAAAAAACGATCAGTAGGCAGCTGACCGGCCACAGAAACCGATGATCAAAGCCATGGCTGGCAGGCAGGCAGTAATTGCAGTAAGTTCAGGATCGGAGTGGAAGACGGAGTAATGAGGAGGTTTATACCCAGCATTGGGTGACTCTGGGCTGATTGATGGATCAAACCTTCCTAATGTTCGTGCATAACCCAGAGGGTAACAAAGTCTGTCCAAGAAAGCACATCACCATTACCTTTACCTTTGTGCGCCAGATCGTCCATTCTGTCCAGCATGCCGTCCGGTGGCCAGGGTGAGATGGGAGGCAGCTGCTGGGATGGCAGCATGGTGTATACCCCGTAGTCTTCTATCGTGACGGCCTGTGGACATGGTGAAGCTACAGACTCGCTGAGTCTCTTAGAGAGTCTCTTACGGGCCCCACTCTCTTACGGGCCCCACTCTCTTACGAAACACTTTGAATTTTTTAATAATGACATACGGGCTCGATTCAAAAAATGTATAAAGCACACTTTGTGCACAAAGGCCTACTACAAAATTAATGACTTTTTACAAGACACAGACATCTGGCAGTAAACCAGTTCATTGCACCCTATATATTATGTTCTATGTAATAATTAGGCACCTACTTAATGTTATATTATGCTTGCTTGATTACGTTATGACGTACATTAAGTCTTAATTTTTGTGCTGTTATGAATAAAAATCTTTGAATTGAATTCAATTGGGCACACACATTGCTTCTGGTCCCACAATAGGGTACCCTGAGTCGGGGGGACCAGAAACAGCGACGTCATAAACATCCCTAGGAGGAGGAAGAAAAAATTCCCAGGTCTTGGATGTTTGCCCAAGACCTGGGGATTGTTTCTTCCTCCCCAGAAGGGATTCTAACCCAGGAGCTCTCGCTTAGGAAGCATAGTCTAGACCGCAACACCACAGAGGTATGGCTCTCTAGGGCGCTACATTCCGATTTTGGTAGTCGGGCTCCAAACAAAATAGGCGCCGCCCAGGCATTTTGCGTCTTTAGGAGCACTCAATACACTGTGTTTCATGAGAGACTCGGGCGCCTGATTGTATAGGTAGTATAACTGGTACAACCAACAAATCAGTCGCACGTGTGAACAGATAGTCCGAGCCCAAGAAAGGAGAGAACACTCATATCGCTGTTGGACCCTACGCGTGGGGTAATAATACATGAACGTAGGCCATTAATTTCCCCACCGAGGGGCACAGGCCTTTACCCGGATACGAGTAAGATTAAGCCATACTCCACCACGCTGGCTCAGTGCGGGTAGGTGGAGGGGTTTAACGACCACTACCACGTAGCGATAATAGCCGGGACCTACAGCTTAACGCGCCATCCGAAACACTGAACGTTCGATAATGTACTTAAGATAAATTAATTATATCATTGGCACATGGACAGGATTCGAAACTGCATCTCATGTGTGAGAGGCAAGAGTGAATTATATCTCGGAGCTCTTTGAAATCCATTAGACCACGGAACTGAAACGCGTGGGGTAAAAGGGACTTGTAAATACAAACAAATCATAAAGCCTTTTATCTACACACGTATCATAAACCCTCTTTACTGCGTTCAAAAACCGCACGTTACGATCAGCATTATGTTAAACTACTTGGTAAAAACTCGTTTCGTATCTGGAAAACTACACATAATGGTCATTATGTGTAGTTTTTCTACATATAATGACATTCAAATTTCGAACGCCGACGCCCACCCGGGTGCCGTCCCTAGTTTGTCTGTGAAGTTGGTACTGACATTCAAATTTCGAACGCCGACGCCCGTCTGCGTGAAGTTGGTACTAAAGATCACGCTAAACAATTGCAGAACCACAATGCCGGTCAAACATGCGGTTCCTGAACACATCAAAGAGACCTTATGATATGTGTGTAGATAAACTAGTGTATGTAGTTACATACAGTTGTACATAATTAGGCATTAAAACTCTCGAGTGATATTATTATGAAACTCGCCTTCGGCTCGTTTCATAAACCCACTCTCGAGTTTTAATGCCCTCCATTAGCAGTCACATAAACTACTATTTTATACGGGTTAGAAGAGGCTTATTATACCTTAATGTTACAACCTGTATAATAGTAATAATCATGTTTGTACTTTCGTGTAAAATTAAATATCAACCGTGCGTGCATTTGAAATGCAACAGCATCTTATAGCTCGCACTTGTATCAACATGTAATACGTAACAATGAGTTTCACAGTTCCTTTCAAAGGATTGAAGTTAATTCTGGCCATAGCCACATTGCTCTTAAATCTACAGTATGTTTTCGTTCAAGATTTAAATAATGGAGGGAAAACGGAGGATTGGATATTGAAGCTATATGAAAAGTATAAGGAAGCTGTGCTTGAAGGTTTGATATATACTTTATTCTAATGCATATATGGGTACTACCACCTGCCTTAAGTAATGGGTACTACCACCTGCCTTAAGTAATCAGTAGGTCGACGGGATCTCTTTGGACCTTTGGACTCTTTGGTTTAGAATGAAAATTGGCGCTATAGAGATGATGATGATAAACACAAGCTAGGTATCTCTGCTCAACACTGTTATTTATTTAACTAGGTTACATAAAGTTTGAAGTGATAATCGATTTGGTGTATTATTTAATCAATTATTTTTAATTTACTTTTAGAGACGACTGGAAGCAAGTCAGTGCGTCGGTTCTCCGATAGAAGCAAACAATACCAGATACACGTCGAAAAACTTAAAGAGGTCAACGGATACAAAAGACATAATCTTTTTATTAAACAAAGCCAACGAAATGGCGACAGCGAGATGATTTACATAATCAATCCCATAGAAGCTCGTTTTCCCCATCCTTATCTGAGCCTCGAAGAGTTTAAAGAGGCTTTAATGAAGAGAAGCGAAAAAATTAGATCAACAAACGTCATTAGTAAGAATTTTGGAAGTCAAGCTACGAAAAAGTTGCAGAAGATGAAGAAAACAAAGAATAAAATTAATAAAACTTTGAATAATACTAGTATTACCAAAGAGAAAAGAAAGCTGTCTGTTGCAACTGAAGCTACCAAACATGATATCAAAACATCTTCTTTAAAACCTACACGTACAAGTTCAACAATTACAGTTGCACTAACTGAGAAAAATCAAGTTAATATATCAAAAAATAATGATAAAGTTACAAAGACACTTGATGTATCTCCTCCAAATTTTGTCACCAGTACACAGAAAGTTGAACATATTACAGAAACTACCGTAAAAGTAGATATAACTACAAAATTACAAGAAGAAAGAACTAATCCTTTTGTAGATACGACTAAAAGTTTTGTCGCTGATGTAGAAAGTTCTACAACATTAGCACCTACTGATATTACATTAGCTACATATGTAGACGTTACTCGTTCAACGAATTTAATAAATAATCATACTGATATCGAAAAAGTTACAGAGGTACCAAAGAAACCTTTAAAAACTTCAGTGCAAGGAAATGTTACCGATTCAGTTAATACAACAGTTTCTACCGACACAAAAATTAATATATCAAAAAATAATGGTAAAGTTACAAAGACACTTGATGTATCTCCTCCAAATTTTGTCACCAGTACACAGAAAGTTGAACATATTACAGAAACTACCGTAAAAGTAGATATAATTACAAAATTACAAGAAGAAAGAACTAATCCTTCTGTAGATACGACTAAAAGTTTTGTCGCTGATGTAGAAAGTTCTACAAAATTAGCACCTACTGATATTACATTAGCTACATATGTAGACGTTACTCGTTCAACGAATTTAATAAATAATCATACCGATATCGAAAAAGTTACAGAGGTACCAAAGAAACCTGAAAAAACTTCAGTGCAAGGAAATGTTACCAATTCAGTTAATACAACAGTTTCAACTGACACAAAAATCACAGCTGCAGAACGTGCCACAGAAACAACGGTCAGTGATACTCCTAATTTAGAAAATACTTTACCCGCAAAGTTAACTACAACCTATTATCATGCAGATACAGCCAAAGTTACAGAGTTATCCTTAACCTTAACCTTTGAAAACCCTGTAGTTGAATACACAGAAAATGTTACCAAACCCAACAACACCGTTGTTATTGATACAACAATCACAGATGTAGAAAGCACTAAAGCAATAACTGTTAAAAAAAATATTGTTTCTGAAACTGAAACAATCAAAGATGTAATAACGGCGCTTAGTGTCTCGCCCGAGGTAAAACCTACTTCAGCACATTCAAAGTATCGCCATAGAAGGCCTTCAAAAAGGACTACTGTTGCTACCACTCTTCGTAAAAAATTGACAAGGAGAACTTTAGGGGTAAGTGTATTGTTACAAGTGTAGATAAACATGAACAAACCAAACTTCCTAGTGCCCATACGGGGTGGTATAGGCACAGTTGTGCCCATTTGGCAAACACATGTTTAGCCAGATATTAAATAGTCCCTTTCGCGCGACAGGAGGCTAGCCCAAAAACATTGACATCAGCATATTGTACTACACACAGGCACGTAGTATTGGGCCACTGCCTAACGAGATATTGGGGAGGCATGAGTCCAGCAGTGGACCAGATCATGTTGAAGAATAAAAAGAAGACGAAGCAGAAGAAGATATATGAGCACAACTGTGCCTCTGCCGTCCCGTAAGGAAAAAGGCGTGACGTTTTGTATGTACTGCCGCCAAAATTAAGTTGGCAACCGCGAGGAAAGCTATATGCCGTCGTTCTCTGGCTTGCTCTCGCCCTCGACGCGTATGTAGGACAGTCAAGGACGTTATGACGTCATCAGAGCGAGGTGCCAAGTTCTTTAGCGTGCCGTAAATGTTATTTAGTTAGATTTATGGCAGTAATATCTAAGGACACGTGCCGGCGGTAAAGGATAAGAGATTAGCTCCTTTTATCCCCTTTTTACAGCTCTGTGGTCTAATGGGCTCCACGCTTGCTTCTCACACAGGAGATGCAGGTTTGATTCCTGACCATGTGCCAATGAGATAATTAATTTATCTTAAGTACATACATATCAGACGTTCAGTGTTTCGGATGACACGTTCAGTTGTAGGTCCCGGCTACTACGCTATCGTAAAACCCCTCCACCAACCCGCACTGAGCCAGCGTGGTGGAGTATGGCTTAATCTTACTCGTATCCGGGTCAAGGCCTGTGTCCCTCGGTGGGGACATAATGGACTACATTATTATACACTTTTACGAAATGCAGTATCTTTATCATATACTCTGAACTGACAACTTTCATATAGACATTCAACCAATCCGAACGGGATTAATTTACATATTCGTCGATTTGTCTATTTGAAAGAGATTCTGATAGACATTCCGAGATGACAGAATAACATAATGACTCTAAAATTTAATTAGCGACGACCATTGGTCATTCTTGTCATTTCTTATACGCATATATTTTGTTGAACGTGGCTGCTGAGATTATATTAGTATGCCCTGCCGTTCTGGCTACCCCTAATTGGGAATACAGCCGTGAGATTTTGATGTAAAATCGCTCAAGTTAGTGTTCTACTTACAAGAAAAAAAACCCGGCCAAGTGCCAGCCGGACGCAACTTGGGTTCCTTGTATGGGAGCCCCCTTAAATATTTATTTTATTTTAATTTAATTATTAATTATTAAATTAAATAATAAAAATCAATATTCTGTGAATATTACAAGCGTCTACCTGTTGCCGTTATCAATATCGAGCAAAAACGAGCAAAAAATCACGTTTGTTGTATGGGAGCTCCATTAAATATTTATTTTATTCTGTTTTTTAGTATTTTTTGTTATAGCGGCAACAGAAATACATGATCTGTGAAAATTTCAACTGTCTAGCTATCACGGTGCATGAGATACAGCCTAGTGACAGAAGGACGGACGGACGGACGGACAGCGGAGGCTTAGTAATAGGGTCCCGTTTGGCACCCTTCGGGTAAATCTTTGTTCAAATTGACCAAATAACTGTAGGTAGGAGTACACATGTTTTAATCATGAGATTTTTGTTCATTTTTATTGATGTTTGTTTCAGAGGCCTTTGGTTTATATGAACGGCGGATAATGGATGGAGTGGAAATTAATATTTAAATACCTTGCATCTAAATTACCTATCTTCAAGATAATTCATCACATTAGCGTTCATGCTTATTTACGAAATGTTGACTTTGGTTTTCAGTGTTATTGAGTTAGGTTTTATTATTCTTAATATTAACGAAATGACCTAATACATACCTGATTGCAGGGGTACGAACCATATCTATGGAAGCCGAGCGTTTCCAGTCGCCGGAATTGTGTTTTTCTGCCAAAAGTTTCTACACCTGATACATCTATGGGGTGTTTAAATAAGGGTGTAGAACATTTACGCTGACTCGTCACAGACGCGATCTGCATAGGTGGTATTTTGGGTGGAAGACATTTACGCTGGACATTGCAGGACCTTGCGCGAAACTTTTGAAAAAAAAAATACCTGGCGGTTGGATATTTTATTTTATTTTTGTTTTGTTTATTTGGGATGAAACACAGCCACACAATATAATATGTTAACAATGATGGGGTACTTGAGTCATTATAATTGTAGAGCCCACGACAACATCCACATGTAACCTCGTAGACAGGGATAACTGTTAACAGCAAGGAAGATAGACTAAAAACTGATGTGCCAGAAATTTTCTATCCCCTAGACTATAGGCTATAGGCTATAGCCTATAGGCTTAAGCTACACAAGAGTAAAGGTCTCTTTGCTTAACCGATTCTTCCTTTACATTATTATGTTCACTGACTTAGGAGTCTTCTCTATCGTAATTTGACGTAGTGAAACTTTACTATAGATGTTTACATATATTTAGCAAACGTATTTTTTTGCCTCTTCTCTACATTGGACCACTGTGGGAGAAGGAGGGCGTAGAAACTCCCACATGTTGATTTTTAGATCTCTTTTAAAAACTGCTTTTCTTTAACTAATACAAATATTACAATATTAATTACTATACTTAATAAGCAGGAATACATAATTTCAAAAGTATTAACCAGGACTGTGTAGAGCTAGATTAACCCCGTACAGTCCCATCATTTAAGTAGTCAATGTTTTAACTATTTCCACATATTGAATGTGAATTGAAAATTATTAAGATTAATGCAGAGACGTTAGTTTACCTATCGTTTGTAACGAATTTTTATTTTTAGTTGCAAGCGATATTGGTAAGGCCGCAATTTCATGATTTTCAGGTATATTTCATTGAAAAAAAAGAATGATATTTTTGTTTACGTGTAAATAACCACCACTGAGTCGGACGTAACTTTCTAAAACAACACTCTTTATATGCTTTTCAAGGGTTTGCAGAACTTAATGGCAGGACATTCGTTTAATAGTACATTTCATATGAGTTCGCAAAGGCTTATATTTACGAAGCGAGAAGTTTGCGGCACGAGCCGAAGGCGACAGTCGTAGCGAGGTTCGTAAAGAAGCCATTTCGAACGAGTTACGAATAGAATTTTTCCGCCTGAGAACCCAAAATCAAGCAGCGAAAGTGCTATTTGGAGGTTAAGGCGGAAAAAATATTCTGTTTAGATAAAGAATTGCTTAACACTCGATATTGCTGCTTGACGCCAATTCAATCTTTGGGGCTTATTAAAAAAAATACAAGAATATATTTTTATTGATTATAATAGTAAAACCCAGTAGATATCTAAGAACGTAAACAAACATGACAGACACGCGATACCAACAGGCTTCAATGCAAGTCAAATCTAATAAAAAAATGATAATGGAATCTATAGTTAATTTAGTTACGCCTCGGGATTTGTGCAAAATGGCACTGATACATTTCATTGTTTACATTATTTTAAATACCTCCTTGGCTTGCTTTCTATTTTGTAAAGTTAGCGTTTGATTCCGACGGGACCACGGATGCTTGCCTAATGGGATATGAAAAGAAAATAATGAGCAACATTTTGGAAAAATTACTAGTCTTCTTTGGTATCTAAGAGTTTTTTCTACAAATCAGTTGATTTTGAAATATTGTTTTTTTATCTTTAACTTTTTTACTTTTCTGTAATATCGTGAAATAACTATGGGATGGTAGGTATATAAGGCAACAAATATAATGATCGCCAAAATATTTTTTTCCTACCCAAAATGGATAAATGAACACCAAAAGTTGCAAAAAATATCAGGGCAAAATACTGCGGTAGCTTAGGTGAAGGGTAAAGGGGGTGAGCGAAGCGAAGCTCCCTTTATCCTTCGTGTTAGTTTGAACATGTAAGAACAATAAAAAATATTTAAAACTTAAGTACACAAAACATAAAAAGAAGTTTGGTGATCATTTATCCAACCACAATTTGGTGGACATTTATCTATTCTGGCAGTCATTTCGAATTTATTGGTTGTAAAATAGGTGCGTTTTTGGTAATCGTTTAAACACAAGCCTATATAATATACTTAGTTAAGTACATAGCTAAGTATAGTGCATTGTCAGGCAGGATTCCTAAATATGTGTATCCTGTATCGATTTAGTATTCCCACATATTTATTGCACATAAAATTCACATTGCAAGTTTACAGAAACGATGTTTATAAAGGTAGGCTTATCTCTATACCCATTTATCATTATGGTCATGAAGAATGGTTATTTCTCGAAACAAATTAGGTTTTATTTCTACCTGTAATTACCTAATCCTGCACTTACCTAAAGCAACAATTCCAAAAAATCCAAAGTTTTTGCTAAGCAAAAACTGCTTTAATCTTCAATATACCATGAACATCACTCGCTACAGTAACTTATAAATTAAACAACTCACTAAAAAACTATCAACTATGCTTCATAGGCCCAACCGTGGCCTGTCCGTTTATAAAAAAAAACACGCAAAATACGTTCGCGCCAAAATAAACGTCAGAATGTCAAGCGCGAAAACATTGTGAGCGCGATAAGGGCGACACTACACTGATTCCAAAACAGAACTACACGTGGAAGACCGGTCTATTCCCACCTTTACTAAACCGAAGGGCTGTTTCACTAGACGAGGACCGATATATCTTATCTCTGTGAGAGGAAAAGAGACAACGTCCCGCAGACGGTCGAGTCTGGCGAACCCCATTGTAAACCGCTTGGGGCTGCTCATTTGTGCGAAAGAGATAGCTATTGTTTCAACCTACAACTTCAATTTACGCCACGCCCAATACTTGTTTTGTGAACTGTAGAGGGGAGGATGGGCAGTTTTAAATTATCTATTATAATAAAATAATTTAGTGAAATAAGGGGTTGCTCGTGATTATGGGTTTAATTTCTGTTGATAGGGATCGAAAGTGGCGATGGGCTTTTCCCTGTATCGTGTACGGATAACCGGAACGCGATCATTTTAGGGTGTTAGTAATATCGATGTCTCTGACGCGATATCTGGGAAAGTTAAGATGAATATTATTTTTAGATCCTACCTATCAGTATAAGTAGATGTCTACATTAAGCTGCCTCCAAAGTATTTGGTATTTACTATTTTCACATATCTGTCTGTCTCTGTGCAGTCATGCATGGATATAATTTTTCTACGCAATTAATCTAATAAACTTTTTTTTTATAAACATTCTTACTTCTCTACAATGTGTGCTGCCGATTCTATTTGATGTTTTTCGCCATTCTGTAAGTGAGAATTCTTGTAAATATTATACACAAAACGCAGCAGCGAAATCTAGATTTTAGTTTTGTATAAAGGTATACATAACAAGACTAAATTGTGCCTCTATTGTTTACGCTCTACTATACCAACAAATCAGAATTTTTGGTATGGTAGACTAAAAATCAATTTCTTTTGGTCAACTCTATACAGAATTTGCCGCCATAGGGATCAAGTCCTTTTCCGTTACACAAGACAGCCTTTATATGAACCACCTATCCCTCTTTCGCAGACATTAGCACACGGCTTTAGTCCCTTATGTGTATGTAATAAAGAGGACAGTAGCCTGGCCGGTTTGTAAGAGAGTTTGAAAACGTTTTGTGTTCTATTTTGGGTTATCACCCCCATACAAATAGTTAAAGCATACAAAACATTATCTTTGACCAATGGCACGGAAGCCGCAAGCTTTTTAGCCAATGGAAATGACACTCTGCATTTTCGCGCGCTGTTTTGGACATTCTTATTTTTCTTTTAGGATCTACACACGTGTACCTTTTTTGAAATGCTGGCTGGTTGATTTTTCTTCTTTTAGTTTCGTGGTTGCTAAGCTGTTTTTAACGGAACTGGCAGGCTGTCAGCCGGGCATGTTTTTTTTTTAAAGAATGCTGGGGGTAATGGTTTCCTGGTATAGCTTCTGTTATTTTGTAATCCAAATTTAGATTTAAAATTGGTTTTAGTTCAGAGTAGTTGTGTTGCAATAAGACCAATGATGTATTGTCTACTTGCAATAAAGCACATAAATTAGACATAAAGTATTAAAACTATATTAACCTAAAAGTATATCTGCTGCCATTAAGTGTCTGCCTATCGCCTTTTACTTACATGAAGGTATAAATGAGCATGTGGGTGTGGTTTTAAGTCCCACAAAGTATACACACCTTTGTGGGACCTAACCATGCAAATGAAACTTCAAAGAAACATGTCCCAACACTCAGTTACACGGATTTACAAGTATTTAAGGGTTAGAAACTTCAAAAGGGTATTTATTTCATACACTCATTAAGCCCCAGTGTGAGATGTTTAGGCATGTGACGTCATCCTTCGTCGTTTGAGAGTTAATAATAGGTTTAAGCCCGTAAAGTACTTTTTATTCTTTTGAGTGAGCAGCGGCGAAAGGGTTAAATGAAAGACTCATTTAGTTTTTGTCCCCGTTTTGATTTATTTTGGCCGACTTGCACCAGATATTTGACAACCGCTAAATACAGTTTAGCCACAACTTAATTACAACTCGGTTATGTAAAGTGGTAACCTGGCTGACAGGCCAGATAAATTCTAATTCTAATTGTTACCGTGCTAAATGTGACATGAGTAGAGAATATAAAAAATATTTTATTTTTGTATTTATTTTAACGAATATATCGCAGGCTTAATAAATAATTAATTTACTAAATTTCTTTACTAAATTAAATTTATTACGAAAAATCGAGGGTCAAATTGAACTGACAGTTGAAGTTTGGCGCGAAAACACCCATTAGCAATGCAATACGGTATTTGACTGCTAGTCAAAATATATACTTTTTAAGGACTGTCAAAACGGTTATTTTGTTCACGAGTTCTATGAAATACTAGCATGTGACTCCATAGTCAAATGCTGTCTTTTTAACACAAATTTGAGTTTATAAAATACAACTGCTGGAAATATTGTCAAACGTATTTGTTCATTAGTTCAATTGTGCGATTAGAAATAAGTTCAGCTTGAGACACGTTTTTCAAGATTTATTGGACTACATTGTCAAATACCGTATTGTGACTTGAAACTTCTAAGTAGTGGAGTTAATCTCTTCTCCTGCTTGGAAAGGGAAGGGAGACTGAGGCATAGCTCTGTCCCTATTATCGATGTGTCATAATGGCATTCAGAACGTCACTTCCGCTGAAGGGTTTTTTCACGTTACTTTAAATTCGTATTTTTGTTGAACATCAATACTAAATGAAACAGAAACCTGTTACAAAATGTGATAAATATCTTCCCTGCCATGACATGCCATCTTCATAATCGATCAGCCCACAAGATTTAGATTTACATTTAGATTTATTTATTAACCCATATCACACACTTACAGTATACTTACACCACCACATGTGAATAGTAATACAATACAATAACAAAATAATAATACAAGTCAATTTATATAATAACAAATAAAAAAAAAAATTAGGTATCATTATTAAAATATTAATTACTTAGATTACAATTTACAATTACGAATTATCATTCGATTTCTGATTTTTAGTCAGAATTAAGTATGTTGAAATATTTATTAACTATTTGGATAAATTTCCAAAGGCTCATACCAAAAATGTCAGTTTCTGGGTACTGAGTGATACAGGCATTCAGCAATGTCAGTGCCTGGAAGGTGGGCGCGTGTCGAGCGTGCTCAGTGCCTGGAAGGTGGGCGCGTGTCGAGCGTGCTCAGTGCCTGGAAGGTGGGCGCGTGTCGAGCGTGCTCAGTGCCTAGAAGGTTGGCGCGTGTCGAGCGTGCTCAGTACGGGCCACACCCGCCGCGAGCGAACAGCGGCCGAGAGCGCAACATTGTGCAACGGCTCGGGGCTGATGAGGTACAGCTTCGCACAAACACCCACGGAGGGGTGCAGGCCTTGTCCCCAGCACGCTATCTTCTCCGGTCCTGAGCCTCCCGCAGCCACAGAGCACCACCTTTGCCGATGTCGTCTTCCGTGTACCTGGCTGAAAACCAAAAAGGAAACTGTTATTTAATAAACCCGTAATTTTAAGACCTATTTGTAGGGCGATAGAATAGCAGCCGTTGTATGGAAGTTATAAGATTATGCGAGTATCTATCTCATTCTTGTTTGGTATGCTGGAAGAGATTTCTTGATTGAGAAAAGCTCGCATTTGTTCACAATTTTCATGTAATAACATTTCACTATGTGTTATTTGTGTGTGATAAAGACATCGGGCACAACGTCATTTCCCGGCGGCAGTATCCCGTGTGCAGACTGCCTTGATGATCGCCAACCTCCGACGGTACCCGAAGAAGAAAGAGAAAGTCATTACACGTTATTACATATTACAATTATTATGAGTATACACCGTGACAGAGTTTTTTTATTTTTTTTTTATCACTAATGCTTTATACACAAGCTGTAATTACAACATTTAACTCGATAAGCGGGAGATCAATACAATTCTCCACCACAGGGGCTGTAAGGAAATTTGAAAATCGAACGAGGCGGCTCCTTTGATTGTTTTTTGGGACAAGACCTCTAATACGGTTTTTAACAAGGTATATAGCATAAGTCTAGAAACGTGTCTCAAGCTGAACCTATTTCAACAAAAACGTTTGACAATATCAGAACTGTATATTTCCAGCAGTTGTATTTTATAAACTCAATTTTATGTTAAAAAGACAGCATCTTACTATGACGTCACATGGTAGTATTTCATATTGACAGTTCCTAAAAAGTATCTATTTTGACTTGCTGTCAAATACCGTATTGGGTGACTTAGTGAAAATAGAGCCCGTGTTCAACGGGCGTCCAAACTCATCATCATCATGTCTGTCTAACCTTGAGATGTCAACGATCTCTTTGGCTCTACGGTTCGCAAGCGAGAGGTTCCTGGATTTGAATCCCGGTTGTGTAGAGGAAAAGATCACAAGGTAAGATCTTGTGATCTTTATATGTTTGTGACGTCGCTATTTCTGTTTCCCACGTCAAGGGTAGCCTAGTGTGGGGCCAGACGCAATGTTTCCCAGAACTCGAGAACCAAATTACCGTTTTGACAGTTCCGAAAAAGTGTCTATTTTGACTTGCAGTCAAATACCGTTTTGAGGCAAGACCCCCGCAATACGCTTAGAAGCGACCCACTAAACTGTTTTCTTTTTGAAATGATCGCGCTGGCCAGCCAGAAAATCGATAACAAAAAAAGAAAATTGGCGCCATGAAAATCTAGTTGAAAATGTTGTTGATCATGTATTTTTAATACTCACAATACATCCTCGAACCACAAGCATCCTCGCTCGCTTCTCTCACTCATTTTCAATGAAGTATTGAACAACTTTTAAAATGCACAATTGTCCCTCTGCCACTCATATGGGAAAAGGGGCGACGCTGTTTGTTATGTTATGTAACTGTATGACATATTTTAAAGCCCATAATAAAGTAGCCCGTGGCCTAGCGGTATTTGCACATCGGAAACGATCGTGCGGGTGGCAACATCTAGCCGAGACGGGTGCTGGATGGGTGACCGTTTCTGTGTGGCATTTGTCTCGGGCGCTTCCGTGTTTCGGGCCATATTCACTATCGCTACTCGGTGGTAGCAGTCGTAAAGCTGCGTCAGTGGCCCTAGTTGAGCAGCTTGATGACTACTGACAGTCGGGTTGGCCACTAGCCGTAACCCGCACTGAGCCAGCGCGGTGGAGCATGGCTCAATCTTACTCGTATCGTAAAGACCGAGCCCCTCAACGGGGACTTTAGTGTGCTATATTTACTTTCATAATCATAATTTCTTTATTGCAAACAAGTAATTAAATTAACAAGATATACAGTAAAATAGAATACAAAGGCGAGCTAATATCCGTCAAGAGATCTCTGCCAGCAAACCATGTCAGGATGAGACAGGTAAATCGCAGAGTACGGGTAGACCTATGTGTACAACAAACCTTACATTACAATTCAATAAACTACATACATCAAATATACCTACATCCTAAATATAAATAAATATTATATATGGATTATAAATACATAGATACTACCTATATTTCTAAAGAGACAGGATATGCTTCTTCACGTGACTTTTAAAGATATTGTGAGTAGGACTATCCCTGATTGTTCTTTACTTTATATTTGCTATTCATTCGTGAGTAACGAAAGACTTAAGTATAATGTGAGAATCTGTCTCATTCGTGTTCTGGAAGAGATCTCTTGATAGCGAAAAGCTTGCTCTTGTTATTTTTTTTTGTAAGAATAACATTTCTCTGTTTGTTATTTGTGTTCAATGAAACAAATACCTATATATTTACGTATACGAGTGTTTCGCGGATAGAGTTCTTTGCGAGTGCATCGTTACGAATTTTCATATAATTCTATTATTTTTCCAATGCAATATTGAACAACTGGCTGAAAGTGGGCACAATTGTGACATTGCCACCCCGTATAGGAAAACGGGTGACGCTGTGTTTGTTCATTTGGTTCCTTATAATCAACACACTTCAGCTATATTCTGTACATAGAATAACAAGGGAGGCCAGATGGTAGGAAAATACAAACAAGATACAACTAATTACTTAACTTCTTGTAAGTTGGTTAAACTGAAGCCTTATTATATTATTCTGATAGCTATAGGAATATCAATCGTATTGAAAAAATATACCAATCACAACACGAACGATGTTTGACTCGAGCTGTGGCTTGTGGAGCTTGTTAAGTTATTCAGACATAATAATTTCATATATTTTTTTAAAACAAGAGTTGGAAGAGATCTCTTGCAAACCAGGGGCGGTACCACAATCTTTTTCCGGTTCAAGATAGGTTCAAAACAAGATCATCACCATGGCAACCATTTTCATTCCAATTCGTCATAATGGGCTTTATTTACCTAATACCACAGATACTATAATACTATACAGTACTAATACCAAGACTTGTTTTCTAATCTGAATCGGCATAAAACGTTGTGGTAACCCCCAGGTTAAGATAGTAAAGGTTGTTTGCTAGCAGGGGTGTGTTTACAACAATATTACGAAATAAACGAATACTTACATACACATTGTTTAATAAAATAAATTATATAATTACTATTATATTAAAATAAATACTCATAATATACTACTAATTCTATTATATGCTAATAAATACTTACATGTATAAGACGTATAATTCTAAAGTGACATCTGGGAATTTATATCTTCGATTGACTTTGGTTACCCTCGGTACCTACCCAAAATGCCGTTATAGGTTTCGAATTCTATTACCATGACATAAAGCTCAAAATTTCAACCCGTTAAAATGTCAAAGTCAATCATGCTGTTAATTATTATGAGTTTTTAAATCCATATATACACGAAAGCGACTATAGTTTGTATGGGAACGCGTACAGCACCTCTAGCGGCATCTTCGCTGAACTAAAAACAGTATCTTGCTATCCTTACCCCCGTCATATAAAAGAAAGAGATAGTGGCATTATTACCACAATAGTAACGTCCGTTGTGTTTACTACGCCAACTTATAATAGACGTAAGTACTGTTGGGTGGTTGGAAATTTCTTAGATTTCGAAAGTACACAATGTTCTTCATTGCGACGACGTTAAAACGATCAATTATCATATGATTTGGAACTTAACTTAAAGGGCTATGTTCAATATCGCGATAAAATTTTCAAAAGTCCCGTAACATATTTTTTATGTAGTCTCTACGGTGTATCATCATCCGAAGCTGTTCTGCCCCACCGTGGTTGAACCCTGTCCAGGTCGTCCCTCCATCTCCTTCTGGGCCTTCCCCTACGCCGGTGTCCGTCTGTAGGCACCCAGTCAGTTGCTGTTTACAAATGGGTTAATCAAACAAATTTTCAAAAGCGATTGATATCCTTAACTGTCAGAATTACAGGATAAGACTACAGGGGGGTTATAACCCCTATCATAGGCATCATCATCATAGGCATAGGACACAATCATAGGTATACCACAACGCACTATGCCGATTCAGATTAGGAACCTAATTTGATCCGCAAAATTACCGTAACCGTCTTAAAATAAGTCTTGGTACTAGGTAAATAAAGCCCATTATGGCGAATGGGAATTGAAATGGTTGCCAAGGTGATGTTCTTGTTTTGAACCTAATTTGAATCGGAAAAAGATTGTGGTAACCCCCCAGAACTAACGGATTTCAGAGTTTTTCTCTATAGGTAGATATCGTAGGGTAGACAATAGCATCACGTTAGAGCACTTTTAATTAAAGTTATCAGAGTGTGTATCCTATATATTCAAGCTGCATAGTATTTTGATCAGATAAGAGCTTGCGGTGGGCCGCCTCATGTGGTAATAAATAATTCTCCTTTATGGCTCCTTTCAGTAATAAATAATTACCCTCGTACAGTCAGAAAGAGTAACTCGTGAAGGAGGGCCGAGGGTCACAGGATCGGCCATGATCGAGCCATGCGCTGCCACGCTGGCTCAATGCGGGAGAGAGACGGACGGTAGTAGGAATGCAGGATAAGGAAGCAGAGTTTTTGTAAGACTTTTTAAAAAAAAAAAAGATATCACGGAAAATTATCCTGAAAAACGTTAATTATGAGAGATGTTTTAATAGCAAAATCGGAAATCAGGGCCCATATGCTACCAATTGACAAGCCTCCCACAAGCATATCGCAGGCTTCAGTAGTTAGTATTGGAAAGTCTAGGACACATTTTCAGATGTGAGAGAATTTCCCTAAATCTCACTAAAGCTCTTTGCGTTCGCCCTCCCCCTCCAAAGAGTCCTAGTTAGTCCAATAAAGTTGAATTAAATGCCAGCGGGCCTCTCACACCGGAAAAATGTCCTAGCTCGCCTAAAACGATTTAGGGAAATACTCTCACACTTGCGAAGTGTCCGAGACTGCCCAATAGAATACTACTGAAGCCAGCGCTATGCTTGTGCGAGGCTCGTCAAATAGTAGCATTACCCCCCAAGTCGTTTAATGGCGTAGGTACGTAGTTTAACTTAAAAAAAATTTGTCCTTATCTTCCAACAGTTGAGTTGGAAGATAAGGACATATTTTTCCTAGCTGTACATAGGTATATGCTTTATGCATACTTATATTTAATTATGTTATCTTGTCCATCTGTTTATGCAAATTGTATGCAAATTAGACAAGTTCGCAGCATTGTTTTTAAACACTGTACCGAAGTCACTGGTTCTATGTGAATACATAAATTTAATTACACACTGGTAGCTGGGTGTTATCTCAGTATGCAATATATATATATAGCTAACTGATAATCAGAATCTAATGAGAAGAGCGCTCAATAAAAAACAAAGATTGCTTGGTGGTTCTCTCAGACATAGATGTCAGCATTACAGTTGCTCTATCCTCTATCTATACAAATTGGTTTCAAAGTAAGAGTTGGTAAAAATGATGTCTTTATCAACCCCTTAAGTTATACCCAGTATACGCTCGCAAGCAATCTCTGTGGTTTAATTCTAAATTCTGTTCTATTAGCGCCATCTTGCGACATCATCACATTACTAGACGTTGCACCTTCCCGCAACAGGTGGCAGCATGGTAGGTTCTTGGGCCATTGGATAGATGGCGGCACTTGGTGAACAAGATGTAGTTATGACACCCCCCCGTGTGGATGGCGCTACACGCTATAACACCCTTCTCATATTAACAGCTGAGGTAGTTCTGAGATTATTGTACAGAGGTCGTAGGAATGGGATATACAGATGTAGAAAAGTTAGTTATAGCATAGACTAATTATTATTACTTTATGGTAATACGAAAGAATCTAAGACACACAAAATGCAATAAGGCCGAAAAGTCAATAAATGTCAATTATCAGTTGTCAAAACCTCAGATTAACGAAACTCTTTACGCAATTAATCTATGATCAAAACATACAACACCTTTCATAGTAATTAAACCTCTTTGTGAAAATTTGTCAAGTCAAGTGCGAGTAGGACGTCGGACCCGCACACGAAGGGTTCTATACCATTGTACACGGTAAAACCTAAAACACAGACAGTCTTTTGTACGATTATACCTTTTTAATTTTGAATAATAAAATATTAAATACTAGGAGGACTTCATTCAAGGCCGTACATCGAAACATTAAAAAAGAGTTTTGTGTATGTAGTATGTAAGTATTGAATTGTATACTCAGGTTAAGGAAAGTTGAAATTGAATCCGAAGTGGAAAGAAATTGAGAAACTTATTTCGGAAATAAAATCAAATATGATAAAAAACTTAAAATTATTTATTATAATTCGAATGAGCAGATTAATGGTATAATGGCAAATAATTAAGCACAACACTCAATACCTGTTTTCACCAATAAACAAATAAAACAAAATGGCTAAGAAAATGGCTTAACCAATAATTTCTTGTTGGTACTTCTTTTGATTTTTTAAAACCGGTGTGTTTCATTATTTGTTAAATAGAAAATTAATTTAAAAATTTAAAAATAAAAATTAGTTTAATAGAAAAACACCCTCTGTGAAAATTTCTGCTCTCTTCCTATTTCGGTTGATCCGGTAGAGCCCGGTGACAGACGGACTGACGGATGGACGGACAGCGGAGACATGATTAATCAAACGTCATAGCAACATACCTACTCTAATGGATTACGTGCTTTTGAAGTTCCAGTTTGTTATACGATATTCAACCTTAAGTGTGTCGAAAATTAAATTCCGTCGACGGTAAAATCAATACGGTCGCGCCGCCTTGGCACGTGCCACCTTATCTCAAAGGATATGTAACCTTGTCCGTATATGAATATTAACCACATTTGTCTACGGGTGTACGACACTATCTTAGCGAATGGACTTTACTTTACTTTTACACCACCTAGTCGACATTGCTACATTATATATAATGTAAACCTTACGTAAAGCAAGTCATTATAGCCCTAGGCTTAGGCCTGGCTTTTTAAGCCTAGGCTTTAGCCGGGTCATACTCTTGTACTGAATTTGATTATGAACCGCTGGTGCATAGTGCGATTTTCCCTTCTCACAGTTCTTATTGTTATGACCTAAAAGTATTATTTCGTGAAATACGCACGGCGAGCTGGTCACCGCATTATGATGTAGAGTTTTCGCTACACTAACCGCTGTACCCTAAAATGACTCACCAAATACTGTAATGTTTAATTTTCAGGCGTGAAATAACGCCGCAGCCATACAGAATTAATTAAGTATCGACAAGTGCGGTAATAACACACTCGCACCAGTCTATCGAGGGTGTTATTGATCACTTACACCCTTTTTAAATTAATCTTATAATCTATGGTCACTTCAACTTCCAGTTTCGTTTCGTTTTCGTCCTTCTCGTCCGTGGCGGTTGGCAACACCGTGTAGTGGGATGGATGTAGGAGATCGATTTCGAAAAGTTATCACGGGTGCCCTATCTTATTATATGTCTGTAGCCCTTTTTTCGATTATGTCGGCGAACTAGCGGCTTCGTATTTTATTACCTTACATAACCTAAATAATAACCTACGTGGCTGTAATCATAGTAACGCTTTGGTTGCATACCAGCGGGGTGCACTCAGAAACCCTTGTGCCACGTCCCTTCTATCTTTCGGCGTTCCGGAGTCGACATTGGTTACAGCAAACTGTTAGCAAGGCCATTTTCCTCCAGAATGTCAGTTTCTCTACTTATTTTACAAAGGTTTTGAGGTTATTTGTCACGCTTTGTGTCACAGGTCTGTCAGAGTAATATTCCCTTGCTAAACATATCCAGCAAAACCGCCTGGGAACGTGCGCTGTAAATTATTTAAGTTATTCTGCAAGGAGTTAATGGTGTTTTCATAAGTTGGCCTTCGTGGACCCTTAATGCCTTCCTGCATAGGCAATGAACCATGAGGTCTCTTTATGCCTAGCGAACTGCTCAGTCATCATCAAATTAACCTTTCAACCTATCAATTAACTTACACCTACTCCTGGACTTATTCCAGGAGCTGCTTTGTACAACGTGCGAGCGGAGCCGCTTGCCCCCACCCGCAGCTAAGCTCTCTCTCTAAACTTACTAATTTTACTAAAATTTAATACACTACTCTAGCGTCATCGACCAAGCACCCCTCTGACCCTAAATTTAAATAGTTTTAATAAAGTGTACAAGTAAATTTGGAGTTTGATTTCTTTACACCTAGTAAGGTTTTTTTTAAGTATTTCAATACAGACAAGGTTTGAAAATTGGTGTGATATCCTCTTCTCGTTTTATAGGAGCTTAACCTTGCACTCAAGTTATGTCGTCTGATAAATAGTCCAGCCTTGCGAACGACTCATGTAATGGACTTGATTTCCAGCTTTCTTCGTAGGAATAACTATGGAAATTTTTATTGTTTACATCTTTGACAGCATTCGTTTTTAACAACTTGCTATTTGATCTATGTTTTTAAACGCTTCATGGTCTTTATCTAAGGCTCTCACTGGCCTCTTGGGTAGAATAACGTCAAATTCAAAATCAAAAAAACATGTTTGAAGTTTGGAAGATTAGAATAAAAAACTGTTTTCGTCAGACTTGAAAACCAAAAAATTGCTCTTTCTCCAGCTCTCTGAAGAGAGAACAGAACTAAGTCCCCTGAAGAAGTGCTATCTCTCAAAAAGTTTACTGTGATGTGAGTTATTATTCCCAACCCTTCGTAACGTGACACTGAATGGAACGCATAGTAAATAAAACAAAAGCCGCCAGTGTTGCAAGGCCCTGCAATATACGTAGTAAAACTCCTAAGATTCAATGATTAAATTAATTTAAAGATTGATTTTCAACAGAGTAAGGTACAACCTATACCTGGTTTTGAATCCAGAGCGGAGCGAAGGACTGTAGAGTTTAATCCTGAGCGTAACGACGGATTCTAAAGTATACTGATTCTGGTCCCCACGATACAGGGTATCCTAGTGTGGGGCCAGAAGCAATGTATGTGCCTTTATATAAATGTTTATGCTTATTTTAATAAACACCACCTAATATTACCATCTCCTAAATGCGCACTTTATAGGAATAGCGTATTCTAAGTAGCTATTAAAATATAACTTGTTATCAAATGACATAAAGATTACACTTCAATTTCTTGAAGCATACTATCACTAGTAGCCCTGTGGGCAGTAGATCTGTCTAGATATGTCTGTATAGTTCTGTCTGTATAGATCTTCTTTACTAATCCGTATCCTACTTCGAGGAGTCCAAACTTGGTATGTTTTGAAAAGATTTCTTAGATTTTTAGAAAACAGGCGCCCGAAAGGTAATGTGTTGTAGTATATAGAGAACCGGCTCATGAAGCCCTTTAATTCGATACCCCACACGACAGGTTTCAGAAAAATAAATAAAAAAACCCATACAAAAAATTAATGACGTCATAACTCCCCCCCCCCCCCAGGGAAAAATCGAGAAAACCTGTCGACAAAAAAAAACTTTTAACTCAAGGAACACGTGTGCCAAGTTTTGTGAGGATCGCTTGAAAACTGTGGCCCCTAGACCGGAAGACCTCCTATCTTGTCGAAATGGAGCCATTCGCTCGCTTCGCTCGCTCGGTCAAGTAGAATTCTTAAAAATAAAATTTCAAATTTATTACTACATAAACTCGCAAAAGATATCTACATACAACCATCTGGCGTCCCTACTTAACAGCACCTAAATTAGAAACTGATACAAAGGAAACTTCAACAAGCCCACGCAGAATTTACAGAAAAATATCTCGACTTCCAAGTTTCAAGACAGAGATTGGGAGATCAAAGAAGAGCGATATTTAGAAATAAGTTACTACCCTCACAGCGCACAGCGCACACACCAACACAAATGAACAAACAGTTTTAGATAATGTATTATCCTCCACATTTTTATCATCACAATCCACCACTAGAATGAGCTGGACAACTACAGTAACTAAACAAGAAACAGATAAGACCTCATACCGTCAGAAAGGACAAACACAATTCATATAGCAGCACCTGACCAAATAACTATCTGACTATCTGACCAAATAAGAATTATCATCAACAAACGTCGTCTATCTCAAAGTAGATACCAAGAGTTAAGGTTGGAAACTCAGAGGTAACAAGAAGAAAATATTTTGACACAAATTGAGGAGAAGAAGAAGAAAAATTTTGAAAATCCAGATATATTATAATTTGGACACACCACAAGATGAAGAAAAGAATCAGATGCGCACTACACAAATGCGAAATCTAACTCAAACAGCACAGATACAAAACAAAACACATTACTACTAAAAAACTAAATGAAACAGATCTACTTAAAGTACAGGAAACTTTTGATACAGCCCTTGAAACATTTAAAAACACTCACTATACTGACAGATTCTACATACCAAAACCAAACACTACAAAGAAGTTAGCATTAATTGTAGCTTACATAAACGATGAAATACTTAGTAAACGACTTAGCTCCGATAAAGATTTCACGACTACACAAACAATATATGCAATGGTATAAAAATTAGACCAAATAACAATACCCCAATTATGCAAGTTAGAATACCATCATGGCAGAGAAGATTACAAAATAGAATAGATATGTTAAGAAAAGATATAGGAAGATTGTCTGAGTATAAGAATGGTAGGCGGAGATGGACACTTATAAAACAGGTAAACGAGATAAAAACTCAATACCAAATACACTCGCAACTCGAATACCCAAACACTAACGATGACCTCTTTTAAGATACTATGAAGCAAAAATTAAACGCAGCATCAATCAGATTACGTAGATACAAGGCATGCACACTAAGAAAACAAAAAAACACGTTATTCCAGAATAATGAGAAGAAATTTTACAGGTCATTAGCTAAAGATAATAATCAACAATCAACACATGTAGGTGACCTACCGTCCGCCGACACCTTACATGCAGTTTGGTCTGGAATTTGGTCAAATCCCTTACAGCATAACACAAAAACCAAAATAATAGATACACACAACATGCCAAAGGATTTATACCAATGGAAGCAGAATATATCCCATCAGAATCATTTGTAAGAGTTATCCAATAATTGGAAAGCACGGGGAACAGACAACATCCATAACTACTCGTACAAAAAGTTCACCACAGCCTATCCACACCTATACAATCATATGAATAACTTCATGAAATCACCTGATACAATGCCAGTTTACATATCTCAGGGTGTAACTTATTTATTGCCCAAAGATATAGAATTCAGTGATCCGTCCAAATACCGTTCAATAACATGCCTACAAAAATTTTGACAAAATACTAACAGGATGCATAAATGAAATAGTCTATGGTCACCCCAAAATTAATAATATTTTAGCTGAAAAACAGAAGGGTTCCAAAAGGAAAAGTCAAGGATGTAAAGAACAGTTGATAATTAATTCCGTAATAATGAAACATGCATACAGAAACAAAAAAAATAGCAGTGTTATGTTAAAAGATTACAGGAAAGCTTTTCATTCTGTCCCGCACACGTGGTTGATACAAGTATTATATCATTACAAAATACACCCTACAATTACCACATTCTTACAAACTACAATGCAACAATGGAAGACATACTTAAAGTTAAAAACTGATACAGAGACTGTCACCACACCATAAATACAAATCCAAAGAGGGATTTTCTAGGGAGACGTATTGAGTCCTTTGTGGTTCTGTCTAGCCTTAAACCCTCTCTCCAATACACTCAACAACTCAAGTAAAGGAAATAATATCAAACGAAACATTGACACCCCACAACTAACGCACGTAATGTACATGAATGACATTAAACTTTACTGTAATAGCACAGCACACCTTCATTCCATTACAGATATAACACAAGAATTCTCTCAAGACATACACATGCAGTTTAGAGTTGATAAAGGCAATACACTATCCGTCATAAAAGGAAAGATTCAGAAAACAACCTACACCCTACAAACAGGTGATATAGTCGAGCCAGTCGAAACTTCGTAAAAATATTGCCTTATGTTTAAACGATTACCAAAAACACACCTATTTTACCATCAATAAATTCGAAATGACTGCCAGAATGGATAAATGTCCACCAAATTGTGTTTGGATAAATGATCACCAAACTTCTTTTTATGTTTTGTGTACTTAAGTTTATGTTTTAAGTATTTTTTGTTGTTCTTACATGTTCAACCTAACACGAAGGATAAAGGGGGCTTCGCTTCGCTCACCCTTTACCCTTCACCTAAGCTACCGCAATATTTTGCCCTGATATTTTTTGCAACTTTTGGTGTTCATTTATCCATTTTGGGTAGTAAAAAAAATTTTTGGTGATCATTATTTTGTTGCCAAAAATATTGAGGGTTTCACTAATCCTAACAAATACACCAAAAACTAGTCAACTATCACGAAGAAATTCAAACACCGTCTTAATACCATCCTAAAATCACAGCTCAATTCCTACAATACCCTCAAAGCAATCAATACCTACGCTTCGGAACCTACCTGTCGGAACTGTCTGACATACTCTTTTGGCATCATAAACTGGTCTCATATCGATCTGAAAAATTTAAAACGCAAAATAAACACTAGCATGATCACTCACAGAAAACACCACCCGAGATGCAGGATACCTTCAAAGGCTAACTCTACCTAGAGATGAAGGTGGACGGGGCATCACAGATATAGTTAACCTTCACAACAAACAGATTGCCTTATTACTAACCGTTTCCCATAATAAATCAAAACACTCACAATTGCACCAAGCAGTTACTCAAGCAGACAAAAAACTAACACCACTAAACCTAACTGATGCAAACACTCAGCAGAACCAACTTATCATATCCCCACAAGAAAAGCTGGAGACATGAAGGCAGAAGTCTATGTATGGAAGGCACTTCGCCGAGTTCAACCGACCTTACGTCGACAAATCTTCGGTGCGCTCTTTCCAGAGACTGAAGCATTCATGATCGCCATACAAGACCAGGTCATAAATACACGCATTTATAAAATACACATACTCAGAGACCCCAACTTCCGCCAGACTTATGTAGACATTGTAATAGTGCATCCAACACATCACACGAGCATGCAAATCCATTGTACAACCCGATTACAAACACCATCATTACTAAGTAGCTTCAAAAGTACGTCAAGCAACAGCACTAAAACATAAATTCATTCAGAACAAGGATCCCTATTATAAATACCAAACTGCAACAGTTTTAGAGGACAGTAGACTAAGATTTTTTTGGATAGAACAATAATTACAGACAGGACAGTTCCAAGCAACAGACCAAGTACTAGAAAAAACTAAACAGACCGCATACTTGATAGATATATCCGTACCAAATGCACACAATCTCCAAAAACCATTACAGAAAAGCTAACTAAATACCGAGAACTAGCAATAGAACTAAAATGCCGATGGAAGATAAAAACTACACACATTATACCCTTAGTCATATCCACCCCAGGTATCATCCCAAACAACTTAACAAACATGATTAAAACATTAGACATTCGCGAAAATCTAATCCCAACCATGCAGAAACCCGTACTATTATAGTAGTTTATGTGACTGCTACATAATGGAGGGAATACTAAGGGACATAATTAATGCCTAATTATGTACAGTTACATACACTAGTTTATCTACACACATATCATAAGCTCTCTTTGATGTGTTCAAGAACCGCATGTTTGACCGGCATTGTGGCTCTGCAGTTGTTTAGCTTGTTCTGTAGTACTAACTCCACGCAGGCGGGCGTCGGCGTTCGAAATTTGAATGACAGTACCAACTTCACAGACAAACTAGGAGCGGCGCGCAGGCGGGCGTCGGCGTTCGAAATTTGAATGTCATAAAATGTACAAAACTTACACATTATGGTCATAATGTGTAATTTTTCAGATAAGAAATGAGTTTTTACCAACTAGTTTAACATTATGCTGATTGTAACGTGCGGTTTTTGGACGCAGTAAAGAGGGTTTATGATACGTGTGTAGATAAAATACTTTAGGATTACACGTAAGTTCCTACAGCAAGAGTAACATCTGTGACGCTTAGCTAAGGCCCGCGCAATAGATATGCTCAACTCCCCTAACAAGGGAGACAAATCAAGAACCAAATAAATAATAATAATAAAAATATTAGAGGACAATCTTACACAATTCGAACTAGGCACATAGTAAGCTCAATAAGGCTTGTGTAATGGTATGGGTACTAGACGACGATATACACAGTCAGGTCATAAGTTCTGTCACACAATTAAAAACTTTTGAATTTAGAACGCTGGCCACAAAAAAGTTTATTGAATTCGAATTTCGAATTTTTCATGAAAATAAAAATGTGTACTTTTTAGAATTTTCCTCATTTTTAAATATGGAGTGGACACTTAAAGAAGACCGTGTCGCAGTTATTGCGTTGCATCGTTGCGGTTACGCGCCAATTCAGATTTTCGACTTACTGAAAAATTTGAATATAACCAAAAGATTCGTTTATCGTACCATAAAACGATACAATGAAGACTCTAGTGTAGATGACAGGTCAAGAAGTGGTCGCCCTCGCTCTGTTAGGACTCCAGCAGTGATAAAAGCTGTGAAGGCGCGAATTCAAAGAAATCCCATACGTAAGCAGAAACTGTTGGCCCTTCAGATGGGGTTAAGCAGGACCACGGTGAAAAGGGTGTTAAATGAAGATTAGGGCATATCGAAGAAAAAAAGGACATCGTTTGGACGCTCGTTTAATGGACCTGAGACTGAAGAGATGCCGCGCTTTGTTGAAGCGGTACGCGGGAAAAAAGCATCGGAAAATTCTTTTTTCGGATGAAAAAATTTTCACCGTGGAAGAGAGCTACAACAAACAAAATGATAAGGTGTACGCCCACAGCAGTGAAGAAGCGAGCAACCGTATTCCGCGTGTCCAACGAGGTCATTTTCCATCCTCGCTCATGGTTTGGTTGGGAGTCTCTAATTGGGGCTTAACTGAGGTACATTTTTGTGAGAAAGGCGTAAAAACGAATGCAGTTGTGTATCAAAATACAGTACTCAAGAACCTTGTGGAACCTGTTTCTCATACCATGTTTAATAACAGGCACTGGGTATTCCAACAAGATTCTGCGCCAGCTCATAGAGCGAAAAGCACACAAGACTGGCTGGCGGCGCGTGAAATCGACTTCATCCGGCACGAGGACTGGCCCTCCTCCAGTCCAGATTTGAGTCCGTTAGATTACAAGATATGTCAACACTTGGAGGAAAAGGCCTGCTCAAAGCTTCATCCTGATTTGGAGTCACTCAAGGCATCCTTGATTAAGGCAGCCGCCGATATTGACATGGACCTCGTTCGTGCTGCGATAGACGACTGGCCGCGCAGAATAATGGCCTGTATTCAAAATCGCGGGGGTCATTTTGAATAAACTTTATCACCATAAGAATCTATGTTTTATTAAGTTCATTTTGCTATATAAATGTTTACATAAATAATAAACATGTCTAAATTATTTCATATTGCACATGTGACAGAACTTATGACCTGACTATGTATTTAACAGGGATAAATACTTTTGTAAATACATAGAAAAGATCCAAGACTAAGACACAAATATTCATCTCCTCATCATCATGCTCATCACACAAATATTTTCCCTTACCAGGATTCGAACCCAGGACCGTCAGCTTCATAAGCAGGGTCACTACCCGCTAAACCCGTCGTCATATTATCAAACATAAATTTTCATTTTTAATTTACTTCAATAAAAGTCTGTTTTTAGTAGCCCTGCTTTTTTATTGTCTCGCAAATTAAGAAGAGTATGCTCCTCGGGGACAGGGCGGTTTATGTCTTGGGTGCGCTTGAACTCCTCACTGCACTCAGGACTCATTCATCTAGGGTCATCACGTGCAATATTTAATATCAAGCCCGTGACGTAAAACAGTGCTTTATTCCCTAGGTGTATAATATACTATTTTCTTTCTATGATACTACTGATTAACTAACTAAATGTGGGCACTACTGAGCCTCTGCCCAAAAGTTTCCGAGCTAGCGACATTGACACGAAGACTGAGTGTCAATCAAACTTTAAGATGTCGATGTGAATCCCGCCCTAATCGAATGACTCGATGGTCTTAATTTACTTCTCCGCTTAATTTTCATAACTATTAATTATGTTAAGACGACGTCAATTCATTAGTTAATGAAACTAATAAAGTAGCCGTTTTACTTTAGCTAGTGAAGTCATAAAATGTCCGTTACACGACAAAGGGGTTGTTAGATAAAAAAAAACGTATGATTACGTCTTTTCCTGTGGGTTGGTAGAGGCAAGAACTTGAGCTTACCAACAACGAAGAATTGGATCGTGTTACGCCAAAACCTACCAATCTACAGCTGCAGTAAAGTGTCAGGGCTTATACAGAAATAAATCAGGTAGCCAGCGCCGATCTACCAACGTTTATCGGCGCTAGTCGGCGCGGATAAGTTCTTCACGGAGTTTCTTCACAATGTGGCAAGTCTCAAGCGATTGACCAGCCTCGGTTGTTTAGCAGCTAGCTTTTCCATTATGATTTGCAGTTGCTGACAATAGACATCTGCCGTAATCGTCTGGCCAGATTTAAGAAAGCTGTAGTGAGCGACACCAGCGCTAGTCCACCAAACGCTCACAAGTAACTTTTTTGGAGTCAATTTTCGCTTGGGGCATGGATTGGCTGGTTCGGCAGGGTTCAGCCATTGTACAGGATTATCGTACAGGATCCACTTTTCATCACAGGTAATGAATGATTCGATTTACAATCCTTTCATTATTGTGCCGGGTGATTAATGCAACGCAGCAGTCAACGCGCGTTTGTTGATTTGCTTGACTCATTTCGTGAGGTACCCACCTTTCAAGCTTTTTCATCTTCCCAATTTGCTTCAAGTGGATTAAAACAGTTTTATCACTAACACCGCAGCCTGCAGCTAACTCGGACGTGGTTTGCGATGGATCCGCTTCCACAATAGCCTTAAATTCTTCATTATCAACTTTGGTCTCCGGCCGTCCACGGGGCTTGTTCTGCAAGTCGAAATTTCCAGAATGAAAACGTTGGAACCAAAAACGCACTGTGTTTGCTATTGCGGCACCGTCGCCTTACACATCATTAATCCTTCGAGCCGTTTCTGCAGCACTCGTGCCACGGTAGAACTCATACTCGTAAATAACGCGATATTTATATATAAAAAAAAAAAAAAAAAGGGATATTACAATGTTCAAGATTACTTAAATGACAGGACTGTATGGGGTTAATCTGGCTCAACACAGACCTTGCTGTTAATAATTTTGTAATTATTTATTCCTGCTTATTAATCATAACAATTAAATTTTTCATATTTGTATTAGTTAAGCACAACCTATTTTTAAAAGAGATCTAAAAATAAATCTGTGGGAGTTTCTACGCCCTTCTTCTCCCACAGTGGTCCAATGTAGAGAAGAGGCAAAAAATGACGTTTGCTAAGTATATGTAAATATCTACAGTAATAAAGTACTTTGACTATTGACTATTTGACTATTGACTATTTCAAGCTTTCCATTTTGTTAGCTGAGTGACGCAAGAAAAAAAACAATTGAGGAAAAAACAAATGAATTATAATTTTAGAAACACAAATACATGAGTAAATAGCTGTATAAATTTGAATTTGGAATTCCTAACCATAGAGGAGATATTTGAGATGAAAGTGGCCAGTACGGCGAAACGCCAATTTCATATGTAATGACCTAATATATACGTACTATATGTATATTATACACAGAGTTTAGTACTGGAACTGAAATGCAGATGTCGCTGGCATGCAAAAGTGCTTGCACTTTTTTCATGCACTTTTTCTTTATGTATTACTTTACTTTTTGCAACAAACGATAAACTAGGACACGTCAAAAACTACTACTGGTTTCGCAGACCTGACCGACCGCCCTCGCCAGCCGCCGCCGTAAATTTCGATCGTCTCGTTCTACCCATTTCAACGAATATGTCTGCTTCCTTCTGAGGCGCCGAATTGAATTAGCCTCTCATCTTCATGTAAGACAATGATTAAGCCGGACTCATCAAAAAGCGACTCTAATAGAGCTAATAATTCGTCTCGATAACTTTGTAAAACCTCTGTTGCCTACTGTTTCAAAGGCGCTAGACAAAATAAAAAAAATGAGCCTCACTCTCACGGCGCGGCGGCGTCAGTTGCAGCAGTGCAAAGGAAACCAAATAGGCAAAGCAAATTGTGTTCTATGGATAACGGTCGCGCCGCGAGCGGCGAAATAAAGAGGGTTTTTCGTTGAGCGATGGTCTCGGCAATCTCGGCGGAATATCCAATTTTGGAGTAGTTTCATACTATGGATTAATTGATAGAACATACAACTTAGTGAACAATACTGTACACTAAGTTTATTTATTATGATGTAGGTGGTAGGGTGTATAGTGAGAGTCAGGTTTTATTTAAGTGACGTGCTGCTTACGTTGCCTTCCCTGCAAAACCGCTATTGTTACGCGAATAACACGATATGGTGCCGTATCCATCACAAGAAGCGTGGGTTTATGCCGATTTGGCAGTAATTTTTCAAGAACCCATTTTCAAATACTTCATCTCGTCGTCCTCACTGGTTGTCCACATAAAACGAGAAGAGCATTCTTACTCAACTTATGAATGCACCTGGTTACGTACATGGAGTGTGAAAGTAGCCGCACCAATAACTTTGTAAACAACATTTTGCTATGTAAAATCCAAACTATTCACTCCACACCATCCCTACCATTGTACGGTGGTACGGAACCCTTCGTGCGCAAATTATATTTGACCGGTTTTTTAAAAACTAAATCCAAATTATGGAGCATTTCCTTTTGTTGCCAGGTTTGATTTTAGAATTAGTTTCTTCAGCCTGTATCTTTATCGATTGGTATGTAGACAAATCGTTCAGAAACACCTGTAACAAACCGGACATTTTTTATGAACTACCATAACATAAAAAAACCGCAATCGCTTTAAAAAAATATATGATGACATTACTTCAGATTGTTTTCGATAAATTAGGATAATTCACAACATTTCAAATTATTAACCCTAATTTTTATAGCTAATTCGAATGTTGGTCGAGAGCTTAAGGGATTTTCATTTTACAATTTTCCAAAATTTTGATTTTTCATATTTAAATACATTTTTAAATCTTGAGTTTTTGGAAAAAGTTGATGTAGGCATAATGGACCATGTTACCTTTGCACGCCCGCCATGATCCCACCTTACATTCTATCTCTTTTGCAGGCGTAGAACTTGTATAGTGCTATTCTTCTGTTAGTTTTATGCGGATGTTTCCTTCTGAAAACACAAACAAACCGAACCGAAACGTGAATCAGCCAGTATTTTTTTAATGCTAGGCAAAGGTGTTTGTAGATCTTCTGCCTGCATCCTCGATATCTGAATTATTTTCAAAGTATTTTTAAAAGGAATGAATGGAAAAATATATTTAAATGTGTTTCGTATTAGCATTAAAATATATCTCAATGGACATTAAATCTTTTTACCTAAACAAAAATGTGTATAAATAAATACACCAAAAATATATATTTAGGTGGATTTTTAAATAACATCACCTATAAATAAATGTGTTTTTTAATAATGGGTGATTTAATTTTTCCATATCTGACAGCTCTGACCTATCGCAGCAACAACGCGTTCATTCACCTTTTCTTTTAGGAGCTAGGAGGCGTTTTTCTTCTCTCATAAAAGATAAAACGTTCAAATAACTACCCGTCCATTTTGAGAGGTTTCGGCATTTTATTTGCACTTTTCACAATAAAATCAAACAAAAAAGTGGCCAAGTGCTAGTCGGACTCGCCCATGAAGGGTCCCGTTGTAGCAAGTAATTATGTGACTGGATGTTTGTGTTGTAACTTTGTTGTTCATAGTGTTTGAATGAATGACAAAATTATCTTTCCGGTTTTGAATAAATGTTCTATATCTTAAAAACTGCTTACTTTATTTTGTTCAAACCAATTTTTGTTGAAAGTGTGTATTGAGATACATAGCATAAATTTTTTGTAGATTGTTCACTCTCTTACTTTACTTTGAGGAAAAGTAGGTTCAGGAATCTCAACGTCATTTTAAAGACTATCTACAGACACCTCACACATATAGGTTTGATAAAAAAAAAAGGTTTTGGTTTCAGTTCCATGTATGGGAAGACCCGTTTAATTATTTGAATTTTTAAATTTTTGCATAAACCTTGTAAAGCGGTTTACAGAATACATCTACATATAAAGTTTAAACTGTGTAGTCCTAGTAATTTCTGCATTAAGTTGCTGTGACATACGGACGGACGGACGGACAGACAGACTTGACGAAACTATAAGGGTTCCTTGTTTCTCTACGGAACCCTAAAAATGGAAAAGATAATAATAGTGCCCCGGCCATCTTCAACTATTAGTCGACCGGTCCGTTAAAAAAGCGCCAATTCGTCAAGTCTGCACTCTATCACAACACAAAGTCCAATGAACGAGCCGGGTCCTACTAAAAAATAATAAAACACAAACTCCAATAAACAGGCCGGCTCACATAAAAATGTTATCAATTGCACTAACACTATTATAAAAGCATGTCGTACGAACAAACTATTACATTCTCGCAGTGTGACCACGGGTTTAGCCTAGTGGCTCTACCAATCAGGGGCCAGTGCATTTCTTTCCTATTAACTTTTTTGGGCAAATAGAGTATAATATCGTCGTCGATCATGTAGAACCTACACTATCTGCATTGAAGCTGTGATTGTAGGTAGACAGACATAATTATATCCTTAGCCACCAACCGAAGGGAAAAGATAGAGAATATAGAGAAGATAAACATCAGTTCATTTGGGCTTCCACCACATATTGGGCTTGGCATATGTCACCGTAAGATAGTCAAAACCATTAGTTTATAAACTAACGCGTTAGTTGATCAACTATCGACAGATAGTTAACCAGAACGACAGGGTTTAGAATTTACGTTTCTTTTGTTCTTACATGTCAACTTAACACGAAGACTATTCCTAAGTCTTCACCTAAGCTATTACCGAAGTGTATTTCGTTTGCAATTAAAGTTTAAACCAGTTTACTATTTAACGGTTTTAACCGTTAGTTTAACAACTAACGCGTCATATAGTAATCAGTACGCTTCAGTTACTATCTGTCGATAGCTGACCAACTAACGAGAAAAAAAAACGTTAGTTTATTAACTAACGGTTTTGACTTCAGCCACACACCAAAGGTTTTGACTACCTTACGGTGACATATATGTGTCGTAGACCAGACCATAAACATATCTTTTAAAATGCATTTTCATTCAGCAATACGTGGTGTTTTTTGTGTTGTACTCGTCGAACTACCACGAATATTGTTCGCTTCATGAAGAACTCGCTGCGCTCGCACCCTTCAGTCTTCACTACCGCAGTGTTTCGCCATGAAGTGTTAAATTTCAAGTAGTCTAATAAATCTAGAAACATGTCTCAAGCTGAACCTATGTCAACAAAAACGTTTGCCAATATCAGTATTGTATATTTCCAGCAGTTGCATTTTATAAACTCAATTTTGTGTTAAGAAGGCCGCATTTGACTTTGACGTTTTAAATCTATAAATAATACATATGTTGATCTTTTATGCTTTTATTTTTCTCTTGGCACGTTCTCTTGACGCATGCATGACCTTTGTTTGGTAAGCCTCTTCATTTGAATAAAATAAATCAGTGATAGTCTAAGAGTGTCTCGTAATAATTCTGTAATGGTTCTGTATACTACTCAAAACGAATTTGTGAGTTATAGAGGGTGTCACAGAAAGGTTCAGCCGTGTATTAATAATTGACAGACTGTATAGCAGGATCTGTACAAACTCAAATCAGCGGCAAGTACTACAACAACCCCAAATAACTAAACCTGTACACCCTGTTACACCCTGTTACACCCTGTTATATAATACCGCGCTGATTCGATTTTGGACAGATCCTGCCATAAAGGCTGTCAATTAGGCAAACCGAAATTTATTGAAAGAAAATTTCAAGTATTTATGAGCAAAGTAGTAAATTGCGTAATTGGTAATTAATTGTACAAGAATTGAAAAAAAGGTCATGTGCGAGTCCAACTCGCGCACGAAGGGTTCCGTACCACCGTACAATTGTAGGGATGGTGTGGAGTGAATAGTTTGGATTGTCATAGCAAAATATTGTTTACAAAGTTATTGGTCCGTCATTTTACACTCCATGTACATAACCAGGTGCATTTATAAGTTTGTATGTGGTATTGAAAGAATTGTTTTATGGGAGCCCCCTTAAATATTTAGTTTATTCGGTTTTTTAGTATTTGTTGATATAGCGGCAACAGAAATACATCATCTGTGAAAATTTCATCTGTCTAACTATCACGGTTCATGAGATATAGCCTGGTTTTGGAATATACTCGTATTACCAAGCCATAAGGTTCAAAATCAGTGTCAAGGATCCGGGACAAAACATACCAGAGGAGCCTTAAAGCATCACTCCGCTGACCGTCCGTCTGTCAAGAACCTTATTCTATGGAACGGATTATAATATCTGTGGCAGGTATCATTTAAAAATTACTATCAATTACTCAGGTCTACGGTCCCTTGAAGTTGTGAGAAAATCACACTCCTCGGTCAACGCTAAGTTTTAAGATACAGAAAATGACTTTACAACAGGTACAGTAGCCTTATGGCGTAACTCTCTGAAGTTCATAGCGTGTGTCTATGGTTCATCTCATGCTCATACAATTTCATCGATTGCGGGGTATCACCGAAGGCTTCTAGGCTTCATTCAATGAGCTTGGGTTTGGCCTCCATTATGATGCTACTTGCGTGATACCAATTTGACAGATGAAGCTGGTGCAAGGTGTCAAATGTAAAAGTCTATATGAAGTTCATAGCTCAGACGACTTACGCCATAAGGCTGCAGGTTTCGGTCTAAGGAAATTCGCCGGCGAGTGATAGACTTGATCCATCGCCCTCGTCGAAGCAGTTTGGTCATCGTATTCCTTAATATTATAATAGGACTTTCTTATCAGCTCATTTTTAACATAGTTTTTGAACCTCTTTTCGGGAAGGATCAATGATTCCTGTGGTATTCTAATATAGAAGCGAATACAGTGCCCCATGAATGATGTGCCTACTTAGTCTAAATAACGGTAGTGCTAACCTATTTCTATTTCTAGTGTTATTTGTATGGCTATCACCTACAATTTTAAATAAAGCTATGTTTTTTCTTACATGCATGATATTCTCGTATATATATTGACAGGTAACTAGGTACTTCCCGTTGACCAAGAATCATGAAAGGAGAATGAGCTCTCATGTATGGGCTGCCTCCCCAGAATGTAAACAGTTGAGTCATTCGTCAAATGAAAGGTCCTAATAATATCATTATTTCATCGTATGGCACCAAAAACGAACCTCGTACAGGAAAGGAACTGAATTATTTTATTTAAACAGGTTAGTTGTTGTTTTCGTGTACATAATTACTTTAATTTCTATATTAAGGGCTGAACAAAGGCCAATGGCATTGAGAATTAGACAAAGAAAACAAATACCCGTCGCATCGCGTCGAAGCAGACTGACGCATGCTCCCGCGAAGAGCCCCGCGGGGCAGCCCGAGCTCCGAGACCAAGAAAATTATAGAAAATATTACTAAATTCCTGTAATAATAACATTAAAAATAAAATAAAACAAGCAAAAAATTTCCCTTTTTTTACCTATTTTTGCGTGTAAGTTTCATATAGGAAACTGATTTCGTCTCCGAGCGCTTGTTCATTTAGTTGAATAATAATGCATTGCGAAAAATATTTTTAAGTATTAAATATAACAGATATCCGGTAACTTTAAAAGTGCATTCTTATCTCTAATATACCTTTTATAACATATATTTATCCTACATTTATATGTTGTCTAGTTTAGCCTATAATTGAAGCTAAAGATGTATTTCTGGCCATATTTAATCCCTTAACCTGTATAGGTACTACATCGTACCCTTACCGCTGCCCGTAAAACACCGTGAACCGGTTGTGGACACTTTCATACAATTTTCATATTTGTGCTATACTACTTTCGAACAATTCCACATTCGCCCGATGACAAATTTGTACAATTTCTTATTATCATATTTTTGACAAATGTTACTTTTTGACAGCTGTCACTATTATAGACAGGTGTAATTTTTGTTGACGTGTTAATGTGTGTTTATTAATAATGGCAGTGTCGCTGCGCACATACCCCTATGTGTCGGTTTGTAATTATCTGTGGCAGTCTATGATAAGTGACAGTTGGTAGCTCAAAGGTTTTACCACTGTGTAAAAGTGCAAGTAATCTAAATAGAAATATTACAAATTGTTGGGAGGCAGTTGCACACATCTGAAGGAGATACTTGGAACCTACAGCGCTTCACATCCTCCCGGGTAGTGCAGGAGATACTTGGAACCTACAGCGCTTCACATCCTCCCGGGTAGTGCAGGAGATACTTGGAACCTACAGCGCTTCACACCCTCCCGGGTAGTGCAGGAGATACTTGGAACCTACAGCGCTTCACATCCTCCCGGGTAGTGCAGGAGATACTTGGAACCTACAGCGCTTCACATCCTCCCGGGTAGTGCAGGAGATACTTGGTACCTACAGCGCTTCACATCCTCCCGGGTAGTGCTAAGGAGCAACAAGTAAACACTAAAATTTCCAGGTTCTCGAAAGAGAACCTGTCCAAATACAGTGAAATCTATAAAGACACGTGACATTGGCGAAATTAACCTAGTTGTAGTAGACCGCCATGAATTAAGAAATTGAATTGAATGGAATTTAATTATAAATTGTTTATAGTTACTTAATATAGAATAAGAAGAATAAGGATAAGGATAATAAGGAATGAAAGCTTTAATGTTGTTTCTCTTTTCTTGTAAAAGGTTTTTGTAATTTTATTCCATATGAAAAGTCAATTGAGCTAAACCTAGGTATTAGAGAATAATAAAAAATCGTTCACTTTTCAGAGCAACTCAGTACAGTTTTATTTCACCACTTCAACATCCTACCATGAGTGTATAAAAAACACATTTTGAAACAACATTTCCAGCTATTTCGTGGACAAAATGGAAGATTTGAGTTTGTGGTAAAAACGAGTAGTGAGGACCAGAAACTAGTATAATATGCGTCTCCTCCATTACAATGACGCAATAATAAAAAAACAAGCATTTCTGAGAGATAAAAAGTGCTTATATAGATGGAGACGGCAATATGCAGTTCCAAGGATACTTGTTGGAACAATTGTCACCAAATACAACAGGCAGTCAAGAAACAACAGGCTCTGGTAGCCAGATTCTTTTAGGAAGCATAATCGAGAATCCTCGAAAATTTAATCAAATGAAATGTGATAAATCTAATACTCAAGACTTGAAAAATTTGAAGGAAAGATTTGTAATCAAGAAATTTGTAATCAAGGAAGACATCTAATGTATCACGATGAATTATAACTTTCGAAGCAGAGTGTACCCGTTGAGAAATAGAAAAGGACACAAAACTGAATGAAGTTCTTAGGCTATTTTTAGAAGACTCCTGTCTGGACTGGTACAGTGCTATAAAGAGAATATACCAATTCACTGCAGTCAATGCTCCATTTTCTAATGGTCTGAATGAGAGATTAAATCAAAAATCGGTTAACAAAATAAGGTGTAAATTAAATAAGAGGAAAAATAAATTGGCTTGTACTACCATTGCTCACGAGTGCACTCAAAAGTACAATGAAACAGAATACACGGTGACAGGGTTTTCTCCAAAATATTTTCTAAAAGGGAAATCATTTCATATCTTACCAAAATGAATTAAAACAGGTAAACATACAGTGAATTAATACAAGATCGTAAAATCGCATTAGAAAACTCAATAAAGTCACACAATAGTAATAAAAACGGTTCTTTAGAAACAGAAAAGATTATGAGATGAAAGTGAGTTAGTGTACGTGGAAAACGGATATCACCTAAACAGAAAAATGTTACACGAATTAAAATTTGCTTCATTTAAAGTAAAGTAAGTATTAGAGAAAATATCAAACTCGATTTATAAGATAGACACAGGCCATAAGAAATCACAATCTAACCAGTTTCACATCACGAAACATGTCCCTTTACTGGAACTTATGAGTAGTTATGAATTAAATGTTTAATTTTAACCACACATAAGTTACATGGGGGAGGTTGTAAATTAAGTCTGTTTTACTTCATTCATAATGGCAGTATCGCTGCGCATGAACCTCTGTGTCGGTTTGAAATTATCTGTGGCAGTCTATGACAAGTGACAGTTAACGGGTCAAAGGTTTTACCGGTGTTACAACACAAATTTATAATTACAGAAAAACAATTAATTCAGCAGCAGTAAACAAAAACAAAAACAAAAACTTTGACTCGTCAAACGCACGGGAAAAGTCAAAAAGGGTAAGGAAGGATATAGTTTCTGGTAGAATATCAGCTTGCAGATCTTCTGCAACATTTTGACAAAAGCCCATGCTACTGATCTATAAGCTAGACGTTATTTAATTGCAATTGCAACGTTAATTTTTCTTGAAAAAAGAAAAATTTAGGAGTGGACAAGATCGATACGTTTAAGGACGAGGAAAACTGTATAAGGACCTTCACCGTAAGCGTATTGAATTCGTCCCCAGCTGTTGACGAGGCTAATATGGTTACGGCGATTATTATGTATGACAATATTTACACGATATCGACACGACAACACGAGGAAAATAAATGGATACACTCACGAGGAATTAATTAATTCAAACAACCATTCTTTCAATACCATATACAAAATTATGAATGCACCTGCTTACGTACATGGTGTGTGAAAGAAGCCGTACCAATAACTTTGTAAACAACATTTTGCTATGTAAAATCCAAACTATTCACTCCACACCATCCCTACCATTGTACGGCGGTACGGAACCCTTCGTGCGCGATCCGACTCGCATTTATCCTTTTTTATAAAGATCAACTGTCTGGCATTGGCTAGCCCCCTGCAACGGAAAATGGAGCATTAAATAAACGAAACGCGGGAGCATAGAAGCCCCCTATCACGTAACATCGTACGGAGCCCATCTGTGCCTCTGCCACCCCATATAGGAAAAGGCGTGACGCCATGTTCTATTGACCAAGGAACCCTAAAAGCGTCGTCGTCGTCCACCCGCCGCCGCCGAGTCTGAGTGGTGTACGAATGTATCAGTTACGTACGATACGACACTTCATCTCAATTTGAGACCGAAGTGTCACGGGGGGCCTTCCGAGAGAGTAGACAGAAATATTCATGAAGCTTGCCACACTTTCGATTTGTAACTTAAGGCCCAAGATCACACAAAACCACTGAAGAGAGCTTTGGCAAAATAAAATATAAAATTATTTCCTATTAACTCATAGGTCTCAAAAAATTATATGTTATTCACAAAGCGATAATCTAGTTAAAATACTATGTCGTTACGCGGTTGTATTAATTTGGTTTGATCGTAAAAAATCCTGAACATAGTCTATATTTTAAAGGAGATTCAATAATTTTAATATAAAATTACTGATTTTTCTCATCATTTTTATACCTAAATTTTTCTCTTTTGGACCTCCGTATTAATCCTTAAATTTTATCAATTTGCTTATTTCCGTTTTTCAGTAATTTCCGAAAAAAACACCTTTTTTTAGGGTTCCGTACCCGAAGGGTTCCAAACGGGACCCTATTACTAAGACTCCGCTGTCCGTCCGTCCGTCCATCCGTCCGTCTGTCACCAGGCTGTATCTCAAGAACCTAGCTAGCTAGAGAGTTGAAATTTTCACAGATTATGTATTTATGTTGCCGCTATAACAACAAATACTAAAAAACAGGATAAAAGAAATATTTAAGGGGGCTCCCATACAACAATTCTTTCAATACCACATACAAACTTATGGATGCACCTGGTTACGTACATGGAGTGTGAAAGTAACCGCACCAATAACTTTGTAAACAATATTTTGCTGTGTAAAATCCAAACTATTCACTCCACACCATCGCTTCCATTGAACGGTGGTACGGAACCCTTCGTGCGCGATTTAGACTCGCACTTGACCGGTTTTTAAAGTATGTAAAGTATTAAGCTATACCGCGCCGCCCGCTGTCTCGCCAGTTCCGCTACCCCGCAGGAGGACGACGGGCGAATGCGGCGCCCCTCACCTCAACAGCCAGAACTGGCATACATATCGGGATCCGTATGAACTTTGATCTGATCCCGGGATCCGTATGAACTAACCCATCACGATTTGGCGATCTCCGTGGCGCAGCGTTTGTGGCTCTGCTTACCACAGGAGAGGAAAAATAAACCCCAGGTCATGGATGTTTATATGTGTGACGTCTGTTTCTGGTTCCCGCGACGCAGGGTATCCTAGTATGGGGCCAGAAGCAGTGTAACATAAACATTTACTTACAGGCAGTATGTTTATGATTGCTTTCAAATTTAAATTACTTATGAAATATTCGCTTTCTGATTGGCCAACATCGATAGCTCAGCTATTTACCTCTGGGTAGCTGCACACTGGTGGTAGAGATTGAGCCTCCCAAATGAGAGGTCCTGGATTCGAATCCAGGCTGGGCAAGAAAAAAAATCTCAGGTGTTCGATGTTAACATGTTAGTAACGTCGCTGTTTCTGGTGGCCACGTCACAGGGTATCCTAGTGTGGGCCAGAAGCAATGTATGTGCCTGTATAGTATGTTCTGCATGATAGGATATTTTATAATACATTAATTCATAGTTGGAAGACCACAAAACTGTATGTATCCAAAGAGGGCACCGACGATATAGGTTGTTATTAGTATTATTCAGTAGTTGTTGAAACTGTTAACCATTGTTATCAGTTTCAACAACTATTGAATAAATACTTGGAATTTAGCAAATGGCTTAAGGGCTGAACATAGGCCAATGGCATTGAGAATTAGACAAAGAAAACAAATACCCGTCGCATCGCGTCGAAGCAGACTGACGCATGCTCCCGCGCAGAGCCCCGCGGGGCAGCCCGAGCTCCGAGACCGAGATGTAATGAAATGTAATGACGGATCTAAGTGATGTAACAACATCCTATGGAAATAAATGATTTTTGATTTTGATTTTGATTTTGAGAAAATTATAGAAAATATTACTAAACTCCTGTAATAATAACATTAAAAATAAAATAAAACAACCAAAAATTTACCCTTTTTTACCTATTTTTGCGTGTAAGTTTCATATAGGAAACTGATTTCGTGTCCGAGCGCTTGTTCATTTAGTTGAATAATAATGCATTGCGAAAAATATTTTTAAGTATTAAATATAACAGATATCCGGTAATTTTAAAAGTCCATTCTTATCTCTAATAGACCTTTTATAACATATATTTATCCTACATTTTTATGTTGTCTAGTTTAGCCTAGAATTGAAGCTAAAGATGCATTTCTGGCCATATTTAATCCCTTAACTATTGACCACTCAAATCCCAAACATTTTTGACAAGTGCTATGGAAAATATTGCTTATTATGTCAGAAATAAGGAAAGTCAAAACTTAAATAAAAGAAAGGACTGAGTATAGTTGGCGTAATAAGCAAGGTATACAAAAAATAATGGATTAAGGAAGCTATTTAAAGGCCTCATCATTACCTCTCTAAATTAAAAAATAATCTTATAGAAAATATCACTGTTTTTGGCTGATTTTTTGGACATTTGCCACTTTAGCTTCGTTTTTTTCATGCAATTTCTATAACAAAAAATATCAAAAAACTCGACAACAGTGATTTTTACTGAGGTCAAACATTTTATTCAGAGAAGTCATTATAAGGCCTTCGGGGACCCATTGTTTTTGGGAAAACCTGTTTATTTTAAGTTTTACTCGCGCACTTTGCTTTTCAGTTTTTTAGAAAGGTTTGATCCCATCGATCCGGACACGTTTGATAAATATTAAACTGCACATCAAAAATACTGATTTGCACAGCAAATATCAGGGCAGAATGCTGCGGTAGCTTAGGTCAAGGGTAAACGGGGTAAGCGAAGCGAAGCCCCCTTTATCCTTCGTGTTTTGCTGATCCTTTTTTGCTGTGCAAATCAGTATTTTTGATGTGCGATTAAATACTAGCCTTTGATAAATAACAAGAAATACGCTTTTCTCACACGTCACGGACAATCGATCATACCACATAGTCCTTAAAGTACCTTACTATTTTCAAGACCACCTACCAGTTTTCTTACGTCATGGAAGGAGGGCTACCTCAGCTAATTGCTTTACTCTTTGTTACCCAATTCAAGGTGGTTTAAGGAATCTTGTCACGATCTTTTCGGAAAACTTTTGATTTTATCAAATAATTTACCCTTTTTTTAACGATTTCCAATCGAATAACGGAGGTTTTACTCAAATTTACTTAGTTACTTGAAATACCCAGTAAAATAATTGAAATACAGTATACACAAACCGCTCCCAGCTCTGATAGTGATTTCAGCAATACCACAATGACGGTATTATACTCGTAGTAGGTTTTTATCTGGACATCCATGTGCTCCTTCATTAGGCAGGCGTAGAACTGGTATCAATCTCATCGTTTGACCTCGGAGACAGATAATTTCGATGGAGACACTCTTGAAAATATTGCATGTGAAGTGGTTCCAGTAAAAATAAAACGTTTTTCACTGTATTTTAGTAACTGTTGGGATAACGCAAAAAGTAAGCTGCAAAAAATCTACACTGAACCGGGTTGAACCGCTTTTGCATAAAAAAGTACTTTATTATTTTTCAAAAATAAAAATGATTCTAGGTATAGGGTAACACCAGCGGATATTTACATACTTAACATTATCAAATTAGTCATAGACCTTCTTTTGGCGTTGTACTCCTCGCTGATATTTTTAGCTTGTGATTTTTCAGACCATCACAAATTGAAAAAATTAGACAAAAAACTGCCTGTCGATTTATGGCTGACAGTGAAAACAAATATTAATTTACAAAATTAAGTCAACTTCAAATTAAGTCAATAGTAAGAAATTACCTTTTTACTTATACACTAAAATAGATACCCAAACAATTCAAAGAAAACAATGATTTTTTTATATACAATTTATAGTGTACTTTTGTAATAATAAGCAGGCACCTTCCTCAAAAAATAATGTTTTGTACCTCCGCCTGGATTGATTTGGGTGGTTAATTTCGTGATATAAAAATATTATATTTTTTTCGTAATTTTTGGTTTTATGGAAATACTTGTAATGATAAGTATTTCGTGAGCCCCGTGTCAGTCTTGTACTTCCTGAGGAAAGTTTGATGCACTTCATGATATTGTCAACTTCAGAAAGAATTAATACTTTCGACACTATACTTACACACACTGATTTAGCCCCAAACTAGGATTCCCTGTATCTTGGGTACTAGACAACGATAAACATACTTATATAGATAAATATTATACTTAGATAGATAAACAACCATGACTAGGGTACAAACATCCGTTCTCATCAAACAAATATTTGTCCCCACCGGGACTCGAACCCAGGACCCTTGGCTTCGTCGGCAGGGACACTGCCGACTCGGCCATTCGGGTCGTCAAACTTTATAACAAATTAAACACCACCAATTTGTCAAGTTTTCAAGTTGTTCTTTTTCAGTCCTATTTTTCATAATTTTAAACGAGAACAATTTAAATGACCACCGAAATATTTTTTTCCTACCCAAAATAGGTAAATGATCACCAAAAATTGCAGAAAATACCAGGGCAAAATACTGCGGTAGCTTAGGTGAAGGGTAAAGGGGGTGAGCGAAGCGAAGCCTCCTTTATCCTTCGTGTTAAGTTGAACATGTAAGAACAACAAAAAATACTTAAAACATAAACTTAAGTACACAAAACATAAAAAGAAGTTTGGTAATCATTTATCCAAACACAATTTGGTGATCGTTTACTAATTCTGGCGGTCGTTTCGAATTTATTGGCAGTAAAATAGGTGAGTTTTGGTGATTGATCAAACACAAGCCATTTTAAATTACTAAACAAATTTTGATAAAACTTGCAATTTTCCCTAGTTTTCTACCATCTCTCTGTTGCTTGATTACTATACTTACACATAATAGTCCATATCTTAAAAACTACTGGAACAATTTTACAAGACTTGCACTTTTCCCTGAGTAAAAGTAAGCCAATAAAAAGAATGGTATAAATCCGATAAAGATAAAGATAACTTATTTGTGAACAACGGTAATACATTTACAGACTTCAGGAAACTTTTTTTCTCTCAGTGTTCCGACCTATGAAATTTGTATGTTCGTTTGGAAGACCTAAAAGAATAGCATCCGTGTATATTTTGCGTTCATGATAAAACTACATATAATACATACGTATAAAATTGAGAACCTCTGCTTTTTTCAAGTCGATTAATAAAAAAAGTAACCTAAAGAAACTTTCGAACAAAATTATGAAGAATACAACCCAGTTCATTAAGTCCTTAAAAATACCATACAAATGTTAGCATATTCATATATTAAAAAACACGGGTTTATATCAAGCTCTTATTGTATAATATAAAAGCACCTTTTTATGAGAAAACGGTTGACCCTACATAAAAAAATGTAATAAGCATTCCTGTACAAAATCAGTGTGGTTATATTTTTTTCATACGATTTTTCCGTAATCCCAACGGTTACTGAAATAAATAGGATAACGTTTTGTTTTAATCTAGTAGTGCATTTAAATAGTGTTTAAGGTTAGTTTAAATAAAATTTTACAGGCAACTTTGTGGTTTACTTTCTTCATACCCAGTTAAGGGAAAAAAAGTATTTCAGCTGTCAACACTCAAGTGCAACATTTTCCAGAGTGCCACCATTGAAATTATGTTACTCCAAGGTAGTACTATTAAACAGAGTTGAGACTACTTCCACACTTGCATCTAACTATAAATAAACAATTTAAAACTCCACGAAACATTAATAATAATAATAATAATAATAATCGTTTATTGCAGGCATAAAAGCCCATAGAATAAATTACACATTATTTCAACAATAAAATAAAATTAAAATTAAAATAAATCATTACAAAATAAAAATGTCAAAAAATTTAAAAATAAAAACACCCACACGGCAGGGGAAGAAGGACGAGTGCCTAGGCTACCCACTAACGTGTAGCCTCACCCAGTGAGCCAGCCAGTAATGGAACCTTAATAATAAAAAAATTGCTAAAATTTGGTTCACTTGTTTCCTATTTAGGTTGATAACGTTTGAACCTCTGAACTGATTTTAATAAAATATATCGACGAACCATCGCAGTGAAGTCTACTAGCAGCTATAAAAATTGCATTAAAATTAGTCCACGTTAGACCGCTATTCCGTATTAAGCTGAGAACTTTCGAACTAGGGTAGAACGACCGCTAGGGTTCTACCCTAGCGGTCGTTAGGTAGGGTAGATATACAGACACACCGACCCACAGAGGCTTCAAATTATAACACCTCATCTGGGGCCCAATTCCATTACAAAACAAAGACAGCTCAATGACAATGACATGACGATTACAACTTTAGATAGCCAATATCTGACGATATTGTAATCCCATTCCCTTATGTAACTTAATTATTGTGCTTACCAATTAAACATGCTTACCAAAAAAACTTAATTTTTACCATAATTGTCAAAAAGAATATTATCCGAACGCCAAATATTGGACATCTTAAGTTGTGATAAGTTTTAATTTACGTCTGTGTGTATGTGTGGCTGCCTGTCTGTCTGTCTGTATGTGTGTGTGTGTGTGTGTGAGTGTGTGTGTGTGTGTGTCTGAGAGAGGGTGTGTGTATGTCTGTCTGAGGGTGTGTGTGTGTGGGTGTGTGTGCTGTCACCAATATCCGTCCACTCGTTTGAGCGCTAGGGTGCCACAGACAGACACACATATAGACACACACATACACACACACACACACACACACAAAGAAAGAGAGATATATAGACGCCTCAAACCTATAACAACACTCATATTTTTCAAAATTTGGTTGACTTGTGTCCTTGTTAAGCTAATAAGTTTCGAACTACTGAACCGATTTTGATAAATCTTAGCTAAGAACCATCGCAGGGAAATATGCTATCATTTACAAAAAACCGCATAAAAATCCGTCCTCCCGTTTGAGCTCTAGAGTGCCACAACAGTATACACAGACACACACACACACAGACAGACAGACACTTCAAACTTATAACACCCCTCTATGTCGTCGGGGGTTAATAAAGGAGCACACGGCAATCAGTTTTTGTATGTTTGAAAGCCTACTAATATGTAATCTGCCATATTCACGCGCTTAAGATAGCTCTCAGAGTTGAGAGCGGCTTATTATTCCTAAACGGGCAGAGGCCGAATAGTGCCCACCTTGAGCCAGTATTACTATAGTATTACAGTACCCTTACGCAGCTATATATGTAGAAATGGGTAATTAACTATACATTACAATTTTAAAAAATAAATAAAACATTAAGTCTAAAATTTGGCTCACTTGGTTTCTTGTTAAACTGATAACTTTTCAACCACGGATAGATTTTGATAAAACATGACCAAGCTACCATCGTTGGGAAGTCTACTACTACCAATTGATAAAACATGACCAAGCTACCATCGTTGGGAAGTCTACTACTACCAATTGATAAAACATGACCAAGCTACCATCGTTGGGAAGTCTACTACTACCAATTGATAAAACATGACCAAGCTACCATCGTTGGGAAGTCTACTACTACCAATTGATAAAACATGACCAAGCTACCATCGTTGGGAAGTCTACTACTACCAATTACAGAAAACTGCATTAAAATCTGTCTCCTCGTTTGACCGCTAGGGTGCCACAGACAGACACACACACTGACAGACGCATCAAACATATAACACCAGTCTTTTTTCGTCGGGGGTGAAAAAGGTTTACTCACGATGTTTTCCATCACCTTTAGATCGTCCGTTTAATAAGGTTCAACGTAAGCGTATAATCGGTAAGTATAAAAAATAATATAATAAATAATATATATAATCCATTATTATCCCGACCGAAGGGCTTTCACCCGGATTCGAATAAGAGCTCTTCCACACGTGCAGCATGCGCGTCGTGTCTAGACTTTGCGCATGCTGTTTGTATGTCCTAAGAGCTCTAAGATAAGACCTCTGTAGGGTTGTGGTTCCAGGCTCTGTCTCCCAAGCCAGGGGTCTCTGGTTCGAACCCGGCCAGGGACGAAGAAAAAAAAAGCCATCTTAGATGTTTATATGTGTGTGACATCGCTGTTTCTGGTTCTCGCGACACAGGTTATCCTAGGGTGGGGCCAGAAACAATGTATGTGTCTGTATAGAAATGCTTATATTTATGTCGTGTTTGATAATTTCATGATATAGTCAATTATTGTATTGATATAGTCAGTTATTATTAGTCAATTACTACGACCCGAATAGCCGAGTCGGCAGTGACCCTGCCTACGAATCCAAGGGTCCCGGGTTCGAGTCCCGGTGGGGGCAATTATTTGTTGGATGGGAACGGATGTTTGTACCCTAGTCATGGTTGTTTATCTATCTAAGTATAATATTTATCTATATAAGTACGTGTATCGTTGTCTAGTACCCAAAATACAGGGAATGCTAGTTTGGGGCTAGATCAATGTGTGTAAATAGTGTCAAAGGTATTTATTTCATGAAATGATCAAAAAGACATGTATTTTAAAAGCATTTGTATTCAGGACTACGTGACGTGTTTTGTGTTATACATGTCGAACGGACACGAAGACTATTCGGGAGTTTCGCTGCGCTCGCCCCCTATAGTCTTCACCTAAGCTACCGCAGTGCTTTGCCCTAAAATATTTCTTTGTTCAATGAATGTTCTAATTTAACCATGGTTGGCTATATCAAGATATAGTCAATTCTACGATATTGTTACGACATATATACTCGTTGGCTCAGTGCGGTAAGTACTTATACCAAAATACCGATGTATACTAGCAGGTAGAGACTTTGCTAAAAGCCTGTTAGGATATAAATGCATTCTAATTCAGTTTCCGGTTTGTCTGAGCTACACAGCGTGTGACGGAAACGTGTGGTATATTTGGGGGTGAGGTCATTCTGAACATTTTTTATCATGGACAAGTGATACATGTGTGTTAGCATGCATTAGTGTAACCTGTAAAGATCATGACACAAAAATATTGTTCTCAATTCTGGAGGAATAAGAACTATATTACAAACATTTTTTTCAACATGATAGCTACGCGAGATGCAAACCAAGAGTGGAAGAACACCAAAGACTGTAGGCAGTCTAAGATCTTAAGATCTAAGATCTTAAGGAAAGACTCCAAAAAAGCCAAGTACTTACTTAAATAGTAGGGAAAACTTAGAAATACTGGTAGGTGTTGGTGACAGGTCACTGCAAACTAAACAGACACCTATCATTATTAAGGCTCGTAAAGGACCCATCATCTCACAGTGGCTTGTAGGAAAGAAGACAGCACTTCTTGGGAGAATGCGTAATGTATTCAAACATAAGATGGCGAACACTAGGGATGGATAACATTAAAGCAGATGATTTGTCAAACTTAAAGTTTAGCGACATCCTAGAATTCATTAAACGAACAAGAAGATTTGGGGAGGGACTCTGTTGATCCAACAGTAACCAGTGCCCAAACACTGGGCATTGGGTGAAATAGTCGCGATAGAGGACCGATCACCCGCCTGCGGTTCAGCGCGCGTCCCACCACCTAATTAATCATCATCCTATAACAAACAAAACTAACAACTTGTAATCCGACAGCTCTTGTCTGATTGTCATAGGTTCTATTTTAGAACTAGATTTTTGCTGGCCCCACACTAGGATACCCAGTGGTGCCCACCAACAGCGACGTCACACACATATGAACATCCAAGAAGATCCAAGAACTGGCTTTTTTTTCTTCACCCCCAGCCGGGAATCGAACCCGGGACCTCTCGCATGGTAGGCAGAGCCACAACCACTGCGCCACACACGACGTCAAATCTTTTGTAAATTAGCTAAGTAGTCTCGCCTCTACAATCGGCCTCAATTACTGTAAAACGATTTAAAAATAGGTTCGTGACCTACAAACAATGCCACGTATACAATAATGGATAAAATAAATGCGTCATGAGTTAAAAACGTCAAAATCCCATCGGATTTAGCTGACTACAGCGTTTCAGTGAAACTTAGGTGCAAGGGGGGAAGAGACGAGGAAAGACGGGGGGGGGGTGGTTTGAACAGTAGCGGATGTGAGGTGCTCCCGCGATCTGCGTACCAGCGGCTCTCAAACATAACTGACTGACCTCTACTTTAACTGTGAATGCACTGTACGACAATACTGTACGACTGTTGACGACCCCAATGGCCGAGTCGGCAGTGACCCTGCCTACGAAGCCAAGGGTCCCGGGTTCGGGTCCCGGTGGGGGCAAATACTTGTTTGATGAGAACGGATGTTTGTACCCTAGTCATGGTTGTTTATCTATCCAAGTATAATATTTATCTATATAAGTATGTGTATCGTTGTCTAGTACCCAAGATACAGGAATCCTAGTTTGGGGCTAGATCAATGTGTGTAAATAGTGTCCAAGGTATTAAAATATGCTTGTGGAAAGGTATGCAAATATGCATGCAATGTAAGTTTACTATTACTTGTTGCACATGTGAATTGGCTGTACAATACTCCAAAACTAATAATGCACATAGAAATCTTCGCCTATTGTAGGATTCCGAAACACCGGAATCATACAATTGTATGAGCCCTAAACATTGCAGTTGCAATTTGTACCTTGTTTGAAAGAAATAGAAGTCAATGTCTTGTGTAATCAATTAAAAGCGATGTAGATATCGTCTCCCGAACTTCGGAAATACGATCCCTGCCGAACAGAGGCGAACATTTCTATCATTCGATATTATTAGAAATGTTTTATCTTCAGGCATCATTTTTTTTCAGGCCATACAGGATTCGCTGTATTGTTTTTACTAGTATAGTATTTAATCGTATGATCGTAAATCCAGTTTTCTTGGAAAAATATCCTGACAAAATTACTGCATTGCGTGACTAGAAATCTGAAAAACAGCAACTTGAAAACCTTAATTTGAGAAGCATAAAATATAAAACAAGTGTTGGATTTTGTTGTTCTTCCATGTTGAACCTAATACGAAGGATTAAGGGGGCTTCGCTTGGGTTACTCCCTTTATCCTTCGCCTACTCTGTTTTTATTTAGCCAATAAGCGGTGCCTAAACCATTCAGTAATTTTATCACGCAATTCAGCAATTTCGCCTTTCATGGTCATTCGCTCAATTACTTTTTATTAAATATTCCCCACGACGCCATATAGCCCCATGACACTCGGAATAATGTATGGATTCTAACGACATTTGGTACGACTAAGGAGCGATTTTACAATCCCCAAATAAACAACAACAACACAATTCTCAGATAAACAGACATATAAACGTTACCTGAGGATTGCAAATCGACCAAAAAACAATGTCGGTATAGTACGGGTGTTTGTACCCTAGTCATGGTTTTTTACCTATCTAAGTATAATATTTAACTATATGTGTATGTGTATCGTTGTCTAGTACCCAAGATACAGGGAATTCTAGTTTGGGGTTAGATCAATGTGTGTAAATAGTGTCCAAGGTATTATTATTATTATTATTATTATTAGTTCGCGTCGAGTTGGGTTAGTCAAAGGGTAAAGAGGAAGTCGTGGAGGACGCGACGCCCTGCCCACCCCCCGCACACCCGCAAAGGCCCTGTGCCCTGTGTTATCCCCGTTTATCGATTTAGAGTCTTGGGTCTGGACTTCTGGTCTTAGAATAGTCGACGAGATTGCGCTTCAGTAATAATGGAAGGTTGCCCTTCATCAGCTCCTTCTTAAACCACTAGCTCTTCCAGGCGTTCGATATCGTCTATCGATTTCCTTAGCCTGCCTGTTTTCGAAGGATATTAACTGCCTAAGTAGATGTATTCGTCGACATAGTGTATTTCCTGCCCATCAACCTCGACCCTACGTTTTGTCAATTGGTCTATTGGTCGTTTCCACTTGTACTGGTGTATTGAAATAGCACTAGATGTCCCTTCATCAAGTTTGAAAAAGAAAAACCAATGGTCCATTCTCAAGCAAGAGAAGTCGCCAGAAAAGTATTGAAAAATGTTGACACTGTGAAAAGTTTAGAAACTAGAAAATGAATACTGGGTGAAGGATATAAGATAAAAACAAATGTAATATTTTATCATGGTGGTCAGAGAAACCAGTAACGATGATTCCTTAAGTGTTTAAAGCGATAGCATAGGTTCATTTGATTTAGATTGTGATAAAACATCACCAAAATAGTGCCATCCCAACTTGACTTAAACATAAACATAAATATTTACATACAGGCACAAACATTGCTTCTGGCCCCACAATAAGATACCCTGTCTCGTGGGAACCAGAAACAGCGACGTATACACATATACACATCCAAGACCTGGGTTTTTCCCCTCCCCAGCCGGGAATCGAACTCGGGACCTCTCGCATGGCAGCCAGAGCCACGACCGCAATGCCACAGACGTCGTCACTTGGACATCACATGAACCCTGAAAACATTGCGCTGCTTTTTTTTAATTTTTTTTGTTGGATGGGAGAAAAATGGATTTACCCATGCCCAGGAGTCAGACCTCCTTGCTATGTCCGGGTCCCTACACATTGAGCAGGCATCAGCTCGTGTGGTATACGGACTAAAACAAACCCTTTGTTGTATTGTATAACAGTTATCGATGAAATCGATATAACTGTGAGCCATGGAAACTGTGAGCCATGGACTCCTTTTGTCTTTTTTTTTTGTTGGAGGGGAAAAAAATGGAATTACCTATGCCAGGGAGTCAGACCTCCCTGCTATGTCCGGGTCCCCACATATTGAGCGGGCATCAGCTCGTATACGGCCCAAAAACAACCTCTTTATGTCTGCAGTTGTCTGTCTAAGACTTCCTGTGAGCCATGGCCTCGGTATATGCTGAAGGCTTTCTACCTGCAATTTGCCCTTTTTGGCGAAAACTCCTTTTGTCGGGAAGAGGATGTCCTCTTTATACGCGACTGCCCACTCCACAGTTTGGGAAGCAGAGCCGCGCGGGCGGATTTTAGTATAAAACTGGTTGGCACGGCCGTGGCACAGCATTCGTGACGCGCCACAGGTGGTTACTAGACCGGTGAGTACCATGTGACTAACTTAACTTGGTTTTACGCGATCTTTTAAGACAATTTCAAGTGCCCATTTTGAAGCCTCACTCCTCCTTAAGGACACTTTCCAAATCCAGATTTTTTTATTGTGAAGACGTCTTTTTCCTTCAATTATATTGTTTGAAAACATGGGAATTATAGGAAAAAAACTTAATATTTTTTTCCACATAAACCGTGTTATTTCTTGGGATATAAAAATAATATTGATATGGCTCTTGCTAAAAAAATAGACGACTATCTAGAGTTTGAAATTATAGAAAATAATAGTGGTTTTGGAAAGTAAATAAAAAAATACAATTTTCGCTGACTTAACAGCCATGTTTCTTACAGTGCGATCTGTTATGATATGAACTTTATTTTAATACAGTTTGTCCCAAATGTCAAACACGTTATTGAGGCTCCGATGACAGAAAGCGAGTCATCAGCTCCATCCTGCAACAATGGTGTTGCCAATGGAAAAAATCAATTTTTATAAAATACCAACAGAAGAGAGGGTAACAATCTCAAGTCAACCATGACATTAAGGCCCTATAGATGTACGGTGAGTTAGCAACTTTGGCATACAACAATTTGTAGAAAGTTAAAAATCCCAGGTTAGCTATTCGCTTTCCGTTTGTCGAGCTTTCATGATTTTATATGGAATATATAAGTTAACTCGGGATTAGTGCTGACGTATATTATGTCTCTCGGCATTAATTAATTGAATCCGTAATAGACAAATAAACCAGTCAAGTGCGAGTAGAACGTCGGACCCGCACACGAAGGGTTTCGTACCGTACGTTCTGTGCACGGGTAAACGTAAAACGACAGAGTTTTGCAGGAGTATACCTTTATATAATTTAGTTTAGATAATTAATGAGTAGATCACACCACACACAAACCCCAGTGGTTTAAGTGGTGTTCCCATAATGAGTAACCATGTAAAATTTTGTGTAAATAAATAAATAAATAAATAATTTTTAATAATAAAATATTAAATAGTAGGACTGCATTCGAGGCCATCGAAACATTGAAAAAGAGTTTTGTGTATGTAGTTTGTAAGTATTGAACTATGTACTCAGTAGACGATACTCTTTGCTCATTGAAACCGGAAGTGGATAGAAATTGAGTAACTTTTTTACAGAAATAAAATATAATATGATAAATAACTTAATTTTATTTATAATTCGAATGAGCAATTATTAATCGTAAAATGACAAATAACTAAACACAAAACTGAATATCATATATATCATCATTTAAATATCTTTTCAGATAAGATCAGGAGAGTCAAATTTTCACCAATAAACAAATAATAACAAAATGGCTATACCAATAATGTCTTATATGGGTACTCTCTACCTATTTGGGTTGATCCGGTAGAGCCCGGTGACGGACGGACGGACAGACAGACAGACAGCGGAGGCTTAGTAATAGGGTCCCGTTTGGCACTCTTCGGGTACAAATACAATGTATTAAATGCGCCAAATGTTTCGTTATTATTTAGAGACATCTCTTAAAAACAGGTTGTGCTTTAATAGAACAACATTTACATAGCTTAAAATAAATAATTATACCTATACAAATAAGCCACCCCAAGAAACGCTTGCACCAAAGGTGCTCATCACACTGGCACAACTCTCGGCCCTAAGGCCCACATAGAACAGGGAAGTACTAATCTCAAATCAACGAATATATCTATAGCTGTTTCATTCATTCATCTCATTCATTCATTAACTCAAGCCTTAGAAATGTTGGTCCTAAATTGTTAATTAAAACCGGTTTAATAGTCAAAGGTTAATGTAAAACTTCCTGAAAATATCTTATAGGAAAGTTCCTATCGTTAGTTCGGGATTAATGTTGATTTCTGATTTGAAGAAAATCTTGGTCTTGTAGTTTTTTAACTAGACACACACGAATCCGCACGATAAAGTCCATTCGCTAAGATAGTGACGTACACCCGCACGCAAATGTGGTTATTATATTGGTTTTTGGTAGATGGACGCAAAGCCTTAAAAGCCTTACCGTTTCGTTTTTATCGATGTTTTATTGTTTTTGACGGATTTTACATTTCATTGGTAATAATTGCGATATTAATCAATAAAAGATTTATTTTAGAGTTGTTTATAATTAACTGTTCAATTAATCTGATATTTAGTTATTCATATAATAACAAGTTTTGTTCTAGGCATCTGTGACTTGAGACTTGGTTTTAACAGGCCTATGAAGCGCTAGAAAACTTCTTCCTTCTTTCTTTAAACCAGAAGAGGTTTATTCGAGGGAACATAAAAAATGTGCTTATTTCTATCTTTTGATATATCATTTACAACGGCATTTTATATTTTTTTTGACAAATTGAGGGCGAAAAATTCCACCGTTTTTTTCATTCTTTAAGTTTGTTTCTTAAAACAAGATAACAGTCATCTGTTCAGTACATAGCGGTGGATAGTTCAGTTCAGAGTGGTGGATAGTTCTGTACAGAGCGGTGGATAGTTCGGTACAGGGCGGTGGATAGTTCGGTACAGAGCGGTGGATAGTTCAGTACAGAGCGGTGGATAGTTCGGTACAGAGTGGTGGATAGTTCAGTACAGGGCGGTGGATAGTTCGGTACAGAGCGGTGGATAGTTCAGTACAGAGCGGTGGATAGTTCGGTACAAAGTGGTGGATAGTTCAGTACAGGGCGGTGGATAGTTCGGTACAGAGCGGTGGATAGTTCAGTACAGGGCGGTGGATAGTTCGGTACAGAGCGGTGGATAGTTCAGTACAGAGCGGTGGATACATAGTTTAAACTTTCTACCATTTTGGGACAGAGAAGCCCTAGTGTACTGTTTATCGATTTCTAATCGACTGTTTAGTTACAATATCAATCTACTTAAATAAACTTAAATACACAATACTAAAAGTAAAAAATAAAAACTAACCAAATATTTGCAGCATAATAATTCATTCATTGCATAGATGTGGTAGACATAAATATAATTGTTTTTCCGCGATAAATTTACACTAATGATTGTTATAAAAGCTCGCTTGTGTTATTATACAAACGCAAGTGATAGCATTAGTGAAAGATATGGACTAGTGGAATAATACTGAGCAACTTTTTCAAAGCAACCCATGTGTTCAATGAAACATTTTCAGTTCCCCGAAAATTATTTCCATAAAAGACCTGCAACATTACGAAAGTTGTTTGCTAATAAAAATCCTCATATTTGTTTATTAATCTTAATGAAGCTTGATTTTTGGCCGCCTGACCTTGATACCTGACCTTGATATTTGGTCCTACGTTAACGCTTTAAAGCTTCCGATGGCAAATAATTGTGTTAAGGTCCTCCCTAGTGCGGTGACGAAAGGTAATACTTTCAGACGTGCGATGGGCTAGCCCTTTTTGAACGCTGCGAATAGCGTAGCAAGCGTTACGAATCTGCTACGAACAGCGAAACGAAACATAGACAAAGTTATGTACAGGGTATAACAGAAACTCATATTTTAGGTGGTTGTTAGGGACATCATTCTGAACAACTTTCACTACTACACCGATTTGATCAGAGCAACTTTATGTTTTAATCCTACTTCTCGTTGAATTATATGGAGGAGTAAAAACAAAGTTGCTCTGATCAAATCGGTGTCATATAGAAAGTTCTTCGCAATGATGTCCCTAACAACTCCTGAAAACATCTGTTACACCCTGTATATTTAAACATCCTGCATAATTTCCGTTTAAACACTATACATGTTATATCTTAACTAATCTCGAAGTTTAAGCAACACTACGTATTTATTATAAATTTACCCACTTAAGAGTTTATATAGAACTTTGAATTTATCTATCATCTTTGAAATAAACTTACCGTATTATGCTGGTGTTGTCCACAATTCTTTGCAAGGTTGTGGCATACAGGCACAACATTGATTCTAGCCTCACACTAGGATAGCCTGGCTATTGACTCTGGATACAGTAGCTGGTGCATAGGACTTCGTTTTCATCTTTAAGTTTATCTATGTCCTTTCAACGAGGGCCAATTTATTATAACAAACATCATCAAATCTACTTCAGCGGTTTAGGTGGGAACACGTAATGGAACTAATCTCGCGTCAGCTTTGACATTCCATGGAAAATTTTGAGATGCAACGAATATTCGGCAACTATTCGGTATTCGGAAAATTCGGAGACTTTTTCTATTATTCGGTAGAATCTTGCAGAAAATTATGTGGTTAAAATATCGTTTTCATTAATTTAGGGGGACAAAGGATTGGGGGGTAGGGGGAAGGGAGCACCCCTGGTCTCTAGTATATATTTTTTGTGACGATATCTATATATTTTAAAACATACATTATTTTCGTGTTATCACAACAATGTAAGAGCGTTTAACTTCAAAACAAACGTGAAATCCCATAGACTTCAAAAAGTGTTGAACATTAGTTACTTTTTTGTGATAAACTTGAGGATGGAATTTTCAGTCAATTACAAGTACCAACGAGACACGTAAATTACCGCAAAGGTACAGTACAATTATTTTAACTTTACCGCTCGACACTTCGCGGCTTTTTGTATATATTTTTTAATCGTAATTCAATGAACTGTTTTCAGATGTTTACCTTAATATACTCTTAATAATATATCTCTGTGCCCCACTGTAATGTACTACCTCCTTGACCATATTGGCTACTGGCGGATTAGCCAGTTAAAAACTAAAACTATAAAAATTCGAAAATTCGGGTCTGGAATCTCGTTGTTTGAGCTCTGAAACGTGAGGTTGTATCTTCTGCATCAATAATTTTTAAGTCACGCCTTTAGTTGCAGCGATGGGCTAGTCCCTTTAGTACTGTAATGGAGCTGAATGTTTAGTTGCTGTAAAGTGCAGTAGTTGATAATTATGAAACTTCCCTACTATCCATTGAAACAGTGAGACTCTAACCTGACCAAAAGAGATTGTTGGCAGGCTCAAGATACGTTTATTAATCACAGGGTCGTGATTCGAATATTGGTGATATAGTTGAAACGCTGGATAGGGACTCGCCGGGAATTTGTAGATTTCAGCTCCTTGGTAGACTCAATCCAACTGGTCCACTTCTCCAGACGTCAACAAGTGATTATGCGGTAGCGCCAGGAGGATATTATTCCTCGACGTGGAACCGTTTCAGAGCTCCGTTAGCGCCAGGAGGATATTACTCCTCGGCGTGGAACCGTTTCAAAGCTCCGTTAGCGCCAGGAGGATATTACTCCACGGCGTGGAACCGATTCAGAGCTCCGTTAAGCGCCAGGAGGATATTACTCCTCAGCGTGGAACCCTGGAAAGAGACCAGTGTGAATGATAGGAATACAAAAGCGCTACAGCGCCCAGCTATCAGGCGACGGCTCCCCACACGGAGACTTCCGACGAGGGCCCTGGGGTAATTAGGATCTAAGAGTGCCGCAGTCCAATAGACACTGTATAGAAAAGGGAAATACATAGAGAGTATAAAATACACGAAAATAAGAAAGACTAACTACGAACCAATGCTTACCCATGGATTGGGGATAGTAGGGAAGTTTCATATAAACTACTGCACTTTACAGCAACTAAACATTCAGCTCCATTACAGTACTAAAGGGACTAGCCCATCGCCGCAACTAAAGGCGTGACTTAAAAATTATTGATGCAGAAGATACCTCACGTTTCAGAGCTCAAACAATGTCTGCCAAAAAAAAACAATCAGCTGCCAGACGAGATTCCAGACCCGAATTTTCGAATTTTTATAGTTTTAGTTTTTAACTGGCTAATCCGCCAGTAGCCAATATGGTCAAGGAGGTAGTACGTTACATACCCGTCTTGTTTGGGTAGGATTTTACCTGATAAAATCCGCTAAGATACTAACTAAACTAAACTAACTTACCAAATTAACTACTTAAGATAAAATTCTCTAAAGCTCGCCATCTATAATGTCAGAGAAATATATAACTAACAGTCTAGCTCAACTACATACCAACATCACACATTCGTACCAACAATCAGACATCAGAATTCATACTAAGTTCATACAAGAGTTCACACTAACATCGTGTAAACACAGCCTTACACACAGGGTGCCATTATTATAGCCAAATGCACACCCAGACTAACTGTCAGAAGTTGAAAAATAAGCAAGATCCCTTGAACTAAAATAAGAACCTTAGTACATAAACGCCCCGATAGCTTAGCTACTATCGTAACGCAGAATAACACCATGAGGGGCAGCTCCCTCAAGTGTTCAAGACTTCCTGCACCGTTAGTGGGTACAGAAAATAATAATAGAGTAGAATATCTATTCTACAACAAAGAGTAAAAAAGTAGAGAATTATAGTTCAAGAGGCCATAAGCTAAAGTAACAGACATTGCAGAGTAACGTTACACAATAAAGAACTTTTACATAGCTGTAGATATAGATGGTTTTTAGAATACAAGGGTCAAAATACTTATTACATACATAAAGGAATCTTTAACTACTATTGAATAAGACAGAACGCTGTCGCAGCCTATGTGCAGCAGCTGTGTCTGTGCTCTCAGACAGACACAGATCGCTCGGCATGGAACCCTTAGCCTTATTTAGCAACAGATATTTTATAGGAAACGTCATGTTTACTACCTATCTAGTAAACTGTACAAATTTACATGAAAGTAAGCAGAGTACACGACTAACGCCCGGTTTCTGGTACAAAATCAAGCCATTAATCTACCGTTTTGACAGCTGAAATTGATAAAGGACTGTCAACAACAGATTAAATGTACGAGAAATCGGCCGTTAAACACTAACCTTATTTATTATTTAATATTCCGAAAAGTTTCCCTACTAAAATCTTCACAATTAATTTATTTATTTTTCGTACTGAGAATTTGGAGGAAAATATTTATCAACAATTATAATATGACAACGGCCGTCAGACTGCGACCATAAATAATGTAGAAATGAGGTAGGTACCCAGATAAACGATCAAATATACTCCTGTCAGACAAAAATAAACACAACAAAATATACAAGCTACGAAAGAAATCTAGCGTTCTACGGCGCTCTTATGGCCTAACTACTCTGACCAGACATAAAACTCTATCACCAATATTCCCTTAATCCGGGCGCCATTGAAACAGTGAGACTCTAACCTGACCAAAAGAGATTGTTGGCAGGCTCAAGATAAGTTTATTAATCACAGGGTCGTGAGTCGAATATTGGTGATATAGTTGAAACGCTGGATAGGGACTCGCCGGGAATTTGTAGATTTCAGCTCCTTGGTAGACTCAATCCAACTGGTCCACTTCTCCAGACGTTAACAAGTGATTATGCGGTAGCGCCAGGAGGATATTATTCCTCGACGTGGAACCGTTTCAGAGCTCCGTTAGCGCCAGGAGGATATTACTCCTCGGCGTGGAACCGTTTCAGAGCTCCGTTAGCGCCAGGAGGATATTACTCCTCGGCGTGGAACCGATTCAGAGCTCCGTTAGCGCCAGGAGGATATTACTCCTCAGCGTGGAACCCTGGAAAGAGACCAGTGTGAATGATAGGAATACAAAAGCGCTACAGCGCCCAGCTATCAGGCGACGGCTCCCCACACGGAGACTTCCGACGAGGGCCCTGGGGTAATTAGGATCTAAGAGTGCCGCAGTCCAATAGACACTGTATAGAAAAGGGAAATACATAGAGAGTATAAAATACACGAAAATAAGAAAGACTAACTACGAACCAATGCTTACCCATGGATTGGGGATAGTAGGGAAGTTTCAAATCAACCACTTCAAGTTAACAGGACACCTTGATCACTTTCTTCAGTGAACCGAGAAGTGTCGTAAAGTAATCATACTGTGACTAAAGTGACAAGTAACATTAAATTATCATGCATGAAAACATTTTTATTAATATATACCAATACCATAGTCTGACAAAAATTAAGATAAATGCGCATATTGACAAGATTAGCCCGAGAATAAAATATATACGGGGTCTGTCACCGGCGACATACAAAACTACCTTTTCTATTTCGGCTGCCTAATATTCGGCGCTTCGGCTAGGAACGTGGCCGAATATTCGGCGCTTCGGCTAAGAACGTGGCCAAATATTCGGTAATCGTTATTCGACCAAATCACTATTCGATGCATCTCTAAAAAATATTTTGAAATGTTGAAGTTGACTGGTGGTTACTAACTCGGAGCTAACTCGCGTACCATCCCAGAGTAACTCGGTCTAATCTTGACTGTACCTGTTAGCATAATAAACATTTTCTTTGTTTTGGCTTACTTCTTGAGGTTTTCTTTATCTACCCGCAGGTAATTTGAAAATCTGGTCTTTACCAGTTAAACTTGCGAACTCTTGTTTCCATACATAATTTTATATAATATAGTTTTCGAACAGAGCCGGGTAACTTATTTGCATCGAATCCGCTTCAAGATTCAGACCCAATTTATAAACATTGTTTTTATAGGATCTTACTATCAGAAACAAAAAGTATAATTTTTAACAGACTATCTTATACAGGGTTATCATCGGCTTGGTTTTAGAATTCCCCCTTAATTTAATTATAATGAGGTATGCAATCGATAGCTGGTAGTCATTTTTCCTAACAAAAAGCTTTTCTTTAACTGAATAAATTTGTAGTTTTAAAAAAAAACAAAGATGAAAATTGGAAAATGTATGTAAACAAAACGTAAAAATTGGACAATCTCTGTGAACGAAACGTAAAAATTAACGTAACGAATTGTCAATGAGACAATACATAGTCAGTATTATGACATATTGTCAATATTATTGTCATTAATGTACGTTTGTGGGCGAAAAATGGCCGCGCGTTCATGATGCCATTCCGTTTTCTAGTAGTTTCGCGACTGTTCTCTTTTCGTGTTCTCTCGATATTTACAAACAAAAACAACTGGTAAGAGTAGGTTATTATGGCTACTTTTCAATCGGGTGTAAGGTTTTAACGTTGAAGAAGCTAAACCGGAGCGGAGCGGAGCGGAGCGAAGCGTATGCAAACAAAAGCAACTGGCTAGAGTAGGTTATTATGGCTACTTTTAATTTGGGTTATAGGTTAGGTTAGAACGTTGAAGAAGCTAAACCGGAGCGGAGCCGAGCGGAGCGAAATGTTTACAAACAAAAACGACTGGTTAGAGTAGGTTATTGTGGCTACCAAGTGAATAAGGATTCCTACAAAATAATAAATTTGTTAATATTAAAACAACATTTATGTAAATATAGTCTCAAATTTGAACAAAACTAAACAATTTTTATCTCAAAAAGTATACATTTCCTCACTTAAAAAACTATGGCTTGTGTTTAAATTATTACCAAAAACGCACCTATTTTACTACCAATAAATTCGAAATGACTGCCAGAATGAATAAATGTCCACCAAATTGTGTTTGGATAAATGATCACCACTTCTTTTTATGTTTTGTGTACTTAAGTTCATGTTTTAAGTATTTTTTGTTGTTCTTAGATGTTCAACCTAACACGAAGGATAAAGGTGGCTTCGCTTCGCTCACCCCCTTTACCCTTCACCTAGGCTACCGCAGTATTTTGCCCTGATATTTTTTGCAACTTTTGGTGTTCATTTATCCATTTTGGGTGTGAAAAAAATTTTCGTGATCATTATATTTGTTGCCATAATAAATTATTAAGGTTCTGTACCTCACACAGATATTTTCCACAGGCTGTACAGATGTAGTGAATAATATTTTCCTATCGGCAAAACTCGGAACAACGATAACACCCGAATGGTGCCGATGTGTCTATGAATTACTGTATTATTAAATTACGTGTAGGTATCAAATAAATCGCATACTTTATTTATCAATGTCAAATGTATCAAAGTAGTAAGACAAAAACGAACATTTCCGAGAAAATACGAAAGGAAAGGATTATTCACTACATCTGTACCTAATTTTCTATTTGACAGAAGATCCGCCGGTTAGCTATGAACTTGACGTAACTTGACGACCCGAATGGCCGAGACGGCAGTGACCCTGCCTACGAACCCAAGGGTCCCGGGTTCGAGTCCCGTGGGGACAAATATTTGTTTGATGAGAACGGATGTTTGTACCCTAGTCATGGTTGTCTATCTATCTAAGTATAATATTTATCTATGTAAGTATGTGTATCGTTGTCTAGTGCCCAAGATACAGGGAATCCTACTTTGGGGCTAGATCAATGTGTGTAAATAGTGTCCAAGGTATTATTATTATTATTATAACTTTCACATTTCATAGATTTTTGTGCGGAATGTGAAGGTTGACAGCCTCTGTGGCACTGCGGTAGATACAGAAAAAAACCGAGGTCTTGGATATTTTTACGTGTGTGACGTCGCTGTTTCTGGCTCCCACGACCCAGGGTATCCTAGTGTGGGGCTAGAAGCAATGCCTGTGCCTGTATATATGTCGCAGTTGGTTGGTTAAATCAGACACTTAACTCTCTAGACCGTTAATTGAATGCCGACGTTTAACCAAGTCACTAGCATTTTGGTTTAAATGAATCATCGTCGAAAACGTTTAACAATCTGTCTTACCGAAAGCCGGCGTGTTGGAAAACAAGATGGCGTCACGACAACAGCTGATTTGCACAGCTTATATCAGGGCAAAACATAGCGGTCGCTTAGGTGAAGCGTAAAGGGGGTGAGCGAAGCGAAGTGTTAGGTTGAGCATGTAAGAACAACAAAAAATACTTAAAACATAAAGTTAAGTACACATAAAAAATATTTATATTGTATATGTCTTGTTGCCTAGGAACGTTTAGGCAACTCGTTAAACGTTTCGTTCACTCACTTGTCTGACGTTATTATAGTGACTTGGTTAAACGTCGGCATTTAATTAACGGTCTAGAGAGTTAGTTAAGTGTCTGATTTAACCAACTAACTGCGACATATATGTAACAAAAAGAAGAACCCCAGAGCAGCATAATTCCCTGTTTATTTTTTCTACAGAATTCTGCACAGTCGGTCCATAAGTTCTGTCACAAATATTTTGCCGCATAGTAAATAATACCAAGTTTTATTTTATTTAATACTATATATGGTTTGATAGCTCATTAAATACTGATAAATAAGAACGATTATTGGATTTAAATGCTTAAAACCATATTACACAAATGCTAGTTTCTTCAGAGATTTTGCACTTTTTTACCTAATCAAAAATACGGACGTGATTCACTTTATCTTTTTTCCATGACTCTTAAAACCTTTCAAACTTACGTGAGATTTTAGTCAGAACCCTCCCTGAACCCATTACTTTCATTTTGGAGCATAAGATAACTAAGTCTGGGTTAAACTAATTTTCATATTCACATTTTACGTAGTGTACTTGTTGCCCACAAGATCATTTTTATACGTTTTTCTGAAAACGTAAAAAGTACGTAAAGTTCTCTTTGGGAGCAGTTGGAACTGAAAGCTAACAGAAAATCAAATGCTAGTTGTTAAGCATGGTCTAAAATCGAGGTTTCAGAATAAATAAAAAAAAACTTGTTAGTTATCTGGAACACTGTTTTTTTAATAAATTTGTGGTAAGTGGTATTTTTGTCAGTTGCGGCATGTTTTGGGTTCGCGATTGTCTCAAGTTATAAGGTTTTTTGTCATATTGCGATAATCGTACAAAATGTATTGTATTGCAATTTGATTCGTATAAAATAAGCTTTTTAATCATGTATAATACGAATAAGAAAAAGTTTATTGCTGAGTTTTATCTATCAAAAACCTTGTGACAGAACTTAAGGACCGACTATGTATATGAAATATCTTCATCCCTTCTCACAGGCACCATGCAGTCGGCAGCGCGTGTTGCAATCTCTGCAATACTGCTAACATCGGCGATCGCGTCGGCGTATCGTGAGTACACTCGACGGAATTTAATTTCCGACATACCTAAGATGTGTGTATTTCTGATAATAACCGCAACGCCTGTCAAACTGAAAAATGGACCAACCAGAACACGATTAGTCTACACGAGGAGTCTTTTCTTGCGATGTGATTGGTCCATTTCGAATTTGAATAGCATTGCGACTGATAGCCAGCCATAACAAGTCAAATAGAACCATAAGATGTACCCCATCGTGATGTACACCACCACCACCAACTAGACCAGCGCCATCTGTAATGAGCTTTTGAGATTAGGTGCCACTGGTAGATATGCCAGTGATTGACGACTCTTTTTTTACTGATCAGGTTTTGCAAAGGGGTTTATTGTATATGAAGTATTTGATCCTAAAGTTAAGTAAACATAGAGTTAGTTACATGAGGTTTTGATCTTACAAGCATTTTGAGTGTCTAACGAAATGTTAACTAAATGGGTAAGAAATTAATGTATAACCGAGGTTTTACAAACCTTCCATTAAGGAGTACATTTTTGAATGACAGTGGGCTAGTCGATCGACTCAGCTCACGAGATAAATATTTCGAATTATATATTTCAAGTATGAGAAACTTTCACCATGAAAAGGTCGCAAACGAAAACGTTAGTGTGTCAACGAAAACGCGACCGAAGTTCGGCGTGAGGTTGGCAGGAGATGAGGTCGACACATTTACACCTAATATCCTGCCAACTTTGGCATTCCATAATTATTTTATTTGACAGACGTCGTTCTGTCAAATATACCACCTGTACCAACGCCATCTTGGAAGATATAAACCAAACTAAAATATTTTTCTAATTCACGGCTGCCTCCGCGTTTTCTATTTTTTTTCTGCCCTGAGGAAGGTTCTTGAGCTTGTGAATAGTTTAAAATAAAACCATGCAAATCGGTTCAGCCTTTTACGAGTTTCGCGCTTACCGATTCATTTTTAGGGTTCCGTACCCGAAGGTTGGCTCAACATTAATTCTAAACTAACTCGAGCTCTGTCTTCCGGTCCTTAGTATATTTTCATATTCATATTCTTTATTGCACAGAAATCTTAATAGTAAGGTAACAAAACATTTTATGAGCAAAAGCGAGCTTATCTCTAAAGAGAGATTTCTACCAGTAAACCTAGGTAGGACAGGAAAAATTGTGCAACAGGAGAGTCCTAGTGCGCAATAAAACTGTACACATCCAATTGTTTACAACTAAAACATAATAATTTAATAAATGATATATACTAAATAAAATACAAAAGCAAAAAATTTTATATATATCAAACATACACTACTTATATATACATATATAAAAGTACCTATCACGAAAGAGAAAGGAAATGCTCTTTCAATCTTGTCTTAAAATTGAAAATTGAGGGACTATCTCTATAGAGATAGTCCCTCAATTTTAGCGCAGGGAAGTGCGTTCCACAGTCGGATCGCCGTTAACCTAAACGAGTGTTTGTAAGCGGCAGTGTTACGCCGAGGAGTAGAGAGAAGAGACATCGTGTGGGATCTCCGGTTGCTATGCCTGGAGGAAATAAACTCGAAACGTTCTCGAAGATATGAGGGGTAGCGGGGATTTCGCAAAATGTTGAACAGATAGGAGAGAACGTGCATATCACGACGAAGGCGGATCGGAAGCCACCCCAACTCCTTGCGATACTGTGAGACATGGTCATACTTGCGCAGCCCGAAGACAAACCGAATCCCGAGGTTTTGAAGTCGTTCGAGTTTGTTCAGTTGTTCTTCGTTCGCACCGATCCAGCAAACATCTGCATAGTCGATTAAAGGTAGTAGGAGGGACTGGGCAAGGGTGATTTTAGTCTGCTGTGGCAGGAAGTGCTGCAATCTCCGTAGGGAGTGAAATGACGCAAAGACTCGTCTGCTGACCTCACAAACATGGGGCGACCAGGACAACAATTTATCAAATACAACCCCAAGATTCTTGGCCTTCTCGCTGTATGAAATTATGTTACCATCATACACTATAGGGTCAACGGGCATTTTCTGAACTAGGTTATGAGAGTGACGAGTACCCAAAATCATGGCCTGCGATTTGCCCGGTTTGACAAGCAGACCATAAGAGGTAGCCCATTTCCTGATGTTATCGAGATCAGCATTCAACGCCTCTACTGTCAGATTCACATCACACGGAGAGAAGTGCCGATATATTTGAAGGTCATCTGCGTACAGATGATAAGAAGAGGTAAGAACGTCAGAGATGGAGTTAATGAATACCGAGAAGAGGAGAGGAGAAAGGATGCCTCCCTGCGGAACACCTGCGGAGAGATCACACCAGTCCGTTGAGATCTCCTCAGACTTAATGCGTTGCTGGCGGTCTCTCAGGTAGGAGTCAAACCAGCGAGCAGAGTGCGAGGAGACATTAAGTGACTTTAAAATTTCGACTAGTATATCGAAATCGACGCAGTTAAAGGCGCTACTGAAATCAAGCAGTGTAAGGACCGTAAGCTGCTTTTGATCCATAGCTAATTGAATGTCGTCAGTGACTTTGAGCAGTGCTGTGGTAGTGCTGTGACCCGGCCTGAAACCTGATTGGTGGGGATTCAGTAACAATTTTGAGGAAAGGTAGGAGGAGAGTTGGGAGGGACAATTGATTCCAGGACTTTGGAGAGGATAGGCAGAATAGAAATGGGACGGAAATCTTTAAAGAAGGCGGGATTAGACGTTTTGGGGAGGGGAATCACAAGTGCCAATTTCCACTGGCTGGGGTAGCAACATTGGTCAAGCTACACATTAATTATGTGGGTGATGAGAGGTTACTCATCAATGATAGTTGTTATCATCTGCGAACATATCTTGTCCTCACCTATGGCCTTCGACGAGATTGCTAGTATTGCCCTCCTTACTGAGCCGATTCCGACAGGGATGAAATTAAATGCTGAGGTGAGGGATGTTGCCTTGGACCGTAGGTTACGAAGGGTTGCATCCTTGACGAAGGAGTCCATCGCGACAGGGGGAGTTGCAAAGAAACTATTGAGACCCCGGAGATCGACATTTCCGGCTGCCAATTCCTGTGACTTACCAACACCAAGGGTCTTCAGGAACTTCCAGACCTGTGCTGGAGTATAGCTCTCGATACATTCGTAGATATGACGGCGTTTAGAATCACGACACAGGCGAGTGCAACGATTACGGAGGCGTCTGAAAATTAAAAGATTCTCATCGGTCGGATCCCTCTTATATCTAGACTTGGCACGGTTTCTCTTATCCATCAGACCCTTAATGGTGTCAGTAAGCCACGGTGCAGGAAGATGCTTCACTTTAACCCTCTTGACCGGAGCATGCTTATCAAACAAGCTCAGGACAATAGAGTTGAAGTTCCGTACTTTGTCATCAATGGTCTCACTACCGTAGACAGGCGACCAGTCGACAGAGGAGGCGTCTGAATTAAGGGACGTTATATCCATGCCCTTGAAGCTACGAATGTCAAGGAATTTAGCTGCACGCTTGGGAGGCTTTATCTTATAAGAGAGGTAAATAAGATTGTGATAGGAGAAAGGGGCGTTAAGTTGGCCATGCGCAGCAACCTTAGACATGTCAGAAGTAATCATTAGATCTAGAAGGAGGGGGTGCAGTGTGGTTGAAAGTGAGTGGCCTCTAGAGGAAGGATATGCATGTTAAATGAACTTACAAGAGAATTCAGCTTCGCTGAGCGACCGTTATTCTTGAGAAGGCAAGTCTTGAAGTCGCCGAGAATTAGGGTGTCGCTATAAAGAGGAGTCAAGTCACTGAGAAGGGTTTCAAAAGAGTTAAAATAGTCGATTCGAAGAGAGGGGCTATAATAGACACCCAGGAGGACTTTGTTGTGACGCAAGAATATTTAAGAAATATTTAACCAAACAATGACGATAAAACACAAGTATTAGCCCATGCGCAATTGCTCCGTGGTCTAATAGGTTTCACGCTTGCTTCTCAGATAGGAGATGCAGGTTCGATTCCTGACGATGTACCAATGAGATTATTAATCTATCTTACGTACATTATACGGAGGATCTAACGGTGAAGGAAAACATCGTGAGGAAACCTTCATTACTCCATATTTGCGGCGATGTCATGCAAAATCATCAGTCTCGCTCGCGCGCTCATCGTGTATGGTTATATCGGTTACGCGACTACGCAGTATAACGGCTACCAGAGGCAATGACCTCTTCAGTGTTGAAATGCAAAAACTGCAACATAGTGATTTGCGAATTGCTTGCCTTTGTGCAAAACAAAGTGGACGTGATGGTGGAAGAAAGCCTTGTGCAAATTTGTTCTACGGCTTTTACAGACGAAGAAATTGAAAAGGCCAAAAACCTTTTATTCGATTCCGTCTCGAAGAAAAAAACTACAAGAAGACGAGAAGGAAAGACCCAGAGGAATTTGGATGACATAATATGTCTGATCAAAGAGACCGATCATGAGGAAATACCAATCTTCGTTGCGCGTGACCTTCAAAAACTACCTCCGGTCACTTTCGATCATGTAGATGTCACTAGGCTTCTTAAGGAAATCGTCTTGATCCAAAAAGACCTGGGTGTTATTCAAAATAACTACGCGAAGAACGCTGAAACTGAATATGTGACCATCGAAGAATTTGAGAAGCTGAAATTGGAGATCAACAAGTTGAAAGTTGCTAGGCAAACACGCGATATTGAGCCTAAAGTCAACTACAAGAGAGGTGGTTATCGCCAGGAGGAGAGTTTCGACGCTCATAACAGTGGTCCCGTGGGGCTGGTGAATCTTTCTGACTGTCGGCACCCTACCCTACCGTCATATGAGGGTACGCCGAGAATAACGCCATCGCGCCCGTCCTTTGCATGCGTAGTGCGCAATGTACCCGACCCGTCTCAGCTGTCTGTGTTATCGGCGGCCGAGCCAGCGCGCGTGGAGGCCCACCCGCGCGCCGCGGTTTCTACGGCAGCGGCTAGCGAGCGCGCCTGTGAGGCCCAACCGAGGTTTCGAACGTCGTCGAACACTGAGAATACTGCCTCTGTCGTTGAAGGCTGTAATTCGAAGAAAGTCCTTGAACCTAATGATGGATGGGTGACTATTAATAGAAAACAGAAGAAAAATAGTTTCTCTGGTAGAAAGGGTACAGCAACGGTGAGCCCGTCGTGTAAATTCAAGGCTGCTTATGCCAGAATCCCACTGTTTATTTACAATGTGACCAAGGAAGCCTCAGTCAAAGATGTTGCGGAATATATATTTAAAAAGACCCAAATAACAGTCTTACCACAGAAAATTGATATGAAGGTGCCTAAAGATTACGATTCTTACAAAATATACATACCTAGAAAGTGCTTGTCATTGTTTGATGATGATTATTTATGGCCTAATGGTATTTTCTTTAGAAGATACTATTTATTCAAGAACAACGGGATTTTCACGGCCCAGGCCGCTATCGATTCACAGGCCTTGCAATAAATCCCACATCGCAGCTAAAACATAGCTATTGTATGCTGGCAAGCTTCAACTGTAAATCTTTAATGAGAGCCATAGACCATGTCAGAGAGCTGTGTACTAAGATGGACATTGTGGCGCTCCAGGAGACCTGGCTCATGCCCCACGATCTACCGTACCTAAGCAGCGTCCACCCTGACTTCGCGGCTACTGGAGTGTCAGCTGTGGACACATCGGCGGGAGTGATACGGGGTAGACCATACGGAGGTGTCGCTATATTATGGCGTAAAAGTGCGTTCGATCGAGTTTCGGTCATCCAGTGTAAAAGTGTTCGGCTGGTAGCTGTAAGGTGTGAAGTGGCTAGTCGTTCTGCGATATTCTTTTCAGTATACATGCCTACAGACTCGAAGGTAAATCTAGTAGATTTTACTGAGTGCCTAGCGGAAATAAGTGCTATTATCGACGACAACAACGCTGACAATGTATACATACTTGGGGATTTTAACGCTCACCCAGGTGAGTTGTTCTGTCATGAGTTACTTTTATTTTGTTCGGACCAAAAGTGGATATGCGCGGACATAGAATCGCAAGGCATTGACTCGGGCTCATATACCTATATAAGTGACGCTCACGGTAGCAGTAGGTGGCTTGACCATTGCGTAACTACCAGTTTAGCGTATCAAACTATCAGGAACATTGAAGTGCGGTACGACGTCACGTGGTCGGATCACTTTCCACTGCAAATTGAATGTGACTTTACGGTACTTTTACCTACAATTAATATATCTACTCCAGCACAGAGCAAAGTAATATGGGGTAATAGGGACGAACATCAAGTTAAGACATATACGGACTTGTGTAATAGACAATTAAGATCCGTTGACTTTCCACCAGAGCTGAAAGATTGTGGTGATAAGATATGTGCTAATCGTGATCATAGAATAGTAATAAGTAATCTTTATACCAACATAGTCAGTATTTTGTGTGAATCTGCTACTATCAGTTATCGCGGCCGTGATCCTTCTAATAAAAAATATGTTGTTGGTTGGAACAAACATGTAATGAGGTTTCATAAGGATGCTTGATTACACTTTCAGACATGGCTATTGTATGGGAAACCTACTACAGGATGTATTTATGATAATATGAAAAAAACTAAAAAGTATTTTAAAAACAAACTGAAATGGTGTCAGGACAATAGTGACCTAATCAAAATGGACATAATAGCGACAAGTCACGAAGCCAAAGATTTCAAGAACTTTTGGAAACAAACTAATAGATTGAGTCCAAAGCCCAGCCAACCCGTGAGTGTGGAGGGCCTGACCGACAACAAAGACATCGCTAATATGTTTAAAAATCATTTTACTGTAGCACCTTTATCTGTGTCAACTGCGCCGAGGTTCGACGCTCACACCCGTCATGCTGAGGAACGTGCATACCACAGATTCACTATAAAAGACGTAGAGATGGCCATACGCGGTATGAAACGTGGAAAGTCGCCGGGATATGACGGGTTGAGTGTTGAGCACTTAAGACATGCGGGTGTGCATCTCCCCAGAGTTCTCAAAATGTTTATTAACGCCTGTATTGGACACTCTTATCTACCTGAGGATTTAATGAAAACTATTGTAGTACCTATAATAAAAAATAAGACAGGAGATGCCAGTGATAAGGGTAATTATAGGCCTATTTCTTTGGCAACTACTATAGCGAAGGTGCTGGACAGTTTGCTTGACAAAACACTTACTGCATCTCTACATTTACATGATGCACAATTCGGGTTTAGGGCCGGGTTGTCCACAGAGAGTGCAATATTGTGTCTCAAGCAGACTGTCCGGTACTACACAGATAGAAAAACGCCGGTATACGCCTGTTTTCTTGACCTATCTAAGGCTTTTGACCTTGTTAATTACGAGATCCTTTGGGACAAGCTGACAAAGGAGACCGACTTACCTGATCAGCTTATTTTTATGTTTAAATACTGGTATGAAAATCAACGCAACGCTGTCAGGTGGGCCGGCTCATTAAGTCAGGAATATAGGCTTAATTGCGGAGTACGGCAAGGTGGGCTGACGTCTCCTAAATTGTTTAATATTTTTATAGACAAACTGATTAGGGAACTCAGCAACAACGCCATGGTAGGGTGCTCGGTTGACGGCGTCATGGTCAATAATATTAGCTATGCTGATGACATGGTAGCCCTGAGCCCTTCAGTCAGAGCGCTTAGGCAGCTGCTGGGGATCTGTGGGTCATATGCCGAATCACATGGTCTTAGGTACAATGCTAAAAAGAGTGAGCTGTTAATATTTAGGGCCGGCAGTAAAGTACCATCGTGTGTGCCACCTGTCCAGCTCTGTGGTATTCCTTTAGTCAGGGTCACGCAGTTCAAGTACCTGGGCCATGTGGTCACGGACAGGCTCACAGATGACCTGGACATGGAAAGGGAGCGCAGGGCGCTGGCGGTTCGATGTAACATGCTGGCTCGCAGGTTTGCACGGTCCACTCGAGAAGTGAAACTCACATTGTTCAGAGCGTACTGTCAAACCTTCTACACCTGCAGCCTGTGGGTTAGCTACAAGCAGAGGACCTACAGCGCTTTGCGTGTTCAATACAATAACGCGTTGAGGATTGTGTTGGGGCTGCCGCGATTCTGTAGCGCCTCAATCATGTTCACAGAGGCGAAAGTCGCCGACTTTTTTGCGATTCTGCGAAAAAGAATCGCTTCAATAATGATTCGTACACGCGGCAGCCCGAATACAATTCTCGATACGTTGGCAAATAGGATCGACAGCCCTATTATGAGACACTGGGTAGGTGTACATCTAGCTCCTAATAAAAAATGATCTACCTAACTGTGTTTTTCCTGATTGCTTCATGTAAATAATGATGTGTAATACGTGTGTGTAAGTGATTGTGTGTGAGGGTAGAGATATGTGTGTGAGGGTATGTTTGTATGTGTGTATGCCTATTAATTTAATTATGCTAAAATTAAAATTTTATTTTGTATATGTTGTGTAAAAATATGGATTATTTATATCTGAAATAAATTGATAAATAAAATTAAAAAAAAATTTGAGTATTGAATTACTGGCTCAAAGTGGGCACAATTGTGCCTCTGCCACCCCGTATGGGCAAAGGCGTGACGCTATGTTATGTGTAATTGCATGTCATTGACCCAAGCGAAGTTACTTGAAAAAAAAACAAATATTTCCCGGAACTTTTAGTTAATTGTCTATTTTGATGACACCACACCTTTTTGTTGGTAAAATTACATCAAGGTGTGGTCGACACTTACATTCATATTTACTATCAAATGACGCAATCTATGATATAAGTATTTTCATCTACACACGTACCATAAACCCTCTTTACTGCGTCCAAAAACCGCACGTTACGACCAGCATAATGGTATACTTCTTGGTAAAAACTCATTTCTTATCTGAATATTGATCATTATAAACACAATGTACCAAAATTTGTCAAATTATGACATTTAAATTTCGAACGCGGACGCCCGCCTGCGTGCCGCCCCTAGTTTGTCTGTGTAGTTGGTTCTACTGAACAAGCTAAACAACTGCAGAGCAATGATCAATGCCACAATGCCGGTCCAACATGCGGTTCCTGAACACATCAAAGAGAGCTTATGATTTGTGTATGTATAGATAAACTAGTGTATGTAACTGTACATAATTAGGCATTATGTAGCAGTCACATAAACTACTATTAAGATATTATACTTAAAACTTGTATATTTTTTTAATGATTATCTCGCTTAACTTAGCTATAGAAATGCTCAACGAAAGTTTGTTGTTCGAGAACATCTCTTCTAAGCACAAGGAGTGTAACGGAGACGAACTAAACCGGCTGGCAACATCAATGACTGAAGCAAGTCTTCAGCCAGTAATGCCGTACGCGGGGTCCCATTTGATGACACAGGAAGTGGCTCAAAGTACACTAACGTGGAGCCATTCTTGGAAGTCGCGTTTGACATCTGTCAACAGTACAGACAAAGCTATGCGCCTCGGTCTCCTGGTTTCGCTTATAAAAGGAAGGGAGTCCACAACATAGCTCTGTCCCTACTGTGGACAGATGTGAAATACTACTTATAACTTAGTACTAATGGCGAATTCTGTGGCGCAGCGGTTGTGGCTCAGCGTACCATGCGAGAGGTCCCGGGTTCGATCCCCGGCTGGGGGTAAAGAAAATAAAACCCCAGGTCTTGGATGTTTATATATATGTGACGTCGCTGTTTCAGGTTCCCACGACACAGGGTATCCTAGTGTGGGGCCAGAAGCAATGTATGTGCCTGTATGTAAATGTTTATGTTATGTTTTAGGTAAAAATTGGTCCACTTAAGATTCAAAATCGCGTATTTTTGACAGAGCGCGCGAAGCGTCTTCGTTCAGGATTGGGCAAAAATGGTTCCGTATGTCCGGATGTGTGTCCGGATGTTCTCCTCTACAGGCCGCATTTCTCAACTGATTCTCGTGAATTTTTGTGAACAGGTTCGATAATTAAATAGATTTTTTTGTAGATTCGGTTTTTGGAATTTTTCAAATAGTACAGATTTAGGTGTTTTAAAATTCCAAAAAACCGCTGCAGTCCAAACTGCTCGACGGATTTTAACAAATAAGGTGTCGTTTGATTCGTAGGGACCGTGAGAGTAACCGGCTATATAATTTTAGTAAATAGTCAATAAGTTGGGTGTAAGAACGCAAAATGTTGTTTACAAAGTTATTGGTGCGGCTACTTTCAAACTCCATGTACGTAACCAGGTGCATTCAAAAGATTGTAGGTATATATTATTAAAAGAAAGTGTCACTCGTGAGGCCTCAGAGCTACTATATATATACTATACTTGTTATATAATATGTATAGTAAGGATGACTCCAATTAAGATTCAAAATCGCGCATTTTATTCTTGTGATTTTACAAAACATTTCAAATTTTACAAAAGAAACCTACATAGGAAGGCCGCATAGACAAAATACTTTTCGACTTAGCGCCTTTGCCGCTTGATTTTGGGTTCTCTATTCTGGGGTAAAAGGCTTTTTACGAACCTCGCTACGACCCCCGCCTTCGGCTCGTGCCGCAAACTTCTCGGTACGTAAATATAACCCTTTGCGAACTCGTGGGAAATGTGCTATTGCCTGCTCCTTGATGGACGAATGTGAAAAAATAAATAGACCTAGAGATAACTAACGAATAAACTTGACCACCCGAATGGCCGAGTCGGTAGTGACGCTGCCTACGAAACCAAGGGTCCCGGGTTCGAGTCCCGGTGGGGGCAAATGTTTGTTTGATGAGAACGGATGTTTGTACCCTAGTCATGGTTGTTTATCTATCTAAGTATAATATTTCTCTATATAAGTATATATATCGTTGTCTAGTACCCAAGATACAGGGAATCCTAGTTTGGGGCTAGATCAATGTGTGTAAAAGGTGTCCAAGGTATTATTATTATCATTATTATTAACTAAACTAAATAAAAAATGCCCTTTAGGTCGCCTACCGTCGCGTGGCACTGTGCTCGACATGCTGGCACCGTTACCTCGCTTTACTCATAGCCGGACTAATTCGCTGGGCCGTCGCCCAGCGCCAGGTGCCAGCCCTGGGCTCGCCCGACTCATCGACGAGTCTTTGGAAATCTCCTTAAAGACTCGTCGAGCATCGGGCCCCCAGAGCAGACTGAGCTCTTAAGGAGGTCGCCGATAGGTGGGACGGTGCTAATGTATCAACACAGGTTGCGTCCTAGAGATACATTTATTCTCAGGAATTCCGTCTTGCGGCCTAAATCACTAAGGAGCCACTTTTTTCTTTTATCCGCCCATTCCAGTGGCATCCGGTTTCACCGTCCGCGAGTCTATTCAGCTCGATGGATTGTTTACGGACACTAAGGATTAGTAAAACGATCTGGGACGTAATCGCGAACATTTGCGTATTGACGTCGTAAACGCATCGAGCTAATCAAATAAGTTACGACTTTATTTTAAATCGACCGAACGGTCGCGTCGGCACAAAAATACATGAACTGTAATTTCTAGCGACAAAATCATAGAAAAAACAAAACAAATAAACCCGGCCAAGTGCGAGTCGGACTCGCGCACGAATGGTTCCGTACACTATCTATAAAAACTGCAAAAAAAAAGTTTGTTGTAGGAGCCCCCCTTAAATATTAATTTTGTTTAAATGTAATTATTTATTTTTTAAGTGATTAATATAACTTAATAGTGAATATTTTAAGCGTCAACCTGTTGCCGTTATCAATATCGAGCAAAAACGAGCAAAAAAAACACGTTTGTTGTATGGGAGCCCCCTTAAATATTCATTTGATTCTGTTTTTTAGTAATTGTTTTTATAGCGGCAACAGAAATACATCATCTGTGAAAATTTAAACTGTCTTACTATCACGGTTCATGAGATACAGCCTGGTGACAGACGGACAGACAGACGGACGGACAGCTGAGTAATAGGGTCCTGTTTAACCCTTTGGGCACGAAACCCTAAAAAACGGCCTAGAGCGAGTCTGACTCTAGAACCGAGGGGTACCACACAAATGGTTTTTTGTGAAGTAATTACTGATTTCGGATATTTTCTTTTATTTGTGCTATAAAACCTTGCTTCTCGCTAAATTTCATGTTTCTAGGGCAAAGAGACTTCCCTTTGCCTAGTAGACTTCCCTTTCCCTACCCTATAGGTTTTCCCTTGGTATATAATAATAAGGTAATAGCAAATTCATCAAATTTGCGGCCGTATCTTTTGACTGCGTTGTCTTCGAAGTTTGATGTTTTCACAGCTCTGAGGGAACATGACCAAGTAATTGATATCAAAGGTTCAAAATCGTGACCCCTCAAAAAATCGCAATGTTTTTGTGCGGATAATAATGCATGGGCATGCCTGAGAAAATAATGCATGGGCATGCCTGAGAAAATAATTCATGGGCATGCTTGAGAATAATGCATGGGCATGCCTGAGAAAATAATGCATGGGCATGCCTGAGAAAATAATGCATGGGCATGCCTGAGAAAATAATTCATGGGCATGCTTGAGAATAATGCATGGGCATGCCTGAGAAAATAATGCATGGGCATGCCTGAGAAAATAATGCATGGGCATGCCTGAGAAAATAATGCATGGGCATGCCTGAGAAAATAATGCATGGGCATGCCTGAGAAAATAATGCATGGGCATGCCTGAGAAAATAATGCATGGGCATGCCTGAGAAAATAATGCATGGGCATGCCTGAGAAAATAATGCATGGGCATGCCTGAGAAAATAATGCATGGGCATGCCTGAGATAATAATGCATGGGCATGCCTGAGATAATAATGCATGGGCATGCCTGAGATAATAATGCATGGGCATGCCTGAGATAATAATGCATGGGCATGCCTGAGATAATAATGCACGGGCATGCCTGAGATAATAATGCATGGGCATGCCTGAGATAATAATGCACGGGCATGCCTGAGATAATAATGCATGGGCATGCCTGAGATAATAATGCATGGGCATGCCTGAGATAATAATGCATGGGCATGCCTGAGATGATAATGCACGGGCATGCCTGAGAAAAAGGGTCTCAAAAGACAATCAGGCTGACGGACAGAACGACCACCAAGTGATCTTATAAGGGTTACTTTTATGGTAACGGAACCCTAAAAATATTAAATAGAACAAAAAAAAGTCAAGTGCGTTTCGGACTCGCACACGAAGGTTCCGTACCATAGTAAAAAAATTAAGGAGCGAAGAAAAAAATAAAAAAAGACCGATCTTGGTTTTGACATCGCGAAACCAACGCCAAATCAATTGCGCCACGGACGCCATCATGTAACACCGCAAAGTTTGCTGTAATATCAATGATCGCAGGGGTATTATAACACTCCCTTTAAGAGATAAAATCTCGTGTGCCGCGCTGACGGACAGACAGACGCATAGCGGAGGCTTAGTAATGGGGTCCCGTCCTACCGATGTCAATAACTATATATTATATATTCTGCCATATTATTTACTAACGTGATAATAGAGGTCATTCACAAATCAGAGGACCTGCACTAAAATCCAATTTAAGTATCGCATATTCTGTCGCTTACCCTGGTCGCAAAACTGGTATCGCTAACTATCATGGTACAACGCCTAAAAGAAAGCTGGTACAACGAGATTCTAGCGATACCAGTTTATCGCAAACTGGTTTGTATGGGAGGCGACAGAATTAGCGATATATACATTGGATTTTGGTGTAGTCTTCTATTGTGTGAATGACCTCTTTGCCATGTTAATTGGCAGATATAATATAATAAAACATTGGTTCTTAGGAGTTCCTCATTCATAAAGGTCTCTTTCATTACACTGAAATCGACTCGCATTATGAGAAATTCTGCAAGATTCGTAAACTATAAATCGAGTCTCGTCAAATCAGCGATTCTGCGTCTATTGTGCTAATCAAACGATCCCACATAAGCCCATATTCGAGGGTTTCAGGGAAATTAACAGAATAATTGATGTTGCAAAATTGCGCTGATTACCTTCAAAAACCATAATTCACATCACATCGCAGATTTAGATTTGATTGTATTTTCATTTCTTGAGAATTTTCTGGAAAACCTAGTACTGTTTTTGTTGATCATAGGGAACATGGCTTAAAATTATGTAGCAAATAATTCTACATTTTTATAAATTACTAGGTGCCCATGCCCGCGCCGGCAACGCGATTTCTCAGAGTTCCCGGTCAGAAAACTATTCGTCCATCAGTTCTGAGGCACTTAACTAATACCTTGGACCTTGGACACTAACTAGGATTCCCTGTATCTTGGGTACTAGACAACGACACACGTACTTATGTAGAGAAATATTATGCTTAGATAGATTAACAACCATGACTAGATTACAAAAATCCATTCTCATCAAACAAATATTTGCCCCCACCGGGACTCGAACCCGGGACCCTTGGCTTCGTAGGAAGGTTCACTGCCGACTCGGTCATTCGGGTCGTCAACTCAATATCATCAGCATCACCCATGACTAAGAACAATAAGTTGTTGATATCGCGCCTCAAATTATCGAAACTCTTTGCATCGCATAGCTGTAAAAAGAGGTTGCATGTTAATCAATGACGAAGGTGTTTCTTAAGTGACGCTTCTAACGCCATCTGGCGATAGAAAGCTTAAATTCCCATGCAAAAGTTTATTTCTTATTTTTTGGCTGTTTCTTTCTCAGACCAAGGAAACTCTTTGTTTATTTGCATTTTTACTTGTTTTCTTTTTACCTTAGTCTCTTCCGGACTAAGGAGGACGAAACCAAATAGGAATATACAAACCGGTCGGGCCATTTTTAGAGTTTTGGAGCGACTAGGGCCATTAACCGCTCAAAAACCGAGGGTAGTTGGGACGGGCCACGATTTTGAACCTTAAGCCATGGTAATAACATTTAAAACCTATAACGGAAAAGTGGCGTTAACTAACGCCGGTGGTATTCAAGAGGTTAATTTTTATAAATAATTATCGATTTGGTGTTGCCAGCACGCAAAATGGAGTTTTGACCAACTCAAACAGGCTCAATTTGACAGGCTCAATGTGGGGGCAACTGTGCCTCTCGTATGAGAAAAGGCGTTACGCTATTCTTCTTTCACTCCTTATTAAGATTATTGCGACTGGTATCTCTATTTCAAACAAGATTTTACAAAAATCCTGGATGTATTTAGGGGCTCCGAACCCGTAGGGTGCCAAGCGAGACCCTTTTACTAAGCTTCCGCCAAAGAGTGCTTCCGCTGTCCGCCTCGCCATCTGTCCTTCTGTCCGCCCTTCAGTGGACTGTATGTCAAATCCGTAATGGGCAGAGAGTTTAATGTTCCATAGAATGTGTATTTCTGTTGCTTCGGACTCACCTTAGGATACCGTGTGTCGTGGGAACCAGTTATTTTTTTTTGGAGCGGAAAAAAATGGAATTACCCATACCCAGGAGTCAGACCTCCCTGCTATGTCCGGGTCCCCACATATTGAGCGGGCATCAGCTCGTGTGCTATACGGACTAAAAACAAACCCTTTATGTTTGCAGTTAGTTGTCCTACTAAGACTACTGTGAGCTCTTAATCTCATGGACCAATCCCATGGATTGGGAACCAGAAACAGCGACCCACACACATATAAACATCTAAGACCTGGGTTTTTTTTTTAACCCCAGCCGGGGATCGAACCCGCGACCTCACATGGTAGGCAGAGCCACAACCACACCACAGAGTTCGTGACATTCGTGATGACAGCCACAAATAAGGCGACTAATTTAATTAACTGCTTTAGAAGCAGCTATTTCCGTTCGCAATAGTTTTTCTCGCTTCATTGATTTTACCGTGTTCTAGAGTACAAAACAAATGGTCGACAAGTTGCAAACTTTTGGGTACATTTTGTGGACAACTACCCAAATAGTCTTGTGAAGATAGTGAAGTTTTGTGGAGGTTTCGGTTACAAGTTAATATTCTTGTTGGTTGTTTCGAATTTCATATTCACCCGAAGTTCATTAAATAATTAATAGTTTTATGATAGCAATTATAACTTCTGGCTGTGTGTTGCAGGTAACATTGTAAAACTTTCAGAAACTTCTCATCAATCATTTTGTGTTTTCGGGTAACCGACATGTTTTCTAAAGTTAGCTTTGTAATGCTATTAAGAAAATCTATAAAAAGAAAAATATTTCGCGAACTTTCGGTCTTTCGACGGCAATTGACTAGAAAAGAGTAAGAAAATGCATCACAATTCACAAGAATAGAACATACATTTTACTGCCGTGGCGGGAAAACTCAGTAATATCAGGACGAATATTGAGTTTGAAGTCCTAGGCCCAGCCGAGGACTTCAATAATACGTGTGAGGCAATTGGCATTTCTGCCAAGGCTTATATGGTGCTTTTCTTAAAAAAATGCAAGGAAATAAATAAAAATTCTATAAAAAAACCCTTCTCAATTCTCCAGGACGTGAAATTCTCGTAAGCTTTTGTATAACTTACCCTGGATTTCTTTGGTAACAAATTTTCCGTGGCCAATTAGGCTTCCGCCCTTTTTGGCGGAGTACATTCAATCTTCGTTTCATTCTCATTAGAACTCATATAATTAATTCAATAAAATAGTTCTTCTCAACACTTTCCTTTTAGCTTTTTAGTTTGTTTTCCCGCTCCTGTCCCGTTTAATGGTAGCTATTTTATCGTATGCTTTTTTTAGGCAAAGGTAACTCGTTGATACGGCCTTGTGATGGTGTATGCCCGATTTTTTATGGCTGTGTGCATGTTCAAGTCTTGTTCAATATAAAACTACAGTTTCATATTACATTTCTGGTGCGTTTCTTTTTTTTAAATATACGGTTAGTGTCATTGGCTGTAAGTTTGATATTTTGGGTATAGTATTTCCGAACGTAATATGAAAATTCCCGCGCTTGTTTGAGAAATAGTACAATACTGCAGATGCCGGGAATGGCCCCACGGAGACCGGATACGAAGCTGGCAAGCCCTTTTACAAGGCATGAATGGTGCTTTTCTCAAACATATGCAATGAAATAAAAAACAAATTCGAGTTCAAAAATACTACCTCATCGTTACTTCCGTGCGCCCGCTGATGCCTTTTGCTTTGTGCATAAAATTTAAAAAAAATGTACTTCCCGGCCTAGGCCTGCAATTTTGTATGAAATTCCTTTACAGTTCTCTCGAGTTGTGCGGCCCGAAACATGATACTTCCAAGCCTGGTATAACGCTCGTAATGACGACATTTCAATTTGACGAAATTGTGCTCAGTTTCTCCTTTTTGCGTGCGTCTCATTCAATCGCCTGAGCTCTGAAGATTCGAAGGTTTCCCATGGTATCATCCACAGAAAACACGGCGAAACTGCGCCGCGACGGGGTGCTGAATCTCTACCCCTTCCCTCGAGTCGGGCGAGCGTCCAAGGACACATGGCAATTGCCGCTCGAAGACAACTTCCTTGGTAAGTCATTCAAATTCAACGTCATAGTCAACAGTCCTATATTAGGCCTCTTTCAGTGTCATGCGGGTTTCATCACGTACGCAGGATTATCGATGAGTGCTGTAAGTATGGCACCCCGCTCCCCGGAAACAAAATACGCACGTCACTGCAAGCGCTCTTGCCTTTGGTGTTTACAAATATGCTTACATATTTGTAAATGCGACCTCTGTGGCGCTACGGTTGTGGCTTTGGCTACCATGCGAGAGGTCGCGGCTGGGGATTAAAAAAAAATACCCCAGGTCTTGGATGTTTATATGTGTGTGACGTCGCTGTTTCTGGACACCGGGTATCGTGGTCTGGAGCCTCAAGTAATGTATGTGACTCCTGTGAATGTTTATGTACACGTATTTTTGTCTCTTCTATGTGTTGGACCACTGTGAGAGAAGAAGGGCAGAGCCCCGTAGAAACTCCCACTAATCTTCATCTGAAAGTTCTTCATCACTTATCGATCAGGCCACATTTACCCACTGCTGGGTAAAGGCCTCTTCTTTACCATCAGCGCATGCGTCAACCAATAACTATAAATTAAAAATTTAAAAATCCCTTGACATATTAATAAAACCTTAAAAGACTAAAATTTTGTTAACTGGTTTCCTTGCTAGGCTGATATGATAACGATGGAATCACTCAACCGATTTTAACATAATATTTCTATGAACCATCCCAGCGAAATCCGTCATCTCGTTTGAGCGCTAGACTGCCACGTACAGACACACAGACAGACAGACTTATAACCTTCCACTTTTTCGTCGGTGATCACAAACCATTTTTTCACAGAATACAAACCCGGACAGAAGCGCCAACTGTACGCTTTCCCAAGAGTGGGTCGCAGCGAGTTCCCTGCATCGCTGCACCAGTTTCAACCGGGGTTGGAGCCTCTTGAAACACAACAGGTGGGGCCTTATTATCATCATATCCATAATTATCACCAAAACATCATCGTCATCATCCTTCATGATACCCACAGTATCTGTCAAGATACGCCATTCAGCCAACTAGTTTCGAGGTACTGCCTCAGTAGCGAGAGAAAGAAAATTCTCAGTGTGTTGGATGCTTATAATGTTTGTGAAGTCGCTGTTTCTGGTTTTTATTACTCAGGGTATCGTAAAAGAGGTATAGAGTAGGGCAAAAGAAATGTGTGAGCCTGTATCTGTCATCGTTTGATTGTGAACACTGTTAGTTTTTTTTTTTTGAGGTTAAACAATGTGTAATGTTTTTTTTGTATATATGAAAATAAGTACAGAGAATATAAGTAAGATATGCATTCTAGTTCAAGACGTGTGGGACTGCCGCTCCATCCTCATATAGGCCTGTGCGATTCCACCTATGGCGGGTGCCGCGGATGCACATGCTGCTAGCCCTGATGATGGCGGTTTGAATTCTTGCTCGTAGCCAGCCCATTATTGTGGCAGGGGTCCGGTTCCAGCGGTCCGCCAGCGTTTCGGCGAGGTGTTTAGTGAATGATATCATTTGTGGAGCAAAAACTCCGTCGACAGAGGTTACTAAAGGGGTGAAGGTGGTGTGGCGCGTCTCGCATGGGTCGCAGTACTTCCTTTTCTTTTCTTCTTCAGCTGAACGAAGGACAGCCGCTACGGGGCGTGATGCGTGGGAGGGAGCGTCGGTGTCTATGACACGGATATCAAATAACGCCTCCCTCTGGGCAATCCATACCCCCCGACAAGCCAAGTCTCCGCGCAGCCCAGTATCGCCTTCGGAGATGACTGGCTCTTTCGTGACGTTTCCCCAGGCTTGCTGGCACAGTTCACAGAAAAGATCCCTTATTTCGTTATGTCTGCGTGTGATAAGGCCACCTGTTTTGCAGCACAAGGCGTGGTCCACGTTGAAGTTGTCATTGCCGCAGCCGTCGCAAGTCGCAGGCATGGAGATTGGTGTGCGGTGGTATCTTATGGCCAGGGCATCTCTAAATTCGTGGGGTGATAAGTCGAAGTTGTCTTTTCTTGTCGGTATTACTGAAAGCCATGTTGATGTTTTTGTTTTCATTTTTGTCGCTATTAATCTTTCTATTGCTCTTTTCTTTTTGGATGGTAATTTTGTTAGAATGCTTTCTAGAGTTTCGTTCTCGTATGTTTCTTTTTCCTTGTTTCCTTCCTTTCTTGCGTCACGCAAAGAATTGTAGTGTTCAGCAAGGTTTATGTCTTTTATCTCGGTTAGGGCTGTTGAAAGTATTGTAGATCCCTGTTTTGAGATTTGGTATGCACGGTTTGGTGTGTTGAAGGGGTCAGAAAGGGCAAGTCCACCTTTGTGGACTGGGAGGGTAAATAGCTGGGTTTCAAGTTTTGTGATTTCGCCTCCGATTAGTGTTGGTATGAATTTGTCGTGTAATGTGTTAGTTAAGGGTTCAAAAAGTTCTTCTGAATTTTTTAAGACACGTAGTAGGAAGGACCATTTAAACTGAGCTGCTTTAGTTAGGGCAGTGTAAGCGGCTTGAGGTGAGTTTTTGCAGATTGTTGTGAGTTTCTCGATGATAGATATCCATTCGGTTACATTCTTTTTTACGAAGTCGTCCCCTCCTGTCCCTATGTAGCCTCCTAGGAAGCGGGAGCCGGTAACTATGGAGACGTTGGTACCGGAGAACGTCTTTTCTGCGGTAGACTTGTCAGTTTCTGACACTATTAGAAATGATTTTTTACCTTGTGGTAAGTATCCGTATGCTGGGCCTGTTTTGTTTAAGTTGTCCCACCATTGTCGTAGGCTTTGGAAAGTGCCTTGCGCGGAGGAGTCATCGGCGTACCAGCATTGTGTGACTGTGTTTTCGGTTTTAAGTTTGTTAATTATTGGTAGTGTTGCAAGCGCGTACAGTGGCATTGCGAGTGGGTCTCCTTGGGTTACGCCTTCTCTGCTATATAGTCTTGTATCAGAATCGCGAAATACCAATTCAGCGTGGCGGGCGCAGTGTGGCCAGTATATTCTTGCTTGCCAGAGGGCTAGTTGTCTCACGGCGTTAAAAGCATTGTTCGCGTCAACGAGGAGCATTCCCCAGTTTGAACCAGGTTGGCAATCTCTTTGGAAGACATCGGTCATGGCATGAATGGCGCCTTCGATGCCACTGCCCAGTCCACTGCAGAGCTGTGACTGGCCGCATGCTTCAGTGACTTCAGAGCCTGTTGCTAAGATCATGCATTTGGATAATATTCTTCGTAGGCATTCGCCGATGCCGATAGGTCTTACGCCTGGGCATTTGTCTAAAGCAACAAGTCGGCTTGACATTAATGCTTGTATTTGGGTCCAGGGTATGGTTTCGTTGCTAAGTTTCGTTGTGAGCTGCGCTACGGCTTCTCTTAAATGGGCGCTTGCTTGGCCGAAGCGGAGTAGGAAATCTCTCCAGTTTTCGGCTGTGCATCCAGTGGGGCCTCCGCCGCCGTGTAGTTTTCTCGCAACTGTTTCGACATGGTCACAAGTTATTTCGATTTCAAGGAGTGGTGGGAGTTTTGTGACGTCTTTGGGGAGAGTGAATAAAGCGGGATCTGGAGTATTAGGCGGGGGGTGCTTTTCTCTCAGCACATCACTGACGGTTTTACCGGATGGATCAACTTCAGTATCTGGGTTTAAAACTTTGCTCGTGTCTTTTGTGAGGAGCCAGTTGAGCGCTTCCCGCGTTTTTCCATGTAGTATCAGTCGTGTGAATAATTTTGTTTCTTGGTCATTGTTGTTTTGTTTCCGGTTTCTTGTATTCCATATCGATTTATCTGCTTTGGTGGATTCCGTGATGAGTTCCTCGAAACGTTTGTCTGCCCAGAGTTTTAGGCGCCGATCGAGTAGTCTCAGTATATCTTTCATTTTTCTAACGTTTTTGTCTCTTTGCAGTATGACCGCAGCAAAGGTTAATACGCGTTCAGAGGGGTAGGTTGATTTGGTTAGATGCTCAATTTCGTCGGCCAGAGTGTGTACGAATTTTCTACTGGCAGTACCGCATGGGAGGTCGTATAGCTTGCCATGAAGGTTACAGACGTTGTCCCAATGCCTTTGCCAGATGCCAGACTTGGGTTGGATGGCATTCAGGAATGGGGATCCGAAGGCTTCTTCCAAAGGTGACATTGGTGTTTGCCCATCGGTGGTTGTTTTAAGAGTAGCGGATGCTGATTGGTTTAGTACATCGTTGTGTGCTGATCTCATGTGACGCTGGAGCCCATTTTTCTTGAATTTCCTGGGGCATAGCGGGCATTCGGTGTCAGCTTGTGACATATGGGTGGGTATTTACTTACTTGAGCTATTTGCACTATAATTTTGTTGTTTAGCTCTCGGATAAGGGTAAGATTAATAAAAACAAGGGATTTTGTTGATAAATAAATGGGTCTAAAGGAAATAATATTAAAATGAAGTATTTTTGTGAAAAATATGTCTATTTGACGTGACAGCTGACCATAACCACTGTTAGTTCATCATCTACCTCGCGAGATTGTAAACTGCTTACAACGTAACGTTCACTCCGCGTGCCTGCGTTCAACTCACGCGCAGACTGTATTTATTCGGTATTTGACAAGATAAATACAATAAATCTTGAAACGTGTCTCAAGCTGAACCTATTTCAACAAAAACGTTTGACAATGTCATTATGGTATATTTCCAGCAGTTGAATTTTATAAACTCAATTTTGTGTTAAAAAGACTGCATTTGACTACGACGTCACATGCTAGTATTTCATAGAATTCGTGAACAAATTACCGTTTTGACAATTCCTAAAAAGTATCTATTTTGACTGGCAGTCAAATACCGTGTTGTTGATTATTTATCTATCTTGATGTAATGTTTATATTATAGAGATCCCAGAATTCAGATGTTTCCACGGTTCCGTACTGACACTAAGCCATGGCTTCGTCACTGTCAATGTCGCGAGTTATTTGCCTTCTCGGTCGCGTGCCCCCGCGGGAACACAATATCACAGGGCTGCCGGCCGCTTGCCCGAGCGCATGACGTACGGAAGGGGGTACAATTAGTTAAATTCTATTGATTTTCCTTCACTTTGCCCTTGTTTTCCGTTTCAATACTTACTAAAATTATTTACATTATTCAGACTATTTTCAACCCTTAAATTTAATAACAGAGAATTTTGGTCAGGTGTAGTCAGGAAAAAAAGCAATTGAATATTTTACTAAATTAAAACATTATTGATCAGCAATAAAAATTATTTAATTACTTTAGATATTTTATTAAACTTTTTCATCTTTGTGCAACCCTAGCGCGTACGCTTAATGATGTAAGCAGGCAGAGTACAGCGTTCTCACCTCTCGGTGTGCGTACAATAGACATATTTTTGCTTGCAGTTACTCCAAGTATTATTATTAAAAATATTTAGGCTATTATAACGTAGGTATTTTCGCTTTTGTAGGACTGTGATGTATCTGTTACGAAGTAACTATTATCTAATCTGTGACTAAGCGCCGGTTTCATAATTGAGAAGAGAATTTAGTTAATACTTAGGTATCATTCTGTCTCGTTCTTTTTTATGAAATCTGCAGAGACAGAATGATACATAAGTATTTGGTTAGTGCAGGTCTCAATTCAGAAATTGTAGGTAATTATTATGTTCCCGCTCAGCCCCGCGGAATCCCGCTAGCCGCCTTGGCTGACCTGGTGTTGGGCGGGCGGCGGACCCGGTTCACGAAGCGAGGCGACCAGGACATGAAGGTTGAGGCCAACCCGAGGGACATGGGCATGTGGTTCGGGCCTAGGGTCGGAAGGGCGTACAAGGGGAATGATGATGAAGGTAAAAAAATACACTCCGTCACACCATTAACCTTTATTGGGTTTCCTGTGTGACTTCGAAAGTCATTTGACCGATTTTCATTTCACTGAACACCATTCATTGCTCGTTTGGACGATGGCATATATCTAGAAAGCCTTAATTTACCGATGAAACTTTTCATCGAAAAACCACTTGTTGATGTGTCGTTTCATCGAAATAATAAGATTGGAAGGATACAATCATCCGCCATTCTACGTCCTACTGATAGGTACTGGTAAGCATATTTTATTTTATCCCTTCACATGCAGCCCAAAATCGGTTTTAAACTAGTTGCTCCGGGCCTGATGCTCGGCGGTAAGCAGAGCTTCAAAGTACAATGCTTCCCAGTGCTGAAGGCATTGGGACACAGAATGGCTGATGATTTTATGCTTCCAATCTCATCGTTTCGACGAAACATCGTTTAAATCATTATCTTTAAATCGAGCACTGGCAAGTGATTTTTTGACGAAATATTACATCGGTTAATAAAGGAGGCTTCGTAGAAATAAGGCATCGTCCATCTGAGCAATCGGTCAATGGTGTTTTATGAAATGAAAATCGGTCAAATGACTTTCGAAGTCACAGAAGGAATCTCGGGGTGGAGAGGCACTTTTTCAGCTGCCTTTCGCCTTTACTTTACTGCTGGGTTTAGGCCTCTTCTTCACCACGCTTGAGCCTCCCTACTCCCCTGATTACCAGCTATGCCAATTATGTCATCCGTCATCTGGCTGACGCTCTGCCCACTGGACGTCTTAGGGTTCTGAGTAGCCATTTATTCAATGTTCATTTGCATCACCATATGGAGATGAGAAGGTTTCTTCACGATCTTTTCCCTCACCGTCAGTTACCTCTGTGCTGTGGCGAAGACCATGTACGCTTTATGACTAAAATCATTTGGTACGCAGATATCGCAATGCCATACCACAAGAGCGACAGAAGTGACCCAGAACTGACGGAGCCGGACCCGACCTACAGCAGGAAGAAACGCCAGACGATGTCCACATAAAAACATAACACAAACAAGCACGCTTTGCTTTTGTTCTCATTATGGCTGATACTGACAGTCAGCCGCCGACTGTTTCGCTCCCATATACATTTGAGACATCGCTAGTTTGCGGCGTCTCTTTGTGAGAAACATGGCAGTTGGTGTAAGCCTTTTGAGAAAATTCGTAAGCTATGTGCAAATAATTCCCAGGGAAACGCTAGCTGCAATACTGTATGATGATAATGGTAAACAATATTAGTTCTGGTAATTTTGGGGGCTTACTTGCGCCATTAAACCCAGAGGTAAGAAAAATCGATATTTTTATTCCCAACTGTTTCTCAAAATGAAATGTTTGCTGGAAAGAATCTCTTGTATGGGATTTGCTCACCTTTATTCTTTCCATGATCATTTGAGGATTCCTTTGTTTTGTGAAATAAATTATCTGTGACAAGTTATTAAATTAAATTATCTGTGACTTTGTGTAGAAATTAGGAGATTATGTGAAAATTATTTTCTCTGGGTTAACAACTAGGCTCAAGTAGGGTTAATAGGGTAGTTAACTGGGTAGCTGAAATAAATTTAAAAGTTTTCAAAAGATTTCAGGGAAAACATTCAACAAAATTATTGTTCGCTAATCATTATTTTACATTTAAAGATTGTTTACATTAAGTATATATAATGTTATATTGTACTGTCCTGTATTACCCTGATGTTGTTTCTAGTCATTCAGAGGTATAGAATGTTGGTAGAACTTTAATTATGAATATTTACGATAATTACAAATAACAAATGTGTATTTATAAGCTTTGCGAATATAGTATATATCTTTAAGGACGTAAAATTTTATATATATTATATCAAGATTAACTTTTCAACACCGAGAGATACCCCGTAACAGGCTGGGTGGATTTCTGTTCTTCTTTTGTATAACAAAAATCCACGGGGTAATTCGGCTATTCAAATTCCTACTTTCAATCTAAGTAAATTAAAGTTCATTGTTAAGTGATTGTTCGTTTATAATAAATGAGCCACATCTTTAAAAGCCGTATATTTTTTGTGTGAGTTCCCCATTAAAAAAATATATTACCGAACAGGCTGCTACTGAAATAAAGTGCCGTTTACATTAATGTCATAGAGAACTAGTCATTTCTTGAGAGAGGGAGACAGACAGCAATACAGCATTACATCATTCAGTGTCCGTCAAACATTGAGTGATTGATCGGAAATCCGAGCCGTAGCGACATAAACAAAAACAAAAGCATTTACATATAGGCACTGCTTGCTGCTGGCCCCACACTAGAATACCATGTGTCGTGGGAACCAGAAGCAGTGACGTCACACATGTTTGTATGTACAAACATGGGGTTTTTTTAAAAATAATAAACAGATGATTGTCATACATGGTCATATACGTAGGATGTATTACATGCATAGCTGGACATTGCAACATTCAAAGTCACGTTGACACTATCTCACACTAGGGAAATGACAGTGCCAGGTGACATAAGTTGCACTTAACTTGAGCACCACTTTGTACATGTCACAGTTGGTTGGTTAAATCAGACACTTTACTAAATCTCTAGACCTTTAATTAAATACCGACGTTTAACCAAGTCATTTTGATTTAAATAAAGCTTCGTCGAAGACGTTTAACAATCTGTCGCACCGAAAGCTGGCGGTTTGGAAAACAAGATGGCGTCACGAGAACAGCTGATTTTCACAGCTTTTAACAGGGCAAAACATTGCGGTAGCTTAGGTGAAGGGTAAAGGGGTGAGCGAAACGAAGCCCCCTCGTGTTAGGTTGAACATGTAAGAACAACAAAAAATGCTTAAAAATAAACTTAAGTACACAAAAAAATAAATTATATTGTATATGTCTTGTTGCCTAGGAACGTTTAGACAACTCGTTAAACGTTTCGTTCACTCACTTGTCTCAAGTAATTTTAGTGACTTGATTAAACTTCGGTATTTAATTAACGGTCTAGGCTAGGGAGTAAGTTAAGTGTCTGATTTAACCAACTAACTGCGACATCCCCATTCACCTGTCTGTAAAGCAGTGAGGAATGTTGTAACTTCCACAATTTGATGCCTTCCTCGTAATTCACAAAATCCAAATCCTCGTAGCAGTTCGTAGCGACTTCGTAGCACGCTACGCCGTAGCTATTAAAAGTTTTAAGACCTTGGTCAAGGAAATGAAATGAGTTGCATTATCTTTCCATCCAGCCTTCTTACAAGTTTCACATTTATAACAATACAAGTTAAACCCTAGGGGTTACGCTTTAGGGGACAAAATTCGAAAAACAATTGCTTAGTGCACCCGTTCACTATTTAAAGCAAGGAAACCCTAGGGAAAGTTTCATGCTTCTAGATCAAATGATTAGGCTGTGGGTTGTCTGTCAGACAGTAAGTCAGTCATTTTGTTGAGTAGAAGCAATAAAGTAACTTATATGTAGATTGTTAGGATAGGATTAGCAGAAATAGAATGGCGGAAAAGACAACATTTCTTTAGATTAACTTTAAACAATTGTAACGTACTTACTTCGAAACGAGATGGAAAGAAATAGAAAATAATAATAGAGATAAATAGAAAGTCATCTTCAGGGCGTAACAGAAAGATAACATAACAATACATAGCGTCACGCCTTTTCACATACGAGGTGGCAGAGGCACAATTGTGCGCACTATGAGCCAGTTATTCAATACTCCATTTTGCGTGACAGGGGGCTAGCCCATCGCCACAGCTATGGAGCAATGAAGGTTTCCTCACGGTTTTTTTATCACCTTTAGAACATCCGTATAATGTACTTCATAATAATAATACCTTGGACACTATTTACACACATTGATCTAGCCCCAAACTAGGATTCCCTGTATCTTGGGTACTAGACAACGATACACATACTTATATAGATTAATATTATACTTAGATAGATAAATAACCATGACTAGGGTACAAACATCCGTTGTCATCAACAAATATTTGCCACCATCGGGACTCGAACCCGGGACCCTTGGCTTCGTAGGCAGGGACACTGCCGACTCGGCCATTCGGGTCGTCAATACTCCAATACGTTAAGATAAATTAATTATCTCATTGGTCAGGAATCGAACCTGCATCTCCTGTGTGAGAAGCAAGCGTGAAACCCATTAGACCACGGAGCTCGGAGACGAACAGAAAGATATGCCTACAGTGATATTTTAAGGGGTAGACAGTATTTAAACGTATGCTCGTAAATCCAGTTTTCATTGTCAAAATTACTGATTTAGCATAACAAAATTACTTAACTCCTTTTATTCTTCACCTACCAGACAGTAATTATTTAGCCGATAAGCGTTGAGGTAAGCCATTCAATAATTTTATCGTGAAATTCAGTATGTTTTTGGCTCATTTCAGGTAATTCCGCTCATGGGCATTCGCTTAATTAGTTTTTTATCCAGCCATTTTATTATTCCCCTATATTAACCCTAAAGTAAAGGGAGGTCTAATGGGTTTCACGCTTGCTTCTCACATAGGAGATGCAGGTTCGAATCCTGACCATGTACCAATGAGATAATTAATTTATCTTAAGTACATTATCGAACGTTCAGTGTTTCGGATGGCACGTTAAGCTGTAGGTCCCGGGTACTATCGCTACGTGGTAGTGGTCGTAAAACCCCTCCACCTACCCGCACTGAGCCAGCGTGGTGGAGTATGGCTTAATCTTACTCGTATCCGGGTGAAGGCCTGTGCCCCTCAGTGGAGACATTTATGGGGTACATTATTAATAATTGGTTTTAGACTCTTTTACCAAGCCATAACGTGGAAAGCATCCAACGGAGATCAGCGTCCGCGCGAGGTAAATAGGGCGTGTATGGTAACTACAATGCCTTATTTCAATTGAGATTAGGAACCTAATTGATCCACAAAATGACCATGAACGTCTTAGTATTACAGTATGAATAAATCAACAAGTTAATAGTAGTTTATGTGACTGCTACATAATGGAGGGCATTAATACTCGAGAGTGGGTTTATGAAACGAGCCGAAGGCGAGTTTCATAATAATATCACTCGAGAGTTTTAATGGCTAATTATGTAAAGTTACATACACTAGTTTATCTACACACATATCATAAGCTCTCTTTGATGTGTTCAGGAACCGCATGTTTGACCGGCATTGTGGCTCTGTAGTTGTTTAGCTTGTTCTGTAGTACCAACTTCAGGCGTCGGCGTTCGAAATTTGAATGCCAGTACCAAATTCACAGACAAACTAGGAGCGGCACACACGCGGGCGTCTGCGTTCGAAATTTGAATGTCATAATATGTAGAAAAATTACACATTCCAATTCCAATTCCAAATGTCTTTATTACTGTAGATATTTACATATACTTAGCAATCGTCATTTTTTGCCACTTCTCTACATTGGACCACTGGGGGAGAAGCAGGGCGTAGAAACTCCCACAGATTGATTTTTAGATCTCTTTTTAAAAATTGCTTATGCTTAACTAATACAAAGTATAATATTTAGTCATTATCATAATTAATAAGCAGGAATAAATAATTACAAAATTATTAACAGCAAGGTCTGTGTTGAGCCAGATTAACCCCATACAGTCCCGTCATTTAAGTAATCTTGAACATTGTAATATCCCTTTTTCGACAAAGTCGCTTTAACATGGATTTTAAATTGCTCAAATGGCAATTTCAAGATCTCCAGAGGTATCTTGTTGTAGTAGAGAATGCATTGACCCTTGAAAGAATTGCTAACCTTCGCGAGTCTAAACTGGGGCGCAAGTAGTCTGTGATTATTTCTTAGGTTAACATTACAGCTATCGCTAAGTTTGGGAAATTTTATAAGGTTATTTCGTACATACATTATATTTTCGAAAATAAATGGACTAGCTACAGTTAGTATGTCAATTTCTTTAAAAAGCTGTCTTAAGGAGTCTGTGCGATTTAAATTATAAATTGCTCGAATAGCTCTTTTCTGTAAAGTAAAAATATTTTGAATATCCGCTGCTTTCCCCCACAACAAGATACCATAGGACATGACACTATGAAAGTAACTAAAATATACTAGCCTAGATGTAGCCACATCCGTGTTTTGTCTGATGTTCCTAACAGCGTAAGCCGCAGAACTTAATTTACCAGCCAATTTTTCTATGTGGGATCCCCACTGCAATTTGTTATCAATGGTTATTCCAAGAAACTTCGTGTCATTTACTAATTCTAACGTATTGCTGTCCAACACTAAACTGGTCCCAACTTGCCTGACATTTGGAAGTGAGAATTTGATACATTTGGTTTTACCAGAATTTAACAATAAATTGTTAACTGTGAACCAATTCAAGGTTAAAGATAATACTCTATTGACATCATCAAAATCTTCTTTTTGTCTTTCAATTTTGAAGACCAGTGAAGTATCATCAGCAAACAACACTATGTTAGTCAATTTTTCCACCATAAAAGGCAGATCGTTAATATATACCAGGAATAAGAAAGGGCCTAATATGGAACCTTGTGGTACGCCAATTTTTACCCCCGTTATGGTCATATTATATGTCATTATGGTCATAATGTGTAATTCATATGCATTCATGGTAATTTATAGAGAAATAGAACAAGTTTTTATAAATGTTGGCGGCTGTGATAGTGAAACTTGCAGTCTTACAACTGGCAATGAGTCCGATATGTCTAGAATTGAACCAGAACAATCTGATCATGAAGACCATGAAATGTCACATAAATCTGTTGAACATTTAGATTCTGAATTTGATGACTTATGAAAAAAATGAATGCATAATAATTATTGTTTTATTTTCTATATTTAACCCGACTACTTAATTTAGTGGAAGATTATTTTATAATAATAAAAAATAAAAATAGTTAATGTGACTTCCATAATGAGAGACTTTAATATACGAGTGTTTCATAATAACAACACACGAGTATGTTAATGCCTAATTATGTACAGTTACATACACTGATTTTTCTCTACATATCATAAGCTCTCTATGATTATTAATATTTATATTCAAAATGTAACTTCTAATAAGTTCGACTTTAAAATAAGTTCGGCAATTAGCGAAGCGGCCAATTTGCATGGGTATACTATACTTAGTATTGCTATATATAAAGTTGTTTAGAGTCTTCATACCAGGTTTTTTATGTTCCTGGTTGGATTTCTATATATTCTATACCTATAATTATAAAGAGTGAGGTAATGTTCCTTCACACGACTTTCAAATATATTCAGAGTTGGACTGTCCCTGATGGTGTAGGGGAGTGCATTCCACAAAGAGTCTAAACCCGTTCTCATAGGAGGCGGTGTTATTCTGTGGAGTTTTGATCATGGAAACTGCATGAGTTTTTGAAGAAAATAAATTGAGAACTGTCTTCAAGTTGGATAGCGTGGATTCCGCAAAATATTCTTCTAAGATTTTATGAACTGTAGGTCCATAATTCCAAAATTTCCAAATGTCTTTATTACTGTAGATTTACATATACTTAGCAATCGTCATTTTTGGCCACTTCTCTACATTGGACCACTGTGGGAGAAGAAGGGCATAGAAACACCCACAGATTGATTTTAAGATCTCTTTTAAAAATTGCTTGTGCTTAACTAATACAAATTTTATAATATCACTATATCATAATTAATAAGTAGGAATAAATAATTACATTTTTTTTTACAGCAAGGTCTGTGTTGAACCAGATTAACCCCATACAGTCCCGTCATTTAAGTAATCTTGAACATTGTAATATCCCTTTTTCGACAAAATCGCTTTAACATGGTTTTTCAATTGCTCAAATGGAAATTTCAAGATCATAAAGCCCTTTGGGTGTATAGGAATACAACTGGTTGTCATGGTGATGTTCTTGAACCTAATCGGATGTGCATAAAGGTTCTGATAATCCCCCTGAACATGCACTTTTTACCGTTGTTTAAAAAAAAATAACCTAGTCATAAGGTTGAAAATGAGACTGAGCGAATGGCCATGAACAGCCGAAATACTTGAAATGAGCGAAAAAAAACACTAAATTGAGCATTTTTTTCTGATAATAATAAAATTTTGAACGAGCTTTCAAAAAGTGGGCATTTCAGATATTAAAATTCTAACCGTGCGACCAAATTACTAAGTGAGCGACTAGAAATACAGAGAGGGCAACTTCAATAATGGAACACAGAAAGCCAATATTGGCTAGAGTAGGTAATTGTGGCTAAATTTAAATTGGATTATAGGTTAGGTTAGAACTTAGAAGAAGCAACCCCGGAGCGGAGCGTATTCAAGGAAATAATAAAATTGGCTAGAGTAGGTTATTGTGGCTAAATTTCAATTGGGTTATAGGTTAGGTTGTGACTTAGAAGAAGCAACCCCGGACAAGAGCGGAGCGTATGCAAAGAAAAGCTTCTGATTTTTCATTTTAAGTAACTCAAATTAATGTTTGTAAGTTTCTGTTCTGTTGATTTCTCCTCACTCGCAGTCAGTCGCTCACTTAGTAATACAATAACTAAAAATATAATTTTTTCTTTAAAAATATAACTTTAATTTACAGTCACTCGTTTAAATCCTACCCGTTGAAAATTATGTGGTTATATATGTCGCCTTGCCTTATAAGGGTTAAGGACTTGTTGCTTGTTGGAGCCATCATTCTGAATATCTTTCACTTTAAAGCACCCAATGGGCCATGCAACAAAAAAATCAAAGGTTAAGATAAGTTAAATTAAGAGCGCTGGGCGACGTCAGCAGGAATTACTGCGCATATTTACAGCTATTGAAAAGTGACTACTGCGCATTCAAGGACACCGCTCATAACTCGTGCCGCGAGGTATACCAAACTGAGAAAACCATTTCGAGATAGGTTTTGTGTGCTTCTAATTAAATTCAGTTATTCCAATTAAAAATATTGCATGTTTACTGCAATATCCGTAAAAACATAAAGTAATTCATTTGTCCTCTTCGGCGTAGTTTCTTCAAATTCCCTTCGCCGTTAAGCTTCTGTAAAACTGTCAAGTATCAACAGTATTGTTGGCAGATATTATAGCTTTTCACTTTTCTAATCGAAAACAACCAGCCTCGAGTACAACCGTTCCAGAACTGTGAGCAAGTGACGTCACGAGAGATGTTATTTTGAAAATTATTAAAAAAATAGTAAGACATCCATTACAAGAAATATTAAATGTTTATACGATTACCAAAAAATTCGAAAATTTACTACCTATAAATTTGAAATGACTGCTAGAATTAGAAAATGATCACCAAATTGTGTTTGGGTAAATTATCACCAAACTTCTTTTTATGTTTTGTGTACTCAAATTTATGTTTTAAGTATTTTTTGTTGTTCTTACATGTTCAACCTAACAAGAAGGATAAAGGGGGATTCACCTAAGCTACCGCAGTATTTTGCCCTGAGATTTTCTGCAACTTTTGGTGATCATTTACCCATTGTGGGTAAGAAAAAATATTTTGGTGATTGGAGAACTAAAACACTTCACTTTACTTTACTCACTGCACTGTATTTAAGTACTTGTTAAACTCTTAGTTAAAACTCAACAATTCAAATTACATGTTAGAAATATAAGCTGAGATGAAAACCTTACGATACCGCGAGGCAAAGTACTACCAACGCCATCTAGTGGTGTGGTTTAAAACTAAACACTTAGTATAATTGACATCATTTAAACATCATCGCCGCCTAAGGACAATACGGTCCTTAAACAAATCGCACATAACAACAAATTATAGAAATATCTACCCTATTAATCATCCAGGGGCAGAGGACATAACTTAGTAAGAGGTCTTTTAAATATACAATTTTTATACCGTAGTGAAACAACTCGAGTTATACCATCTGTTCCCGGGTGTTTTGTAACAACTCTACCCAAAAGCCATTTTCCCGGAGGTAAATGTTCATCTTTTACTAAAACGATAGTACCTATGTCAATGTCTGGAACATTTTTGTTCCATTTGTAACGATGCTGCAGATTAGTCAGATATTCAATTTGCCATCGCTGCCATAAACATTGCACCAAGCGCTGAACAGTTTGCCAACGTTTTAAGGAATTCAATTTGGCATTCGTATAATCTTCTTCCGGTATTGTAATTGGAGGTTCTCCTATGAGAAAATGTCCAGGGGTAAGTGGAGGTTCATCGAGAGAGGAACATATTAAAGTTAAAGGACGAGAATTAACACAAGCTTCAACTTGGGTCAAAAAGGTTGCAAATTCTTCGAAAGTGAGACAAGTTTGTCCGATAACACGTTTCAAATGACCTTTTACGGATTTTACACCGCTTTCCCACAATCCGCCAAAGTGGGGACTACTAGGGGGATTGAAGTGCCAATTTGTGGCATCATTGGATAACAATTCAGCAATTTCCGCAACTACTTGTGATTTTCTATTTTTAAAAGCAAGATCTAACTCGCGTGAGGCTCCTATGAAGTTGGTTCCACAATCGCTCCACAAGTCGCTACAATGGCCACGACGCGACGTGAATCTTTTAAATGCTGCTAAAAAGGCTGAGCTTGTGAGATCACTCACCAGTTCAAGGTGAATGGCTTTTGTCACAGTACAAACAAACAAACAAATATATGCTTTACAAGTTCTCGCACATCTACCTGTGTACAGCTTTAGAGTAAAAGGACCAGCATAATCTACACCGCTACTGCGAAATGGTCGGGTTGGTGTGACTCTGCACTGGGGTAAATTGCCCATGAATGGAGTGATTGGTGTTGCATACTGCTTAAAACATGGTATACATTTTCTTACAGTTTTCTTTATAAGTTGTTTAGCTCCAACTATCCAGTACTTACGTCTAACATAATTGAGTGTGAGTTGATGGCCACCATGCAAAGTTTTGTGATGAGCTTCAGTAGCTATAAGCTCCGCAAGCTTACTTTTATTCATCAGAACAATTGGAAATTTCAAATCAAACGCTATATCAGCATTGGTTAGACGTCCACCCACTCTCAGAATTCTCGAATCATCTAGAAATGGATTTAATGCATATATCTTACTGCATTTGGTTACAGATTTACCATGTGTTAACAGTTCAATTTCCGCTGTGAAATGTTTAGCTTGTGAAAGTCGTATACATATATTGGAGGCATTTCGAATTTCACTCACTGTCAAATAGGAAGGCAGCGGTTGTATATTGTCTTGGTTTTTGTGAGATTTACATTTGTTTACAAATCGAATGCAGTACGCAGTGACTCGAACCAATTTTAACAGTGTTGAGTACCTATTAAGATGTTCTTCAGTATCATCATCTACACAATGATAAGTAAATTTTGTAAGTTTCTTTCTTTCAGGTAACTCGTCTTCGGCAATAGCTACAAATTGTTGGTAACAAATATCTTTCTGTTTCAAAAAAGGTGCGCCATGCCACCATAGTTCTTTGTTTGGGAGCTCCTCTGGATTAACACCTCGTGTAGCACAATCGGCTGGATTTTCAGAGGAACTTACATGATTCCACTGGCTACTGTTAGTGACATTCAACACTTCTGTGGTACGGTTCGCAACAAACGTTGTCCAGGTATTTGGAGTTTTTCGCAACCACGACAGAACTATGGTAGAATCGGACCATGCAAAAACACGATCGTCAGGTATTTTTAGACTTGTCTTTACATCGTATAACATCTTAGATAATAGCACGGCACCGCAGAGTTCAAGGCGAGCCACAGACACTTGTTTTACGGGGGCAACTTTAGTTTTACTTATAATCAAACTAACTCTGACGTCTTGGCCATCCCAAACTCTGAGGTACACCACCCCAGCATATGCGGTTTCAGAAGCATCACTGAAGCCGTGAAGTTCAACATGAATTGTGGCGACAGAAATTCCTAACCATCGAGGTAGTTGAATGGGTTTCATGTTAACAAATTTCTCTAAGTAAGTTAACCATTCATTTTTGAGTTCATCTGGTAGTTCTGTATCCCAACCTAAGCCAGCAGCCCATAATTTTTGCATAAACATCTTTAGAACTATGACACTTGGTGCTAACCAACCCAGGGGGTCGAAAGTCTTAGCTATTGCAGACAAAACATTTCTTTTTGTGGCAAAGTGTGTATTCTTACAGTCGATTTGTATTTTCAACTCGAAATTGTCATTTTGAGGTTTCCACATTATACCCAAAGTTTTCACTGATTCATCAACTTGGATATTCACCGAGCTTTGAGGTTCTTTATTAGAGTTTGGGATATTACTCAACACTAATTCACTGTTCGAAGCCCACTTGTGCAAAGGAAAGCCACCTCTAGACAGTAGCGCTGTCAAGCGTGTCTGCAGTTGAACCGCAGTCTCTTCAGTGGACGCACCCGTCATCAGATCGTCCATGTATAAATCGACTTTCAGCTTCTCGACTTCTTCAGGGAATTCTTCACGTTCGTCTATAGCAAGTTGATGCAGTGTTCGAATCGCCAAAAACGGTGCGCAAGAAGTACCGTATGTTACAGTAAGTAGCCGATATTCTTCTATTGGTTTGTTCGGTGCTTCCCGCCACAGAATTCTTTGATATTCGGTGTCTTCTTTGGATATAAGTATTTGTCTATACATTTTCTGTATATCAGCTACTAAGCAAAATTTGTATTGTCTCCATCTCGTAACTAAATCTCGAATGTCTGCTTGTAGAGGAGGACCAATTAGCAATTCGTCATTGAGTGAATTTCCTTTTTCAGGTTTGGCACTTCCGTCGAAGACCACTCTGAGTTTTGTGCTGATGCTAGATTCTCTAACGACTGCGTGATGAGGTAAGTAATATATCCTTTTATCCCTTTGTGTATATTCATTTTTCTTTTCTTTTTCAGGTACCTTTTCCATGTGACCATCTGTAAGGTACTGTTGCATGAACTTACAGTAATCGTCTCTTAATTCAGGTTGGCGTGCAGTACGTCTCTCCATTTGAAGTAAACGATTGACTGCCAGTGGCCTGGAATCACCTAAGTTGGTGTCTGAATCATCTTTGAAGGGGAGACTCACGATGTAACGACCGTCAGTGTTCCGAGTGTGAGTATTCTTGTAATGCTCTTCACACAACGTCTCTAATTTCGCCATAGGCTTCGTGTGTGGTAAGTATTCTTCAATCTCCCAAAACTTTCTTAGCAATTGATCAACCTCAAAATTCGCATGAGCAACTACTATATTGTGTGGCTGGGTGGTTGGAGTTTTCTCTATTTTGCCAGATATCAACCAGCCTAGACGTGAATTTAGTGCGATTAATGTGTCGTGTCTCTTTAATCCTTCTAGCATGATTTGTGCGTGCACTTCGGCACCAAGTAAAATGTCAATGGAGCCAGGTTTGTGGAGTTGTGGGTCTGCAAGGTTTAATTTTTCAAGTGATGGCCAAGCATCCACAGGAAACTCATGGGAGGGTAGCAATGAGGTAAGTCTCCTTAGGACATATGCGTTGACTGTGATTGGTGTCATTTCTCGATTGTGCAGAGAGTGGAATGATAGTGTGACCATAGACTTTGTAGTTATCACTGATGTGTCAGATATTCCAGAGATTTTGCCATTAACACTTGTGCGCTTGAGATTGAGTAGTTGAGAAGCAGCTTCAGTAACAAAGGAGGCCTGAGATCCTTGATCAATGAGGGCTCGGAGAATGTGTGTCTCTCCGTTTATAGCTTGAACTGCAACCAGTGCTGTAGCTAGCAAAACTTGCGAATTCATGAATTCAGTTTTCATGCTTATAGCTTGTGTTTCCTCGGGTTTCTCAGGTGTGACAGCTGTCTTGTGCGTGTGCGTAGCATGGAGCAACGTGTGGTGACGACGGTAACACTTTTTGCAGGATGTGCTTTGTCGGCAGTGACTAACGGAGTGTCCTTTTACAAGACAATTGAAGCATATTCCGTTATTCTTTACAAATTCTTGACGTTGTGGAATATCTAGTGTGGCAAAATCTTTACAGTGGCATAAGTAATGGTTCTGATTGCAGTAGGTGCAGGTGCTTTCTATTTCTGCGACGAAAGTTTTTACAGTTGTAGTTTTTGGTGCAGGACGTGGTGGTGGTTTGGCAAACTCTTTTCTTTGTGTGACGCTAATCATCTCCATCGATCGGAAGCGATTCTCCAGATGCTGAGCTAATGTGGTAAACTTTGGTATTTCTGTTGTGGATCCAAGTGATTGTTCCCAAAGTTTGTGTGTCTCGATATCCAACTTGGAGACTACTATATGTACCACAATCGCATCCCATGCAGAAGTGTCGATGTCCAAATTATCCAGAGAATTAAGGCATTCTTTTGTTGTGTCCAATAATTCTTTCAGACCACTTGCGCATTCTATTGTCAGCTTCTTTTGGTTAAGTAGGCGATTAAGGATGTTGCTCACAATAACTCTTTTATTATTGTATCTCTCTTCTAGTGTCTTCCAAGACTTTTCATAATTAGCTTCCGTAAGAGTAAAATGTCTCAGCAATTGTTCGGCTTCACCTGACAAACTTGACTTCAAGTAATGGTGTTTTTCAATCTTTGAGAGACCTGGTTCCTTGTGGATGAGTGTGGTGAATAAATCTCTATAGCTCATCCATTCACTGTAACTACCTGAAAAGGTAGGTATGGCTATGGGTGGAAGCTTAGCTTTCATCCGCTTAACCTTTCCCTCTGAATTGTCACTCACTACCGATACACTGCTTTCATTATTCTGTTGTTTCTTGTCAGCGTTTTTTAACTCGTTGATCGCCTCTTTCATATACGTTTTGAGTGCCAAATAACTTTCTTCTGTTAAATCGAAATGTTCTCGAATGTTAAATCCTGTTTCTTTAACGACCTTGTCAGAAACGGTACTTAGAATATGTGTCTTCTGTGTATTATACTCTTTCCAATAACCTTCCGCTAATTCTAAGCGTGTCTCATAAAATCCGAGTGTACGTAAACTCTTACTTGTCTTTTTAGTATTCGTTAAAATCTTATCAATTCTTTCTTTAAGATCAATCTGAGACATGCAAAGTTCAGCCATCTTGATATAACTGATTTGTAGACGTAGTTAAATTCTTCAAAAAAAATTTTTTTTTTTTTTTTTTTTTTCGAAGTGTGAAATTTTACAAGTCTTTTTTTTAATCGTAATTTTTCTAAGTTCAGAATACACTCTTGAAATTTTACAAGTCTTTTTTTTGATCGTGATTTTTCTAAGTCCAGATTACACTCTTGAAATTTTACAAGTCTTTTTATTGATCGTGATTTTTCTAAGTCTTTAGAACACAACTGTAAAATTCTCAAGGTCAAATTTCGCACTCGCACTGTCCCAAATACAAATCCGTTTCGAAGGACCACTATGGAGAACTAAAACACTTCACTTTACTTTACTCACTGCACTGTATTTAAGTACTTGTTAAACTCTTAGTTAAAACTCAACAATTCAAATTACATGTTAGAAATATAAGCTGAGATGAAAACCTTACGATACCGCGAGGCAAAGTACTACCAACGCCATCTAGTGGTGTGGTTTAAAACTAAACACTTAGTATAATTGACATCATTTAAACAGTGATCATTATATTTGTTGCCATATTAAAATTTGTTTCTTAAAGTAGCCCAAAATTTCACAAAATAAAATAAAAAGTAGTAAGTATTTTTTAGCATGGCCCATTATAATATGACTTCACCTTTCTATTAAACTTGTAAAAAGATCAATTATCACTCTTTTTCCCATACGGGGAGGCACAGGGTCAGTTGTGCCCAAGCTTAGCCAGATATCCCATTTTGCGTGACAGGGGTAAGCTTATCGCCAAGCTAAGTTTTATGAATAGAGCTACAAGTGTTTACCCTTAACCTCTTGAATACCACCGGCGTTAGACAACGCCCCTTTTCAGTTAAAGGTTTTAAATTTTATTACCATGGCATAAGGTTCGCGACCGGTCCCAACTACCGTCGGTTTTTGAGTGGTTAGTAGCGCCTAGAGGTAGGTAATTTTTCATTGGTTTTCGCTTTTATAACCAAGCTATAAGTTTGAAAATTATGTGGGAATATATTTCCCCATGACCCGTTAATGGTTAAAGAATACTAAAAATATTCATGCAGTGAATTAAGTTTTCTATATTTTTTATGTAACTTTCAAAATATCTGCAATAAAGAAGAAAGTTATGAATTATGAATGTGATATTTAATTGAAGACCTCTGTGGTCTTACGGCCGAGGCTGTGGTTCCCAAGCGAGAGGTAACGGGTTCGGATCCCGGCTGGGGAAGAAGACAAACAAATCCCCAGGTCTTGGAAGTCTACATGTGTGTGACGTCGCTGTTTCTGGTTCCCACGACACAGGGTATCCTAGTGTGGGGTCCGAAGCAATGTATGTGCCTTGTTAATGTGTCTATTATATAGAACAGTGCAAAAGTAACAGGGCATAACATTATTATAATTTTGTCTCATTGAGCGAGGGATCATCTGTGATACTGTGATATTAGACAATTACTTAAAGCTCTTTGGATGGCCACGAGGGCGTAAAGTTGAAGGCACACTGAACGGGACCTTCGAAGGTTTACCAGACTAAGTAGGCAATTATAGATATCTTTTAGACCTGATACATATATGACTTATTAACTAATGCTCAGACTCCTGCCCAATTTGAGTGCCGCTTAAATGTCATACTGGCGCTGTCTTTTCCCAAGAGACAACGTCAGCCTGTCTGCAAGTCGACTTTGAGTTGTGCATTTGGGCCCTGACTTTTCTGTTGAAGGTACCTCGATAAGAATGATAGTTTAGACTGTGCTAGATAAGTAAGCCTGAATAGATAATGTTGCGTGTGTGACACGAATTTGACCTTTCCACCGCCGCAGTCGGCACTGGCCGGCAACTGAAAGTCGTGTCTCTGGCGCCACGCCGGCTATAGACGACACAATTTTTATATTAAAAGAGACCTTATCACGTAATAATTAAGTTGAATTTTGCATAGTTCAGCAAACATGTTTGGCGTCTCAGCGACACATTTTATTTGTAAGTACGCCATACCTCAGTATGGCGGTGAAAAGGTTAACCTCTTTATGCCTGGCGTCTTCCAAAGGTTTTCAATTTTACTACCATGGCATTAGGTTCGACATCAAGAAACAAACATGGCAAGCGTTTTCGTAGATGGAGTGGCAGAGGCCCAATTACATTAAGCCAGTTCTCCAAATTACGTCACGGAGTGCAGGCCCATCTCCATAGCTTTGAAGATATGACGGATGCCCTACGATAAAAGGCCGGTATCATGTAGATAATTTAAATAGCACGACTTCATCAACTTACTTTCAACTAAAGATAACTGTATCTTTACTTTGAACGATTACTTTATCTTTACAACTCTTTTTGGACACTTTACGGCTTTTTTTCTTCTTATTATAAGCCGTAAATCAATTAACTGTTTTAAGATTTTTTCCTTAATTCACTCTTCATGATACTGTAATGTGCCAAATTTAAAGTTTGCAGGACTCAGGATCAGTTTCAGCAACTAAAATCGAGAAGTGTCGAGCGATAACGATAAAGTAAGCATACTGTACCATATTATCACTTCGTAACTCTACCCTTAACCCTTTAAGCGACGGAGGCAATATATTTGCCGTCATATTTTAACCTTATGTCTGGGTTTTTACCGGTCCATCACCGCGCATGCGCTGGGCATCGCGATATTGAGCCTTATGCCATGGTAATAAGATTTAAAACGTGAAATGGTATTTCTAGAAGTGCCTGGTCAACTACCATGGCTTTTCTAGAAATGATATTTCCCGAAGTCCTTAAAGTCAAAAACCAATGAAAAATTTTGCATTCCTCTACCACACAAGGGGTTAAAGCGTAATAGTGTTGTGCACTACAAGTAAAAGTATTCACGAAAATATAAGTTTCATCTCGCTGGGCTTCCATAATAGGTCTGAAAAACGGAATCATGCGTTCGGTGTGCTCGCAACTTTATTAAGTCGCCTCGGGGCACTTATCTCATTTTGAGAGACATTCTTGTAAATTTATTAATAGATAGTGTCTCAGCGGAGTTGTGAGCATCGTCTTTGTAGTTTTGAATGTAATAAAACAAAACCAGCGTTTGGAATTTAAAAAATTTAGACAATACTATTTTCACACCTTTCATTCGGAAACGTAAGTTTTGCTCCACGTCGAGAGGGAGCAAAATGCTACTTTTCTGTTCAAGCTACTTATTTAATTTATTTATTGGCATTTAGCATTTCCGCAATGTGCCAATTGAACACAGATCAAAATAATCGAATGTAATTATGAAATTACATTACAATTGACTACGATGACGTAGTCGATTAAAAACGAAGTTAAAGTTAAAACTTGAAACATATAAGTTTTAACTTTAACTTGAAAATTTACGAATTTTTCGTAATATTTAAAAAAAATGACACAATAAATTATATGTTTTACTGAAATCAAAACTATCGATGACTGTTATTGTGATATAATGAATAATGATATCCGAAACCATTGTAATATTTGATTCGATTATTTTTACACGTTAGTAAAAGTATACAGGAATATTTTATCTGTGGTGACCTTTCCTTAATCCTTCACAATCCGCCATTATAAAAAAAAAAGTTTTGTAAAAGTGGTGAAAGTATAATTCAAAGTATATATATATATATTTAGAGAATTTAATTTAAATTTTCCTCATAGTCGGTGTGAAAAGTTGTATGTGTCACTCAGGAGCAAAATTATTTTCGTCATGGGCGTTAACGCTTGAATCCTTCGTTACGCTCAGGATTCTATCGTAGAATCCTTCCCTTCACTCTGGATTCAATGTACCGCCCTAGCCGTAAATACATCATTTTGCTCCCTTGTGACACACATAACTATTGGAGCTTAAGAAGAATACTAGATTAAGGCTCATGTATTGGTAAAACTATAGTGGCTTTGTGAGCATTATAACTCGCGGGTGAAACAGGAAATTTTGCTTTTTTTTTTAATTGTTATTCAACCCCTCACACCCCCCGCCTACCCCTTGAAGTTGATCGGATGAACAAGTGGAATTATTATAAAACTATTAAAAACAAACAACCTGACTGAATGCACCTGGTTGCCTACATTCAGTATGAAAGTAGCGGCACCAATAACTTTGTAAAATACATTTAGCGATCTGAAATCCGACCCTTATGGGTCGGATTTGATATGGATATAGATATGATTTTAGTCAAAAGTTTATACTTTTGACTAAAATCATATAACCCATGTCGCCCTCGCGGTGTTTAAATATTCAACGACACCTAATTTGTTAAAACCTGATAAACCGTTTGAGCTTTAGGTTTTTTTCCTTAATTTTCAAGCCCATTTTGAAAAAACAAATAAATCTGAAACGACAGAAAAGAAAGAGAACAATTTCAATGACCATCAAAGTATTTTTTCCTTACCAAAATGGATAAATGATCACCAAAAGTTGCAGAAAATATCAGGGCAAAATACTGCGGTAGCTTAGGTGAAGGGTAAAGGGGGTGAGCGAAGTGAAGCACCTTTTATCCTTCGTGTTAGGTTGAACATGTAAGAACAACAAAAAATACTTAAAACATAAAATTAAGTACACAAAACATATAAAGAAGTTTGGTGATTATTTATCCAAACACAATTTGGTGGACATTTATCCATTCTTGCAGTCATTTCGAATTTATTGGTAGTAAAATAGGTGCATTTTTGGTAATCTTTTAAACAAAAGCCGAAAATAAATTGATAATTATTGAACTTCCTCACAAATTTACACGAGAAAAAGTTGAGAAAATGTAGCTGCAGAGAAAAACAGATCCGGACAAACGAAAGCATTTTCATCGATCATTATCTCTTAAAATCAAGTTTTAAGATAATTTGAATATTTTTTTTTTACTCAATGACCATATCAAGTTTTAGTTGTTAAGTTTTAGGTGAAAAACGGCCTATTTAGTTTGAAGGAAAAGGTCTTCATAGCACATTTTTTTTGGATTTGGAAAGTGTCTCCTTCAAGAGGAATACCGATTTAAAAATGGGCATTTGACAATATATTACGTAGGTATATTACGGTTATCATAGGAAGATATTTGGCAGTTCTAATATAATCTATTTCATAATTCATAATTTCTTTATTCTACTGCAAATAACACATTCAGAAAACTTATAAAATAAGATAAGGTGTAGAAAGGCGAGCTTATCTTTAACAAGATATTATATATATTAGAACAAGCGGGGAAAAAGAACTATGCGTACAAATAGAAACATACTATGTATGTATATGTCGTAGCTATATCGTAGAATTTGATTATTTCATAAAATGGCCAACCACTTCATGATATCGTCAATTATTTCATGAAATTATCAGAACAGGTTGAATTTCACGAAAACATGTAATTTTATTCCCCAAAATATGGTCCCGATATTATGTTACAATACATTGAGTAGAATCTACACCCTGTACATCTGGTGATCGTGAATCCAGCACTCTGGTCAGGCATCACGGCCCGGCGATTACCTGACTGTCCCGGGGTACTCAGTGCAGAGCTTAACGTAGCAAAATAAACAGGTCTTGGGGTTATGACATGACACGTTTAAAACAAAAATGTGAGGAGGTGGATGCATTAAATAGGTGCGCTTAATTTAGTAACGCTTTCGAATATAGTGGTTACCTACTCACATTCTTGGTAACTGGCTACGAGCCACGCCTATGACAGGACTTATTCGATGCACATTACTAGAATTGCGAAATATGTTTTTCATACACGAGTAGCAGAAGTTGTCCTTGTTGCTCGCTATTTAAAAAAAACGGTCAAGTGCGAGTCTAACTCGCGCACGAAGGGTCCGGCACCACCTTGCAATGGTAGGGATGGTGTGGAGTGAATAGTTTGGATTTTACATAGCAAAATGTTGTTTACAGAGTTATTGGTGCGGCTACTTTCACACTCCGTGCACGTAACCAGGTGCATTCATAAGTTTGTATGTGGTATTGAAAGAATTGTTGTATGGGAGCCCCCTTAAATATTTATTTTATTCTGTTTTTTAGTATTTGTTGTTATAGCGGCAACAGAAATACAAAAAAACTGTATAACTACCACCGTTGATGAGATACAGCCTGGTGACAGACGGACGGACGGACGGACGGACAGCGGAGGCTTAGTAATAAGGTCCCGTTTGGCACCCTTCGGTTACGGAACACCAAAAATCATATTATATTTAGTCCGAATATTAGCTGTCTGTGTTTAGGAATTTTCATGTAAAGAGGTTGTGTGTGTGTGCTGCTCGAGTCGATTTGGTTGCTCGAGTGTATTTCTTTTAAGTTCAGGAGTTCTATGAAATACTAACATGTGACGTCATAGCCGAATGCTGTCTTTTTAACACCAATCTGATATTCTTCAACGTGATTTTTGAAATAGGTTCAGCTTGAGACACGTTTCTAGATTTATTGGACTACCTTGTCCAATACCTTATTGGGGCCTGTCCTGACTAGATCTCCACTGTACCTTCTCCCCCTGATTTGAAAACTGGATCCGCCTTTAGTTCCTTAAGTCGATCCAAGCATAAAAAATAAGTTAGCATTCAATCTTTCTAAATTAAAGAAAACATGGGAGTATCATAACCCTCCATTGCAGCTCAACTTTAATATACAGTCATGTAATAACATTTGATATTGGGGGTGGGGCTCCGCTCCCCTATCCCCTCTTCTTGTGTATGCTATGTAGTTGACATTACGCGTTAGAGCAGCCTATTTTTGGGTTTGCTGGACCGTTTGCACTACTCACTCTGCGTCGTACAGTCGCGAAGTATTTTAAGTACTAAGGGTATAAATAAATATAACGCTCCCATTCCTAAACGCGTAAATAAAAACAAGTTTGAACGAAAACTATATTACAAGTAGATTATGTATTTTTTTTATATAACAACCAATAAAACCACTGCCGAAATCAAAACCGCAGCCGCGCCAGCCACCTTCCTAACGCCATTGCAGTGGTCATCAAAGCACTGACAGACCGTCTCCAGGTGGTCAGAGTTGTCAGCCCGGTAGCACTCCTTGTCATGAGGCACCCAGCCGCAGCCGCGTGTCACACGCACTTCCGAGTCACGGTGCGAGTGGAAGACTGCAAAAAGAAAAAAAATATACCTATTGGTGACGATCATTTTGGGATGGGGAGGTTCTGCGCCCCAACCTCCTGACCTATATAACTCTCTAACTGCCAGTTTCCTGGGCGCTGATTAAGTTAACAAATTGGTTAAACTGATTTGAGCCAATCACGTGCCGCTAATATTCAAAATAGCGGCACGTGATTGGCTGAAATCAGTTTAACCAATTTGTTAACTTAACCAGCGCCCAGGAAACCGGCCGTAAGTATGTTTTACAGCGGTCATGTAGTTAACAAAACCACTTAGTGGCATCGTGTTATTATGAGGGGCTCCGCTCCCTATTACCACTGTATGTACATGATAACTCGCTAGAAAGCACGTCTCTTATATATCGTATGGCGAGGACCCTTTAATTTAAATACCACGCGTGGTTAATTATTTCTTGTTTTAAAATTGTTTTGATCGAAAATTTTTACTTCCGCGTCTAATCAATCGATTGCCCCAAACGAAGCAGAGGACAGTTTACATTCATTTATGTCATTTTGCTGCTTTGTGTGTAAATCAGTGGACGTTAAAGTCCAATGATATATTTACACACTCCGGGTATCTTTGTGAATTATGGACATCGTAATATAAGCAAAAGCAGTAATATAGTTAACAAAACCAGTTAGTGACATTTGTTATTGAAAGGGGGGCTCCGCTCCCCCAAACCCTCTCTCTTCGGAGCTCTTCGTATGTCATACTGCAGCTATGTAGTTGATATCACCCGTCAGTGCCGTTTCAGTTTGTCACTGAAGTGTAGAGAGAGTACTTACTGGTACAAATATAGTGAGGAAACCTTTATATCTACATAACTGCGGCGGTGTGCCCCCCTGTAACGCAAATTATCGTATTGAATAGCTGGCTTATCCCTGTGCCACTGCTACCCGTATGGGAAAAGGCGTGACGATATGTTTTTTTTTAAGAAGTACCCGTAACCGGCGAGCTATGAAGCGACTATGAATGTTGCAGAAATTCGAGATGTAGCAAATGGATGTCTTTAGTCTCTGCCTAGCTCTCTTCCGAGAAAAGGCGCGAGCATGTTTGCAGTACCGACATCAATCTACTATGTAATATTTCGGTATTTCAATAGGACAACACTATTACTCCTTCTTCCTCTCTGAACTGAATATGTAAAAAGTATTTGGAGCGTTGTTCTGCAAAATATCATCCGTAGGCCATTACTCCCCACATGATCCGTCTCGAAGGATGAGGTACGACGAGGAAGAGGAATAAACGGTGCTGCCATATCGAAATACCGAAATATTACATTGGTGTTGGTGTTGCCAACGAATCATAAGTATGCATGTTTGTATTTGCTATGATGTCGTGACTGACTGGTCTGCACGATCTTGCGGCAGAAGAAGTCGACGTGGCTCGGCACGGCGCCGCCGCTCGAGCACTCCACCACGGGGAGGACGCGCGCGCGCAGCTCCGCTGTGTACTGCGCCACGTCGATGCACGCCGAGTTGTTCGCCGAGTTGCAGTAGTAGCAGCGAATCGAGGACGCTGCAGGACATAATCAAACTATGAAGGTTGTCACAGCCGTAATAGAGACAGAGCGATGTCTCAATCTCCTTGTTTCGCTTAGAAAAAGAAAGTTGGACAGATACATGGCTATGGTCACCGTGACAAAAATAGTCACCCCTATCTAATATGGTCTAAAGCTGAACTGTGGCGGGAAAACGGCACTGCTGTACGCCAAAGTGACCTTAACACATCGCCCTGATGACGCCATAGCTCCCGTCACTGTCCTATTAACGCGTCGAGGGCGGGAGCGAGCGAGAGAGAGTGGGTAATTTTCAGTGACCAGAGAAAAACTGAAGAATGGAAATGACGTACTACTCGGGTGAGCTTAGTTGGCACCTGGCTCGAATGACGTTTGTGCAAAGTACAGTGTATACAGTACGTTTTCACGTATTGCTAAATCTAAATTCGATAATCGATATTAGGTTTACTCAACACTTATATAGAGTAGACAACGCAATCAGGGATAAATGACAGGGGGCCAACCCATCGCTGCGGTTATGGAGATTAAAGGTTTCCTCACAATGTTTTCCATCACCGTTAGAACGTTCCATCTTCGATGAGTTCTGCTGAATGTACCGATTAGTGTAATACGCTAAACTGATTGACAGTGAGTGACAGACAACTTACAACCAAAACCTAATATCGATTATTTACATCGAATTTCGATTTAGTTATATGTAATACAGTACTGTACCCACCGTACTTTGCCCAAACGTCAGGAGCCATCTTAGCGCTCCCGGGTAGTACCGTGTATTGGATTCCAATCGCGATATCTTCTTTATATGTACCTTGCGTATAACAGAAAAGTGTTGTCGTATTTTAGGAGGTCGATATGGATATCTTTCGGAACAACTTTCACTATGAAACTGTTTTGATCTGAGTAACTTTATTTTTCACATCTCCATACATACATACACATACTCGTACATGAGCAGATTTGCATGGAGAGGCGAACAATGAAGTTGCTCTGATCAATATCGTAGTAAAAGTTGTTCAGTATGATGTCTCTAACCCTAACAACCCTTTAAAATATAAGCAAACTATTATGTTACACCAATTTCAGTGCTTTAGTATGGCTTTAATAGTTGTTCTTCGACAACTTGCCATCTCAACAACATATAAGTTTTGTGCCGATTCGACGACTTCGCATTAACCTTTTGACCGCCCCAGTCGGCACAGGCCGAGAACTGAGACGTGCCACTGGCGCCACGTCGGCTATAGCCGACACAATTTTTATATTAAAAGAGACCTTGTTTCGTATTAATTAAGTTGTCTATTGCGTAGTCTAGCAAACATGGTTGGCGTATGAGTGACACATTTGTATTTAATGTATGGCGGTCAAAAGATAAAGGCAAATTACTTACATTTATAAATCAGAGACAAAACGACGATCAAAACCACAGTAGTTCTGTTAACGGCCATCATGAGGTTCAGAACTCACCTGAAAATGAAGAGACGTAAGGCATGTTTGAAAAGATATAAGATAAGAGAAGAAGAAAACTGTTGATAGTCGGGTTGGCCACTAGCCCATGATACCTCTCCCAAACCGCACTGAGCCAGCGCGGTGGAGTATGGCTCAATAAGACATATGCCCTTCGGCGGAAGCATTAATGTGAAATTTATTTATTTATTATATCTTACCTTATGATCTAAATTTATCATTTGGGAACGTGGCCTTTGCTCCCGCTTGGTGGCGCTGGCGTAGTTGGGGGCAAAGAGTTTTATTCATCTGAGGTTAGCTTCCAAATCACGTCACGTGATCTTTCAAATACACTTGCCACTGGCACAATCAACCTCAAATGAGGTTAGGATGCCATATATTATAAGAAGAAGTAATTAGAATTTCACGACTTTGACAGATAGACAGCCTCCAACTACACCAGCGCTATCTGCAATAAGCTCTTCAGATTAGGTGCCATGCTTAAGTCCAACGAAGTTCTTTCCTAGGCGGTTTTCTTCAAAATCCAACAGATGACTCTTAAAACGGCCTGTTTTTTGGTCATAGAGTATATATGGTATATAAAGACTTTCCATGATCTCAGATGGTAAGGTCAATGAGGAAGAAGTATAGGTACGTAACCCACTGAAAAAAGGTTCGGTAAAAAAGGTTGTGTACTGGCTGTACGTAACCGTTGAAACGTACGAACGTACGTGAAAGAAGTTTGGGATAAAGGTTTTGTACCTATTGGCTGAAAGTAGTCTATGATTGAAAGCTGTCATGTATTGTTTGCTAAATAAAATACACGGAGACCTCGAAGTATAGGTAGGCACATGTATCTTATTATATGTCTATGGTAGGCACAGACTTTAAAGGGATACTACGTTAGGAGTCAACCTACCGAACGAAGCTGAACAAACTGAACTTGACAGCTTTCAAGAACAGGTTACGTTCAGCCAGTATACAACCTTTTTACCGAACCTTCTTTCAGTGGTTCTCTACCACCTGAGATCATGGAATCCCTTTGCATAACATATAATTTACTCTATGACCAAAAATACAGCATCACCTGTTGGATTTTGAAAAAACCCTGCTCTGAAAGAATCCCATTTGCTCATAAACGACATTTTTTATTTAAGTAAAGACTTTGTTTAACCCCCGCTGTACACAATGGCTACCTTTCGATGTTTAGTGCTTGTTGAAAGGCTATTCAGAATACCGCAGACTTAGTAACAATGCAACGATCTAGGTTCAGTCCAGTTCTGTATCTCTACATCTATCCCGATACCTTTGAAAGGTATTGTGATTGTGACTGCAATTTTTGGCAAATAATTGTAATCCGGAGTTGGCTAATCACTTTCAAAACTTCATTTTCATAGTGACGGAATCGATTTTCAACCTTTTCAGGCTTCAAAGTTCAAAAACTATGAAAAACAAATTGCCGGCGGCATTTCCACTGTGATGAAGGGACTGCTTCTGTGCTATGACGCCCGAAAAAGTAAGTTCAGTGAGAAACGCAATTGGCGTGGCTCGGCTTCATACACACAAACCGGCTCAGCTAGTTACGTTCCATTCTGTACCTGCGTCGGTAAACGTTTGCGTGGGCTTGAAATGTTGAGTTCATTGTGTTGTGGAGCGATTATACTTTGTACAATCCTTTATTTTACGTTTGACATTTCCTTATTGCGTACATTATGAGCACTAGGGTTCTGAAGAGAATCAAGGAACCCTTAGAGTTTCGTCAAGTCTGTCTGTCCGTCCGTCCGTCCGTCCGCATGTCACAGCAACTTTATGCAGAAACTATTAGGACTATACAGTTGAAACTTGGTTTGTAGATATATTCTGTAAACTGCTTTACGATTTTTATATAAAAATTAAAATAATTAAAGGGGGCTCCCCATATATGGAACTGAAACCAAAACATTTTTTTCATCAAACCTATATGCCTGTTTGAAGATAGGTCATTAAAAATGACGTTGAGGTTCCTGTAACCACTTTTCCTCAAAGTAAATTGTTAAAGAGTCAGACCCTTCCAAAGTGGAAAAATGTGTGACACCCCCCCCCCCCCCCCCTCCTTCTAACTTTTAAAGTAAGAGAGTGAAAAATCTAAAAAAATATATGCTGTGTATCTCAATACACATTTTCAATGAAAATTGGTTTTAAGAAAATAAAAAAAGCAGTTTTAAGACAAAACCATTTGTTAAAAACCGCAAAGATAACTTTGTCATTCATACAAACACTATGAAAAACAAAGTTACAACACAAACATCCAGTCACATAATTACTTGCTACAACGGGACCCTTTATGGGCGAGTCCGACTCGCACTTGGCCACTTTTTTCATTGCTGATGTCAGAAATGTATGGCTTTGTATGTGTCAAAAGTAAAGTGATTAGCAAAATATAATAGTGAGATAGGCTAGCAAGTGAAATCATGACGAATAGTATGGACATTTTAATTGGCATTCATGGCAAAAGAGCTTCGTGGTCTAATGAGTTTCACGCTTGTTTCTCACACTGAGACGTGAAAATAATATTACTCTGATTGAATCGGTTTTGGAATGAAATTTGCTAAGAATGATGTCCCCTTAAATATGAGCACACCTTACTGCTACATTCTGTATAGTCAAGACAAGAAGGCATTTAAAATATTGTAAACAACCAATAGCACCTAATGTCAAAAGCTCATTGCAGATGGCGCTAGTTGGAGTTTATCTATCTGTCAAAGTTGTCAATTTGTATTTACTTTTTCCTAAAATATATGGCGAGCTCACCTCATTTGAGGTTAATTTTGCAAGTCAAGTGAATAGTCTGAAATACAGGCTATAAAATAGCCTAGTTCAGATAAATAAACAATAATAATAATAATAATAATAATACCTTGGACACCATTTACACACATTGATCTAGCCCCAAACTAGGATTCCCTGTATCAAGATTACAATATTAAGATATTTTGTACTAACTTAAGACCTACGTTAAGATTTATACTTTTATATGTCTAGAAATAAATCATTTGAAATTATTTGAATTTGAAAGATCACGTGACTTGTTTTTGAACCTAACCTCTGATGAATAAAACTCTTTGCCTCCAACTGCGCCAGCGACACCTAGCGGGAGCAAGCGCGGGCTTAGGTGCTATTAAATGAGTGATAGTTGTCAATATAACAGCATCGGAAGTAAACAAGATGCTTTTTCCTGTCAATTCTCTGCTGGCCGGAAAAAGTAAAAAAACTGACACACAAATTGAGGCAAATTTTATGTTGTTGCCACACAAATGCCCATATTAGAATATTCAGTACCCTAGGTGACGTCTGTCAGAAAAGAAATCAGCGAATACTCACTTTAGTTGGACCCGATTGCCGTAACACAGTTTCGATTCAACCAATAATATAATTATATTCTGCGGTAAACTTTACACCTATTTATCTATTTACACCAATCGAATAAACATGAACGACATAAGGGTGTTAAGTCCCATATAGGTGAACACATCCGAACACAATCCCATAGAAAGTGCAACTGTTGATAAATTTAAATACTTTACATTGAAACAAATATTTACACTTACTTGCTTGTTATGTTTCTGTAGATATCGCAATAGGGTTACGCGAGCGGATACTGTAGGGCGACTAAAAGGTGTTGAGCGTTAGTATCTTCGACATGGGTGCAACTGGGTCTCGCTACCCCGTAAGCGAAAAGGCGAGCTTATGTGCTGCCGATGTAAGTAGAAACTGTTTACTCATAGGTCCATAAATTAAGTTATGTCACGACTGTAAAATCAATAAGATTAAATCAAGGCACATAAGTTCAGCCATATTCAGAAAAAGTATCTAATTAACAACTTAAACATAACCTAACATCTTTACATAACAAGTGCGAGTCGGCCTCGAATTTTTATCTACACACGTATCATAAATGCTCTAAAATTGACTCAGAAACCATAGGGCAATGACCTGCATTATGTTATGATACATCGATGCGGATATGGCATATATACGATTAATCGATGCGTTAAAGTAAAAACCGGTCAAGTGCGAGTCTAAATCGCGCACGAAGGGTTCCGTACCACCGTTCAATGGAAGCGATGGTGTGGAGTGAATAGTTTGGATTTTACATAGCAAAATATTGTTTACAAAGTTATTGGTGCGGTTACTTTCACACTCCATGTACGTAACCAGGTGCATCCATAAGTTTGTATGTGGTATTGAAAGAATTGTTGTATGGTAGCCCCCTTAAATATTTCTTTTATCCTGTTTTTTAGTATTTGTTGTTATAGCGGCAACATAAATACATAATCTGTGAAAATTTCAAAGCTAGGTTCTTGAGATACAGCCTGGTGACAGACGGACGGACGGACGGACGGACGGACAGCGGAGTCTTAGCAAAAGGGTCCCGTTTGGAACCCTTCGGGTACGGAACCCTAAAAATTGTCATGTATCTTGAAGTTTTCCACCAATTTAACTCCTCAGGTAGCTAAACACGAAACTAATGCCCTCCCAGCATGAAATGATAGTGTGACATAGACGCTAGCGGCGCTTTCAACTGAACAGTTTTGTTGGTGACACTGCTTTACCGACACGAAACATTCAAACCGCTTTACCGACTTTGGTGGTACCGAGATGACAGCTGTCATTTGTACGTGTGTAGATAAAGAAGTGTATGCAACTGTATAAAATTAGGCCTTAAAACACTCGTGTTATGCTATTATGGAACTCGCTTCGCTCGTCTCATAAAAACACACTCGTGGTTTAAGGCCCCTTATTGTGCGACAGTTGCATAAACTACTATTATCTACACACGTATCATAAACCCTCTTTACTGCGTCCAAAAACCGCACGTTACGACCAGCATAATGATATACTACTTGGTAAAAAAGCATTTCTTATCTGAATATTGATTCATTATGGTCATATAATGCATGAATATTTCGACATATTATGACATTAAAATTTCGAACGCCGACGCCCGCCTGCGTACCGCCCTAGTTTGTCTGTGAAGTTGGTACTATTAAACAAGCTAAATAAGTGCAGAGCAATGATCAATGCCACAATGCTGTTAGAACATGCGGTTCAGATAAGAAATTACTTTTTACCAAGTAGTATAACATTATGCTGGTCGTAACGTGCGGTTTTTGGACGCAGTAAAGAGATTTTATGATACTTGTGTAGATAAACTAACTATTAGAAAGCAAAATGTTGTTGACAAAGTTATTGGTGCGGCTATTTTCAAACATTTTATATGTAACCAGGTCCATTTATAACTTTGAATGTGGTATGAATATCAAAAATTACATGATCTGTGAAGCTGAAATTTGCTGGTGGGTATTTAATAGGTGTGAGAATTCAAGTAAGCAAGTGTTTTTCGTGCGCAACAGTATCATTGTATTTCTCTTGACTTCTCGGTCCAAAATGATTGGGGTAATATCCTAAATAACCCCAAAAAGTTAAATAAATAATAACGATAAATATAGCCCGTTAGTGTCCCCACCGAGGGGCACATGCCTTTACCCGGATACGAGTAAGATTAAGCCATAGTCCACCACGCTGGCTCAGTGCGGGTTGGCGGAGGGGTTTTACTATCACTTTCACATAGCGATAGTAGCCGGGACCTACAGCTTAATGTATCATCCGAAACACTGAACGTCCGATAATATACTTAAGAAAAATTAATCATCTCACTGGTACATGGTCAGGAATCGAACCTGCATCTCCTGTGTGAGAAGCAAGCGTGAAACCCATTAGACCATGGAGCTCTTAAAATATAGAACTCCTATCTATTACACCGAGTACAGTACATAGATAAGTATACTATGAATGAAATGACCACAATTTAGAACACACCTTATCAATAGCGTTGGCCCTCGGCACGTGGCCCTTATTATCAAAAGTTTGTTTTGTTGACATGAATTTTTACTACTTTAGGTGCTATTTATAGCTACAAATAATACCTACTATAGGTAGAAATTGTTAGCCGCTGGATCCAAAACGCACGAACTGGAGATTTTTTAATCTTTTGACAATAAGAACCTGCTGAAAAGTTATTTGGAATGATAAATGAAGTGTTCTTTTTTAGGATTCCGTACTTTATAAGCCAAAAGAGACCCTTATGGGATCGCTGCGTTGCCCGTCCGTCCGTCCGTCTGTCAAAACCTTTTTCTCAGAAACCTGTGGAGGTATCAAGTTGGAATTGATATCAATTATTGATGTCTATGGTCCCCAAGAGCTGTAAAAAATCACATTTTTGGTGACCGCATCCGACAGCCGTTCATGCCGCAAAGGAGAATACGAAAAGGCCGGCCAAGTGCGTGTTGCACTTCGCACATTGAGGGTTCCGTGATAAATGTAGAATTTATATTCTATTGGCTTATGCCAAAAAAAGAAAAAAAGGAAAATAGTCTGTTCACATACACCTTGCCAAAATATCACTAATATTCTTCACCAGAAAACAAGCTTGTTTTTCATAGTGTTTGTATAAATGACAAAGTAATATTTGCGGTTTTTAATAAATGTTTTATGTCTTAAAACTACTTATTTTATTATCTTCAAACCAATCTTAGTTGAAAGTGTACTCCCACTCGGGTATGAACACCTTCCATACACTTTTATAGGATGTGAACTCTAATACCATGGCATAAGGTATTAGAGTTCACATCTCTAATACTTAAGATATATGAACTCTTAGGTAGAGATGTGAACCTTTAGAGTTCACATCTCTAAGGTCTTGATACCTTGCACTGCATGCATTAAAAAAATATGCAAGCGAATGGGTTAAACTGTATTTAGCCACTATCGAAGTGTTGCAGCACTAGACAGCCTAAGACTGTCAGGGCAGGTCTCAGTCTAGACTTTGAGAAATCGAGCTCTCAAAATCGTGATCACTCCAAAAATCACAAATTATAAAAAATACATTTAAAGAGGAATATTAAATATTAATGTGAAATATTTGATGTAATTAATGTTTACTAACTAAATATTCATTTATTATATGAGCGCTTGCAAAACTTCAAAAGGCAAAAACACAACTTTATCTTATTTAGGGTAACGGACCCAAAGGGTAAAAACTTATTACTAAGACTCCGCTGTCTGTCTGTCCGTCTGTCACTAGGCTGTATCTCATGAACCGTGATAGTTAAACAGTTGAAATTTTCACAGATGATGTATTTCTATTGCCGCTATAGCAACAAATACCAAAAAAACAGAATAAAATAAATATTTAAGGGGACTCTTATTTACATACAACAAACCTGATTTTTTGCTCGATATTGAAATATTCACAGAATATTGAGTTTTATTATTCACTTTAAAAATAAATAATTCAATTAAAATAAAATTCCTATTTAAGGGTGGCTCCCAGACAATGGCACGGAACCCTTCGTGTGCGAGTCCGACTCGCACTTGGCCGGTTTTTCTTCATTATTTCATTAGATTGGAGAATAAATAAAATTACCTTCACCATGATGAGCATAGACAGAGTGTGGTCGCGCTACAATAATCCTCCAGCTCCGTATTATGGGCATCCTGGAAGACTGGAAACCCTACGATGACTACAGCAGGACACTGGGGGTCCGATTCCGGTAGTCACTGACCGCTCAGTGACAATGACGCTACGACGGCGATCAACTTTAGTTATCTTTTCAACCGTCGTTTTCGTCTGTTGTTTTGTGTGTTTATTACGCGATTACTCCGTCTGTTATGAACCGATTTTGACGATTCTTGTTTTGATTAGTAGGTCACACTTTAGAGGTGGTCCCATAGAAATTTTATCAAAATTACGTAGCGCTTTTTGAAAAAGACAACAAATACAAAAAATATATACACAGATGACGTTTTGGTGTGTGGTTCCGAGCAGCAACCGTTTTGATGAGGACTTTTCATGTTCACAGACTTCATTCGATTCCCGACCGGGGCGGAAGAAATAGGACTTGAACTTGACGTCGGTTTTTTTAAGTTCTTAGTTTGATGAATTATATCTAACATTTTTGTTACATATTACTTCTTTGGTTTATAAATTATATGATTAGCAATAACCTCAATTCCTACTATTACACGCAGCACGTTATGTGCTAATGCGAATGAAATCACCGTACCTCCACTATCCAAGATTCCCCGACGCAAGTACCTATTCCGAAAAGCCGACTATACAAATATAAATGGTACACTACTTGGTAATGACTGGACACAGATTCTCAATCATGGAACAGTAGACGATGCAGTTTCAGTTTTATACAATAAATTAAATAGCGTGATTGAGGAGAACGTGCCTATAGTGATTACTAAAACATCGAACAGGTACCCGATATGGTATAGTCGAGCACTTGTCTGTGTTATCAAAGAAAAAACCAAAGCACATTCACATTGGAAACTTTATAACAATCAAAATGATTATGCCACATTCTCTCTTCTTAGAAAACGCCAAAAAGTTATGCAAGCCGAAAACTATAACTCTTATATAAAAAGGTCACAAGCTAATATTAAGAAGGATCCCAAACAATTGTGGACATACATAAAATCTAAAAGAAAAAGTGCTTTTGGGTACCCAAGTACTATGTATACAGGTAGCGATAAAGTTAGCGGGGAGCAGGAGATACGTGAGGCCTTCAGTGACTTCTTTGAGAAAATGTTTATGACACCATCTGATGTTTACCCTCCTGCTGACGCTCAAACCACGTATTTGAACTCGATCAACACACTTACTTTCTCCAATCAACTTATCTCTAGATTTATAGACAGCATTGACCCTAACAAAGGTCGTGGTAATGACGGTATACCGGCTGGCTTTATTAAACGATGTAAGGACTCATTGTCGCAGCCCCTCAGTATTATTTTTACTCGCTCGGTGCATGAAGGTGTATTTCCTTCAAGGTGGAAGGAGGCCCTCATAGTTCCGGTTCATAAGAAAGACTCTAAATTACACGTGGAACACTACAGGCCGATATCAATCTTAAACACATTCGGAAAACTCTTTGAAAAAGTCATCCTTGATAATATTTATCCTGTGCTAATGCAAGGTATCCCAGAGGAGCAGCACGGCTTTATTAGGGGTCGATCTACCACGTCAAATCTAGCTGTGTTTGTCAGTGATGTGCTTCGTGGTATGAGCTCCCATGGACAGGTTGATGTGGTCTACACTGACTTTGAAAAGGCCTTTGACAGAGTGGACCACATCATCCTGCTACGGAAATTACAGGCGCTAGGTATACACGGGGATCTTCTTAGATGGATGGAGTCATACGTCTCTAAGCGTAGACAGGCCGTGGTTGTTGGTGGGTACAGATCTAACTACATTTACATACCATCTGGCGTTCCTCAAGGCTCCTTGCTTGGTCCTCTATTATATGCAGCATATCTCTTCGACATAAACCAATGCTTTAAGCATGCTAGATTTTTACTTTGTGCAGATGACAAAAAGATATATATGAATGTTAAAACTTCTCTTGATACCCAACATCTACAAGAGGATCTTAACCGTCTAGGCGAATATTACGCCCGGAACAGGATAGGTGTAAACACAACCAAGTGTTTACACGTAAGTTTTACAAGAAAAACCAAAACAGTTCTGTTTGACTACCAACTGAACAATGTAACCATAAATAAAGGCAAAACTGTTAGGGACCTCGGCATCATACTTGACTCTAAAATGACATTCTCGGCTCACTTTGAAACTATTATAAAGAAAGCATACAGGAATCTTGGTTTTGTAACGCGTGCTTGTAAGGAATTCACTGACCCCGCCTGCATAAAGATTATTTATTTCGCCTACGTTCGTAGTGTACTTGAATACTGTAGCCCTGTTTGGAATCCACAATACATAACTAACATAAAAGAGATCGAGTCTATGCAACAGAAGTTCCTCAAGTTTCTTAACTACCGCACACATACGCCAATTTCGGACTACGCAGATTCATGCAAACACCACAATCTACTTACGCTAACCGAGCGCCGTGTTGTGGCCGATATGTCGCTCCTGCATGACGTATGCTCTGGTGCTCTGGACTGCCCCCGTTTAGTTACTGAAATGCTAAAACTGTCTGTACCGTCGACACGGACCAGACACACTAAGCTATTTTCTATTCCCTTCTCTCGCACTAATTATGCATCAAACTGTACGTGTATCAGGCTACCTCATATGTACAACAAATTCTTCTCTGGCTTAGACCCATTCTGCAAAAGTAAACCTACTTTCAAGCGGATGGTTACTTTGAATTTAATAGAAGGAAATAGAAGGTAAAAGTCAGAGTTGATCTGATCTGTAAAAACTTACTAACATTAATTTTTAAATTACAGCAAAAAGTAGCAAAAAGTAGCACCATGTCAACCTTACCTTACTGCATCGCCACTTGATTTTCAGTATCTCATTGAGTTAGTCGCTTATTAGTTTTTGGTCTCAGCTTCACAAACCTACAATTTATGAACCATACCTATCAAAACATCCCCCTCCTCCTCCCCCCCTCCCACGCACACACACAAACAATGTATTTATTCAATTATATATTTACAAGTATACAACACCAAATAACAAACACAACCTACACACACATGACATAAGTAAGGCACTCATGCTGTTGTTTTGGTTATTTACCTTTATCTTTATCTTCTTCTTCTTTTTGATTTCCTATTTTGTTTATATAATGAAATCCTTAATTGGCCTCATTCAAAGATCATTTTTTTAGATTACATGTAAGCACGGCTGTGGATTTTTGTTGATGTAATAAAATAAAATAAAATTAAGTACTAAAAAAAATATTCTCCAAATGCCAAATTATTATTTGGCATTTGGAGAATATTTTTTTTAGACGACGGTGATGGTCTTCTTTACGTATCTATTGATACGTAAAGAAGACCATCACCGTCGTGTCAACGTTACTGAGCGGTCATTGTGCTAGTAGAATTGGGCCCCGGATCACATAACAAACGCGATGCTTAAAGAACACAGACATGTTAAGTTGTTGTTGTATGTTAATGTTATTACGTTGTACCACACTTTTTGACAGCCGTCAACATAACATAACATAGCGTCACGCCTTTTCCTACACGGGGTGGCAGAGGCACAGCCAGTATTTCAATACTCCATTTTACGTGACAGGAGGCTAACCCATCGGCGCAGCTATTAAAAAAAGAAGCTTTGCTGATGATGTTTTCCATCACCGTTAGAACGTCCGTATAGTTTTTGACACATGCTTTTCCACTGAGGTGTGGCCTGTCAACGCCCGTGTCAAGGAGTGGCTGCCCTTTCGGACTTACGCTCAGATGAACAAGACCGGCCCAAAAAAGTCTTCGCCTCCCCCACCCCGGGGATTGTCTTGATATCCTATATTAAAATGTCCGAGGTGTCAAAACGAGATTGGAGTTTTGGCGGCAAAACATGCTGCTGCTGGATCACCACCTAGTTGCCGCCACGGAGACGTTTCTCGACTCGTCGGTTGGAGACGCCGAGGTGACGGCGGGCGGCTGGAGCGTGCTGCGCCGCGACCGCGCTACCCCGTGCGGAGGCGTGCTGCTCGCCGCCCGCCCTGGCATCACGCTGAAACGGCGAAGCGATCTCGAAACGCCGAACGGTGAAGATCTATTGGCGACTCTGAATGTTAGGGGAGTGACGATTACCGTCTGTGTAGTGTACATAGATCCCAGCAGAAACAAGAAGAAAATCACCCAGACGGATAAGGACGCCGAATATACGAACTGGTTTATAAAAACAGAGGAAAATGTGGGCCAAGTGAATGGAACTTTGATTATTCTGGGAGACCTCAATATGAACAGTGCTTCCATTGCGATCCTTAACTAATTGCTGTAAGAAATTTCTTTTTAGAAATAAGCTCACCTTTGCATACTGTTTCTGTTATAATTTCCACTGTGTTTTCTGTGCAATAAAGGATTATTATTAATTACTGCTATTTTTTAAGTGTCTGTGGTATGTATGAGACGAATGAGGTGAAGAACGATCATGGTGGCGTGCTTGATGTGGCGTTGCTCCCGGAGAGCGTGCGTGACGTAACCGTGCTTCCATCTCAGGGAGCCTGGTGCCACGCACTGACGCCTACCACCCGCCTCTCGACGTCATTGTGCCCGTGTTGCATGCGCAGAGCGCTGGCCAGCGATCCGACCGCTTGGATCCCAGCAACCTCGGTGGCCGCAATGACTGGAACTTTGCCAAAGGCAAACACACAGTCCTGTACGTCCTCATGGGTAGCGTGTCCTGGGACAGTGTTCTCGAAGCTACTGATGTAGAGACGGCAGTCGGTTGCTTCTACGATACCATTTATGAAGTCTTCAACAATTCCATCCCGGAGAAAGCCAGGCCTACACAGCCTACAAGGAGATACCCGGTATGGTTTACTTGCGACATCATTAGGGACTTGGCCACGAAGGCAAAGCTCCACCGTAAATGGAAAGCGTGGAAGAGGCCGGCTGACTACGTCTCATTCAGCGATCTAAGATCGAACATCAAGAGCCGTATATATACTACCTCGCCAATCACATGAGTAGTATAGAAAGCAATATTAGACATAACCCGCGCGCTTTTTGGAAACATGTAAGTCGAAGGCCACTTACAGTAAGTGGCCTTCGATCGAAGGGTGGTTTCGAACCTCGGGTCACGCATCAGGGACGGGAATGTGTTGGTGAGGAAGCAGCAGCCGCTTTTGCAAACTACTTCTCAGACGTTTTCCTCACTGATGAGCCAGCGCTCGATCCAGATCTGGTGAACAGTTCTGATTGTTCGAGCTCTGCTAATTACGTACAAGTTTTGCATATTACCCGTAGGGACATAGAGGAAGGGCTGAAGCAGCTAAGGCCGAGGAGCGCAATTGGACCGGACAATGTCCCTCCTTACTATTTGAAGGCCTACAGCGATCAGCTGGCTTTACCTTTGGGGCGGATATTCAATCTTGCTCTTGAGCAAGGTAAGTACCCCACCAGCTGGAAGCTTTCTCGAGTCAGTCCTATCCCCAAGACAAGTGACACTGCCTCCGTTGATCAATATCGACCTATTGCTATCCTGAGTTCATTGGCAAAACTGTTCGATTCGATTATATATGGCAAAATCTGTTCGCGGATTGCGCCGTATTTAAGCGACTCGCAACACGGATTCAGGACTCGCCACTCAGTTAACACCAACTTGCTGACTTTAGTCGAGATTGTGTCGGGCGCATGGATAAGGGATGTCAGGTAGACGTCACCTATATGGACTTCCGTAAGGCGTTCGACAGAGTCGATAATGACGGCTTATTGAGGAAGTTATGTGCCATTGGTTTTGCCCCACGGCTGTTGGTTTTCCTCGCTGACTACCTCAAGGACTGCCAGCAATATGTGCGACACGGCTGTTTCGAGTCATTGCCATACCACACACGGTCGGGTGTCAGTCAAGGTTCTATTCTTGGTCCGTTGTTATTTATCATTATGATAAACGACCTGGAATTAGAGTATTACTGTATGCGGACGATTTAAAATTGATAGTTCCTGTGAGCTCAGTCGATGACTGTCAGCTATTACTAGAAGATCTTGATGCGGTTCATAGATGGAGTGTGAACAACAAACTGTTGTTCAATACCGCAAAATGTTACATAATGTCGTTCACTCGGAGCCCTCAGCCTTTTGGCGTGACGTATACACTCGGCTCGGAGTCGATGACTCGTGTGTATTCGATTAAAGATCTCGGTGTTACGTTCGACCCTAAACTTACATTCCATGAGCACATGAGCACTTTGGCCAAGGAATGCTTTAAAAGATTGAGGTTTGTAATACGGAATAGTAAGGGATTCCGGAATCTGGGTGTGGTCCAGTTGCTTTACACGGCCCTAGTGAGAACCAAACTTGAATCTAGCTCGGTTGTTTGGAATCCGCACGAAAGCTCATACGTCCTTATGCTCGAGAAGGTACATAAAGCTTTCCTAAGATACCTATATAAGAGAATTTTGGATACTACCCTTACCTTTATCCATCTGCCTTTATTTTAGGTATGCTCGGATACAACTCACTAGAGGTGAGACGTAACACCGAGCAGCTTCTGACTGTGTATCGATTGTTGCGAGGCGACAGTGACTGCGCCGCGCTTGTCGGTACGGTATGCGCGCTATTCGTGCCCGACAAATATCTCCGCGCGCGCAGACACCAGCAGCTATTAGCAGGCGGCATGCACCGCACGGTGGCGCGCCAGCAGTCTCCGCTGGTGAGAGCGCGGAACAGTCTCAACGCTCTGTTGGCCGCAGCACCTATGACTGACCTGTTTGTTTGGTGATGCATGGAGGGATATTGTGCGAGAATGTGGAAGGTTTTGCGAGATGAATGCGTGATAGTGTTGTCTTGTAATAATTTTCTAAATTGAATTGAAACCGAACACTCAATAATTTTATAATAATATTGTGTTAATGTATGTAATTTATTTGATGTTTATATTGTTAATTTGATACTTGTGCAACGATTTGGATTTTTTGTCTGTTATGTTGTGTAATTTTATTAATAAATAAATAAATAAATAAATAAATAGTGTACGTGAGATAAATATATTAACTCAGGTCCGAACGGGATTCGAACCCGCATCTGTTATGAAACCAACCGAGCGCAAGCGAGGGGGGAGTATCACCTCCCAGGGCATTTCTAGAAATGCCATTTCCCGTTATCATCATCATCATCATCATCAGCCTCTCAGGGGACCCACTGTTGGGTACAGGCCTCCTCATAAACACGCAATTTATTACGGTCCTGCGCAACTCGCGTCCTGCCACCCTCGCCACATCGTCGTACCATCTGGCAGATGGTCTGCCGACCGATCTTTGGCCTCCTCTTGGCCACCACTCTATCACCGATCTGGTCCATCTTCCGTCTTCTCACCTTGCCAAGTGTCCTGCCCACTTCCACTTAAGCCGTGCTATCCGCTTACCCACATCAGCCACCTTGGTTCGGCCTCTGATTTCGGTATTACGGATACGTTCTGACAGCCTGATGCCTAGCATGGCACGCTCCATGGCTCTTTGTGCTATCGTGACTTTGTGCACAATCTCCTTTTTGAGCGTTCATATTTCGGCACCGTATGTGAGAGTATATTTCCCGTTAGCGTCTTCTGAAAAGCCCGTGGGGCACACGCTAGGCCGCGTTGTGCTCCACGGGCTTTTCAGAATTTCGAACCGCTTGAAAAGCCAGAGCGCTACAACGCGACGCTGCGTTGTACCACACGGGGTTTTCCAGTGGTCACATTGATAATTCACCGTCTGAATAGCCCATTCAAAGTTATTGGTACGGCTACTTTCACACTCCATGTACGTAACCATGTGCATTCATAAGTTTGTATGTGGTATTGAAAGAATTGTTGTATGGGAGCCCCCTAAATTATTTATTTTATTCTGTTTTTTTTAGTATATCATCATCTGTGAAAATTTCATCTGTCTAACCATCACGGTTTATGAGATACAGCCTGGTGACAGACGGACGGACGGACGCCCGGACGGACGGACAGCGGAGGCTTAGTAATAGGGTCCCGTTTGGCACCCCTCGGGTACGTAACCCCAAAAACAGCATTTATGATGTGCTTATTATTCATGTTTTGATAGCCATTCATTCTTTAACTTTTTTTCCATCTCTATGATTTGCGAAATCTTACAATGGCCGGAGGCTAAGATATCTTTTATATTTGTAAAGTTTGATACATTCATTCGCGCACTACCGACTTTTATTGATAACTTTTGTGATATTGCTATTGCTAACTTTCGAAAACAGGGTGTTTCAATAACAATGGATAACCTCTTAGCTATTGATAGGTATAGGTGTGACCTCAATCTAAATTTTTACCTCAGTAAAAATATATCTTTCTGTTTTTTTTCAAGCCACACACTTTCAATTTCACAGCAAATAGTTGAGCTATCAAAACACATTTTTCTCTCAGTAAATTAATATTTTCTAATTAATGGCTATGAAGCCATTAATTAGAAAATATTAATTTACTCATTTAACATACAATAACAAACAAAATACTAACACTTCGTCAAAATGCATATATCCCCTTAACCGCTGGAGACCTGGACCTTAACCGCTGGAGACCTGGACCTTAACCGCTGGAGACCTGGACCTGGCTGTGAAGCAAAATGCATATATCCCCTTAACCGCTGGAGACCTGGACCTGGCTGTGAAGCAAAATGCATATATCCCCTTAACCGCTGGAGACCTGGACCTGGCTGTGAAGCAAAATGCATATATCCCCTTAACCGCTGGAGACCTGGACCTGGCTGTGAAGCAAAATGCATATATCCCCTTAACCGCTGGAGACCTGGACCTGGCTGTGAAGCAAAATGCATATATCCCCTTAACCGCTGGAGACCTGGACCTGGCTGTGAAGCAAAATGCATATATCCCCTTTACCGCTGGAGACCTGGACCTGGCTGTGAAGCAAAATGCATATATCCCCTTAACCGCTGGAGACCTGGACCTGGCTGTGAAGCAAAATGCATATATCCCCTTAACCGCTGGAGACCTGGACCTGGCTGTGAAGCAAAATGCATATATCCCCTTAACCGCTGGAGACCTGGACCTGGCTGTGAAGCAAAATGCATATATCCCCTTAACCGCTGGAGACCTGGACCTGGCTGTGAAGCAAAATGCATATATCCCCTTAACCGCTGGAGACCTGGACCTGGCTGTGAAGCAAAATGCATATATCCCCTTAACCGCTGGAGACCTGGACCTGGCAATATTTTTTTGTGCTTTTGCACATAGTACAGAGAACGACAAAAGAATACAATAATATAGAATAGCATAAATATGAGTAGTAAAGTGGTACAATTTTAAAGTAGCAAATTGAGCAATCAATTGATGTTAAATTACTAAGCAATAAGGTGCCAGCAAATTTTACAGTTATATTCATATATTTATTTATTTATAGTTATATACTCTCTACAGTCTTTAGTAACACTTCCTTTGTACACTTCCAAAATTCCATATATAGGCAGGCAAGATCTCTCTGATATTAAGGACATGAGGAGACCACACAGTATGTAATGTATCTTATCTTCCTAAAGATGTGTATGTGTGTGTAGCTTATCTTCTAAAAGAAGACATTGAAGACAGCTGGCTTTCCATAATGGGAAATAGGTAATTTAAGTATTTTTTAAACTTTAAAGCTTATCCATTCCTAATATTTTTACAGTATTATTTGTTAGACCGCATTCTTTTCAGTATTCCAGACGAACAAGTAACTAAGTTCAATGATTATTTTGATGAGCAAAGGCTCAAGTCTGCGGAGGTGATCGCAAAGTGGTGTTGTTTTAAGGAAAAACATATAACCACAAATTTATTTTATTTAATAATTTAGTTTTTCGAAATGATAATGATTGATATTTCAACCTACGGCTTGGCAAGGTAACAATAAAAGAATAAAAAAATATACCGCATTTAAATTTTAAGGATTTAAAAAAAATAAGATCCCGTCTTTGTTTCAGACTGAAAGCTGAAACATTCCTGTGAGAAAACATGAATGCAGATTAGATTGAACAAAGAAATTACAATGAACATGTTTTTAGAACAATACATTTGATTAAAAATTGCTAAGAATCAAATCAACTAACTGGGGGCCTCGACCACGGGTGCTTCGACCACTGGGGGCCTAAGCCCGGGCGGCGCCAGAAGCTCAGAAAGTGCCATTTACCCGTTATATGTTTTAAATTTTATTAAAATGGCCTGAGGTTCAAAGCCGCGATGCTGCATCATCAGGTCCAGGATATTGGAAGGATAAACATCAAACAAAAATTATAAAACAAGTCAACTTAAAATTAACCGAATAAACCGCCCGGGGATATTTCCATGCCAAAGGATCCAGTAACGCTGGCAGCACTACGCCAGTGAAATCTTCTGCATAAGAAATGCCCCAGAGCGGTAGTCAAAACCTTCATACCTGAGGTGACGTCCCAACTCCCTCATAAAAGTGTACCCACAAACTAACATTTAGAGCACTTAACTCAATCTGGTCGTATATTGTGTCGACTTGGCATCTGCTGTAATGGCACAAATATTGAAAATAAATAATAAATAAATAAATAATAAATGAAAACTCATTAATAATCATAAAATTCTGGAGACACTCGGCAAACAAAACTCTATTTATGCCTAACTTTCTGCATCTCAGTGTGGGGTTGCGCTGCCCACCTATGCTATATTATTTAATTAGACGGACTTGTTTGACAGCCCAAAATGCACAAATGTTGCGAACTTGTGATGTGCTGTACATATCGTTGACCAATAAATAAGCAAAGATTTTCGTTCATCTGAACTATACATAATCAGATTCTTGAGCAATCCTCAAACTCTTTGCACATGTAGATGGATGCTCTACCAAATTATACAGCATTCGTTATAGGTTTATTTTGTCAGACAACAAAGACATTTTCAATTAAATCGCACAACGGTTCGTTCTGTCATGGTTATGTCACAAAGAAGATGTAAACAAGACCCTTAAATTATTCTGTAATTTTTTGTTAACTGCCACATACAGGGTGTTTGGTGCATCGTTTGCCAAATTAAAATGGCGGGTAGAAGGGGTCATTTGCTATCTCTTAGGTCCACAAAAAAAGTTGTGGCCCAACCAATTTATTTATTTTAATATTTTAACTTTTTTGAAAAATCCTCCAGAATTACTCCTTTAAACTTGAAAAAAAACAGTATTGATAAAACTTGCAATCATTTACTGATTGGTTATATAATATTGTACGGTTCTTTCATAGTCAAAAATACTGGAAATTAACATCTATTTTTTTTTATTTACTCACAAATGTTTTTTCAAGAACTGAAATTCTGAAACGAATCATCTTTGACTTGCAATAAAAAAAACACACGAGGCTTTTTCTTTGAAAGTTTTTAAAAAAGTTTGCTGGTTTATCTTCTTTCTAATAATGCCATAAAACTATTACTAAGTTCATTAATTTGCAAACTTTTTGTATCGGGTGGGAGGGCGATACTCGTATCACCGAGAAGTTTTTAGTGGACTGGACTGTTAAGGTAGCCTTTGCCTAGCAGGGAGACTACCCAGAAAAATACCTGTAATTGGCGCGTTTTTAGAACATTTTTTTCTTTGTGTTTTAAGTGTTGGTTAGCGCCGCGAATCTTTTAATGCTGTTGTTTTGATGATTAAATAATGTTTACATTCTCTAATGAAGAATATGCGGTCATCTTAATGGCATATGGAAGCGCTAATGGTGTTGCACGAGAAGCGCAAAGAATTTATCAAGAAAGATTTCCTAACAGACGCTTACCTTCCCACCAGACACAGACGCTTACGCGAAACTGGCAATCTAAGATGTAGTAAACGTAGAGGGATAGTGATTCGACGTAACGTCGAATTGGACGAACATATTTTGTCGCTGTTTGCGGAACAACCGACCAGGAGCATAATGAATGTTGCTCTATTGCTAGACATTTCAATCTGGAGGGTGTGGAAGGTTCTTCGGCAAAAAGACAAACATACATTTCATTACACTCCTGTACAAAGTACGCATTTTTTACAGAATTAAGTAGATACAACTTATATCACATTGCCTTAAACCCAATCCTGATTGATCCAATCATCACTCTGTCTCTTACGGTAATGTACTTACTTCTTATTTTAATTATCTACATGTTGATAATAATTAATGCGTTCTCATCCGTTTTGTACAGGTCTCGACTTTGGGACACGTATCCGGTTTTGACATTTTCTGTTGCACACAGACCTGGAGGAGCGTGACTTTTAAAAAAGTATCCTGTGGACGGACGAGTCCAAATTTACAAAAGAGGCAATTCTAAATCTCCACAATCTGCACCTCTGGTGGTCAAAAGGACAGAGTCCACGAATCAAAAGATAGAGGTGTTTCTAGAGGAGATTCAGTATCAATGTTTGGGCAGGAGTCATTGGAAATGAAGTCATTGGACCACACTTCCTACCCAATATTCTGGACGGGGAAAATCACCTTGATTTTTTAGTCAATATCCTAACAGAATTTTGGCAGTGGTGCCACTTTTCAATTAAGACAGGCCTATCGTCTTCCAGCAAGACGGTTGTCCAGCTTATTGGAGAACTGCAGTCAGGGAACACTTGGATAATGTTTTCCCAAATTCGTGGATAGGGAGGGATGGACCTATTCCATGGCCTCCACGTACTCCAGACCCAGACCCAGCCCTTTGGACTTATATATCTGAAGACGGGCGAAAGAGTTAGTCTACGTTATGGAAGTCAAATTTAGAGAAGTTCTATCCCAACGGATACAAATAGCTTTCACCGTAATTAAAGAGAAAATACGCTTACTAATTACCACAGTAGAAATCAGGAATCGATGTTAGGCGTGCATACTTAATGAAGGTCAGAAATTCGAGCAAGATTTGTATATATTTTTTATAAATAATTTGTTTTTGTGATTAAAGAACAATTGAAAATTTATTTCTACTCACAAAATCATGTTTATTCTTACATACCTATCGAATATCAGCTGTATGCGTACCGCCCGCTCGATATAAAGTTGGCAAATTAATGAATCTAATAATGGTTTTTAAGGCATTATTGTACAATATTAGAATGAAGATAAACCAGCAAACTTTTTAAAACTTTCAATAAAAAAGCTTTGTTTAGTTTTTTTTTTATTGCAAGTCAAAAAGATGATTCGTTACAGGATTTCACTTCTTGAAAAAAATATTTGTGAGTCAATAAAAAAATAGATTTTAATTTCCCGTATTTTTGACTATAAAAGAACCGTACAACATAACACAACCAATAACAGTAAATAATTGCAGGTTTAAGTAATAATTTTTTATTTATTCACGTTTAAAGTAGTAATTCTAGAGGATTTTTCAAAAAAGTTCAAAACAATAAAATAAAAAAAACAGTTGGGCCAAAACCATTTTGTGGACCTAGGAGATGAGTATATGAGAGTGAGATAGTAAATGACCCTTCTATCCGCCAATTAAAATTTGGCAAACGATTCACCAGACATCCTGTATAACATATAACTCTTAGGGTCAAAGGTGATCCTATGTTGTGAATTATAGGGAGACGCGAATCTCGCAGGGGATATGAAGAAATCGTGCCTAGAAACAAAGATTCTATTTATATTTATCCAAGCATAGTAAAGTATGCACAAAAAAGAATGTACTTATATAGTCGTTTAAGATTTAGTTAGTTAGATATGACTTAACCCAGAATTATAACGAATGCCTGTATTTTAGCCCATTCATTACATTTTATCTTTTACAAATTTTGTCAAAGATGTTTTGTAGGGATGTGAAAAATGTATAGGTATTGATAATTCGATAAGAATATATTAACGAAATTCGATTAATATCATTTTATATAGCTGTTTTAGGCTTCCTAGGTGATTTTATCCAGCATTGCAAACATTCGATGATTCAGCATTAGATCAGCTCTTAAGTCCCAAAAAACCGTGTAGAAAATGATAAATATGTAGGTATAATGTCGTATTGTTTTATTTCATCGATGCCTGTACTACACGGCTTTTTGTTGTTGATCCTGTCAACAGTACGAAGGTCTAACAAAAAGGTAGTTTCAATCAAACAGTGTTGCAAACTACTGAAATTTCGTGTCGCAAGTCTCAATATAAAAAGAGGCCAGAAAGTCCCCAAAATGATTGAGCCAGGGGAATATGCCTTGAGTGTACATACCCTGAAGTTTAGTTATTGATTTGAAAATGTGTAATTAATGAATAAATATAGTATAATTTATTCATTGCACAGAATAATCGCTAGTGTTGAGACAATAGTCGTCTTTTCGCTAAATTGGCAAATCTTCAAACATACCCCCCCCCCCCCCCCCCCCAAACTTCCTAAAGCTTTCCGCTAACAAGGCATTCAACGCAATGTTGGCTGCAGCACCGCTGAATGATCTGTTTGGTGACGAATGGAGGAATACTGTGCGAGAATGTGGAAGGTTCTGCGTGAAAAATGCTTGTGTGAAATTGTTAATGACATGATGATAAATTAATTGTATTGAACTGACATAACCTTATTGAATTAAATTGACTGAAATTGTATTTATATAATGTAATAAATTTTATATTATTTGTTAATATAATTTAATGGTTAACATGATATTTGCAAAACGATTTGGAACTTATCTGTAATGTTGTGCTAATTAGTATACAATAAATAAATAAATCGATAAGGAGTATGAAATCCACAGCACCGTGGCCTTAGGTTCCATGAGCAACATGTGCCGGTGGTGCAATGCTCTCAAGTGGAAGGAGGAGGCACCCGGCATGTGCTGTATGGCTGGTGAGGTGCAGCTCCCGCCTTATATAAAGCTTCCCAAGCCAAAACATGACCGGTTTGTGAACGGTATCCGTAAATATAATAGCTGCTTTCAAATGACGTCGTTCGAGCTAAACAGATAGTAAAGACGGTTTTATGCCTACTTTAAAAGTTCAAGGCCAGGTATACCATTTGGTTGGAAGTTTGCTGCCAGCACATCAAAAGGAGTCATAGTTTTTACAAATATATTTCGTTGGCGAAGATGATAGAGAAGTACAATTGAGGTGCAGTAACTTTCCAGATGTAAAACCTGGTTTAGTCAGATAATTACAGAAAATGCTACATAGGTTTATGAGACTTTAAGGTTACACTGCACAAGGTGCCTGCAACGTCTAAATAATTTAAAGTAGTCATTAATGCTGAGAGGAAGCCACTGGACAGTCACAGCGGTCGTTTCAATGCTCCAACATCAAATGAGGTGGCTTTAGTAATGGTTGGTCAGCAATTCGAGAAACGAGTCGTTATCCTTGGAAGCCACGATAACTCCTTACGCATTAGTGAGATCCGTTCATACGACGCCCTGCAGTTTCCGCTTTTGTTCTGCCGTGGTGAAGATGGGAACTCTATTTCTGTACCTCAGCGTGATCCTGAGACCAAATTAAAACTTAAAAAGACTTAGAAAGAGAAATTTGCAGCGGAGACTCCGCTGCATATTTCTATTCTTTTCGTACTATGCTAAAACCGGGAGAAGAGAATCACTTGGTGTATTTCCATTCCCTTTTTAGTCAGTTTTTGGTTGACGTGTACGCCAAAATAAAGACGGAAAGGTTTAACTATATCAGGAGCAATCAGGCGCAGCTGAAGGCTGACAGTTACAATCACTTGCGGGATGCCATACGGCAGGATGATGATGGTGGGCAGCTGGGTCAGAAGGTGGTGCTCCGGTCATCTTTTAATGGGGGAACACGCTATATGCACAAGTGTACACAAGACGCAATGACATACGTGCGCCAATACGGCCGTCCTGACCTTTTATCACATTTACTTGTAATCCTTGATGGAAAGGCATCACGGATATACTTTCACCTGGCCAAAAGTCACACGATCGCCACGACATTATAGCTAGGTTATTACGTGTTGAAAACGTTAATTTCCAAGAACATGCGGATTAATCCTGGAGTAATAGTGCAGGTTGTGTATATTAAAAACCCCAGGTCGTCTTAAACTAGATTCATCAGACCACAGAATTTTTCTAAAGAACTCGGGATCTTCTCGTTCACGCTGAAGCATCTCTCGGCAAAATTGCACTCTTTTTTCAAAATCTCCTAGGCAGTAAGTCTTGAACACGCTGTATGTGGTATGGTAATTTATTTTTCTTTATTATTCGTTGCACCGTTGATCTAGGTATTGTGCTGGTACACCGTCCTAAGATCGTCTAGTTCGATTCGATACACACATTAAGGAGTGTATCGAATGTGTTTGATTACTTCAGAACCCTGCAGTGTCGAAAAACATTGAATGTGCGAGATATATGACTCTAGTATTTAAATCCGCGTATTTGCTACCAGTATATTGGCCGAATGGATCAAGAACTAACACAAAGCCATTCCCCCGAGCTTACTAATCATGGCATCCTGTACGCCTTCCTGAAAGTCCAAGAAGCGTTGGTGACTGAAATATTGATTTACTTCAGGTAGCCATAGTAAGTGATCGGTTCGCGTGGAAAAGTGTATGGAACTCGTGTGAATATATCTCACCAGTCAGCGACCGCCTCACTCTGACACGGGGGAACCCTACGCCCGACTTCAGGCTCTGAATTCAGATTATAGGGGGGCGATGGACCACCTTCGCTGCGAAGCGTTTACATCGACACGTCCAGAGACGTGGATAATTACAAGGTGCTCAAGGCTACCGTCCCCCATAGTACCATGGATTTATTTATATTGCAAAGTTCAAGTGTTTAGTTTGGCCAAACTAAGGTCGATGGTCCATCGCAAAAGACAGGGCGTGATATATGTGTGCCCAGAGACGCTACCGCCTCGCCACGGAGATACACTGGATTGACCTCTAGGGTCTCGTGAACCGTCCTCCTTCTCTGTTCACTTCTACCATCGATACAAAATAACAACAATGAGTGTACTTCGCACTCTTATCATCTAATCTTTATCCAATTATGTAGTAAGAACAAGCACTCAATCTCATCAACACTGCAAGGATATGTCCAATGAGGCCTAGGTAGTGCCTAATTATACCTATCAAATGAATACTTCTACGATACTTTCCCTTTTGTACTTTCACTGCTCTCACACCGGCACGGCGAATCCACTTAACTCGGAGATGTAGAATTAGCCTACGTCATAGTTTATCGTAATCCCTTAGCTCAGCAAGAAGGTATTGTGACTACGTCACTTATGCTTGTTTCTAGATGCGGTAAAGCTCTGCTCACCTCTTCTAATATGCTGATGCTGGCCTAGACTTTAAGTTGACTTTCGTGAAAATTCTATCAAGTGTAAACTGGGAGCTTCGTGTATCGAGTGGAACGTAGTTAAGAACAGTGGTGATTGCATTTATGTAGTAAAACCCGCTAATTATTTATTTCTGTGATACCAGAGTGTGAAATGCGAAATACTGAGAATGACAATACTATTCCCACTGTCCTAAAACTTTAACAATGGACCTTATAAATATATTAGATATAATAAAACCAGAGACATAGTAGATCGCTTCGTTTATTTAAGAGTTTAAAATCTACTTCGATTTAAAATGATTAGAGAAACTGGTTTATTATTTAGATTGCCTTTGACGAATCTTTGCCAAAAGCGACCGGACATTTAGTTCCTAGGTATTTCTAAGGGGGAAACTTTAATGTCCAAACAAAAAACCCACTTAGACCATTATCTACTGTATAGTAGAGCCATTTGATTCATTTATATAAACTTACTCTAACATTATAATGAAATGAGATTCTCCTCTCTTGCTACAATTACAACTTAATTATGACAATTTCTCTCTCTGTTCATAACGAATTCACGTAAATAATTTAGCCATAATTTGCGTCCTTACATACATACATACATTGCGTCACGTCTTTCCCTATACTAGGCGGCAGAGGCCCCATGGTGCCCACTTTGAGCCAGTTATTCAATACTCCATTTTGCATGCCCACCTTACGTAAAAATGAGTTTATTCCTCAACTTTTAACCTGATGTGATTACTATTGATTGTACTCACTATATTACACTTTAAATTACTCAATGGCTTTGTTTAGTTTAGATACTCCACTACTGACATGAGGCTATCTCTGCCTGAATCTACGATTGGTACAAGTTATAACGATACCAGGTAATGCGACACACAAAATATTGTCATCGCCACTGAATATTAATTATTCCAGTGAACTACCCCATTGAGCTTCATGTTATAATGGGTTTCACGCTTGTTTCTCACACAGGAGATGCATGTTCGAATCCTGACCATGTACCAATGAGATAATTAATTTATGTTAAGAACATTATCGGACGTACATAGTTTCGGATGACACGTTAACTATAGGTTGTAGTGGTCGTAAAACCCCTCCACTAACGCGCACTGAATCAGCGTGTTAGAGTATGGCTTAATCTTACTCGTATCCGGGTAAAGGCCTGTACCCCTCGGTGAGGACACTAATGGGCTGCTACAAACACCCCATTCAACATTTATAATTAAACACAATTGACGACCGGTTAACCTAACGGGTAGTGACCCTCTCTACAAAACTGACAGTCCCGGGTTCGAATCTCGGTAAGGCCAAATATTTGAATATGGACATGAATATTTGTTTCTTAGCCTTGGATATATTATATAAGTATTGATCTCTATTAAAATGTCGTCGTCTAGTACACATAACTCACGCCTTCTTTGGCTTACTAAGGGAAGACCATCTTACATAATATTTATTTCATACATCTGTGCATTAAACATTAGTTAATTCGTTTTGGCTAGTTCATGAAGGCTAGGCCACATCGAAATGGTCTATGGTTCAGGTAACTTCACACGTCACCTACTTGTTCAATAGTAGCTTAGCTCACCGCTAAGTAGTGAAAATAATTTATCAATCAAAAAAATCAATAAAGGTACATTAAAGAATGTAGCTGAGTTCAGGAACTTATCACTATTATTGCACTATACTTTTACACATATTTCTAGTTGAGAGGTATGGATAATTTTATAATATTATCTCAAAAATATTAAAATGGGTTATTCTACTTTAACTCTAACGATGATCTAGGTACGTGATCGATCGGCTGCTAGATCCCGTCCCGAATGCTCTTCCACCAGTCCAGGGTTACTTCCCCGCACAGCCAGCAACCCTCCCCTCTCCTCGTTGGTCCTCGCTCCTTCAACAGATAAAAAAGAAAGCGGCCAGTGCATTGCTTAATTTATGACTACAACCCCGTCATCGTATGTTCCAGGGCTGTCACTGATTAGGCCTATGTCTAAAAGTGATCGATAAATTGGTTGGTTGTCGGATGGTACGCTATTTGGAAAATTACACTTAATTTTAAGGTACAAAATCGCGATGCATTGATAAAAATATGCCAGTGAAATGGTTAAGTGTATATACCGTATGCAAGTACGGTTATTGTGTTTCATAAGCATTTACCCTTTACTAACCAGAGTCATTCCCGGTTCTTTATAGAGTGTGTTCTCACAGCTGATTATTAAAGTACAGCAATGTCAGATTAAATATTTACTAGATTGTCGTACGTAACTAATTTTACTTTCTACGGAATAATATTGCCAACCAACCAATTACGACTCCATTCACTCCACTTCGCAAAGTCAACATGTTAAATTTGCGCATAGCATAAATGACAACCCTACGTGGTTTTACACCGAAACTTCGAGAAGTGCATGCGATATTTCCTTGTCAAACAACCCGTTGCGTATGTCATCTCAACTATCCCTATACAAGCGATAGTTCAGGCCTAAAACAACAAAACAAAAAATGTTTGTCCAATGCCAGTACAATGTCATACAGGAAGTCTAATTTCTCAAGTTCATGGCAGCAGTAATTTACGTCAACGATATCGTTTTACAACGCAATTTATGTTGTTTTAAAGAGACATTTTATGGTTGCCAAAGTGTCGTCTGGACAGAGATTGAATAATAGTCTTTACTAAGAAAGAATGCTGTTCTTGAAATTATAATGTTTCCTGTCCCACGCTTAATATTGGCAGATGTCGAAGTGTCTCTCAAAATGGAACTTTGGTTATTAAAAAACAATAGCGTGAATGTCTTGTCCATCTCAGTATGCCTGTTGCTCTATATATGCGCCGCTGACTCGTCGATCTGTCTCTTTGAATTTCAGCAAGAACTTAAGTTTGTTCTTGAACGTTTTCAACAACTTGTCGCCCGCGACCGTCTCTCCCACCGTGTTGACCAGGCAAGTGTCCGTTTGTGTATGCATTGTGCACCCGGATAAATACTCTGTAGTCAGGAAAGCGATCTCGATTCGGGTAACGCTCACGATATGCTCTGGCGGCGGCCCGAGCGTTTCCATCGCAGAAACCGTAGATGTAATGCATTTCTGCATACTCTCTCTGACTGTATTCCACCCTTGCTTGAGTAGCCATCCTAATTCCACTACACAATCACAAGGTCCGTGTTAAAGGCGTAAATCACAGATGGTCGACAAAACACGAAGTCCGTAGAGCAGGCGTGGGTCACAGTTAGGCAAGAAATCACGAAGTCCGTAGAACAGGCGTGGGTCACAGTTAGGCAAGAAATCACAAAGTCCGTAAAGCAGGCGTGGGTCACAAAATAAGGTGTTGGTTGGTTGTATAAGAATAAAGCGGCAAGACGCGTCCAATGTAACGGGCAGATAGCGAGTCACTAAAGAGAAGTTTACCTAAGCCAGGATACAGGATACAGGTGCGGGGCGCGGGCGCCGCGGCGATGTGTAAGCAAGTCATGTCAGGTAGAGCGGTGCCCAAACCATTGTTAATCTTTTGTCCTTCTTACTCCCACGGCTAGAGAGAGGAGAATACAATCTGACGGCTTATCTTAGCTTTGTGCGAGCGAAGGAGGATTTTTCATTCAATGTCCATTTAACTCCTTAGAAGACTTGTACCAATAGCCATGCGACGGTACCTCGTTAGAAACTAGATTAAATAGGCATATTTTTTAGTACTGTGTTAATCTTTAGTAGTACATTACTATACATTTTTCATGCAACTTGTTTTTTTTTCATTATGTTGCCATTACTTACAAGTTTAGGCACCTACAGTTGTAAAAAATACTTAATTTAAACGTATTTTCTTCCTTACCACGAACCACACAAAAAAGCATCAGTTTTAGTATTTATTTATTTTTGCATTAAGTCACTTTTTAGTGAGTGAAAGAGACATTTTTTTTCAAATAAACTGAAACTTGCTATAGTGTTTTATTGTGCCTGATAAAGGCCATACTGTAGAGGTATTTTTTGTTCACAATGACCCCCTCTATCTCCCTGTTTTGTTTAATCTACGATTTCCCGGGCCACCTGTATATATAGTAGTTTATGTGACTGCTACATAATGCCTAATTATGTACAGTTACATACACTAGTTTATCTACACACATATCATAAGCTCTCTTTGATGTGTTCAGGAACCGCATGTTAGACCGGCGTTGTGGCTCTGCAATTGTTTAACTTGTTCTGTAGTACCAACTTCTCGCAGGCGGGCGTCGGCGTTCGAAATTTGAATGTCAGTACCAACTTCGACAAACTAGGGACGGCACGCGGGTGGGCGTTGGCGTTCGAAATTTGAATGTCATTATATGTAGAAAAACTACACATAATGACCATAATGTGTAGTTTTCCAGATACGAAACGAGTTTTTACCAAGTAGTTTACCATAATGCTGATCCTAACGTGCGGTTTTTGAACGCAGTAAAGAGGGTTTATGATACGTGTGTAGATAAATATAATTATGTATTTCCAAACCTACTACAGGGTAACTTATGATTTCTGAACAGACAGTAATGGTTTCCATTATTTATTATTCATTATGTTCATTTAAAAAGTCACTTTTTATGTAATACTTCAGTAGATTACTACGCATGAACGGGTTGTTAATTTGAGCGCATCTTCAATCAAATGTCACAAGCGCTGTCATTTCCCCAACGATACACATCGACGTGATTTTGAGTGTCACTCATTTGGGTGTGTAGATGTGCATGCGTGCGTTTCTTATTGATGTTTGTCGTCATTCAATTGAGATCGATTAACAGAATAGTAATGTCTGTTAGCAATAACGCTAAGTGCATTTGCCGATTGCAATTGTCTTCATATATTGTAGGGGACTTAATGAAGGTCGCCTGTAGAATAGCCAACTGATACGAAGACTTTGTCGCAAACTAGCGTTGTGTGTTAGGTTATTACCAACATTAGAATATTATTTTGTTTTGTAGGTTGCCTAACCATAGCATAGTATGGGAATACGGGGCATAACTCATAAATGGTTTTCCTCTTACCTAAGCAATAGAAAACAACTCGTGGAGTTAGAATACTCGAATAAGAATGGCAAAGAAATTATTAAACTCCAGTCTGATACTATAGACATCAAAGGTTCAATTCCCCAGAGCGGTGTCGCTAGTTGCTTGTTGTTTTTGATTTACATCAATGACTTCCCCAGGATCATAAGCGATCCATGTGTGTTGTTTGCCGATGATATTTCTATCCTTACACCTTGCGCAAATAACCTAGAAATAAATAATAAACTAGAAACTATCCTAAACAGTACTATAAAATGGCTAAACGATCATAAACTACAGATAAATTTCAATAAAACTAAATTAATGTTATTTCACCCACCTCAGAAAAAACCATTAGACATAAATTTCACACACAACAACATAAAATTGGAAACGGTAAGCAAATTTTCCCTGTTGGGTTTGAATATAGATACGAATATAAATTGGAAAGTACACACCGAAATCTTACTTTCCAAGCTATCCAGATTTACCTACGCTCTCCGGGAGGTAAAAAAGTCAACGATTTTAAAAACAGCTCTAGTTACCTACTATGCCTATGCTTATGCGTGGCTTAGTTACGGTATCCTACTGTGGGATAATAGCACTAATGCACAAAGCATTTTCACTCTTTAAAAGCAACTTATACGCATACTCGCAAATATTGAACCTCGAGACAGCTGCAGGCCACACTTTACAGAACACAAAATCCTCACACTCCCTAGTATATACATACTGGAAACTTGTAAATTCATCCGAAAATATCCTGAAATTTACACAAAACGCCAAGATCAGATGCCAACAAATCGCAACCTAAGACCACGAAAAGGACTAGCGCTACCACCTTCTAGACTGAACATACACACTTCAAGCCCTCTAGTAATGAATGCAAAAATTTATAATAAGTTACCAAAACATTTGACGACAGAAACTAGAAATACCATATTTATAAGTTCATTAAAACAACTAGTAATTACTAAATGCTATTATTGTGTAAATGAAAAATTAGTAAAGAATAAAAATAAATGTATGAACACTAACATTATATAAATAAGTATCTGATACAATTTCATTTATAGTGAAATTAAGTAGTACGTAGAAATATTGCAATATTGTAATATGGTCTTCTCTTAAATTGCTTTACCTGGACAAGGTCCATAATGATAATCTCCACCTATATTAATAATAATAATAATAATACCTTGGACACTATTTACACACATTGATCTAGCCCCAAACCAGGATTACCTGTATCTTGGGTACTAGACAATATGTATATTATGTCTGGAATGCAATAGATAAACTGAACTGAACTGAAACTGAACCTGTTTTCAGTCTCATGCAAAAATGGTGATCTGTATAAAACAATGGTTTAACCGTATCCTGAGGTTTTCTTAACCAGCAAACCTACTCCGTAGCTGTGGCGATGGGGTAGCCCCCTGTCACGCATACTTAATGGATTATTGAATAACTAGCTAAAAGTGGGCACAATTGTGCCTTTCCCACCCTGTATGTTTTTGGTAACCAGCAGATAGTCCTTACAATTTTTTTCATGATCCTGCAAATCGGATGTGAACCAGTGACCTATAGAAGCTCCATATAAATTTCCTAATAATCCATAGGACGTTGGTTCATATCCGGCTCGAAGAACCAGGAAAATATTGTAAGCGCTATTTGCTGGTTATAAACTATTAAAATCACGGGACACGCTACGGCATAGATTGTCCGCCGTATGAGAACTTAGCCACAGGGCCTGGTTACGGATAAACCACAGAGCACTGAAATATCCCGCGCGTCTGACACATAAATCATCAATTGTGTACGTAAAATCCTGATAAACACACCTGATGTCACATAAGGTTTATCCGTATATTGGGAAACAGGCTGACAAAAGGAAGACAGGATGAAACTTGCAGGAAACTCCTCTTTGAAAACATGCTATTGCCTTAGGTTTTACTTGGAAATCAGTGCCTATTGTAATACGTATCTACCCACTATAAGTTCATACACATTAACACTTTGTTTGAAAGGAAATAAATGAATGAGTTCCAAAGATTTGCCCGTCGATTGCGATCCCGGCCCTGGCTCGTGTTGGCATCGCAATAGCCCTATTTAAGGCATTCGCAGAAAATGTTTACAGTCGATTAGTACAGGTGCTAAGCATGTCTTACCCAGAGCACGTTCTTTGTATCAGTCCAATACAACTTATTGCAATTGCAATTGGAAAATTGCTTCCCTGATACCTTAAATATCCTGACCCATGACAGGCTGGTAGACTGCCCTCAGAACAGCTGTTGCTTTTTGCATTTCCCGTCTCTATTTCTCCCGCCGAACTTCTATGTCATAAATAAATTGCGACCTTATTACCTCTTCATATAATATCCATCCTAACCTCATTTGACATTAATTTTGCCAGTTTTAAGAGTACTTACTTAGTGTTTTGAATCTAACCTCAGATGAATGAAACTCTTTGGCTCCAACTAAGACAGCGCCACCAAGCGGGAGCAAAGGCGGACATTTATGACAGTGGGTCGTGCAATAAGAAAATCAACAGCAAAATGCATAAAAAACAAAAAAGCATCACCATGTCAAGCCACATAAGCGACGGCAGTCTATACTTACGCGATGCTATTTATTGGAAAGACTTCAAGTACTTGAACCCTGGCGGTAAAAGGGTTAAGAAGAACCATCTGGAGTTAAGGGTTAAATCCTTTGTCGGTAAGAGACTGCTGATGCTTTGGCTCGAAGAAATCTTCAGGGGTGTCAGACAGTTTCTGTATGAAGGATCTTTGCATGGAGTCAAGTGAGTAGTTTTAATGTTTGTCACACTTAACATAACATGGCGTCACGCCCTTTCCCATACGGGGCGGGCAGAGGCACAGATGTGCCCACTTTTAGCCAGTTATTCAATACTCCATTTTACGTGATAGTGGGCTAGCCCACGATATTTTCCACAGCTACAACGTCCGTATAATGCATTTAAGATAAACGAGTCAAAAAAAAAAACTCTTAATAATTTGTAGCAAGTAGGCAAAAATAAAGCACTTTTACATGTCAAATACTTACGCCTCATATATTTAATGAGTGACTGATTATGGTTTGAGTTTGAAAAAGGAAATTTTCCTTTCCAATTGGTGATTCATGGCTAAATTTCGCACAGAAAAAGGAAACTCCATCAGCTCTACCAGTGCTTTGGGAATACGCCCGTCAGAGAAGATAGCACCAATAAACTAAACAGGGATGTAATTTTTTTCAATTTTCGACATTTTTTATATAATCTTATCTAATGACAATATTATAACATCATAGCTATAAGTGCCAATGAGATATCCCAAAATAACTATTTTACGACTTGGTAAGTGGTTAGCACCGAATTCGAACCAATCTCTCTTGTGTGAGAAGAGAGCGTGAAACCTTTTGACCACGAAGCTGTAACGTTTGTCACAATAAAAGAAACATACAACAGTTGTTCCATAACTGCTGAAATGGATGATTAGTCCCTCAAGAAATCAGCCGATTCGTCTAAAAATTATTTTAAGCGGTGTGCCAGTGTGCAGACCACCAGCCCGATGTTCCAATGATATCATCAAGTCAGAGGGATCCCGCTGGATGCGGTGGGCATAGGGCTGCGAGAACTGGCGCTATAGAAAGGCCAACGCCCAGCAGTGGGTCGATGGGTTCTGAGCATGATGATGCAGCATCATCATCATGCTCAGACCCCATCTGATCATGAACTGATTGTTCCTTATTTAAACATATTTCTCCTCTTATTTTGCTATATATACTTTAAGACCATCTTGTATTTCTGCAGGTTTGACCACCTCTTATGAGGAATGCATTCCTAAGATCCGTCGGTATGTACGGGGAGAGTGTTAAAAAATGACAAATTTGTTAAAAAAGTCTTGAGAATGGGGAAGCAAACTATCATATCAGTTCTACATAGAGGGCACTAAAAGTTTGTAGATAATAAATACAGAATAGTAAGCAAAGAGTTTCGTTTATCCGTTGTTACTTACAAATAAATCATACAGTAAAAGTAAGTAAAGCAACTTTATGCAAAGAGTTTCGTTATTCAGATAAATGAGTGGTCAATATCCGGATATCTATCAGTGGACTCAAACTAGGGGCCAGTGAGCCAGAACGAAACAAGGTTCAGCCGTGGTCTGAAGTCAATTATTTTGGTAGCAGAGCGAGGTTGTTCACCCGTACACAAACACAATTCACATGCAGATTATTAAATATTCCAAGAATAACCCTCGCGGCAACGCGGAGTCACTTTTTGATCAAAAATTCTCGCATTCCGGGGGCTGATGGCTACAATATTATGCGATTACAGTCACAAAAGCACCCAAAACAAGATCGCCATGTCGAGGGAAAAATTTACATCTTTCAAGTGACAACTATCTGAATGACATATCAAATAGTGCGTACCGATTGCACTATAAATTACTTATGACTGCTAGCGCCAAACAATGACGAAATCGCGACTAGGTACCGTTCAGTTCTGAACAATCAGAAAGAAAATATTTGTTGCCATTGACAATGTTTATCATGTTACAAACCTCCCATAAATGTAACTCTTTGTGTCACCAACATACAGTGCCCTCTAACAAAAAGTTTTCCGTCATCTTCCACATTGAACTGGCCTAAGTATTTCTGCATTCCATGTTTAATACTGTTTAAAAAATCATAACGCTCATTGGTTTGGATACATTCTATTTTATTTGGCGATCCGTTATTTGAACCATGTCGGAAGAAAATAACAAAATTATTGAAAATTTGCGTCATGCTGTTTAATTTCCTCAGTCGGGAAGGAATTCGGGAGCGCATGTTAAGTTGACAACTTGGTATATCCACAGATACATATTCGAGCCAACATTCAGCTGCAAAGAGAAAGTAGCCTGGATCGTCATCACCGCTGCCAGTGTAGCAGCCTGCTTCGCCAACATCATCCAGCTCTTCTCACAGTGGAACTCTTCGCCATTTGTCAATGTCATGGACTCATTACAGGTCTTTAGACATAAAAGGGTCATTAAATCTACTGATTGCTTTAATCTAAAATCAATCAATCAGCAAATATTAAAATATTACTGGGTATATTTACCATGCCATCTACTCCAATACTGAACCTCCTGCATCTACTGCTTATATTAAAGATGTTATCTATCCATCTGGCTGGTGGTCTGGATTGGACGTCTAGCTGTTCTGCTATCGCTTTGGCCTACCTTCCGTAACCTCTCCTTATCAAGTGTCTTGCCCACCCCTGTGAAATTTTGATTGAATTAACTCATTTATTATTATAATTCTTGCAGACGCCTGTGTGGGCAGTCCCATTTCCGAGTGTGGTGGTCTGTCCACATTTACACGTGAAGCTGTCTTACTGTAGCATGTCGGATTTGAGCGAGTAAGTAATTTTATGTAACATCAATGCGTGGTACAGCAACAATGAGATGAAAGTGAAAGAGAAACCACATCACCGCCTGGATCCACAACCGACAACTGAAAGTTTGACAGACGCTGTAGCGTGCTGTCACTGTTTCTCGTTTGAGAAATGACAGCGACAAATTGACATTTAAGCGGCACTTAACAAATCGGCCATAAGACAGCTATAGACGATATTTTGTATGAGTTTAACAGAAAACCAGCCCTTAGAGAGGAGTGGTGAAGAATTGTGCGGCGGTTTACCAAAATGAAAAAATAAATATATATAACAGCCATTCGACCCAAACCACTCTGTCAGAATGAACCGAATGCAGAAAAACCAACCGTCATGGAATCTTTCTATTTTGAGTCCATATACGCCCTTGAACGCCAAGGAAATAAATTTAAGCAAAATGTTATAATGAATATTTGTTCCAGAATGGATGAGTTCTTCGCTTCTCTGGTATGTCCACAAATGTCTAAAATGAATAAAGCCGCCAAAGAACAACTGAAACCCGACCAGATTAAAGAGCTCCAGGAATTCTTGTTGAAGGTTTGTTATCAGTATCGCTGCTACGCTGTCCCGACGACCTGTGAGGGACAGAAGGAATAGCGCTATGCGCTATATAAAGCTCTGCCCCTTACCTTTCGCGACATTCCCCCCCCCCCCCCCCCCCGGCCCCGTCATGCTACGGGTTCGAGGCCCGGTGGGGGCAAATATTTGTTTGATGAGAACGGATGTTTGTACCCTAGTCATGGTTGTTTATCTATCTTATATTTGTCTATATAAGTACGTGTATCGTTGTCTAGTGCCCAAGATACAGGGAATCCTAGTTTGGGGCTAGATCAATGTGTGTAAATAGTGTCCAAGGTATTATTATTATTATTATTATAGTTCAACGCAATCAAAAGATTTATGCTGCTGCTGTATTTCCTTGAAACTCGCAAGGGTATCATAACCTATACGTACTGTTATACCCTGAGTATGTATAGGAAAGGGCTGATAAAATGCTGCATCAGCCCCCTTTGAGTAACAACATTTGATTAGCAGGGAAATACACTAGTTCTAGTTCGGTCTCTCTCGAGGGCAGACAACTCATTTTTCTCTGCATTTTCTCTACATTTTAATTACTTTTACTATATTTACTAAATAAAGTGTCTTCTACTCTAAGAGTTAGAGTAAATAAAAAATATATTTTTTTAAAAAGGGGTATTATTAAAACCCCATAACAGTTTGGTGGCAGCGTTAAGGGATTTCTAAAATCCGGGAAACGCCTCCCGAGTTATCCCGAACTATATAAACTCACCATAGTGAACATTTCCAGTTTCGTGATTTTATCTAAAAACAGTGTTTGTGATTACAAAACCTCATCCAGTATTTACTGAAGACCTGAAATTTCATGAGAATTTCGTCATCGGTTTCCTGAGCAAAAGAACTCGGAAACAGCCACAACACGGTATCCCGCTAACCTACCCAAGTACTTACTGAGTACAGTCAGCCTCAACACTTATGACAACTCCGGTACCGTATTCACGGTATTCTATCTCTCGTTATGGGAAAGTATCTCCGTGCCTCACCGTGTCTACACATACTGTAAGTGACTTCAAATAATAACTTTTCCAATCGTGACAACAACGAAACCCAGTGAAAACTATTTACTATTCAGTGAACAAAACTTAACTATATTCCTTGTGTGTTTTATGTGTCATTGTACTTTATAAATAAGATTCAATCATTGGAGCTAAAACTTTATTATTAACAGTCTTATCAGTGTGCTAAGAATTTATTGTTTACACTGGACGACAAGTCAATTCTAAGAATCATGGCTCCCAACGTAGAACCTACTGTAGAGATAAGCGTCTTAACTAAGTTTATAAATAAGTTTGACGGAACTAGAGACCAGTTAAATGCATTTTTAAACAATTGCCGTAATGCAATTGGATTAGCTACTGCAGCTCAACAACCAATATTGTTAAAATATATTTTGAGTCGCTTTCAAGGGAGAGCTGCAACAATATGCTCAATCAAGGAATTCGAGACATGGGCACAACTCGAAGAGTTTTTAAGATCGCAATTTGGCGAAAGAAAACATTACGCAACTTTACTCTCTGACCTCCAATCGTGCCAACAAGAAAGAAACGAGTCGGTCAACCAGTTCGCCCTGCGTGTAGAAAATTGTCTTGCTAAATTACTGACAGAAATAAATGTTTCAATTCCCACTACTAAAAAGGCTGAACTGACTGGCCGCATCGAAGCGATGCAAGATCTCGCATTGCATACCTTTATAGCTGGCCTCAATAGCAGACTATCGATGATTGTAAGATGCCGAAACCCGGAATCATTAAATGACGCTATAAGCTTCGCTGTTTCTGAAGAAAAGATTATTCAGGCTCAAAACAAGAGATATCAAACTTCAACTTTTAACAAAAACACTTCCAATACTTCTGGAAGACGTTACAACCAAGAAGTGCAACATAAGGATGATCAGTTTAAACCAAGTATCCATAACATGACTACTGAACCCAAAACAAGCTCTGGGCCAAAGTTCTACCCCTTGATTTGCAGATACTGCAAAAATGCGGGTCACGCGCTAGAAAACTGCCGCAAGCTAGCATACAACAACCGCAGACGTAGTGAAAACAAAAATCAGTCTAATCACAATGCTGGCACTTCCCATAGTCGTAACCATAATGTCAATTATGCCCAAAACTGTGATGAACAAAACTTTGATCAGGGACGTGATGAAGTAGATAACTCATACAATGACAACAATTTAAACGTCTAAAATTTCCCGCAAAACCGTATCGCACGGGAAATGGCACCAACATAAAAGCCGATACAATTTTCAATTTAGTCTCTGAATCCTCTGAATTGCGTAAAAACGCGAAAGTCTCTGAATCCTCTGAATTGAGTAAAAACGCGAATGTCTCTTTTTCCTCTGAATTGCGTAGAAACGCGAAAGTCTCTGAATCCTCTGAATTGCGTAGAAACGCGAAAATCTCTGAATCCTCTGAATTGCGTAAAAACGCGAATGTCTCTGTTTCCTCTGAATTGCGTAAAAACGCGAAAGTCTCTGAATCCTCTGAATTGCGTAAAAACGCGAATGTCTCTTTTTCCTCTGAATTGCGTAGAAACGCGAAAATCTCTGAATCCTCTGAATTTAAGAAGTCCACTACACCCTCCAATCACGTCAGACCCGGCGTGTCTTTTGCATCAGTTGTTTCATCAAAATCCGCTGTATCCCCTACATTCTCTGCATCTTCCAAATCCGCTGAGTTCTCCGCATCCACTGTATCTTCTAAGTCCGCCGTATCCCCTACATTCACTGCATCTGAAAAACTAGAAATAAAAATACATAACGTTACTACAAATTCATCAAGTAAATACTTACCAAACATAATGGTTTCTACATCCGTCTCAAATAAACCACTGACTCTCCTGGTTGATACTGGAGCATCAGTTAGTCTCATACAACGAAGCTCGATTGATGAAATGCCTGACATTACAAAAGAAATTATTAAAATAAAAGGTATTGACACGATAAACCATCCAATTTCTTCCCTAGGTCATATACCAATTACATTTGCAAAAGTAACACACCATTTCCATGTAATAGATGGACTTAGTATTCCATATGATGGCATCATAGGTAGCGATGCTTTTATTGCAAAGGATGGCAAAATTGACTACACAACAGACTCCTTAATACTAGGAGATGTAACTCTACCATTGTCTTACAAAGAACCTGTCTACACTATTCCCGCTCGCACTGAATCTATAATAGAATGCACTATCTCGAATCCACAAATAAAAGAGGGTCTTGTTCTTGATCAACGATATTCCGATAATTTACTTATAGCTAACTGTCTAGTAACCGTGAAGCCAAACAACAGAATAAATATATCTGTCGTCAATACTTCTGAATCACCCATAACTCTGTGTTCGAATCTCAACTTAGTTTTTACCCCAATAGACGAAATATCCTGCTCGCCATCTTTACATGAAAATGTCTACAACATCTCCTCAGGAAAAGAAAACGTTCTGCTTCGAAACCAGAAAACACTCGACCAACTTCGAGTATCTCATTTAAATAACGAAGAAATTACAGCTTTGTGTGAAGTCTGTTCTAAATTCTCAGATATATTCTATCTTCCTGGAGATAAACTATCTTGCACAAATGCTGTCAAACATGAAATTCCAACTTCATCTACTATTCCAATCCATACTAAATCTTATCGATTTCCAGAAGTTCACAAACCCGAGGTCCAGAAACAGATTGATCAAATGCTAGATCAAGGAATTATCAAACCGTCAATGTCGCCATGGTCTTCCCCAATCTGGGTTATTCCGAAGAAAATGGACGCATCTGGTCAACGAAAATGGCGAGTCGTGATCGACTACCGCAAACTAAACGACATAACAATAGGCGACGCTTATCCTATTCCACAAATATCTGAAATACTGGACCAGTTGGGCCATTCCAAATACTTTTCCACATTAGATTTAGCGTCTGGGTTCCACCAAATCAAAATGAATGAATCAGATGCTTCCAAAACCGCTTTTAGTGTTCCTCAAGGGCATTTCGAATATACACGAATGCCCTTTGGTCTCAAAAACGCACCATCTACATTTCAACGGCTTATGAATGCTGCTCTCGCTGGATTACAAGGGATAAAATGTTTCGTATATTTAGATGACATAGTTATCTATTCCCATGACCTGAAAACTCACTGTGAAAAACTCGCTTCCATCTTTCAAAGACTTAGAGACTTTAACCTAAAACTTCAACCTGATAAGTGTGAATTTCTGAAAAAGGAAGTAGCTTATCTAGGCCATATAATAACTGAAGAAGGTGTCAAACCTAATCCAGAAAAAATAAAAGCAGTCACTGAATTCCCAACTCCCCTTTGTCCTAAAGATATTAAATCTTTTCTCGGCCTAGTATCGTATTACCGCCGATTTATCCCCGATTTCTCCAAACTATCTAAACCACTGACTTTACTCCTTAAAAAGGAAATTCCATTTTTATGGCAAAACGAACAACAGTTATCATTTGAAATTCTGAAAGAGGCACTTGTTACAGCACCCATACTAGCTTACCCCGACTTTACACAACCTTTTATTCTCACATGCGATGCTTCTAATTACGCTATATCAGCAATCCTGTCTCAAGGCCCCATCGGCAATGATCGCCCCATCGCTTATGCTTCACGCACATTAAATAAAGCAGAGTGCAACTATAGTGTCACCGAAAAAGAGTGTTTGGCCATCGTATATGGCACTCAAAACTTTCGTCCGTATCTTTATGGACGTTGTTTCAAGATTGTGACTGACCACAGACCTTTGAAATGGCTATTTAACTGTAAAGAACCGGGATCTAAATTAGTCAGATGGCGTCTAAAACTAGAGGACTTTAATTACGAAATTGTATACAAAAAGGGCAAAATTAATAGTAATGCCGATGCATTGTCTAGATATCCTGTCAATCCAGTTCAAAAAGATAGTATTCCACCGATCTCGGCGCCTGGACAACTTGAAGAACCCTCAGAATTAATAGATTTAGGCCCTTTAGACCTTAGCCCTTTCAATGATGGAAACGTAAATTTCGACTCATTGAATATTCCCGAACCTATACCTGAAAACCCAGAAACGGAAGCAGAACTACCTTTGCTAAGTCCTGATCCATGTGAAGATGACTACAGTCAATTTCTAACAGCTATACAAAAGAATACCCAATTTAATACAAAAATCGTCGAGCATAATGAAAGCTTACTTAAAACTTCAAGCAACATTATAATTATACCTTCTTCTATAGACTTAGATGATTCAAACCCTTACGTGCAAGAACTATATATATATATATCAACTGTCTACAAACTTAATAATGTACCCATAAATAAAGACACTTGCATAAAGGACCTCGGTGTCATACTTGATTTTAAATTGACATTTTCGGCACACATAGAATCAGTAAAAAGGAAAGCTTACAGAAATCTTGGCTTTGTAACACGAGTCTGTAAAGACTTCACAGATAGTACTTGTATAAAGATTATTTATTTTGCGTACGTTCGCAGTGTCCTTGAATACTGCAGTCCTATTTGGAACCCACAATATACAAGCCATGTAAATGAAATCGAGAATATGCAAAAGAAATTCCTCAAATTTCTCAACTATCGCACCCGAAACCCAAACCTAAGCTACGCCGAATCATGTAACAAATACAAACTACTGACTCTAAAAGACCGGCGTGTTATAGCCGATATGTCACTTCTGCATGATGTGTGCTCCGGTACTCTCGACTGCTCCCGTTTGGTCAATGATATTATCAGGTTATCTGTCCCGGCAAAACGTACCAGGCACACTCGAACTAAACTTTTTCACGTCCCTTACAACCGTACCAATTTTGCATCTAACTGTACTTGTCTCAGATTGCCTAATACTTATAACAAACTTTTCTCAGACATTGACCCATTCTGCGCCAGTAAACCTATGTTTAAGCGGAAAGTAGCGCTGAAGTTATTAGAAGACGACAAAACTGTATTAGACTAACGCCATGTAAACCTACTCTTACCATCGCAACAATACAACTTTGTAGATTATTTATCGAATTAGAATACATCGAGTTTTTAGCTGTAATTGCCATTCATCTAAACACATAACACACACACAAACACAACAATACTAACTGATAAACACACACACACACACACACACCCATAAACAACCTTTCACACACACGCATACACTGCACATATTACTGTACACTGTACCCTACAACATAATATGCACACAGATGTTTACTGTTTTTAAGTTACCTACCTACCTGTCTCTTTGAGTGTACTCTCACCTGTTCTTATTTGACTATTTACATAGTGAAATCCTTAATTGGCCTAGTTATTTAATCTACATTCTTGTTTAATTTTATGTATGGCTGTGGATTTTTGTTCAATAAATAAATAAATAAATAAATAAATAAGAACTACTCTCAAACTGTGAAAATTCTGACGAGTTTACTATGTCTGAAAGGGAATTGTACTCATTCAAAAAACTCATCGTCAAAGGAAAAACCTACTATTTCATATTCAATAAAGTTTATCATTTTAGTGACAGCAGTTACAAAGATATATTTGACACATTACAAATTATAATAAATGAGCTCTTAATTAACAATACCACAAAGGAAATAGCCATTCCAGACTTTAAGAACCCTTTCGAAAGACATCAGTTTGTCAAAATATATAATATGCTATCCTATCTATTCAATAATACTGACATTGTAGTCAACATATATCACAATAGTGTAATATATCCAGTCCCAAGTGAAATACCCAAAATATTAAAAGAAAACCACGATATTCCTATTGCAGGCCATTTGGGTTTATCAAGAATGTATAACAGGATCAAAGAAAGATATTTTTGGAAAAACATGAGATCAGACATTGAAATTTACGTCAAAAACTGCAAATCATGCCAATCTAATAAAGCATTTAGAAAAATCAATAAAGCCCCAATGCAAATTACAACTACGGCTTCCAAACCCTTTGACCGTATCAGTTTGGATATAGTAGGTCCACTCCCCGAAGCCGGAATTCAAAAGCTAAGATTTATACTTACCCTTCAGGATGACCTTACCAAATTTTCCATGGCTTATCCCATTTCCAACGCTACAGCTGAAGAGTCGTGTGAGTGCCTAGTTCATTTCATCTCCGTATTTGAAATTCCAAAGGTCATCGTAACGGACCAGGGCTCAAATTTTACCGCTGACCTTTTCAAAAGAACCTGCGAGTTTCTTAAAATTAAACAAATTTGGTCCTCGCCATACCATCCCCAAACACAAGGCGCTTTGGAGCGAAGCCACTCGACAATGAAGGAATACCTAAAATCCTATGTGAACGAAAATCAAACCGATTGGCACAAATATGTCTATACAGCAATACTAGCATACAATAGTAATGTTCACTGTACCACACAATTCACTCCCTACGAACTTATTCTTGGTTTTAAACCATACATCCCTGACTCTATTTATGAGCTAAACCCAAACGTTACATACCCCGAATACATCAAAATGCTTCATCACCGCATGAAGTTATCCCGCCTAAAAGCACTAGAAAACATCGTAACCTCCAAGGAGAGATCAAAATCTTACTACGATAAACATACCCGTCCAATTCGATACAAACTTGGAGACTGGGTTTACCTTAAGAATCACTTGAGGTTACGAAAAGCCCTTTCACCTGTTTGGAAAGGACCGTACAGGGTAGTGAAAATTCACGGAAATAATACACTATCACTACTTATAAATCGGAGACATGTAAAGCATCATTTTGACCAAGTTAAACTAGCATCAGAGAACTTAGTCTAAGTTAGTTGTATTTTAGCCTTTAAATATTAAATTAAGTTGAAACGAGATATTATTTACATTTACAGAATTGCTGTATCCATTATCAAACTTACCTCTGGGTCTGACGATACGAATCTCGTCGAACAAATTACCCGAAGTCCCGGCATATTCTTCGATCCGGTCGGCACTTTAAAAATAGTTAGTGATTATATGCACATCGTTATTCCTATAGACATATCATTTATACATTATCACGTCGAAAACATAAAGAATGTATTTGGAACAGTTAGATTTCACTGCCAGCAGAGCGAAGCGATTGATAACACAGAATGTCATAACATGATTCAGCCTCTGGATGCACTCTTTAAAGCTATAACTAGAGATGTTGACTCGCTCTCTCATTTAGTTTCCACTCGTAACAAAAGATCTGCATGGTTTTCTGGTGTTGGAACTGTTTTTAAACAAATATTTGGCCCTCTGAATGAAGATGATGCAAGTAAATACAATGACGCTATTCGCACCCTTTTCGAAAACGATAAACAATTAGTCAGCTCGGTAAAAGAAAGTAAAGTCATTTCGAAATCTGCAATATCTAATTTTAATCAAAGCTTGAATGAAATCAATATAAATGAAGCGCGTTTGAATGACGTCATCGATAAACTTACCTTTTCAATAACGAATATAACCCAAGCTATGAATGATCTTAGCTTCAGAAACAACCTTTTAGAAATATTGAATGTACTGTATGCCAATTTATTAACGTTATCATTTAAGATTGAAGATATTATTAACTCTGTATTATTTGTAAAAAGCAATACTTTGCACCCTTCAATTGTTACGCCTAAACAGCTCTTCGAAGATATTAAGAGTAACATTAGATATTTACCTAAGTATAAGTACTTTCCTATTAGTCTAGATTTAGATAACATACATGTAATTATAAACCTGTCAGAATTAATCTCATATTTTGTAGATGATAAGTTAGTCTTTATTTTAAAAATACCATTAGTACATTTTATGGAATACAATTTATATAAGTCTGTGCCAATCCCCACTCCAGGCGATGGAAATAATCGAAATAGTTCATACTCTCTTATAATACCTTCAAAACTATTTATAGCCTTAAGTAAAGACAAAACATCATATTGTAACTTAAACAGTCTCAATGACTGCAAACCGATTGTAAACCATATATTCCTTTGTGAAATTTCGGATGTATCAACCATATCTGAAAACCCGTCATGTGAGGTGGAGTTGATGACGAGGGTAATTACGTCATTACCAATACAATGTAATCACAAAAATATCATTGGTAACATGGACATCTGGCAGCCCCTAAACAATAATAAGTGGCTATTTACACAAACACTACCTGTGAAAATTTCTATTGAATGTAATTCTAACATTGATCAACTTGTCATTTCCGGTACAGGAATTCTCAACATACATCCTAATTGTATAATATATTGCAGAAGCAAGAAGCTTCTAAGTAAAGAAAACCCTAAAATAAACATTGTCAATATACATTCTGATTTTAACATCATAGAAGACAAATGTTGTAACGGAAAGACGTCTAATGATTTTAAATCAGTAATTCCTAGCATTAAAGTGTCGAAAGTAAAATTAAGTAGCATACAAGAATTGAAAGAATTATCAGATAATATTAACAGTAACCTAAACAATGTAAAAACCGAACCTCTTTACTCTGACACTACACATATAACCTTTTCTGTATTTAGTGTCGTAACTTTTATTTTGTGTCTGTGTTTACTAGTGTTGTTTGTTAAGAGATCTGAAAGTTGCCTGCCTCGATTTTCGAGGAAAATCAAAATTAACGAAACTGAAAATACCGAAGAAATAGAAATGCCCAATCCCCATCCTAGATTGAGAATTCAATAGCGAAAACTTCACATCTATTTAAAACGTGTAAGTTTCCTCTTGTTCGGGGGGTTGTTATACCCTGAGTATGTATAGGAAAGGGCTGATAAAATGCTGCATCAGCCCCCTTTGAGTAACAACATTTGATTAGCAGGGAAATACACTAGTTCTAGTTCGGTCTCTCTCGAGGGCAGACAACTCATTTTTCTCTGCATTTTCTCTACATTTTAATTACTTTTACTATATTTACTAAATAAAGTGTCTTCTACTCTAAGAGTTAGAGTAAATAAAAAATATATTTTTTTAAAAAGGGGTTTTATTAAAACCCCATAACAGTACCACCCGTTAACCTATAATCATGAAGTTTGGCGAAAAGCAAGATTCTACTTCTTCTTCTTATAGCAAAAGCAAAGGGAAAAATCCTAAAACCGTACATTTGCAGCTCCATTATTATAAATGATTTACCTTATTCAACAGGCGTCACCAACATGCTCAGAAGTAGTTCGAGGATGTTTCTGGCGGACGATAGACGACCAGGAGTGGTTGGCGGAAGAATGCTGCGACCGGTTGTTCTACCCTGTTCTGACTGACTACGGGGTTTGCTATGCTTTCAATCGCCTACCGTTGAACGGCATGTAAGTCTGGTTTTCAATATCTTCCTGAGTAATCAACCGATCTAGAAAATAAGTTAGCTAAGGGGGTGTCCATTAATTACGTGAGTTTTTTTTGACAATTTTCGGATATTTGACCCTCTCCACCTAAAGTTAATAATGGTTTTGTAAAATCAGTATTTTTCGTACAGCGTCACGTCTTTTTACATACAGGGTGGCAGAGATGACGTCTGCTAAGCATATGTAAATATCTACAGTAATAAAGAAATTTTACTTTGACTTTGATACATTCTGCCCATGTGATGCCATTCATTCAATACTATATTTTGCGAGAGAGGTTACTAGCCCTTCGACTAAAGATAGGTGGGATATTGAAGAATTCACTTGACGTAATCCTTTTCCAGGACAAACGACACGCTCCAATGGCAAAAGTTTTACGATCCGCAAGCAAATTCCAGGAATCTGGTCTGGAGTCTCGACCAGGGGTACCCCAAGGTGTTTCCCCCCGATCCCCGGATGAGACCCTATAGGGCCATGGCTTCAGGAGAGTGGAACGGGTTAGGACTGGAGCTGTATCTGAATACTAGTGAACACCAGTTTGCTTGTGATCAGACCAGTCTTGGGTATAATGTGAGTTTTTTTGTGTAAATTGACAAAACAAACAATCGTTATAAAAAATAATGGCGAAAGTTAAAAAATATTACATACCTGTAAAGATTATTGGTGCTATCTACTCTGACGGGCATATTTTAGAAGCACTGGTTGAGTTAATGGAGTTTCCTTCTGAATCTCGCATGAATCACCTCTTGAAAGGGAAATTTCCTTTTTCAAACTTAACCCATAATCAGTTCTCACTAGTTTTTTTGTATCCCTTGCCGGGGATCGAATCCAGGACCTCTCGCATGGTAGGCAGAGCCACAAAGGCAGCGCCACAGAGGTCATCAATACTCCATCATAATTCATAATCTTCCTTTAAAATTATAATTAAACTCCAACAGATACTAATAGCATCGCCAATGGACCACCTCTATACCACCACCGTTCTACGTCTACCCATGGGCAGGACGACCACAATAGAAGTCTCCCCTGTTACGTATAAGACAGATACAGATCTTAGGTCTTTATCCCCTGGACGCAGACAATGCTACTTCCAGGATGAAAGGATTTTGGAGTACTATTCGGTTTATACAGACAGCAACTGCAAGCATGATTTGGAAATTCGGGAGACCAGAAAGGTTTGCAGTTGTGTACCATATAACTGGCCTCGTGAGTATTATATTCTTAGTCGTTATTTTTTCTAGTCCAGTCAGAAGCTGGGTTATCATCATCAAGCCCACATTCACCCACTGCTGCCATACCCAGCATCCACTTTACCCCACCTCTACTGCCCATGTCAGTCAAGTTTAATGGCTATTTTTAGTGAGGTCATCGATGCCCCCGATATTTACCAACATTTGTACACGACAACATATAGGTTGAATATTATCACCTTTTTATTAAAACTGATATTTTATTTATCACAATAAAAATAAAAATAATATCATCGCAAGAAACACTAAAGGAATCTTTGTTCGTCACTGGTTAAAATCCATTCTCAAGCACGAGAACCAGCTAGAAAAGTTCTAAAATGTGACATTGAACGGAAAAACTGATCCTATTGATGGAAGATTTCATCTCAGAAGTGGGAGTACCACTTCTGAGATGAAATCTTCCATAACTTGTTATAATTCTATATCATTTGATGCTGGGTGTTCATTTTCTAGTTTCAGAACACGTTTTCGAAATAGTTTTTCCGTTCAATGTCGCATTTTTAGAACTTTTCTAGCTGGTTCTCGTGCTTGAAATGGATTTTAACTTTCCATATAAACGAACAGGCAGAATATACCATTTTACACACAAGTGAAAGCTTCAACGTTGGCAAGTTCGAAATCGATAAAAAGGGCCTTTGCGGTTGTGCTGGACGGTACGGCGGCGGACCATACCAAATTTCAAATACTCGGCTCAGAGTGCACGATTCTTATGAATTGCCCCTCAGCTAACTTATTTGACAACTCTTGACAAACATGTAAATGAAGTATTGTGTTAATTTTCAGGAAAGAATAACAGTGAAGCGGTTTGTTCAACCAAAGAGGACTTTCGATGTATGGGTGAAGTTGTTGGTAAGTGATTCAGATAGAAACGCCCCAATGAGGTGTGCTCATAGTTTAGACATATGTAAATAGGCATGGGCATGGTGTGAAACCACGAATAGGTAACTGGACAAGATCACAACTAAATCTTGATTTGCCTCAACGATTTTAATATAGATGTGTTTCCTGTTATAAAGTTATTAAATTGCATTAGGACCAGAATATAAAAGGTGAGCAGGCATCAATTTCGGGATAACGATACGCTCTATAGAAAATACCTAACCTATTTTGAAGTATTCCTATTTCTAATGCCTCTTGCGACCGATACAGGGTAGAGAAAGAAAGAGTTGGGGTGCCGCCTCAGAGATCGAGGTTATGACCACCGCCCCGGAACTTTTCTCATGCAGAGGATTCCTTCGGCTTGGATTGGGGCAACGCTGCTAGTGTTTTGGAAACCTTTGGCAGGGAGATGTGCTGGGGTTCGAATCCAAATCAAGATTACAGTTCAAAATTCAAAATTCAAAAATAGTTTATTTCCATAAGAAACACATAGGTAACATTTGGAGAATGTCAAATCTTAAACTAACACATGTATACGGTACAGGGAAATATAGAACTCAATTTGATTTCCGTCACCTCAATGTTTAAGATGCTGGAGGCAAAGAGGCGACTAGAAACCTCCAGCTTTATACGTTATTTTTTACAGAATTGGAGCAAACACCTTCCCAAGCTTTCTTGTTTTCTACTTAATCAGATATTTTGTAGTAAGCTTTTTTACATAAGTGATTTTAACAACATTTTTAAATTTATTTACAGATAATTCTTGTAACTCAGTTGGTATTTTGATGTAAAAGCGAATGCATTGCTTAGTCAGTTAACTCGCTTTTCTTTCGCGCCTTACTGGCTAAAAGTGGAAGCAAAGTCTGCCTCTGCTACCCCGTCTGTGAAAAGGAGTAATGACGCCGAACACATGATTCAATAAAATACTTATTTAGAAGCGTTTTTATACTTTATTTTTAACCAATTTGATTGACGCTTATGTTATGAGCGTGAATTGTCGTCTGGCGATGGGTCTGCTCGCGCATTGGTCGTGGGCCCATCCTGCCCCCCGCGCTGCTTCCTCAGCCGCCTCTGTGTCCTGAGGCCGGTTATGGTTCAGTCGTGAACAGTTATTTCATGTGCAATAAATATATACGTTTGTCTGTTTCAGAAAAAGTGGAAGAGCAGTTAATATACGCTTACTACGCGAACAGTGGACCGCACGCCAGCGACGCCCGCCACGCTTCCTGCTTCCCTTCCTGCAACGACATTCTATACAACAATCAGGTCTACTACTCGGATCTGAAGCTGGTCCCAGGCGCGACAGTGCCGGGAGGAGATGAGCCGAAAGAGTTAAGACAATTGAAAAATCACTTGTCTAAATGTTCGATGAATGTAGATATTTACACACTCAAAGTCTGACATGGCATTTAAGCTGCACTTTAGTTGAGCAGCTGCTGTGTATTCAGCAAATAGTCTAATTAATTACCTTCTACTCTATGCCTACAGGAACGAAATAACGCGAATCAACGTCCACTTCTACGATGATCTGTTTATCGGTCTACATCGACATGCGCAGTATGATGTATACTATTTCGCAGGTGGGTACATAGCGTCACGCGTTTTTCCATGCGGCCTGGCAGAGGCACAGAAGCGGCCACGTTTAGACGTATTCCCTACAACCTTTTTTCACGGCACAGGAGTCCCGAATCCCGGCTGGAAAGAAGAAAAAAACCCTAGGTCTTGGATGTTTTGTTTGTGTGACGTCGCTTTGTCTGGGTCCCACGACACAGGCTATCGTAATGTGGGGCCAGAAGCAATGTTTGTATTTACTTACTTTCTCCTTTTACCCCTATGTGGTCTGGGGCCGATATCATACTTCTCAATTTTCCTCTGTCCATGTCCATCATCTTCTACCATGCATTCCTTATTTCCCGGGCTTCTGCCAGAACTAACCTCTTCTAGGTGTGCGTTGGTTGCCCGCGACTCCCCTGGACCCCCCCCCCACAGGTTTCCACTCCAGGGCTTCCTTTGGAATGTGTCCTGCAGGTCTTCGCAAGGTACTTCCTATCCATCGCCGCTTGCGCTACTTCACTGACTGAGCCATGGGTTTCTGATGGGTAATACGCCATAAATCTTCACTTGTGGTGGTGTTGGGCCAGTGGCGTTTCAGTATGCTTCGAAGATAATGAGTGTACCAGTTTAAAGATGTGTAGGGTGTATGCCACGTATTCCTGAAACACGTTGTTTTCTCTCCCATCAGGAGCTGTCGGCGGAATTCTCAGCCTGTTCCTCGGGTTCAGTATCATCAGTGTCGCCGAGCTGGTCTACTTCGTGATCCTCAGACCTATACATGCAGTTTTCAAAAATGTGTGTAGCCGGAGAGATGCAAATGGTGGGATGCAATAGTTTTAGATAGAATTTAAAGTCTAACCTAACCTAAAATAAATACATGTTGTAAATGTATAACTATTTACTGTCCTCTATAATTCTTTTGATTACCTCTACCATCCCGTATGAGAAATTGCTTGATGCTTTGTTGTTTATCCTCGGTCTCTAGGAAACAGAAGGTTCTAGATTATTTTGAAGGGAGAGAACCTTTCTAATGTACATTGTGCTTGTATTTGTTTGTTTCCCTTGTACAGGCTAAAAGGTGCAGTAACATTTAAAGGGATTCTCAGGGATTTAATTCTTAAAAAGTTTTACTTTGAAACCCAATTGATCTGAGCAAATTTATTTTGGACTCTTCCATGTTTTGGGACAGGCAGTGAGCTGATTTGTAGTAAGAAGTGAAAATAAAGTTGCTTTAATCAAAGTTGAAGTGAAAGTTGTTAAGACAGTTATGTCTCCAATAACAACCTCCTTATTCCCAATTCTACAGATTTATATTATAAATAAATTTAAAATTTTGCCTTTATTCCCCTATGTAGGTTAAGTAATAATTTACAAGTTGACAAAAATATTGACAAAGAGTAAGCTTTTATACATGTACCGATATAAAATTATTGTTATTTATCAAACAAAACAGCTTAACACAGAAAAAGAATGAAAAAGTAAAAGTATTGATGAAGCTAAAAAATTTGGGCCAGATCGCTGCCACCGTCGCTGGGCAAGGTGCCCAGAGCTTAATGTATTACTTTATTTTGTTTTAGTATATTATAAGTATTAGGATGATAAGTTCTCTTCTTTTGAAGGCATCCTTCTGGAATTAGACCTCCTCCATCATGTGTTAGATTTTTCTGGATTATGTTAGCCGAAGGCAAGTTTTGCCAACGACAACTACAATATCGTCGCTCCACCTTCTGCGTGGCCAGCCGGGGGATCTCGTGGGTACCAGTGTAGTACACATTTTCTCCAACGCTTTTCGGTCTGTTTTGCTACGTGGCCAGTCCATTTCTACTTTAGTATCACTGTTGTTTTAGGGCATTCTGGATCTTCGTATATTCGCGAATGTCACGACTCTTTCTCCGGTCTTTCAGCTTGATGTGTAGCATACTTCTTTCGCTAGCAGCTTTTTGGAATGATCTAAGCTTCTTTTTGGTTTCTTCTATGTTTGGCATCCGTATGACAGACTTGGTAATATTAGGTCCTTACATATGAAATTGACGTTTCGCCGTACTGGCCACTTTGATCTGAAATATCTCCTCTATGGTTAGGAATTCCAAATTAAAATTTATACAGCTATTTAATCATGTATTTATGTTTCTAAAATTATAATTCATTTGTTTTTTCCTCAGTTGTTTTTTTTCTTGCGTCACTCAGCTTAAAAAATGGAAAACTTGAAATATCGCGTTATTTACGAGTATGAGCTCTACCGTGGCACCAGTGCTGCAGAAACGGCTCGAAGGATTAATGATGTGTATGGCGACGGTGCCGCAATAGAAAACACAGTGCGTTTTTGGTTCCAACGTTTTCGTTCTGGAAATTTCGACCTGCAGAACAAGCCCCGTGGACGGCCGGAGACCAAAGTTGATAATGAAGAATTGAAGGCTATTGTGGAAGCGGATCCATCGCAAACCACGTCCAAATTAGCTGCAGGCTGCGGTGTTAGTGATAAAATTGTTTTAATCCACTTGAAGCAAATTGGGAAGGTGAAAAAGCTTGAAAAGTTGGTACCTCACGAACTGACTGAAGCAAATCAACAAATGCGCGTTGACTGCTGCGTTGCATTACTCACCCGGCACAATAATGAAAGGATTTTAAATCGAATCATTACCTGTGATGAAAAGTGGATCCTGTACGATAATCGGAAGCGCTTATCGCAATGGCTGAACCCTGCCGAACCAGCCAAACCATGCCCCAAGCGAAAATTAACTCCAAAAAAGTTACTTGTGAGCGTTTGGTGGACTAGTGCTGGTGTCGTTCACTACAGCTTTCTTAAATCTGGCCAGACGATAACGGCAGATGTCTATTGTCAGCAACTGCAAATCATGATGGAAAAGCTAGCTGCTAAACAACCGAGGCTGGTCAATCGCTCTAGGCCACTGCTGCTTCATGATAACGCTAGATCACACACTGCACAACAGACGGCTACCATATTAGAGGAGCTTCAATTGATATGTCTAACACATCCACCGTACTCTCCGGACCTTGCTCCAACAGATTACCATTTTTTTCGAAATTTGGATAACTTCTTGAAAGGGAAAAAATTCAACTCCGATGGGGCAGTCCAAACCGCCTTCAAAGATTTTATTGATTCCCGTCCGAATGTTTTTTTTAGTAAAGGGATCGAAGAACTACCTATGAGATGGCACAAGTGTATAGATAGCAATGGTACATACTTTGATTAAATAAATATATTATATTTAAAAAAACGACTTTATGTTCCTCCCATGAAAAAAGCCAATTTCATATGTAAGGACCTAATAATTGGGAGTCCATCAGCCTCTTTATAAGTGTTATTGGTAATTTACTTTTAAATAAAAAATTGGGCACAATATTTCTTCCAAGATAATAGCTATTCTTCGGTCAACGTTCTTCTTGGTTCGGTCTATGAAAAAAATATTTTAACCAAGGTATATGTAGTCTTCCTTGTTGTTTATATTTTTCGAAGATACATGCATAGGTATCAGTTCTCCGTTCGTCATAGCCTTAGTTTTGTCTGGGTTCAGATGTAGCCCGTAAGGTTTGCTTTCCTTATCCTAGATTTACGTAACAGATGACAAATTCAACAGATCCCGATTCCAAAGATTCCCAGTTTAGTAAGTTCTCAGTTCCACAGACGCCCTCCTCTACAGATAATATAAAAATGGTAATCAGTAAACATGGGATTCTGTTGGAACAAATTCTGTAGAAATGAGAATCTGTAGACAAGGGAATCACTCTAAACAAGGGATTTTTTTGGAAAGAAATGGAAAATCGCTGGTATACAGATTATTTTTGGACCCCTATCCAAATTTTTTCACGTCTTAGTATTGCAGGAGAACAATCAATTTATAATGATATTTTTTACATTTTGTGGCGAAATTGTCCTAACGCAAATTAAAATTGTGCTCACTTTCTAATTTTTTCACCACGTGCTCGGCCATTCTTATTATTCTCGGTCGACTGTGGCTCACGGCGCGTTGAGCTCTAGTGTGACGCAACGCGCCTAGAGATTTAGGCCATTGCCACACTAGACGGAAATTCCGTCGCCGAACTTCCGCGGCGGTCAATCCGTCATATACGGTACCAGCCACACTGAATATTCAGTGGCAGACCATCAGTCGGCTGCCTGCGCTTATACGGTGTGGTCGGAATTCGTGATGGATCCGATAGAAGTGATAGCTATTTATGAGGCATTAGAAGAAGAAAGAAGAAGAGAGCGTAAATATTGGGTTCATCCCTTAAATACTCTTCGACTACAAATTGGGCAATTTCATACCCTGTATGTGCAAATAAGACTTAATCCAGATAAAGCATTCGAATATTATCGTATGTCCATACAATCATTTGATGTATTGCTGAATTTAACTAAGGTCTATATTACAAAGCAAAATACAAAACTTAGAACAGCTATACCTCCCGAAGAAAGGCTGACCGTTACATTAAGGTAAGATAAATATTAAGTAAGTATATGAAATGAAACAAATCATTGATTAATTATTTAAGTATATTAACTTTTTATTGAATAAAATTGCTGCAACATTTCCTCTATTATCTCAATTAAGTTGACCTATTCTGAAATATTTCGTCTATTTCTTCAATTGAGTGTGCTGTTTCAGTTTCAGCGGATTGGTTTGGACGTACTCGAGTTTCATTAGATTCGGGTGACTGTATGTTCGAATAGGAGTTAGTTCGAATTTGTATTCGTAGTATATCCTTGGTACACCGGCGGTGACACATCTCCTGTATGGCTTGCACTGTTTGTATTCGTAGTATATCCTTGGTACACCGGCGGTGACACATCTCCTGTATGTATACTATATGTTGTAGGTGATTGTTCGTATGTGCTATAGCCAGGATGGTTGTAAGAATACGTTTGATTATGTGAGGTGTTAAATGAGTTACGATATTTGATTTTATAAATCAAATTCATCACTTCGATTCTGAACTCACAATTTTGTCTTTCATTTAGGCTCTGAATTTGAGGAAGTAAAGGAAGTAAAAATTTCGTGTCGGCATCTTCTTCGGCTGCTTTAGGTGATTGCTTGTTTTTATTCATTGCTGTAATTAAACTCTGTTGAAAGGCTGCCATTTTAGGTTTTTTTTTCATTTGAGAGGCCCCTGAAACTTCTTTAGTTTGAGGTGGAATAAAATTCTCAGTTACAGTTTCTTGTGCGTTTGCATTTCTTGGTTGAGTGTTTGTATTAGTTGATATTTCATCACAAGAATTCTCATTTTGGTCATTATCACCTGCCGGAGCGCTTATGTTCCCCGATGAGACCCGAGACTCTTTCACCACATCCAAGAATCGCAGCAATTCAATGTACGAGTTTTTACGTTTCTTAGGTGCAGAACTTCCACTTCTTGTATTATCTTGTTTTTTTTCTTTTACGTAATAATCTCTTAAGTGCTTCCATTTCTTTTGAAGTTCATCCACTGTAAAATTAAATAATATAAGTATTAACAAAATGTTGAAATAACTTAGCTTAGGATGATATAGCTCCGATAGTGGCGCCCCCAATAGAAAATAATTAAGTATAAGTACAATTACTATAATTTATCTACACCACATACGGGAAATCCGCTTCGTTGACCCTCTCAAGACTACACATTTAACTATGTTTTCACATAGTGTATTAGCGATTCAAACTCTTAACTTCGAATTTTGAAGGCAAAGGCTACGAACAAAAAGGTGCCATTTTTCTATTTATACGCCGAAGGTGAGGGTTGGCATCACTAGTAAATTCTGTGAATCGATGCGAAACATTGTTAAATGTAGTATTGAGGGATTGACCGAAGCAAATTTTACATTAGTTCGTTTATAAATGTTTAATTAATTATTTTAGCTGCTGATTTTAAATGCTGAACGTTTTTTGTTTCAGGTATTTGTCTACCGGAATGAATTTTAAAAGTTTATCTCACGATTTTTTGATGGGACGATCGACTATTGCAGAAATAATAAAAGGAACTTGTGAAGTAATTTGGAAAGTACTGCAACCACTTGAAATGCCCAAGCCAAATAAGGAATCGTTTTTAAAAGTGGCAGAAGAATTCTATAAATACGCAAATTTCCCAAACTGTTTAGGAGCTGTGGACGGTAAACATATAAGAATAATCAATCCTTACAACAGCGGATCTAACTATTTTAACTATAAAAAGTTTTTTTCAATTGTTCTTATGGTAGCCGCTGATTCTAATTATTGCTTCATTTCTATCGATGTTGGATCTTTTGGAAAAGAAGCTGATAGTAATGTATTTAGAAGTTCAAATTTCGGACAGAAACTTTACCATGACATGTTAGACCTACCCGAGGATAAAATACTCCCCGGTACTACCGGCCCAGCACTACCATTTGTACTGGTAGCTGACGAGGCTTTCGCTTTACATAAACATGTTATGCGACCCTACCCCAATAAAACATTAGACATAGAAAAACGTACGTTTAACTACCGCCTATCTCGTGCAAGGCGTTATGTGGAATGTACTTTCGGAATATTGAGCAACAAGTGGAGAGTTCTTCATACGGCCATACTTGTTAACCCGGATTTTGCTACAGAGATAGTAAAAACAACATGTGTCCTTCATAACTTTGTACGGAGACGAGACGGTTTGAACTACAACGACGAATTGTTAACTTCTGATCTACCTACATTACCAAACTGTAATACATCTAGACCCTCTAATGCCATAAATACGAGAGATTTATTTAAAAAATATTTTATGGAAGAAGGTAAACTAGAGTGGCAACACAACTTCATTTAGTTAATGTGACTGATACAATCATTGTTAGGGCCAGCGCAGACGACAGATTTTTCAGCTAGGACCGACCGTTTTCGAGATATGGCAACATTTAGTGGTAGATACCTATTTATTGTAAAATCCTTCGTCTGCGCTGGCCTTTAAGCAGGTTTATATGAATGATAGTTTCAATTAGTACCTAAATGCATACGAGTACTTATAATTAGATATGCCTAGGTAAAGAAAATTAATAAAGTGATAAGCTCACCAAGTTCTCGCTGTTTTGTTTCTATTTCACTATCCCAATTGAGGGGTTGTTTGGAAAAACAGCCAATGTCAGTTTTGCTCAATTTTACAGGAGGCATAAAAAACGGTTTACAATACGTATAATCAATTAAATTGGTAGTTTATTGCTGTTTTACTGTAGATACTATGACCTGCAATGGTATGTGATATGTTTTTAGGCCAAAAGTTTTCCTGAAGTTCAGTAAAGCTGAAATTTTGTTTGACATTGGTTAGTTTTCCGAAAAATACAGACAAAAAATAATCATATTTAGGCTTATATTTCTTAAAAAATAGACAATGCTTACACTAACTTAAAATTACTCGTCACACCCTTCACTGTTATCGTCATCCTCTATTTCTACATTGTCATCATCATTAATATGACCATCCGAGGTGGCTGCATCTGGAGCAAATTTCAGGAAGAAATCTCTGTTTTCTTGTTTTGTAAGAAACTTACTCAAATGTATTAAATTTGATATCTTCCCACTCGACATCTTCAGTGGCTCTAAGTATAATGGATCAAGTTTAAACTCGTCAGGTAGGTGTCGTTTGTTGCGAATTACGCAGTGCGTTGAAAGTCCTGTAAAATTTTCCTTTACCTTGATGTGTTCATTACCTTCAGATGTTGTTATAATACGCAATTTGCGAAGCTGAAGTGCTGGTCTTGGAGTCTTTAGAAAGAATGGTGAAACCGCTGCCTTAATGTTGAAAAAGTAATCCTGTTCAACTGATATTACATTAAATGGGCTGGAATGTTTTCTGGCAGTTTGAATAATTTTGTCCCAATCAGCAGGAACCTCAGGAGAACATATCAGTTTCTTTTTAGCGATAAGTGCAAAATCTTCATCATTTGGCAGGTATGTGTGACCTCTGACTGGAAATATGTGGGTTATTTTCTTAAAAAGTTTCAATACATGAACCAAGATATATTGAAAGTAAACCATCACATGGTTTTTATTTTGCCCACTGCATCCGTCACTTAGAAGCACTAGATGATCACACTGTATTTCTCTATTGTTTATATAGTGGAGAAGCAATGACGTTACATCACATGCCCCCTTTTTTCCAACTGTCTCTGGATAAACATATAAGGATGCACTGTCGTTTGCTAAATCGTGGATACCAAACACATAGTACCACATTTGTCTGGAATAAAATACATCACCAGTCTTAATGTGTGGCATGGGAAGGTTTTGCATGTAGTCAAAAGACAGTAGCATGCATTCACCTTCTCTTGCTTTTCCTTTATAGATATTTTTAAGCTCCTTGAACTTTTTTGCTTTACTCAAATGTAGCGTTTTTTTAACTATCAATGAATTCTCTGCCGCAGCATCAGTAGCTGATTGGATTTTTAAATTTAACTCGTCACATATACAACAAGTATCAGATCGAGGCAATCCAAATTTTATATTGAAGTCCTTTGTGAAGACTTTATAATAAACTTGGTAAGAAACTCGAATCTTCATTACATCCAGAAATAGTTCATGCATCTTTTGAACGGATAATGATTCTGGAAGATACATCATATTAGGATTATCCCTCAAAGAATAATGGGACTGCCTAGCTTTGAAAGATTTTATGTGGCATTTTATTAACTCCAATACTGGAGAGGGAGTTGCATGTGGCCTGTTTGCATGTTTTCCTCTGCCATCTTTGGGTAGTTTTTTCATATTTAAAATTTTATTCTGTAGTGTACGAAGCCGCCCCCTTGTTATGCCATGTATGTTCATAAAAGCTTTCATGCATACTTGTATTTCTTCATTTGCAACGCGCACCTTGTATGAATAAGATACTTCATGTAAAAAGTCATCATCTTCATCGTCGTTGCGTTCATGTCTTGGCCTCCTTTGTTTGACTGGTTGATATGATATTAATCCTGCGAGATACCCGTCTTGGTCGTCCTTAGTTTCATTAAGATAAAACGATTGAAATATCTCCTGCCGTTGCTCCAATGAAACTTTGGTGTAACATTCTAGTCTCGAACATCTGTAACGATCAAAATAAGTTTTATTTTAAATCTATCTATCTATCTATTCAGCCTCTAGCACCCACTGATGAGTAAAGGCCTCCCCTTCGCTACTCCATTGTTTCCTGTCCTGGGCCAACCTCGTCCACTGGTGCCCAGCAGTTTTAGTGATGTCATCTGACCATCGGGTGGGTGTCTGCCCCTCGGTCTGCAAGCGTCCCTTGAATATTCGTTGCTAACTCGATCGATAAATAATATATTATCTCGAAATATATGTAGGTACCTGCAGTCTTCTCCGGCGATAGATCCAGTTACTGGACGTCCTACATGGTTGAGGTGAGGTTCCCCAGCAACTTTTCTCTGTTTTATAATATCCCTTTTTGACTCCTTTTTCTTCCTTTTTAAAGTCCACTCAACACTAGAAGTTACGTCCCGTGGTATATTCGGATCACTATTAAACATGATTTCCCGTTATAAGATAAATATAAGGTTTAATAAAGTAATATAAATAAACTGTAATAATAAAGTAAAAACGCGTAAGAAAAGAATTTGACAGCAACCGCCGAACCAAAAGAACAAAAGGAAACTGTCATTCAGTATTGCCAACATTTTTCGGTAAAAAATACCAATGTCATTGACTTTGGCGGTTCTTCCAAACAATATCAATGACTATGGCAGTTCTTCCAAAAAGTGCATGAGACATTGGTTGTTTTTCCCGATAGCATTGAACTTTGTTCCTTGAATAACTTCGGACATAGGTTGTTTTGTCGAAAACCGGATTTTGGATCTTGTATGGAAAGTATGAAGCTAACCATAGACATAAAAATCCATTTTTTTATTATTTTTGACATTGGCTGTTTTTCCAAACAACCCCTCAATTGTCGTACAATATTTTCGCAATCTCTTCCCATGCTCGTTTCTTTGCAGTTCTATCCGGCTTTTTACTAGAGTCCCAAAGGCAAACTCTATTTTGCACTTCTATAATAAATCGTTCAGTGTCAAACATCATGTGCGTGCGTCGTCACTGCGAGTTATCCGCTGAATGTGGCGCGATGCATACAAATACCTGTAATGCGACGTTGCCGATCTTACGCTGACGGAAGATCGGTGCGCGGACGACCGAGCAGACGCGAGCGAGTGGCGGTCCGCTCTGAGCGATGGATTGTCCGCGACGGAACGACCGATCTTCCGCGTAGTGTGCCCGCTATTTGTATTTTATAAGCAATAACATGTATTGGCGTTCCGCCGCGGAAGTTTGGCGACGGAATTTCCGTCTAGTGTGGCAATGGCCTAAGGCCATTACGGTGTTACTACAAAAACGGTCAAGTGCGAGTCGCTCACTAACGGTTCCGTATAAGTGTATACGGAACCGTTAGTGAGCTATTATATAAGTAAATCATGTATGTGTGGATATATGGAAAAAGTTCGTCCATCATCCAGTCTTGGAAATTATGTCTGCTTTTTAACCGACTTTAAAACGGGGGATTCACAATTCGGTTGTATTGCATAATACCAGAGAAAAAAACACCCAAGTTACGAAAAAGAGCAACTGAACCAGAAATAAGAACTATCAAATCTGCAAACTGAGAATATGTAGGAAACATCCCGAAATACTATTAGAATTTCAAAAAACCTTCTTGATTCAGGCAAAACTTTAGAAAAGACGCACAGCAAAACAACAAAAACACTGGCCAGTTACACTGACAACAAAACTGGCATCCAAACCTCTTTGGGCTGGGCCTGGAACATAAAGGAGGTTTCATTAGTACATTTCGTACGAGTTCGCGAAAGATAATATTTACGAACCGAGAAGTTTACGGCACAAGCCGAAGGCGTGGGTCGTAGCGAGCTCCGTAAAGAAGCCTTTTCGAATGAGGTACGAATATAATTTTAGTACTCAAAGACAAGCGGCGAAGGGGGTATTTTGAGGTTGGAAGGCTCAAAAATAGAAAGAAAGAAGAAAGAAAGAAAATAAATTTATTTTTCATAAACATAAACATATAATAAAAAATAAAAAAATAAAAAATAAAGGATGTAGTTTATGACAAAATGGCGTGAGATGAGCATGTGTTACGTATAGCGGCAACACGTAACGCTGGATTTCGGCTTACGACATAAAAAATAAAAATATTTTAACAAGTGTTTCTACGGGGTTGTCGGTGTTTAGCAGAAATGCGTACATAGTGATATATTTAAAAGGATACTAATGTTTTTGTACAGGTATACTTACGTTACGCCAAAACAACATACAAACATTGTGGCATGGAGTCCTACATCGGGTTAAGGCTGGAAGAGGCCCGTTATGCCTAAATTATTCAATGGGAACTTTTTTGCGTGACATGGGGCTAGCCCATCGCCGCCATTTTGGCAACAAACTATTATTGCAGCCGGTGATGAAACCGGTGTAATTGAACAAGCGAGCGAAGCGAGCGACGGGCTCTATTTCGACAAGATAGGTGGCCGATTTCGCTTTCGTCTGTCTCTAAGTCTGTCAGTTCCGGTCTAGGGGCCACAGTTTCCAAGCGATATTAACAAAACTTGGCACACGTGTTTCTTGAATTAAAAGTTTTTTTTTTGTTGAGAGCTTTTCTCGAATTTACCCTTGGGTAGGGAGTTATGACATCATAATTTTTTTGTATGGGATTTTTTAATATTTTTTTCTGAAACCTATCATGTGGGTTATCAAATTAAACGGCTTCATGAGCGGGTTCTAAAAATATACTACACCATTACCTTTCGGCCGCCTGTTTTCTAAAAATCCAAGTATTTTCAAAACATACCAAGTTTGGACTCCTCGAAGTAGGAGACGGATTAGTAAAGAGGATCTATACATACCATGAGAATGAGTGAAATAATCTATAACTATTTTCGTGAAAAGTGAATAAGATGTATTTTAAATCGCAAAATGTATTTTACAAAGTTATTGGTGCGGCTACTTTACTACTTGATTTTGATTGAATCTAAAAAACTTACGTAAAAAATGGGTTCACAGTCCCCCCTGTTAGCAAGGTCTACTGCCCACAGGGCTACTAGTAATAATAATAATAATAATATGGGCATTATTTTGTCTACTTGCAATAAATGATTTTATTTTATTTTAATAATGTTTATTTTTTCTAACTTAACCTAATTTGGTACAATATTTTGTGGTTGCTACATAATGTTACAAATTCAAATTAAAAGGAAAGAGATATACAAAAAAATATACGGCCACACCCTAAGTTAGGTTAAACCTGTAAAATAGGGAGTGGTTGCGACCGCCTGGGGGTTTGTACCCATGCCCTTGAAGTGTGTTACTGTTGTTGCAAGTAAAAAGAAAAGGTTGAGCAAAATAATGTAAAATTAATCTAAAATAGAGTAATACTTTTTTTATTTATATTATTATTTAGAGATATAATTGATGAATAGTTTATGTACCTGCTTGGCTCACTGAGTAGCACGCAGGGTGAGGTATGTGTGTTGTGTTTGTGTGCAGTGTGGTGAATGAGTCTTTATGGTGTGTTGTATGTAGTGTGTAGCAGTTCCAATTTAAAAATAAAAATTAAAAAGTGTCTAAGTTATGAGAATAATAATTAATTCATAGTTCAACGACGGTTTAGGCCACAGGTTGTAGAAAAACCTCTGTGAATTCGTAAGATAATTAGATTAAGATATTTTGTCACAGTATGTTTACATTCAATCCTGTTTAGGCTGTAGGTGTTGCAGGTGTTTGCAAAGTTTATTAAATATATATGGACCTAGAAATACTAATTGGCGCTGAGAGGGAGCCAATCTAACAAGTACTCAGCAGCATGTCCTTTTCCTTGAAAGTAATTCTGGGGTAAATGACAGTTTACAGTGAGTCTTTAGAGCAACATGCAGGATATATGTATAGTTTACTTACTGTCAGTACTGACATTCATCGAAAAGTTTATTTGTGGGATAGAGGAACGGTTTAAAAGTCATTACTTTGAGAATAGCTCTCTTAGTTTTGTCTTAGAGGCTCCTCCCCATGCAGAGGGTTATGATCGATTGACATAGTGAGTAATAGATCGTGCGGATGAAGCTGAAATAGCACCAGATGTCTAAGTTTGGCAAACAACGAAATGTGTTTCCTTGCTCTGTGTGACAGAGCCAAGAGATGATGATTCCAGTTTAGATTCTCATCGACCACTACTCCAAGGTACTTAACAAATGGAACCCTACCGATCTCTTGACAGTTGCATGAGTATTTTAGTTCGTTACAACGGTAATCTCGGATTTTATTGCCATTTATATCCGATGGGTCGAGAACGCTAGAAACTTAGTTTTTTCTAAGTTTAGTGTGAGTAGATTTGTATCAAGGTGATGCATGAATGTTCTTAGACCCGCCTCCGTTACACGAACTGCATCCGACAATGTTTTGCCGTGGAATAAGAGTGCAGTGTCATCGGCGTACGACAAAATCTGGAAGTTTTCAGGGGATAGGTTGCATATTTGGTTGATGTAGATAAGAAAGAGCGTCGAGCCTAGTATGCTGCCTTGCGGCACACCATATTTTACACCAGAATCATCAGTAGTATGACTACCTGTTTTTACTAGTTGTTTCCTATATTGTAAGAAGCTTCCAAAAATATCCAGTGCGAGACCTCTCACGCCAATTTTTTCCATTTTTGCAAACACTGGGATAGATACTGTATTGAACCCCTTTGAGAGATCCATTTTCATCGATATGTGATTCGATAGCTTAGAAACGGCGCCCTCCGTGCATTTCCCGGACAAGAAGCCGAATTGGCATGCTGAGTTAATTTTGTGTTTAGCAAGGAAGTTAACTAGTCTGATATTTATAAGGAGCTCCTAAATTTTAGACAGGGCAGGGAGCACTGCTATTGGTCGGTAATTATTTACTTCTTCTCGGTTCCCTGCTTTGAATATAGGATGGATAAATGCAGTTTAAAAAGCATTAGAGAATATCCCATTACGGAGACTTAAATTACACATATTAAGTTATACTGTATGGGGTTAATCTGGCTCAACACAGACCTTGCTGTTAATAATTTTGTAATTATTTATTCCTACTTATTAATTATGACAATGATACACTTCTCCGTACAAATCAGCATCTAGAGAAGTATGGTAGTAAAGTCCAAAATAGGTAAAGGAAAGATCATTAAAATATAGGTTTTGTTATTTATTAAAAACCTAACATTTTACTTCATTCTCTTGATCTGTTGTTAACTGAATTAATTATCAATCTACAATTCAAATTTATATTTATATTATTGTGAACATGATTGGCAGTTTCGGAAAAAACGTGCCGGTTGTAGATGCGCTTTGGGGTATTTATTTATTGCTGGTTTGATTTGTACATGACATATTCTAAAATGAACCTATAATAAAATATTCATCAATATGAACTATATTTTACTTATTATATTTTTTATGCTGTATCACAAGCAAGGTATTTAAATAGGTATCTAAATATATATTCCCTATACAACTTACTTTCTGGTGTAATCCAGTTATTGCAAATGAAAACAGCAGGTTTCGTAATCAGATTAATGTTTATTTTAAGAAAATCTTTTTTAAGCTTTATTTTACTCTACACTATATTATAATTTCGCTACTGCTAACCTATCTCGCACCTATTTTTGTAGAATAAAATTGGTCGCAAATTGGCAATTAGAGTAAAACATTGATATTACTGTAAAAGATCAAAACATTCTTCATACACTGCCAATGAAAATAAGTTATTGTTAAATATTGTAAAAAGTAAAGTTTGATTTACAAAATAAACATGCATCTACACAAAAAACAGCCAAGTGCGAGTTGGACTCGCGGACCGAGGTTTTCGCGTAAATTTGTTTTTTTGTGAAGGAACTCTAAATATACGGTTTTTGAGATGTTTTCCTTTATTCTTGCTAATTCACCTGGCTTCGTGCCAAATTTCATGATTCCACATCAACGGAAAGTACACTATAGTTTTTTATTCCCTTGCGAATATCAAGCAATTTCAGCAATATTGTGCATATACTCACGGGCGGTATATGTTTTGATCGCGTTGACATGTAAGGTTGATTTTCAACAATTCGAACAGTCTACAGACCTGTGTATGCGATATTAATTTAAACTTTATATCCTAGGGTGTTTTCCTGACAAAAAGGGTCTTGACAGACGGACAGGCGGATAGACAGGCTGAAACCATCCTATAAGGGTCCTTTTTTCCTTTAAAGAGACGGAATCCTAAAAATTACCTTTTTATCAAAAACTAAAAGGATAATCATCGACTTCTTCATCCTCATTCTCTTCAGCAATAGTCTGGAGACCACCGAACTCTGATTCACGCACGCATCTTGATGGCGTCACTTCCTGTGCATATACAGGTTCTGTTGGTCCGTCACCAGTTCCACGTGACGTCATTTCCTCTGCACACGTCATTTCTTCAAACGCATTCGATGTCGCATCTTGCTGCTTTTCCGAGCCAGAGGTTTTGCTGGACAGGTTCTGCCGCAGTCGAATTCTGTCTTCATCCAGTTCGATGACAACTTTCACCTCCTCTGCGACTGTGTCTAGACGCGTCAATGTCGCTGTCAAGATGTTCTGAAGACTCCTAAAATAAGAGCGAATCGATGTAATTAGATTTTGTCAAGCTTTCTTTGGGTAGGTACTTGACTGTGTATGCTCACGAGCATATGTATAAATAACTATAGGCCTAACTGTTATGAGGGGTGGCGCAAGCAGTCCTTGCAACACAGATAGTTTAGTATCAGTTACAAACAAGATCTCAGCTACTTTAAACATACATCTATTGCGTAAAGGGGACGTAGAGAAATTATTTGTCAATAGATGGCTAAACCCAGCCACAGGGGTCATAACATGACACATTGGCACCGGAAGATGAGGATATATGCTATAGAGAAGATCCCTATGCTCAGCATTACTCAGACTCACGTAATCCTCGTCAGGTTGTCCTGCATTATTACAGCATACTGCCGCAGCCTTGCCAGTTCAGTCCTAAGTTTGACATCTATGTAGTCTTTGGTCACCTCCCGCCTGGGCTTCTGTTTCCGTTCAGCTATTCTGGCTACCACCACGCGGGCCTGCTCCATATTTTCCAGGATACTCTTCTCTGTGGACTCCAACTCGACGTCTAGAGACTCAAGGTCTCGTACGGCCTGGTAGATTTACAATGAGGAATGTTCAGCATATCCCAGGTATCTATATTTTAGCCGAAAAGGTCGTAGCTGTATGAGATTGAGCGAGAATATTGAATCCGGCACACATACTGTAATAGGTCTTTTGAGATGGGCGCAGATCAGACGCCAGCTCATCACATACTGTATGATGAGCTGGCGTCTGATCTGAACATCTATCAGTGAGGCGTCCGTGACGTTCAAGCTTTCTTTCACCTCGCAATCACGCCTAGAAATGGCAGCAATTAACTTAGACATAAGCCTCGTTTTAGCAAATAACTTGTGACGAAAACCTAATAAAAACCAGTAAGTAGAAAAGTACAGATATCTGTGCCTATCAGTTTGATAATAAATGAGCAGCTGGATTCGCCTTTTTTATACTCGTATACCTCTTCTCTCTGCCACCGCATCTCGTCCAGCTTAGCCTTGTTGGCGTGCCTGCGCCTGCGCAAAACCGCGTCGACCCGCGCGCCGTGCGCTTGCGCTTCTATCGACAACTGGACCCTTGCCGCGCGAACCTGATAGAAGATTAATTGAAAATAAAATACTATGCAAGTGTGCATGAAGAGTGAAGAGCTTTTGTTCTTCCTCTTCGGCATTTAGTTAGGTATTTATTGGGTCTATAGGTGCAGTAAAGCATAATGTTGTGCCAGACCTGCTGTCGAGCAATGATGGCATTTCCAAGTTCACGTAGACCAGTTCTCTTTAGCGCCATGCAGCGGTCTTCCCACATCTCAATGGGAGCTGCCCTGTATAAGTAGAACGCGATATTACTGTCCTTTTATTTACATATGTGGTTTATTAATTAAATTCCTATAGGGCCTAATACACTTTCTGCTCAAGTTAAATGTAACTTCAATGTCATATTGGCGCTGTATTTACTAACGACAGCGCTAGTATAAATATTTTAGTGTCAGCCAAAGTTGTGCATGCGGGAATGGTATCTATACGAAGAAATTAGCTAAACGAATGTTTCTGCAAGCCTTATCTATAGAAGGATAGGAATTTGGCCAACGGTGGACAATAGTTTCTTCTTTTTCTCCAGAATGTTATTATCTATTATCCATTGGACAGAAATTCTACCTTTTCTTCTTCTGTTTCCCACAAAACTGCACAGTATTCACATCAATGTTCACGCATCTCTCCTCAATGGATATCGCCTTCTCTTTCCCCGTTATGTCATCCTCTATTCTCTTCTTGGTTCTTTCAACAAGGCCTGTTTGCTTGTCTAGATCTTTAATCATTTTCTCGAACTTCTTTCTTTGTTTGCGGAGGTACTTGCACTCCTGAAATAATTTTTTATTGAATTATCTCTGAAAAATATCAGTAACCACAACGAGACCTCTACTCTAAAATTTAGTAACTGTGAAGACTACACTTCACTACTTTACTAAACTTTATTAATTGAAATCCGGATGCACAACCAACAACTCAAAGCTGTGAGTGTCCTCACAGACATACTGTCACTGTCTATCTGTGCAGCGGCCTATAAAGACTACAAAAAACTCACATCATCAATGGCCTCCTCCACAGAATCGCTTAACGGGCAAAGTGCCCCAGGTCTGGTGGCTCTGAGAGAGAATTCCTCAATCTCCTTCCCCAGCCTCTCCATTACCACCCGGATGGCATTGTGCTCGTGGCGAAGTGCCTCCACCACTTCTTCTAACCGCTTCATCAGGTCTTGGAGGACCCATTTCCATGATGCTATATCTGATATCCTGGATTAGAAGGTGTACGGTACTTTTGGAGCTGACAGAATATTTTAAACACTAACGAATAACCCATATGGGAGAAATGCGAGGCCAAAAGCCATGTGCTTCAAAAACTAATACCATCCAAGCTAACCAATCCAAAAGTATGCCAACGTCTTTAGAGGCAACAGGACGAGCCATGCGTAACACAACTTTACTTCAAAAATATTGCACAGGAAGTATTATTATATATATTAGGATTGTAGAAGCCAATTGTTACGATTTCGTATCTCGAGAACTGGTTAATTGAATTCGTGTTGTAATTCGAACGTAACAAAAGATACCATTGTCAGTCTTAGCATAACCTTTCTTACCTACGTACCTGTTTTCTAACAATAGATTAGGGAACATCAGTATCTTTACCCACCTCTCCTGAATACATTTCTTGATTCGATACTCGTTAGCTTCATAAGCAAAGGTACTGAGCATCTGCAGCTCTTGACTAACGTTGACCTGGTCTACGACCTTAGCATTCAATCTGTCGTGTATGGCCAGCAGGCCGTCAAAGTTACAGGCGCATCCTAGGTATTCTCTAGAAGACATATTGGAGAGTATCTAATCCAGTTAATTATTCTAAAACTTGGGTGAATGGTGAAAGGGTGGGGGCAGGGTTTGTGTTTATTTTGATGTTGAATTGTCAGCACAGACTATATAGGGATACTATTGTCAGTGCCAAACCGTCAAAAAGGTTTTGATCCAAAGGTATAAATCTTCGAAGGAGTTTCTTATATGTTGCTAGATCGTATGGGTATATTAAACAGGGTTTAACAAAAAGGTGTCCGTCATATTCGATCGTCAATCAACAAATTTTTATAAAACTCTCTCTACTACTACTAACTTCTCAAACCCGACACTCTACACTCTTCCATGTACCCTTCGCCCACACTAACTACAATTCTTACACAATTCTCTATACAATTCTTCTAGCTGCCGCCTCCCAAGAACCTACAACACTCGCTTCGCAGACCTGCAGCCTTATGGCGTAACTCTCTGAAGTGCATAGCGTGTGTCTATGGTTCATCTCATGCTCATACAATTTCATCGATTACGGGGTGTCACCGAAGGCTTCTAGGCTTCATTCAATGAGCTTGGGTTTGGCCTCCATTATGATGCTACTTGCGTGTTAGCAATTTGTCAGATGAAGCTGGTGCAAGGTGTCAAACGTAAAAGTCTATATGAAGTTCATAGCTCACACGACTTACGCCATAAGGCTGCTGGACATATTCCACCTCTCACGCGGCCAGTTCAGGGTGCAATTATTGCTCCTGCTCAAGTAAATCTGTAAAGACAATTGATGTTGCCGAGATTTCTCTCTCATTATACCGTTACGACCATATGTTTAAATCTATCACTCACACATTTGCATCATAGACACACATCCCTAAACAGATTCTCATCCCCATATATAGACTATCTACCCTGTACTTATAAATTACCCCCCTTTTTCTCTTTGTATGAAGTTTACTACCATATGTTTGGCCTAAAAAATAGAAGCCGTTAATTGGCCTTTGTCTAGATTAAGTTCTCTGTTAATATTATTTTGATCTGTGCTGTAGGCTTTGTTACATAAATGAATAAATAAATAAACCTCATCCCCGGCTAAAAATAGAACTAAAAACTATTGTTTGCAAAATGACGTTAATTTATTAGCCTGATAATAATATTAGATATTTTTTTGTTACTCTTATCTATTCATAAATCAATTGATACGTACAGTTACAACTATCGAGTGTGCTGGATTGCGGCAGCGCGGTCGAACCTCTCTCTCTCTAATAAACAGTGACTACTGAACCTTTAAAGCAGAACGTTGTTATGTCATTTCCCACATACTTAACAGTGTCGACTCGGTTTGAAAATAAATACTTTAGCGTGCAAATAAATCGCCACTATGTCAAACTCATCGCTAATTGGATCTTTACCTATATTCAATCATGAATCACAGGACTGGTTAGTGTTCAAGGAACGTTTTCAACAGTGGTGCGTGGCATATGAGTTGCTCGATGATGAAAAATCGCAAGTTAGACGACGTCTCATACTGCTCAGTGCACTCGCTGAGGTTACGTACAAGCTAGTACGTGACCTTTCACATCCAAAAGACATTTCGCTAACTTACAAAGAAGTTGTGAAATTGCTGGACGACTTTCTCCCGTGGAAGTGCATAATCGGTGAGCGTCACATGTTCCATGCTGCACTCCAGACGCCTGGTGAAGAATTAAACGAGTGGGCTGCTCGCGTTAGGAGCTTAGCTGCCCATTGCTAATTCACATCTTTGGATGAGAGGCTCCGAGACCGATTCGTGCTCGGCATGGAGCCGGGACCGGCCCGCGACAAGTTATTCACGAAAGATGCATCTACCCTCACTTTGGCAAAAGCACTAGATATCGCCCAGGGACTTCGCTGCGCCCGCGCTGCAGCACGACTTGTGACTCCAGGGACGACAAGAGGGTCTATGCACCCACTTCAAGAGGAAGCTGCAAACGTCCCTCGCAGCGTATGTGGATCTACATGAAGATGCTTTTATCGAAATTAAGAAAGAGATGGCATCTGATAGGGTACTGACTCATTTTGAACAAAATGCCACTCTCATTTAACTGCAGATGCATCACCGTCTGGTCTTGGGGCAGTTTTGTCTCAAATAGAGAATGACAGGGAAAGACCGATTTCATATGCATCGCGTGTTCTTTCTTCAGCTGAAAAAAAATACAGCTATAACTACGGCTATGTTTTTTTTTGTTAAGCGCTTGTATGGACGAGATGTGCCCTTGGTCCTTCGCACGGATCATAAGCCCTTACTGTCAATTTTCAGACCGAACAAGGGTGTCCCAGAGGTGTCAGCAAATAGATTACAAAGATACGCGATATTTCTGTCTGCTTACAACTTCACAATAGAATACGTTCGAAGCGAAAAAAATTGCGCAGATTTCTTTAGCCGAGCGGGAACCTGTTCAGATACAAATATGCGATGTTCAGTTTATTTTACAGAAAGAGCTATTCGAGCAATTTATAATTTAAAATGGACAGACTCCTTAACCCGGCGTCATCGGGGTTGGGTCTGAGAGACCCGGGCAGTTTTGATTCACCTAGTACTTCAAAACTACTAATGCGACGTTGCCGCTCTTCTCAGTAGCTGGAGCTGCTTAGATGCGCTTACGTTTACCTGCAAAAAAAATAAAAATCAGTGAGGCGACCGACAACCGCTCGGTGTACTAGACGTGTCCAAAGTTAAAACCGGGTCTGAGAGACCCAACCCGAAGTCCACGTAGCTGTTTCGAGCCAGTTTTCGTAAGTGTGATTATGATTGTTTTTCAATGCTGTTCGATTCAGAATCGATACTCGATCGATGGTTTCGGAACGGCCATTTTGAATTTGACGGAGCTGTCAACCGAGCAGTTTTTTGACAACTGACAGACGAAAAGCCCCCGCAATGTGACGCGTATTGATTTGGGCATTGAAATTAAATCGTAAGCCATCTGGAATTGTATTCGGGCTCCCCTCAGGATTGTCTTATAGCTGAGTGTATTGTGGTTCTCCGAACCAGATAAAGTTCGTATTTACGTAATATAACCTGTGTTGGAACACTGTGCGCGTCCAAGCTGGCCTGCCAGCCATACCTGGTTGGCTGAAGAACCTGTCTACCAAGAAGAGCCTAGGGTGCACCCAGGCCTTGCAGAGAGACAGGTGTTTGACGGGAACGAAGCACAGACCAGGTCAGATAGAATCTATTTACTTTAGCTCGGTGAATCGCCGACGTTCTCGCTTCTTGGCATCCGATCGCTACGCTACCTCGTAGCTATGGGCCCCTGCGAGGTCATTGGGTGCCGAGAGGCCTGAACATTTTGGTAGCAAGAGCGTGGTTTCCTGAGATTTGCAGCCGTCAAGGGCTCCAGGAACCCACGATTTGGGACTATCAATCTGTAGGTATAGGCGGTTATTAGCTAACTTGGTATTGTTCCTGTATCCACATAGATTGGTAGTGTTGTAAGCTATAAGTCTATTGCTGGTAGTAGACAGACAGATATAACAGTTTTCCCTAAATGACCAGTTGTACTGAGATGTGACTCAGAATAGTAATTACATTACAGGTACATTGTAGGTGAATTGAAATTTGCATTGAAGTACCAGTTACCAGTTAGTCAATCTATTAGTGGTCTAGTAATGCTAATGAATGTTTGGACATTGTTTTCAGTTTATAGCAATTTATAACTTGAACTAATATTGACTATCTGTGTGTGTTATATGATATAGGGAAACTAAATTGTTGTTTACAGAATTTGTGTAGATATAAAACTCGGTTTCTATTGTTTGGGGAAATCAGCATTGTTTAAGTTATAGATTAGGGTTCCCTCGTTTGGGTTGTAGACTGGAGGGTCCAATATAATTGAGTTATTGCAAATTGTGAGTAAGTATCGTTCCGATCATGTCGTTGTCTGAAATACAGAAGGGTGTTTCTAAGGAGCTCAGATGGTTTTCCTCCGCACACGGTCTGATAGACCGTTTAGATAGGCATGATGTGGTATTGGAGCGGTCTATGGACGTTAAGGAACGCTAAAACAGGGTGCTCGAATTGTCCGCGCAGGCGGAAGCAGTTGATGGTTGCGCACCTGACAGGCTGTCACGGTTGCTAGGGGATGTCGACCAGTGTATGGAGATGGCAGCTGCTATCACGCAGAAGGCTGCGGACATACGTAGGCAGCGCGAGTCCAGCCATGGTGGTGACATTGAAGCACCTCTGCCGCATCAGGGATCGGGGACCAGGTTACCCGTTATAACTATGCCTACTTTTGACGGAGTGTCCGGTGAATGGATGAGCTTCATCAATCTGTTCGACAGTTTGGTGCACATGCGATCGGACATTACCAAGTCTGTCAAAATGGCTCAGCTGGTGGCAGCATTGAGGGGTGAGCCCAGGGAGCTGGTCGCTCATTTGACAGTTACGGAGGGTAACTATGAAACGGCCAGGCAATTGCTGGTCAGACGTTACCACAACAAACGGAGGTTGGCCGATGCCCAACTGAACCGTTTGTTTAGCATCCCGGTTGTGAACAAGGTCGGGGCCATACAGACGGAGGTTTTGAACCCGTTGTTGTCCGTCACCAAGGCCCTAGAGAATCTTGGACTTCCGGTTGGTGAATGGTCGTACCTACTGCTGTACATTGTACTTTCCCGCCTACCCGCTGACGTGCAGACTCGTTTCGAACAGTCTCACGGGCGGTCGGCCGAGGACCTGCCCGCCTTCTCCGACTTGGTCGGATTCTTGGAAGAGGAGGCTCGACGGGCAGAGAATTTGGGGTTGACGGTCACCCATCCTTCGGAGCCACAGAGAGCTGCCGGGAGCGCTGTGAGTAGGGGCCCTCCGACGAGGAAGGACCGCACCAACCGGCAGTCGTATGGGACTGTGAGTGCATTGACCCCACATATTGAGACCTGCCCATGTTGTAGGCAGATTGGCCATGCTGTGGCCGATTGCAATAAGTTCGGGGAACTTAGGGTTGAGGGACGGCGCCGGATGGCCAAACAGCGGAGCTGGTGTTTCCTGTGCCTCGGGCCACACATGGCTAGGGACTGCACGCGCACAAAATTGTGCGGATATTGTGGTGGGGCCCACAACAATTTGTTGTGCATGAACCGGTCCGGCCAACAGCCACCACAGGGCCGTACCCAGGGTGACACGGCATGGGGCCCTGAGAATTCGTTTGCGACTCGGAGCGCAACTCAGGGGCCAATGTCCCCACGTGCACAGGGTAGTACTAGGGTGCGGGGCCGCACTCAGGGTCATCACATGGGGGGCCCTGAGTTTTCGGTTGCGACTCAGCATCCGACTCAGCGGGCAATGGGGCCACAAGCACGCGGCCACCCAGGGGTGCAGGGCCGCACTCAGGGTCATCACATGGGGGGCCCTGAGTTTTCGGTTGCGACTCAGCATCCGACTCAGCGGCACATTGGGTGTGTTGAGCAGGCCGTAACGGGCGGGTGGCATGGGACACCTTCGAGCTATGCGGGTGCGGTTCGGACGCCGCCTCAGTTGTCGCCCCGCTCGTCGCCTCGTCCTCGTCGGTCACATGTGATGTCCCCCCCGCTCATGGAGCGGCCACGATTGAATTCACGCCCACCCTCCTTTACAGGGAATCGTAGGTTGGGAATGGAACCGGCGCGTGGGCCATTTGTACAGTGGGACCCGCTGGCGTATAGCTGCCTACCTGATCGGTTACAGGCAGAGTGGGGCCCCGGGGGCCCTCGCTAGGAATTTGCGGCCCAACAATTTGTTGCCCCCCAACCGGAGACGGTGGTGTTACCGATCGCCTCTGTGCTTGTTTGGGATTTGGCGGGCAACCCAACATACGTTCGCGCCCTATTAGATTCTGGAGCTCAGGGCTGCATTGTATCGAACGATTTAGCGAAATGGTTGGGCCTCAATATAAATAATGTATCGCTGCCGAGGAAATTGGTCCCTGCTGGGGATTACAGGGCAACCCTTCACGGGTTTTGTGATGCCTCTGAACGAGGGTTTGCGGCAGCGGTTTATTTGCGAACCGTCACCTCCACCGGGGAGGTCGACGTGCGTTTGGTTTTGGCAAAAAGCAAGGTAGCGCCTATTCGGACAAGGATGACGATTCCAAAACTGGAACTGTCCGGGGCTGCTCTTTTGACCAAACTTTTGAATCACACTCTAACAGTGTTGCGTGGGTCAGTGGTTTTGGAGGATACGGTGTACGCGTGGACGGACAGCCAGATTGTTTTGTGCTGGCTGAAGGCTTCGGTCCATACCTTAGAGGTTTTTGTTGCGAACCGTGTCTCCCAGATTGTGTCGTCTGAGGTCCCACTGACCTGGAGACATGTACCAGGAGAATTGAACCCGTCTGATTGTGCATCCAGGGGATGTCGGGCTCCTGAACTCGAGCTCGTTGCTGATCTCTCGATAGAGGCCTTCATTGCTTGTTTGGATAGGTTTGTTTCTCGAAGGGGACTTCCAACTTTGATCCGCTCTGATAACGGCATTAACTACATCGGTGCGGAACGATGCTTACGAGAGATAGTCAACTTTTTGAATGTAAATAAAGTGGATATTGGAACGGCCCTCTCCCGTCGGGGTATACAGTGGACCTTCAGCCCACCGATTTGCCCCCACTGGGGTGGGATTTTTGAGGCCGTAGTTAGGTCAGCTAAGACGCACTTGGGGCGTATAGTAGGTCAGACCGCGCTGACTTTTGAGGAGATCGCGACATTGTTTTGTAAGAACGAGGCAGTTCTCAATTCGCGACCGTTGTGTCCGCTCAGCTCGGATCCAAATGACCTGGAGGCTCTGACCCCAGGCCATTTCTTGATAGGACAGCCACTTAACGCGTTGCCCGAGCACCCCTTCGAGGGAGTGAAATTGTATCGGTTGTCAGGGTATCAGATGTTGCAGCAGTTTACTCAGAATTTCTGGAAGCGTTGGTCGCTCGAGTATCTGCATATCTTGCAACAGCGCCTTAAGTGGACTGACAAAACCAGCCCCTCTAGTGTTGGTGACCTCGTTCTGGTTAAGGATGCTAACCTACCGCCACTGCGTTGGCGCAGGGGGCGCATTGTTAACTTGTTCCCTGGCAGGGACGGGACCCCCCGGTCTGCAGAGGTTCTAGTAGGAGGCTCGGTTCTAAAACGAGCGGTAGCAACGTTGTCTCGGCTGCCCGTAGATTAAGGGACAGGTGGGTGCCTGTCCGGGCGGGTGATTGTTCGATTCAGAATCGATACTCGATCGATGGTTTCGGAACGGCCATTTTGAATTTGACGGAGCTGTCAACCGAGCAGTTTTTTGACAACTGACAGACGAAAAGCCCCCGCAATGTGACGCGTATTGATTTGGGCATTGAAATTAAATCGTAAGCCATCTGGAATTGTATTCGGGCTCCCCTCAGGATTGTCTTATAGCTGAGTGTATTGTGGTTCTCCGAACCAGATAAAGTTCGTATTTACGTAATATAACCTGTGTTGGAACACTATGCGCGTCGAAGCTGGCCTGCCAGCCATACCTGGTTGGCTGAAGAACCTGTCTACCAAGAAGAGCCTAGGGTGCACCCAGGCCTTGCAGAGAGACAGGTGTTTGACGGGAACGAAGCACAGACCAGGTCAGATGGAATCTATTTACTTTAGCTCGGTGAATCGCCGACGTTCTTGCTTCTTGGCATCCGATCGCTACGCTACCTCGTAGCTATGGGCCCCTGCGAGGTCATTGGGTGCCGAGAGGCCTGAACAAATGCTATTTATGTTATTACATTAATTACGTGTACTGGCCGTCGGAGGGGATTTTAAAAAGGAGAACGAGATGATTGTCCTTTTATAACTTTAATGTTTGAAAGTTACAATATTCACTTAAAATTAATTACAATGAAATGATCTCGATTGATCGACTAAACTAATCTCCTTTCGCTATCGCGATTGAAACATAAAAAGCGAGTTAAAGGCGGCGAGAAATTTGGTGACGGCTCCCACCATGTAAATGAAAATGCACCATCAGGGTTTTTGGGTGGCATCGCGTGATGTTCGGGAAAATTCCATAAGCAATCTCAGCATTTCGTGGGTGGTCCGAAGTGACGATGAATACGAGTACATGGTGATGGGCGATGGATAATATCGTAACACCTCCCCTCCTAGATGAGCAACTATTTGCCAATGTCTACGGCGAATATTGCGGATCTTTTCTCTTTCGGAGACATATTCTTGATTGAAGTAATGTTCTGGGATGTTTCAGGTAGTGCGTACGATAGTTCCAAATCGCGGACAGTCGATGCGTTCTCTATCTTTGTCTTCTTATGTCGCAAGTAAAATGCAACTGATGCAACTGTGCAGAATATCACCAGTACATACATAGGTATTGTAGTATGGTAGGTGGTCAGTAAGTCCATGGTGACTGATTTCATTGGAATTTCCATTGTTATTTGCTTCTGGATGTCATGCAGTTTATTCAAATCAATTGAAGTAAGGTTGTAATGAATTGGTCGATTCTCGGAAGATAACTGTATGTTCGAAGTTGAGGGTGGAAACATACTGATTTCGACAGGTTGTCCACGAATTTTATCGTTGAAGTTGATGATGGTGAATCTCGGTGCTCGGATACTGCAATTTCGAGGAAGTGTTGCTAGAAAACTGCCTTCTAGGATTTGATGCTGTTCTGGTCCGCAGAGAAGCTTGACATTTGTAGGTTTCGGGAACGAAATAATGTAGTGCTGACTGTCTAGCTCCGTTAGAGCCTCCTTGGACAGAGAGATAGGCGTGGGACTACACGTTTCATCTACCTCCTGTAAAGTTATCAGCGTATCTATACAGTCACGTTGTGTGCGGGTCTGGTGGCTCAGCTGTTGCTCGCAGATGTACCTTCGGGCATTCTGCCTCTATGTACACATACTCCTTAGAATTGGTTGCCAGGAATGGGAATGGTGGGATAATGATGTTATGGTGTTTATTTGGTACTGGGCAGAGTCTGTACAGATTATAGGATGATATGGAAGTTAAAGGAAATTTTAGGACAATTACGATCTTTTTATCTAAAAAATAACATCCTAAGCTAATTAAATCATAGTAATATCTCAAATCTAAACTTATAATTTGTTCAGGCTCATATAAAACGTTTAATTTTCTTATCATGTAGGTGATATCATTAAGTGATAGAATAGAATGGTGCAAAGTGCCTTTGCGAATAAAAGCTAAAATATTCTCTAATCTATCTCCGTACCTAAGTCTTGTACGTTTTCGCTAATCAAAGCGAATAACTGAGTCACCTGGGTATAGTGCGTCAGTTGCACTTTATCTGAGGTAGAACTGTTTATGAAATAAGATAAGGCTTTCGCTAACTTTGCCTGATTAGTGGTTAAATTATTCAAAATCTGAGTTTGTTGGATCGTCATTTCCTTGTATAAGGAAATATGGTTATTGAAACTTTCAGAAATATCATGTTCATTTTTCTGTAAATTTTGAAGTATATTTTCATATCTCAGGGCATCGCTATAGTCGAGATTGCCGGTGATACTTTTTATAAAAGTACCTAAGGGGTTAAACAAACCACGCTTAACTCTAACTCTAGTTGCAAAGAAATTTTATCTATTTTATGAAAGATCCGAATAATCTGATATTTGAATAAGAGATAATTCTGATTATTAATACTATTCGCTGCGTCAGTGAGTTGAGATTTAGCAGTAGTCAGTTGTGTTTGTAAAAGGTTTAGGTCTATGTCTTGTAAGAAAGTATGGTAATGGGATATAATCTTAGTTGGGCCTAGTTTAAAGGGTAAGATACCAGGTCCTTCGTCTAGTCTTTCAAGTCGTATGTCTTGAGCTCGGGCCAGGTTGGTCAGGATTAGTACGGTCCTGCAACAAATCAAGATATCTATACTTAAGGGTTCTTTTTAGGCGATTTTTGGCTATAGGTCCACGTTTTTTAGAGGTGTAAATGTGAATAGGTAAGTTAGAGACGACTTTATCCTGGGTGAATCTAGGCGCGAGTTTCTGTCTAGCAGCTGCTGGGTTCCGGATGAACACTTCCTGATCTGTACTGTACTCTACTGCGGGTTCTCTACTCTGGTTACGTTGCGTCGTCAGCGCTTCACGGTCTGCTGGCGATGAGTCGTGTATTATTGGATAAACTGTGTTCATTTTATTGCGGTGTTCCAGTAGGTATTGTTGTAATAATCTTTCAGTTAAATTTAAGTCGGTCGGGTCCCGGGGGTCAAAATGTCCAGTTATGAGGTCAAAAGGTCTGCATTTCGTTAAACTATGTACAGAGCTATTGTATGCTATTATAGCGTAAGGTAAAAGATGTTGGGCTGGCTCATTCCTGTGCTGAAACTTCAGCAATCTCAGGTGCTCTAAGAGTGTACTGTGGAATCTTTCTATCATACCATTTTCGTTAGGAGCATGCGCTGCGGTGGTATGGTGATGAATCTTATGCAATTTCAGGAACTCTCTAACGACTTGATTTGTAAATTCAGTTCCACGGTCGGTCGTCAAATTTTGGGGAAATCCGTAATGTGTGCTGAAAGTTAATAGGGACTTGACTATGCTAGGGGCAGTGCTGTCAGGTATTTTGTAAGCATGGGCAAATTTGGAAAACGCGTCTATAATAGTAAAGTATTTCTCATGTTCGATAGTTAAAACGTCTGCGTGAAGTAATTCGAATGGTTTTGTCGGTGGCGGAACAATTTTTAACTTTTAGTTTATAGGGTTACGGTCGTATTTCGCAGAACTACACACATTACAATTACTGATGAATCAAGTAATAGTTTATTTTAACTTAGGCCAAAAGTATCGATGGTACAATGATAGGTGTGTTTCGTTGATACCACGATGATTGGTTTTTCCTTCATGATAATTTCGAATGATATTCTATTGCGCCAAGTATTCAGGGACATTTTCAAGTTCGTGTTTTACTAGAACTAAATTCATGGAAGAACTTTTGAAAGTTCTCTGTATTACTGGGACTATAGCATACATTTTTTTTGGGGGTTGCACTAATATGGCTGTTCGAAGTTTAGGGTCAATATACTTTTTTATAATATCAATCAATTTTTCCTCAAAATAGTTGTCTGGGATTTCAACAGAGACTCTCTGGTAGGTATCAAAGGGTTTTTGAATTTTTGGTCGCTGACAGGTGGAAGTAGGGACAATTTTTATCACAAGTTGTATGCGAAACTTGTTCAGGGGTTCATCTAAAATGGGTATATTAAGTATTAAGTATTTTCTACACTGGTGTGAACTGTTTCAGCGGGCGAGTCAACATGAATTATAACTTCATCAGGGGGTTGGATATCTATGTCAGAATGTGCAGTGATGGTTGAAGATGAGCTTCGTAATGGTCTCTCACTAGGGGCGGTATCAGTTGATGATTGGCTGATAAATGGTCTGTCATCGGAGGCGGTTATGGTCGACGACCCTGAGGAAGAGATGTTAACTACCATAGAGGCGAGTCTTATCACGAGTCGAAATTCATAATGAGGATTATGAATTTCGACTCGTGATAGGGCATCGGCATTCGTGTTATTTTTGCCTTTTTTATAGACGACTGTGAAGTCGTAGTCAGCTAGCTTTAATCTCCACCTGGTGAGGCGAGAGTTCGGCTCCTTCAGATTCATAAGCCATTGCAGTGGCTTATGGTCAGTAATGATTTTAAATTTTCGTCCGAAAAGGTATGGTCTGAAGTATTTAGTGGCCCATACTATTGCAAGCATCTCTTTCTCAATAGTCGAGTACTCGAGTAGTTCACTTCACTGTCATTTAGTGTCCTGGAAGCATATGCTATTGGTCTGTCTGTACCTATCGGTCCTTGTGAAAGAATCGTACCTAGGGCGAAATTCGAAGCGTCGGTGGTCAGAATGAAGTCTTTTGTAAAGTCGGGGTACCGCAAGATGGGGTCATTAGTCAAGAGAGTTTTACAGTGTCCAAAGCACTTTATGTAATCAGGGGTTAATTTTATTTTAGCACCTTTTTTCAAGCACACTGTCATAGGTTTTGTTAAACGGGCGAAATCTGGAATGAATCGTCTATAGTAACCTAACAGTCCAAAAAAACCTTTTATCTGTTTCGCGGTTGTAGGAATCGGATATTTTTCAATTGCTGAAATTTTGTCAGGGTTGGGCTTGATACCATTGCGGGTGATGATGTGACCTAAATAGGGAGTTTCATGCTTCAAAAATTCAGATTTATCCATCTGGATTTTGAAGTTAGATTCTCGCAATCTCTGAAATATTTTACGCAAGTTCACGATGTGTTCCTGTAATGACGTTGAAAAGATTAAAATGTCATCAAGGTAAACTTTGTAAATTACATTTTGAAGGCCTCTGAGCACGTTGTCCATGACGCGCTGGAAGGTTTAGGGAGAGTTCTTAAGTCCCATAGGCATGCGTAAAAATTCGAAGTGTCCGGGGGCAAAATCTACGTTGAATGCAGTTTTGTGAATACTATCAGGTTGGGTTTCCAATTGATAAAATCCGCTTGCCATGTCAAGGCAGCTGAAGTACTGGCAATTTCCTAGCTTATCTAGGATGTCTGATATGTTAGGGATGGGATACCTATCGTCAATGGTCTTTTCATTAAGTTTCCTGAAGTCAACTACTAATCTCCACTTGATTTTACCTGAGGCGTCTACCTTTTTGGGTACCTACTATCCAAATAGGGGCACTCCATGCTGAGTTGGAAGGCCTGATAATACCTTGCTCTAGCATTTTTTTGATCTGTGATTGAACTTCCTGCCTATGGACATGAGGATATTTGTAAGTCTTACTATGCACGGGAATTTCGTCAGTTGTCCTAATGATATGCTTCTCTTGGTTCGTGAAAGTCAATGGCTCGTCTTCGATGTAAAATAAGTCAGCATATTCCATGCAAAGCAACATTAAATTAGTTCTTTCTTCGACATTTAAATGCTCAGTCCGTAAACGCGATAGTACGTCTCGTGTTCGGTTAGTCATCGTGGGTGGTAAAATCGGTTCGCTAAATGTATGTGCAGGAATTGGTTCCGCAAGTGTGAATATGAGGTCATTATGAGATGGGTTTGATACTTCTGCATAAGCTCGATTATCCTGTGATGTGGATAGACAATCATTTATGTTACAACCACATATAGTCTGCTGGTCTATAGAAATGTCACCATTGGGTACATTGGTGGACTGTGCTGGTACAATTGTCTCAAGCAAATTTTTACTCCGTTGTGATTCGTACATTAGAATGGGATTCGTAGCGAATTCAGTTATGAATGATCTTGATCCAAGGTCTATTTTTGCTTTCCATTGTTCCAACAAATCACATCCGATTAATCCATCGAAATAATTATGAAACCTGTAGACAGATAACTTTATCGGTGACTGGTCATTGAATTCGGGGAAGCAGGGAATCCTCATTGAGTAGTCGTTTTTCGTGGTAGCATGGATGTTCGTAACAACAAAGGGGTCATAGTCCAGGGGCGTATTAGGATAAAATCTGTCAACGGCTTCAGGGCTAATAAATGATTGGTTTGCTCCTGTCTCGATTAGTAATTTCAGTGGGGGATTGAAAATTTGTATGTAGGGAAGTTATCTTCTATGCTGCAGGTTCAGTTCTATTCTGGGGTAATCATTTTCGAATCGGGGGGAAAATCCTGCTCATTCTGTTCGGTCTGGTCATAGTCAAACGTTTGTATTTCACAGTGATCGTTTGAGTCAGTCGGTACAAAGTCTGGGTATTCGGGGTATTCTTGGTAGTAATAATCATAAGCGTTGGGGTCGAACATCTCATACGCTTCGTTACTGTGCATTTCTCTGGGTTTCGGTTGATAGAGAGCAACATTACGTGAATTCCAGTCCTGTCTCATCTGAGTTGGGGGTAGAGTACGGGCAACGGGGTGGCTTACACCACTCATTGGCATTGATGTTGGTTGATTGTGAAAATACCTGGGCTGGGATCGGGGTTGAATTTTGAAACCAGTGGTCATATCAGAACGGGGTAGAGATCCGAACATTTGTTGGGTCCTTGATGGTCCTTGATATGGGGGTCTATGTGGGTTATTAGATTGTGACAGGCTGTAGATGGGCCTGGGCACATTTTGCATTGGCATTTGGGGAGCAAATGACGGGCGGGGGGGCACAAGAAATTCTGTCGGGTTAGTCTGCATATACGGGGTGAAGATTTTTTTGGATTGGTCTTTATTCTGTAGGTACAGGACATTTAATTCCTCTTGGGCAAATTCTAATGCTTTCTCTAGTGTTGGGGGTCGCATGCACCTAATGCGTGATCCTAGTGGTTCCTTTAAACCCTTGAGGTATGACTGAAGCGCTAACTTTTTATACAAAGTTCTTGTCGCTTCCACAGTGGTTGAGACATTGTCATGCAATTCGACATAAGCCATAATCACACTTAGCAAATTTTGGACACGCTAATAGTAAACGTGCGGGGTATCGATACCTTGACATAGTGTAGACAAATCTGTGTAAAGCGCAGATTCATCTCGATGATCTGAGAATGAATTTATCAATGCATTCCGTATGCCATTCCAATCTGAAGGTACGCCGTTAGTTGCTTGGGTTCTGGCGGCGGGTCCAGTTATTTTATTTAATATGCCATTTAGCATAGAATAATTGTTCAGTTCATGGCCAGGGGCTGGATTGACATAAGTTAGCACGAGTTGGTCACAAATATTTAGGAATCTGATAAGCACATTAGAGTTTCCATCAAACTCAGGAACTAATCTCAAGGCCTTATAAATTCTATCTGTCTGATCTATCTGAGGTTGAAGTGGAACCTCATTATTAGCGGTGGGGGCGGCATTCGCCAAACGCACTTGTTCATCATTAATTGTAGAACGATGATCTTCTAATGATTCCTCAATAGCTTCTAGGAGGTCTAAGTGGCGATTTTGGTCCTTTAGCTGTCTCCTAATTTCGTTACGATTTTTGGGTATTATACCCCTACTAGATCGTGGGAAAAAAATGTTGATGGATACTTAGGAACTAGTATGTGGAAAATTAACATATGTGAGGAAATAGCAACCAATGGAAATATTGCGTACTATTCTATAACTCACATGAGCATCAGCATCTCGTCTCGGAGCTTTTTCATCGATGTCTGGATAAGCGGCTCAGGAAATCCTCTTCTTTCCGGCTCTCGTACGTACGTAGTTTTGTAGATGTAGCTGTCGCGTTTCGTCCGATACGACTCTATCAGTGGTCCTCGATATTAGATTCACGCACTGACCAACTACCCACTACCGGCTGCGCCAATTACGTGTACTGGCCGTCGGAGGGGATTTTAAAAAGGAGAACGAGATGATTGTCCTTTTATAACTTTAATGTTTGCTAGTTACAACTTAAAATTAATTACAATGAAATGATCTCGATTGATCGACTAAACTAATGTCCTTTCGCTATCGCGATTGAAACGTAAAGGCGACGAGAAATTTGGTGACGGCTCCCACCAAGTAAATGAAAATGCACCATCAGGGTTTTTGGGTGGCATCGCGTGATGTTCGGGAAAATTCCATAAGCAATCTCAGCATTTCGTGGGTGGTCCAAAGTGACGATGAATACGAGTACATGGTGATGGGCGATGGATAATATCGTAACACATTGGTATTATGTTAGTTTTTCATTACAATGTAATTTTTAACTGTTTTAGGAAGATAGTTCGAAATAATGGATAGCGAAGAAAGAGAAAGGCGGCGTATAACATCCATTCTGACTCAGATTTTGGGCCGTGTGATCAAAGTTCGCATGAAGAGATTGATCATGTAAGTGAGCGTAGTGAGCAAAGCGGAACAGAGCAAGATGCTTCAAGTAGTGACGACGAAATTCCACTGTCTACAATTAGGAGTGAAGTCCAATCAGCCGCAAATAATCCGGAGCCAGAGCCGCATACTTCTTCGAGTGGACATGTATGCCAACACCCCCAGAAATATTATGGTAAAGACGGAACAGTTTGGCAAAAACAACCTTTCAAACAAAATGTACGGACAAGAGCCGAAAATATATTAGACCAGATGCCAGGTGTAGTACCACAAGCTAGGTCTGCATTGACTGAGGTTGATTGCTGGAGCTTATTCGTGACGGAAGATATGCTTCAAAATGTTCTTCTGCATACTAACCAACGCTTCCGCCCAAAGATAATTGCTTGCATGGATCTGTCCAAGAACACTCATAATAAGGAATGCAGCATGACTGAATTGAAAGCAGAAATAAAAGTGAAAAAAGTGAAAAATGTGCAGTATGCGGTTATTCTAATCACACTAGTGACAATTGCCGTTTTTCAAAATACAAGTGTAAAAAATGTGGCCTTAGAGGTCACTTACGGCGTATGTGCTCATCTTCAAAGGTCAACTATGTTGATAATTGCGATGTGTAGGTAGATGATGACGGTAAGCAATTAAATAATATTCAGTGCGTCAGAGGCAAACCAATGACCTAAAAGGTGGAAATATCAGGTATCTTTCTGGAATTTGAGATCGACAGCGGTTCCGCTGTTAGTTCTATTTCTGAAAATTGCTATCTGAACAATTTTAATGGCGTGGTTTTGTCACCGAGCAACAAAAAGTTAACTAACTACACTGGCGGTAGCATCGAAACATTAGGTATTGCACGCTTACCGGTCACATACCTCAATAACACACACACGCTCGATTTCTACATTGTACACAACGGCGGGCCGCCCCTACTAGGCAGAGATTTCATTCGCATGTTTAATTTGGAGATAGCACCATCAAATATTGTGATCAAGGTGACGATATCGAGAGAGATTTTGCAGGCAGGTTCCCTAAACTGTTCTCAGGAAAATTAGGGTGTTTCAACAAGTTTGACGTCAAACTGCATCTGAAACCAGATTCCAAACCACTGTTTTTTAAAGCTAGGCAAGTAGCTTTCTCACTCAAGGACAAAATCAACGATGAGATTGATCGCCTTGTGGGTATAGGTATATTGAAACCAATCAATCATTCTGAATACGCCTCACCTATCGTGCCGGTTTTGAAGAAAGATGGAGGGGTTAGAATTTGTGCGGATTATTCGGTTTCGCTAAACAAACAGTTAATAGTTGAAAAATACCCTTTACCAACAGTAGATGAACTCTTTTCTAAATTACATGGGGGAGAACAGTATAGCCAAATCGACCTTTCTCAAGCATACAATCAGGTTTGTTTGTCAGACCAAGATCTATCTCAGGATTAACATGCATAAACACACAGCGCGGGCTTTTCAAATACACCAGATTAGTGTTTGGTCTTTCTAGCGCCGCTGCAATCTTCCAGAGGGCCATGGAAAGTATGCTTTCCGGTCTGGAAGGAGTAGCATACTTCCAGGACGATGTTGCCATCACTGGAGCTAATAAGCAACAACACACAGAAAGGCTAATAGAAGTCATGCAGAGATTACAAGATAGCGGCCTAACCTTACAATTAAATAAATTTAAATTCTTCCAAAATGAAATTAATTATCTCGGTCATGTCATAGATAAAAATGGTGTAAGAAAGTCTCCTGATAAAGTCAAAGTTATAGTGGAAGCTCCGAAACCAACGAATGTTGCACAACTGCAATCATTTTTGGGACTATAAACTAAATTATAACAGAAATTATGTACGTAATGCATCCTCAATACTAAGTCCTTTATACGAATTACTGCATAAAAACAAGAAATGGGAGTGGGCTGCGATCCACGAGTCAGCATTCACTAAAATTAAACAATTACTTGCATCAGATGAAGTGCTTACTCACTTTGACCCGAATGCTAAGTTAATCTTAACAGTGGACGCATCACCCACCGGTTTAGGCGCGATACTCTCACAGATTGAAAAAGATGGCTCTGAAAAACCAATTTCTTATGGTTCGAGAACTCTTTCAGTAGCTGAAAAAATATACTCGCAAATTCAGAAAGAAGGTACAGCCATCATCTTTGGAGTTAGGCGATAGCACCAGTATTTATATGGCAGGGCGGATCCGTATATCTTAAAAACCGATCACAAACCATTATTAACGATTTTCGGTCCGCATCGGGGAATTCCAGAGATTTCTGCTAACAGATTGCAACGTTATGCAATTTTTCTATCAGCCTAAAATTATGAGATCCAATACGTTCGCAGCGCTGATAACAGCGCCGATTACCTGTCTCGGGCGACAGTACAGTCATAGTATAAATAAGAAATAGTAAGTTCACTAGGCCCCTGTTCGCATGATAACTACCTACTCTTGCTCAAACGGCTAGGGTTGTCGCTTAGCGCCGCGGGTTGCGGTGCGGATTTGTTGCGTCGTCGCTCGTCGCTCGCTGCACGGTAAAACAAGTACCTACTTACAGGTGATCACAAAGAAAATCACTGAACAAAAAATACTCTGGTGTTATAGGACGCTATAGGTAGTTATATTTACCTACTGGGATTGTTACCCGAGTTTATATTAATGCAAAATTACAGCTCAATCGGTTAAAAAAAATATCTGCTTGAAAATCAAATTGCAAGATTCCACCCGACCAAACATACCTACATAGGACAACATACATTGCAAGTTAAATAAAAGCTTTTAATGTATACCTACCTATTGTAAACACAAGGTCGTATGCCAATAAGTTATTATTATTAGCGATTAGAGTTAGTGAAGTAAGTAGTATTTTTGTGTTTTCACCGAAGCAAAACCTAAAACTTACTTTACAAACAATATATAGGTACTATTAGGTATGGATACTCACATTTCCATATTACTTTGAAAAATACTAGATCCTTATTTGTGGAATCCTTATTGAGGCAACCGTATACCGCACAATGTTTAACCATCTTGCAAAATAAGAATATCTGTGCGCGGAAATCACACTTGTTTGTAAACAAAAACAAGTTAACACGTGCCGCCCGGCCGGACGAATGACGTTGTCTCGTCGCATGCATTGCTTGCATAGCCCTGTCTCGTAGCACGCGAAGGACGCGAGTATTCGGCAATGTGTGCGTGTGGCGGCGCGTGCTTATACGGAATGCAATGTAGCTGTGTGTGTGCGGCTGTTCTCGCTGATTTGTTTGAAGTGAACCTGGCGTGGTACCGTTATCTGACGCGGTAGGCATATAGCAGAGCGCGCCTGATGAGGAACGTGATCTCGACGACCGCGCCGCCTATGTGCATTTTGTAGTTGACGGCAGTCTGCCGATCACGCTGACTGAACTACAAAATGAGACCATTGACATGAATACACCATGAATAATGACTCATTGTTATCGAATGTGATATCGCACATTCAAAATGGTTGGTCTAAAAAGCTATCCGAAACTCAATGTTGCATTAAACCGTTCTTTTTATGTAGGCAGCAATTATCCTACGAAAATGGATGTCTAATGCGAGGATTCAAAGTAGTCATTCCAAACTCCTTACAGAAACGTGTGTGTAACGAGCTGCACAGCTCACACTTTGGTATGGTTAAAATGAAGAGTGCTGCACGTTCACGTTTCTGGTTTCCTGGTCTAGATGCCGCGTTAGAACAGCTGACCGCTCAGTGCAGTGTGTGCGCGCAGCTGAGGCCCTCCCCGCCCCGCGCACCGCTCACCCCGTGGCCTTACCCGCCTTGGCCGTTCTACAGAATTCATCTCGACTTCCTGGGCCCATTCAACAACCAAATGTTTCTGATTGTCGTAGATGCATTCACCAAATGGGTGGAGTGCTATCCTATGACGAACAACTATGGTTCCAGAGCAGTAATTGATAAATTACATGAACTTATGTCTAGGGTTATACTACCTAGGGTATACCTAGGGTTTTGGTCAGTGACAACGCCACGTCGTTTTCTTCACATGAGTTTCAACAGTTTTGCAACCTGAATGGCATTAACCATATTTTTCACCGCCATACAACCCCGCAAGTAACGGTCAAGCGGAGAGTTTTGTAAAAATAGTAAAGAGAGGTCTAAAAACAATAATCTTGTCTAGTAGTTCTAAGAAAATAACACAAGATCGAATTTTTAAATTTTTGTTTGACTACAGAAATTCCAGAAATAGCACCACCGAAAAATCACCTTCGGAGTTATTATATGGTCGGCCTCTCAGGACAAGATTAGACATTTGCATTCCTGATGATTATTCGTTATCATCTGCTTCCACAGACCTCGCTCTAACCGTAGAGCGAAATCAGTCCTTACAGGCTAAGAGTTATGGCGGAAAATTCAATAAAAATGATTACAAAACAAGTGATACCGTTTGGCTGAAGAGGTATTTGAACAATCACAAATTTACTTGGATAAGAGGCATTATTATAAAAAATATAGGTAATGTAATTTACCAGATCAGTCTTCCTGACCTGAACAACGTTGTTACGAGGCACATAAATCAAATGTATACGTCTAACGATAATAACATGGCCACACCTCAAGACGAGACGTGTACTGATTGGGATCCCGACATAATTCCGGACCTGCACCATGACAGTGGCCTCGTCCAAACTGCCCCCGGCTGCAGCGCGCAAAGTGCACCTAGTAGCGCTGTACCGCCGCCGCCGCCGCGAGAGTGCGGGAGAGAAAGTGAGTGAGTCATCGAGTGCGGCGCCCGCCCCTGCCACTCCGGAGTCTCCAGTAGCCACAGCGCAGGACCTCAACACTGCGGGACGTGCCACCTTAACTAACGATCCCGAAACCGGCAACGTACAGGAAACAACTCGTTCCAAACGCATTAAACCAGTTGTTTACAAAAAATGTTATAGTTTTAAGAGTTAGAATAAGCTTAGATTTAATACTCTTGTAATTAAAGGGGAAGGATTGTTATGTATGAGCATTATGCCCCCCACCTTAGCATGTATGCCGGTAGGCGAATAAACGATCAGTGTGTAATAAGCTACCGTGTTTGCTTACTGTCCCGCGCTCCGACCTCCGTAACTGAACTATACAACAATAATAATAGCACAGGAGAACCTCCGGCAAAACGACCAAGTGCTGGCAAAAAGTACCAGGTGTGCCCTGTGAAGAAAGACAGGAAAACATCGCTAATGTGCCACAAATGTGACAAATTTATTTGTGTAGAACATATGGTTCCTTCCTGCAGTGATTGCTCGTAAAATCATAATTTTAACTATAATGTGACTTTTTGTTTTCAATAATGTTAGTTTAGGCTTGGAGAGGCCACATTTTGTTAATTTTTTAAAGGTTTGTAAAAAAACTCTATTTTTATAATATAACTATTTAACAACATACTCTTTTCTTGTATTCTTTCTTGAATAGATGTACTAATAGCTAGAACTTAAATTTGGTAAATTATTAGAAAGAATATTGAAATATCCTTTATACTACATATAATGTCAGACCCACCCCGTAGTCGACGTAGCTGTTTTGTACTCCGATGACGCCGGGTTAAGAGAGCTTTTTAAAGAAATTAACATACTAACTGTAGCTAGTCAATTTATTTTCGAAAATATAATGTATGTACGCAAGAACCTTACATTTCCCAAACTTAGCGACAGCTGTAATGTTTGCCTAAGAAATAATCAGACTAGTTGCGCCCCGGTTTAGACTAGCGAAGGTAAGCAATTATTTCCAAGGGTCAGTGCATTCCCTACTACAATAAGATACCTCTGGAGATTTTGAATTGCCATTTGAGCAATTTAAAAAGCATGTTGAAGCAACTTTGACGAAAAAGGGATATTACAATGTTCAAGATTACTTAAATGACGGGACTGTATGGGGTTAATCTAGCTCAACACAAACCTTGCTGTTAATAATTTTATAATGATTTATTCCTGCTTAATAATGATAATAATTAATATTGTAATATTTGTAGCACAAGCAATTTTTAAAAGAGATCTAAGAGATCCGTGGGCGTTTCTACGCCCTTCCTCTCCCACAGTGGTCCAATGTAGAGAAGAGGCAAAAAATGATGTTTCCTATGTATATGTAAATATCTACAGTAATAAAGAAATTTGACTTTGACATCTATCTCTATACGCCCTAACTTCACAAACTCTACACCTAAGTCAAAATATGTGGCTTGGCCGTTTCGCTACCGTCACACGGGCGTAAGGTGACAAATTAATTCAATATTCATTACTTTTATTTTGCTATGTTAATTTTTACTATAACCTTTCATTAATTTTCCATTCATTCAATCCGTTCTTGCAGTAACGAGATTTATTCATAAAATCCGTTCTTGTAGTAACGAGTATGGTTCTTGTAAGTACGAATAAACAAATCTATTTAATTTTTACAACATTCATTTTTACTACAAGAACTGTAGCAGAAAAGTAATGAACAGTGAATAAATTTTTCACGTTTTTTTTTTTGGAAGTTGACCATATTTTTTTTTGTTCATTTTGTCTTTCTTTTTTTGTGGTATATTTCTTGCACATCAGAGGAGCATTTTGTCATAGCCCACTCTCTATCTTTGCCTTTTTCTTGATTCGTAATATACAGGGTGTTCTGCAGAAAATTTTAATGGGAGGTGGGTGGGGTCGCCCAAAAAATTTGTTTTTTGTTTTTTGGATTATTTTCATTTTCTTACCTACTCTCAATATCTTTTTTATTTGAATCTCAATGATTGGTAGGTCCTTTTAAAATTTATATTTGTTGCAGGTTATTAAAATAAAAAAAATCAAAATCAAACATGAAAAAAGAGTTTTTTTTTAAAAGCTAGACTTCGCGCTGCATTAAAAAAAGTGATGGAAGACTTCTGATTTTTTTAAAACATCTCTAGAGTGTGAACTTTCTAGCAATATGCAGTTTGTTTTGATATCTTTGTCGTAACCAGAGTTATTCTTTGTTATTTACCGGACTATTTCAACGAAATTCTACTTATGTGGAAAGTTAAGGGATTTACGAAATGGTGATCCATTGCATTGATATGCAAAGGTGAAAATAATTAAACGATCAATAAAAATGTCGTAATCTTTATTATAAAACATCAGTAAAATAATTTAAAAAAATGTATTAACGTTTAGTGCAAGTCTTGTTCAAATTGACGTCCGTCATTCGCTATACGAGCTCTGCATCTGTTTCTAATTTCTACTGTTGTTGTTCGCAGAAGCATTTCCTGTTTCATCGTCTCGAACGCAGCATCAATACAATTTATCAAATCGTTCCGGTTGAGAACTTCAATGGTGTAACCCAAATCCTTGGCTCTTTCCCAAACGTAAAAGTCGATAGGCGTGATGTCTGGCGATCGAGGGGGCCAGGGAATCGGACCATCCCGGCCAATCCATGCGTTAGGAAAAGCATTATTAAGGCACTCCCAATGAGCTGGATAGCCGTCATGCTGAAAGACAATAGCAGCATCTTCCTGGAATACTTCTAATAATTCGGGTAAATCATTAATTAAAAATTCAAAATTATGACGCCCATTGATAGTGTCTGGCAAATAAAATGGCCCTATCACTATACTGAATCTTCTTTGAAACGTCCTTTGTCTCTTTACGCGCGGGTTTGCTACTTTTGTCCCCGAATGGCCGAGTCGGCAGTGTCGCTGCCTACGAAACCAAGGGTCCCGGGTTCGAGTCCCGGTGGGGGCAAATATTTGTTTGATGAGAATGAGAAAAAGATGCTTGTACCCTAGTCATGGTTGTTTATCTATACAAGTATAATATTTATCTATATAAGTATGTGTATCGTTGTCTAGTACCCAAGATACAGGGAATCCTAGTTTGGGGCTAGATCAATGTGTGTAAATGGTGTCCAAGGTATTATTATTATTATTTATTATTATTGAAGTAAGTTGTGATAGTTGACTATTCCTTCCCTGTCAAATTTAGATTCGTCGGTCCAAAGAATTCTCCTCAACAAGTTAACATAGTAAACATCCGTATTGAGCAAAAAACGCCAAAAATGTATACGTCTCCTAAAATCAGTATCTTCAAGACCTGGAACAAACAAAACAAGAATTGAATTCACTACTAGTAACTACCAAATTGTTACCCGAATGCAGTGTATAATAATAATAATGATAATAATAATACCTTGGACATTATTTACACACATTGATCTATCCCCAAACTAGGATTCCTTGTATCTTGGGTACTAGACAACGATACACGTACTTACATATATATAGATAAATATTATACTAAGATAGATAAACAACCATGACTAGGGTACAAACAGCCGTTCTCATCAAACAAATATTAGCCCCCACCGGGACTCGAACCCGGGACCCTTGGCTTCGTAGGCAGAGTCAGAGCCGACTCGGCCATTCGGGTCGTTTGTATGAATGTATGTTTGTGGGATTGGGATTCAGCATTGTCATTTCTGTTTTAGACTTGACTTGACTCTTCGATTGCGGTTCATGTTGACATCTAGCCACCTAATTTTCGTCTAGGGAGCAGCGGCATACAATGGGATACCCAACAACGTACTTATCTCTGGCCTCTTATGCACTGCACTCGTGACTTGACAACATTCTTATCCCGAAGTTAGGGTACACATCAGGCGTTTTGCGCGCGCTTAATTCTATCCCCTAATTAAAAACGTGGGGGCGATTTACTAAAAATACTGAAATATGTTTTAAATAATTAAATTATTTAAAACAAGGTGGTATCAATTTTCAGACCGCTAGCATCAAAGTTTACGGAAATCTCATACAAACTTCCATCCCCTAGTTTAAGGGGTAGGGGGTACAATTCCAAGTTATAGATTTTTTTGTTGTTTATCTACACACGTATCATAAACCCTCTTTACTGCGTAAAAAACCGCACGTTACGATCAGCGTAATGTTAAACTACTTGGTAAAAACTCATTTCTTATCTGAAAAATTACACATTATGACCATAATTGTAATTTTTCATGTAACCATAATGACATTCAAATTTCGAACGCCGATGCCTGCCTGCGATCCGCCCCTAGTTTGTCTGAAAGTTTGTGAAGTTGGTAGGTACTGACATTCAAATTTCGAACGCCGACGCCCGCCTGCGGCACGCACGTTGGTTGGTACTACAGAACAAGCTAAACAACTGCAGTTGACATTCAAATTTCGAACGCCGACGCCCGCCTGCGGCACGTTGGTTGGTACTACAGAACAAGCTAAACAACTGCAGAGCCACAATGCCGGTCGAACATGCGGTTCCTGAACACATCAAAGAGAGCTTATGATATGTGTGTAGATAAACTAGTGTATGTAACTGTACATAATTAGGCATTAAAACTCTCGAGTGATATTATTATGAAACGAGCCGAAACTCTCGAGTATTAATGCCCTCCATTATGTAGCAGTCACATAAACTACCATTATGTACTAGTTAACGAAGTACATAAGTGGAGTAACATTATTCGTATAATTATGTACTAATATTCTGAAACCTGACGAGAGCCCTATCCCCTACTTTAAGGGGTTGAGCGGTGTTTCCTAGGGTCCTGTACCGGAAGGGTGCTACTAACGAACCTGCTGTTTTCAATAACAACATGGACGAATAAAACTAGAGGACTGACAACGTCATATAAAAAACGTACCCTGCTAGAAAGCTAAAATCCTGCATTATTTCTAGATGTCGCTGTACCACGCAATAGATGATGGGTGCTTAGGGTGACGGCCTAGTATAATCCATAGTAATATTGACGAAAAATCAGAGATGGCGTAAGCGTAAGCCTTGTTTTTTCTTAGAAAATTAACGCTTATACCGCAATCTTTCCTAAATTAAACGCGCCACCACGATACTACCTATACTAGAAAGAACTTTTGAACTAGTAGCTCTATCTAGCAATATACATTTAAACTAAAAATCGAATTACGCTTCAAAGTACTACGGTTGCTTGTCCTCTAGTTTTATTCGTCCATGATAACAATAACTGGATCACACCACAATAAAGTTACATGAGAAATTCGGAGAATAGTGTCGCATGGTCGAACTGCCTTGTAACAGACATTAGAACCATATTTTGAAAATGTTCGACCCGACTCTTATCCAACTTAAGGTATAATAACGATTGAATATGTATTTCACGTTCGAATGAATACACTACTTTATTATAAAATATTAGTTTTCGATTGGAATAAATAAGAATAAGGCATAGGGAGATCATTTTTGGCAAGTAACAGCCCGACTTGGAGACGTCCGAATTAATTGACAGTACGTTTAGGGATTGTTTTGAGACATCATTTCTTAGCCAATTAATAATAGTTTTTCATAAAACATTGCATTTAATACTGATGATGATGATGATTTTCCGACCGATTTCGGTCATGGCGACCACTTCTACTCCTAATCGGTTTCGTGCGCGTGCGCCCGAACATGACTTGTGTAGCCGATCTATGGGGTATCCTATATATAATGTATTCTGTGCTATGGGGCACTGCAGTGATTTTGTTTATATTAGCTACTGAATATTAAAGAAACTCGATAGAACTTTCTTGATAACATTGTGAGGCCTCACTTGTGCGCTGCGTTGCGTCGCGTCGTCGATTTCCTATACTTTTGACAGTGGCGTGTCACTGTCAAATATTTGGAAAAAGTCGAGGACAAATGGGGCCTCCCCATCAGTGAACCAAGTATTTATGTGGGAAAGGGAGCAAAAGACGATGGCTACTTTATGGCCTTTCTTCTGTGTCCTCGGTTTGCGACCGGCGGCGTATAGTTTGTCTCAATCGCTCTAATTCTTCCAATGCTATGCTGTTATGTGAGCTGTTAAAAACTTTTAACAGCTCACATAACAGCATAGCAACTCTTCTAAGCGCCACATAAACTTGTCCTTTGGCGAATGTTTTTGGTCCAATATATAAAACCCTAAAAGTAAGAAAATATGGAGAGATATCCCAACAACTTACCCTACTACTTATTTTAATTAACCTAATAAATTCAAGACGAAGTACGAAAAATATTTAACTAAAAATCAGAACCAAAAATCAATACTCGTGAATTAAGCTAATGATGTAATCTGGAGGGATATTCCAATAAAACTAACCTACTTACTTATTCAAATGAAAATAAACATTCAAGAAATAATGCTACAACTATTTTATCTCTGTTTATTTTCTAAGGTACCTATATTTTATATGTTATCTGTGCAATATTAACTTCTTATGTTGAATTCTACTATTTTCGCCCACCTCTTCTAACGTTTATATTATAAGGAAAAAGTTAAGCTTATAATTTTATTCATTCGAAATGTTACAGGTATATTTTTCAACCCTTAGATGCTACAGCTATAGTGAGAGTATTGTGAAACTAAAAGATATATGATATCGTATTAATGTGTCTAAAGTAGTAAACATTTGAGACTGCCAATATTGTTGTTCCCTAATAAGTAGTTATGTATTTATCTAGACTGACCTCTGTCCTGTTCTAGTACGGTACTGTATGTAGCGCTCTTGGCACTCCTAGGGATCCTATCACTATATGATGTAATGCTTAATTGATAATTATAAATCATAACACTGGACTGGTTTGTTGTTACTGTTCTGTTTTTATTTCTTTAGTTTCGTTTACACTTTTTATAAAAGGGATCCACAACTGACTCGATAGCCATTACAGACCTATCAACTTAAGCTGATACTTGCATTTGTGTGAGTGTACGTGTGTACGCACCGCTTCCCTGCCGCCCGCTCACATACTTCACTTCATCTCCGGTACTGGTAGCAGATAGACATGTAATTTTATGTGATTGATTGTGTTTGAAATATTAGTGAAATGGCTCCTACTGCTCCTGGCTGCTGCTAATGGCTCCTACAATCGACGATATAACGGAACGATTAATTATTAACACAGGCTCTGACTCTGATGAATCATCAGACGAGAGTGAAGATGAAGATGCAATGAGCGGAGTAGAAGAGTTATAAGATTCAGTCATTATGAGGTCGAGAATTGGACAGTTGGTAACATTGTGTTTTATGGACTTCGTTTAAATAAAACATTGATTTTATTTGTATGTGTTTTACTAACTGTACTTTTGGCGATCACTCACACAAATGCAAGTATCAGCTTAAGTTGATAGGTCTGTACTCTAATCCTCACTATAATTTAGCTCAGTCACTGGCCGAAGCCTACGGTGAAGTGTGTCACATTGACTTCTCACATCCAAGCCTCTTTCTTTTTAAAACTACATATAACGTGACAGTGTCCGAGTGAACACCCACTCTAAAGAGGCCCGTATACAATATACAACCTACCTTACAGTACCTAACACCCTTAATACACGACAGACCCACCAGGTATATTATTTACCACATTTCATCGTCCGATTATGTAATACCACATTTTCAGCAATAAAATCACCCCAACCTGCCTTTAGAATTACGCTTCAGGTTTCCACTCACGTGACGTTAACACTTTTTTGAACTTGGTTTTATTCAAATATATTAAAATCTGCTGCTGTTAGAATAATAGTTTTTATATCGTTCTGCAGTGCAAGTATATTTATATTTATAATAATAAAAGCAGTCCTGCAGCATCATGGTTTTGCAGCTTTTGAAGGAATTAACCACCCTTTTTAACCGAAAGTGACGAAACGGTATTATTATCCGTATTTTTAGAGAAACCGTGTATGTTGGAGCTATTCCAACTATATACTTTGGAAGCAGCTTTAGCAGCTTTCATAGCCATAAAACAATTAAAATGGCGTAGGTGTCTAAGTTTTTCTTCTATCGGTCAATAAAGTTTGTGACGAAGTGAAAGGATTTCGTGTAAGAACTATGGTTAATTAGATGTATCTCTTTTATTTTATTTTACGTTTTTAAATTAGGCTACAGATTATGAAACTAGATTAAAACGCGCTTGAAATATTGCCTCAAAAGCTGAATATTCGATGCATAAAACAATTGAGGAATTCCGCTTCGTCACGTGCTGAAAATCAAAATGCGCTCGTATATATATATATTTAGATACCTATTTAAGTTGCCAGTGTTACAACATAATAGTAGTTTATGTGACTGCTACATAATGGAGGGCATTAATACTCGAGAGTGGGTTTATGAAACAAGCCGAAGGCGAGTTTCATAATAATATCACTCGAGTTTTAATGCCTAATTATGTACAGTTACATACACTAGTTTATCTACACACATATCATAAGCTCTCTTTGATGTGTTCAGGAACTGCATGTTTGACAGGCATTATGGCATTGAGTTGTTTAGCTTGTGCTGTAGTACCAACTTCACAGACAAAGTAGGGGCGGGGCGGCACGCAGGCGGGCGTCGACGTTCGAAATTTCAATATCAAATATCAATTTTCTACATATTATATCAATTCAATATAATATGTAGAAAATTTACACATTATGGTCATAATGTTCAATATTCAGATAAGAAATGAGTTTTTACAAAGTAGTTTAACATTATGCTGATCGTAGGGTTTATGATACGTGTGTAGATAAAAAAATATAATAAGAAAATATAGAATTGATAATGATAATTATTTTATTATAGTTTGATTTTATGTTCACAATAATAGTTCACAAAGTTGTATGTACCTAATTGTTTGTTAAATTAAAGGGTAAACTATAGATATCGTCAACCTTCATTTTGGAGGTAAGTTGGGGGGGAGGACGGAGCTCCCCTTTCCCCTTAGTAGTTTTTTTTTGCGAGGAAATGCACAGTTTTTGAGAAATAAATTATAATTTTTTTAAAATTGAGGTAAAATTTACATAATTTTCGCCACGAAAGTTACAAAAAGCAACCCATAGAGAGGAGGGGGGCGGTAACCCTGGAAATCCCCCCCGCCGGGTCCCCTCCTTTTTTTGAGGTTACGTCTATGTTCGAAACTGCCCTAGTTCCGGCTAATACGGGGCTGCGGTGGCGAAAGGTACACTGCAGCGCATCCACCCAAAAAAAAACTATTCTTATCAATAAATGTTGTTTTATATGGATACACTCTGGTTTTGCTTCTTTTGAGTTCTAACCTAACCTATAACCCCAATTGAAATTTAGCCACGATAACCTACTCTAGCCAAATTTGACTCAAGAAATATTATGCTACTTGAACTCAGTCTTCAGTGTTTATTTTTTTAATAAATGGCAGAATTGAGTTGCATTTCGCTTGAGTCTGGATTTTAATTTAAATCGTAATTAAATAAAACCGAGTCTCTGTAAAATTCCATAAGACCAAATAGGAAGCTATCCCCCAACCCTCTACAAGTTGCATACATGTATCATATCACTTTCATAGTAAACTCCAATTATAACAAATTAATTAATTTCTAAAAACTATACATTTCCTCGCAAAAATACTATACTAGGGAGACAGGGGAGCACCAAATAACCCCTCACTATTTACATAATAATAAAAATCGTGTGAACGATATGTATAGCCAAACCAAATTAAATTATAGGTAAAGAAAACATTTTTCATTTTTTTTTCTTTAAATAAATTCATCATAAAAATGTGATTTGAATTGTAGGTAGGAATTAATTCAGTTTACAACAGATCAAGAGAATGAGGTTAAATGTGTGATTTTTAACAAATAACAAAGCTAGCCTATATATTATAATCTTATTTTGTCTAAGTGTACAGTCACAATCTCATCCCATTACCTTTTTTTGAGTGTTTCATAAGGTCTTTGATTGTACTGGAACTCATCTTCATTCTGACTGTAACTTAACTCAAATTACTAATCTTTTTAGTATTATATTATACTAATAAGCTGGACCAAAACTGAAGAACAATAATTTATTGGTTACTTAAGCCTCACTAAAATGCTGGCTCAAAATATGGTCTTCAATACTAACAGCAGCACAGGGAATGTCGGCATTACATATATTACAATGGGCTTTCAAATAATGCTCATTTATGAGGTACTCTTCAAATGTTATGTCTTTACCGTCGATTGCAGCCTCTATATCTGCGAACCACTCAAGATGAAAATCCTCATCGGTGTGCTCCAAGACACTCTGGACTGTATTATCAATGTAGTCATCACAAATTTTACACCAAAGCTCTTCATTTGTTGCAACGGGAAATATACCATTCAATGGTTTCAGTTTCTCAGCAAGATTAGCTCTGTGGTTGTACCCATTGACATGAGACTCCAGGTTCGGTAAGGTGCATGTAAACATGGACTTGCAAACATCACAGCTGACTTCATTGTTGTCTTTATCCGAGGTGAGGTATTTATCCAAGTCGATGTACTCACCGGCAATGAGGTCTTCGACGGCTGCCATCCAGTTTGCATGGTCTTCAGTTTCAATGTGCTCCAGGACAGAGTCTTCATCAGCAAGGACTAAATTGCACGGTTTGCAGTAGAGTGTTTCACCGATGTAACTAACTCCGTTGATGGCCATAATCTCTATTGCTTCTTTATGACGGGACCCGTTAGTGTGCTGTTCAATGCATTTGTTGGCTTTGGGAATGTGCACGCCGCAAAAAATGCAACGTACCCGCGTTTTGGAACTATTGGTTATACCGTACAGAAGCCCGGTTTTCATTTTTGGCGGCGATCGGACCGAATGTAGGGTAGCCTTGGTACGTTTTATAGATATTTCTGTAATATACTTGAGATTTTTTATGTCGCTGCACACCCTAACAGTGATTTTCTGTTATTTTGCTTGGTTTTTTGTTTCCGTTTTATTTTTTGCAATGTGAAATTATTGACAGATGATGAAGACGAAAGAATCTAATCTGTGTTCTGTGATCTAATCAACGACAGTTATCATGACAACAGAAATAAGGATGTCAGAGAGTTTCCCCATTCGGGAAACATCGATATCGATTTAAAGCTATAGTCAACAAGACAAGTAAAGTGAAGCCGTTCATATAAGTTGCATAAATTTGAAATGTGAAAATAGTAGGGATCTCGGCCCTTTCTAAGCGAAAAAAGGAACAGGAGACTGCTGACGCATAGCGCTGTCCCTAGTATTGACATATCAAATGCGACGTATGCGAATGGTTCCGCTTTAGGTAGGTAAGTTACAATGTCTCATCACCACCTAGAGGATGCTACTTATCAACGCGTCGCAGACTCTGCCTCAAAGAGTAAGTTAATACACTTTACTTAATCTTTGTAGTCAGTAGTTAAGGCAGTGCGTGTGTCTCTTAAAGATTTTATTAAATAAAGTCAGTCATACTTAAAACATTGAAATGAAGGACTAGTACCAACTCGTATAGCAGTATAGTCCGTGGTGAATTTTAGCCTAAACAACATTGTTTTGTAATTTATAGTGGATTTTGTGGATTACTCGGTAGTTTTCGAGAGTTTTAGATGAGTGAATCACCCGTTTTTCGGCTGCAACCGCAGACGAAACTTGTATAGGTACACAAGAAATGGTTCAAATGTGGAATATCATCAAGGTCAGTCAGGAATTGGGTACGCGGCAGCAATACGTGGCATTTGCAGAATATCAAGGCCTCAATAAGAATATTACATTGAGACGTATTCACCGTGAGCCAATGACAGTGGCGTAGGTACCATACAAACAGAACCATCTGCTCCTTTTTGTGTATCAAAGGATGCTATGGCGAGACCTGCATAGCAAGAGCAAAATGGACGTGGTTTGAAAATGTCAAGCAATTAATATATCCACGGTATTCTATGTCATGTATTGTTTCGCTCTTAAGTTTGACCGTACGCAAGTAATGTGGGAGGACTTCACGAGGACTGATGATGAGTAATTCTCCTGCAGAACAGTCATGGACTGGAACAACTTTTGTCGGGAAGTGGTGGCGCGATACCAATTGCACAAACAAGAAACTAAGGGAAAAATTGGCATCCGGGGGAAGGATTGTTTTACCGAATGAAAGCAAATTTAGCAATAGGAAATATAACAAAGGTGTGCATCTCATGTCACAGAACCTAATTGGTTGTTATAGATCACTTCCTGTTTGAAAACTAAAGGTTTGTTAGGTTCACACATTATAGCAGAACTCGGAGCCAAAGTGAATCGGAGCGGAGCGAGGCGACCCCTAGTCTGACACCAGTTAAAAATAACATACATTGTTTAATATTTATGCTTCGGAACGCACCGGTTATTTCGTTGCGCGGATCGACCGCGAGTGATCGGGACATCACAAGCTGTCACTTGTATAGAAACGAAATGACGAGTTAGAGGTTAACTTTTTCACATGGGAAAAAGTCGGTGCCAGCATCGGGAAGCTTGGCTAAATGTTAATTATAATAGTCACGGAACAATCGTCGGGAAATAAGTAGATTTCACGTCATCGGAGTGAGTGCTTCGTGCTTTGATAGGTTGAAGTGATTCGGTGATCAATTCGTCGCGTTCGGATAGCGACCCTTGTGTCGGCAAGCATCACGACGGCGACAGCAGCGGGCTGCGACGAGAGTAAGATTCGACTCCCATCACCCCCTTCCCTGGTGTTCCTCATCCCGTATTCCTGCCTCGAATTGAGCTTTCGAATGCCGGTCCACGGCGTCAAGGTCAGTACTGCTTTGTGACATTCCACTGAAAAACAACCCTACCAAGATTCCACGCCCTGTCGGTTAAGGCGTGGAATTTACCATTTTGGTAGCAGAGGCGCGGTTTCCTAGTAGGAAATCGATTCACGGACGGTTGTAGGGTTGTTTTTTTGCCACATTGTAGTTGGGAGAAAAGGGTATCTCAGATTGGTCGGCAATCATTTTGTGAATGAGTCTTGTGGTCGGTATACCACAATTTAGGTTCATTTTCGGTTAGTGAACGTATAATTGACGATTTAGTTAAAAATTATAAGGAACAGTCATTCGGTCGGTTTATAGTATTGCAGTCGGGTCCTATAGTATTGCAGTGTTATTTCGGTTTACAGAGCAGGGTCAGGCTATTTAAGGGGTATTAAGCTGATTTTGCTGATCTCAGTAGAAGTGCAGGTCATATCGGAAAGGCCACTTCTAGAAGGTTCACGGCTACCTACACTATATTAAAAATCGTTTTTTTTATAATACATTTTTGTGTGTTATTTTGTAGTGTGCTTTATGGTGGCATTCTCTAATTGATTTAGAGTGTATAGTTATAAGGTGTATGTCCACAGGGCGACCATATTAAATATTTTTTAGGATTTAAATGTTTTAGTGGTTGCCTTAGTTTTGACAACTTAGTTTTAATTTCTGTGCCCAGCGCTGACGGGCAAGTGCTAGTCTCTGGCTATACTTAGTTCGGTAGTGAAGTATAAGACCAGAATCTATTAAATCGGTCAACATGGCACCTTCGCCCTTGACGGTACTGCGGCATGGTGTCCGGGAGGAAATGAGATGGCTCGCCCATACTCATAAGTATGTGGAGCGACCGGACATGGACGATGTCCTGCTCAAGCGTGTGGAGGACGCAATGACACGCGTCGGGAAGGTGTGTCGGCTGGCTGCGGAGGCTGAAGCTCTCGGGCTTACTGATGAAGCCTCGGCTGCAGTGAACCAGCTCTGCGCGGATGCTGACCAAGCGATGGAATGCTTGGGTGACATCGAGCGGAGAAAATTAAGCGGTCGCGAAGGAATGACCGTGGGGAGGGTAACGGAGACCCACCCCCGAAGGGTGTTGTTGGACGGCTGCCACACCTGGAGATTCCGGCCTTCAGTGGGGCAATTGATGAGTAGCCGGCCTTCATTAATTTATTTGATAGTTTGGTCCACGGTCGGGACGACCTGGACAACGCCTACAAGTTGGCCCAACTATTGATGGCTCTGCGGGGTGAACCGAAGGAGTTTGTCGGTCACCTAACGGTCACGGCGGGCAATTACGATATAGCAAGGTCCATATTGTTGGACCGCTACCAACACAAACGGCGGTTGGTTGATGCGCAGCTGGGGAAGCTGTTTAGCATCCCCAGAGTAACACGGGATGTTGACATCCGAGTACAGGTGCTCAACCCTGTGCTGGTGGCCACTAAGGCCCTTCAGAACCTTGGTCTTCCGGTAGACCAATGGTCATACATTGTTTTGTATATGGTTTTGTCACGGTTGCCTGCAGCTGTTCAAAGTCGGTTTGAACAGCTGCATGGGGGCAGTAGCACGGAACTGCCCACACTCGTCCAATTGACGGATTTTTTGGAGGGTGAATGGATGTGCGATGTGACAAACTGGACACGGAGGCCAGTGTGCAGCGCCAACCCGCGCGGATGCGGGAGGGGCCGCGCCCCCCGCCCCCACGGGGGATGGGAGGTCGAAACAATTTGGCGTTTTGAATGCCGCGCCGTCGGGTGACGGCTGTATGCACTGCAACAGTGCCGGTCATGACGTGACCAGTTGCGCCAAATTTAAGGCGCTCGGGGTAGCTGCCCGCAGGAAGATTGTCTTCCGTCACCGATTGTGTTTCGGCTGTTTGGGGCCGCACACGCTGAGCGAGTGTTCGCGCGCGTTCCCTTGTGAGTGCTGTGGTGGCAAGCACCACATAGTGTTGTGCCTGAGTCGGTCAGGCCCTTCGGACGGTCACCAGGGCCGGACTCAGGTTGGTCAGCCACAGGGCCCAACCAGGGCCGGACCCAGTCCCCCTCCGGGCAACGGGAGTCACCAACGGGGTGACTGGGGTACCCGCGGACGCGACTCCCCCCGTGGGTAAGGGGGCAGCGCGGGGGGTAACATGCGGGATAGCCGGGGTTCGGTCGCCGCTGTCCGCGGTCAGCAAGGACTTCGGGCCGCTGGCTCACCGCGTGTTACGGGCGGGTGTCAGATGGCACCTATGAGTGGCGCGAAGGCTGGGAGCCCACCACCTTCTGCGCCACCCTGCCCGTCGCTCTGGGAGGCGAACAGTCGTATGTCGCCCCCATTCCTAGAGTGCCCCAGGTTGGATCCGCTCTCTTCCATCCATCCACGGTGTGCACCGGGCACACCGTACACCGTCCGGTATGGTCGGATACCGGGACAGCGAGGGGCCTATTATACGGGTTGGGACCCCTTGATGTACATACGGTCTGATATGCCGGTTGCATATCAGCAGCCGAGTTACTCCAAGGCCGACGGAGGCATGAGCGGGTTCGGATCCCGCGGAGGTTCCCGCTAGGGACACGCCGCCCACTTACAGGGTGCCGCCACTTCACAGACGGTCATGCTCCCCACCGCCTCTGTGATAGCGTGGAGTTCGGACGGCAAATCATGTGTGGCACGAGCACTATTGGACTCGGGGGCCCAGGGGTGCTTAGTCTCGTGCAACCTTGTAAGACGGTTGGGCATTTCGGTAAGGGAGTATCCACATTCCATTCGGGGAATTGGGAACACAGAAGTCGGTTCCGTTAAGGGAGTATGTCGGATTACTCTCTCGTCACGGGTGGATTCATCGGTGAATCTGACGGTCACGGCATTAGTCATGCCTAATGTGATGGGCTCACACCCCCACGTACGGTTGTCGCCCTCGGTGCGACAGTTGGTCGCTGGGTTGTCACTGGCTGACCCGGAGTTCGATATTCCGGGCCCAGCAGACATTTTATTGGGTGTCGATGCCTTGGGATACCTGTTAGTGCCAGGTGTCCACGTGTTGCAGGCGACTGGTCTGGTTTCGATCAACACCAGACTGGGCCATTCGGTAATGGGTCCGGTTATGCCGGCTGCCCCACGCCTAGCGACTAGTAGTCCCTTATTCGGTTCTGTACTCTCGGAGGTGATACAGAAGTTTTGGGAGGTGGAGGAACCACCTACGGTCCGCCGGTTGGACCCGGTTTAAGAAGAGTGTGAACAGTTTTATCGGAACAATACTGGTCACCTTCGGTCAGGTCGATTTCTCACACGTCTTCCATTCCGGAGTGATCGCCCACCGCTGGGCAGTTCACACCATGCAGCCGAGACGCGGCTTCTGTCGATGGAACGACGCATGAAGCGTGACGGGATTTTCCGGCAGAAGTACGTCGACTTCATGCGGGAATACGAATCGCTCGGCCACATGTCGGTTTCGGGTATCGACTGGAAGCGTGACGACCACTGCTTCCTGCCTCATCACGCGGTCTTGAGGACCCCGGAGGGCAAAATACGGGTAGTGTTCGATGGATCGGCACCAACATCTAACGGCATGAACCTGAACCAGTGTTTGCATTCAGGGCCGAAGTTGAACCATGACATCGCGGATGTTATCACACGGTTCCGTCGACACAATGTTGTGTTTGTAGCTGACATCCGGATGATGTTTAGGCAGACGGTCATTCACCCTGACGATAGACGGTATCAGCTGATACTGTGGCGAGAGAGCCCAGATCAGCCCATCAAGGTGTACGAGCTGAACACAAACACGTACGGTCCTTATTTGGCGATTCGCACTCTGCGGGAGTTAGCGGATCGAGAACGGTTAAATTTCCCTAGAGGATCAGCGATCCTGGAGCAGGATCTCTACGTGGACTATATCTGTACCGGTGCAGATTCCGTAGAGGAGGCGCTCGCTCGACGGGACGAGCTAGTTGAGCTCTTACGGGGTGGAGGTTACGAGCTCCGGAAATGGATGTCGAACTCTCCAGAGTTACTGTCTGGTCTTCCGGATGACTACCAGCAGGATCCCCACATTTTCGAAAATCTGGAAAATCCGAATATGTTGTCGGTATTAGGCGTCCAGTACCAGCCGGTGTCAGACATGTTTTCGTATCGGGTCGAGTTGGACTCCCCGAAGGTCTGGACGAAACGGAACGTCCTTTCAACGGTGGCTAGGACATTTGATCCAAACGGGTGGATCACCCCGGTAACATTTCAGCTCAAGTGTATTATGCAGCAATTGTGGTCTGCTGAGCTGAAATGGGACGACCCGATCGGCGGGTCATTGAGCTCAGAGTGGGAATCGTTCTTTTCGACCCTCCCTGGCATCAATCGGATTTCACTGCCACGGAGGTTGGTCCCCACCAAACGATACGCCGCCACCCTCCATGGATTTTGCGATGCCTCGGAGAAGGGCTACGGAGCTGCGGTATATCTGCGTACGGTCGACTCCTCGGGGGAGGTTGATGTGCGGTTGGTCATGGCCAAGAGCAAGGTTGCGCCGTTGCGCACTCGCCTGACCATTCCCAAGTTAGAGCTTTCGGGAGCGGCTCTCCTGACTCGTCTGCTCAACCACACGATGACGGTTCTTCGTGGGTCAATAGCGTTAGAAGATACGGTCTACGCTTGGACGGACAGCCAGATCGTGTTATGCTGGCTGAAGGCTTTAGTTCACAAGCTGGAGATTTTTGTGGCGAATCGGGTTTCGCAGATTTTGAATTCGGAGGTTCCCTTAATCTGGAGACATGTTCCAGGGGAAATGAACCCAGCAGACTGTGCGTCTCGTGGGTGTCACGCTCCGGAGTTAGTTGGACATCCCTTGTGGTGGGGTCCAAAATGGTTGACTCAAGCCGAATCGGATTGGCCAATGAGTCCACGCGTTACCTCGGCGAACGGCGCCTTGACAGTCGGTGTCTGTACGACGCAACCAGAGCCGGAAGAGGAGTTCAGCCTGCTGGAAACGGTACAGCTCGCTCGACAAGCTGGTCAATGTGACCGCCTGGATCTTCCGATTTGCGCGGAATTGTCGCAATTCTGAGGCGCAACGGGTGCGGACACAGGTCCTGACACCACGGGAACGGAACCATGCGTTGTTCGCATTGGTACGGAACGTGCAGATGGTGCACTTTAAGTCCGAACTGGACATTCTGAGACGCGGACGCGTCCAACTAAAGGGAGCTGTGGCTCGGCTCAACCCGTTTATTGACCCTCAAAGATTGCTGAGGGTAGGAGGTCGGCTGCGGAATGCCAACCTGCCTTATGCGGCTCGCCACCCGTTGTTACTCCCTAGGAAAGGGAAGTTGGTCGAACTGTTGATACAGGATCGACACATTCGGAATGGGCATGTCGGATGCCACGCCTTGATGGCGTTTCTCCAGCGCGAGTTCTGGATTCTATCGGGAAGACGCTTAGTGCGTAGCGTCGTATTTCGGTGCCTGCCTTGTTATCGGGCCAAGGCGGCTACGATGCAGCCCCAGATGGGCGATTTGCCCTCGGATAGGGTTAACGAAATCCGGCCCTTTGCGGGTGTCGGAACGGATTTCGCGGGACCATTCATGGTCAAGTCTTCACAGCTACGGAACGCCAGATTAGTGGAGGCATACCTGTGCGTCTTCGTGTGCTTGGCCACGAAGGCAGTCCACTTGGAGGTGGTCAGTGACTTCACTACAGAGGGATTTACCGCATGTCTAGATCGGTTCGTCTCACGAAGGGGCCTCCCGACATTAATCCGTTCGGACAACGGCACAAATTTTTTCGGAGCCAGGCGATATCTGCAGGAGGTCACTCAATTCCTGAACGGTAACCAGGACGCCATCGGTACGGCTTGCTCCCGACGAGGGATTGAATGGGTTTTCAGTCCGCCGGGATGTCCTCATTGGGGAGGAATTTTTGAGGCTGCGGTTAAATCGGCTAAGTCGCACCTGACGAGGATCATCGGTGAGACCTCTCTACGCTTTGAAGAGCTTGCGACGCTGTTCTGTAAAATTGAAATGACACTGAACTCGCGTCCGTTGTGCCCGCTCAGTTCGGATCCAAATTATTTGGAAGCGTTGACGCCGGGTCACTTCCTGATAGGTCAGCCCCTTAACGCCCTGCCAGAATACCCATTCGGTGATGTTAAGTTAAGTCGGTTAACTAGGTGGCAGATGTTGCAGCAGATGGCTCAAGGTTTTTGGAAACGTTGGTCTCTTGAGTACTTGCACATCTTGCAGCAGCGCCTTAAGTGGACTGACCGGACGAGCCCCCCTCAAGTCGGTGATTTGGTGCTGATTAAGGATGCGAACCTGCCATCATTGAGATGGAGACGAGGATGGATCGTCAATTTATACACGGGTCGGGATGGCACGCCTCGATCAGCAGAAGCCAAGGTGGGGGACTCGGTCCCCAATAGAGCGGTCGCAACACTTTCTCGCCTTCCTATTGATTAGGGACAGGTTCGGGCCTGTCCGGGCGGGTGACTGTTTAATACTTATGCTTCGGAACGCACCGGTTTTTTCGTTGCGCGGATCGACCGCGAGTGATCGGGATATCACTAGCTGTCACTTGTATAGAAACGAAATGACGAGTTAGAGGTTAACTTTTGCACGTGGGAAAAAGTCGGCGCCAGCATCGGGAAGCTTGGCTGAATGTTAATTATAATAGTCACGGAACAATCGTCGGGAAATAAGTAGATTTCACGTCATCGGAGTGAGTGCTTCGTGCTTTGAAAGGTTGAAGTGATTCGGTGATCAATTCGTCGCGTTCGGATAGCGACCCTTGTGTCGGAAAGCATCACGACGGCGACAGTAGCGGGCTGCGACGAGAGTAAGATTCGACTCCCCTCACCCCCTACCCTGGTGTTCCTCATCCCGTAATCCTGCCTCGAGTTGATCTTTCGAATGCCGGTCCACAGCGTCAAGGTCAGTACTGCTTTGTGACATTCCACTGAAAAACAACCCTACCAAGATTCCACGCCCTGTCGTTTAAGGCGTGGAATTTAACATACATGCTAATTGATCACCTAGGTAGTCAGAATTATTGTGATTATTGTAAGATTTAATGCAATGTATTGTATGTTTCAGGGATAAGAATCGAGGGACATTGGGTTTTAGGGATGATCAAAGACGGGAGTGAAGCCCCACGCTTAGAAATTGCCTAAAAAATGTTAGGTCAGCTGAGGTCTTGGTGCCACTGACTCAGAAGCATGTGGAACTAAGTTCAACAATCCATACATATTTTTGGAGGGCATGTGAAAGTCGGGGTGAATATATATGGCTTGTGTTTAAACGATTACCAAACATGCACCTATTTTACTACCAATAAATTCGAAATGACTGCCAAAATGGATGGATGTCCACCAAATTGTGTTTGGATAAATGATCACCAAACTTCTTTTTATGTTTTGTGTACTTTAGTTTATTTTTTAAGTATTTTTTGTTGTGCTTACATGTTCAACCTAACACGAAGGATAAAGGGGGCTTCGCTTCGCTCACCCCCTTTACACTTCGCCTTAGCTACTGCAGTATTTTGCCCTGATATTTTCTGCAACTTTTGGTGGTCATTTAGCCATTTTGGGTAGGAAAAAAATATTTTGGTGGTCATTATATTTGTTGCCAATATATATCCATAAAAAGGTGCCCTAGTGATTCAGACAATCCTTTCATTGCTCCCGATGGGACACATACCCAGAGGATTGAATCGCAACGGCGGGTTGTGAAGAGATTCTTTGCTAAGGAAACTACAATAACCCGCAAAGTTTTAAAGAAATGTGCATTGATTATTAGTGGAGGAGGGAAGTGATAAATAAAGAGTCTGACCAATTCCTAGAATTATTTTTGGCCATAAAACATGTTTATAAAGTGTAATAATGTTAAATAAATAATACTACAGATAAATAATGTGTTTTCTCTTCACTATACTAGAGGTTCAGGGGAAGGTCCCCCTGTCCCCCCTCCCACGAATGTAGCAATGCAACTATACTTTAAGGAACATTATGAGATGAACCTCAATTTTTTTACAAGTTAAATATATATTTCTCAAATTACATATAATTCAGCCTGAGCTTGCGTTTGAGAAGCCGACACTAGCTGCTGTTGGAATATTAAATAAAAGTAAACATTGTCCAAACAATCTGCTGCCTTCATTTTCACCGTACAACGAATGTCCGTTAACCTAGCTACAAACAGATGCAGTGGTAGCGCCTCTGGTGCAGCCACTAGGAACCACAGACTACGTAGGGATCTAGGAACTAACGATGGAATACCTTCATACTCCAACAACCACCCTTGAGCGTATACTAATCTTAGTTTTACAGCATAGAAGTTTCACAAGGTTACTCCGAAGTGGTTAGGAACTAGCTCAACTCAACTCATAATTTTTAATTTGAATAACTCAATATTACCATGGACCAACAATTTGTGAGAACAGACAACCGTCATACTTTGAGCGTAATTTTTAGTTTAAATATTGTCGCTAGATAGAGCTACTAGTTCAAAACAATAAAATTCAATCGGATTCACGACGTTGTACTTTCTTTTGAGCAAAGGTAGTATCGTAGTGGTGCACTTAATTTAGGAAAGATGGCTGTATAACTGTTCATGTCCTAAAAACAAACAAGGCTTACGCGTCTGACGACGCATTTATATGTAATGCAGCACGTCTCGTGCGTATGCATTTGTAATGTGTAGGTGTTAGGTACTGAACACTCCCGGTCCCTCATAAACAATAGTAAAAGCACCATCTCTGATTTTTCGTCGATATTACTATGGATTATACTTCGCCGTCGGCCTTAACACCACATCTATTGCATGGTACACCTAGCGGGCGAGGTAAGTAAGTAAGTAAGTAAGTAAATCGTTTATTTCCTTTACAAATATTTTTACAAAATTTTGGTACTTATTCGCTATAATATAACTAATGGATTATTAATATTTGTAAAGGCTGGAGCCTAAACTAGGATACCCTGTATTTTAGGACTCCAGGCCTCCATTTACACAAATTGTGGTTAGTAATTTATTATCGTGTGTAGGTATGGTGAAAACATTGGCTTTGAAAGAAAAACTGATAATAAAAAGAAAAGAAAAAACAAAATTCGGATGAATTATAAAATAAAAACTACGAATAATGAAGCTTTTTGTAGAATTAAAATAACAAAATGAATGTTGCGTGTGTGTGTGTGTGCGTGTGTGTGTGCGTGTGCGTGTGTGTGTGTGTGTGTGTATGTGTGTGTGTGACAGTGTGTGTAAGTGTATGTGTGCGTGTGTTTGTGTAAGGGTGAGAGCGCGAAAAATTATAGGGAGTGCAAGTCTAAGCTAGGCAATAACTTCAAGAAGTTTTTCGGTCTCTTGATAATTTAAAGTTAGCAACCAATTAACTACTGCATTCTTACATTGGTAATTGTTCATAGGATATATTTTATTTATTAGGTTACACTTATTATATAAGTATGTACCAATAAAATTGAAGTATCTTTTTGCAAAGGAAGTTTTATGAACTCTGGGATGACAAACAAGATCGAATCTTCTTTTGTTTTGAGAGACTGATGGGTCATAAGTCAGAAGACCATGTTTTTTTTGTTATAGTGGTGGCAATAAATAGTTGTCGTACTGTTAGGATCTTGCGTTCTTCATACAGCTTAGAGGTCGGATATAAGAAGGGTCGAAAAGTTAAGACTTTTAATACTGCACGTTGAGCAACCTCTAATTTATTTAACGTAGTTTTAGGAACGCCGCCCCAGATAATATTTCAGTAGGATAATATGGACTGACACATCGCATAATATACCATTTTCAAAATTTTTTGGTCAGCCGAGCGAGTGTCTTAGTATTTTGAATATGAATATTAATTTTCTAGTTCGGGATGAAAGTAACTTAATATGTGTTTGGAAATTAAGATTTTGATCTATATTTACTCCAAGATATTTTGTGTTTAGGACATTTTCAAGACAGGGACATGAGCATTGTAAACGTAAATCAGCTGGACAAGAATGGGCTATTAAGTTTAGGCTGTGGCAACGGGATTCTGTATTACGGATGGAAAACAGTATGTAATTAGTTTTGCTACTATTTATAGTAAGTAAATTTCTTCCGAGCCAACGCAAAACTATGTCCAAACCCTCTTGAGCGGTATGAAAAAGTTCCTGTAGGGAGTCTGCTTGAAATATCAGTGCTGTGTCATCGGCGAAAGAGACGATTTTGCCATTACGGAGGGGGATGCAACATAATTCATTAATAAAAGCCAGAAATAGGGATGGGCCGAGGATGCTTCCTTGCGGAACGCCATAGGTAACGGGTAGGGCATCGCTCGTTACATTGTCAATTTTAACGATTTGACTACGGTTTGATAAATAACTATTAAATAAATTTAGAGTCTCACCTCTAACTCCTAACTGTTCTAATTTATCTATAAGCAGGGGAATCGAGACCGTGTCAAATGCCTTTGCGAGATCTAAAAATATAGATAGGCATTTTTTACCTTCATCCAGATTGGTGACAACAAAATTAGTCAGATCAAACACGGCATCAGCGGTAGATTTATTCGCCCGAAATCCATATTGCTGGGATGCAAGCAGATTGTTGCTTTCGAGATAATTAATCAACCTTTTATTCATGATTCGTTCCAAAATCTTTGATAGAGAAGGCAATATAGAAATCGGTCGATAATTAGTGACACGATCTCGATCCCCCGCCTTGAAGATGGGCTTTATAACAGCTTTTTTAAACACATCTGGGAAAACGCCGGTAGCAAGACTCAACCTGCAAACATGAGTGAGTGATGGAATAATTAAATTTTTATATTTTTTTAGAAACCAAGAGGGGATACCATCCCAGCCCGTGGCACAGTTGTTTTTTAAGGTCATGATTATATTTTCAACTTCAGTTTCATCCGTGTCGAATTTTACGAAGGAATGAGCGACGTTGGACGAGTTTAAATTATCGGAACTAACGCCACTGTTAAGAATTTGAGTCTGCTCAGCCAGCGCTTTGCCTATGTTCGTGAAGTAGTCATTTACACTATTGACAGAGGAAGACGGAGAATCTGAAATGTTTAACAAGTTCGAAGCGGGATCCTTAGGTTTCGCCATATTGGTATTAGCTTTAATTACATCCCAAAGTTTTTTGCAATTAGCTCCAGCATCCTGAATTTGCGCTTTAAGGTATTCACGTTTGACTTTCTTTAAGATGTCATTGAAATAATTGCGGTATCTACGGTAAGTAATTTTGAGAACGGAATCATCTGGAGTAAGCTTAAGCTTTTTGTGCATATTATCACGGTTGCGCATGAACCGCATAAGTCCGATAAGTAATCCAAGGTTTGATAGTTCTAGTCCGCCGGGGTAGCCTTAATAATTTTGTGTTAGAGACTAGGGCCTGAGCCAGGAGACTTACCAATAAACATGCAGCTTCATTAGGGTCATGCGATGTTAGGATAGGGTCAAAATTCAACGTACTCATAGTAAGATCTAATCCAGCATGATCTATTTTTGAAATAGTTAAAGGAGCACTTTTAGGTTGATTACCATCTATACAAAAAATTACTGCGTCATGATCGGTTAAAGATGAATGAAGCACAATAGTGGTATTCGGTTTTTTAGATTTAAGTATGAGATGATCCAAGCAAGAGGAACGCATAGTCGGGAGAGCATGAGTGGGTAACATTCCATGCATAGCCAATAGATTTAGGTAGTCCTCATAATTATTTTCTGTGCTTTCAGGAGTAATATTAATATTAATGTCGCCCACAAGAATGATATTAGGGAATGAGACAAGCGATTCCAGGACAGTATTTAGGGATGACAAGAAGAGCGTGACGTTCTGTTTAAAACAGTGGGGTCGGTAAATTGCAATGATAGCAGTGTGGGTAGATATTTTAATTATCAGGCAGTTAGTCTCGGGAAATATTGGTTCAGAAACAGAGCACGACAATGAGTTATTGGTGTACACAACCACCCCGTCGTTTTTATTATAGTTGTCAGAAGACAGATGTGCATTATAACGCTGTAAAACCGGTATATTTTTTTGTCCAGGTGAAACCCAGCATTCAGTAAGAATTAGTAAATCGAAGCCTAAGTTGATTCGAGATAATAGAGTCAATAATCAATAAGGTAGTAGTGATATCTAGAAATAATACAGGATTTTAGCTTTCTAGCAGAGTACGTTTTTTGTATAGGGTGGTCTGACTTGTATATATTTTAGATACCTCTGACAGTGCAACGATGCGTCTAAATGATTTCCTTAGAAGCATGAATATCAGAAATGTTGTCTCAGAGCCGACACATTTTACATCCCATACACTGCTTGACTTGCTGTGCACTGATGATCCGTGTATTGCGTCTCATTACTGAACATTCCTCACCAGGGCCATGTAATGGTTATGGCAAATTTGAAGATCAAAAATAAAAAATAAAACCGCGTTATAGTGTGAACAGACCTATACGAAAAAAAAACTTAGAACATTTTAATTCTGATCTAAATTTGATCGACTGGGAAGATGTTTTGTTGTACTCATCCGTTGATGATATGGTAGAACGTTTTGGGAGGCACCTTTTAGAGCTAAATGACAAACATGCCCCGACACCTTGGCTTACAAGTAATATACTTCTGATGATGCGGTTACGTGATCAGGCGCATGCTTGTTCACGCATATCAAAAACTGAACAGGATAGGGAGCAGTATAAGTCTCTAAAGCATCTTGTTAATGTGGCATTTTATGGTGAGAAGAAGGCTTATTTTGAGCAGCACATCAACAAGCACATTCATGATTCAAAAAAAATATGGAAAACCTTAAATCATACAATTTTACCAAATTTTAAAAATAATCGTGGTTTACCTGAACATTTCAATGATGCTGATCAAATTAATTCAAACTTTTTAAAAGTTCCTGGCGCTGGTGCGGTTACTATTTCACGTATAACCTATTTTGAATTAAATAGATACAGTCAGGCTGAGTTTTCCTTAGACCAGGCAGATGAGAGCTGTGTAGCCAAAACAATCCTTGCCATAAGTTCAAAGGCTAGAGGAGCTGATGGAATAACCGAAGTTATGATTTTACTAACCCTGCCTCGTACTCGTGAAGTCATAACTGCTATTGTAAATAGGTCTATAGCCTCTTCAATTTATCCATCCTAATGGAAGACTGCAAATGTCCGTCCTATACCGAAAATTGATAACCCTGTAAATATAAGTGACCTACGTGCAATAAGTATCTTACCATATCTATCTATCTAAAATTTTGGAAAAAGTGATATATAACCAGGTCTCAAAGTACTGTGAGAGTAATAACATCCTGCCTCAGCGCCAGTCCGGGTTCAGAAAGGGGCGTAGCACTGCGTCGGCCCTGTTAGATGTGGTGGATAATATCCTGTCTTCTCAGGACCAGGGCAGGGGAACCATCCTAGATTTTTCCAGGGCTTTCGATGCTTTAAACATTCCCCTACTACTGTCAAAACTGGCTTTCTATGGCTTCGATGTTCCTACCATAAAATGGTTTAGTAGCTACCTTAGCAATCGGTGTCAGCAGGTAGTGCTGGATAAGACAGACGGATCTCAGATGCAGTCACAGCTAGCTACCCTGAATAGAGGAGTCCCACAAGGATCCATACTTGGACCCCTTCTATTTATAATATATAGTGCAGACATCACTCGAAGTATAATTAACAGTAATTATTACTTGTATGCCGATGATCTTCAAATTTACATATCAGTTGACAATGATGCCCGCATGGGAGTGGAGGCTTTGAATGAAGATCTGGGCCGTATATCGCAATGGGCGTCTTCTAATACTCTAGTCCTTAACGCAAATAAATCGAAGTGTATGATATTGGGCTCAAAAAATCAAATACAGGCAATAGCTATGCATGATCCGAAGGTCCTGGTAAATGGGGTCGCCATTACACGGGTCCGGGAAGCACGAAACCTCGGTCTTCTTATGGATGGCAAACTTCATTTTGAGGGACATGTCCTTGAGGTTGTAAGGAATTAATTTATTTATTTATTTAATTAGGCACATCAACAGCACACATATACAAAATTATACAATGGAAATATGGCGGTATTGTTCTTATATGAGTGCCTATTATAGATGAGCACAGCATTGACTATTGTTGTACTAAAATTTAATTTTGTAATTTAACTTAGAATGTAAGAATAGTAATAAATAACAGTTAATTAGAATTTGGAATTTAAGAAGGTAGCTATATAATAATATTTATGAATAATATTTATGAACTATAAGAATCATTTTAGGTTCAAGTTGGTTTGCTCTTTCAGGATTTTATTCCTGAAGACAGGTAAGCGATCATGAAATATGTCTATGTCGATTTCACTACAGGCGTTGTTATATATGTCGCACATTCTGGGTATCGGCGAGTGCTTGTAAATATTTGTCCTACATAGAGGTGTATGGAGGGTGTTGGAGATACGTTTGCGTGGGTAGTTGTAGGGGACTGTCAGTTCAATGTGGCTCAGGAAGTTGCTGACATCTAAGTGATTGTTACAGACCTTATGCAGGAATATGTGGGGGAACGCCCGATCGTGACTATTTACGCTCCGTCAATTTTATTAAAATTTAATACAATATGGCTGCAAAAGCTGTTGAAAACGCCGTACGCGAGTTGACGACTACGATATCCGCGCTAGTGATTAAAGTCAGTGCACTCGAAACAAAATTGAGGCTCAAAACAGCCTAATTACGAAGTTAACTTCGCCGCAATCATCGACAGCGGCGATTACGAATACCCCCAAGGGCGCTCAACAAGCGGCTGCTCAGACAGCGCTGCAGCGCCCGGTGAGACAAGTACGTCTAAAAGCTGCCGTCACCGCAAGCGGTAAACTCAACGCTGCGAAGCTGACTGGTCCAAACCTACTGCGCGCGCTTCGTTATACAACGCCAGCGCCACCACTCCGCCAACACCCGAGCCGAGCCAACCGCCACCGTCTGAGGATGTGGCCACGAAAATCTCAACTACAAACGACCAACCGATGACCCAAATACAACCACTCGCCTCCACCAACACCCCTACGGATCAGTATTCGTCTGACACATTTACTAATTCGACTGAAGACCAATGGGAAACGGTCAAATCAAAACGTGCCCGTAGACGTAGCCAGCGTGCAGTGACTGTAGGAACAGGAAAAGAAGATGACTTGCTACAGACGGTGGAATCCCTGAAGTACATTCAAGCCTGGTCCTTCACACCCCAAACCACGACAGATAATGTGACCAAATTCTTAAACAAAATTAGAAGTAGCGAAGACTTCTGTGTTGAAAAGCGCAAAATTATATTAAAAAGGCACGCATCCTTCCTCATAGGAATCCCAGAGAGCCTGTACCCAGCGTTCAGCTCGCCCGCTGTATGGCCACCACGAGTCCGGTTCTCCGACTGGATGCGATTTAGTCCACGCCCCCGCGAAACTCCGCGGGGCAACGATGACAACGGCGAACTCCACTCCCGTGGCCCGACCTCGTGAACAGACACTACCAGCGCAAGCGGCTTTGTGCGCGAGCGATCCGGCCGCGCGTGACTCATCATCGCGCATAGCAACAAGTTATCCTAGCGTACTTACAATCTCACACCAAAACATACGGTCATTAGACAAGAAAACACAGCGTTTAGAAGTTCTTCTTAAAAGTGACCTTGCATGTGACATTCTTGCTATAACGGAGCATTGGCTGACGAGTGAAAATTTAGAAAGTGTTAATATAGATGTGTGGGTCGCTGGTATTAAATTAAACCCCACAAGTGGTGTGAAAAGGACTGTATTTTATTATTTTATGTATTATAGAACACGAGTACATGTTACTACGCGAATCGCACATAGACAACAACCGGAAACCACGTAACATTGCCAACATAAAACCTACGTGTTTATGAGCTAAACATAATTGGGGCCTCAGCCAAAACATGCAAACATATTCGCTGAAACTTAAATATCTAACATATTAGAAAGACACTAGTAGTTATACACTTCATATCACTACTAACTTATACGTGCGCATCCTTAGTTATCAATCGGAAGGACACATACCTTAGCTATGCTAGTTTTCATAACAAAACCATTTGTCGTTTTAATATCTATAGCCCGCACCTTGCCATCGTCCCCTGGATGCACCGCGACTATTCTGGCTATAGGCCAGCTGAGAGGACTGACATTGTTATCCTTAACTATCACCATTGTGCCGACCTGCAGATTGGGAGTAGCGGTCCGCCACTTAGGCCGACTTTGCAGATTCACAAGATATTGCCTGTGCCACTGTCGCCAAAAGGATTGCTGAATTTGAGTACATTGGTCCCAAAATTTCAATCTGTTGGTAGGAACATTGATGACGTCAGGCTCTGGAAACGAACACAAGGGTGCACCCGTGAGAAAATGGCCCGGCGTGAGATAGTTCATATCGTTAATATCTAACAAAATTTTAGGAGTTAAAGGCCGTGAATTAACGATACCTTCAACCTGTACCAGGACAGTATACAATTCCTCAAAGGTTAAACATTTTTCGCCTATAGCGCGCTTTAAATGGTGCTTAACGCTTTTGATACCGGCTTCCCATATACCAGCCCAATGGGGAGAGTAACTAGGAACAAATTGAAAATTAATTCCTAACGAAGAAGCGAAATCTTGTACCATAGAATTATGATTCTTACATTGACTTAACTCATAGAGTCTCTTTAATTGGTTATTTGCCCCACGGAAGGTCGCAGCGTTATCACAGCTTATTGTGGACGGAATGTTACGTCTAGCTATAAATCTTTTTAAGCAGGCCAAGAAGGTATCTGTAGTCAAGTCCGAGGCAAGTTCGACGTGGATAGCCTTAGTGGCAAAACAAACGAATAAAAGAACATACCCTTTTGAAATTAAAACCCGTCTAACCCGTGACTGCTTTATTTGAAATGGACCGCCATAATCTATGCCTACCACCTCGAAAGGACGCGCTGCTGTGACTCTCCGTTCAGGCAAAGAACCCATTAATTGTGAGGCTTGATTAGCCTTTAATCTGAAACATACAATACACTTGTGTGTTACATGCTTTATCTCTCTGGTTCCATTAATAAGCCAATATTTTTGATTTAAATAACTCAAAATAAGTTTAGGACCAGCGTGTAATAAACGTATATGCGCATCCCGTATTACCAATTGAGTAATATGCGAGCGCTGAGCCAGTATAGCTGGGTATTTTTGTGCGTAAGGTATATTTGCCTTCTGCAGCCTTCCGCCTACACGCAGCAGACCATCCCCATCAATGAAAGGATTAAGAGGTAATAGACTCCCTTTTATTGGCTTATTATTGGAAATGCATTTAATTTCTTCACCATAACAGCGATTTTGGTCACATTTTATGATAACTTTCATTGCATTACCTAATTCCTTACAAGTAAGGCTAGGTACATAACTTTCATGCTTCCTTTGACCTTGTGACTTTTTACAATTGTTATAAAATCTTAAAATAAAAGCTATAACTCTTTGAGTTTTAGCAAGAGAGCTGAATTTATATAGATCCTGCTCCAATTGTGTACAAGGCATTGAAACTTTTTTAATTTCAGGAATATCTACATACTTATCTATACACATTTTTGTATCAAAACTACAATGATCATAGTCACATTGTAACATAAACTGTGGACCGTTCCACCATAGAGAGTTCTCACTTAAAGAGCATGGCTCGACTCCTCTTGAGAGGCAATCGGCAGGATTAAAGGATGTATTTACATAATGCCAATTAAAAGATTGAGTATGTTCAACAATAACCTTCACCCTATTAGCCACATAAGCATTTAAGCGCAATGGATCTATCTTTAACCATGATAATACAATCTGCGAATCGAGGTACAGATGTACATCAATGTTTTTAGGGTCAATTTTAATCGACAATGTGTGATATAACCTATTAGCCAGCTTGGCAAGCAAGAGTGCACTATTAAGCTCTAGCCTGGGAGTGGTTAGTTGAGAGCTAACTGGATTGAGCCTAGACTTGGAACACACTAAGTCAACCAACGCGGAACCGTCAGACTTTACAACGCGGAGGTATAAGCAGCAACCGTAGGCTCTGCTCGAAGCATCAGCAAACCCTATCAGCTCAATTTTATTATACTCTGAAATATCAATATTTCTATGAATTGAAATAGTAGGCATGTTTATCAATCCTGAAGCGAAACTTCTCCATTTCTCGTTCAAATCACCTGGAAGGGGAGAATCCCAACCAATGCTAGCCTTCCAAAGGTCTTGAAGAAATAATTTTGCAGTAACCAAAATTGGACCGACCAAACCTAAGGGGTCAAAGAACTTACTGACAAAACTAAGAACCTCTCTTTTTGTGTAAATCTCATTCAATGTTTTCTCTGGGCAGCTGATATTAATTGTATCTGATTGAACATTATAATGCAGTCCCAAAGTTTTGGCAAATGAATCATCATGGTGACTGAACTCAATATTATGAAACTGCTGTTTTTCTATAGGAATATCTTTTAAAACCTCAGGTGAATTAGAGCACCACTTGTGCAACTGAAAACCCCCCAACTCCATTAACTGAATTAACTCATTTTTTAACTGAATCAAGTCATTTATTTGGTTTGAACCCGTACTTACGTCATCAACGTAACAATTATATTTTAATGCAGAGGCTGCCTTGGGATATTTATCACCAAATCGTTTGGCAAGTTCTATTAAACAGCGTGTTGCTAAATAGGAAGAACACTTCATACCATATGTAACTGTTTGAAGTTGCAGACATTGAATAGGTTTGTCTGGGGATTCTCGCCACAAAATGTTTTGAAGTGGTCTATGAATAGGATCCATAATAATGTTTCTAAACATTTGTTTAATGTCACAGATTAAAATATATTTATCTAACCTGAACAAAATTAATATATCAAACAATTCATTCTGCACTGTTGGCCCATTCATGAGTAAATCATTCAGTGAGATTTTATTTTTTGTAAGCATGCCGCCATCAAAAACAACCCTTAGTTTAGTAGTTTTTGAGCCTTCATTGAACACAGGGTGATGCGGCAGAAAATAGACAGCATCATTTTCTAAATCATACTGCGAGATATCTACCAACTTTGCATGGCCAAGCTGTAGATATTCATCTATAAATTGTTTATATTTTTCAAACAAAATCTTATTTTTAGAAAATCGTTTCTCTAAGTTTTGAAATCTTTGTAGTGCGCTATCTAATGAATTTCCTAAGTTGACTTCCTTTAAAGGCAATTTGATAGGCAAAGAAACTTGAAACTTATTGCCCTCAAGCTTCACATTTTCAGAAAAAATAATCTCAGCCTGATCTTTTTCAGAACTGGACTCTAAAAATATTTTATCGACCTTTTCGCATTCCCACAAATTTTGTAAATGTACATCAAGATTATTTTTGCATGTACAGGGCGGGATGAAAATGTCATCACTTACTTGTGATTCAGTACGAGTGAAATTACAAAAATACTTGTTAGTAGCTGGAACCTGATGCCGCTCCTCAGTGACCGCGCCACCTACCACGTAGCCTAGCTTCGTATTGATGAGGTAGGGACCGTTGAGGGCGAGTGGGATACGCTCACGGAGCAACACCTGGAAAAACACATCAGCAGCTAATAAAATATGAATAGTGGCTGGTGCATGAAAATCGGGGTCAGCAAGCTGGACATGCGAAGGGATGTTCAGATGGGAAACATCAATGAGCTGGTGCGGTAACGTGCATGTAATTTTTTCCACCACTGAGCATGAAATAGGCAAGCTAAATGATGTACTTGATGCATGTATATCAAACTCTGCAACAGCGTTTATTTTATTGGAGCCTTCACAAACCCCCACTACCATGTGCGATTTAGCAAGCAGCGTGCAGTCAATCCTATCTGCAATTTCTTTGGTGATCATAGACACCTCGCTGCCAGAATCCAACACTGCTCGCACTGGTAATGTGCCACCATCCTTAGTATATAATTTCACCGACACTGTAGGTAATAAAACATGTTTATTATTTATGTTGCTATTGCACAACGATACCTGAGGGGATTCCTCTTTATTGGGTGCGGAGTCAGCCACTTCATCGTGAAGTAAACTATTATGGCCCCCTTTGCACTTCAAACATTTAAACTTAAAAAAGCATTTATTAGTGTGCTTATTCAAGCACAGCTTACACCGCTTTGAATCCTCAATAAACTGTAATCTTTGCTTTATAGAAGCAGTTTTGAATTTTGGACACTTATGAATCTTATGCGGAGAAGAATGACAAAACTCACATGTTTCCTGGCTGGTGAGAAGGACTGCTCGCTGATAGCTTCGAGCAGCACCGCTGCCGCTTACACCAGAAGTCCGCTTCTCCGGTGGCTCTGTAGCTTCCAAGGCCACTGCCTTTTTCTCTAAAAATGTCAGGAAACCACGCAAACTATGAGGTTCATCTTTAAAATTCTCCTGTTCCAAGTAATAAGCCCTAACAGTGTATTGATCGACCTTTCTGGTTAACATAGGAACCAATAAAGCGTCCCAGTGATGGACTGGCTGCTTGAGACTCACTAGTGCACTCAAGCTCTGCTTTACCTGAGCCAAGAACGACCTTAATGACTCAGAAGTACATTTAGTAATAGGATTTATATCCAAAATACAGTTTACATGTTGTGTAATAACCTTGTTTACATTGTCATACCTATCACTTAATATTTTTAAGGCTTGATCATAATTTACATCCTCCAAAGTGAGGTTTTTAATTAAATCGTGAGGCTCGCCTCCAAGATACATTCTCAAATAGTATAACCTTTGTAAGTTAGACAAAGATTTGTCATTATGAATCAAACTTTGAAACAAATTTATGAAAGGATAGTACTCACCATCCTTGCCGTCAAATTTTTTGATCTCAATCTTTGGCAGTTTCGCGCAAACCGAGGAGGAGCGGTCAGGGGGAGGAGACCGCGACCCAGGCTCTTGCTTACGATTAATAGAACCTTGTAGCAAGGCCATAGCAACCAAATATTTTTCCTCATATTCCTGGAAAGTGGAAATCGAATCACGTCTAGACGCTTCCGTCTCATCACCTAAGGCAGAAATTTGGATATTTAACTCTTTAAACTCGGTAAAAGCATTTATTAAATGACTTAATTTTGCCTGAAGTAACTCTATAGACGTGTTTTCCAGGTCTTCCTTTTCACAGAAATGGTAAATTTTCGTTATTGAACTTTTCGCTGCCCCCCTGGCCGCAATCCTAATGGATTGCTTTTCCATATTGCGGAAACCTTACAAATGTTTTCCACTAAAATCTTATACAATATTTACTAAAATCGCAACAATATTTTAACTATCGCGAGGAACAAAAAGGTACCGCGACGCGAGTGATGCGAAGCGAAGCTGCGGGAACCGTCAAATATGGCGTCGGCGCACGCGGTAGCAAACCTTCTCTCGCCCAATAGCAGCGAGCTTCCTGCCGTCGCGCGACAAAAACCGACGAATTAGCGCACAGCTAGCTGACAGCCACTCGACGTACGACCAATAGTGTCGACTCACCAACTTGACGTCACGGCTGATTTTGTCTCTTCTTAGCACGTAGGTTATATCCACAAAACAAAATGTCTACCCAAAGGTCATTCACATTGGTGCAATGACCTTTTATCCAGAGCGAAGATAATCACTACGTATGTTTTATCTTGATGAACTGCGATGAAAGTGGGATGCTATTTCTTCATAAAATAACCACCAAATCTTGAAAACGACGAAATACATAGGTTCCACCGTCGAGCACGTAGTTGAAGTAGTAGGACGTAAGTAGGTACGGTACAAAGGCACGACGAAATTTTTCTTTTTGAAATAATAGTCTGGTGAATTTCTTGTAGATAGTAGCCCAATAGCAGACTTCTTGTAGCCCAATAGCAGGCCGATGAAACGCAATAGCCGCTTCAATTGTAGAATACACGTAGATGCCAACGCAATCTCAATGGCAGATTCCGACGATAGATTGTGCACACACGAATATTCCTCCGACGAGATTCACTGAGCCTCCCGACGAAAAAAATCGGCAAAAGGACCAAACTTTTGGGTCGCTGGTATTAAATTAAACCCCACAAGTGGTGTGAAAAGGACTGTATTTTATTATTTTATGTATTATAGAACACGAGTACATGTTACTACGCGAATCGCACATAGACAACAACCGGAAACCACGTAACATTGCCAACATACAAAACCTACGTGTTTATGAGCTAAACATAGATGGATACGCGCTCATATCTAAATATAGTAGGTCTAACTAATCACACGGCGGGTCTTGTATTTACGTCAAGTCCACTTTAAAAGTAGTTGAAAATATTTATTTCACCACACTATCAGTGGAAGAATACTTTGAAGTCTCGGCTATAATTGTAACAGACTATAATTTAATGATTGTATGTATCTACTCTAATGGTAGTAAAACTAATGACTTCATAGGGTGCTTAGATGATTTGCTCGACAAGCTAAGTGACATCGAATTAGATTGCATTATTGTCGGGGACGTAAACATAGACTGGATTGAGGATTCATCCGAGAAGGATCGGCTCCACGATATACTGTCGGCCCACGGCATCAGGAACGAGGTAGACTTCGCCACGCGAGTGACGGCCACTACCGCCACCAGCCTCGACCACCTGTACAGCAACCTTGCCGAGGGCGCGGTGTGCGCGGCGCCCGCCAGCACGCACCTCAGCGACCACCTCGCCGTGCACGCGCGCGTCATGCGCCGCCCCCGCGCGCTTGCGCCGCCCGTCCGCACCGTGCGCCAGCGCAGGCTAACTGCTGCAATTTCGTCGCGTCTATTGCGAGTGTGGACTGGCAGCACATTTGGTGCCAAAAAGGTGAGTCGATCGAGGATTTCGCCGCGTCTGTGATTTCTGTAATTAGCAACAAGTACGACATTTGCTTTCCACTCACACGAAAACCACACCCAACTCGCCAATCATGGGTTACACATGAGCTTCGAAACATTTAATCATTGCTCTTGGACGTTCTGGAGCTCTCGTCTGCTCATCCTGATGATACCATTGTTACGGAACTCATTGACAAATTAAAAAACCAATACGACAACCTGGTCAAAAATAAAAGAGCACACTTTTACACGAGCGCAATCACGTCCAGCACGAACCTGAGTAAAGCCATGTGGAACGTGATTAACAAAGAACGAGGGAAAAGCAACCATACTTGTGTAGACTTCACGGATGTGGCCGTAGACTCAAACGGCATTGAGAGACAGTGAGAACTGGTGCCAACGGTTTAACAGCTAGGTGGACGAGTTCCATCGAGGTCTCGTAGATATCCTTGGTAGGCTTATGCGGAATCCGAAAGGATATGATGCGATGTACCTCGTCCGCTGTAAACAGGCGCAGTCTCCGGGAGCGGTCGGCAGGTGGGCGGGCAGCGTGCAGGGTAAGACAGGCGCGCGGCACGTCGGCAGCCCGGGCTCCGCACGCGGTGGCGGCACCGGTGAACCGAGCGTTCATCGCGTCCACCACGGCTTGCTTGCTGCTAAATTTAATGCCGTTTGAGTCTACGGCCACATCCGTGAAGTCTACACAAGTACGGTTGCTTTTCCCTCGTTCTTTGTTAATCACGTTCCACATGGCTTTACTCACGTTCGTGCTGGACGTGATTGCGCTCGTGTAAAAGTGTGCTCTTTTATTTTTGACCAGGTTGGTGATGTGTGATAAGTGGGCAGATAAAGGATTCAAAGAATTTTGAAAAGCACGATAGGATAGAAATAGGTCGGTAGTTTTTGATGTCGCTTTCATCACCCTTTTTGTAGACCGGAACTATTCTACTTTTTTTCCATTCGTTGGGAAAGCAACTCTCTTTCAAGGATTGATTAAATATTACAGAGAGTGGGAAGCACGGGCCTGGTGCTCAGAGTTTCACAAACACTGCGGGAATGTCGTCGGGTCCCGCGCCTTAAAACACATCAAGGGTTTTGCATTTTTTAAGTATCTCACGCTCGCTGATTATGATTTTAGACAGGCCTATTTGGTTGGGTATATGTAGGTCAGCGGTATTTACTGGGTCTTGATCTGTATAGACCGATGAAAACTGCCCAGCAAAGAGCTGTGCGATCTCGCTTCCACTGTTTGCCGATTCGTGGTCTTTAAACTTTCTCGCTGGAAGTAAAGAAATACCTTTTCGCTTGGACTTGATGAAACTACAGAAGGCCTTGGGGTTATCTGGAATACTGGATTCTATATTGATCAAGAACGTTTTCATGCAAGTGTCATACAGTTTATGACAGCGTTTTCGGGCGATCTCGAATTCTATTTTGTCACGGGGGTTCTGGTATTTACGATATTTCCGCTAATTCGTTCCTTTTCAGCAATCAGTCTTATCAGCTGTTTGCAGAACCAGGGAGGATGTTTGCATTTTTTAATTCTCTGTTTAGGGACATGTTTGTCAATGACATCTTTCAGTGTGGAATAGAAGAGTGAGGTCATTTCATTGACGTTTTCACAATGATGGAATACGTCCTCCCACTTGATGGACTTTAGATGCGATTTAAGCCCTTCGTAGTCGGCTTTGAAGAAGTTGTGTCGATGTCCAACGTTGGGTTTAAGGTGGGTAAGGTGTGATGAACTGATTTGGATGTCTAGGGGAGGGTGGTAGGAGTCTTGCTTGCTTAGGGTGTCAGAGGATCGGGCGACGGTAACATGGGGAACACTTGCGAGTACTAAATCGAGAATATTGTCATCCTTATTACCGATGCCGTTAAATTGATACAGACTGTTCATCATAATAAAGTCGATGAGTTGAAAGCCTAGGGTACTTTCGTAGTTGGATGGGACCATGTGAACGTGGTTAGCGGTTCTGTTCCAATCTATGAAACCCAGATTAAAGTCTCCTAGTATAGCGACTTCGTCGGCGTAGTTGAGAATTCTATTGGCATTGTCGAAAAATTCAGATAGATATTCTAATTTTATTGGCGATGGTAGATATACAGCACATATGGCCGGTTTTTTTGTGCAGCCTCCAGTCCTAGTTTCAACAGTAGCCTATAGGTCCTCAAATTTCCTGTCTTTACTTTCCCAATTTGTCACGCGAGTAGATAGATATTTCTTTGAGACTGCTACGAGGACTCCACCTCCGTCGGCCTTGCTGTCTTTAGTGGGTTTAAGACTACATAGACGATCCCTTATATGGCTGTTGTATCTAGAGTCCATTAACTCAGAATTTGCGACATTATCGTTTAACCAAGGTTTCTGTGAGAACAATTATTTCATGATCACTGCTAGATTATATAGATAGATAGGAATTGCTTCTATAGGCTTAAAGTTTTGTTAGAATCCGTTACCTTCTTAGCATTGTACGTATGTCCCAGAGAGTTGCTCCTTTTCTCTCAATGCCTCGACACAAGGGTGCAGCTTTCCGTGGCAGTTTTAAGTACCGTGCCAGCAAGTGCTGGAATAACATACCACCTCCCCTTCGGCTGCTTACTAGTAAGGCTGGATTTAGAAGTGCCTACAGAAAGTCTTTAATACTACAGCAGAAGACGGCACGGAGCTAATCTACCTGTTACCTGTGATATTTATATTGTTTCCAATTATATTATTACTATGATTAATTCCCTACTGATTATTATCATTTTATAATCCTAATGACATTTTCAATTTAATCTTACTTGTAACCCTGACATAAATTTTATTACAAATTGCAAATTTTTTTATTTTTATTTTTTTTCTTACTTACCTTACATTTTAATGCTATAATTTTAATACAATCTTCTAGAATACAATTTATTTTATTGAACTATTTTAGTAGTCTTAAGGCTGAATGATTAAACACCTGTGCCATATGACCAATAGCGGGCTTGCTTTGCTTGTTCAAGCGAGGACGATATATTTGGATTCGACGCATTTGAACGAAACTTTTTGGTTAGGCTTCTCCCTCCGACGCACCTAATACTGTCAGGTGATGTTATGGCGGGAATCTCACGGGAATGATGCTGTAGGTAATTGTTGCTAATTAAAATGGAAAAGTTAAAATCATGAAAACTCTAAAAAAATGCATTTTTTTGTTATGAGACCTAGTTAGAAATATTCCTCGTTTTATAGTGTGTAGGATAGTGTCATGGGGCCTACGGCCTGATTCAAGAGTTCTGATAAACTCTATAGAGCTTTATATATGTATAAACAATTTTGTTAGTAATGGACAGATGAATGTATAATAGATTCATCTGTCCATTACTAACAAAATTAGGCATTCGCTATCACTTCACACGCAGTAAAATATTTTAAGTAGTATTTTCTTGCCAATTTAGGTAAAAATCCGAGTATTTTCCCAATTTATCTTATTGTCCCGTAATTTCTCGTTCAGTTTTTTCTCAGATAAATGAAACTCTTTGCTTTAATAGATGTAGCGTCAATTTTGGACTGCGTATACTTTTGTTTATGGTTTGGTTTCTTTTGGTTTATTTTTGCTCTACAGAATTAGGTAATATTCGCCATGTCTAAACAGCAGATCTGGTGGTCATAGACATAAAAGAAACAATGACTGCATTTTTCAAATCTAAACTTTCGGGAAACGTTATTTTAATTGTAAAAGTGATCTATCAGTGAGATAAATGATAAAATTGCATAAATTTTGCCATGTAGTGTGCTATCATACACGACATACATGTTGACGACCGAATGGCCGAGTCGGCAGTGACCCTGCCTACGAAGCAAAGGTCCCGGGTTCGAGTCCCGGTGTGGGAAAATATGTGTTTGATGAGAACGGATGTTTGTACCCTAGTCATGGTTGTTTATCTATCTAAGTATAATATTTATCTATATAAGTATGTATACATATAGTTGTCTAGTACCCAAGATACAGGGAATCCTAGTTTAGGGCTAGATCAATGTGTGTAAATATAAATAGTGTCCTTATTATTATTATACAGAGTAAAATTTCCATGAGAAAACATAAAAACCGGTCAAGTGCGAGTCTAAATCGCGCACGAAGGGTTCCGTACCACCGTTCAATGGAAGCGATGGTGTGGACTGAATAGTTTGGATTTTACACAGCAAAATATTGTTTACAAAGTTATTGGTGCGGTTACTTTCACACTCCATGTACGTAACCAGGTGCATCCATAAGTTTGTATGTGGTATTGAAAGAATTGTTGTATGGGAGCCCCCTTAAATATTTCTTTTATCCTGTTTTTTAGTATTTGTTGTTATAGCGGCAACAGAAATACATAATATGTGAAAATTTCAACTCTCTAGCTAGCTAGGTTCTTGAGATACAGCCTGGTGACAGACGGACGGACGGACGGACGGACGGACGGACAGCGAAGTCTTAGTAATAGGGTCCCGTTTGGAACCCTTCGGGTACGGAACCCTAAAAACTTAGACGAATTCATCAGCTACCACAGGTAAATATTAATTGATGTTATTCGTAGATTTTCTTGTATTTTATACATTTTATTGGATATATTAGGATAGTGGAAGATTTTCCAAATTATTTCGGGCCAGAAATATCAGAAATACTTACGTTTATAGTCGCGAATTTACATAAAAATAATTTATCTATTACAAATATGTAGAAGAAATATCGATAGTGATGGAAAAAAATATTATCGATAATTTTTTGAGTAATTAATATAGTGTTTAATTGCAATGATTTGATTTGTATTTATGAATCTTTTCCAAATAGTAACATTGATGTGGGAAAATTGATGTGTAATTTAATACTACCCTTTTCATTTTAGATTTCCTGATGAAAAACTATTGCCAAATGCTTACGGCAATTCCTCGCGGATCCGGCTGGACGGAAAAAACACGCGCGAATTCTTAAGAAGATTTTACTGCAGAATGATTTTACCAGCAATAAAAAAAATCGCAGACATTATACAAACTATTATACCAACATCAATCTCCCATTCATATCTGTTATTAAAGTAAGAGCTCATCCACACGGGATCCGACATTCACGATGCGTCAAAATATTCCAATAGAATGATATCTACTCGTATTTTTTATGCTGCTGATATTTTTATATATTTTTTTTCGTCACGGTACTTCAAAGTTATTGAATCGTGATTGGCGATATATATTAATAATTGGTGTGTAAATGTAAATTAATGTTTAAGAATGTTTGTTTTTGGTTTTTTATAATATAAAAAATATGTCTATTTCGGAGCACAAAAGGATCCATATTATGTTTGTAACAGACTACTAACTACTTAATCTTTTTTAGTTTCTTCATATCACACTCAATTCAATCTATTTCATATAAATAGGCCTGCCAGTGGCACGGCTAAGTTTTCAACACACTGCTACAAACAGTCACAACCCTCACCCAGTGTTTGAGTATTGGGCCGTCAAGCCGACCTATAATGATCTCTAGGATGCTGTAGGTCCTGCCACGCATTCTACTTTAGTAAGGAGGTCGCTATCCTACATATGATAGCATGTAATCCATCAGTACGTGCCTCAACAAACATGCCCGATGCACTACAGTAGCGTTGTAGCCCCAGCAACATCCTAATAGCATTGTTATACGGGACGAGCAGGGCGTTGAGAGTCTTATGGGTATAGTTGACCCATAGGCTGCACGTGGAGATTTATTGACAGTGTGCCTTGAAGAGTGATATTTTTACTGGCTTTTCCCAATGTGCAATCCTATGAGCCAACATATTCGCCCGAACTGCCAAAGCACTGCGCTCCCACTCTATGACAAGGTCATCACTCAGGTCTTCGGTCACTATATGACCAAGGTATTTGAAATTGTTTATTGAATGTACATACATACATAGCGTCACGCCTTTTCCCATATAGGGTGGCAGACGCACAATTGTGCCCACTTTGACCCAGGTATTCAATAGTCCACTTTGCGTGACAGGGGCCGCTGTGTTTATTTCTTTTGTAGTATGAAAATAAATTATCACTTCGTTCGACTTTGTTTATCGATATTATTTAAACAGTGATCATCATGGTTCAATACCAGTCTTCTAAAATATCGATAAACAAAGTTACCTACTTTATTTATCGATATATCTACATATATTTTTTGTCGATAGCCGTACTTATATCGATACTTACCCATCGCTAATTGTCACTACGCAAAAAGAATCCTACCTAGAGATGCAAGGCCGGTGTTATACCATTTGTACTTTTTGGTATAATACGAAAATACCGTATTAAACCATAAAATATCATACCCAACCGTATTTTTGGTATTATTAGTTTCATGTCAATCCTCGCTGATGTTGTTGCTAAAGAATATACATAACTACATTCTTTAACAACAACATCATCGAGGAATGAAATACCTATCTATATAAAGTATATACCTAGTGCACATGCACACTATGCGTTTTTTTATTATTTTGGTCACTCAAGGTTTGATAGTACTGCCACACGTCTGAATTTCATCGAGGCATTTTAAAAACTCGACTATTCGCGAGAGCGTTTTAGACAAAACTAGCACTAAGTAGAGGGCCCTGTAAACGATCAAACTTTTTCTCAAATTTTAAGCGTTTGTCAGTTTGTCATGCTGTGTCTACTATGGAAACGTGAAGTTTGACAAACAAGTTTGTCAAGCAAGTTTGATCGTTTACCGGGGGCTTTACAGAGCGAAATAGCACGACAGTAACGAACCGCTTACAGCCCGCGCCAGGAATAAAGAGTGCTCGGAGAAACTGGTGGGGATTACTGCGCATGAGTACAGTCGCGGAATAATTTCGAAATGCAATATTAGGGTTAGTGAGAAGAAATGTGTGTTCAGGACTTTCTTCACTTCTATTTTATCTCTGCTTGATATTTTGATAATGAGGGTATACTTATTAGTCCTTGTAAATAATGCTGAAGAAGAAGAAGAAATAATGGAGTTAATGTGTGAGTTTGTTAATGTGTTTATGCCAGTTTTAAATCATCCACGATTTCATCAGACTCCAGGAAGCGTTGAGACGTGCTCTCGATGCGCGGAAGGGGAAGAGACTGATCTAGACCTGTGTCGATCGCGATTGATCGAATCAGTTTGATTCGATTACAACACGTTCGCGAGTGACCGAATCATCTTTTTAGGAATGATACGATCGTTTTTGACCCACTCGTTTTGATCCGATCGTTTACGAAATGTGCACGGAGCGGCAACAGCGCCGACCCTCCGCGCCGTCGCCGCTCGCAAAACTAAATTAGACTTTATGAGTAACTACCTACTTTCCGACTCGAATTGTTATTTTCTTGTCTCCTTCACTTGCGTGCGCAATACGCCTTGAATGCAGACAGGTGCGTGGTCCATCCCAAGAAGAGCAACCGCAAACAATTAAGCCATTTTAAGTCTTAAGACCTTGCAATAAAGATTCCGACAGGTGCCTATGTGAGCTGATCGATTATTACGAAAGGTGAAAATAGCTTTTGTCACTCGCTTGTCGCGAGCCAGCTCGTCAAACGATCTCATATTTTGACGCGAGATTCATGTGACTGACCTGCAGGTGATCGATCAAACGATCGAAGCTTTTTGATCTAATCGCCCAACCAATGGGTCGCGATCGACCCGGGTCGCAAGAAATGATCGATCGACACAGGTCTAGACTGATCTACGAATCAGGTGCCGGCGCTGCTAACGCCCCCGTCGCACCTCACTTCCACGCGCCAAACACAGCGTTCTTTACTCCTGGCACGGGTTCTACGGGTAGGGAAGAGTACACAGAAAGGACGCGCTCAGTAGATCGCACCCGCTACGTTGCCACTTCGTGCATTGTGTGATCTTGCCTTGCATTTATTGCCGGGTCGCTAGTGTAGGTAATAAAGATTACTTGCACTAATATTGAAGCATAATCTGATAATCGTCATCATCAATATGACGATTTTACATTTGTCAATTTAGTTAATAGCCAGGGATAGTAATCGGAGATCCCACACAGTATCTCTCCTGTCAACTCCTCGGCATAACACTGCCGCCTACAAACACTCTTTTAGGTTAAGGGCAATCCGAGTGTGGAACGCACTTCCCTGCACTATTAGGGATAGTCCCTCAATTTTCACTTTTAAGAAAAGATTGAAAGCGTATTTTCTTTCTCTTCCGTAATCGGTATCATATTTATGTAAGTATATGTATGATATTTTGTAGTTTATATATGTGCAATTGTGCATGCTATCTAGTGTATTTTATATAGTTGAGATATATATTTTTTTATTAGGTATATTTTATTTATATTTTAAAAGTAATTTTCGTACGTATGTATACAGTTTTATTACGCACTAGGACTGTCCTTTTTCACAAACACTCCTGTCTTGCCTAAGTTTGCTGGAAGAAATCTTGTTCGATTCCAAATCGATATTCGATCGATGGTTTCTGAACGGTCATTTTAATTTGACGTTAGCTGTCAATCTGGCAGTTTTGACAACTGACAGACAAAAGCCCTCGCAATGTAAACGAGTTTTGATTAGGGTGTTGAAATTAAATCGCAGGGCATCTCGAATGTATTCGGGATTCCCTCAGGATTGTTAATATAACTGAGTGTGCCGTTGTCTCTCGAACCAGATAAAGTTCGGATTTTCGTGCCCGATTTGTATTTACCAGTAGAAACATAACCTGTGTTGGACACTGTGCTCATCACGTTGGCCCGCCAGTCATACCTGGTTGGCTGAAGAACCTGTCTACCAAGAAGAGCCTAGGGTGCACCCGGGCCTTGCAGAGAGACAGGAGGTTGACGGGACCGAAGCACAGACCAGGTTAGATCTACCCCACATAACTTCAGCTCGGTGAATCGCCGACGTTCATCACTTCTTGGCACCTGATCGTCACGCTACCTCGTAGCTCATGGGCCCCTACGAGGTCATTAGGTGCTGAGAAGCCTGAACACTTTGGTAGCTAGAGCGTGGCTTCCTGAGATTTGCAGCCGTCAAGGGCTCCAGGAAGGCACGATTTGGGACTATCAATCTGTAGGTATAGGCGGTTAGGTAACTTGGTTGTGTTCCTATATCCACATAGATTGGTAGTATTGTAAGCTATAAGTCTATTGCTGGTAGTAGACAGACAGATATTGAATTGAAATTTGCATTGAATTACCAGTTAGTCAATCTATTAGTGGTCTAGTAATGCTATTGAATGAATGTTTCGGTTAACATAGGTAGTTACATCTATTGATAGCAGGCTATTACATTGTTTTCAGTTTATAGCAATTTATAACTTGAACTAATATTGACTATCTGTGTGTGTTATAATGATAAAGGGAAACTAAATTGTTATTTACAGAATTTATATAGATATAAAACTCGGTTCCTATTGTTTAAGGAAAACAATATTTTTTAAGTTATAGTTTAGGGTTCCCTCGTTTGGGTTATAAACTGGAGGGTCCAATAAAATTGAGTTACTGCAAATTGTGAATAAGTATCGTTCCGATCATGTCGTTATCTGAAATCCAGAAGGGTGTTTCTAAGGAACTCAGATGGTTTTCCTCCGCACACGGTCTGATAGACCGTTTAGATAGGCATGATGTGGTATTGGAGCGGTCTATGGACGTTAAGGAACGTTACAATAGGGTGCTCGAATTGTCCGCGCAGGCGGAATCAGTTGATGGTTGTGCACCTGACAGGCTGTCACGGTTGATAGGGGATGTCGACCAATGTATGGAGATGGCAGCTGCTATCACGCAGAAGGCTGCGGACATACGTAGACAGCGCGAGTCCAGCCATGATGGTGACATTGAAGCACCTCTGCCGCATCAGGGATCGGGGTCCAGGTTACCTGCCATAACTATGCCTACCTTTGACGGCGTGTCCGGTGAATGGATGAGCTTCATCAATCTGTTCGACAGTTTGGTGCACATGCGATCGGACATTACCAAGTCTGACATGTCAAGATGGCTCAGCTGGTGGCAGCATTGAGGGGTGAGCCTAGGGAGCTGGTCGCTCATTTGACAGTTACGGAGGGTAACTATGAGACGGCCAGGCAATTGTTGGTCAGACGTTACCACAACAAACTGAGGTTGGCCGATGCCCAACTGAACCGTTTGTTTAGCATCCCGGTTGTGAACAAGGTCGGGGCCATACAGACGGAGGTTTTGAACCCATTGTTGTCCGTCACCAAGGCTCTAGAGAATCTTGGACTTCCGTTTGGTGAATGGTCGTACTTACTGTTGTACATTGTACTTTCCCGCCTACCCGCTGACGTGCAGACTCGTTTCGAACAGTCTCACGGGAGGTCGGCCGAGGACCTGCCCGCCTTCTCCGACTTGGTCGGATTTTTGGAAGAGGAGGCTCGACGGGCAGAGAATTTGGGATTGACGGTCACCCATCCTTCGGAGCCACAGAGAGCTGCCGGGAGCGCTGTGAGTAGGGGCCCTCCGACGAGGAAGGACCGCACCAACCGGCAGTCATATGGGACTGTGAGTGCATTGACCCCACATGGTGAGACCTGCCCATGTTGTAGGCAGATTGGCCCTGCTGTGGCCAATTGCAATAAGTTCGGGGAACTTAGGTTTCAGGGACGGCGCCGGATGGCCAAGCAGCGGAGCTGGTGTTTCCTGTGCCTCGGGCCACACATGGCTAGGGACTGCACGCGCACACAAATGTGCGAATATTGTGGTGGGGCCCACAACAATATGTTGTGCATGAACCGGTCCGGTCAACAGCCACCACAGGGCCGTACCCAGGGTGACACGGCAAGGGGCCCTGAGAATTCGTTTGCGACTCGGAGTGCAACTCAGGGGCCAACGTCCCCACGTGCACAGGGCAGTACTAGGGTGCAGGGCCGCACTCAGGGTCATCACATGGGGGGCGCGTGTGCCATTTGTACAATGGGACCCTCTGGCGTATAGCTGCCTACCTGATCGGTTACAGGCAGATTGGGGCCCCGGGGGCCCTTGCTAGGAATTTACGGCCCAACAATTTGTTGCCCCCCAACCGGAGACGGTGGTGTTACCGATCGCCTCTGTGCTTGTTTGGGATTTGGCGGGCTACCCAACATACGTTCGCGCCCTATTAGATTCTGGAGCTCAGGGCTGCATTGTATCGAATGATTTAGCAAAATGGTTGGGCCTCAAGGTAAATAGGTATAATAAATCAATACGGGGCGTGGGGAATGTTACGGTTACGAATGTAGTTGGTCAATTGGTGATCACGTTCTCTCCACGTTATGACATTTTGACAAAAACATCCGTGCAAGCTTTAGTAATGACGCATGTCATGGGCAGACACCCCTTGGTGAAGTTGAATCCGGCCGTTCGATTCCTGACATCAGGACTCAAGTTGGCGGATCCCGATTTTGGCACTCCAGCCCCGGTCGACCTGCTACTGGGAGCAGACGTTCTGGGTAGGTTTCTGTTGTCGGATCGGCGAGTTCTTCAGCCGGACGGGTTAATTGCTGTGGATACTAAGTTTGGTCACGTGATCATGGGTCCGTCATTGCCAATGGTTAGGCCTGCCGAGTCAGATGGCATACTTATTGGCTCAGCGTTGTCAGACGCTATCCAACGTTTCTGGGAGATAGAGGAACCTCCCACCATTCGTCGAGTCGACGCAGACGAAGAAGAGTGCGAGTTGTTTTACCAGAATAGTACTGGTCGCCTTCGTTCTGGTCGTTTTGTAACTCGACTGCCTTTCAGGGCCGATCGACCGCCACTAGGAGAATCTAGGAAGATGGCTGAGACGAGATTGATGTCGATGGAGCGTAGGATGTCAAGGGACGCCGTATTTAAACAAAAATACGTCGATTTCATGAGGGAGTATGAGTCGTTAGGACACATGTCGGTATCGGGTGTGGACTGGAGATCTGAGGATCATTGTTTCCTTCCACACCATGCCGTCCTGCGAACCCCTACCGGCAAGATTCGAGTTGTTTTTGATGGGTCAGCACCTACCTCGAACGGGATGTCCCTGAATCAGTGTCTACATTCGGGACCCAAGTTGAGTCGTGATATTTCGGATATTCTCACGAGCTTTCGGAGACACCAGATTGTATTTGTCGCAGACATTCGGATGATGTTTAGGCAAACGGTAATTCATCCGGCTGACAGAAGGTATCAGTTGATACTTTGGCGTGAGTCCACGGCCGAGCCAGTCAAGGTCTATGAGTTAAACACGAACACGTATGGGTTACGGTCTAGCCCGTATTTGGCGATGCGTACCCTGCGGGAGTTGGCGTCGCGTGACCGTGTGAGCTATCCTAGAGCCGCCGCTATCCTGAAGCAAGATTTGTACGTCGATGACGTCTGCACAGGGGCAGCCAGTGTAGAGGAAGCTCTGGACCGACGTGACGAGCTCATTCAATTGCTGGAACGAGGCGGCTATGAACTACGCAAGTGGATGTCCAACTCCCCTGAGTTGATGGCTGGTCTCCCAGATGAGTTTCAACAAGACCCGCACGTTTTTGAGAATCCTGACAACCCTAACATGTTGTCAGTGCTTGGAATTCAGTACCGGCCCGTCCATGATGAGTTTACCTATCGGGTGGTTTTAGAAACACCGAAGGCCTGGACGAAGCGGTCAGTACTGTCAACGATTGCGAGAACGTTCGACCCGAATGGATGGATTTCTCCAGTCACCTTTGCTCTCAAATGTTTTATGCAAAGGCTATGGGCGGCTCAGTTGACCTGGGACACCCACCTCTCAGGTGATTTGTTGACTGATTGGACGCGAATGTTCACCTCGCTATCGGACATAAATAATGTATCGCTGCCGAGGAAATTGGTCCCTGCTGGGGATTACAGGGCAACCCTTCACGGGTTTTGTGATGCCTCTGAACGAGGGTTTGCGGCAGCGGTTTATTTGCGAACCGTCACCTCCACCGGGGAGGTCGACGTGCGTTTGGTTTTGGCAAAAAGCAAGGTAGCGCCTATTCGGACAAGGATGACGATTCCAAAACTGGAACTGTCCGGGGCTGCTCTTTTGACCAAACTTTTGAATCACACTCTAACAGTGTTGCGTGGGTCAGTGGTTTTGGAGGATACGGTGTACGCTTGGACGGACAGCCAGATTGTTTTGTGCTGGCTGAAGGCTTCGGTCCATAACTTAGGGGTTTTTGTTGCGAACCGTGTCTCCCAGATTGTGTCGTCTGAGGTCTCACTGACCTGGAGACATGTACCAGGAGAATTGAACCCGTCTGATTGTGCATCCAGGGGATGTCAGGCTCCTGAACTCGTTAGACACCATTTGTGGTGGGGACCACCCTGGCTTGCCAAGAGAGAATCGGACTGGCCCCACAGCCATGTAGTAGTATCTTCGGATCATGGCCCCAGAGCGGCCGTGCATGTTACCCAGAAGGCTGAGGACCCTGACGCCGGGTTTGACGGATGACGCAGTCCTCGAAGTTTGGGGCAGAATTGGAGATTATACGAAGTGGACGTTCGAAATTGAAGGGAGCCGTCGCGCGTCTCAACCCCTTTGTTGATTCGACCGGGTTACTTCGGGTAGGAGGAAGATTGCGCAATGCGAATCTGTCGTATTCGGCTCGTCACCCACTTCTGCTCCCCAAGGGGGGACAGTTAGTTGAATTGCTGGTGACTGATCGTCATATTAAAAACGCGCATGCCGGCTGTAACGCGTTGTTGGCCACGCTCCAGCGGGAGTTTTGGATCTTATCTGCCCGCCGTGCCACACGGAACATCGTGTTTCGGTGCATGCCTTGTTATCGACTTAAGGCTGCCACGATGCAACCTCTCATGGGGGACTTGCCCCCTGATCGTGTGAATGAGGTCAGACCGTTTTCAGGTGTTGGTGCGGATTTTGCAGGACCGTTTATGGTGAAGAGTTCACGATTGCGTACCGCTAAGCAATACAAGGCGTACCTATGTGTGTTTGTTTGTTTATCCACCAAGGCGGTACATCTCGAGTTCGTTGCTGATCTCTCGACAGAGGCTTTCGTTGCTTGTTTGGATAGGTTTGTTTCTCGAAGGGGACTTCCAACTTTGATCCGCTCTGATAACGGCACTAACTACATAGGTGCGGAACGATACTTACTTAAATAAAGTGGATATTGGAACGGCCCTCTCCCGTCGGGGTATACAGTGGACCTTCAGCCCACCGATTTGCCCCCACTGGGGTGGGATTTTTGAGGCCGTAGTTAAGTCAGCTAAGACGCACTTAGGGTGTATAGTAGGTCAGACCGCGCTGACTTTTGAGGAGCTCGCGACATTGTTTTGTAAGATCGAGGCCGTTCTCAATTCGCGACCGTTGTGTCCGCTCAGCTCGGATCCAAATGACCTGGAGGCTCTGACCCCAGGCCATTTCTTGATAGGACAGCCACTTAACGCGTTGCCCGAGCACCCCTTCGAGGGAGTGCAATTGTATCGGTTGTCAAGGTATCAGATGTTGCAGTAGTTTACTCAGAATTTCTGGAAGCGTTGGTCGCTCGAGTATCTGCATATCTTACAACAGCGCCTTAAGTGGACTGACAAAACTAGCCCCCCTAGTGTTGGTGACCTCGTTCTGGTTAAGGATGCTAACCTACCGCCACTACGTTGGCGCAGGGGGCGCATTGTTAACTTGTTCCCTGGCAAGGACGGGACCCCCCGGTCTGCAGAGGTTCTAGTAGGAGGCTCGGTTCTAAAACGAGCGGTAGCAACGTTGTCTCGGCTGCCCGTAGATTAGGGGACAGGTGGGTGCCTGTCCGGGCGGGTGATTGTTCGATTCCAAATCGATATTCGATCGATGGTTTCTGAACGGTCATTTTAATTTGACGTTAGCTGTCAATCTGGCAGTTTTGACAACTGACAAATCTCTTTTCAGAGATAAGCTCGCCTTTGCCTATAAAATTTATTGTAACTGTCTGTTTATCTATGTTTTCTGTGCAATAAAGAATATGAATAATAGTCACTCACACATTTGAAAAATCGAAGAAGATGAGTTAATGAATTAAAAAATAAAATACCAAATTTACCGTATGTATTGTATTATACTGATAGAATACCAGTGATCATTTGGTATTTTATTTTACTTGCCCACACTCAGATGAACGAAACTCTTTTAATTAGATTAGATACCTTACTCTACGTTACCAGGGGGGTCTCACTCAACAGTTTAGGTACGTTCGAACGTCCAACCCGACCGACGGGAATTCAGTTATGTTGTCGCAATAATGTACACTGTGGTTGCCGCTCGCTTGGATTGCAGTAGTCTCGCTAGCCGCTCCTCATAAACAATTAAGCAACTTTTCTGTGATTTTTGCAACAATGACTTAAGTACTTATTAGGGTGTATCAAGGAAGTGTTCACAAATAAAATTCGATTCCTTTTTAATTGGATACCTTTTTGTTCACCTAAAAGTAAACACTTTAGACCCAGTATAAAACAAATTTAAGAAGGTAGGTACTGTAAGGTTCGATATTTGTTTATGCGATTATATTGTATACGGGCCTCTTTAGAGTGGGTGTCACTTTGACACTGTTACTTATTTTGTAGTTTTAAAAAAGAAAGAGGCTTGGATGTGGGAAGCCTATGGTGAAGTGTGTCACATTGACTTCCCACATCCAAGCCTCTTTCTTTTTTAAAACTACAAAATAAGTAACAGTGTCAAAGTGACACCCACTCTAAAGGTACCTACCTAGCCTAAGAATTTGCCAATAGCCTGAATAAGTACTAATAAATAACACCTCTCTTACACAGAGTGAACTAAAATTCACAAACACAAATCGCGGTAGGTGACCCTGATCAAGCGAGACAGGAGTTTACAGGACGACCTTGTGATGTCAGAGTAAAAGAAGCTCTCAGGTGTAGTGATGCGGCGCAATCTAGCCTGCACGGGCGGGACAACCGATTCTGTAGGTGCGAGCTATACTGCGCGTTATTGTTGCGCAGCGAGAGTAGCTATTTATTTAAGTGTATTTGCGGAGTGATCTTTCTGTACGTAGTACTATTAAATTAAGTATTCTGTCTGTGACGTTACATCGTGTGGGAAAAGAATAAAAAAAATGTTGTGTTGTAAATCTATCAAACGATGAAACAAAATGTTCGCTGTGATTTGTTGGATAAAGGCTTTACAAACCTGTCAAATTATTTGACAGTTGTAAAATTTTGTGTTGTATTTTCGTTGTTTGTTTGTTTTCTTTCTTAGATTAGGCAGTTCTTGAAGCGCTGTCTATCGTTGTTTATGCAACACTATGGCATCAACTGAGTCCGATCCAGAGGCCAACAAGTCTGAAGACTTCGGGGAGCTCTTGAAAGGCTTAGAGGTAATTATACAAATTTACTGACCATCTGGTTCTTTCTTTCCTGATCGTGTCTGCGGGATGGGATCTTTATACTATCCTGCAATTCTGGCTGTGGCTACACCTATTTAACTATAGTAAAATAGCCTATTATTTCTGAATAGGATAACAGTTTCCTTTTACAATTTGATATTGCTTATCATATGTTGTTCCTTAATTCGGTGTGGTAGGCGGTACCGCCCCTTATTGACACTCTGACTGGTTTGTCTTTTAGCATAAGCCTCCTCCAACTGTCTCCATTGTTATCTATCAGCTGCCACTCTTGTCCAATAGGTTGCAGTATCAAAAGGATATCATCATCCTATCTTCTTCTTAGATGTCCCCTTTGTCTGTTACCATCTCTCGGAAACCACAGCGTGAATTTGCTCCATTTGTTTGTATTGCAGTGCAGCATATGTCCAGTCCAGCCCCATTTCTGATCTGTTTGAGTAAGTATTTTGGTCACCTTGGTTTTGTTTATTATTTCTTACTCTGGTCTTTTAGCTTTAGCTGGCCAAAAAAGAGAGGAATATAAGGAATTGGAGGAGGCCTATACCGTAAAAGGGATCCATATAGATAAGAAAACAATAAATTAACAGAACTAACCATTTATATACTAAGAAGAAAAATTAACAAAACTAACAAATACTTCTAACTTCTCAAAAACCGACCGGTAGTTGGGAAGGGTTGCAATTTTGATCCTTATGCCATGGTAATAAAAATTTAAACCTATAACGGAACAATGGCATTATCTAACGCCAGTGGTATTCAAGAGGTTAAATGTGAAAGCATAATCAAACAAAATTGTAAAAGAGTTTCTTTTTATGGAGCTTCGGCCCCCTTATCGACACTCTGACCACTAAACATAATATATAATATGGCAATTTTACCTGACAATTAAATTGTTATTATACATATTTACACCTTGCATTGAGCCTATAATTTTGAGGACTTCCTTTCTGCTGGGACGAATAAAGCCCCAAAGCAGCTCACTTCCTGTTTAAAACTCCTAGAATACATGTCATATCAATTTTGAACCCTGGCAACAGTGAACATGTCAAGTTTCGGAAGCACAGTGAAGGCAAAGTTAATGCCATGCTCGCCATGCATGCATGCCAACTCGATTTTCTGCTCATTGGCAACTCAATTAAATTAATGAGCTTAGATCCTGCCTGAGAATGTGGCACTATCATGTGATGCATAGGAATGTGCACACATGGACCATAAGTGCTGTGCATAAATTCATACAATAGTAGTTCCAAACAAAAAATACATTCATTAAACTGATTGAAATAGATGGCAGTTTATTGACTGGCAAGAATAAAGTTCATTTTTGTAAAATTTGTGAAAAGGCCTTGCAGACATTCCTTTTGTAAATGTTCCATACAAAATTGACATTGTTTTTGCAAGTAACCATTTTTTCTATGGTGTCGGTCGGAGCGGTTTAGTATATTTTTAAATTGTTGTTACAGAAGGAAGTAGATAACTTGTACAATTTCCGCGACCTGTTCTTCGAAAACCATGAGATTGAGATGGCTTCAGAGAAGAACCATCTTGTTGAGGAGAAGATGAACCTTTTAATTGATCAGTTCGAAGATATTGATGGTAAGTGCTGATATTATAAATACATTGCGGTCATACTAGGATACAGACACACACACCCACACATGTGGTCATCATAAACCTAAGAATACATACAAAAATCCTCCAGATCGCTGCCGGGTAGCAGAGTGGCCAATTTGCTGGCACCATTTCCTGTAACGCTAAACTGATAATTTGAGCGAGATAGGTGCAAGTAATTCAACACTCCATAATACCAATACATGCCGATACCACAGAAGCAATTAAAGAGCATTTTCCGGTTCAACATTGGCACAGCTGTGCCTCTGCTGCCTGATGTGGGGAAAAGGTGTGACAATAAGTTATGTGTTCCACAGAGAATGAGATGCCAACATCATGGCGAGCCCAGTACCTCTACATGAAGGGCCGAACGTACAACATCACGGCCGTATATGACCCCCGAGCATCAGAATGCCTCAGCAAGGCAGTCAAACTCAATCCGAGACTTGTTGACGCATGGAACGAACTCGGAGAGTGCTACTGGAAAAATATGAATATAAAAGATGCAAAGAGCAGCTTTGAGGGGGCACTGAAACAGGTTAGTAACATTTAGAAAATATTTCACTATTTGAACAGTATTAGGCGTCCCGGAGACGATAAATCTTGCTTGACAAGCATGCATGATTCAAGCAAAGTGACCGTTTACCGCGTGGCTCGACGCTACCATCAACTATTCTGCGGCTTGGCGGAGATTGACAGAAATTTTGATTGGCGGGGCTGAATGATGCGCGTGCTTGCGGCCCATCAAGCGGCTTGACGAGTTTCGTTCATATATTTACTTTTTAGTACTTAAGTATAGGAACTAGCAATTTCCATAATTCGATTGTTATAGTTATTTTTTCTTGGAAAATAAATGCATTTGACTAGCGAGAATAGCTTGTCGCATATTGGTATCTTGCTTTTCAATTTTGGGTCGAATCAACTCCAACAATGTTTCAAAAGAAGTTCCATTCGAAGAAATTTTTTATAATCGTCCGGCTCAGTTTAATGAAGAGTTCTTTGAATTGAAAGTGTTCATGAGTGAATCGATATCTCAATTTATACCACTCCTTACACCGTCGTCTCTTTCTTTTTCTTTAATAGACAATGCTAGAGTTATGGCAAGGTAGGTGGGCAACTGTGACGTGCGCATTTGATGCAGATCGGTAGGCGAGCGTGTCGTGCGGCATGATGCCCGTCAAGCGCCCCATTCAATCAAAATTGATATCAAGCATGCTTGTCAAGCAAGATTGATATCAAGCATGCTTGTCAAGCAAGATTGATATCAAGCATGCTTGTCAAGCAAGATTGATATCAAGCATGCTTGTCAAGCAAGATTGATATCAAGCATGCTTGTCAAGCAAGATTGATATCAAGCAAGCTTGTCAAGCAAGATTGATATCAAGCATGCTTGTCAAGCAAGATTGATATCAAGCATGCTTGTCAAGCAAGATTGATATCAAGCATGCTTGTCAAGCAAGATTGATATCAAGCATGCTTGTCAAGCAAGATTGATATCAAGCATGCTTGTCAAGCAAGATTGATATCAAGCATGCTTGTCAAGCAAGATTGATATCAAGCATGCTTGTCAAGCAAGATTGATATCAAGCATGCTTGTCAAGCAAGATTGATATCAAGCATGCTTGTCAAGCAAGATTGATATCAAGCATGCTTGTCAAGCAAGATTGATATCAAGCATGCTTGTCAAGCAAGATTGATATCAAGCATGCTTGTCAAGCAAGATTGATATCAAGCATGCTTGTCAAGCAAGATTGATCGTCTCCGGGACGCTTTAAACACACGGAATCTATTTAAAGTCAGACTTTGAACACATTGAATGGTACGGAGCAAAACGAGTTGACGACGAACGGAAGAGAATGTTAGACGGAATCACTCGAGCGGATGAAAGACCAGTCTACTACGAGGACCTCGTCTCGTCAAAGGCGAACTTCCACCGGCTACACCAGTTCGCGCACGCGTGGCATAAAAAGAGATGTGGCTGGGAATTTGGCTAAAATGTTAAATGACATGCGGAATCGGCGCATAGATAAAGTAATATAAATATGTTTATCTACAAACGTATCATAAACCCTCTTTACTGCGACTAAAAACCGCACGTGAAGACCAGCATAATGTAAAACTATTTGGTAAAAACTCATTTCTTATCTGAAAAATTGTACATTATGACCATAATGTACAAAAATTTATCAAATTATGACATTCAAATTTCGAATGCTGACGCCAGCCTGCGTGCCGCCCCTAGTTTGTCTGTGAAGTTGGTACTACAGAACAAGCTAAACAACTGCAGAGCAATGATCAATGCCAGTCAAACAAGCAGTTCCTGAACACATCAAAGAGAGCTTATGATATGTGTCTAGATAAACTAGTGTATGTATCTGTACATAATTAGGCATTAAAACTCTCGAGTGATATTATTATGAACCGACTCTCGAGTATTAATGCCCTCCATTATGTAGCAGTCACATAAACTACTATTATCTATACACATATCATAGACCCTCTTTACTGCGTCCAAAAACCGCACGTTACGACCAGCATAATGATATACTACTTGGTAAAAACTCATTTCTTATCTGAATATATATTTCGACATTTTATGACATTAAAATTTCGAAAGCCGACACCCACCTGCGTGCCGCCCCTAGTTTGTCTGTGAAGTTGGTACTACTGAACAAGCTAAACAACTGCAGAGCAATTATCAATGCCACTATGCCGGTCGAACATGCGGTTTCTGAACACACCAAAGAGATAGATATGATATGTATGTAGATAAACTAGTGTATGTAACTGTATATGTATCAGTCACATAAACTACAATAATAATAGGTAGTAATTAAGTTGCGTAAATACTGTATCATTTGCATACCTATTTAAGGTTATATCATATGAAACTGAAATAGCATATTAAGACCTAATGTAAACCATGATACGCAAATAATAGTAGTTTATGTGACTGCTACATAATGGAGGGCATTAATACTCGAGAGTGGGAGGCGAGTTTCATAATAATATCACTCGAGAGTTTTAATGCCTAATTATGTACAGTTACATACACTAGTTTATCTACACACATATCATAAGCTCTCTTTGATGTGTTCAGGAACCGAATGTTTGACCGGCATTGTGGCTCTGCAGTTGTTTAGCTTGTTCTGTAGGACCAACTTCGGGCGTCGGCGTTCGAAATTTGAATGTCAGTACCAACTTCACAGACAAACTAGGGGCGGCACGAGGCGGGCGTCGGCGTTCGAAATTTGAATGTCATAGTGTGTAGAAAAATTACACATAATGGTCATAATGTGTAATTTTTCAAATAAGAAATGAGTTTTTACCAAGTAGTTTAACATTATGCTGATCGTAACGTGCGGTTTTTGTACGCAGTAAAGAGGGTTTATGATACGTGTGTAGATAAAGTTTCTTATTTCCTATTTCTAATCCGTTTGGAATGAGCATCTTGTGTTATGTCATAAACTAAACTTTATGTAAAATGTATTGTTCCAGGAACGCAACAAGGTGGCGCTGCGCTGTCTATCGATCATCCTGCGGCAAGAGGCGACGCACTCCACCCTGTCGCCGGCGCAGCATCAGAAAGCGGTAATGGAGAGTGTGGAGATGGCACGCGAGGCGGTGAATAAGGTTACCAAATCTGTCGTTATCATAAACCGTTTGTTTTTCAAGGGAAATATTAAACTGCACATTAAAAATACTGATTTGCGCAGCAAATATAAGGGAAAAATACTGCGGTAGCTTAGGTGAAGGGTAAAGGGGGTGAGCGAAGCGAAGCCCCCTTTATCCTTCGTGTTAGGTTCAACATGTAAGAACAACAAAAAATACTTAAAAAATAAACTTAAGTACTCATTAAGTGTCTAAAACATGAAAAGTGTTTTTGTTGATTCCTTTTTGCTGCGCAAATCAGTATTTTTGATGTGCGATTAAATATATGCCGTTTTCCAATAGTTTGAATTAGCCCTAGTCCCACCCCCACACAGATTCCCTGTTTAATTGTTTAATATCCCCTCGATATTTTTTGAGGTGTCGCGATTTTGAACTTTACGCCATGGTGCTAAAATTCAAAACCTATAAGGGGTTTTGGGTACTGTTCAAAATAAAAATCAGGAGTGAATAGTAGTGATATCAGAGAATCAGATATCTTCACATGATATGAAATGAAATGAAATGAAATGAAATGAAATGAAATGATATGAAATGATTTTTATTTGCCAGAAAACAGTAATAAGATGATCTTAAATTTAAAGTATGTGCAGTGTTTTCAGCTTATGTATAAGCATGCAAAATAGTATAGTTATAATTTATGAAATAGCGCAATATTATAGTAAATCGTTTTAATTTAATTCTGATTTAGTTATATAATTCAAATTTAAAATGTCCGTTTGTAAAATCTTATATTTATAAATGTTTAGTTTCTATATTCTACATATTCTTTAATGCTATAAAAACAGTGTTGTTGTAGCCACTTAGTAAGATTATTTTTTAAGGACTTGCTAGTCAGTACTTTAAAGTCATCAGGCAGCTTGTTAAACAAAATAATACACATATTGTATATATTCTTTCTATAAATGTCCTTAAATCCAGGAGGTTGATATAGTAGGTTCGTGTATTTTGCTCTTATTTGTCTCTGTTGTCCTTCATTCCTGGATCTCCAGTTTTCTCGATGAGAGGCAACAAAAACACAAACATCTCTAATGTATGCACATGGTAGAGGTAAAATATTAAGTTTTTTAAAAAGTGGTTTACATGTTTGATCGAATTTAACCTTACAGATCGCTCGTAAGCACTTTTTTTGAATTTTGAAAGCCCTTTCCACCTCCACCGAATTTCCCCACAGGATCAGACCATAGCTGAGTACAGAGGAGACGTAACCGTGGTAGGCCATTAGAGCGGCTTCGATAGAGACAGTGCTTCCGCACTAAACTATGCTATATAGTGGCCAAAATCCCAGCAAACTTCCGTCCCCAAAAAACCGTAGGACGACCAACACTATTAAACATAAACATATATATATACAGGCTCATACATTGCTTCTGGCCGCACACTAAGATACCCAGTGTGGTGGGAACCAAAATCAATGAAGTCATTCACATAACATCCAAGACCTGGGCTTTTTTCCTTCCGCCCCTGCCGGGATTAGAACCTTGGACCTCTAGCTTGAGTTGTGAAGTGCTCCCTTTATACTCCCCATACACACCTATAGATATTGCATATTCAGAATTAAATGAGTTCCTTCCACTCGCGTGTGCGGGGCGCTGCACTAGAGTCAACCTCTCGCTGCCCGCAGGGTAATAAAATGTGGGAGCAGGACGCCACCAATGAAGCCTTTAAGTGCGACAGAGAGCACAACGTTGGAACTATATTGCCGCGCGGGCAGCCAGAGGTCGACTCTAGTACAGAGCTGCATTCGTCCTGAGGCTCAATTATCTCATGGGATGCTCTCACGGGCGCAAAATGCCGTGTTTGGCTATCAATCTCCAAACAAAACCTATAATTCTTATTCAGGATCCTACTGATGGCAATTGTTGGTCTGTGCTCGGCAACGCACAGCTGTGCCGGTACTTTATGATCTCACAGCAGCCGGAGACACTCAAGGTATGGAGGTAGTTAAGAGCTCATCAGTGGGCCATGCTATATATAAGTAGTATATTACTGCAGACGCCGGGAAAGAAGGGCTTGCCGGCTGTGTAGGTATCTAAGACGGCCGGCAAGCCCTTTTCACGGCCAGAGGCATGTATAGTGCTTTTCTCAAATATATGCAATGAACTAAAAAAATACACCACTCAAAAAACAAATTCAAGTTTAAAAATACTACTCATAATTTCGTGCGCCCGTTGATGTTTTTTGCTTTGAGCATAACATTTAAAAAAAATACTTCCCGGCCTAGGTCTGCAATTTTGTATGATTTTCCTTTACAGTTCTCTCGAGTTGTGCGGCCCGAAACGAGCTATTTCCAAGCCTGATATAACTCACGTATTGACGACATTTCATTGCATGATTGAGAAAAAATACTACTTTTTGTTTTAATTTTTGAAATTTTTGGCTATTTTAAGAAACTAATTTGAATATTTCGCGTAATGGATGTCTTATTATTTTTTTAATAATTGCAAAATAAAACCCCTCGTGACGACACTTGCTCACAGTTTGGAACTTTTGTACTTGAGGCTGGTTGTTTTCTATTATAAAACTAAAATACTATAATATCAATATTTGTTTTACGTTCCGACTGACATATGCGTTAGCGACTGATAGGGAAAACTGTTGATACTTGACAGTTTTACAGAACAGCCACCTTAACTGCGGAGGGAATTTGTACAAACTACGCCGTAGAGGACAAATGAAACTTTTTTTCTCAAACATGCATGGAAATATTGTCATTATGTTCGAAAAAAGAACACGCGAATAATGGAATTCTCTAACAAAGAAAATCAAATCCATTGCTCGAGAGGTATTTTGAATTTGGAACATAACAACGCACCAGCAATGTTTGTATGAAACGGCATGCTGGAGTTATTAAATATACTCTTTGATTGGATCTCTTTTATCAATCTTGGCATACCAAAGTAAGTCTCTTTGCTTAGTACAAATTGCGTTTACGTGGTTTTATAGCCATAAATGCGCGTCTTTCGGCACAGGTGATAAATAGAAAATTGGCGGCAAAGCTGAAAATTCGTCTTGATTGGTTATTTACATACTTATTATATATGTCACCTTAAGATAGTCAAAACCGTTAGTTGATAAACTAAAGTATTAGTTGATGAAATATCGACTGGTAGTAAACCAGACCGACAGGGTTTAGAATTTAAGTTTATTTTGTTCTTACATGTCAACCTAACACGAAGACTATTCGGGGGCTTCGGTGCGTTCGCCCCGTCTAATCTTCACCTAAGCTACCGCAGTGTTTGCCCTGGTAATTCGTTTGCAATTCAATTTAAAACCAGTTTACTATTTAACGGTTTTAACCGTTAGTTTATCAACTAACGCGTCTTATAGTAAGCGGTACGCTACAGTTAAATATCTGTCGATAGTTGGCCAACTAACGAGAGAAAAATCGTTAGTTTATCAACTAACTTTTTTGACAATATTACGGTGACATATATAAATTTACTAATTAAAATTAGTTCCGACGGTTCAGACAGTGAAATGTAGATTGATTGTACTCCATCAGATTTAAGATCAGAAGCCAAATTTGCAATGGAATAGTAAGTAAATGTAAATGTATAATATTAAAAGTATGTTTTATTCCCTGCATTCTTTTGCGAGAAGCACTATAATGTGTGCCGCGGCGGAAATGGCTTTGCCTGTCTCGTATTAGTGAATGCCCTCGCCTGTGCAATTGTCTTTTTCGCGGCCTTTGCAATAATGTACTATTACGGATATTTCAGTAATCCTGTAATTTTTTTTGATGGGAATAACTGAATTTAGTTAGGAAGAAAATTATCTCGAAATGTTTTTCTAATATTTTTTTACATGGCCCATTCATCAAAAGCAAGTTAATAGGTGCCTACCTAAACACGCCAGGGGAAAGAGGCCTTTGCCCAGCAGTGCGACATCCGGCCAAGGCGACTGCTTTATGAGGTTCCTGGTTGGTTTGTGGAGCGTCGATCATGCGCCCTCATATATCTTATTCAGCCTATCTTGGCAGTAAAGGTGCGTGCACATTGTGTAATACACCAATTCTAGTCGTAACATATGGCTGACCGTGGTGGTGCACAAGGGTTTATGATACGTGTGTAGATAAACTACTATTATATACACGTACCACTATCTTTGCAGGTTTAACCTAATATAATAATGTAGTATAAGCAAAATTTAATAAAAATATCATATTTTCTGACTTATTGTAGCAAGTACCCATTTGAATTCATTGACGACCTGTTTGGCCTAGCGGGTAGCGACCCTGCCTACGAAGCTGGCGGTCCTGGGTTCGAATCCCGGTAAGGGCAAATATTTGTGTAAAGAGCATGAATATTTGTTTCTTATTCGTGGATGTTTTCTATGTATTTACATAAGTATTTATCTCTATTAAATATATCGTGGCCTAGCACCCATAATAGAAGCCTTGTTAATTTTACTATGGTTTTGCTGCACGAAACGTTCTGGACGATTCTCCGCCTGACTACCATGCAGAGAGCTCAATGTCTCAATACGGTATTTGACAAGGTAGTCCAATAAAACTAGAACCGTGTCTAGCTGAACCTATTTCAACAAAAACGTTTGACAATATCAGAATTGTATATTTCTAGCAGATGTATTTTATAAACTCAATTTTGTGTTAAAAAGACAGAATTTGAATATGACGTCACATGCTATTATTTCATAGATTTGTGAACAAAATTACCGTTTTGACAATTCCTAAAAAGTATCTTTTTTGAATGCCAGTCAAATACCGTATTGAAACTCTTCATGTGTCTCTGCTGAAAATGATTTTCGCCACTCTGCTAAGCCATTATCCTTATTATTATGACGAGAGTTAGTAGCAGTCACATAAACTACAATACAATATATGCACATGACAATGTAATGCAGAAAAAATAAATGTTTCTGTTTCAGGCAGCAATGAGTGCATACAAACAAGCTGCGAAGGACAAGGTCACGCGGGGCATGCCAGATCTACACTACAACAGTGGAGTGGTAAGCTTTCTGTCTGCAACTGACTACAGAGGGATTACCACAATCTTTTTGCGGTTCAAATTAGGTTCAAAACAAGAACATCACCATGGCAACAATTCCCATTCCAATTCGCCATAATGGGCTTTATTTACCCAACACCAAGGCTTGTTTTAAAACGGTCACGGTAATTTTGCGGATCACATTAGGTTCCTAATCTGAATCGGCATAACACGTTGTGGTAGCCCCCCAGTAACGTATACCTACTGAATAACAATATCAACAATTATAATGATTATCAAAATATTTTTTTCCTACCCAAAATGGGTAAATGATCACTAAAAGTTGCAGAAAATACAGGGCAAAATACTGCAGTAAGTTAGGTGAAGGGTAAAGGGGGTGAGCGAAACGAAGGCCTCTTTATCCTTCATGTTAGGTTGAACATGTAAGAACAACAAAAAATACTTAAAACATAAACTTAAGTACATAAACTTAAGTACATAAACTTAAAAACATAAAAAAGTAGTTTGGTGATCATTTATCCAAACACAATTTGGTGGTCCTTTACTAACTCTGGCGGTCGTTTCGAATTTATTGGTAGTAAATTTTCGAATTTTTTGGTAATCGTTTAAACATAAGCCAATAACAATTAGTACTCACACTTGAATATTTTTGTAATTGTCTTGATATTCTCTGTATTTCCTAATGTAGAGTCACGGATAGAGAAAGGTCAGCTTAGATGGTTTGGTCACTTCGCAAGGATGTAGGAAAGGAGATTAACGCAACATGTCTATACTGTGGGTGTGAATGGAGACGTTCGGGCGGGGACGCCCAAGAAGGGCCTACAAAGACCAAATTGGCTATTTATTAGTGAAGGGACAAATTAGAAGTATCCGTAATCGGCGAGCTTGCATGAAGAGACTTATGAATGTTGAGGAAGCGAAAGATGTCTGCCAGGATGGTAGCTAGTGGAGTACCCCTCTTCCGGCAAAAGTGAATGTGTGTGTGTATGTTGTCTTTCATCATCATTGCTGATATGCTCACCTATACATAGTACTAGCTGATCCCCGTAACTTCATCTCCCCGACCCGACTCTACCCACCCGTCCATTATACATCCACCGGCCGCGCACGCGCAGGCGGAGGCGGCAACTTAGACCACCCACACCAGACACTGCTCAAGCCGCAGACACCCCACATGACGCCGTACACTCTACGCCGGCACTAGACACACAGAGACGCAGCGACACACCTTAGTTGTGCCCGGCTGCCAAGTTCACTCCATTCACCACAACCCTCCCAGGTTGGGTCTCTCCCCCGGTAGGGCACGCACTCACGTGTAAATGAACTATTTGAGGCGGGGACTACCTGTCCCGCCCATCCCAAGGCAAAGTTTTGAAGGACGAACAGTTTAAAAACAACAAAGATCAAGCCAAAAAAAAAAAGTAACTTCATCTTCGTGGTCCTATGAATTACCATTTACCGAGATAAAGTTAGCCTGCTTCTGGTGCAGTCGTATTTACATGTGTGTGACGTCGCTGTTTCTGGTTCCCACGACGCAGGGTACCCTAGTGTGGGGCCAGAAGCAGTGTAAGTGCCTGTACGTCGATGTTTATATTAAAAAAAAATACGTTTTCCATCGCGATTATCTTTGCCACAAATAAACTGCATAATAAATAGTACTCATGTCTAAGGGGCCATAGCCTCACAGTGAAACACGATAGCGATAGTGTATCGATTGCCCCAAGTACCCAGGCTTTTAGGAGACTCGGGCCCGGCTTATGCTATAAGTAATAGACGACCTCTGTGGAGCTGAGGTTGTGGCTCTGCCTACCATGCAAGAGGTCCCGGGTTCGATCCCCAGGAGAAAAAAAACAGGTGTTGGATGTTTATATACATACAACATACACACACACCCTCACACACACACACACACACACAAACACACATACACACACTCAAGCTTACCTTGTATAAAACAAACTCTGTTAAATTATAATAAGTTAAATTTATAATCTATGGTTATTGTTAAAGTTATAATAAACAAAAATAAAAGTAAAATCGTAAGTAATATTAAAATAAACAAATGAGGTTTAAAATAAGATACGTTTTAAAACATTCTAATCACCCTATGTAACGGGCTGGGCCTGGTATTCCTTAATACAGATTATTACATAATCTAGCTAGGATACCAGCTGGTCTCACATACTAAATGTACTAAAAGGTCTATTATGTATTTGTTTGACTTTGTTTGCTTGACTTTGTTGTACATTTCTTTTTGAAATAAAATATATTTGATTTGATTGATATATGTGTGTGATGGCGAAAATCGTTTCTGGTTCCCACGACACAGGGTATCCTGGTGTGGGGTGAGAAGCAATGTATGCGCCTGTATATAATTTAAAAAAAATAACGCTGCCAATGCTCCTCGTATTTCGTATTTCGTATAATTTATTGCACATAAAACGATATAAGATATAATAAAACAGAAAGAACATCTACAAAGGCATGCTTATCTCTAAATAGATATCTCTTCCAGAAAACCCAAGGTTGATATGAATAATTTAATATTCTCTTGTCCAGGGTCTGAAATACGACGAGCAGTATTCCGAGGCGCTGTCTAACTTCGCGCTTGCGTGCCGCCTGGACCCGGCGTGGGAGGTGCCGCGACAGGAACAGAGGAAACTTCTGGAATACCTGGCCAAGGTAGATTAGATACTTACTACTACACGCCAAACGGCCTGTGTAGCGGGTTGCTCCTCTCCCTCAAATATGGCGAGGGGGGTGATGGCTGGTGCACAAGTCTTACTCGTGAACGGGTGCTGCTTCATAACAGCTTTTGTTTGTTCTTATTTATTTACATACATACATATGCTCACGCCTATTTCCCGAAAGAGGGGTAGGCAGAGACCAAAGACCTCCACCTGCTACGATCCTGGCATACATCCCTCGCTATCTCAAAATTCATAAGTCTCTTCATGCAAGCTCGCCGGTTACGGGTACTTCGTATTTGCCCCTTCACTAACAAATCGCCGATTTGGTCTTTATAGGACCTTCTTGCGTGTCCCCGCCCCACGGCTCCTTTCACACCCGCTGTATAAATCCGTTTCGTCAATCTCCTTTCATTCATCCTTTCAACGTGACCAAACCATCTAAGCTGACCTTTCTCTATCCTTGTCACTATATCTTCTTTCAATCCACAGCGTTCCCTTATAACTTTATTCTTCAATCTATCTTTCAATGTTACTCCACAGTCCACATATACTCCTCAAAGACCTCATTTCCATTTATTTCTTTTATTTTTATTTCTTTTGTAAAATTGTTATTTTGAGACATCTTAGTAGACATCGTCGCGCAGTCGCAGAGGCCCTCTCTGGTACTTATCTCCCGTAACCCAATGGAACGGAATCCTCTACGACTGGCGGGAGGTTTGGATGCCGTCTCTGGCCGGCAGTCACTTCTAACCTCAACCAGCGGGGTCTCACTCAGCAGCTTAGGCACGTACGACCGGCCAACACGACTTCCGTCATTTCAGTTAGATCGCCGTTCGCTTGGCTGGCAGTCGCGTCGCTCCTCATAAGCATCTTTTCTGTGATGTTTGTAACAACAACAATAACTTAGGTACCTTTTACCAGGTAGGTAGCATTTTAGGGTGTCTAAAGGAATTGTCCACAAATAAAATTAGATTCCTTTTTAATTAAATACCTTTTTGTTTACCTAAAAGTAAACACTCGACCCAGTATAGAACAAATTACAATTACCTAAGTAAGGAGGTAGGTACTGTAGTGCTCCTAGCACCAATGTAGTACTCCTAGCACTAATGATTTAGTGCTTAATTTATTATTATAAATCATAACACTGGACTGGTTTGTTGTTGTTGTTTTTATTTGATTTCATCATGAATAGTTTATTTACACTTTGTATAAAAGGGATCCACAACTGGCTCGATAGCCATTACTCTAATCCTCACTATAATTTAGCTCAGTCACTGGCCGAAGCCTACGGTGAAGTGTGTCACATTGACTTCCACATCCAATCCCCTTTCTTTTTAAAATTACAAAATAAATAACAGTGTCAAAGTGACACCCACTCTAAAGAGGCCCGTATACAATATACAACCTACCTTACAGTACCTACCTTGCCTAAGAATTTGCCAATAGACTGAGTATGTGGTAATGACACCTCTCTTACACACAGTGGGCTAAAATTCACAAACACAAATCGCACGTAGGTAACCCTACCGTGAGCGAGCGAGACAGGAGTTTACCAGACAACCTTGAGATGTCAGAGTAAAAGAAGCTCTCAGGCGTTGTGATGCGGCACAATCTAGCCTGCACGGGCGGGGCAAGGTGTGGGTGTTTAGCGATTATTGGACGTAGCGCAGGTGCGAGCTAGATTGCGCTTTATTGCCGCGCAGTGGGGGTAGCTTTTTATCTACACACGTATCATAAACCCTCTTTACTGCGTATAAAAACCGCACGTTACGATCAGCATAATGTTAAACTACTTGGTAAAAACTCATTTCTTATCTGAAAAATTACACATTATGACCATAGTGTGTAAATTTTCTACATATTGTCAAATTCAAATTTCGAACGCCGACGCCCGCCTGCGTGCCGCTCTTAGTTTGTCTGTGAAGTTGGTACTGACATTCAAATTTCGAACGCCGACGCCCGCCTGCGTGAAGTTGGTACTACAGAACAAGCTAAACAACTGCAGAGCCACAATGTCGGTCAAACATGCGGTTCCTGAACACATCAAAGAGAGCTTATGATATGTGTGTAGATAAATTAGTGTATGTAACTGTACATAATTAGGCATTAAAACTCTCGAGTGATATTACAATAAAACTCGCCTACGGCTCGTTTCATAAACCCACTCTCGAGTATTAATGCCCTCCATTATGTAGCAGTCACATAAACTACTATTTTTTTATGTTTTTTAGGAAATAGATAAACAATAACAATAACGCGCGTCGATTGACGCGTGACACGATTGCAAAAAGATCACTCACACACAGCAGTAGCAAAAGCAACACAATAGCTATATCCTTCATACCGATAAGGTTGACCGCGCGCGAAAGAGACAGACAGACTATTCTTGATGCCCATGCAGTGAACGTCACAACGCGCGCTTATTAACAGACACTACACAAGCGCCACGTGTAAATGTGTTGAACGTGCCTATCTATCGAATCAGCCTCCCGCACCCACTGTTGAGTATAGGCGTCCTCTTTAGCACGCCACTTGACGCGGTCCTGCACCAGCCTCATCCGCTGGCGCCCAGCAAAGTTGGTAAAATCGACCGACCACCGGACGGGTGGTCTGCCTCTTGGTCGAGTTGCGTCCCTTGGCCACCATTCCGTCACTGCTGTTTTCCACCTTCAGTCTTCCTTCCTGGCCAAGTGTCCCGCCCGTGTCCACCTTAACCTCGCGATCCGCTTACCCACGTCTGCGACCTTGGTTCGTCGTCGTATCACCACGTTGGGTATGCGGTCGAGAAGGGAGATTCCGAGCAAGGCACGCTCCATTTCCCTTGGTGCTACTCTGATTTTGCGCATATATTCCTTACATGGCAGGGAGCCGTAAGTGAGTATAGTATAGACAGAACACATTGGTTGAACATCTTGGTTTTGAGGCATTGGGGGATTTTAGGCATTAAGACGTCTTCCAGTTTGCCAAAAGCGGCCCAACCCAGCTGGATGCGTCCCGAGGTTTCCTTCAGTTGCGAGTGTTTGCCAAAAGCGGCCCAACCCAGCTGGATGCGTCCCGAGGTTTCCTTCAGTTGCGAGTGTTTGCCAAAAGCGGCCCAACCCAGCTGGATGCGTCCCGAGGTTTCCTTCAGTTGCGAGTGCTTGCCAAAAGCGGCCCAACCCAGCTGGATGCGTCCCGAGGTTTCCTTCAGTTGCGAGTGTTTGCCAAAAGCGGCCCAACCCAGCTGGATGCATCCTGAGGTTTCCTTCAGTTGCGAGTGTTTGCCAAAAGCGGCCCAACCCAGCTGGATGCGTCCCGAGGTTTCCTTCAGTTGCGAGTGTTTGCCAAAAGCGGCCCAACCCAGCTGGATGCGTCCCGAGGTTTCCTTCAGTTGCGAGTGTTTGCCAAAAGCGGCCCAACCCAGCTGGATGCGTCCCGAGGTTTCCTTCAGTTGCGAGTGTTTGCCAAAAGATAAACTGTGTCCAAAGTAGATGTAGTCGGCTACTATCTCTAGCTGGCAGTTAGCTACGATTGTTTTAGGTTTAGGACCCGCAGGATTTGACATAACCTTGGTCTTGGAGACGTTCATCCTAAGGCCTACCGCAAGTGAAGCTTTATGCGGATCGTCGAGCATAGTCTAAAAACTCAAATCATTTATTGCAAGTAGACAAAACAATGCACTTTTACAAGTCAAACACTTACTTAAGTCTCAAATACATGGAAAAAAACTGAACTAATGAGTACATAACTGATTATGGTTTGAGTTTGTTCTTAATTTATTCTTGACTTAATTATCCAAAAAATGCCCTTGTTGTTCAATCTACTAGAGTAGAGGAAGAGTAGTGATTACACACTGGAAGGGAAGGCAGGGATCGTTTTTAATAACATTGCACTGTTTGATGTTGTCCTATTGATTTTTTCATAAAACAATTTTTTCTTTCCCGTGGATATTTTCATTACAACTATAGCAAGAAATTGAGAGTCAAACTTGTGAGTGTTCAGCGGTGCCCTCGTGCCCATGTGTACCAGTTGTTGACGATGAGTAATTAAGTAGCATCAGAAACTTACAGAATTGTCGTATAATTTCGATTTATTGACCACCCCTATTATAGAGCTCCGTGGTCCAAAGGGTTTCACGCTTGCTTCTCACACAGGGGATGCAGGTTCGATTCCTGACCACGTAGGTACCAATGAGATAATTAATTTATCTTAAGTACATTTTACGGACGTTCTAACGGTGGGGGAAAAATATCGTGAGGAAACCTTCATTACTCCATAGCTGCGGCGATGGGCTAGCCCCCTGTCACGCAAAATGGAGTATTGAATAACTGGCTCAAAGTGGGCACAATTGTGCCACTGCCACCCCGTATGGGAAGAGGCGTGACGCTATGTTGACCACTCATATTATAACTATTTCAGGTGCATGATCTTATCAAGACTAAGGGGAAACTGAAGACAAAGAAAATTCAAGCGATGGTACAGGTTGGTAACATATCGTAATTCGCATTTAAAAACTATATTTTTTTATTAGTTTAGTTTTTAGGCCTAGGGCTTTTCAGCTCATTAGAATGCATGATTGTAAAAACCCACCTCAGACCAAATTTTCCGAAACCTTTTTTTGTTGTTGAAAAGCGTTCTGTAACGCTTATTGTGAATTTACATTCAAATGTGGTTTTTACAAACCACCTCAGATTTAATCGGATACTGGTGAATCTTTAGGCCTCAGTATTTAGATGAGGGGAAAAACACCTCTCATCCATGGACGAGGGGGATTTTTACAACCAAGGTGTGGGTGGTTGAGGACGAAAGGATGAGGTGGGTTTTTACAATTTAAGTTTTTTACAAATGATATATTAATTTGTATTAATAAAAATATAAATTTAAACACACCTCGTGCAGGTTGAATGTAAAAACACATCTTTTAAAAAAATAAGCCATAAACTTTAAATGTGTCATATTCATAACTATTAACTTAAAATATAATCAATCAATACTGATGAAAAAAAAGGTTCCACAATAATATTTTTGAAAATACAAGGTTTTATTGATTTCCCGAAAGTTTACAAAATGGTCTGAGGGGGGTTTTTACAATCATGCATGTAAGGAGGAGTGAAAAATAAAGTTGGTCTGATCAAATCGGTTTCATCGTGATAGTTGCAGAGAATGATGTCCCTAACAACCCGTCAAAATTGGACTACACTCTTTCTGTTACACCCTGTATTCAGCTTTTATTATATAATATAAATAATTTTATGACAAAAAGGCTGACCCTAGGTAAAGAGTGGTAATGACATTTTCTTTGCAGAATCTGTATAGCTACATTTGTTGTTTTAAACGAAGATGTTGAGATTACTTGAACACTTCTATCATAAAAGAACCCACGGGAACCTGTATTTTACGATTGACGAGTCTGCAGATTCGTCTACCTGTCAACTTAGTTTTGTTTACATTTATCCCCAGACAGGTTTTATCATTTTGTTCCATAACCTAATATAATTTACTCAAAAATTATTTTATTGTATCATTATTTTGACAACCTCCTTTGAGAAAAGCCTGAGCTTGCCGCGCTAGTTGAATAGGCGCCAGCAAAATTGTATGGAAATTCATTGCTGGTGAGTCTTAGCCACCAGCAATTCCCTGCGAAAATCTATTATTGTCGAGTTTTGTTTAATAAATGATGAGTTGCAGAAATATTTTATTCAGAATTGGACTGTGTGGGCAGCCTAGAAAATAAACAAAAGCGCGAGGAATATTGTGCGCCATAAAAAAATGTTAGTTAAGTTTAAATTACTCGTACTATACAAGCCTTGGTCCGCAATGACTACACTGCTGGCCACGCTGTGATGACGCCACGCTTCGACCTTAGCTTGGCTAAGCTTGGTCGGCATTGCAGCCTTTGCTGTCCACGTTACAAAGGCCTCAACCTTCGGTCCTGGTCCTCATTCCAGCTCGCCCAACAAAGGCTGTGTAGGCCTGGAGCTGCACTTTCAGCCACAATCAGTGCTGCCAGCAACGCAGTCATTATACACTGCGGTATTAATATAGTGTAATTATCATGTCCCCAGGCCATAGACCAGCGTCACATCGGGCCATACACCTCACTTCAGGCCTGCACGCTAGCCGACTTGCGGGACGGCGAGAACGCTAAGACAATGCTGATTGGCAAGGTCGTGGGGTCCGTACACAGCGAAAACTTGGTGCCATTGTGAGTACCTTGCTTTGCGTCTTGCTAGCTGACCCGACACACGGCGTTCTGTCAACTATCAAAAGCTATCACCGCCATCTGTTGATAGAAGCATGAACTGAACGAAAAACGGTCGATCGTTACACAGCGACAACCTGGTGTAAGTTTTTACATCGATTAATTAGAGTCTTGCTGCCTTACAATAAAATGTTGAGATTAAACAGTTCTTCATGTTAGGTGGGTTAGAAAGTGCTACACTCTGGGCCCATTATCACCATTATTATTTGTAGAAAAATGCGATTTCTGCGGAACCCTCGGTACGCGAGTCCAACTCACACTTGGCTGGTGTATTTAATGAGCTAACCCTTTAGGTCCATTTAAAAAAAGTACAGATTAATTTTTTGGGTCAATTCGACAAGTTCCTGTTATGAAGAGGTTCCCGTTTTACCACTTCCAAATTCAGCCACTGCCCAATTCGACCTCATCACAACCGCCATTTTCCTCTATTTTTCCAGCACGTTCGCCCTAGTGGACGCGAGTCTCGCGTGCACGGCCGTCACAGTGTACAACTGGGCGGACGGACGCGGCGTCATCATAGGAGATACCGTGACGCTGCCGCAGCCGGCGGCGCGCACCTGCCACGTGACGCACGATGACTCGGTAAATACACACACACACACACATACATATATACATACATACAAATAAACATCACAGTGTATAACTATGCGGACGGAGATACCGTGACGCTGCCGCAGCCGGCGACGCGCACCTGCCACTTAATGCACAATGACTCGGTAAATACACACACACATACACACAAACATTCACCCTTACACACTCACACACACTCCCATACGAAAATTAAAGATACATCACAGTGTACAACTAGGCGGACGGACGCGGCGTCATCATAGGTGTTCAACCCACCGGGGCCGAACTCTGACTAGGGGCCCATGAGCTAGAATGAACACAGACCAACCGTGGGAGAAGTCCGAACGTCGGCGACACACAGAGCTAAGCTTACAACTAACACAATATCTCAATAGTGACCTTGCGGTGATGGCGCTCCACCAACAGCAACCCTCGAGTTGCCCAGCTGTTCCGGGTACCCAGATGTAGATCTCGATGAGGTTGTCATCCTCCAACAGCCTTCTTTTGGGAAGGCCAAGGCAAGGTCACGCAAATGTCCTTTTCTTACATACTAACATATCGTGGTTTACTGTATACAAACACTTATCACCAGTGATCGATAATTCGGACGCTTATTTACCTAAAGTTGCCGAGAAGACTCACGGAGTGGTCAATACCACCTCTTTCGGGAATATATATATATTCTACGACGTGTCATTGAATCTGACATGGTTTGCTGGAAGAGATCTCTTGTTAGAGATAAGCTCGCCTTTGTACACTATTTTAATATCTTGTCAATATAATTATTTGTGTGCAATAAAGAAATTATGAAATTATGAATAGATAATGAAACTACTGATAAAACTGGAACGGACGAACTGGAACGGTATTAAAAATTAAGCTCAAGAAGTTTTGAGTTCTTATTTGGATTGTAGAATTCAGAAGTTTCAGAACATTAACATAAACATAAACATAAACATTTATATACAGGCACATACATTGCTTCTGGCCCCACACTAGGATACCCTGTGTCGTGGTAACCAGAAACAGCGACGTCACACACATATAAACATCCAAGACCTGGGGATTGTTTTTTTTTTTTTTTTTCATTACCCCCAGCCGGGGATCGAACCCGGGACCTCTCGCATGGTAGGCAGAGCCACAACCGCTGCGCCACAGAGGCCGTCAGAACCAAATCAGTAGAATCTCGCGTGAAAATTGGCGTGCCTCAAGGTTCCATATTAGGTCCTTTGTTATTTTTGGTCTATATTAATGATTTTCCCTGCATGGGTCAGAATTTTTCAAAGATGTGTTATTTGCTGATGATAAATCTCATTTAAAGTAGATCGACATGTACAGAACTATGACGAACTAAATAATGTTCTTGGACACTTCAAAATTGGTTTACTGTTAACAATCTAGTGCTAAATGCGAAAAAAACTAAATTTATAAAATTCACTTTGCCTAATGTTAAAAAATAATAATGATAAGTTAGAGTTTACTAATGGTACAGTTTTCCTAGGGATTAGCTGCATATGCTGTGAGAAAAATCAGAAAGCTGAAGGATGTAGCTGCGGCGAGACTTGTTTACTTTAGTTATTTCCACAGCATTATATCCTATGGAATTTTGCTGTGGGGCCGAGCTGCTGATATTGACTCAATTTTTGTTCTACAAAAAAGGGCTATTAGAGAAATTTATAACCTACGCAGTCGTGATTCCTGAGGGAACTGTTCAAAGAAATTAGCATTATGACTACCGTGTCAAATATATTTACATATTAACATAAATACCTTCACTAAAAATGTTGAATTGTGCCTTTCAACATTTCTGTGAAGGTATTTATGTTCTTCCTAACTCGAAACAATATAAGAAGCGGAAATAAAATTGACCAACCTTACTATATAGACTAGCTAAAGTTAGAACTGCATTTGTGGGTCTAAGTATACAATACTATAACAAAATGCCGGAAGAGATTATGTTTGTCAGAGAAGAAAGCTTTTTTTTTCTGCGTGGGTAGTCCTACAAGGCAACAATAAATTTTACACTCCATAATTAATTTAATTTATTTAATAACTTACAATAATTTAATGAGTATTCAGCAATAATATTACTGGCCTGGACCCTTCACTGCACATTCCTAATTGAAGAACACTACAATTTGACCAGTCAACAACCACATAACCTCAAAATCACAAGTATGGACCAGTATTCGGAGATTTCCAAAGGTATGGAAGATTTAATTTCCACATTCTCGGACCGGATGGACAAATATGACAGGGATCTACAGCTAGTTGCAACCTCTACCAGCCCCCAGGACATAAGTGGACTCGCGCAACAGTTTTCGGACTTCAAGTACCTGATCTGGAAAGCTCTCGGAGTTTTGAAGTCACAGATTGAGCATCTGGGTTTGGGCCTTGACAGGCACGAGCAGATGATGCGGCGTAAGGTCCTGCTCGTTCACGGCGTGGCTGAAGAACCGGAGGAGCAGCCTGTTGCCGTTCTGACTGCAGTGTTGGCTAACCACCTGAAGTCTTCAGATGATTGTCTCGGTGCAATCAAAGTGGTTCATCGCTTGGGTGCCAAAGGAGCGAAGACTAGGCCCCTCCTTGTGCGTTTTACATCCCACGAGGCACGTAGCGAGGTGTGGGATTCTAAGAAGGCCCTAAAAGGTACGGGCATCACGTTAACTGAGTTCCTGACGAAGTCACGTCACGATGTCTTTATGGCGGCTCGCCAACACTTTGGCGTCAGCAACTCCTGGACAACCGATGGCCGTATTTTCGTGCAGCTGCCGGAGTTGCCGCAACTCCAGCTGCAGCAGCTGGAGTTGCGGCCGCTTATGGACAAATTTCCCAGCAAAGAGCCCCCTCAGTCAGCCGTTAAGGGGAAGAAGCCTGCTGTGGACATGTCGGCGGCCTCCACCAGGGGCGTTGTCACCAGAAGAGGAGCGTCTCAGGCTCGGGCAGCCAAATAGTGCAGTGAGGTTATGCATGCGGTAGATGTCACATGCTCTTCGCGGTCTCCATTCGACGCCCCCGTATAATTATGCTGTTTCTCATGTTTTGTGAGGTAGATTGTCTTTTTAACTTATTATTTTTACTTTTCTGTTTCGCTAAATCCTCAGAACAACTTTACTTGTCAATGTCAATCTGCCTGCTGTCATTTCACGCGACCGGTGTTGTCATTTTTGTTTTTTTAATACGTTCCGATTTCTGCATCGCTGCGCAGTAGCGGTAACTCTCGCACGTGTTTTGTTTTGTCTTGTTTATAGTCTAACGATAAAGTGTGTTGTTTTTGTGTTATTTTGTTTTTGGTTACTGTTATTATTGTGTGTTTATCTAGATTCCTTTCAGCATTCCTGTGTAGTTAGGGTCTGGGTCAGTATTTATTTATTTATTTATTTATTAAGTAGTGTAGTCAACTACTCAGTTATTGAGTAGGCAACTTTTATCCATATTTTTTTTTTGTACTACTGTACCCCAGCATAATTATTGATATTGTATTTATATATTTAAGTAGGTATATTCTTATTTTACATGGATAGTTTATGTAATATTGATAATAGTTTCTTCTCTTGTTCTTCAACCGACGACTACATTAGTGCGGAGAGTGATAACTCCCTTGTGGAGGAAACACTATCCGCCAAACTGACTTCTGTCTTTGCTGGACTCGATAATAATTTTAACATCGTTCACATCAACGCTCAGAGTATCCACACGAGTTACCCGGACCTACTCGAGGCTTTCAGTAGTAAACATGTGGATGGTATACTTGTATCAAAATCATTTCTTAAACCGACATTACCTTCCACTATGTACTCGCTGCCTGGGTTCCAGCTCTACCGGAACGACAGAGTTGGCAAAGCTGATGGCGGGGTGGCTATTTACCTTCGCTCGGATATCCCTTGCAGAGTTGTTAGTGCTTCACCGAGTGAGTACTCCGAATCCGCAGAACATCTCTTCCTTGAAATTTGTCTTCGCCATAATAAAGTTCTACTCGGTGTTCTCTACAGTCCCTCACTTCACATCGATTATTTCGACTCATTTGAGTCTTTGCTCGTTGAGCTAACTCCTCTTTATAATGATACCCTCATTCTCGGCGATTTCAATAAATGCCTTCTCAAAAGCGATTCCCGCTCTGCCAAACTTCAGTCCATTATAAACTCTTTCAATTTACATATTCTTCCTCTCAACGCTACTCATTTCCAACCACATTGTACTCACTCTCTCCTTGATCTCATGATAGTTTCTAATTTTGAAAAGGTTGCTACACAAGGACAGTCTCTCCTTTCTCCTATCATGACCTGATTTACCTCTCTTATAAGAGCAAAACCCCCAAGAGCAGAGCAAAATTTATCCACACTCGTAGCTTCAAGGGCATTAATTCTGAATCCCTTAAATCTGATGCCGCGTCGATCGACTGGTCCCCCGTCATCTCCAGTGAGTCCGTTGATGACAAGATCCACCATTTCAATACAATCATTCTGGGACTGTTCGACAAGCATGCACCGGTCAAGAAGGTCAAGGTAAAACACCTTCCAGCTCCATGGCTCACTGATGCTATTAGGCGTCTGATGACTAAACGCAACAAAGCCAAATGCCTCTACAAAAAGGAGCCTACAGCCGAAAATTTTTCCATCTTCAAATGCCTTCGAAACCGATGCAATCGCATGTGTCGTGATGCCAAGCGTCGCCACATCTTTCAGAGCATTGAGAGTTACACTCCGGGTCAAGTATGGAAATTCCTCAAAATGCTTGGTATCGGCAAGTCAAGAAATCTCTTTATAGAGATAAGCTCGCCTTTGTCATGTCTTCTCCATTTTCCACTGTAAAATCTGTTATTTTGTGCAATAAAGTATATTGAAAGGCCAATGCAATATATTGTCATATTTCAACTTTTTCTTTTCGCCAGAAATGAAACCTCGGTATATGTTATAGGACAATACCAGGAATCCAAAGGAAAAAGAATCAGGTCTCTAAACCGCATCGGAACAAAGATACTTGATGAAACATTGCTAATACTTAATTGGCAGGCGTTGCCAATTCTTCGATAGTAGAGGCTTACATTGATTCGTTTTGCCTCTGCCACCCCGTATAGATTTGAACTAACCTCAACTAAGCCTTGACGAACAAACACTTTGCCCGAGGATACATCGACTCGATACAATTCGAAACCTAGTTAAAATACCACCACGAATACACTCGCGACGGGGCGTGGGGTCTCTTTTGACACACAATATCTCGCGCTTGGGGTATCGATGGCTACAATATTACTCGATATCAATCACGATAGCACTCAAAATCCTTCGACCATTTTCGAGGCAAAAATGACATCAAGTGACAGCTCATCTTAATAAAATTACGTCACAGACCGAAAAGGGTGTGTTCTGATTGCACTATGAACTATTGGGTGCTTACCTTGGCGAAATTTTCTTACAGATTCAGGAGTTCATGATTCGTGTAATTCAATAGCTATTTGCAAAATATTTTTATTGTTTAAAAGTTAATTTCAAAGTTTTACATCTACTTATTAAACTTTCTTTTAATTTTGAATTTGATGACTTAAATTTATCGTAATATTTTTTACAGCCAACATTTTTTTTAAATATATATCAATTTTTCTCATTCATACACACATTTTTTTATAAAATTAGGATTTATGAATCCTAAAAAAAACGCAAAAATGTTTGTACTGAAAATTGAGTTAACTTCAATTTCTCCATACAAAACGCTGATTTCTTAAGTAAGGTTTTATGGATGCTATAAATTTGACAAATAGGGTCATTTTCCCCTTTATAATCCCTCGCTTTCTTATTAGTTCTGATATGCTCTCAGGTTTAGATTTCTCTACGGTTGCCACGTCGTTATTGGGCATTTTAGCTAATGGGAATATTTAGATAGATAGATATAGATAGATATTGTTTGATAGGTAGATTAACGACGAATTTCCTCAGAGTCTCGTTTGTGCGTCATACAGACACTATCGCGTTCCTTGATATCATCATATGGAAATGTCGAAATTTACCAATAATTTACCTACTAATAACGGTGTATAGATAAAATAAATGGGGGGGAAATTTTGTGCCAACTCACGTGATCGGTAGATACTTATGTTTTTATGTCTCTCGTCTCTGGCGCGCCTTTCGTCCAACAGCAGGGGCGGCTCCTCGGCTTCCGACGGGTCTCGAGTCCAGTCTCGGCTGGACGCTCCACCGGGCTTCGGATATGCTGCTCCTTGTACGTCCGTTGGGTTTCGGCTGCTCGGTGATTTGATTCTCGGCTGATGGTCTTCAGATGTTGGGGGGCACACGCGGGACGCACGTGGTGATGTCTTAGTGTGTTTTCCTGGGGTTTCGCCTTGCAGGATCACTTTCTTCGACGCCTCGTGGTCGCTTTTACTTGTTCTAATGCAGGAACGAATTTCAGACGGCTGTTGAAACGAATACGCGGCAATAACGCGGCAATACGCAAGATGGCTGCGACCATGTGCTCGCGCCTTTGTCCTTGTCGCGGGCGGCGCGGCGGCGTATTTGCAGGTTTCTTCCGTCCAATTTCTTCACTGCGTTATTTCGAACGTCGGGGTCACCATGAAAATGGGTGCCCCAAATAATAGGTGTTTAGTTTTATCTGAAGATATTTAATTCGGTTTGTACAAGGTATTCGCAGCTCGGGCTCTAATGCGAGAATGGTGGTTAAATCGAGTTGAACGGAATTTATAAGATATGGTTAATTAGCGCCATCTAGCCTTTATTAGTCGAACCACCTCTAAAGGTATTGATTTAGGGTATAGTTGTGGGTGAGGTGGTTCGTACTATGGAAGACTAGATGGCGCTGTACATTGATGCTATGATGTCATTTTGACACACCTAATATTTGTTCTAAACAATAGGAGATACCGTTACGCTACCACAGCCGGCGGCCTGCACCTGCCATGTGCCGCGGTAAATACACACACACATACAAACACATATATGTCACGTGACGCACGGCGATATGGTATATGCGCAGACAAACACACACACCCGTACACACACACACACACGCATTATTATATATTATGCTACTCGTATGTATGGCCGTCTTGCCCAAGTAGATGACGACTTCAATTGGCTACTTTATAGGGGTAGTCAAGGTTGATACTTTTATGACCTGTCACAGCGCTGTTTTGTTAGTCAGTCGTATGGAAATATTTAACTGTGACGTCATAAATTGTTGTCAATAGTCTCTTTTACACAAAATTATGTATATAAAAGATAACTGCTAGAAATTTTCAGTTCTGACATCGACGAGCCCTTTTGTTTACAAGGCTTCAACGTCCGTCATGATGTTTATGTTTGTTGGACTACCCAGTCTAGTTTCCGATTGGGTAGAACATACCGTGCAAACGTGGATTGAAGTCATTTCACGTCACTTAAGTGGGCACGAGGCCTTACGATACCGCAGCCGCTAGTAATGTGCCTTTTATAGATGTTATAGAGTCAATTTTTTTTTTTCTACACACGTATCATAAACCCTCTCTACTGCGTACAAAAACCACGCGTTACGATCAGCATAATATTAAACTACTTGGTAAAAACTCATTTCTTATCTGAAAAATTACACATTATGACCATAATGTGTAATTTTTCTACATATTATGACATTCAAATTTCGAACGCCGACGCCCGCCTGCGTGCTGCCCCTAGTTTGTCTGTGAAGTTGGAACTGACATTCAAATTTCGAACGCCGATGCCCGCCTGCGTGATGTTGGTACTAAAGAACAAGCTTAACAATTGCAGAACCACAATGCCGGTCAAACATGCGGTTCCTGAACACATCAAAGAGAGCTTATGATATGTGTGTAGATAAACTAGTGTATGTAACTTCATGTATGTATGTATGTTATGTTCATCATTCAAACGGATGTGGGCGCTCAGCTGTGCGTCAAGCAGGCCGTCAAATACCTTTGCAATTATGGTTGCAAGCGAAATTGGTCTGTAATTGTTCCTATCTGATATATCGCCAGTTTTGTTTTTAACAATGGGCACCACAATAGTTTCCATCATTTCACACGGAAGATATCCATGGCTGACACAGAGATTATAAAATGTGGCTAATACTCTAGGTAGATGAGTCCCTGCATGTTTCAGGTGTTCAATGCTGAGCCCGTCGTGGCCCGGAGACTTCCCTCTGGACATGTTTTTAACAACTGTTGCTACGTCTTTAGGGCTGAATCGAGTCTCCAGATCACCCCGAAGCTGCTCAACATCACTCACCCTATTTGAAGGAACTATAGTAGATTGCACCTCGAAATGCTCACGAAATATGTTGGCTATTCCCTTCTGTTCCATTACCCCGTCAACAGATACCGGTAGGCTGGGTTTGCTATTGTGCTCGTTGGTAGACTTCCAGAATTTATTAAAATCTTTCGCCTTGTGATGTGTTGCCAGTATATCCATAGCTATTTGCTCCTGGTTATCCTGACACCACTTAAGCTTCGCCTTAAAAACCTTTCTACTTTCACTCATTTCCAGGTATAGTGGACCGGATCTTGGTTTTCCATAGTAAAGCCACTCTTGAAATTTCAGTCGCGCTTCAGCATGTGCCACCCCTACATACTTGTTCCAGCCAGTCACCTGCCGTTTTTTACCGGAACTTTTTTTATTATTACTAAATGCTGATGCCTCGCTTAATGAGATTACAATTCTGCTATACATACAATCTATAACTTTCTTATGGCCTAAATTATGACAGTGCATATCACAGCAATTACTAAGTTCCACCGGATAATCAATATCCTTTAACTTATTGTGACATAATTCAGCATATAACTGTACCTCTTCCGGTTGTCGGTTCCCCCATCGTACTTTATTACATTCTACTTGACTAGCTATACACACATTTTTCCGTCTTATAAGCCGTAGGTTACATTTAACACTAACGGGATAATGATCTGACCACACAACATCATAAAGTACTTTTACATTTGTTACCGTACTATAAGCAGATTGCGTAACCAAGCAATGATCCAACCACCTTCTCGATCCATGAGAGTCACTTACATATGTATACGTGCCCGAGTCTATGCCTAACTTTTGTATATCGGCACAAATCCATTTCTGGTCATCACAGAAAGTCAGCATTTCGTCACAGAACAATGTATATGGATGAGCATTTAAGTCGCCTAACATATAAACAGACTCAATATTATTATTTTCTACGATCGCATTAATCTCGCTAAGGCACTCGGTAAATTCTGGCAAATTATCCTTATCATCTGTAGGCATAATAACTAAACACAAGTAAACACTGATCACACAACGTAATCTTTATACATGCAAGCCGCACACTGTTACAGTTTATTACTTGAACCTGTTGAACTACACTTTTCCGCCACAAGATCGCCACACCACCGTACGGTCTTCCCCTCAGTACACCTGTCGATGTGTCCACCGCTGACTTTCCCGTGTACCCAAAGTTTATGTCCAGTGTACCGAGGTAGGGTATGTCATGTGGCAGGGTCCATGTTTCTTGCCACATGCCACAATGTCAGCATCACGACATAGCCTTCTTATAAATCAGCTGATCGTTTCACAGACTTACAGTTGAAACTGACAAAATTACTATTGTATCTGTACTCATTATTTATGTTGTTCGCCATTTTTATTTGAGTTAGAATTATGACTCTGTAGATCCTTCGTGCTCCTGCTTCTAAAGATGAAATACCTCCTGAAGAATATATCATGTGGCCATAGGTCATCATCCTCAAAAAGAGATAACTTTTGCCTAGGTATTTATATATATATTTATATATACAGTATTTTGTATGAGTCATATCCTTTCATCTCCCTCATACAGATTTTCTCCGGTGTTACAGGAACGTTAGTCTTCTCCATAATGTAATCTGAGATATGGGCAGCTGTAGTCTCCGTCGATACGTTATATCTATACAACGGTATGTTAACCACCGCCGCCTTGAACTTCGAGTTCTCGTCTACGCTCGCCTTACCCCGCCTGCCCGTAAAACGTGTATTGAAACTACGTTTTTTTCGTCTCTCTACTCGTATCCATTCGCCCTTACCCTCCTCCTCATTCTCCCCAATCTTTGGTAAGGATGTGGATTTTCTCGGGGCATACTCCGATGTTGAGATCAGCTGGTCGGCACTAACGGCAGTATCTATATTGTGACGCATAACACTCTCCGATACAGGTGTGTGTGCGAGCGAGGCCGACTTATGCTCTGTGATACTAGCGTACGAGAGGGATGGCATGCGCGGCGGTACCGGCCCAGGCTTGCTAACTTGTTTTGTTGCTGAGCGCTCCGGTGGGGTGACCGACGACTGATTAGAGGTCATCGACTGATTGGCACTGTGTGTCATGCCAACCGGACCGCTATTGCAAGAGTCATAACTGTCGTTCTGCACGCAAAACGCACCTCTCGTGTAATTGACGTTAGGCTCCTTATTGCCTTCACTGGAACTCGCAGCAGACGCTTTCTTCAAGCTTTCAATTTGAATTTTTAACTGCTCAACTTCGCTCACTGTGGCATACTGAACTTCAGACGCATATTTCTCCTGGATCTGTCTCAACTCTTTTTGCACTGCTATTATGTCTCTCAATAGCCTCGTAACATCTACATGGTCGAATGTCGTGGGCGGTAATTTATGTAGATCACGCGATACAAAAACCGGCAACTCCTCTGGATCCGTTGCCTTGATAAGGCTTATGATATCATCAATGTCTCGAGAAATCTTTCCTTGTCCTCTCCGCGTAGTCTTGGGTTTCGTGACACAGCCAAAAAGCAGAGCTTTAGCTTGTTCAATCTCTTCGACTGAAAACGCACCTGAGCAGATCTGGACTAGGCTTTCCTCGTCCATAATATCAGCCTTATTTTGCATATATGGCAGCACTTCATTTATCACAATGTTGCAACTTGAGCACTTCAACATATTGGACGACATTGTTTACGTGGTTCTATGACCTCCTTCGTGAGTACGGCAGCGCAGCGTAGCGACCGACCATCCAGTACCGCGACCAACGGGAGACTGATTATGGCTTTGGCTATGGATTAATGGCTAATTATGTATAGTTACATACACTAGTTTATCTACACACATATCATAAGGTCTCTTTTGATGTGTTCGGGAACCGCATGTTTGACCGGCATTGTGGCATTGATCATTGATCTTCAGTTGTTTAGCTTGTTCTGTAGTACCAACTTCACAGACAAACTAGGGGCGGCACGCAGGCGGGCGTCAGTGTTCGAAATTTTAATGTCATAATTTGACAATTTTTTGTACATTATTGTCATAATGTACAAATTTTCAGATAAGAAATGTGTTTTTGCCAAATAGTTTTACATTAGGCTGGTCTTAACGTGTGGTTTTTGGACGCAGTAAAGAGGGTTTATGATACGTGTGTAGATAAAATTTATTTGGTATGATTTCAGCAGTACAAGTTTCGTTCGATCCGCGTGAACAACCCTGCGGCGCTTCTAGTGAATGGCAAGAAGATTGGGCGCAACCAGATAGCCGGCACCAGAGTGACGAGCACCTACGAGATACACTGAGTGCCAGGGAAACTGGCGCGTTGAAGTGGGGCGAATTACTTTTTATTTTATTTACGCGATTCACGGCCGATTTTTCAATCCTCAGACAACGTTTAGCGAAGAATGTGTGCCTGTGAAATGTTAAATAAAGCTGTATGTGTGTGTCTATCTGGGGATTGAAAAATCTCCTCCGAGTTGTATTTTGAATGGTTATTAAAAACTGCTATTTAATTAAAGGAGTAAAAGTAATATTTTAATATTTGATGCTTAGGGTTCATTGCTCTGTTTAACTTTTTAAATTGATTGCATTATTACTGCTGATAATTTTGCTTCATTCAATGGTGCAACGACATTTTTGTTTGGATTATTGCAATAAATGGTGCATTATTTGATTCCGGTATAAAAATAAATGTTATGTACAAAAATGTTGCATTGTTGTTGCACACTTGTATTTTTTCTCATATTATTTTAGAATTTTAGAAATTAGAGAAACAAATCTATAAAGAGTCTCATAAGCACTTTTACTTTCTGAGACTATTTCCCTGTTCTTTTTAAAATTCAAGCAAGTAAGCATTTCTTGTGAAAAATAATCATGTTACTGTATTACCCTGTGTTCGTCCGGCCTGTGGACGAAAACCCGTTGTAGGTTATGAACTTTAAAACGATGGCAAAAAGTTCAAAATCGCGATGCCTCATTTAAAATTGCGCGCTGGAAAGGATATTAATATATAGTTATATGTGCGCGATATTAGCTCTTGTTGTATTCTTGTAATAATTATGAAATTGTAATAAAGGATGTAACAGAAAGCTGCACCGAGTTGGTCAGAGCAGCTTTATTTTTCTCTTCTCGGCCCAAAAGGTAGGGAGGAGTGAAAAATGAAGTTGCTCTGATCAATACGGTTTCACAGAGAAAGTTGTTCAGAATAGTGTTCCTAACAACCCCATAAAATAGGACTGACTACATTTTTGTTACATCCTGTATAATAATATTGATCTCGATTATAATTAATGTCAGTGTGGTATTTTTTTTGTGGGCGAATAATTTGAACCGACTTGTATTATTTGTAATGGTACGCCAAAAATATTGATTTCTTATATTCTATACTGTTGACAGTTGATTTAATTTAGTAAGTGTTTAAGCATGTTACACTATTTTATAATAACTTCCTAACAAATTAATAAATAGGTTATGTAATGAGATGTACATGAATGTCATGAGTGAGACAAATAAATAAACTTACTACAAAACTGTAGTTTTCATGAGTAGATCACGCCTTTTCCAATACGAGGTGGCAAAAGCACAGATGTGCCCAGTTATTCAATACTCCATTTTGCCAGACAGGAGGCTAGCCCAGCGCTGCAGCGACGAAGGGTTTTAACATCTAGCAATAACCAAATAAAACATCAGAATAAAAACTAGAACAACTATTTATTAATCTCCCACAACAGCAAGTCATTATGCACTACCTCAGAAAACTTTTCACCCATCGCTGTGTCTTCGAAAATGGGCGTTAACGTCTTCAACTTAAGAGCTAGTAAGGCGCTATCGTCAAGTAAGTCGGATAGTTTGTTGACTAATACAGGATAGTAGTACAGTCGCAGGATATTGGGCCGTGAGTATAAATATTGGCCGTCTCTTAAATTGTCTTTGGCCCAGTTCTCTATGGTTTTGTTGCCGCTGGCGATCTGAAATGGACATTATATGGGTTGTAATAAAGTCTATAGGTAATTGCGTACTTGACACAGGCTAGATTATCTCAGTGGGTATCATAGACCAACAAAGTGTAACAAACATGAGGTTTTCCAAGATTTTGGCAAATTGTCCCGAAGACAAAAAACCGGTCAAGTGCGAGTCTAAATCGCGCACGAAGGGTTCTGTACCACCGTTCAATGGAAGCGATGGTGTGGAGTGAATAGTTTGGATTTTACACAGCAAAATATTGTTTACAAAGTTATTGGTGCGGTTACTTTCAAACTCCATGTACGTAACCAGGTGCATCCATAAGTTTGTATGTGGTATTGAAAGAATTGTTGTATGGGAGCCCCCTTAAATATTTCTTTTATCCTGTTTTTTAGTATTTGTTGTTATAGCGGCAACATAAATACATAATCTGTGAAAATTTCAACTCTCTAGCTAGCTAGGTTCTTGAGATACAGCCTGGTGACAAACGGACGGACAGCGAAGTCTTAGTAATAGGGTTCCGTTCTTACCCGTTGGGTACGGAACCCTAAAAATCACGTGTGAAACTTACATAAATCGATAAACGAATAAACAAAACATTGTATGTAGCTTATTGTTCTAAAGTACCAGTGGGCAGACCCCCAGATGGTCCGACGATGTCGTCAAGTCGACGGGATGTGAAGCGATTGGCGCAGGACAGGATTGGCGCTATACAGGATTTTGTTTCGTAAAGTTACGCCCGACGGAGGGACGACAGTGTACGTAGCACTTGTAACTAAATAGTTTATGAAGCTATTGCATAATGAGGGGTATTAAAACACTAGTTATGTGCAGTTTCATACACTACTTTATCTGCATCTACTCATACATTGGTGAATAACTAATAAATAAAAGATCAAAGTTAAAAGAGTAAAATAGTAGATTATGCACCAAGGGTATAAAGCGCTGTTTTATGTCACGGGCGCGATATTGAATCCTGAACATAACGAAGCACTCAAAATATAACACCCGAGCCAAGCGAGTCCTCAGTGCAGTGAGGGATTCAAGCATGCCCGAGACAAAACAGTTATCCCCGAGGAGTAGAATATACTCTATTTTTCGCACCTCCTACGAGAAAATAAAAAAGCAAGGCTAGTAAAAACACAATTTTTTTTTTCGTTCGAATTATGCCAAACTTCGGTCGCATATCTTCGGCATAGTGTGTTTAGACACTTAACGTATCGGGTCATCCGGAGAGCTCCCTGCGTGAACTTTAGTTGGCGAAGGGGGATTTTGTAGCCCCGGATTTTGAGACATGTAGCGACATCTGTCGATGAGTTGCAGGGTGAAGAGACATGTAGCGACATCTGTCGATGAGTTGCAGGGTGAAGAGACATGTAGCGACATCTGTCGATGAGTTGCAGGGTGAAGAGGTCCGCATGTAGCGACATCTGTCGATGAGTTGCAGGGTGAAGAGGTCCGCATGTAGCGACATCTGTCGATGAGTTGCAGGGTGAAGAGGTCCGCGACTCAAGCCAAGGTGTCACTAGTATCGGTGGGGACATTAATGGGCTACATTTTTTATTTTTTTATATTTAGAATGTGCTTTTGAATCCATTAATTTATACCCTATAGAAGGTGCCATATTGAGTTAAGTGTGACGTCACTTAGCCTATACCAGGTGGACGATAAAGATGCTTCTAACGATACCTCATTCTTAAAATTCTGATAAGAAGTTTAGATGTTCTGGTGACACAAATTGTTCGATTCCAAATCGATATTCGATCGATGGTTTCGGAACGGCCATTTTGAATTTGACGTTGCTGCCAACCTGGCAGTTTTTTGACAACTGTCAGACGAAAGCCCTCGCAATGTAACGCGTATTGATTAGGGTATTGAATTAAAATCGCAAGCCATCTGGAATGTATTCGGGTTCCCCTCAGGATTGTCTATATAGCTGAGTGTGTTGTGGTTCCCCGAACCAGATAAAGTTCGCATTTACGTGGCCGATTGGTTTTTCCCACGTAACATAACCTGTGTTGGAACACTGTGCTCGTCTGGAACACCAGGTATGACTGGCAGGTCAGCTTCGACGAGCACAGTGTTCCAACACAGGTTATGTTACGTGGGAAAAACCAATCGGCCACGTAAATGCGAACTTTATCTGGTTCGGGGAACCACAACACACTCAGCTATATAGACAATCCTGAGGGGAACCCGAATACATTCCAGATGGCTTGCGATTTTAATTCAATACCCTAATCAATACGCGTTACATTGCGAGGGCTTTCGTCTGACAGTTGTCAAAAAACTGCCAGGTTGGCAGCAACGTCAAATTCAAAATGGCCGTTCCGAAACCATCGATCGAATATCGATTTGGAATCGAACAATCACCCGCCCGGACAGGCACCCACCTGTCCCCTAATCTACGGGCAGCCGAGACAACGTTGCTACCGCTCGTTTTAGAACCGAGCCTCCTACTAGAACCTCCGCAGACCGGGGGGTCCCGTCCTTGCCAGGGAACAAGTTAACAATGCGCCCCCTGCGCCAACGTAGTGGCGGTAGGTTAGCATCCTTAACCAGAACGAGGTCACCAACACTAGGGGGGCTGGTTTTGTCAGTCCACTTAAGGCGCTGTTGTAAGATATGCAGATACTCGAGCGACCAACGCTTCCAGAAATTCTGAGTAAACTGCTGCAACATCTGATACCTTGACAACCGATACAATTTCACTCCCTCGAAGGGGTGCTCGGGCAACGCGTTAAGTGGCTGTCCTATCAAGAAATGGCCTGGGGTCAGAGCCTCCAGGTCATTTGGATCAGAGCTGAGCGGACACAACGGTCGCGAATTGAGAACGGCCTCGATCTTACAAAACAATGTCGCGAGCTCCTCAAAAGTCAGCGCGGTCTGACCTACTATACGCCCCAAGTGCGTCTTAGCTGACTTAACTACGGCCTCAAAAATCCCACCCCAGTGGGGGCAACTCGGTGGGCTGAAGGTCCACTGTATACCCCGACGGGAGAGGGCCGTTCCAATATCCACTTTATTTACATTCAAAAAGTTGACTATCTCTCGTAAGTATCGTTCCGCACCGACGTAGTTAGTGCCGTTATCAGAGCGGATCAAAGTTGGAAGTCCCCTTCGAGAAACAAATCTATCCAAACAAGCAATGAACGCCTCTGTCGAGAGATCAGCAACGAGCTCGAGATGTACCGCCTTGGTGGATAAACAAACAAACACACATAGGTACGCCTTGTATTGCTTAGCGGTACGCAATCGTGAACTCTTCACCATAAACGGTCCGGCAAAATCCGTACCAACACCTGAAAACGGTCTGACCTCATTCACACGATCAGGGGGCAAGTCCCCCATGAGAGGTTGCATCGTGGCAGCCTTAAGTCGATAACAAAGCATGCACCGAAACACGATGTTCCGTATGACACGGCGGGCAGATAAGATCCAAAACTCCCGCTGGAGCGTGGCCAACAACGCGTTACAGCCGGCATGCGCGTTTTTAATATGACGATCAGTCACCAGCAATTCAACTAACTGTCCCCCCTTGGGGAGCAGAAGTGGGTGACGAGCCGAATACGACAGATTCGCATTGCGCAATCTTCCTCCTACCCGAAGTAACCCGGTCGAATCAACAAAGGGGTTGAGACGCGCGACGGCTCCCTTCAATTTCGAACGTCCACTTCGTATAATCTCCAATTCTGCCCCAAACTTCGAGGACTGTACCAACCGGACCAAATTCAGTAGCGACTCGTTTCGCTCTGCCGGATTCAGAATAGGGTTCAACGTTCGCTGATCGCGAGGAGTACGACAATTTCGAGCGAATCTCCTAATCCAAGTGGACACGTTTATCAACTTGTCAAGTGAGCTATACCGGTCCAGCAGAAACCCGGCGTCAGGGTCCTCAGCCTTCTGGGTAACATGCACGGCCGCTCTGGGGCCATGATCCGAAGATACTACTACATGGCTGTGGGGCCAGTCCGATTCTCTCCTGGCAAGCCAGGGTGGTCCCCACCACAAATGGTGTCTAACGAGTTCAGGAGCCCGACATCCCCTGGATGCACAATCAGACGGGTTCAATTCTCCTGGTACATGTCTCCAGGTCAGTGGGACCTCAGACGACACAATCTGGGAGACACGGTTCGCAATAAAAACCTCTAAGTTATGGACCGAAGCCTTCAGCCAGCACAAAACAATCTGGCTGTCCGTCCACGCGTACACCGTATCCTCCAAAACCACTGACCCACGCAACACTGTTAGAGTGTGATTCAAAAGTTTGGTCAAAAGAGCAGCCCCGGACAGTTCCAGTTTTGGAATCGTCATCCTTGTCCGAATAGGCGCTACCTTGCTTTTTGCCAAAACCAAACGCACGTCGACCTCCCCGGTGGAGGTGACGGTTCGCAAATAAACCGCTGCCGCAAACCCTCGTTCAGAGGCATCACAAAACCCATGGAGGGTTGCCCTGTAATCCCCAGCAGGGACCAATTTCCTCGGCAGCGATACATTATTTATGTCCGATAGCGAGGTGAACATTTGCGTCCAATCAGTCAACAAATCACCTGAGAGGTGGGTGTCCCAGGTCAACTGAGCCGCCCATAGCCTTTGCATAAAACATTTGAGAGCAAAGGTGACTGGAGAAATCCATCCATTCGGGTCGAACGTTCTCGCAATCGTTGACAGTACTGACCGCTTCGTCCAGGCCTTCGGTGTTTCTAAAACCACCCGATAGGTAAACTCATCATGGACGGGCCGGTACTGAATTCCAAGCACTGACAACATGTTAGGGTTGTCAGGATTCTCAAAAACGTGCGGGTCTTGTTGAAACTCATCTGGGAGACCAGCCATCAACTCAGGGGAGTTGGACATCCACTTGCGTAGTTCATAGCCGCCTCGTTCCAGCAATTGAATGAGCTCGTCACGTCGGTCCAGAGCTTCCTCTACACTGGCTGCCCCTGTGCAGACGTCATCGACGTACAAATCTAGCTCCAGGATAGCGGCGGCTCTAGGATAGCTCACACGGTCACGCGACGCCAACTCCCGCAGGGTACGCATCGCCAAATACGGGCTAGACCGTAACCCATACGTGTTCGTGTTCAACTCATAGACCTTGACTGGCTCGGCCGTGGACTCACGCCAAAGTATCAACTGATACCTTCTGTCAGCCGGATGAATTACCGTTTGCCTAAACATCATCCGAATGTCTGCGACAAATACAACCTGGTGCCTCCGAAAGCTCGTGAGAATATCCGAAATATCACGACTCAACTTGGGTCCCGAATGTAGACACTGATTCAGGGACATCCCGTTCGAGGTAGGTGCTGACCCATCAAAAACAACTCGAATCTTGCCGGTAGGGGTTCGTAGGACGGCATGGTGTGGAAGGAAACAATGATCCTCAGATCTCCAGTCCACACCCGATACCGACATGTGTCCTAACGACTCATACTCCCTCATGAAATCAACGTATTTTTGTTTAATTACGGCGTCCCTTGACATCCTACGCTCCATCGACATCAATCTCGTCTCAGCCATCTTCCTAGATTCTCCTAATGGCGGTCGATCGGCCCTGAAAGGCAGTCGAGTTACAAAACGACCAGAACGAAGGCGACCAGTACTATTCTGGTAAAACAACTCGCACTCTTCTTCGTCTGCGTCGACTCGACGAGCGGTGGGAGGTTCCTCTATCTCCCAGAAACGTTGGATAGCGTCTGACAACGCTGAGCCAATAAGTATGCCATCTGACTCGGCAGGCCTAACCATTGGCAATGCCGGACCCATGATCACGTGACCAAACTTAGTATCCACAGCAATCAACCCGTCCGGCTGAAGAACTCGCCGATCCGACAACAGAAACCTACCCAGAACGTCTGCTCCCAGTAGCAGGTCGACCGGGGCTGGAGTGTCAAAATCGGGATCCGCCAACTTGAGTCCTGACGTCAGGAATCGAACGGCCGGATTCAACTTCACCAAGGGGTGTTTGCCCATGACATGCGTCATTACTAAAGCTTGCACGGATGTTTTTGTCAAAATGTCATAACGTGGAGAGAACGTGATCACCGATTGACCAACTACATTCGTAACCGTAACATTCCCCAACCCCGTATTGATTTATTATACCTATCTACCTTGAGGCCCAACCATTTTGCTAAATCGTTCGATACAATGCAGCCCTGAGCTCCAGAATCTAATAGGGCGCGAACGTATGTTGGGTTGCCCGCCAAATCCCAAACAAGCACAGAGGCGATCGGTAACACCACCGTCTCCGGTTGGGGGGCAACCAATGTTTGGGCCGCAAATTCCTAGCGAGGGCCCCCGGGGCCCCACTGTGCCTGTAACCGATCAGGTAGGCAGCTATACGCCAGAGGGTCCCATTGTACAAATGGCCCACGCGCCGGTTCCATTGCCACCCTACGACGCCCCCCGAAGGGGGGTGGGCGTGAATTCAACCGTGGCCGCTCCATGAGCGGGGGGACATCACATGCGACCGACGAGGACGAGGCGACGAGCGGGGCGACAACTGAGGCGGCGTCCGAACCGCATCCGCATAGCTCGAAGGTGTCCCATGCCACCCGCCCGTTACGGCCCGCTGAACACACCCAATGTCCCGCTGAGTCGGATGCTGAGTCGCAACCGAAAACTCAGGGCCCCCCATGTGATGACCCTGAGTGCGGCCCTGCACCCCTGGGTGGCTGCGTGCTTGTGGCCCCATTGCCCGCTGAGTCGGATGCTGAGTCGCAACCGAAAACTCAGGGCCCCCCATGTGATGACCCTGAGTGCGGCCCTGCACCCTAGTACCGCCCTGTGCACGTGGGGACATTGGCCCCTGAGTTGCGCTCCGAGTCGCAAACGAATTCTCAGGGCCCCATGCCGTGTCACCCTGGGTACGGCCCTGTGGTGGCTGTTGGCCGGACCGGTTCATGCACAACAGATTGTTGTGGGCCCCACCACAATATCCGCACATTTTTGTGCGCGTGCAGTACCTAGCCATGTGTGGCCCGAGGCACAGGAAACACCAGCTCCGCTGCTTGGCCATCCGGCGCCGTCCCTGAACCCTAAGTTCCCCGAACTTATTGCAATTGGCCACAGCATGGCCAATCTGCCTACAACATGGGCAGGTCTCACTATGTGGGGTCAATGCACTCACAGTCCCAAATGACTGCCGGTTGGTGCGGTCCTTCCTCGTCGGAGGGCCCCTACTCACAGCGCTCCCGGCAGCTCTCTGTGGCTCCGAAGGATGGGTGACCGTCAACCCCAAATTCTCTGCCCGTCGAGCCTCCTCTTCCAAGAATCCGACCAAGTCGGAGAAGGCGGGCAGGTCCTCGGCCGACCTCCCGTGAGACTGTTCGAAACGAGTCTGCACGTCAGCGGGTAGGCGGGAAAGTACAATGTACAGCAGTAGGTACGACCATTCACCAACCGGAAGTCCAAGATTCTCTAGAGCCTTGGTGACGGACAACAACGGGTTCAAAACCTCCGTCTGTATGGCCCCGACCTTGTTCAAAACCGGGATACTAAACAAACGGTTCAGTTGGGCATCGGCCAACCTCCGTTTGTTATGGTAACGTCTGACCAACAATTGTCTGGCCGTTTCATAGTTACCCTCCGTAACTGTCAAATGAGCGACCAGCTCCCTAGGCTCACCCCTCAATGCTGCCACCAGCTGAGCCATCTTGACAGACTTGGTAATGCCCGATCGCATGTGCACCAAACTGTCGAACAGATTGATGAAGCTCATCCATTCACCGGACACTCCGTCAAAAGTAGGCATAGTTATGGCCGGTAACCTGGACCCTGAACCCTGAAGCGGCAGAGGTGCTTCGATGTCACCACCATGGCTGGACTCGCGCTGTCTACGTATGTCCGCAGCCTTCTGCGTGATAGCAGCTGCCATCTCCATACATTGGTCGACATCCCCTAGCAACCGTGACAGCCTGTCAGGTGCGCAACCATCAACCGATTCCGCCTGCGCGGACAATTCGAGCACCCTATTGTAACGTTCCTTAACGTCCATAGACCGCTCCAATACCACATCATGCCTATCTAAACGGTCTATCAGACCGTGTGCGGAGGAAAACCATCTGAGTTCCTTAGAAACACCCTTCTGGATTTCAGATAACGACATGATCGGAACGATACTTACTCACAATTTGCAGTAACTCAATTTTATTGGACCCTCCAGTCTATAACCCAAACGAGGGAACCCTAAACCACAACTTAAACAATGCTGTTTTCCTTAAACAATAGGAACCGAGTTTTATATCTATATAAATTCTGTAAATACAATTTAGTTTCCCTTTATCATTATAACACACACAGATAGTCAATATTAGTTCAAGTTATAAATTGCTATAAACTGAAAACAATGTAATAGCCTGCTATCAATAGATGTAACTACCTATGTTAACCAAACATTCATTAGCATTACTAGACCACTAATAGATTGACTAACTGGTACTTCAATGCAAATTTCAAATTCACCTACAATGTACCTAAGTTGAGTACCTACTATTCTGAGTCACATCTCAGTACAACTGGTCATTTAGGGAAAACTGTAATATCTGTCTGTCTACTACCAGCAATAGACTTATAGCTTACAATACTACCAATCTATGTGGATACAGGAACAACACCAAGTTAGCTAATAACCGCCTATACCTACAGATTGATAGTCCCAAATCGTGGGTTCCTGGAGCCCTTGACGGCTGCAAATCTCAGGAAACCACGCTCTTGCTACCAAAATGTTCAGGCTTCTCGGCACCTAATGACCTCGCAGGGGCCCATCAGCTACGAGGTAGCGTAGCGATCAGATGCCAAGAAGTGTAAACGTCGGCGATTCACCGAGCTAATACTTATGGAGTCGATCTAACCTGGTCTGTGCTTCGTTCCCGTCAAACTCCTGTCTCTCTGCAAGGCCCGGGTGCACCCTAGGCTCTTCTTGGTAGACAGGTTCTTCAGCCAACCAGGTATGACTGGCAGGTCAGCTTCGATGAGCACAGTGTTCCAACACAGGTTATGTTACGTGGGAAAAACCAATCGGCCACGTAAATGCGAACTTTATCTGGTTCGGGGAACCACAACACACTCAGCTATATAGACAATCCTGAGGGGAACCCGAATACATTCCAGATGGCTTGCGATTTTAATTCAATACCCTAATCAATACGCGTTACATTGCGAGGGCTTTCGTCTGACAGTTGTCAAAAAACTGCCAGGTTGGCAGCAACGTCAAATTCAAAATGGCCGTTCCGAAACCATCGATCGAATATCGATTTGGAATCGAACACAAATGATCATACATATATACATACTTACAGGTCAAACACATAACCCTGCTTTTGGCTTCCCTGTAGGCGCAAGTTCATAAATCTTACCCGAATATCGCCAACGTTCTTCAAGAAGATCGAAGAGAAGTAGAAGCGAAGGTTGTCTGTGGCGAGAGAGCTGTGCCGGTTCATGTAGGTCTTAAGCCGGTTGTAGCCAGCTCGCTTGTATCGGAACACCTGCACATATTCAACTCTGAACTATGTTGAACTAAATACCATACAAAACACGAAAATAAATCAGTAAGCACTTTGTAACCGGACTTGGAAGCCCAAGTCCGGTTACAAAGTGCAAAGAGTTTAGTTAATCTGAGTACATAGTTCAATACATACATACTACATACATAATAGTAGTTTATGTGACTGCTACATAATGGAGGGCATTAATACTCGAGAAATAATATCACTCGAGAGTTTTAATGCCTAATTATGTACAGTTACATACACTAGTTTATCTACACACATATCATAAGCTCTCTTTGATGTGTTCAGGAACCGCATGTTTGACCGGCATTGTGGCTCTGCAGTTGTTTAGCTTGTTCTGTAGCACCAACTTCGCGCGTCGGCGTTCGAAATTTGAATGTCAGTTCCAACTTCACAGACAATGACAAATAACTAAGCACAAAACTCAATACCTGCAATTAAAGATCTTTTCCGATAACATCGGGACTGTCCAGTTTTCACCGATAAATAAATAAAACAAAATGGCTAAAACGGCCATACTAATAATTTCTTGTATGGGTACTTCTTTTAATTCTTAAAACGGTAACGGTAACTTTGTTAAAGCGGTAATAGAAAGACACTCTCTGTGAAAATTTCAGCTCCCTACCTTTTTCTTTTGATCCGGTAGAGCCGGTGACAGACGGACAGACAGACAGACGGACGGACAGCGGAGGCTTAGTAATAAGGTTCCGTTTGCCACCCTTCGGGTAGGTACGGAGTCCTACAAAAGGTTTTTTTGTGCAAAAACATGCATCGCCCGATCGGCCCGATAATACATAGTTATTTATTATAGTAGTTTATGTGACTGCTAATAATGGAGAGCATTAGAACGAGCCGAAGGCGAGTTTCATAATAATATCACTCGAGAGTTTTTATGCCTAATTATGTACAGTTACAAGCACTAGTTTATCTACACACACAAGCTCTCTTTGATGTGTTCAGGAACCGCTTGTTCGACCGGCATTGTGGCATTGATCATTGCTCTGCAGTTGTTTAGCTTGTTCAGTAGTACCAACTTCACAGACAAATTAGGGGCGCCACGCATGTGGGCGTCGGCGTTCGAAATTTGAATGTCATAATTTGACAAATGTTGGTCCATTATGGTCATAATGTATCAATATTCAGATAAGAAATTAGTTTTTACCAAGAAGTTAATGGCTTGTGTTTAAATGATTGCAAAAAACGCACCTATTTTACTACCAATAAATTCGAAATGACTGCCAGAATGGATAAATGTCCACCAAATTTTGTTTGGATAAATGATCACCAAACTTATTTTTATGTTTTGTGTACTAAGTTTATGTTTTAAGTATTTTTTGTTGTTCTTACATGTTCAACCTAACACGAAGGATAAAGGGGGCTTCGCTTCGCCCACCCCCTTTACCCTTCACCTAAGCTGCCGCAGTATTTTGCCCTGATATTTTTTGCAACTTTTGGTGTTAATTTATCCATTTTGGGTAGGAAAAAAATATTTTGGTTATCATTAAATTTGTTGCCGAAGTTTATCATTATGCTGGTCGTAAAGTGTGGTTTTTGGATGCAGTAAAGAGGGTTTATGATACGTGTGTAGATACAATATTTATCTACACACGTATCATAAACCCTCTTTACTGCGTACAAAAACCGCACCTTACGATCAGCATGATGTTAAACTACTTGGTAAAAACTCATTTCTTATCTGAAAAATTACACATTATGACCATAATGTGTAATTTTTTTACATATTATGACATTCAAATTTCGAACGCCGACGCCCGCCTGCGTGCCGCTCCTAGTTTGTCTGTGAAGTTGGTACTGACATTCAAATTTCTAACGCCGACGCCCGCCTGCGTGAAGTTGGTACTACAGAACAAGCTAAACAACTGCAGAGCCACAATGCCGGTCAAACATGCGGTTCCTGAACACATCAAAGAGAGCTTATGATATGTAGATAAATTAGTGTATGTAACTGTACATAATTAGGCATCAAAACTCTCGAGTTATATTATTATGAAACTCTCGAGTATTGATGCCCTCCATTATGTAGCAGTCACATAAACTACTATAATATTTCATCCTTGTATCTCACCTGGTAAATAAAATTTCCCGTCACAAACTCTTCAATATAATGGGTGCCATAATTCTTCGTGAACCACCTCACATCCGTTGTGTCGCTAACATTCATTTTATCCATTGCCGCCCGTACGTAGTCCTTGACAGGTAAGTGACCTGTCAACGGGTCCAGCTTGACAGATCGGCGCGACTTTGACAGCTTGGCTAGGACGTAGCAACAGTTGTCTGGGCTAGGGTCGTATTCGATGCCCAATGTGCGCATAATTTCAAACTCGGTCCAATCTCCCATGAAGGCTTTCCAAGGCTTCGTGGTCCTGAATCAAAACAAAACACAGCGTCACGCCTTTTCCCATACGGGGTGGCAGAGGCACAGTTGTGCTCAAGTTTAACCAGTTATTCAATACTCCATTTGTGTGGGGGCTAGCCCATCGACGCAGCTATGAAGATATGTGGTGGGATACTGTGCCGGTCGACTATGTTAGTCATATTTTCACGTAATGTTAAGATAAGTTGACGACCGTCACAGATAAGGTATATTTATATTCATCACGCACGTCATTAATAACATGTACCAACCTAGTATATAAGCTAAGATTTCCTATAATAAATCAGTCTAGTATAGTCTGGTATTTGCGCGCATCTCAAGCCTTTTACTTTACTCCCGAAGATGTCGCTCTCCTTATAATTGCCTCTGGCAAAGTGGTGACCCGACTTTTGAACATCAGCAACCTTCGGTAATAGCAGCATGGACCCAGCCGCGAAGAAAACTCCGTGTGCAAGAAGCACTTCGTCCAAGATCGCCGAGCCCCGACTTCTGCATACATATTTCAAACCACGCTGCAGAAATCCATAATCAAGACCCCACCCAAACCAAGACGACATCAAACAAGCCATGACGGACCAGAAGCCAAAAGATTTCAACTGAAGATTTCCCGCATCTTACTCAAGATACCGCAAGAATAATGAACCGATAGTCAGCCGATTGCTGATTTATCAAAATGGAGCTCGCACCAGCAGAAACGAACGCGTCGGAAAATTCATTCACAGCAAGCAGCTTTTTCAAGTTCAAGACATAGGAAGCCGTTCCAGCCCCCAGAAGAGTATTGAAACATCATCGATATACCTAATTCAACGAATATTGAACTCATCCAGGAAGAACATCGCACGAAGAATAATCAAATCACTGAAGAGAGAGAGAGTGATATATATATATAAACGACTGGCGTACAAGATGTGCCCTATGTTGCCAAATCCCAAGGTTTTTAGGCACCCAAATTTCATCAATCGATAACTTAATATTCACTCAAGAGTGAAGAGCACGCACGTAAATATGACGTACGAGATCATTGACTGCCTACAGCCAAGGTTACAGATTTAATGCTGACGCTGATTCAGCACAATCATCCTTGTGTAGGTACGGTCGCAATTATAAACAAACAGTGATTACAACTTCAACGACGTGCGATGTAAATTGACTCATCGATTCCTGAAAAACATGGGCGGCTGCAGCATCAGACGACTCTCCTGCGGATCTTTTCCAGGTTATAGGTTAGGTTAGTTTACTATCCGCGAAGCCCCATTTTCCTAGTGTTTTTCTGTTTTCCAGGTTTTAGTTTATTTATGTAGTGTGCGGCCAGACACAAGACTTGCCTGTAGGTAAATATTAAGTAATTCTTTAAACTTATGTAGAATTCACATAACCGTAGTTCCTTTATTTTACTAATTCGTGTAAGATTTACCCTTAGGTTAAGTTGAAGTATGCGCTATTACTATCTAGTTTTATTTAACAATAACTTTCCTTATATATAAAAATAGATTAAGTTAAAGTATGCACAATTAAGATCTGGTTTTATGTTTATTAAAATACTACTAGAATATTGCAGTCGATATAAGTTTGTTATAGTATCTAACTTAGATTTTTTTCCATTGTTATAAGTACATTCATTTATTTTTTTCCCTAAAGGGGGGAGTATCTGTGCCGGTCGACTATGTTAGTCATATTTTCACATAATGTTAAGATAAGTTGACGACCGTCACAGATAAGGTATATTTATATTCATCACGCACTATGTCTTATGCACGTCATTAATAACATGTACCAACCTAGTATATAAGCTAGGATTTCCTATAATAAATTAGTCTAGTATAGTCTGGTATTTACGCGCATCTCAAACCTTTTACTTTACTCCCGAAGATGTCGCTCTCCTTATAATTGCCTCTGGCAAAGGTACAAAACCTACATTGCCTCAGGGCACTAATGATAACCGTTTTGTGTGAACCAGTCCCGTAGCATGACGAACCCGCGGGGGATATTAACGCGGGAAAGTGATGGATGCTATTGAATTGCTATGTGCTATATGAATCTCTGTCCCTCACCTTTCGCAAACCCTGGAACCCATAACCGGATTATGTCAGTTATACATGACAAAATCCATAAGGCGTGAAAACTACCCATAGATTCCTTTTTCATAGATTAGTTCCGTTTCGTATGTAGCCTGCGGAATCGGCAATTGTCACCTTTGTTTATGGTCTTATAGTTGTAAACTCACCGCCTTACCTCAACCTTTAATGTACCCTCTTCTCGGGAATACCAACAAACACAACGAGCAACAGCGTATCGATTGCTGCCAAGGGCGAAAAATTTCGTCAGTCAGTTTCCAAACAGAATTGGCGCCGCCCACAAGCCAGATACGGCATTTTGCGCGCTTGGGAGCAATTGGTACGCTATTGCTATTCGTGTTTCATGAGAGATTTGGGCCACAGCTCATCGCCTGACTTACCCCTCAATACTGAAGTCCGTAAAATAATACTTCAGCAGATCTTCAAACGTATCGCAAAACAGAATTTTCATTGAGTCGTCAATTCTGTTGGACTTCGTCTCCTTACTGCTAGCGTTCTTAAATATTCTGATGTTGGCTTCACTGAATGGTTCTGTGTCCGAATCCTTCTCATTTTCTTCTTCATAATCTATTGATATCACCTGGATTACTTGACTCAAGTCGCCGTAGCTGAAAAGTTAAGGTTCTTGACGCTTTGCAAATATGTCTATCAAATATTTATCAATCAGAATGCCTCACCTAGCGCCATCTGTGGGGCTAAGCTTTGCTGTAAACATTCGTAGAAATCGTCCCGTGAACATGCCTACGCACTACTGTACTCCTATGAAAGACAGCCATCCTACTGCCAAGTACACCAGAGTATACACATAAAATCGGACAAGTGCGAGTCTGACTCAAACACGAAGGGTTCCGTAATATCCTACAAGACAAAAAACTTCTCTTGTAGGTTGTAATAACGTTTATTTGATTATTTGTTGCAGATGTAGCGGCAACTGAAACACAAATTCTGTGAAAAAAAATCGGTTCGGTACGGTTCATGACGGTGACGGTAGACAGGGTGTTCGGAGAGTATGCAATCCTCTAAGGGGTGATAGATGACACAATTCCGAACATTTTAAGCCTAAGTAACATGTCTAAGTCGAAAACCATTTTTATGTTTTTTATTGCATCTTTTGTATTTTTTTCGAAAAATACCCAATTTCACACTAAATCGTAAATACAGGCACCAGTTAGAATTGGTATCAAAGTTTAATTTGATATGTTCAATGTTTATTTGATCTAATACCATGAATTTCAAGCATCTGTGTTGACTGAGAGCAAAAATAGAGACATTGAAACCTGAAAAATAATTGTTGAGTTGCAATAAAATACTTTGTTTGAGGCTTAAATAAAATAAAATTTAATAGCTTTCATCGTGCAATCCTTTTTAAATACAAGCTTGGTAGCTTTATTACCTGAGCTGGCATCGTAACCAGATTCTGCACTCGAAGGGACTGTCGTCGGCTTAGTGAAGTTGGCATTGGCAATTGGTACGTGGTCAACCCTGTCAACCCTGGTCATGACGTAGAGATGGACGAGCAAATACTGGAAGCTTTTACTGTGGATCCTACAACGAGTGTCAGAAAAGTAGCTCGAAACCTTGGCCTTTCGAGTTGGAAGCTATGGACGACGATTTACAATGGAGGAAAGTGTCCGTTTCATGGTACGGGGGTGCAGGGCTTAGAAAAAGATGACCCTGCAAGAAGAATCCAGTTTTGCCGCTTTTTGTTGAACATTGACATCGATGACCCATTATGTTTGAAAAGTATTCTGTGGACGGACCAGTCCAAATTTTCGAGGCAGAATATCGATAACTTTCACAACCTCCATGGATGGGCTCCCAAGGACGCAAATCCGCATCGGAAGAAATAGAAATAATTTCAGAGGAGAGTCTCTGTCAACGTGTGGGCCGGAGTAATCGGCAGAACTCTTATTGGTCCACATTACCTGCCAGACAGATTGGAGGGACCCAAATACTTAGAGTTTCTCCAGAATGATATCCCGGAACTTCTAGCGGAAGCTGGAAGCTTAGAACAGGAGAGGCCAATAATTTACCAACAAGATGGTTGTCCAGCGCATTGGACCTTGGATGTGAGGCACTATTTGAGCGCGTGTTTCACGGAGGGTTGGATCGGCAGAGACGCACCCTTCCCTTGGTCCCCTCGATCACCGGACCTAACTCCATTGTATTTTTCGTCTGGGGCCGGGCCAAGGAGCTTGTGTACACAACCGAAATAAGAACGAAGGAGGAGTTAATACGAAGAATAAATGAAGCATTTGTCACAATGAAGCTGAAGGTGACCACCACCACCGTAAGAAATAGGGCATGTGCTTTTAACAGAAACGGCGGATCACATTTTGAGCATCAAAATTAAATGGCAATTTGACAATCATTGTGTTTTATTAAACATAAGAACTTGAAATTAAAATAACTTTGCCTTCTTCCACCTACTTCCTCGACACGGCGTAAACGCCCTAATTCATCAAATATATAGTTTAAAATAAAGGGCAGAAATCAGGTTTGTATTTAAAAAGATTTGAACAATGAAAGCAATTTTATTTTATTTTATTTAAGCGTCAAACAAAGTATTTTATTGCAACTCTACAATTATTTTTCAGATGCTTAAAATTCATAGTATTTGATCAAATAAACATTGAATATATCAAATTAAACTGAAACTTTGATACCAATTCTAACTGTTGCTGTATTTACGATTTAGTGTGAAATTTGGGTATTTTTTGAAAAAAAAATCAAATGATGCAATAAAAAAAATAAAAATGGTTTTCGACTTGGACATGTCAGGCTTAAAATGTTCGGAATTGTGTCAGCTACATGGACTTAGTATAGTACTTCCATGGTCAGCTATCACCCCCTTAAAGGATTGCACCTACCTTCCGAACACCCACCGTAAGATTGTCAAAACCGTTAGTTTATAATCTAAAGTTTTTTTTCTCGTAAGTTTACAAACTATCGATAAATTGTAAACTGTACCGTAACCTGCTTACGATATGACGAGGTAGTTTATAGTAAAACCGTTAAATTGTGAACTGGTTTAAACTTGAATTGCAAACGAAATACCAGGGCAAACACTGCGGTAGCATAGGTGAAGACTAGAGGGGGCGAGCGCAGCGAAGTTTTAGTTTTTCTTCGTGTTAGGTTGACATGTAAGAACAAAAGAAACGTAAATTCTAAACTCTGTCTGGTTTACAATTTGTCGATAATTTACAAACTAACGCGTTAGTTTATAAACTAACGGTTTTCACGATCTTACGGTGACATATATATACTGCCCGCCGACAGACGGACGGACGGACAGCGAAGGCTTGGTAATACAGTTTGGCACCCTCTCGAGTAAAATAAATCGGTATGTATGTAACTTACTTCGCGAACACGTCAATAGAGTTCCCAATATTCAAACTGAACCCCAGATTCTCGTTCTCACAACCGCACAGGGGACAACAACAACACAACGCAACAACAACCAGCTGTTGCAGCAGCATGTCGATTGTCGCTCAACAACAACACATTCGCCGCATGCGCATGCGCATGATGGCCGCCGCCGCCACAAAACTGAGTTTTTTTACATCTTTTCGCCAACGTTTGTGATCGAACTTGACCTAACAGATTAGTATGCCGCTAGCTTTATCTCGCGGTTTCTGCTATTGACTTCTCTCGTTATAATATCACGAGTCACGTGACGGCCGCTAGTGAGAAATAACAAGTAGATTAGATGTACAGAGTGTAACAGAAAGGAGAAGTCATATTTTAATGGGTTGTTGGGGACCTCTGAAATTTCATCTAATTTAAATCACACAATTCCAATACTATTCTATACATTATTAATTCAATAAATAATTCAAATTCAATTACAATAATTAATTCAATTCCAAATATTAGTAGATTTTAATATTTTATTTTATTGCTGTAATAATTTGTGTGTTTTGTGTACTTACTTACTATTGCTGTCTCGTCCGCTTTGGCTCTGGCAGAATATCAGCGTCACAGATTCTTCAGTGACATTGCTGAGTCAGGGTCATTTCATTGTCGCGGTACAGTCACAGTGCCACATAGTGATCCTTACTTTCCATATTTTTGCTGTTTTAATTATAATTATTTTCATTGTTTTATTTAATTTCTTTGATGTTTTTTGTCATAATTAATTTTGTGTGGTTTGTAATTTGTTAATAACCAATAATGTTTTTGTGTTTGTACCGAACAATGAATTATCTATCTATCTACCTCATTCTGAGCAACTGTCACTGCGAAACCGAATCAGAACGATTTGTAAAATGAAAATCTTCTCTTTTTCAGAAGTTGACGAAAGATCTGACGCACAATATAATCGCCCTTGGATGTTACATATTTTACAACAGCCTGTATATACATATTCTTGGGTATTTGCGGTAAGGTTTACTTAATAACCTGAGTGCAGAGAACTCTTGTGTTTATACAAATGTTACATACATTACAATAATATGGCCCTGATTCACAGATTAAGGATTAACCTAATCTTAAATTTACCTAATAGTTTGTAAGTGAAAACACGATTTATTTGACGCATAGGGTTGATGATTATATGTATTACCTGTGAAACAGACCGGAAATAAAGTAACACAATTTTTGTTTCATAATTAATTTCATATCTAATTATCTTGTGACGTAATTTTACAGATTTCTCTTCTCTGTCTCTTTCGTTTCCTTACCCTGATTTTTTTTAAGTTGATTTGCTGCTCTTTCCCTTGCAGGGACTCTTGATCCAAATACTACCTGCGGACGTGATCAACTATTCCCTCCTTTTCCTGGTTATGTACAAAAGGTGCCAAACGGGACCCTATGACTAAGCCTCTGCTGTCCGTCTGTCCGTCTGCTGTATCTCATGAACCGTTATAGGTAGAGTTGAAATTTTCACATAATGTGTATTATGTTGCCGCTGCAGCAACAAATAACTATGTGATATGTTATAAATTAAAAACGAGGTCCCCATACAAGAGACAAAAAGCCTGCGAATATTATCGCGAACGTGGTTCTTCATACCGTCGCCGGTGGCGCAAGGAGTTTTGTGACAGCTCAGTTTTCAAAGCAGCTCGCCAGATGGCGTCGTTCCCTCGCGTCCTGTCTGTCATTGAGTAGAATTTATTGTCGTCTGTGACATTTCAAATTTGTACTGTGGTCCGAATTCTGTAAAGTAAACATATTTTCCTCATTCCGGACCGCAGGATACAGGCAGCAATGGGGTTGGCAACTGTCAAAGTGGCACTAGTATCGGCTGAATCCCCTAACGTCAAAGTCACGCTTCTGTGTTGCCAGTACAGTGTGTTCAATCGCCAGTCATGTGCGCATATAGTAAAAAACCCGCTGCCAAAAAAACAAAATTAAGTTGTATAGTAATAATAATAATAATAATAATAATAATAATAATAATAATAATAATAATAATAATAATAATAATTTATTTGCATCATCAAAATAGTTACAAGAGTTACCAACTAAGTCCTTATAATAATTTCACAGATAAATTGGGAACATCTGAAGCCTGAACTAGGTATAAATAACCTGTATTTCTGGCCCCAGCGCAAGTAGTAGTCATTACATGATATTATATCATATACCTACTAGAAAAATTACTTTTTTTTGTGTAGTAAATAGATTCCGAGAAACAATTATCACAGAAAAAATTCCAGAAATTAGTCGATCGTTGAAACTGGCAACTGGATGAAGGAACCAAATGCACGTGGCGCCACCTATGATTAGCTTTCACCGGCCAACCCCATTATCTCACGCTAGGGGTAGCCAGCCGTTTGGAAGCTTTGTTTTTGATTTTAATCAACTGTCAGAAAAATCCTCATTGCTTTGACGTTAATTTCGTAATCTGTAGGTATGTACTGGTTTCGAAACCAAGTACAGACATTTTTTTGTTTTTGTTTTAATATTAACCGACTTCAAAAAGGAGGAAGTTCTCAATTTGGCCGTATTCTTTGTACGTAAATAATTTTATCTACACACGTATCATACTTTACTGCGTTCAAAAACCGCACGTTACGATCAGCATTATGTTAAAATACTTGGTAAAAACTCGTTTCGTATCTGGAAAACTACACATAATGGTCATTATGTGTAGTTTTTCTACATATAATGACATTCAAATTTCGAACGCCGACGCCCACCCGCGTGCCGTCCCTAGTTTGTCTGTGAAGTTGGTACTGACATTCAAATTTCGAACGCCGACGCCCGCCTGCGTGAAGTTGGTACTAAAGAACAAGCTAAACAACTGCAGAACCACAATGCCGGTCAAACATGCGGTTCCTGAACACATCAAAGAGAGCTTATGATATGTGTGTAGATAAACTAGTGTATGTAACTGTACATAATTAGGCATTAAAACTCTCGAGTGATATTATTATGAAACGAGCCGAACACTCTCGAGTTTTAATGTCCTCCATTATGCAGCAGTCACATAAACTACTATTATTAATTCTTATTTAGATTGGTTGGTAGGTCATAGTTCAGAGGTGGTCCCAAACAATTTTATCAAAATTAATTCATAGGTATTCATATTCATATTCATTTATTTGCATATAACATGTACAATACACACTACAGGTGGAAAATGTATGTAGCGCTTTTTGAAAAAATCAACAAAAAAACAGATACAGATGACGTTTTGGTTTCTGGTTCCGTGCAGCAACAGTTTTGATGAGGACTTTTGATGTTCACAGACTTCATTCGCTTCCCGACCGGAGGGGGAAGAAATAGGGCTTGAACTTGAAGTCGTTTTTTTTAAGTTTTTAACTTGGTCAATAGACTTACAGTTTCACTTATTATGTCGGGACTGTCTTAAATTTTAAACTTATTGTTATGGTAAAACAGTACATCCCGTAGGCTTATCATGCTATTCGGACATCAAGGAGTTTAAATCACTTTTGAAAAAAATACCAATTACAACATCGCATAAACAAGCAAGACAAGACAGCTCGTGTGAAATTCTCGAGTTGTGATTGGCCAATATTTCGGAAGCCATTGAAATTCCCAGATGTCTGATATACATAATAATAAGGCTTCTATTTAACAGTTGATACAGTAACAGAGTAGTCAAATTCGGTATTTGACTGCTAGTCAGAATAGATACTTTTTAGGAACTGACAAAACGGTAATTTTTCTATGTGACGTCAAAGTCAAATGCTGCCTTTTTAACATAAAATTGAGTTTATCAAATACAACTGCGGGAAATATAAAATTAACATTTTTGTTGAAATAGGTTCAGCTTTAGACTCGTTTCTAGATTTATTGGACTGCCTTGTCAAACGCCGTATTTTAAGGGGTTGCTCTAAGGACATCAATCTGAACAACTTTCATTATGAAACCGATTTGGTCAGAGCAATTAATTTTATTTCTCCATAAATTTTGAGCCGAGTGGTTAGCTGATTTATTTGGGGAAGTGAAAAATGAAGTTGCTCTGATCAAATCGGTTTCTTAGTGAAAGTTGTTGGGCCCGATTCTGTACTGGAGATTGCATTGCGATCGCATCGCGACTGTTCCCAAGAGCGTAAAACGCCGCATTTGACAGTCGGTCTCCAAACAAAATAGGCCGCCGACGAGCCAAACACGGCATTCCGCGCCCCTCCGAGCGCTCGCGATGCAATCCCCATTACAGAATTAGGCCCCTGAATGATTTCCCTAAATCATCAAATATCAATCCCTAAAATATGACTAGGTATAGGTACACTTTTATGTTACAACCTATATACAAACCGACAAACTATTTCCACAGTATTAAAGTCTATTTTTTACACTTATCGAGTCAAATAGGTCACGCACGACTATCAGGGAGATAAAATGAAACAACGTTCATTCAATTAATAATCTATTAAAATAACATAAAGTGATAAATCTGTGGGATTTCTGCGTACCGCAAACGGGTTTATCATTAATAGTGCTGCCATTTTGTACGATTTAACCCATTGACTCTCAAGAGACAAAATAGATCTAATTTACAGACGTTATTCCTAGATGTACTGATGATTCTGTCGTACTAAATAGTGGATTGGGCATAAAACACGCCATTTCACCCGATACGTTAGTTAAGCCGAGGCTAAAATGGGGTTTATGACCGAGTTATATACTTACCTTGCTTCTTACTTCGATTGCGACAAAATGAAACAGTCGTAATGTAAAAAATGCCTTCTGAGAATGTATTGCCTTGTTTGCCGCTTCTCCAGAGCTTGAAATTTTCATATGTTTTAAGAAGCAACGACTGTTCAATAACTCCTTTTGCTTTTGTTTCCATTAGTTTGATAGGCGTATAAGTATTATTTCCTCTTCATTTGACGACATATTAATTAACTTTCGTAAAACAACAAGTTTTACAAAGAACACAACTAATTAAAATACAAAAACAAGTCTCTTTCCCGCCACTGTTTTTATTTTATTTTCTGCATGTCATTTCTAGCTTGGGTCGTACGTGATCCTGCCGAGTCATGCTATGAGTTTTTGATGTTTTTGTTATTGATACTTGTTTTTATAAGTTTTCAGTTATTTTTTTTTCTATGCAACATACACTGCAAATAAAATAACAAGGTTATTCAATGCAGTCATCTCGTCTGTCAGGCTGAATGACTCAATTGTCTTAGTCTGCTCTAGACTTAGTTTAATCTGTGGTCTAGATGACGACAACACTTTATGCATTAGTGCATAAAATGCGATTTTATGCAGCCTACATCCAGCATAAAAAAAGACTTTCCGAGCATGGGAAGTGAAATAGTAGATTTCCTACCAGTTCGCAAAGGCACGAGCCGAAGGCGAGGGTCGTAGCGAGGTTCTTAAAGAAGCCTTTTCGAACGAGTTAGAAATAGAATTTTTCCGCCTGTTATCCCAAAATGAAGCGGCGAAGTTGCCATTTTGAGGTTAGAATGTCGAAAACAATTTGCTCGAAAAGTGGGTATTCCAGCTGCCAAATCGTGCGGAAATGCCACTTTTTCGTACCAGTGCTTTTAATTTTCAGTTGATTTTTTATTTTTAATTCTATCGTCGGCATCATGCAAATAGTTTTAATTGAGTTAAGTTGTACAAATCAGTAAATTATAGATTATGTTCATATAAAAGGTACAATAAAACAAATAACACAAGGTACAATAACACGTTATGAGTTACAGAAAAAATATAACTACATCTTTCTGTTACATCCTGTATAAGGTTTATGTAAACTAACTAAACTTTTAACCTACTGGAGTAAAAAGTTTCATGCATAAAAACACATTTTCATCCCAAATTAACTAAATGTTCACCAACTTTTTACACCCTTTAAATGGGGTTGCTCGCTCCGCTCCTCTTCGGCTCCATGCTGAATATTATAAAGTTGGGACCTAACAAACCTAACTTTAGTTTTCAGAGAGACAGTGGCACTAAATCTGGTGGACATTTAACATATTTTGAAGTAAAAATATTTCATAATTTCTTTGTTGCTCACAAATTATTCGAAAACCACAAGATATACATTAAAATAGGCAACAAATATAATGATCACCAAAATATTTTTTCTTACCCAAAATGGGATTGATCAGAAGTTGCAGAAAATATCAGGGCAAAATACTGTGGTAGCTTAGGTGATGTGTAAATATTATCCTTCGTGTTAGGTTGAACATGTAATCAGGAACAACAAAAAATACTTAAAACATAAACTTAAAGTACACATAAAATATTTAAAACATAAAAAGTGGTTTTTGTTGATCCTTTTTTGCTGTGCAAATCAGTATTTCTGATGTGCGCTTAAATACTAGGCTTTTATTAACAGCGAAACAATCCATTAGGGGGTTCATCTCTTGGTGGCCGGTTATAAAAGTGTCTTATTTCACAAACTTAATCTTAAGGTTCGAAACTTCCAGTGCAGTCCGAAGAATTTTGTTTTACTATGGCTTGTTCTGCTAATTCTGTTCTGCTATTCGCTGTTCTACTATTCGGCGCCGTGCGAGATGATTGACCGTTTATCAGGTAGTTCTCGCCGTAGCAGATATCAGCTTGAAAGTCGGCTTACGATACCCGGCGGCAAGTGGCCGGCGCGCCGTCGCTGACCGTGAATGCGCTCACGCAATGTCCGGCAATGTGGTGCTAAATAAGTTGGAACCACCCTCCAGCGTCTGCCAGGGCAAGCTGAGCTGGTCAAGGGAAGCTCAATTCTCACTGCACTGCTGTGGTCGCGAAAAAGAGCTAGTTGTGTAATATTAAATATTATAAAACTAGCTGATACCCGCAATTTCATCTGCGTGTTCCTAGGATTTATAATTTACCGAGATAACGTTACCCTCCTTCTGGTGCAGTCGGATAAAAAGTATGCTAAGCTCATTAACTACCTCTGTACTACATTTCATTCAAATCCGTGATTAAGGCACAACACACAAACGTCCAAACATCGCTAATTTAAAATTTATAATATTAGTTGGATAGCAGTCTACTGTCGGACAATCACTATTCGGCGAACCTGATCCTAACGCCATCTAGCTAAATATAATTTTCTTATCTTTAATTATATCTATTAATTAGCTAAAATGTTAAGTGCTCAGAAAGAAAGACGGCTCTTATTTAATACTGATATACCACCGGCAGTGAAAGTGTGGAGACAATATTGATATACCACCGGCAGTAAACGTGTTGATACAACATTGATATACCACCGGCAGTGAAAGTGTGGAGACAAAATTGATAAACCACCGGCAGTGAACGTGTTGAGACAAAATTGATATACCACCAGCAGTGAACGTGACAAAATTGATATACCACTGGCAGTGAAAGTGTGGAGACAACATTGATATACCACCGGCAGTGAACGTGTTGAGACAACATTGATATTCCACCGGCAGTGAAAGTGTGGAGACAACATTGATATACCACCGGCAGTGAACGTGTTGAGACGACATTGATATACCATCGGCAGTGAAGATGTTGAGACAAAATTGATATACCATCGGCAGTGAACGTGTTGAGACAACATTGATATACCATCGGCAGTGAACGTGTTGAGACAACATTGATACATCGCAGTTGGTTGGTTAAAGCAGACAATTAACTAACTTTCTAGACCGTTAATTAAATACCGATGTTTAACCAAGTCACTAGCATTTTGATTTAAATAAATCATCGTCGAAAACGTTTAACAATCTGTCTTACCGAAATCAGGGGAAAACATTGCGGTAGCTTAGGTGAAGGGTAAGTGTTAGGTTGAACATGTAAGAACAACAAAAAATACTTAAAACATAAAAAGGTCTTGTTGCCTAGGAACGTTTAGACAACTCGTTAAATCTTTCGTTCACTCTCTTGTCTGACGGAATTTTAGTGACTTGGTTAAACGTCGGTATTCAATTAACGGTCTTGAGAGTTAGTTAAGTGTCTGATTTAATCAACTAACTGCGACAGGTATATCACCGGCAGTGAACGTGTTGAGACAACATTCATTTATCGTTAACACATTCCTATTCAAAAGAATAGTTATTTCACAACCTATGTCGAGATAAGGCGCGTTCACACACGAGGTCAGGCGGTTTATCAGTGTGAACGTAGCTGAATGGACTAACCTTGAAGTATGTGACAGATTTATGATTTGCTGGACGATATCTCTTACCAGAGATAAGCTCGCCTTTGTACACTATTTTTAATCTTGAATGATGACTCTGTTCTGTTTATACAGATGGATTATCAACTAATATTTTAGTCACAAAATAAAGAAAGGAGTTTTCACTCCATACTTAATTAGACGATTAAGGAGGCTAAGTCCGACTTGTACCACACTTTTTGATAACCGCTACATATAGTTTCAATGAGATTTTATTTTTTATTAAATATTACATAACTAGCTGATGCCCGCGACTTCATCTGCGTGTTCCTAGGATTTATTATTAGACATGGGGTACGGGAGGGTCTTGACGGTGATTACGTTAGCAATATAACTTTTATAATTTAACTACAAATTGTTTTATTTTAGCTCTTGTTGCACATGGTATTAAATAAGCTTTAAAATAAATATGATTCGGAGGTACAACAGCACGTCAAATCTTAATATCCCGCCATCCCCATTAGCTGCTGTAACCTCACGAAGGGGACAACGGCACGTCAAATCTTAATATCCCGTTGTCCCCATTGGCAGTATCACTACAATGCGGTGGGGACAGCGGCACGAAAAAAAAATACGACCCTTTGTCCCCATAGTGGGGACAGAGTCACGGGGACAACGGGACTACAGGATTATTTTATTTATTTACTTTTTCTGATATTTTTGCATAATTTTATAATTTGCTTGAGTAACAATTAAATGTGCATTGAAATACTTTATGGTCTATTAACTCTGGTTCCTACGACCCAGGGTCTTCTAGTGTGGGGCCAGAAGCAACGTTTTTGCCTGTTTGTAAATGATAATACACACAGCGGCACAATTAGCGGAACAGAAAAAAAAGGGAGAAAAAAGAGGGAATTTAGGACAATGAATGTAATTTTTAAACAATATATTATTTAAAATGAAACAACAATTAAATTAACATGTTTTGACATTAATTTGTAACACCATACTTAAAGTTTAATTAAAATAAAAATTAAATTAAACAAAATGCATTTTTTTTTCGATTTTTTAATTATAGAGAATCAGCAGAAAATTCAAGATTTTCCAAAGGTTAACAACAATTTCAATGACTTCAATATCGAGTGTTTCCTCCTCGTGCTCTGATGAGGGTTTCCATCCGTCTGGGCATGCTGCGGATGATGTTATCTATGGTTTCTTGGGGCAACCTCTGCCATTCTTCAAGTAATGCGTTTCGCAACTCGTTGAGATTATTGGGAGGTGGCATTCTTGACTTTACACTCCTCTTTAGCAAGTCCCAGACGTGTTCTATAGGGTTCATATCGGGGGACCGTGATGGCCACTCCATCACCGTTATACCAACATGGTTTAGGTATGTCTGTACTGTGCGAGCACTGTGAACCCGAGCATTATCCTGCATTAGAACGAAGTTGTTACCAATACAGGGGGCAAATGGCACAACATGTTCTTCTAAAATCTCCCTGATATACCGATCAGCATTCAGATTCCCCCCATCGACCACTACTAACTCCGTACGAGCTCCTAATCATATTCCTCCCCAGACCATAATTGAACCGCCGCCATATGCCACTGTATTTTTAAATTAGACTGGATATACCGTTCTCCTTTGCGTCTCCATACTCGCTGCCTTCCATCAATTTGATTTAACATAACTCTGCATTCATCAGTAAAAAGAACCTGTCCCCAGTCGTCGAAGTCCCAATCACGATGTTCACGACCAAAGTGTAGACGGTTTGTGCGATGATTTCTCTCAAGTTTTGGGGCTTTGGCGGGCACATACGAGCCTATACCCACTTCTTCGAATCTTCTACGAACTGTCCGCTCACTCATCCTTACTGCTCGTACCTCTTCCAGTACATTTCGAGCCTGCACCGCCGTTAGCCTCGTGTTCCGTCGGACTTGAAGTTGGAGAAAACGGTCATCCCTCCTTGAAGTACACCTTTTCCGGCCTTGTCCTCTCCTTCTCACTAGAGTATCCGTGAATCTGTATCGTTGGATGCTACGATGAATCGTTGATAACGATAAACGAAGGCTTCTGGCAATCGATCTGTAGATTTGACCATTTCTCCTCATTTGATCTGCCCTAGTTATTTCTGATGGCGTTAAATCAGGCATACTTAGATGCTCGTAAATTATCAATATGCGAAAAAACACAAAGGCCCCAAAAAACTGCAATTCAAAGCCTTTCAAATGGAATGCACGAACCTTCTTAAAACGGACAAGCGGGCGAAAAAATGAATCAATGAAAATTAAAACACAAGAATGAAAAAAATGGCAGTCGCTTAGTATTCCATTTTTAAATTAAAACCCAAATTTAAAAAAAACTTGTTTGGCCGGCCAGTAACACGCAAAAATGCGTAAATACTCCCTTTTTTTCTGTTCCGCTAATTGTGCCGGTGTGTGTATTAGTTGTTATGACCATTTTCCCATTATGACAAGGTTCATAATGACAAGTCCACATTTTGACTAATTCCCAATTCGACCCCATTGGGGAAGAAATGTGTCAAAGTTTAGGGCGCTGTGTTTGTAACAAATACTGAATAATCAAGCAGAGTATCGTTCATCTGAGGTTACAAATGAATCATAGAGCAAGTAAAGCAAGTCTAAGCAAATAGTTTCGAATCAGAGAAATTAATTGTCAATATCCACAGAACTTTCTGTTTTTCTGACAATTTTACAATGTTTACAGTGTTTTTTTTCCAAAAAGTTTTGCTTAATTTTCCCAATTCAATATATATGCGACCACTTTCCACTTCACTATAAGTGAACGATTTTTCTTTCTTTGTGGTCTATTTAGGACTATTTTTAGCGGTATCAAGAAGGTTTTAATTGTGAGGATTACAGCTTGAGGGTCGTGTTCAGATGTCAAAGTATTATATTTAGTCAAGAACGACTCGACTACTTTGGCCATACGAATAAATAGATAATAAAAATATCGGGGCCAAATCCTAATCGCCGAATGGTTCAATGACCCTCCATTGTAAGCATTACCAACTTCGTTTTGCTGATAATTTCGCAAAGATGAACCAATTATTGAGACAGTGACCTGTATCTGTTTATAATAATAAATACATCCCATTATTGTCCCCACCGAGGGGCTCGGGACTTTATCCGGATACGAGTAAGATTAAGCCATTCTCCACCAGGCTGGCTCAGTGCGGATTGATGGAGGGGTTTTACGACTACTACTACCGAGTAGCGATAGTATGCCGGATCCTACAGCTTAACGTGTCATCCAAACACGGAACGTCCGATATGATAAATTAATGATCTCATTAATAGGCACATAAAATACAATACAAGCGTGAAACCCATATGAACAAGGAGCGAAGTGAATTTGTTTACTAAAGCTAAAACACTGCTTGATTAGCCAGCGTCACTTATGATATGACGAACTCTGTGGCGATGCGGTTAGCGGTCTGCCTACAATGCAAGAGGTCCCCCTGGTTCGATCCCCGGCTAAGAATGAAGAAAAAAAAAACCCAGGTCTTGGATGTTTATGTGTGTGACGTCACTGATGCTGGTTCCCACGACGCAGGGTATCCTAGTATGGGCAGAGAATACTCAATAGTACTACGTACAGAAAGATCACTGCGCAATTACACTTAAATAAATAGCTACTCTCGCTGCGCGACAATAAAGCGCAATCTAGCTCGCACCTGCGCTACGTACAACAATCGCTAAGCACCTACAGAATCGGTTGTCCCGCCCGTGCAGGCTAGATTGTGCCGCATAGTGTTACGTAGTGCGCAGTGACGCCTGAGAGTTTCTTTTACTCTGACATCACAAGGTCGTCCTCCTGTAAACTCCCGTCTCGCTTGATCACGGTAGGGTTACCTACGTGCGATTTGTGTTTGTGAATTTTAGTCCACTCTGTGTAAGAGAGGTCTTATATTAGTACTTATTCAGGCTATTGGCAAATCTAAGGTTAGGTACCTACCTTCTTACTTACGTAATTGTAATTTGTTTTATACTGGGTCCAAAGTGTTCACTTTTAGGTAAACAAAAAGGTAAAAAGGAATCGAATTTTATTTGTGAACAATTCCTTTAGACCCCCTTAAATGTTAGGTACTTAAGTCATTGTTGTTGCAAAAATCACAGAAAAGTTGCTTATGAGGAGCGGCTAGCGCGCGAGGTGACTGCGAGCCAAGCGAGCGGCAACATACATAACTGAATTCCCGTCGGGAGGGTTGGCCGGTCGAACGTACCTAAACTATTGAGTGAGACCCCCCTGGTATGGGGCCAGAAAGAATGTATGTACCTGTATGTAAATGTTTATTTTTGTAAATGTTTAATAGAATTCTATTCGTTACGAATATGCCATCTTTAACCGACACATCACAAAAAGAGGAGGTTACAATTCGTCGATCTATGTTTTTATAGGAAAATAAAAGACAATGATACATTTCACACTATTTTTAATATCGTGAATATTTTAAATAATAAAATATTTACATAATTTTATCTAAAAGTAGAATTATAATATTTAAATGCATTATCGTGTTTGATTGATCCCGCATTCATTTGTACCTGACAAATCAACATATTTTATTGCACTGTTTATCATTCATGGCGCTGGATGTTCATTATATAAACTAGTTATTGCAATACTAGTCATGGCGCTGGATGTTCATTATATAAACTAGGTATTGCAATACTAGTCATGGCGCTGGATGTTCATTATATAAACTAGGTATTGCAATACTAGTCATGGCGCTGGATGTTCATTATATAAACTAGGTATTGCAATACTAGTCATGGCGCTGGATGTTCATTATATAAACTAGGTATTGCAATACTAGTCATGGCGCTGGATGTTAATTATATAAACTAGGTATTGCAATACTAGTCATGGCGCTGGATGTTAATTATATAAACTAGGTATTGCAATACTAGTCATGGCGCTGGATGTTAATTATATAAACTAGGTATTGCAATACTAGTCATGGCGCTGGATGTTAATTATATAAACTATTGCAATACTAGTCTGTTTAAATCATTATTAATAAAATATAGGTTACCGACCTAGCACAATACACAAAACACTCAAAAAATAATTGACTTTAGAATTTTACCGAGCCAGCATAATACTTCTATCTTCATAATGATTTTAGTATATTTTGCGAGTTAATTTACCAATATAACCTAAGTAGTTTGTTGCACTGTTCATTTACTTAAATCTAAACAAAATAGTTATTTATTTCATCACATTTTTCGTTCTTTTATTACTAACATCTATAAAATTTTCAAACGCCCGCACAATATCTGGGAAACATATTATGTAATACATTACAAATTTTAATTGTACTTAAAATATGGAAATATAATAATATAATATAGCACCATTAAATTATTGTTTAATTCGTTGTTTTAGCTACCTTCGTTTTCCATTGCTTTTGAAACAATTCTGACTCGGGGCCCTGAATGAAGGGTGCCCTTGTCCCAATGGGATCCTTACTGCCTTACTCTTATTACACTTCTCCTATTAAGAGTTTAGGGACACGGATTCAGTCTAGTGTAATAAGACTTTTAACTAGCCCGGAGACGGCGTCACTTGCGTCAAACAATGCAATGGAAGACGAATGACATTTAATACTGTCAACTTTAGTTCTTGTTTTGGCCACCGACTCATTTAATATTTGTCTAAAATACATTTTAATATCAGTATATACATAAAATCACGGCTGCAATAATAAATGAGTCAAAAGTAACTCGAAATGGTTCGTGTAACACACGGCTGGTACGTCGCTTTGCTTGACGTCTTAATACCTGCAATTAATCTAAATCTATTACATGTTACTTTCCCACAATTTTAAATAATTGTCTATGACTTCTTCAAACCACTTTTTTTTCTTCACGTCCTTGAATGCGGGCGACAATGTCTTCAATTCCAATTGTAGTAAGGCCTCGTTTCCCAGTAATGTGTCTAGATTTCTGAGCAAGGCTGGTTCCCCGTGTAGTTTTAATAAGCTAGGATATGAAAATATGTAGTAGTGCACTCTTAGACGTTTCATTGCCCAGTTTTCCACTGTCTTGTTGCCACTTGCCACCTGAGAAACATAGCAACGATTAAAAAACACCCTCGATACGCCAGAACTCACAATCGCTTCTCAAACGCACTAGTTAGGAATAACTGTTTTCAGGAGCTGTTGCACAATTTAGTTCTGAATATTGTACGACAAATCAACTAAGTAAGCATTGGTATAGGGTGAAATAGCCATAAAGGATGAAATGGATATGAATGGTAGATAATGAAATAAGACAACATGACCTAAGATGTTTTTGATGGACTTATCAAAACAGAACAATATTTCGGGGCAAAGGGGCATTATTTGATTACTTCTCTATTATTTCTTATTTGTACATTTATTAAACTTCGATAAACATCCTCTGCCTTCCAAAGTGCCCTACTATTATAATACATTGCACGTTATTATGGCAGAAGTCCTATTTTTACAGGAAAAGTCCTATTATCATAGAAAATGGCATGTAATTATACCTATAGTAAATGGCATTTTCATTATTCCTACAGAAACAGCTTTTTACCTTTATCTGTCCGATATGTTTCGCATGCCACGGCGAAAAATAATCTTCCAACTCTTTGGCAGTGATGTCAGCGACGCCTTTACTTTTAAGTCGCTCTTTGATCATAGCGTATGCCGTTCTAGAGAACACAAACACCTGAAGTGACAATAGACAAGGATTTTCACGGAATCATAGACACATCTCAAGTTTTATTTTTATCCCGTGTCGTGTACGCTAGGCAAAGGTTGACTCTATTGAGGTTGGACGTAGAATCTACTTTTCTTCCATATTTAAGTTATAACCTGTCGCCTTTACACATAGTTGTATCTGTGGTTGTATCAAAGACTTTAAACTTTTTTTTCATGAAATAATTATTAACAAAAATATGTCGCTATAACATTCATTGGTTATTCTTCATTATGTCTTGCAATTAGATCTAAAACACTTTTTGAAAATGAATGAACGTTAAATGATTGCACGAGGAAAAAAGCAGAATGTATGAAAAAGGAAATTGCGTTTTAAAAAAATAGACGATCATGACCGATATGTATGACGTTAGAAAGAAAAGAAGATTGCTTGAAACATAATGCGAAAGATGTAACATTTCATTACCTGACCAAATGGGAAAATGGGCGTTTACCATCATAGGTTTCATTCGGAAAGATGTAGATAATGGTTACCTACAATAATTTCTCAAAATTTGGCCAGCTAATGAATAGTCAACTAAGGCTTTATTCTCTATGGCTGACATGAGCGCCGACTGTCATGTTTCCTTATTTTGATACGCCGCTAACTAGCGAACTGTCAAAGGCATGGAACCTCATTGGCGTACTACTTAAAGTTGCAAGTGCCTACCTATTTTAATGAACCAATGAAACATACGCCAATCGACAGAGAAGATGATTACAAACAACAAATACTCTTCGACAAAATGTCGTAAATGTTATATTTTCTGAAATATTTCAGTTTGAATTTTCCAAAAGACCTGCGGAATATCCAAAGTACACTTTATCAACTTGCAACTTAGGTAGGAAGCTAAACAGTCGGTATTTGCCTGTCAGACATATTATGAACATAGCCTTTATTGGGCTCAGCATTATCCAACACATCCAACCTTAACATCGCCGATATGCTCAGCGAAGAGTGGAGAGAAGTAGTTATTGACATCCGCCCGCGGTACATCGGCGATACCACGTGTTTTGACCCGCTCTTTGATACGAGTGTACACGGCACGGGAGTAGACGAACACCTGGTTATAATGGGTATATTATGCATGATGACAAGTTCCCATTTTGATAGATTTTTACTTCCATTTAACATCGTAACTTGTGGTCAGGCCCCGCATAGTTATTGAGGTTGAACGTAAAGTGGGTGTTCGCCCTTAACTTAGTGACGAAAAGTGAAGATATGGGATGTGATCAATTGGGAAGGGGACGAATTAGAAAGTTGTCAAAATGAAAAATTGACATTATAATGGGGGCTTGTCGTATTGGCACAAAGATGGAAAGCTGACGAAATGGGAAGTCTTCATAATGGACCTAAAAGATATTCAGTCTTACCATTAAAAAATTACTTATTGATGTTTGTAGACCTGTTTAAGCAAAATTCTCTTTAAACCTTAATGAGCATTTTAGGTTTTTTTGATTCATAAAAGTACAGCGGATCAGTTTTAACTAAAACACTGTTCTAAGTTCGATTATTCTTTTATGGTCTGTGGATGTCCGCTGAAGGAAGAGAATCCAAAGCCGTAAACTTAATAAAAAATTAAAAGGTCTGTGTATGTGTCAAAATTTACCATGTGTTCCAATACAACCTCAAATAAACGAAACTCCTTACTATGTGGTTCCAACAAAGAAAAAAATAACAACATAAATTCATACATTGACTGACGTTTGCTTTTGGCACGATATTGGTGTACAAAGAGATTATAATGTGTGATATGATAATGCCTAAAATGGGCTTATCGGACAGTAGAAGGGTCTGAGCTACTTTAAGTTGTAGAAGGTTTATAACGAAACTAAAAAACAGATTTTATTTTATAAATCACATTTTGTAAGAACGGTTTGTGAGACTGTTTTAACTCCATATTATGAGTGTTTTAGAGACATTGAATCTTTATAAATAACACTGTTTATGTTTACCACGAATGCACAACGAACTGAGAGTCTGACGGTTGCTTAAAGTAATGCTGAAGAAATGACGGCGTCAGTATGACATTAAAGGGGCAGTCATTTATCCATTAGTTTTGTTTGGGAGCTCCGTGGTCTAATGGGTTTCACGCTTGCTTCTCACATAGGAGATGCAGGTTCGATTCCTGACCGTGTACCAATGAGATAATTCTTTTATCTTAAGTAAATTATACGGACGTTCTAACGCTGATGAAAATATTCGTGAGGAAACCTTCATTACTCTATAGCGGCGGCGATGAGCTAGTCCCCTGTCACGCAAAATGGAGTCTTGCATAACTGGCTCAAAGTGGGCACAATTGTGCCTATGCCGCCCCGTATAGGAAAAGGCGTGACCCTATGTTATGTTATGATTTGTTTGAGTTGTCGTTTTTGTATCCGAGCGTAAGTAGGTTTACTTGAAGTAAGTATGTGCCTGTCAGCAAGCGAGGATAATACACAGCAAGTCCTAGGTCGCCTTACCTAGCTCAAAAGACTTAAAACCTCTCTCGGCCATAACTGCTTTCGGCTTTGTAACTGATTTTATCTACACACCCTCATAAACCCTCATTACTGCGCACAAAAACCGCACGTTACGATCGCATAATGTTAAACTACTTGGTAAAACCTCATTTCTTATCTGAAAAATTACACAATATAACCATAATGTGTAATTTTTCTACATATTAGGACATTTAAATTTCGAACGCCGACGCCCGCCTGCGTGCCGCCCCTAGTTTGTCTGTGAAGTTGGTACTACAGAACAAGCCAAACAATGCAGTGCCACAATGCCGTCAAACATGCGGTTCCTGAACACATCAAAGAGAGCTTATGATATGTGTGTGGATAAACTAGTGTATGTAACTGTACATAATTAGGCATTAAAACTCTCGAGTGATATTATTATGAATAATGAATATACATATACCCACTCTCTACTATTAATTCCCTCCCTCCATTATGTAGCAGTCACATAAACTACTATTGCTCCAGAGTGTCATGGCTTCGCTTGTGTCGTCATGAATTTGTAAATAAGACCAAAGAGTTCCGTTCATCTAAGACAAGACAAAATAGTGTTGAAATGGTTTAGGCATTCACGACGTAATTTTCGCTCTGTTTGTTTTTCAACATAATACGGCGGATGTCTGTACTTTTTACATTTTTTTTATTAATGAAGCGCCAAAATTACAACATTTTTTGTAAATTAGGGTTCAGGTTTGGTTGGTAAATACATAAGGTGACTTTTGTGGCAGTTACAAGCCCTATTGAGTAGGTGCTTGCGATAGTGGTGGTGGAGAAATTACAAGCTATACTGTGACCCCGAAGTCTTGCACCAGGTACTGACGTCACCACGACCCTTTAACAATGTAGGTCCATCATGAGGACTTCCCATTTCATCAGCTTTTGATGTTTGTGCCAATTCGACAAGTTCCCAATACGACAACGTTCATAATGATAAATTCCCATTTCGACCACTTCCCAACTTGACCACATCCCATATTGATCACTTCCCATATTATTGTCAGCTTTTCGTCTGTAAGTCATGTGCGAACACTTTGCTTAAAAAACCTTCACTCCCTACTACTATTATGGGGCCCTCGAGTTACGAAGTTAAATATAAGTAACAAGCCGACAATATGGGAAGAGGTGGAATTGGAAAGTGGTAGAATTGGGAAGTGGTCAAAATGGAAACTTGTATTATGAGCCTTATCATGATGGACCTAAAGCCACGACAAGACTTATTCCCGCACTGTAATACCGCAGGAACCTAACACTGTAAAGTGTTACAAAATCTGCGATTAAAATCTTCAATTACTTGTTTACAAAATCAGCACAGCAACATATTTACCTAATATTGCAATCAAATAGAGTAATATGCGTTTTTAATGTTGAGCAATAGGAATAGGCTACTAGATTAATGTTATCGGCCATTGATTCTAATAAAAACAAAGGAAATCATGGAATGGACCAGAGATTTTGTTAAGGCCCAAGATCACAAAAAACCACTGAATAGCGCTTTGGCAAAAAAAAAAACACTAAATAGGTCTCAAAAAATATATGTTATTCACAAAGAGATAATCTAGTTTAAATACTATGTCGTTACGCGATTTGATCAATTTTCCTCGATCGTAAAAAATCCTGAACATAGTCTATATTAATGAGGAGATACAATAATTTTAATATAAAATAACTGATTTTTCTCATAATTTGTGTACCTAAATTTTCCTATTTTAGAGCTCCGTATCAATCCTTAAATTTTATCAATTAGCTTATTTCCGTTTTTCAGTAAATTCGAAAAAAACCTAATTTTTAACATCTCCGGGCGGTCCGATGCTATTTCGCGCCGCCCGCTACCCCGCCAGCTCCGCTACCCCGCCAGCTCCGCTACCCCGCCAGCTCCGCTACCCCGCCAGGAGACGACGGGCGAATGCGGCGCCTCTCACCTCAACAGCTAGAACTGGGCCTTAATGGATTTCCCCGTATAACACGAGTCTGGCAAACAAAAGTATTGAAAAAGCACGCCAAATTAAAAAAATCTCGGCATGGCAAACTGAACGAGCCGAACGAAACTAATTACAGAATCATATATATGGAAACCTATGAAATTTTGCACACCTTTGCTTCCAATGATTCGATGCTGGCAGATGGGCGAGATTCCATAGGATTTCATATGCCTTGTAAAGCATTTTGTAAAACGGTTTACTTTATACCTTATACATATACAAATTTATGGAAGTGTCTAGTCTGCCACCAGTGGTCATTAAATATAAATTAATATAGTGCCACTAGTGGTTAGTTAAGAAATAATGTTATCCTGACACAAGTATTTAGGTATTCTAATTTGGTCCGTAAATTAAACTAATTTTAAAAATACAATAGTGAAAAGTTTCTATAGCGGTAGACTAATATAAAAAGCTAATCTTCCACAGTTATTAGTCATTACAATATGTTACTAGCATTGCATATTTCAGTACCTACGTTATTTTATTAAGATTTTGCCACAATAACCTACTGATCGCGTTAGAAACACCGTAATGCACTGTACAACTGGCATAGTCGATGTGGGCATGCAAACGCCCAAACTAAACTGTAATTGGGCCGACCATGTGTGTCGAATGCACCCAGAAAGATGGGCAAAGATAGCCACTGAAGGGGTGCCTACAGATGGACAGCGGCGTAGAGGAAGGCCCAGAAGAAGATGGCGGGACGATCTGGACAAGTTCCAACCACAGTGGGTCGGTCTTGCGGCCACCAGAGATGTGTGGGCTCGAACCGGGAAGACCTTTGTCCAGCAGTGGGACACTGTTAAAGGCTACCTAAAAAGAGACCCTACTCAAGCCATTATTGGATTTTACATGCACCCGCTACGCTCTGGTTATGCTCCACTATGTTTTAACATAACCTATAACCCAATTACACTTTAGCCACAACAACCTACTCTAGCCGAAGTTGGCTTTTAATTGCTTTCTGTACTTGTCCCTGCTCCCCCCATTGACATTCCATTTGCAAATTCCAGCTAATATAGCTATAGAGGCAGAATCTATAGAGGCAGAATAACGTTATTTCTTAACTTACCATTAGTGGCAGTATATTCATTTTTATTACATGGCCACTGGTGGCAGACTAGACACCTACTATATTATTAATATGTCGATCAAAATTTTAGAAAAAATAAAAGTAAGTTAGATTTTTTTTTATTTAGTTTTCAAGTTACAAACTTCCGCCGAAAAACCTCCAGAGGTTGGTGTCGCTTGTGACGTCACGAATTTGAAAACGATTAACGATACCCTTTGCCTAAACATGAACTCTTTCTTATATTGGCTGGTGTGTGCACACCAGACGTAATTTCCGCTCTGATGGTGTTCAACATAACATGGCGGATTGCTGTATTTTATTGGTTTATTTTATCAATATGTTTATCAACCTAACTCCTACTAAGAAAATAAATCATTGTTTTGTAGTGTAGGACTGAAGTTTGGTCAGGTATATGCATTTTTTTCAGTGATTTTTTATTGCACATAACAGGCGAATTCTAAGATTCATTCCGCTTGGCTCGTCCGACGCGTTCAGCTCGGATAAGTGTGAGTTCACCTTTATTACTCGTATGTTTTGACAGTTTTGAAATTAACGATATGAAATTTTGTTGCCATAAAAAAGGTTGCAATTAAATCCAGACTCCTTTCTTTTTGCCAGACTCTAGCAGGATCGCGGGCCTATGGGCGCTTTTAAAGTTCCGACAGTAATTGCACGACACGATAGTTTTACAGGTCCACGATTGAACAGAGCAGCGACGCGACGCTTTAGAAGTTTTCTTACGATATTTAAAAGCGGTCACCATATTTCTCATACATTTTAGACCACATCGTTATACCATCCAGTTACCGTCCAAACCAGCACCCAATTGTTGTTTGGTTGGTTTGTTGACCATTTCATTGACCGAGCGAGCGAAGCGAGCGAAGTGCTCTATTTCGACAATATAGGAGGCCGATTTTGCTTTCGTCTGTCTCTATGCGTGTCTGTCAGTTCCGGTCTAGAGGCCACAGATTTCAAGCGATCATCACAAAACTTGGCACACGTGTTCCTTGAATTATTATTTTTTTGTCGAGAGCTATTCTCGATGAGCTAGTCACGTATTTTTTGTATGGTTTTTTTTCTTTTCTGAAAACTTTCGTGTGGGCTATCAAATTCAAGGGTTTCATGAGCCGGTTCTAAAAATATTCTACACCATTACCTTTCGGGGGCCTGTTTTCTAAAAACCCAAGAAATATTTTCAAAACATACCAAGTTTGGACTCCTCGAAGTAGGAGACGGATTAGTAAAGAGGATCTATACAGACCATGACAGTGAGTGAAATAGACTAAATATTTTCGTGAAAAGTCAATAGATTGTACTTTAAATCGCAAAATGTAGTTTACAAAGTTATTGGTGCGGCTACTTTACTACTTGTTATTTTGATTGAATCTAAAATACTTACCTATAAATTGGTTCCCAGTCCCCCCTGTTAGCGAGGTCTACTGCCCACAGGGCCACTAGTAACAAAAGTTGTTCAAAGTGATGTGTACTACGAAATTTTAATGGCAAGACTGACCTCACATCAAATAGCATCTACACATAGACTCCCCATAGCTCCCTTATCCTAAATTAAGTACCACTTGTCTCACCTGATAAAGCGAATTGCCAGTAATGTACGACGCAATGTAGTGTGAGCCGTATTTCCTTATAAAGTCGGCAATGGAGACCGTGTCGCCGATATTCGAGTCTTTTATGGCTTCGAAGACCACGTCTTCTACAGGCACGTTACCGGGTAGATCTTTGAGTTTTGCTGTTTCACGGTACCTGGAATTGTAGGAAAAGGTGATTTTGAATAACTTGTTTTGGTTCAGTATGTTTTTGTCCACCATTTGGATTTGGAGATCATGTATTTTACACGAGACCTCACGCTGCACCGTTGCCCTAGCGGTGAATGAACCTTTAGGTCGATTTCGACCACTTCCTATTATCACAAGGTTCATAATGAGAAGCTCCAAGCCATTTCGACCCCTTCCCATTTTGACAACTTTTCCAATTCTACCTCTTCCCAGTACAACAACTTTATCTATGCGACAACAAATTATGTAACATTTTGGGAAATAATGAAATGAGCGAATAAAAAACTAATGTGTAGTGAATGACTATGCACAGCGGAATTTCCTGAAATGAGCGAAAAAATATACTGAATTGCGCGACAACATTACTAATTTGCGCGACTAAATTACTGAATGGTTTAGAACCGCTTATTGGCTAAATAAAGACTGTCTGGGTGAAGTGGTGGGTCAGGGTAGCTGAAGGATAGAGGGGGTGAGCGAAGCGAAGCCCACTTTATCAGTTGGACAGGTAAAAACAACAAAATCCAACGCTCGTGTTGTATTTTATGTTACTCGAATCAAAGTTTTCAAGTTCTGTTTTTAGATTTCTCGTCGCGCAATTCAGTAATTTTGTCAGACAAAGCCAGTATTTCTAGTAGTGCTCATTTTATGTCGCTATTCATTTAGGCAAAACCAGTATTTACAATCATACGTTTAAATATTACTACTTTTTACCCTTGTAACTCGTGGGCAGGCCCCCAGGGGAGAGAAGCTTGGATAAGCCATGTTTCTATGATAAGTAGTGAAAGGTTAAATGGGGGTTTCGCCCTTCACTTACTCACTGGGTGGGGGTGTTGTCGTGACGTATGTAGGTCCAGAGCGGGGTCGGCACATCATGATACGAAAAGTTTAAATTTAGGCCGTGAGAGACAGCGAAAGTGGAGACCAAATTGTTCGACCTTCCATAAGGGCCAGACTCAGACTAGGGACCTATAGCTAGAATGAAACAAAGTCCCACAGTGATGGAATTCAAACGTCGGCGATTCACCGAGCTAAACTTACAGTGCCTGTGTGTATCCTACTGCGGTGACGTTCTCCCATCACAATTCTTCGGCTACGGAAATTGTCCAGCGTCAACCTTGCCGACAGCCAACGGACACACACTGTCCTGATTAATTCTACCAACGCGGCGGCCTCCCTTCCCAGGGCAAGGCTTCGAACGCACGCGTATTCAACACCCCTGATCCGAACTAGCCAGCATTTACGAACAACTCTGCACGAGGTCTATACAATGTTTCTCTCTTAAATATTTGAGGTTATGTTCAAATATCACTACGAATACACTCCGGGTTCGCGGGCTAATTCTTAGCCTACAATTACCAGGTCAAATTGGGAAGTGGTAAAATTGAGAAGTGTTCAATATTGGAACCTGTCACAAAGGACCTAAAGGCTAGCACTAGGCATATTTCTATACCCAGCAGCAGGTTGAAGTAAGCTGATATGACCATGATGATTACCTAGAAACCCTAACGAGGACATAGCAGTGGTCTCCGCTGATGAAGGAGGCATTGATGCCGAGGTTTCTCGCCATGATGTCTGTCGGCCAGCCCGCGGTGAACGCACGCCATGGTCGCTCCAACCTGGAAAAGTAAGTATGCAAGGTTTAAGAACGTACCTTAAATGTAAAGAAGGCACCCGTATAGGATCACTTCGTTGTCCGACTGTCCAAAGTCAAAGTCAAGTCAAAGTCGAAGTCAAAGTCAAAGTCAAAGTCAAAGTCAAAGTACTTTATTACTGTAGATATTTACATATACTTATCAAACGTCATTTTTTGCCTCTTCTCTACATTGGACCACTGTGGGAGAAGCAGGGCGTAGAAACTTCCAAACGTCCGTGAGTCAAGACACTTTTTTCAGGAACGTGTGGCGGTGTTAAGTTCACATTAATATCGATTGTCAGGTCTTTGGTCCCTTGAAATTGTGAAAAAACAAACTGCTAGTTTTTGTCTCATTTTTGCTGAATTTTCTATTACGGAAGGGAATCAAAATCTATTGGATTCTTCCCAATTGTCTTAGAATCATGAAAGGTAAGAAGCAAGGTTTTTTTAGCACAAATAAAATGAATCCGAAAACCGTAAATTTTTGCTTCTATCATTTATATAAAATCGGTCAAATGCGAGTCTAACCCGCGCACAGAGGGTACTATGGTAGGGATGGTGTGGAGTGAATAGTTGGGATTTTGCATAGCAAAATGTTGTTTACAAAGTTATTGGTGCGGCTACTTTGACACTCCATGTTCGTAGCCAGGAGCATTCAGAAGTTTGTATGTGGTATTGAAATAATTGTTGAATGGGAGCCCCCTTAAATATTTATTTTATTCTGTTTTTTTTATTTGTTGTTATATCGGCAACAGAAATACATCATCTGTCTAACTATTACGATTCACGAGATGCAGCCTGGTGACAGACGGATGGACGGACGGACAGCGGAGGCTAAGTAATAGGGTCCCGTTTGGCACCCTTCGGGTACGGAACCCTGAAAATGTAATTTGTGCGGAACCCTCGGTGCGTGAGTCCGACGCGAACTTGGATTTTTTATCTTAGAAATAGTTTGAACCAAGTGTGACCATGTCACTCGTGTTCTTATTCAAAATACAAATAAAATTAAAGTAGAGTGTTGAATCACTACTTCAACATGGTGGGTTATGCCTCTGCCAACCAGAAAGGGAAAATGTATGTCGTGTCGTGGTCATACTGACTGACGAGCCGAATGGCCGAGTCGGCAGTGACCCTGCCTACGAAGCCAAGGGTCCCGGGTTCGAGTCCCGGTGGGGGCAAATATTTGTTAGATGAGAGTACCCTAGTCATGGTTGTTTATCTATCTGAAGTATAATATTTATCTATATAAGTATGTGTATCGTTGTCTAGTACCCAAGATACAGGGAATCCTAGTTTGGGGCTAGATCAATGTGTGTAAATGGTGTCCAAGGTATTACTATTATTATACCATAGAATTGATCATTTCATAAAATGGCCAGGCAAGCTTGCGTTGAAGGGAGGACTGAACGAAGAAATATTATAGGGAAAGACACTGCGGTAGCTTGGGTGAAGACTAAAAGAAGGCGAACGCAGCGAAGCCCCTGAATAATCCTCGTTTTAGTTCGACATCTGTATAACAAAAAAAACACCAGGTACTACTGAATAAAAAGGCTATTAAAAAGATAATTCAACCCTTTCGGACCATTTCATGAAATCCATGTCATGACATGATCAATTGTATTATAATAGCAACAAATATAATGACCACCAAAATATTTATTTCCTACCCAAAATGGCTAAATGACCACCAAAAGTTGCAGAAAATATCAGGGCAAAATACTGCGGTAGCTTAGGTGAAGGGTAAAGGGGGTGAGCGAAGCGAAGCCCCCTTTATCCTTCGTGTTAGGTTGAACATGTAAGAACTACAAAAAATACTTAAAACATAAACAGTATACAAAACATAAAAAGAAGTTTGGTGATCATTTATCCAAACACAATTTGGTGGACATCCATCCATTTTGGCAATCATTTCGAATTTATTGGTAGTAAATTTTCGAATTTTTTGGTAATCGTTTAAACACAAGCCTATTATAATTATAGCCCCGACATGTACACCACGATCCGAAACACCTATTGGTCGCCACGAACGTCGGTAGTAGCCTAGTGTAGGAAGCTGGGCCACGAACGTCGGTAGTAGCCTAGTGTAGGAAGCTGGGCGCTGTTGTGGGGCCTAGTTTAATTCGCCTTTAACCAATGGAGCATTCATCCATATCTCACAGCCGTTCTCGTCGCCAAACAAAAGTTACAAAATATAAGACGTCTACCGGACTCCGCTTTAATCATCTGTAGTTTACATTTTAGGGTTCCGTAGCCGAAGGGTGCCAAAAAGCGGAGGCTTAGTAATAGGGTCAAGTCTCAAAACCTCAATAAGAAAGCCTCCGCTGTCCGTCGGTTTGAATTTTTCACTTAATGTACACAAACATAATTCGCTAGAGCAACAAATAATTAGCTACTTACACGAGATTTTATAAATTAAAGGGGTCCCCTTAACAGAGTTGTGTTTTAACCTATCCACTCGCGTATGAACACCTAGTATGGACTTGCATTAAATTTAAATTTACCTACCGTCCATTCGCGCATGAACACCTAGTATGGACTTGGAATAATATTTATATTTATTTTTATAAAATAGTCACAACTACCCACTATTATTTTTTATTAATGGCAATACTGACTGTAAATAGAGGATAAACGTACCCTCTCTCTGGTATCTCACACTTGATTGGGCAACTGAGTGATTTAAAAAAAATAAAAAATCGGTAATGTGGCTGGCCGCCTTGCTTTTTATGGCCATTTTTTAGGGCTATTGAGAGGGTTAAATACCCCTGCCCCTGCGAATTATCAAACCGCAAGCCACAACAGCCCTTCGTGGGCCTTTCCGACCAGCACTTGACCGATTTTTTCCCTTGGTCTCCTTTTAGGTTAATAAAAGTGGCTTTAGTAGGTTATTAATTTGTTTCTGTTTTAGCATTACAACCAACAGGAATACCAGATAGTGAGCTAGGGTCCCTAGCACACTAGCATCATAGACAGCTTCAAGCAAGGATACTATAAATATCTGCCAAATAATTCTGCCAAGTCATTCAAACAATACCTCCACCAAAATCGATTTTATGTATCGCTAATTCTGTCGCTTACCATACAAACCTATCGCAAACTGGCATCGCTAGAATCTCGTTGTAAGTACCAGCTTTCTCGTAGGCCTTGTACCACGGTAGTTAGCGATACCAGTTTTGTGACGGGTTCGTATGGTAAGCGACAGAATTAGCGAAACATTAGTTGGGTGAAGGTCCTCTATTGTGCCAATGACCTCTTTTGCCACGTTATTTGGCAGATAGTACATCACTGCTTCACTTTTAGTTCATATCAGTTACACAGGAATCATCGGGCTCACCTTTCAAAGCTGAAATCCCTAAAGTAAGCCTGCAGCAGCTGCTTCAGGTTATCGCAGAACTCCATATGAAAGTCTCCGTCGAACAGCGCCTTGGCCTGCCGCGGTTGTTTCTCGAGCGAGAACCGCTGTACGTCCCGGAAGACCGACACAGTCGGTTCACGGAACAGCCAGGGCTCACTGTCGTTCCGCGGGACAACGCGCATGCAGATTGAGAGGTAGCCATATCTGGAAGGAGAGAAACTGGCTTATAGTTTAGGGGTTTTGTGATTATGCGCGAACTGTTAGGAACCATTTGGATTATTACTAAATGTTAAAACGGATATGGAAATCTATCCCTATCTATATCAGTAATAGCTTTCGTGCCGCCTGTAGGAGGTTATGGCTCTGTGGCGCAGCGGTTGTGGCTCTGCCTAAAATGCGAGAGGTCCCGGGTTCAATCCCCGGCTGGGAGTAAAAAAAATATATAACCCCAGTTCTTGGATGTTTATATGTGTGTGACGTCGCTGTTTCTGGTTCCCACGACACAGGGTATCCTAGTGTGGGGCCAGAAGCAATGTATGTGTCTGTATGTAAATGTTTATGTTTATGGCGGAATAACAATATTTTTATTTTAAACTGTATAAAAAAATCGTAATTTTTTGTGATGATTTTAATAAGTAGTTCTATTTTTTTATTTAATTTTATTCTACTATTCGGGGTGAAGACGAAACCCACAAATAAAAGATCATTAAAATCGGTCCACCCATACTTGAATTTTTAAGTATGGCTGGACCGTTTTATGTTTTAGTTACACACTAAACCGATTTAGTTTTATATATTGTGATCTAACAGCCTGCACCTGTCACTGCAAATTAAACCTCTATCTACTCGAATCGAAGTAAACTCGTAGATACTCGTCGTTTATCAAACTCTACAGAATTAGAAAGAAAGAGTGTCAAGAAAATCTCAATGGAGGCCGTAAAATAAAATGCTCTCATCTCTGAGACACGTTATAAAAACAGAGTTAAGATTCAGAAACGTATAAAGACAGCGTCTTAGTTTATTAGCAAAACTAGATGCAGATAGGCCCAACGACCCACGGCATCATATGATGCCCATTTCCCGTTTATACCATGCCTGTGTTTTGAATTTTATTACCATGGCATGAAGTTCAAAATTTGATTGGTTTGATGTAAAGTCAAGATACAGAAACGTCTCAAGACAAGACACGTCTTAGTTTATTAGCAAAACTAGATGCAGATGTATGTTTTGCGGCTATTAAATTACTACGACAGCTACATAATTTACAACGACTTACGTGACCGAGAGGTGATTCAGAGAGGGAGGCCTTCACAGTTTCGCCAGTTCATACAAAAGAAGTTCCAAACATTACAATTTCAAATTAAGTATCGCGTTTACAGTAATCGATAAATATCGCGCAACTGATCTCGCTTCGTGTTCCTGATGATTGAATTGAGCAAGCGGCAGGTCAATTCTATTACGGAGACCAATAAAAGATGATAGGTACAGTGACAATCAGAAGCTTATTCTTATCTTTATTCTTTCAAGGGTCAGTGCATTCTCTACTACAATAAGATATCTCCGGAGATTTTGAAATTGCCATTTGAGCAATTTAAAAAGCATGTTTAAGCGACTTTGTCGAAAAAGGGATATTACAATGTTCAAGATTACTTAAATGACAGGACTGTATGGGGTTAATCTGGCTCAACACAGACCTTGCTGTTAATAATTTTGTAATTATTTATTCCTGCTTATTAATCATAACAATTACATTTTTCATATTTGTATTAGTTAAGCACAACCTATTTTTAAAAGAGATCTAAAAATAAATCTGTGGGATTTTCTACGCCCTTCTTCTCCCACAGTGGTCCAATGTAGAGAAGAGGCAAAAAATGACGTTTGCTAAGTATATGTAAATATCTACAGTAATAAAGTACTTTGACTATTGACTATTGACTATTGACTATTGACTATCTTGTTTATGTATCGCTTTAGATACCTATCACATATAAAATAAAATAAAATAAAATACTTACACTGATTATTGATTTAAGTTGTAAATATGTCCACTACTATAAATATGTTTAGATTAAATTTAGATTTAAGATGTTATATAATAAGGTTAATATTTGTACACCCAGTCCCAGTACTACTGGGTACCATCATTTGAAACACTGCAAATAATATAAAACCTAGTTACAAACAATGATGACCAAATAAACATTTTTGTCTTTGTCTTTGACACGATAACTTTTTTCTTCATAATTACATAATTTCTTTGTTGCACTTCATTGGCCTTATCACCTTTTCACTCACAAAACAAATATGAACTCTTTACTCTCTATTATCTCTCCGCCTACATCGTTATTTGACAAAAGATCAACATGTCTATGAATCTCTTTGTCTTCCTCTCTTATAACCAAAATCGCGTTAGGTCTAACTAGTTAGATCCCTACTTCGACTTATGACTCGTCATAATGCGATGTACTTGACCCTCTCAATAGCCATAAAAAATGGCTATAAAAAGCCAAATTGTCACGGCGGCCAGCCCATTTTTTTTTTTCATTTACTCAGTCAGTCGACCAATCAAGTGTGAGATACCAGATACTTTATCCTCTATTTTCGGTCAGTATTGCCAGTAATAAAAAAGATTAGTGGGTAGTAGTAATTATTTTATAAAAATAAATATAAATATAATTCCAAGTCCATACTAGGTGTTCACGCGCGAGTGGACAGGTTAATCTACGCTTTAGGAATACCATTATAAAGCGGAGGTCTTCACCTATAAATAACCATAGGCAAGGGGCCTGTTTGTCCGCGGCAGGTATATATTTCCCTCCAGCCCTACAGGTATCTGGCCATTATAACAGTGGTCGAGGACCTACCTAGCTAATTAAAGTAGGTTTACAGTATGTACAATGTTATTTACAAAGACCAGGCTAGGGCCTGGGTTGTGACTCGTTAGCATGGTTTCCAGCATTGGAATACAACTCCCCTGGTGTCTTCGCTGCTTCACGGCACGCCAGGAGGGCGTCAGAGAAGATGGATAGAACGCGTCGGTCTCAAGGTGTCTAGGGCCAGAGTGGATGAATGGATGAAGGAGTGTGCAGGGCAGGAACCAAGGATCCAGCCCGTGCAAGGTTGCAGGACAGGAACCAGGAAGGTGGCAGTGGGTCTCCATCGGGGACATTAGCACATCATTTACAGTACCATATTTCACAAGGACACGCTTTAGCACGATTGAATTTCTTGTAGAAAAGCAGACTAGTTTATACGACCAAAGTTCTCGGAGATCAGGCAAAGATTGGAGTTGAAGGCGAAAAGAAATGAGTCGTGAAGATCTTATTTTAAATAGTTACATATACCAAAAACTAAAGTAGATAAACAATCAGTATCAATGAAAATCAGGACTATGAAGGTAATATTTACAATAACTACAACTTAAAATGAATTAAAATACGAGCAAGTTACAAAGAGCAAGTTAAAAAATCAATAAAAAGCCAAACTGAGAAAATAGTTTCGATATAATTGTGTTCCTACCTAAATTCCGTTAATCCTATCAAAAATATATCAGGTTTACTGAAATATCCGTAAAAAATACATAATGTGCTTCATTTGTACTCTACTTCGTAGTTTATTCAGATTCCCTTCGCCGTTAAGTTGGCTGTTCTGTAAAACTGAAGTATCAACAGTTTTCCTGTCAGTCGATAACGCAGATGTCAGTCGGAACGTAAACAAATATTGATATTATAGTTATTTAATTTTATAATCGGAAACAACCAGCCTCAAGTATAAATAACCGTTCAAATAACCTACAATTTAACAAAATAAAATAAAAAGTGAAACATTTTTTTTAGCATTCTGTATTGAATTTGAATTAACTCGCTTACTTTTGCGTCAAATCCTCTCGCATATTATCTAGCTTTCTGAACGCGATTGTACTGTTCTATGATGCCCATGGTCGTTCCAGATGGTCTAGTATTAAATTACGATCTGGTGGAAAATCGCTTTAGTGCTTATTTAAGTCTAGATACCTATAGAAATAAGCAATGAAATCGTCATTTGTTCACGTGCATTTTCCATCTACTTGCAAAACTCATCATGACTGGCCAACAAAACAAACAAAATACCCAGCGTCACGCCATTACCCACATGGAGTAGCAAGGCACATGTGTGCCCACGTTAAGGCGAAGCGTAATGTCAAATGCCAATTTTTAAAGCGCTATACTACTGTTCCCAAATCCCGAAAAAATACAAGGTGACAGCATTAGCTGACCATATTATATAAATACAAGGTGACAGCATTAGCTGACCATATTATATAAATACAAGGTGACAGCATTAGCTGACCATATTATATAAATACAAGGTGACAGCATTAGCTGACCATATTATATAAATACAAGGTGACAGCATTAGCTGACCATATTATATAAATACAAGGTGACAGCATTAGCTGACCATATTATATAAATACAAGGTGACAGCATTAGCTGACCATATTATATAAATACAAGGTGACAGCATTAGCTGACCATATTATATAAATACAAGGTGACAGCATTAGCTGACCATATTTTGCGGAATGATAGTACCCATCATTATGAACAACCTTTCCCAACCTTTCAAAACATGGTCGCAAATGGAAAAAATGTTTCTCAGTACATTAACCCGATCAGCTGATTACAAGTTACTATGGGGGAACCAATTATTGTTTTCGTTTGCGACCATATGTTTCTTGGGGAAAGTTGTTCATAATGACGGTTAACTATCATTCCCTGAAATATGGTCAGCTATTTAAATGTCACCTTGTATATATTATGAAGACATTATTTTCCTTAAAATATTATAATGTCAATGGGAACTAAATGAAAAAAAAACTAAATGGGTCACCTAAAACCACCTAAAAAAAAATCACCTAAAATTTGCCATTTCTTGGGATCTAAAAATAATATTTATGTGGTTTCTGCGACAAAATAGGTAGATTTCAAAATATCTTGAATGTAAGTGTTTTATATCAAGAAACAATCAGTGGTTTTGAAGAAATAAGTAAATAAAACCGGTCAAGTGCGAGTCGAAGTCGCGCACGAAGGGTTCCGTACCACCGTACAATGGCAGGGATGGTGTGGAGTGAATAGTTTGGATTTTACATAGAAAAACGTTTACAAAGTTATTGGTGCGGCTAATTTCACACTCCATGTACATAACCAGGTGCATTCATAATTTTGTATGTAGTATTGAAATATTTTTTGTATAGGAGCCCCCTTAAATATTTATTTTAATCAGTTTTTTAGTATTTATTGTTATAGCGGCAACATATACTCATCATCTGTGAACTGTCTTTGTATTCATCTGTCTAACTATCACGGTTCATGAGATACAGCCTGGTGACAGACGGACGGACGCACGGACGGACAGCGGAGGATTAGTAATACGGTCCCGTTTGGCACCCTTCGGGTACGGAACCCTAGAAACACTATTATCGCATTTTCTGCGCCACTTCTGAAATTAGAATTCTGTTGCGTCTAAAATTTCAAGCAGCATGAGTTATTTAATACTCATCATGAGATTGGACATAGTTTACTTGAAACAAACTGTTTGAAGTGGAAACTATTCCACTTTTCGACTTTATCTCCATAAATTAGAGGCCACATTGGAACGCGTTTGTATACTTAAGGACTGACAGCTGTCTATACGGCAATACTCTCCGGGCCAATAATCCGATTCCAAGTCTTTGAGTAATAATGTATTTATACATTATTACTCAAAGTTCAAAGTTTGAATTTACCTACAATATTTTGTAGGTAAATTCAGCTATAACACAGATACAGAATACTTAATTATAATCCTTACTGAATCATTAAACGAGTCAGTTGTGGTATGGGCCATGGGGACAGCGGGACAGACAGTCTGAAAGCGGGACAGTCCCGCCCAAAGCGGGACGTATGTTCACGTTAAGTATGGCAGAAGTACGGCTGGTACGATAGAGCTGGTGTTAGTATTGTTTTAGTAAATATGTAGTTAGGTAGGTACCTACTGCCGTTTCCGAAACAAGCGATTATTGTACCTAGATACATGTCATATGTCATGAAAGTAATTACTCATATTACTTGGTTACACAACAGATTAGGCAGGTGTGTAACTGTGGGGTTGTAGTTAACTAATAGTAGGTACGTTGTAGGTGTGAAAGGGCTGGCAGTCAATGGCAGATCAATATCTGACTAAAGATTTAAAGAGGACTAAGTAGGTAGGTTGGTATAGGTAAGTACATAAACCAAAACAAACCTCATAAATATATTGATCGCCTTCCCGACTCCCAGTTCAGAGTCGAGCGTAGTGGCGGCGCGTGTCAGTGCTACCGCCAGCAGCAGCACCGATATGACCTGTACCATTACACCTGGGAAACCCACCTGCAAACAAACAAACAAAAAGGTAAAAAACAAAAAGTTTCTCTCCGGCCGGGAATCGAACCCGGGTCTCCCGCGTGACAGGCGGGGATACTTACCACTATACTACCGAAGACGGTGATGACCATTGCGAAATTACAGTACGATTACGATTTGTGTTTGTATGATTTTATCAATATAAAATTTAATAATTGTGACACGAAAGAAAAACCCGATCAATATATCTTCGACTACATAGCTTTGAATCATGGTACTTTACTATCGATGACTATGTTAATAAAGTTGTACACTTTTATCCCTTTGAATGAATAAATAGGCAAATTACGATGTCAGTCAACATGCTAATAAACACTGATATTTATTGGTAAATTATCTACGTATACATTTCGCGGGACTCTGCGGGACGCACAGGATCGTAGGATCTACCATAGTAGTTCCATTTGATTGGTTGATGATTACATACCTACCTAATATTTCCGAGCGTAAAATACTATTATTAAATAGTAATAATAATACCTTGGACTTTGGACACTATTTACACACATTGATCTAGCCCCAAACTGGGATTCCCTGTATCTTGGGTACTAGACAACGATACACATACTTATATAGATAAATATTATACTTCAGATAGATAAACAACCATGACTAAGCTACAAACATCCGTTCTCATGAAACAAATATTTGCCCTCACCGGGACTCGAACCCGGGACCCTTGGCTTTGTAGGCAAGGTCACTGCCGACACGGCCATCCGGGTCATCTCGATAGTGTAGGTAGCATAAACCTCAGAAGAAACGTATTGTTTAAAAAAAATGTTAAGTAAAACTCAAATACGTAGGTAATTGATACTTGAACAATAAAAAGAAAATTAAATAAAACGAAACAAAATATTTGTCAGAAGTGGGATTTGAACCCACGCCCTCAGAGAGGACCAGAACAACTCATACCCATGTCTATGGGCAAGGCGAACCTTGAGTCTGGCGCCTTAGACCGCTCGGCCATCCTGACTTGATACACTCATTGCGAAATTTACGTATCGTTACCGTAGCACTAGTTGTTATTTATTGACGCTAGATGGCGTTATGTGTTTTGTGAGATGACCGATTGCTTTGTGCAATTGCACTTTTTACGGCTATTTCAAATGGGTTTTTGATATTATCAGTTGCAGTTGCACAGTCTAATTTGTTAAATACTTAATTGTTTGATTGGTATTGGCACGTATTTATATCTGTTAATTTCTTTCTCGTCCAGTCGAGTCTAAATATTTAAATTGCATTCTAGTTGCACCATCAAGCCCTTGGCCTGGATTCGAAGATAAAAACTAAATTATGGCAATTGTGTTTGCAAAATCACTCGCATTAACGATCCACCTTGTCATGCGACCAAGGACTGTCGGGTTGAAAAGCGGTTTTCCAGATTACTTTAGTTTTTTCAAATTTAACGTAATTTTCATTCAACTTCGAGCTGGGATATAAAACCCAAAATGCATTTTTATTTGATAAGAATGGATATTCCTTCCCACGAAAATCTAACAAACAATTATCATCAAACATTTTGGGAAAGTCCCGGGAATGTCCCCAAATTAGGAATATTCCAGTGTTTAATATGGAACACATTACCTTCGCCTAGTCGCCGTCAACCTTCTCATCAGCATACATATTAACTCTTCTTTAATCATTCAATTTAAGATAAAATAACCTCCACACAAAGCGTCGTCGAAACATTAAAACATACAAATAAAAAAAACAAATACACCAGCAATCCGCCCCAAGCGGTCGTCAAATCCTCGTTCCCTCAATCGACCCCAATAAAGGCCCTACCCTGCAAGGCCCAAACCCCCAAGGTCCCAAAGGCCAAAGAAGGTCCAGTTTCTTGTTTTTTTTATTACATCCCGAAAACGACGAATCATAGGCAAATGTGTTGCAGTACTTACATAATGAAATCTGATAAAATTATCTACAACTTTGATTCCATGTACTCTTTTTACCTGCTCCCAATTTTAGGATTAAGAGCTCCGAACATTTCAACGGTAGATGACTAATTAGCTTATGTATATATATTTGTGAAGGGAAGTTTAACTCTTATAATTTTCTTTGGGGCACTTTTTCCTGAGATCAAAAAGCAATGTACGACTAAATAGTAAGGTAAAAATCTAAGTAATAATAATAATACCTTGGACCCTATTTACACACATTGATCTAGCCCCAAACTAGGATTCCCTGTATATTGGGTACTAGAGAACGATACACATACTTATATAGATAAATATTATACTTAGGTAGATAAACAACCATGACTAGGGTACAAACAAACATTCGTTCTTCGGACTCGAACCCGGGACCCTTGGCTTTGCAGCTGGACAAAGTCATGCTGCTTAAGATGTGTCAAAGCCAAAGAGCCCACCATATTTCGCAGAGCGACCTTCTAATGAATAATAAAGAAACCTACTTGTATTTGGTAGTGATGCAACGAATACTACTTTAACGAATACGAATACGAATATCAAACCTACTATTCGGTGAATACGAATACGAATATCTCGCCAAGGTAATAAAAGACTAATTTATTTGATAAATTTCTATTCTCCTAATAATTAAAATTTACAATAGGCAATTTTTTATTTAAAAAACATAAAATATGTAGATTTTCTGGTTTTAGGCGATTTCTTTTTTCAGTCTGGATGTTTCCAGCTGTTGAAAAAAGTCTTTCCGAGGCGACTGAACATGGCTTCAGTGAAAAATATTTTTGGGCGAGGTATTTCAGACTTGGAAAATGGACATCTTCTCGCCAAAAGGCCACTGGATCGTCGTATTTTTACGTGCCGACGACCGACGCGCGTATTCGCCGAATACGAATATTCGGTAAATGTCTATTATTCGGCGAATACGAATATTCGTATTCGTATTCGTTGCATCACTAGTATTTGGTACTCTCCTCCGGTCTCTGGCACCCCGTTTGGGTTGGGTTGCCACCTTGTTTGTTTGTTTGACACGCTATATCTAGAATATCAACTGCCTACACCGTGCCTAAACCGGTTTATCTAAATACAACAACAAACAAACCCAAGTCAGCTAACTAAGTCCTACATGGTCCTACGAAATATATCGCATTTGGCACGATCCCACCTAGCAGTGCAGCGCGACTGCGGCCCTATTGCGTCCGTGACAAATTCGTCGTGACCTCTCTCGTTGTATTTAACTAACTGAGTACCCAATTAGAGGGTTATGGTCAAGGAAAATATAAACAGTGCGTGCTGATAAAAAATGCAGCCCTTTAAAGTCCCCACCCCACCGGCCTTAGAGTAAGATTGAGCCATACTCCACCACGCTGGCTAAGTGCGGGTTGATGGAGGGGTTTAAATCGCTGGGAAAATGTGGGCTCAACTGTGCCACTGCCACCCCTTATGGGAAAACGAGTGACGCTTGTTCACTTAGGCTTATTTTGTAGAACGCAGCTGTCTCATCATGTGATTTTACTTATGTTTCTCCCTGTCTAGCGTCTACCCCATATCAGAAATACAGTCGTGAGTATAAATGACCCTAAAGCGGTCTATTTGGCAGTCTGTGTGCGTGCGCCTGCGCACAATAATCAGCTTCCTGTCGACGTAACGAATCATAAGAGGTTATTGCCATTGTGTCGGGAGGAGGCTTGGCATAGAATATAACCAGAGAAAAAGTTTTTCATTGTTACCAAATTGGACGTTCGAGCTAGTGAAACGAAGCGACGGGAAAGAAACTAAACCGGTTGGTAACTAGCTAATCAGCAGCTCGATTATCTATCCCTGAAGGCGTGATTGACATTTTGAATGATGGTAGTGGCCTTCAGAGCACATTTTGATTATGATTGCGATTTTTGACAGATTTGAATGAACTTAGGTACCGCAGCAGAACAAAACAGCCCTTTTAATATCAAGTTATCAAATTCGAATGAACTATGGTACCGCAGCAGAACAAAACAGCCCTTTTAATATCAAGTTATCAAATTCGAATGAACTAAGGTACCGCTGCAGAAAAAAACAGCCCTATTATATATCAAGTTATCAAATTCGAATGAACTAAGGTACCGCAGCAGAACAAAACAGCCCTTTTAATATCAAGTTAGGAGCATTAAAGCAGTCGTTTATTTAGGCAACAAATAAACGGTGACTTTTAATTAGTTTTGTTAACTTCGGGGAACGATAGTACCCATCAATATCAACTTTCCCCAAGGAACAAATGGTCGCAAACAAAAATAAATTTTGGATCTTCCATAGTAACTTATAATCAGCTGATGTGGTCAATCGACTAAGAACATTATTTTTTTCGTTTGCGACCATATGTTTCGAGGAGAAAGTGAGTGAGTGAGTGAGTGTTGACTCCCAAATAAGTCAAAAGTTCACCAAATTTAGTGCTCCCATGTAATTTCACAGAACCGTATTGATTGCTATGGGTCACTATTGGTCCGAATACTAAATTTAGGTTAGGTTAGGTCACAATTTCAGAATATGACCTGGAGCTGAAGCGAAGCAAGGGTGGAAATAAAGCGTGAAAAATTTGAGTTATAAAAATTTGAGTTAAAATGAATTGAACTTTTTACTAAATTTTTATAAACAATTTATACACAACTAGCTTGTTGATCATGAGTGTCAGCAGGGATTCGTGGGCTTTTAAACGTAATTTGATTATTTTTGCTCGACAGAATAGTCCCCCGAAGTCACAACAAAATCTGTTTTTTTGTTCACAATAAAGAGGATGACATTCAATGAGGGTTTTCTGACTTTGTACTATCTGACAGCTGTCTAGACCTGACGCCTACGAGGCGCCGCCTGGTGGCAGAAAAAGCATCGAAAACCCTCATTAGCCGACCATATTTTGGGGAATGATATTACCCATCGATAGGAACAATTTTCTCCAAGAAACATATGGTCGCTAATGAAAAAAAAAATTCGTCCGTCAGTACATTGACCCGATCAGCTGACCCCATGATTCTTGAGGAAATTCATACTGATGGCTACTATCATTCCCCAAAATATGGTCAGCAAATTAAATGTCACTGTAAGTATAATTTTCACAATTTTGCACCGGATTCGAATTCACAATATAGCGTCACGCCTTTTCCCATACGGGGTGGCAGAGGCACAGTTGTGCACACGTTTAGCCAGTTATTGAATACTCCTTGTTGCGTGACACGGGGCTAGCCCGTCACCACTTATGAAGGTTTCCTCAGAAAGTTCTAAAGTGTAGACATTTAAAAATATGCTAAGGAGTGGCTGATCGCAGGCTCCCCCTTCAAACCTCCCGGACTGAGGTTAGAGCCCCCCCTAAATGACCCAAATATAGAGTAGTTTAGGATTAGGATAGGTTTAAAAATTATAAAACCACCTCAAAGTAGGGGGGCTAATGGCTCTGCCCCCTAACATGCCGCTATTATGCCCTTTGACTATGAGCTGATATCCGCTCGTACAATCGGGTAAGCAGGCAAACTCCTCCCATATATATCATATACACATATACATCGCCCAAAAGGGCAAATTGCAGGTAGAAAGCCTTCAGCATATACCGAGGCCATGGCTCACAGTTAATTCTTAGTAAGACAACTGTAAACACAAAGGGGTTGTTTTGAGTCCGTATAGCACACGAGCTGATGCCCGCTCCATATGTGGGGACCCGGACATAGTAGGGAGCTCTGACTCCTGGGCATGGGTAATTACATTTTTTCCCCTCCAACAAAAAAAAAATATCTTAGTCACTGCCACACCGATTGAGAGAAGGCATGACTCTAACGTTTTATAAACGAAACAAAAAAATATGGCGACTTATAGGAAATTTACAGCTTGTCTTAGGCTGGACTCACATTGCCGGAATGCCTGTCTGCATTCAGAATCTAAATCCCGGGATTCAGAACGCATGGAAATTCATAAAGATTTGCTATTCTCCACACACAGTCAGCTTTAAAACAGCTTTATATTAGGAAAATTTGTAAGTAGTTAGGTCCACTTGTTACTAAATACCGTCGTGCAACAAATCTAGGAATGGAAATTTCGCCCAGTTTTAGTCCTTCTATCATTTCGAAACTTGGTATGTAGGTATATGTAATTCAGACGATGATACAATGACATATCACCATCGAGCTGGTCTGATGACGGAGCTCTAAGGTTGATGAGGACACCCTGGGCTGTCAGATTCGTCATGAGAAATCCTATTGATATTTTCAGTTGATGTTCTTATCAATCATCACCTGATGATGGAGCTGGAAGGTGGTAGACGGAAGACTGGTATTATTACTTGTATCGGTATCTTAACAAGATTTATTGATTTCAAAAAGGCGTTTTCAGTTTTTTAACTACAGTAATTATCCAGATCATTAAATTCTCAGATAGATCTGATTTTTTGAGACAACTTCATTCTCAATACCTTATTGCACACAAATATGTTAGCAGTTACATTAAAATAAAACACATGTATGTAGGCGAGATTATCTCTAAAAAGTTTCTTCCAGAAAACCATGGCATGATAGGGAAAAGTAGCATGAAAGGCTGGGGGTACACGATGTCTACAAGTGTGAGGCTGTGTACCGGAATTCCGGTTCTGGTTCCGATTCTGAATTCAGAAAGCCAATCCGGCGTGTGAGTCCTGCTGATATACGCACAAGTTATTCGAGCAATTTATAATTTTAAACGCACAGACGAAAGCTTTATAAAGAAATCGACATACTAAATTTATTTTCGAAAATATAATGTGTATACGCAAGAATCTTACAACATTTGCCAAATTTAGTGATAGCTGTAATGTTTAACCTTAGAAATAATCACAGACTAGTCGCGCCCTGGTTTAGACTCGCGAAGGTTAGCAATTCTTTCAAGGGTCAGTGCATCTCTTCGACAACAAAAACCATGTTAGAGCGACTTTGTCAAAAAAAAATATAAGTAAAAAAAACTATAACCCGACTACGTGAGTTAAGAGGTTTAAAAAGTGCGAAACAAGGAAATAATTCAGAAAGAAGTCAAGAAATGCGAAGGTACAAAAATGGTCGAGGTAGAGCCGTGGTCTCGTGGAGAATGAGAATACAGTAGGTGCGACCACGGCTCTACCTCGACCATTTTTGTACCTTCGCATTTCTTGACTTCTTTCTGAATTATTTCCTTGTTTCGCACTTTTTAAACCTCTTAACTCACGTAGTCGGGTTATAGTTTTATTTTTACTTATTTTTTTTTTATTTATTGTTTTTAGTATTTGCTGTTATAGCGGCAACAGAAACACATCATCTGTGAAAATTTCAACTCTCTAGCTATCATAGTTCATGAGTACCAAACATTTAACTAACTAAACAGAGTTTTTCATGGCCGCTAGAGGGCGCCACATCAGATCTACATAGCCTATGTCACCCGCAGAATTATTACAAATCTATTGACACCTCATTTACTAAAATCGGTTCAGTAGTTTAGGCGCTACGAGTGGACATACATACATACCCACCCACATACATACATAGACTGCCAAAATCATTACCCTTCCTTTTGGCGGTCGCCGTAGTCGGGTAAAAAAGGCATATTACAATGTTCAAGATTATTTAAATGACAGGACTGTATGGGGCTAATCTAACTCAACAGAGACCTTGCTGTTAATAATTTTGTAATTATTTATTCTTGCTTATTAATTAATTATAATAATTAAAATTATAATATTTGTATTAGTTGAACACAACCAAATTTTAAAAGAGATCTAAAAATCAATCTTTGGGAGTTCATTCGCCCTCCTTCTCCCACAGTGGTCCAATGTCCAAGAAGAGGCAAAAAATGACGTTTGCCACATATATGTTAATATCTACAGAAATAAAGACATTTGAGTTTGAGTTACATGCTCGGTTTGCCATTCTGATCCACATCCAATTGAGTTTAAATAATTATAATTAGCTCAGGCATGTTTGTATGTAGGTTTATTGCATAATTTCAGTTCAAGTTTGCTTTCAAGTACCACTCTACGGTACCTACTAAAGGCAGGCAGCTATTTTGGCTTGCACTAAAACATTAAGTAAAAGTTTTCAAGTTTCAAACAGATTATGTAAAGTGATTCGAGCAAAGTACGCAAGCATGCATATTTTATGTATGTAGTGTTAGTTGGTTTATTGATTTGTAATATATATGTTGATGTCGCAGTTAGTTGGCTAAATCAGACACTTAACTAACTCTCTAGACCGTTAATTATCCGATGACGTTTAACCAAGTCACTAACATTCCGTCAGACAAATGAGTGAACGAAACGTTTAACGAGTTGTCTAAATGTTCCTAGGCAACAAGACATATACTAAATAAATATTTTTTATGTTGTTAATGTTAAACCTAACACGAATGATACACATGGATACAGGATACACGAAGGATTGCCCTTCACCTAAGCTACCGCAATGTTTTAGCCTGATATAAGCTTTGCAAATCAGCTGTTGTCGTGACGCCATCTTGTTTTCCAACACGCCGGCTTTCGGTAAGACAGATTGTTAAAAGTTTTCGACGATGCTTTATTTAAATCAAAATGCTAGTGAATTGGTTAAACGTCGGTATTTAATTAACGGTCTAGAGAGTTAGTTAAGTGTCTGATTTAACCAACTAACTCTGACTTCAATGAAACTGAATAGTTCGAAATAGAACGAAAAGGAATAGGTACATCCCTCCCTATCCACGAATTTGGGAAAAAAATATCCAAGTGTGCCCTGACTGCAGTTCTCCAGTGAGCTGGACAACCGTCTTGCTGGAAGACAATAGTTATGTCTTCATTGAAAAGTGGCACAACTGCCAACAATTCTGGTAGGACATTGACTAAAAAAACAAGGCAATTTTCCCCGTCCAGAATATCGGGTAGGAAGTGTGGTCCAATGATTTCATTTCCAACGACTCCTGCCCAAACGTTGATACTGAATCTCCTCTGGAAACACCTCTGTCTTTTGACCCGTGGGTTTTATCCTTTCGACGACCATTTGTGCAGATTGTGGAGATTTTGAATTACCTATTTTGTAAATTTGGACTCGTCCGTCCGTCCACAGGTTACTTTTTTAAAAGTCACGATCCTCCAGCTCTGTGTGCAGCAGAAAACGACAAAACCGGACACGTGTCCCAAAGCCAAAAACTGCGACATTTATAACCAATGTGCCCTTCCCACGCTTATGCTTACATATAATGCAGAAACATGGTCCTTGACAAAGGCGAACATGCACAACATAAAAGTTGCCCCGAGGGCCATGGAGCGGTCCATGTCAGGCATCAGACTTCTGGATCGTGTTCGCAATACAGAAACCAGACGTCGTACTAAGGTCGCCGATGTTCGCCAGCGAATCACGAGACTGAATAGGTGGTGGGCAGGAAACTTGGCACGGAGGGAAGGGGGGAAGACGGTAGGTGGACCAAAGCGGTCACTGAGTGGCTACCCAGAACCGCAAAACGCCCAGTAGGCAGACGCCAGGTGGACGGACGACATCACCTCCAAAGCTGGTAAGCAGTGGATGCGGGACGCACTGGACCCGAGTAGATGGCGTTGTAGAGAAGAGGCCTATACCCCGCAGTGGGTAGGTTTGGGCTGATTGATGATGATGATGAATATTTATGTACGTACGTACCAGGAAAATTATAATTAGGTGTTGTTGTAGACATAGTACTGCCCGTGCGCAGCGATCAACCTTTTTCATACTGACTTGGTGTGCAGGAAGAGATCTCTTGCTCGCCTTTGTACACTATTATAATGTATATGTATCATGTCATTTGAATTATTTGTGTGCAATTAAGAAATTTATGAAAAGTGACTTTAGCTCTCAATGAAATGTGACTTTACATAGGGATGTATGACATCTCATCTTCCCATTCGCACCTTTCGTTCAAAGATAAAGATAGTTGGTGCGGTCTGTACAGTTCCTATTTATGACATCTCATCTTCCCACTCGCATCTTTCGTTCAAAGATAAAGATAGTTGGTGCGGTCTGTACAGTTCCTATTTATGACATCTCATCTTCCCATTCGCACCTTTCGTTCAAAGATAAAGATAGTTGGTGCGGTCTGTACAGTTCCTATTTATGACATCTCATCTTCCGACTCGCACCTTTCGTTCAAAGATAAAGATAGTTGGTGCGGTCTATACAGTTCCTATTTATGACATCTCATCTTCCCATTCGCACCTTTCGTTCAAAGATAGAGATAGTTGGTGCGGTCTGTACAGTTCCTATTTATGACATCTCATCTTCCCATTCGCACCTTTCGTTCAAAGATAGAGATAGTTGGTGCGGTCTGTACAGTTCCTATTTATGACATCTCATCTTCCCATTCGCACTTTTCGTTCAAAGATAAAGATAGTTGGTGCGGTCTGTACAGTTCCTATTTATGACATCTCATCTTCCCACTCGCATCTTTCGTTCAAAGATAAAGATAGTTGGAGCGGTCTGTACAGTTCCTATTTATGACATCTCATCTTCCGACTCGCACCTTTCGTTCAAAGATAAAGATAGTTGGTGCGGTCTGTACAGTTCCTATTTATGACATCTCATCTTCCGACTCGCACCTTTCGTTCAAAGATAAAGATAGTTGGTGCGGTCTGTACAGTTCCTATTTATGACATCTCATCTTCCCATTCGCACCTTTCGTTCAACGATAAAGAGAGTTGGTGCGGTCTGTACAGTTCCTATTTATGACATCTCATCTTCCCACTCGCATCTTTCGTTCAAAGATAAAGAGAGTTGGAGCGGTCTGTACAGTTCCTATTTATGACATCTCATCTTCCCACTCGCATCTTTCGTTCAAAGATAAAGAGAGTTGGAGCGGTCTGTACAGTTCCTATTTATGACATCTCATCTTCCCACTCGCATCTTTCGTTCAAAGATAAAGATAGTTGGAGCGGTCTGTACAGTTCCTATTTATGACATCTCATCTTCCGACTCGCACCTTTCGTTCAAAGATAAAGATAGTTGGTGCGGTCTGTACAGTTCCTATTTATGACATCTCATCTTCCCATTCGCACCTTTCGTTCAACGATAAAGAGAGTTGGTGCGGTCTGTACAGTTCCTATTTATGACATCTCATCTTCCCACTCGCATCTTTCGTTCAAAGATAAAGAGAGTTGGAGCGGTCTGTACAGTTCCTATTTATGACATCTCATCTTCCCACTCGCATCTTTCGTTCAAAGATAAAGAGAGTTGGAGCGGTCTGTACAGTTCCTATTTATGACATCTCATCTTTCCATTCGCACTTTTCGTTCAAAGATAAAGATAGTTGGTGCGGTCTGTACAGTTCCAATTTATGACATCTCATCTTCCGACTCGCACCTTTCGTTCAAAGATAAAGATAGTTGGTGCGGTCTATACAGTTCCTATTTATGACATCTCATCTTCCCATTCGCACCTTTCGTTCAAAGATAGAGATAGTTGGTGCGGTCTGTACAGTTCCTATTTATGACATCTCATCTTCCCATTCGCACTTTTCGTTCAAAGATAAAGATAGTTGGTGCGGTCTGTACAGTTCCTATTTATGACATCTCATCTTCCGACTCGCACCTTTCGTTCAAAGATAAAGATAGTTGGTGCGGTCTATACAGTTCCTATTTATGACATCTCATCTTCCCATTCGCACCTTTCGTTCAAAGATAGAGATAGTTGGTGCGGTCTGTACAGTTCCTATTTATGACATCTCATCTTCCCATTCGCACTTTTTGTTCAAAGATAAAGATAGTTGGTGCGGTCTGTACAGTTCCTATTTATGACATCTCATCTTCCCACTCGCATCTTTCGTTCAAAGATAAAGATAGTTGGAGCGGTCTGTACAGTTCCTATTTATGACATCTCATCTTCCGACTCGCACCTTTCGTTCAAAGATAAAGATAGTTGGTGCGGTCTGTACAGTTCCTATTTATGACATCTCATCTTCCTATTCGCACCTTTCGTTCAACGATAAAGATAGTTGGTGCGGTCTGTACAGTTCCTATTTATGACATCTCATCTTCCCACTCGCATCTTTCGTTCAAAGATAAAGAGAGTTGGAGCGGTCTGTACAGTTCCTATTTATGACATCTCATCTTCCCACTCGCATCTTTCGTTCAAAGATAAAGATAGTTGCTGCGGTCTGTACAGTTTATATTTATGACATCTCATCTTCCGACTCGCACCTTTCGTTCAAAGATAAAGATAGTTGGAGCGGTCTGTACAGTTCCTATTTATGACATCTCATCTTCCCACTCGCATCTTTCGTTCAAAGATAAAGATAGTTGGAGCGGTCTGTACAGTTCCTATTCATGACATCTCATCTTCCCATTCGCTCTTTTCGTTCAAAGATAAATATAGTTGGTGCGGTCTGTACAGTTTATATTTATGACATCTCATCTTCCGACTCGCACCTTTCGTTCAAAGATAAAGATAGTTGGAGCGGTCTGTACATTTCCTATTTATGACATCTCATCTTCCCATTCGCACTTTTCGTTCAAAGATAAGGATAGTTGGAGCGGTCTGTACAGTTCCTATTTATGACATCTCATCTTCCCATTCGCACTTTTCATTCAAAGATAAAGATAGTTGGAGCGGTCTGTACAGTTCCTATTTATGACATCTCATCTTCCGACTCGCACCTTTCGTTCAAAGATAAAGATAGTTGGTGCGGTCTGTACAGTTCCTATTTATGACATCTCATCTTCCCATTCGCACTTTTCGTTCAAAGATAAAGATAGTTGGTGCGGTCTGTACAGTTTATATTTATGACATCTCATCTTCCCACTCGCATCCTTCGTTCAAAGATAAAGATAGTTGGTGCGGTCTGTACAGTTCCTATTTATGACATCTCATCTTCCCATTCGCACTTTTCGTTCAAAGATAAAGATAGTTGGTGCGGTCTGTACAGTTCCTATTTATGACATCTCATCTTCCGACTTGCACCTTTCTTTGTTTCAAGTTTCTTTGCCTCTGATTGAGCTGTGACCTCTCTTTCTCGCAGAGGGTAAGGTGTGATGAGTGAGAAACAGAGGTGACAGATCTCGCGCGGACTGTACCGACCGAATACTTACCCCGAAGTCTACTAATTCACAACTTTTGAATGACTTTAAAAATAAAACAAACAAAGAGGTCGTGAACCGTCTCCCACAAGAGGTGGTAGAGGCACAGTTGTTCGATACTCCCTTTTTCGCTTGATAACAAGACGAGACAATACTGAAAGCTTATAAATAGCAGGAATAGCTACAAATAGATAACTAGAACTTCCCCTAGGGGAGGGGTTGAAGGGGGGAGGTAGTTATACATTTGCATTCCTGTTGCGGGAACGGGTGTATTTTTAGTACTCGCTGCGACTACAGTGGCCACTCGTGCGCATCTGGTACGGTTGGCAAAATAATTCGTCTACCTTGGATGATAATTGAATTGGTTTGGAGAAGTCGACTTGGTTTGATAATGCTTCAGAATCCAGAGACGTCGAAGGGGTACGAACGTTTTTATTTTTGCTGCCCGAGATGAAACCGATGTCAATCGACAGTAAATTATTACAAACAAATTATTTAGTTGGGAATTCCGTAAACGACTATTTGACGAGAACTCATGTGAGTTTAAAATGCAAAAATGATGGATATTCAAAAAAATGGAAAAGGTGTACTATATTTGTGTTTTACTTTATAAGAGTGTTTATTGGTAGAGTTAATGCAGTTTCGCTTTCCTGTGAGAGATTCTGCCATGAATCACCACTTATAAGGGAAATATCCTTTTTCAAACTCAAACCATAATAAGTCACCTCATTAGTTCATTGGTCCAAATAATATTTATTTTTATTTTTCTCCTTTTTCTTACAAAAAAGTATTATTTTGGTCTGATTGCAATAAATTATTTAAATTTTATTTTGCCAACCGTACTCCTAACCTAAGACGACGGATATAAAAGCGGGGAGCGTTTAGCTACGGGCTCCTAATTGGTCGCTTACATTATACCGTGAACACTTCAAAGGAATTCTGCATGCATTTCAAAATTATCATAGCGTAACGTCTTGTCCCATACGGAGTGGCAGACAGAGGGCAAGCCCATCACCCGCTGTACGTTACACTGCTTATCTTTTGACAAGATGACTAAACAAGGTGTAATTTAATTAGCTGACCATATTTTGTGGTATGAACCCACCGTTATGAACAACTTTCCCTGAGAAACACATGATCGCAAACGATAAAAAAATGAGCCTCCCATAGTAACTTGTAATCAGCTGATCAGGTCAATGTACTGAGGGACGAAAAATTCTGTTCATTTGCGATCAACAACAAAATATAATTCAACAACATTGCTATCATATTTATTTAGGCGATTGAAGTCAAACATGAATCATAATACATACATAGTGTGTGGCTGTGTGCGGAACCACTTCCCTAAAGTTAACACCACCACTTTACACGCTTAATGTACTGTAATAACTGATGCAAACATACCTGAGTTACGCGATGGTGAACAGATTTGAGTGAGGTCCGCATGCAGAACAGAACGGGCACTTAAACTAAAGCTGGCGTACCTCAAGCTCAGGAAATGGCAGTGGTAGGTATAACAAATAAACTCCTTGAGTTGGCAAGAGACTAAATCAAAATAGAGTTGTGAAGTAATTGCATGGTCATAAATAATTAAAAAAAAACGGTCATGTGCGAGCCTAACTCGCGCACGAAGGGTTCCGTACCACCGTACAATGATAGGGATGGTGTGCAGTGAATAGTTTGGATTTTACATTGCAAAATGTTGTTTACAAAGTTATTGGTGCGGCTACTTTCACACTCCATGTAGGTAACCAGGTGCATTCATAAGTTTGTATGTGGCATTGAAATAATTGTTGTATGGGAGCCCACTTAAATATTTATTTTATTCTGTTTTTTAGTATTTGTTGACAGAAATCAATGAAAATGTCACTGACTAAATATCACGGTTCATGGGATGCAGCCTGGTGACAGACAGACGGACGGACGGACAGCGGAGGCTTAGGGTCTCGTTTGGCCCCATCGGGTACGGAACCCTAAAAATGAGTGGGACATTCGCGGTCACTCAGGATTGAGGTCAGTGACCGCAAAATTCCTATCTATTTTTTTGAGACGTTTGCGGCCATTATTGATGTTATAGTAGTTTATGTGACTGCTGCATAATGGAGGGCATTAATACTCGAGAGTGGCGAGTTTCATAATAATATCACTCGAGAGTTTTAATGCCTAATTATGTATATGTAGTTACATACACCAGTTTATCTACAAACATATCATAAGCTCTCTTTGATGTGTTCAGGAACCGCATGTTTGACCGGCATTGTGGCTCTGCAGTTGTTTAGCTTGTTCAGTAGTACCAACTTCACAAAAAAACTAGGGGCGGCACGCGGGCGGGCGTCGGCGTTCGAAATTTGAATGTCAGTACCAACTTCACGGACAAAGTAGAGGCGGCGCGCAGGCGGGCGTCGACGTTCGAAATATGAATGTCATAATATGTAGAAAAATTACACATTATGGTCATAATGTGTAATTTTTCAGATAAGAATAGTAGTTTATGTGACTGCTACATAATGGAGGGCATTAATACTCGAGAGTGGGTTTATGAAACGAGCCGAAGGCGAGTTTCATAATAATATCGGAAGGACTTTAGCGGATGACCTACTTTTGTTGACCCTGAGGGGGGGAGGGGGGGTTGGGGGAGGGGGGTAGATGCCCCCCCTACTACTCCCCCCCGCGGAAATGCCTAGTTTCTGAGATATGATTATTTAAAGTTTTGAGGTTATGTTGTTAAATTAAAACAAAATTTAGACTGACCTTGATCTTTAAGTGGGGGGAGGGGAAAGGGGGTAGATCCCCCCCCCCTACTACTCCCCCCCGCGAAATGCCTAGTTGCTTTCTTCGTAAGGGTCATTTTTCTGCCTCGACACCTTTCTCCTCCACAAATGCTCCATAATGCTATCATCAAAATTTACATGAAAAGTAGCCACAATAACCTACTCTAGCCAATCGTTTTTGTTTGCATACGCTGCGCTCCGCTCCGCTCTGCTTCGCTCCGCTCCGGTTTAGCTTCTTCAACGTTCTAACATAACCTATAACCCGATTGAAAAGTAGCCACAATAACCTACTCTAGCCAATCGTGTTTGTTTGCATACGCTCCGCTCCGATTTAGCTTCTTCAACGTTCTAATATAACCTATAACCCGATTGAAAAGTAGCCACAATAACCTACTCTAGCCAATAGTTTTTGTTTGCATACGCTCCGCTCCGCTCCGCTCCGGTTTAGCTTCTTCAACGTTCTAACATAACCTATAACCCGATTGAAAAGTAGCCACAATAACCTACTCTAGCCAGTTGTTTTTGCTTGTAAATATCGAGAGAACAGGAAAATAGAACATTCGCGAATCTACTAGAAAAGGGACTACTACTTTGCCGCCCAACCAAAAACGCGGCAAAACGCCTCAACAAAAAGCGTTCCGTTTTAAACAAAAATCACAACTTTTTTTTTATCAAAAGTTATATTTTACGAAAGAAATACTAAATTAACTTTGATTGACGTAAAATAAATAAAAAAACATAAATTGCAAGTTAAATTAACGTTTTTATTAAAATAGGTATTATAAAAAAAAACACATTTCCTCCTTTTTTTAGAGAATTCTCATCTTTTCAAATATGCGTACAACGAAATGTAGGTAATGTATTTTGACCACAGACAAGATTTAAACATATTATTTGCGTTGCGTTACATCATTTTACAAATTATTTTCAGATTTTCAAAAAATCATATCTTAAAAACTATTGAATTCCGCACCCTGAAACTTTCAGGAAGATGATCAAATGACTCCAACATGATGCTAAAAAAGTTTGGACGCCCCAGCGAGTAGGTCATCCGCTAAAGGTGAGCCATAATATCACTCGAGAGTTTTAATGCCTAATTATGTACAGTTACATACACTAGTTTATCTACACACATATCATAAGCTCTCTTTGATGTGTACAGGAACCGCATGTTTGACCGGCATTGTGGCTCTGCAGTTGTTTAGCTTGTTCTGTAAGTACCAACTTCGGGCGTTCGAAATTTGAATGTCAGTACCAACTTCACAGACAAACTAGAGGGGCGGCATGCAGGCGGGCGTCGGCGTTTGAAAGTCATAATATGTAGAAAAATTACACATTATGGTCATAATGTGTAATTTTTCAGAAAAGAAATTACTTTTTACTAAGTAGTTTAACATTATGCTGATCGTAACGTGCAGTTTTTGTACGCAGTAAAGAGGGTTTATGATACGTGTGTAGGTAAAAGAGTTTTTACCAAGTAGTTTAACATTATGCTGATCGTAACGTGCGGTTTTTGTACGCAGTAAAGAGGGTTTATGATACGTGTGTAGATAAAATAAAATATCAACAGGTCAAAGTTCAGTCACTAAAAGGGAGAAGTCAATTATAGCACATTTTAGTTGTTATTAAAACAACATTCATTTGACACAAAATTTTAATTATGAGTACCTAATCAATTAACAATAAAATAATGCAGAGTTGCTTGCTACCTATGAGAAACAGACAATTGGCTGTAGGTATAAAGACAAGATGAAATTTTTCCGTCAAATATTAGAAGTAAAATATATGTGATATTTGAAGGACAAATATCATTACTTACTTGAGCGAACGTCAAGAATGCATTTCCTTCCAATGTCAGGTGATATTTTACTTTTTTTATTCGGTCTAATGGGGTTTGAATTCGATAACTTACTTTTATGCTTTTTTGAAGAGCTCAGTGGTCTAATGGGTTTCACGCTTGCTTCTCACAGGAGATGCAGGTTCGAATCCTGACCATGTACCAATGAGATAACTAATTTATCTTAAGTACATTATCGAACGTTCGGTGTTTCGGATGGCGCGTTAAGCTGTCCCGGCTACTATCGCTACGTGGTAGTGGTCGTGAAACCCCTCCACCTACCCGCACTGAGCCAGCGTGGTGGAGTATGGCTTAATCTAACTCGTATCCGGGTGAAGGCCTGTGCCGCTCGGTGGGGTCATTAATGGTCTACATTTACTATATACTTTTGTACGAGTTACTTTCGTTCTTGTGCCTGGTGTGCAGAAGTGCCCACAACTAACGCCCACGTCACACAACCTGCGAATGCTAAACTCGAGATTGTTGTTGTAAGCATAACCCGAATCGCTTATCTAAATCAACAGGAAATAAAGCCGAGATTCCCGTGGGAAGTGACGAATTACTCAAATATAAGCGTAAAAGCATACTTAGGCGATACCTCGTCCGTGCAAAGGTCCCCGTTACTCCAAGCGGAAAGACCCGCAGTGTGAGAGGGAAAAAACGTAGCGCTAAACGACAGAAAAATGGTTTAAAAATAAACTACGCTATTTTATTAAAAAGTTTTTTTAAGATAATTTTGCGAATACATAATATCTACATTTTGAACGCAGTTACATAATGAAATTACTTATGATTTCAGAATTACAGGAAAAAATAAAACAATTTAGAGGTGTTTTCGTAATTAAAGTCTATCGAGAAAAAATCATCCAATCGCCTTTTCCTTTAGTAAGAATTTTAATCAATTACTCAATAAACGTTAACCCAAAAATCAAATCAGTAGATGACTTCATGGTGGAGTAAATGGATTCGAAAAAACCCCATTTTTTTTCGTAGCTTCCTTAATAAGTAAGATAACTTGTTAGGGAGGGAATGGGCTGGGCCCTTGTCGCTTTAGGAAATCGAATTGAGCAAAATATGCGCCCAGAAATTCGCTTTGGTTACCCCAATTCGCAAAAACGAAGTCCTATGAACACCTCAAAATATTCAGCAGTTACAACAAAACATAACCAGTTTCATGTCCCTAGTAGCATTTACCGTTGGCATTTGTTGGCCAACGGTTGGGGATCCGTTGGGATATAGTTAGTTAGTTTGCCCACCTAAAACTCACGTTGGCCCAAAAGAATACATTATATGATTTCGGCCCACAGATTACCAACAATGGGCCGACTGCAACTAGTCCTACCGTTGGATAAATAGTGTAGGCGTTTCCACATTTTAAATAACGTATTGCTTCTGGCCCCATGCTAAGGTACCCTGGGTGGTGGCGACCAGAAACAGCACGTCACACACGTATAAAAATCGAGGATCTGGGTACGAAAAAAAAATTGGGTTTTTTTCGAATCCATTTACTCCATCATGAAGTCATTTACAGATTTTATTTTTGGGTTAACGTTTATTGAGTATTTGATTAAGATTTTCACTTAAGGAAAACGCGATTGGATGAATTTTTTTCGATAGAATTTTATTACGAAAACACCTCTAAATTGTTTTATTTTTTCCTGTAATTCAGAAATCCTAACTAATTTCATCGTGGAACTGTGTTCAAAATGTAGATATTATGTATTCGTAAAATCTCATAAAAAACTTTTTAACAAAATAGCGTAGTTTATTTTTAAACAATTTTTCTGTGGTTTAGCGCTACGTTTTTTATTTTTTTCCCGATTCCGTCCCTCTCACACTGCGGGTCTTTCCGCCTGGAGTATCGCCTTAAATGCGATAGCGTTGTCAGTTCCCGAGCGAGAGACAACATTTCTGAGTATCCGTCAAACCTTGAGTGGTTGGTTCTGCCGCGCCGCGCTATGCTAAGCTTGCGCTCGATGATACGCAGAGGTCATTGCTCGAGTGTTAAGTGTGAACGATCTTGATCGTCGATATCCTGCCGCTGTTTGTTGTTGCTGCAGGCCGCGCCAAGTTTCATTGACGTCTCTTTCTCGGGGAGAGATGAGGGAGAGATGGCAGCTCGCTCAAAGCCAAACTTGGCGCGGACTGGACTGTCCCACTGAGACTGATTTCAGAGGCATTACACAACTAAACATAACTGAACAGTTTTTTTGGAAATAGAAACTAACGGCAATTGGTCAAGAGCTGTCATATTTCAAGCAGTCAATTAACTTCGTTAGTCAGTTATCAGATTAACTTCCTGGCTCCCAAATACGCGACCTATTTAAGATGTCCTTTATAAAAGACAAAATATTTCTGCGAGCGAACGGTGCTATATCGTAGAATTTGATCATTTCATGAAATGGTCGGCCAAATGAATTGAAAAATTATTTCATGAAATTATTAGAAAGTGTTCAATTTTACGAAAATATGTCTTTAAAGGCATTTGAATTCAGTACTACGTGGTGTTTTTTGTGTTATAAATGCGAACTAACACGAAATCTTTTCGGGGGCTTCGCTGCGCTCGCCCCTTTTAGTCTTCATCTAGGCTACCGCAGAGTTTTGCCCTAAAATATTCTGCGTTCAATGAAAGTTCTAATTCAACCATGGTTGGAAACATGATATAGTTAATTCTACGATATTGTTGCGACATCTCTTTTGAAAAGGGTATGAGGATTTATAATTAAATTAATTTACAAATGAATTTCACAAGTACAACCTATGACACAATTCTATATATAAATACAATTATAAATTAATTAAGTAATTAGTTTGCATGTTAGGCTAAGCTCAATTGTTATCTAACAAATTTTAATGTAAACCTATAATTGTAACTTATTCATTGAATGTTATTAATTAATTATTTTATAATTAAAATTCTGTTGGTTTGCTATCAAAATAAAATAAAAAAAATAAAATAAAATTATGGTGTGGGTAGGTTCTGGCACACAAAAGAAGATCATTCAAAAATTCTCGGCATGGCTCTATTTTCGATCGGACTTAACGTGAACACTGAAGAACTGTGAGCTGTGATAAGTTTCCACAAATATCATTGAAATCTCTGAATAAACTCCAAAAATAAAACATAAAATAAATAACATGGACCGCAACTACAGTTATTGTACTGCAGCGCCTGCGAGATTCTCTCGAATCGTTTTTCCCTAATAACATAATATTCAGATTCTGGCCCCACAATAGGATACTCTGTGTCGTGGGAACCAGAATCAGCGACGCCACAAACATGTAAACATACAAGACGAAGGATTTTTATTTTCCCCAGCCGGCATTCGAACTCGGGACCTGTTGCTTTGGAAGCGCAGCCTCCACCGTAACACCGCACACTCTTAAAAAAATATTGCCATTGAAACAAAAAAACTTTAATGCTGGACATAGTTATGAGGGCAACTTTTTTATTGTTACTAAGTAAATTTACCAATTTTGATGTAATAGCAATAAAACATTGTTGAAATTACAATGCTAAAATTGTTCGTGTCACTATATGATTTCTTGTCCTTTTGTTCCCATGACAAATGCCTTAGCTATCATATCAAAGGTATATTGTCCCGATGACAAGGGGTTTTGCTAAAAAGACGTCCGTGGATCTAACTTTGTTTTGTTGAATTAGCTATCTTCCTTTGTGCTTTTATCAATTCACCGTTGCTTCTCCGACAAAGTTACTTTTCTCGTATATATTTTGCTGCTCTAGCAAAGTAACATGGCTGATCTTAGCCCTGCACTTTGTTAATGGTACACCATGAAAAAATATTATATACTCCCCGAAGCTTCTGACTATTCCAGGAGTATGCGTACCCTGAACTATGTTTAATGTACACCATACATCTGTATGGTGCATACACAGAGCACTCCGGTCAAGGTACGTATACCCGTAACAATATATAGGCAGAAGCTTCGAGGAATATAGATTTTTTTCAGTGTACCATTTACAAAGTGAAGGGATTGAAATCTACAATGTAGTACATTGCTTGGGTAGCACAAGATACGATAAGAGGATAGAGGTATTTGAGAATCCTAAGAGAAAATAAAAAAATATTTATATCAAAAGTATGTAATAATCTCTACTTTACTTATTTATTCCTATGGCATTAGTAAACAGTACATACCAAATTACAAGTTAATACTATGGGATTTAAGCCACTCGGTGGCTTCGTCAGTAAGCTTGATCAGGTCCTCGGGAGGTCCCCCGGTATATCGCGTTTCTGGGCATTCAGAGATAATATGTTGGAATTCTTGTACATCAATTCCGCAGGTACAAGCAGGGGAGTCTATCCAGCCGCAGCGATGTTTATATTGGGCACAGCGTCCATGCGTAGTCCCGTGCGTAGTCTGTTGAAGTTACACCAGTCGCGCCTTGGCAGCTGGGACCCCTTTAGTTTGGAGCCTGGAACAAGATCTGAGCCTAATTTGCCGGCCATTGTTGAGTTCCATTGTTGCGACCATTGTTGCATGAGGTTGGAGTCTTCTTGCAGCAGATTTATCGCGATTTGGTTTGGTGGGTTTCTGGATTCAAGACGGTGAACGATAACGACAACGGGTCAACGACATGAACCTCATAATTGTATTAGGGCACTGTTACTTATCAAGCATAGACTGCAGAAGATGCCGCAGTTTATTTTCTGTTAAAAAAGTCTCCAATGCCATATTTCATATCACTCTTGAGCACAAACACTACTTCTCTGCACTACATCCACGTTGAAACTGGCAGAATAGGAGAAACAGTTTGCGCTTGCGAGAACAAGTATAAGATGTCACTTTGTAATTTTATCTAAGAATACTTTGTCAAAACATCTACTACGTATTTTGTTAGTATATAACGTTGCCGTATCAAGAACATCATTTAGCCGTAGTAACAACTGTTATTTTGATAGATTAAACTTTGCTGTAACATCACTTCATAACGTTGCCGTGTCAACAACACCATTTAGCCATAGTAACAACGCCTATTTTGATAGATTAAACTTTGCTACAATATCCCTTCATAACGTTGATAAGTTGACAACGTGATGTTGTTATCCCGTTTAAACATTTTTAACATAGTTACTGTATCTACGTGTCTTTAGCTAAAATAACAAAAATAATTTCAACAATAAAAAAGTTGCCACAGCAACTATGGGCCTATAGCTGCAGCGACGATGCACTTACGTGCGGTAACAATAAAATTCTAACAAAGCTTTTATTGTCGCTTTGTTAGCCGATTTTTCTCTGAGTGCAGATGTCATCACATTATGGCATCTCGCAGGCACTACAGCAGGTACCATAATAGCAAATATAGTTCAGGCAATTTATTTTATGTATAGATTTTTCCGAGTTCATTTAGAAAATAACATTTCAATGATATTCGTGGAAACTAAACTAAACTGACACTTCTCCGAGCGTTCACCTTCAGTCGTCCGTGCAAGGTGAGAAGGACAAAATTTGGGAAAAATGAGAAAAAGTCGGTTACTAAATAGCGTGCAATTCCAATTTGTCAGAAAAAAAAAAAAAATGTCATTAATTAAATTTAATTAGACCTTATTTCAATAATGTTTCTATCGAGCGAAATTCCTCCAATCACGCTTTTGATAAGACAAAATATAGAAAAAGCTCCCAAAACTGTCATATTAATTTAGTCAACGTGAGACTTTTTTAAACAGCAGAGAAATAACTTTTAAAAAGTGTCGATTTTGTAAATATTGGGTTTGTGATGCCGAGATTTTTTGAACTTTGGCGCGCGCTTCCAGAGTCTCGAGTGTGCCAGACTCTACCTACTATTTAAGTCAACCAAATGGCACATCGAACGGACCATTCCAATTTATTTGTTTGACCTGATTAGTTCGGTATCTGAGTTCCTAGGAGTCAGATGTCAGTGCTAATGTGTTGGTACCAAACGTCAAAAGCAATAAGCGTCAGAGGAAACTGTTTACTAGATTTAGATTACTTTGTTGTTTGTGGTGTTACATCAAATAGTTTGATTTGAAATTATAAGTATGCCTAGACCACCGTGCCAAGCCTCTTGCCACCACCGGGTGGGGTTTTATTCTACCTATATATTAATTAATAATAGTAATACCTTGGACACTAATTATACACATTGATCAAGCCCCAAACTAGGATTCCCTGTATCTTGGGTACTAGACAACGATACACATACTTATATAGATAAATATTATACGTAGATAGATAAACAACCATGACTAGGGTACAAACATTTGTTCTCATCTAACAAATATTTGCCCCCACCGGGACTCGAACCCGGGACCCACGGCTTCGTAGGCAGAGTCACTGCCGACTCGGCCAACCGGGTCGAAATTATTGACTCCAACCATATCTGTGACTCCAACAGATCCTTCAGCACATCATCATACTCTGCTGACTCTTTTCTACTCAGCCACACCGGAGCCGTACGCAGCGAGTACCTACGTAAGCCTGGGAATCGATAGGCAACTCCTCAAGATTGTAAATGCAACGTGGGCTGGGAGTAGTTTTATTTCTGAATAAAACGCCGGGAAAAAATTACCAAAGAGATCGGACCAGCCTTTAGGTAAGACATGAAGAATAAATTTTCGCTATTACTAAAGTGGATTTTTTTATTTAAGGCCAGAAATGTAAACAATGAACTGTCATTTTCCAGTACAAAAAATATAATATGAATGTAAAAGTCAACGGTTTTGTCTAGAAAATGACAGTTGTTTGTTTACGTTTCTGGCCTCAAATTAAAAATAGTAAGTACTTTAGTTCACCTCTCTACATATAATCTAGTTCTGCACTGTCGCAGTGGCTGTTTTCCAGGGGAGGCAACATAGGCTGCGCCTCACCTCTCACTATGCACCCTACCTACTACCTACATCAAAATACAAATATGTACATAAATACACTTAGTGTACGGTACAATATTTTTTTATTAATTAATCTAGAGTATAAAACCTAGCCTACTTCAAAATTGGATATCCTGCCGAAATTCCCGCGATCATCGAAAACCATTTTTATTTTACCCACCCGCGGCGCGACCTTCTGTACGTAGCCATTGCACACAATTTGCTTTGCCTATTTGGACTGCTGTAACTCACGGCCGGCGGCGCGGCGTGAGGCTGGATGTTTTAAAAATTGTCTAGCGCCTCTATAGCATTAAGCAACAGAGATTTTACAAATTTAACGGGACGAATTAGGAGAATCCTATTACCTTGTATCAGAGTCGTTTTTTGATGAGTCCGGGTTAATCATTATGTTGGTACGAGGGGCAGAGAGGCGCCTTCAGTCCAGCGCCTAACGAAGGAAGGAGATATATTCGTTGTATTGGGTAGAGTGAGAAGACATGTCACACCGACGAGTCCCGAACCCCCAACCGAGACGGTTCGGCGCTACAGGGGTGCGTTCAGTAAGTTCACTCCGACTCTCCGAGTGTGATTATCGTCGGGCGATAGTCGCCCGATAACAGTTGTAGTTACTGAACGGCCCGGTGTGACTATCTGTAAATCTGACGTCTGTGTGACTTTCAACCACCTATTTCACGGAGCGACGGGTGCGATGTTACTCACGTCAGACGATGTTGCTGAACGGTTTGGTGCGATCGCCGGTGGGCGACAATCACACCCGGTGTGAACTTACTGAACGTACCCCAGAGTCACCCCCGCACCGCTCGCTCACGCCATTCGTTCGCTACACTACATAGATAGATAGATCATAGAATCGCCATCAGTACCAGTCAGTCGCGGACCGGACACGGCTAGCTATCGACGCGTTTTTATTCTTATAATTTGTAGGTAGGCCAGTCTCGCGGCAGTTCGTGCGTAATTTGTCATGTACCCAAGATTTGATATTGTAGCTTTATTACTAATAACCCCGTTTGCATTGCGCAATGAATCGGAAAAATCTGATATCATTAAAACGTGTTTCCGCCTCTGTCCCGAATTAAAAAAATTGTATAAAAATGACTTAAAGAATGGTAGGAAAACGTTCGTCCGTTCATTTCAAAGCTCGTGGTATGATCGTTATATTTGGCTATGCGGCAGTACCTACTTGCAAAAATTGTATTGCGTTCTTTTGAGCCGTCATAAATCTACATTTTCATTTAATGGATATTCGGATTTAAAAAATATATCGCGGGCTCTAAAAATTCACGATGAATCACAAGAACACTTCGAAAATTTAAAGCGCTCAAAATGTTAGAGAAAAATGTTTCCATCATGGATGCAATTCGCGACCACGGGGTTTTAAGCAAGTCTCAGTTTAAGGGATTAAATATGGCCAGAAATGCATCTTTAGCTTCAATTCTAGGCTAAACTAGACAACATAAAAATGTAGGATAAATATATGTTATAAAAGGTCTATTAGAGATAAGAATGTACTTTTAAAATTATCGGATATCTGTTTCATTTAATACTTAAAAATATTTTTCGCAATGCATTATTATTCAACTAAATGAACAAGCGCTCGGAGACGAAATAAGTTTCCTATATGAAACTTACACGCAAAAATAGGTAAAAAAAGGGAAAAATTTTGGTTGTTTTACTTTATTTTTAATGTTATTATTACAGGAGTTTAGTAATATTTTCTATAATTTTCTCGATTTCGGAGCTCGGGCTGCCCCGCGGGGCTCTGCGCGGGAGCATGCGTCAGTCTGCTTCGACGCGATGCGACGGGTATTTGTTTTCTTTGTCTAATTCTCAATGCCATTGGCCTATGTTCAGCTCTTAATGAGCGAGTAAGGAAAAATCGGAAACTTAGGTTAGTTTCATTGACACCGTAATATGTTTGTCTCGACAAGAGCTTCCGTTTCGTCGGCACGATGAAAGTGTGACTTCTTCAAATCGTGGTAATTTTAAAGAATTATGGGATTTAACTAATGTTAATGTTAAAGGTGAAAATTTAGAAATTGTAGATAGCACGATATTCCTAGGAATCACCTTAGATAATAAGCTTCAGTGGGGCCCACAAATAGATAAGCTATCAAAAAAACTCTGTTCCGCAGTTTATGCAGTTAAAAAAATCCGTCTTTTTACGGACGTGGAAACAGCTAGACTAGTTTACTTCAGCTACTTCCATAGCATTATGTCTTACGGCATACTGCTGTGGGGGAACGCTGCAGACATTAACATAATATTTGTGCTGCAAAAGAGGGCTGTTCGTGCAATCTACAATGTGGGTCCCAGAGAGTCACTGCGTTGTAAATTTAAGGAAATTAACATTATGACAGTGCCGTGTCAGTATATTCATGAAAACCTAATGTACGTCCACAAAAATATTGATAAATTTCCTAAGAATAGCGACAGGCACAACGTCAACACTAGAAATAGGAATAAACTAGCTATACCTACTTCTAGGCTCCATAAGGTTAATGTATCTTTTAAAGGGCAATGTATTCGCTTTTACAACAAAATACCGACTGAGTTACAAGAATTGTCTGTAAATATGTTGTTAAAAATCACTTATGTAAAAAAGGGTACTACAAAATATCAGATTATGTAGAAGACAAGAAAGCTTGGGAAGGTGTTTGCTCCAATTCTGTAAAAAATAACGTATAAAGCTGGAGGTTTCTAGTCGCCTCTTTGCCTCCAGCATCTAAAACATTGAGGTGACGGAATTCATATTGAGTTCTATATTTCCCTGTACCTTATACATGTGTTAGTTTAAGATTTGACATTCTCCAAATGTTACCGATGTGTTACTTATGGAAATAAACTCTTTTTGATTTTTGATTTTGAACATTAAAAAGAAACGTACCTCTAGCAACTCACGCTTTTCGATGGGTGTATTTTTTCACTGCATGAAAATGCTTATTATACTTCACTATCAATAACGATTTGTATTGTTAATGAGTCATTTGTCTACATTCGTCACTGTTACGGCCGTGTACAGTGCTACTAGGGTGCGTTTGCTGTTGGCCAGGAGCAAAGACAAACTTTTAAATAAGTAAAAAAAACAGCCATATGCGAGTCGGACTCGCGCACGAAGGATACCGTACCACCGTACAATGGTAGGGACTAGGGATGGTGTGTAGTTTGGATTTTACATAGCAAAATGTTGTTTACAAAGTTATTGGTGCGGCTACCTTCACACTCCATACATGTATGTGGTATTGAAAGAATTGTTGTATGGGCCCCCTTAAATATTCATTTAATTCTGTTTTTTTAGTATTTGTTGTTATAGCGGCAACAGAAATACATCTCGCAATAAATTGCATCTGTGAAAATTTCAACTGTCTAAATATCACGGTTCAGCAGATACAGCCTGGTGACAGACAGACGGACAGCGGAGTCTTAGTAGGGTCCCGTTTTTACCCTTTGGGTATGGAACCCTAAAAAGCAAGTTGCCCCATGTCACGAAAAATGTCTGTAGGCGAACTGTATCGGTAATGTAATGTCCCATTAAAATATGACGTGACTTCTTACGAAATGCAATATAGTTGTGCATAATTTTGATTAAAATTTAAATGTTATGGAGTATGTGGAAGTATGTAAATAAACATGTTAGTAACCAGTAAAAAATCTTTTCTCAAAATTAGTATGAAATGTCCCTTAACATCTGTGAAGATAGTATCCGAAAGTGACTCATCCTGGACCATTTTTAGAAGTGTCCAGGAAAACGCAAAAGTGACCAGTAAGTGAGTATGAAATCCCAATACATATCATAATATTTAAACATAGAACTATTTTTTTCTTCAAAGGTAAGCTAAGGAGGTTATTGGCAGTTAAGGGCCTAAAAGGTACCATAGAGGTTGACGTGTCCGAATTGCACTAATATTGCACAATGTAAAATGGCGGGAAATTCAGTTCATTCGTATTTTTACTATTTTGATACTAATTAGGAATTATGAATTCGATACTAAAATAATAATAAAATTAAATATCCAGAATAATCATAAATGGTTTTATTTTTGAGAAAAGCACTATACACGTTTCGACCATAAATGCCATCCTGGCCTCGTATTATAAGTATATGATGGCTTACTTACTGTTCTCTGCAGTTATGTACTATTACATTATGATTTAAACATTCTACAGGTAAATATGATGGTACTAACTAACTCTATCTAATAAATATGATGGTACCAACTAACTCAAATCTATCATTGTTCAGTAAACCTAGTAGTTTCGAAATCGCAATAAGCATAAGAAAATTCAGACAGACATCTTAGAAGGTCCACAGCGCGTACCTCAAGAGCGCCGAACGGGACCGAATTACTAAGTCCCCGCTATCCGGCCGTCAGTCTGTCCGTCGCGAGCAGCTGACCGACGCGTCGGTCAGCTGCCTGTGTCGCATGAATCTTAATTTTCACAGATTGTGTGTAGGTATTTCTATTTCCGCTAAAATAATGCACCACACGTGTTAAAAAAAACCGGTCAAGTGCGAGTCGAACTCGCGCACGTAGGGTTCCGTACCACCGTACAATTGTAGGGATGGTGTGGACTGAATAGTTTGGATTTTACGTAGCAAAATGTTGTTTACAAAGTTATTGGTGCGGCTTTCACACTCCATGTACGTAACCAGGTGCATTCATAAGTTTGTATGTAGTTTACAGATAAATAGATTGTTTTATTTCTGTTTTTTAGTATTTGTTGTTATAGCGGCAACAGAAATACATCATCTGTGAAAATTTCAACTGTCTAACTATCACGGTTCATGAGATACAGCCTGGTGACAGACGGACGGACGGACGGACAGCGGAGTCTTAGTAATAGGGTAGGGAACCATAAAAAACTAAAAGGGGATCCCCATAGAAGCGACGTGTTTATTGGGTTTTTTCTGGTACGTTAGTACGTGACCCTTCGTGTGCGACTCTCGCTACACCGGTGTTTCAAATGAAACCAAATGAATAATCGTACGATTGTTCAGTTTTGTATGGCATGCCCTCAATAATTTAGTGATCTCATAAAACAAGTAAAGTAAGTTTAAAATACCTACCCTAAATGTCAATCCGCCTTGACTTGTAGTTTACCTCAAAGTTCTTGAACTATATATGTATACTACGAGTATACGAGTAATCGAACAGCGTTACCTACCTGCGCCCGCGCCGGTAGACGTATTCGTGACAGAAACACAACTATCTCATTACCATAGTATAAAGGTCGGGCATCTGGGTCAAGAGCAGGAGATATCCCTGAGAGGAGGCGGATGTTCTTTTTTAGGGTTCCGTACCCAAAGGGTAAAACTAAGTGTTACTAAGACAACGCTGTCCGTCCGTCTGTCTATCCGTCTGTTACCAGGCCGTATCTCATGAACCGTGATAGTTAGACAGTTGAAATTTTCACAGATGATGTATTTCTTTTGCCGCTATAACAAAACTTACTAAAAAGAGAATCAAATAAATATTTAAGGGGGCTCCCATACAATAAGTGTTTTTTTTTTCTAGTTTTTGCTCGATATTGATAACCGCAACAGGTAGGCGCTTGAAATATTCACAGAATATTGAGTTATATTATTCACTTTAAAAAAAATAAAAAATAAAAAATAATTAAGGGGAGCTCCCTTACAACAAACGATATTTTTTGCCGTTTTTATAGATAATGGTACGGAAACCTTCACTTCACGGACTCGCACTTGGCCGGTTTTTAATAGTAACCAATTCCAAAATTACCGATTCATCGAGCCTGTTTTAATGTTTCGTTTAGAGGCCTAGTATTATTAAAGTGACTTTATTTATAACATCTAATTTTTGGTATTAATCTTACTCGTATCAGGGTGACGGCCTGCCCCCCTAGGTGGGTACATGAATGGGCTACATTCGTGTTGTCGTTTCTGTTTTGTGTCGTGTCTCTGTCTTGTCTTTTCTGTGGGCAATGCGCTTGAGCATAATATCAAATTACATTAATTAGGTAAATATAAAATCAAGTTTACGTCACAACTGAAAAGATGGCAATTATGAAAAGTCAGGTTCTCAAGTTTCAAAGTAATTTTTAGGGTTCCGTATCCAAAGGGTAAAACGGGACCTTATTACTAAGACTCCGCGGTCCGTCCGTCCGTCTGTCTGTCACCAGGCTGTATCTCATGAACCGTGATAGTTAGACAGTTGAAATTCACACAGATGATGTATTTCTGTGGCCGCTTTAACAAAAAATACTAAAAAAACAGAATAAAATAATTTATTTATCTGTAAACATACTACTCTGTCAAGAAAGTACCGGGAAAAGATCAATAATACACAAAATGTTAGTTATTCATCTAAATTTATTTTATCGCCTTCAAAGTATGCTCCTTCAGAAATGATACACTTACGCCAACGTATAGTCCAATCATCAAAACATTTTTTAAACGCTTTTTCCGGAATTGAGTTCAGTTCTCGTCGCGAATTCTCCTTTATGTCTTCTACCGAATAAAAACGTGTGCCACGAACTGGTAATTTGAGTTTAGGAAAAAGGAAGAAGTCGGCTGGAGCCATATCTGGTGAATAAGGTGGTTGCTCGATAGTATTTGTTGAGTTTTTGGTCAAAAATTCGTTTACAATTATGGCCTTGTGCGAAGGCTCATTATCGTGATGCAATCCAAGAATTTTCTTTTCACAAATCTGTCCTTTTTCGCCGATCTTCTATCACATCTCGCTTTTAAACGTTTTGTACCACTCATAAGCACATGTTTTTGATAAAGTCGATTCACCGTAAGCCTTCTGTAACATTTTCAGTGACTCCGAACACGAAATTCCGTTGGCGATAATTTAAGACAAACTCTTTGTTCGATATTTTTGTCCATAGTAAAATTCGCAGTACATACTAGATATGATCTAACTAAAAACAGCACTATAATAAATATAAACTACAGATGCAACTCAAAATCCGCGCCAAAATGGAAAACAGGTGTGCCAATTGAAAAACAACAAAAAAATACAAAATTTGAATTTGGAACCATAGACAAATTATCCATTCCCGATACTTTTTTGACTGAATGTACATACAAACTTATGAATTCACCTGATTACGTACATGGAGTGTGAAAGTACCATTAACATGTAAACCATATTTTGCTATGTAAAATCCAAACTATTCACTCCACACCATCCCTTCCATTGTACGGTGGTACGGAACCCTTCGCGCGCGAGTTCGACTCGCACTTGACCGGTTTTATTTTAAACGTGCTTGGTAATTGATTACATTTTAAAGGCTTGTTATAAACCATTTGTTATGGTATGAAGCATTTAATAAGTTTTGAATCTTTCTTTAGAGATAAGCTCGCCTTTGCTCGTAAAATGTTTTGTTACCTTACTATAAAGATTTCTGTGCAATAAAGAATATGAATATGAATATTGTGAGTAGACAAAAATATAGGCTCTATAGAGAAGAGTCCTGTGCCCATCAGTGGGTCGATGTGGGCTGAGCATGATGACGTTGATAAGATAAAAGCATATCCTTCTCTGCAAAGGGCTAGTTTCACATTATAAGGTTAAATTTTGCTCCTGAGTGACACATACATCTTTTCACACCGACTACCAGGAAAATAAAATTCTCTAAAAATAATGAAATAACTTTTATCTACACACGTATCATAATAGTAGTTTATGTGACTGCTACATAATGGAGGGCATTAATACTCGAGAGTTTTAATGCCTAATTATGTACAGTTACATACACTAGTTTATCTACACACATATCATAAGCTCTCTTTGATGTGTTCAGGAACCGCATGTTTGACCGGCATTGTGGCTCTGCAGTTGTTTAGCTTGTTCTGTAGTACCAACTTCACGCAGGCGGGCGCCGGCGTTCGAAATTTGAATGTCATAATATGTAGAAAAATTACACATTATGGTCATAGTGTGTAATTTTTCAGATAAGAAATGAGTTTTCACCAAGTAGTTTAACATTATGCTGATCATAACGTGCGGTTTTTTAACGCAGTAAAGAGGGTTTATGATACGTGTGTAGATAAACTACTATTACTTTGAATTATACTTTCACCACTTTTACTTTTACAGTAATCAAATAAATTTTCATATAACGTTGTTAAAGTTAAAACTTGAAACATGTTCGTTTTTAATCGATTACGATGAAAATGCAATCGATTATTTTATTAAGATCTGTGTTCAATTGGTACATTGCATAAGTGCTACATACCAATGAATAAATTATAAAAGTAGCTTAAAGCGAAAAGTAGCATTTTGCTCCCTCTCGTCGTGGAGCAAAACTTACTTTTCCGAATGACAGGTGTGAAATAGTGCATTACTTCAGAGGGAAGAAAGTGACAGTTCCATACCGAGATTATGGCATTTGTGCCACGAGCTTGCGAGGGGTGCAAACCATTTGAGGTATGGAACTGTACTTTATCCTGAGGTATGTATAGTGCTTTTTATTACACCTACGAGGAAAATTATAGACATAAATGCATCCATATTTTACAAAAAACACAAAGATAAATGCTAAATCAATCGAAGTTTTTGCGAAAATGCGCGGGCTTTTCCTTTTTTTATTCGCCCGTTTCTGGAGTAGGCTAAGATCATAAGGTCATGCAGCCACTTCTTCCGTGATTCCGCGCGTTTTATATACAAAAATAATTTCGTTTTTAATTTTCTGTATGCACCAAGGAGGTTGGTAACTGGTAAAAAAAAACTGTAAGTGGCCAGAGCACCTGCTCTGAAAATACATACTAATTATACCAACTAGAGGGAAGAAACGCCTTTATCCCGCCCTTCAAATCCTTTCATCCCAAGGTATGGAAGTTTGTATGAAAATCCTTCCGACCCAAGGGTGGGAAGTATGTATGAAATTCCATTACATACCCGGTTTTTTTTTAATTTGTCAGCAGTCATACTGCAAAGAGACTTTAACTGTCTACTAATTAAATTTCAAGTAAATTGTTACTGGCCACATACAGTTTTTTTTTACCAGTTACCAACCTCCTTGGTGCATACAGAAAATTTAAAACGAAATAATTTTTGTATATAAAACGCGCGGAATCACGGAAGAAGTGGCTGCATGACCTTATGATCTTAGCCTACTCCAGAAACGGGCGAATAAAAAAAGGAAAAGCCTGCGCATTTTCGCAAAAACTTCGATTGATTTAGCATTTATCTATGCATTTATGTCTATTATTTTCCTCGTAGGTGTAATAAAAAGCACTATACATACCTCAGGATAAAGTAGAGTTCCATACCTCAAATGGTTTGCGCCCCTCGCAAGCTCGTGGCGCAAATGCCATAATCTCGGTATGGAACTGTCACTTTCTTCCCTCTGAAGTAATGTACTATTCTGGCCTTTTTAACAGGCCAGAAAAAACATTGTTGGCTTGTCTGTTATAGATGGACTGGTCTCTTAGAAAGTTGCGCCTGCGGCTCGGCCCTCAACCTCGCTCATCCATCTATTGCTCACTTTATTTACCATCTCTACAAAAATGTAATATATTTGGATGTAACATACTAAGTTAAAGATAAGCCTTTAGAAACCAAATAAACAATATAAATACGGATAATAGCAACGTGCCTAACACTAATAGCTATCGGACTTAGCATTGACATTTGAGTAACATGTAGTTCTGCGCGCGCATGTATTGCAAATGTAGCGTTGCGTCATTGTGTTCATGACATTTAGTGATAATGGGTAAATGCATTCGCCACGGAAACCTCCAGTGCTCCGGTCCGAGTAGAGCTGATAGTATAATCGATTAGTTAAAATGCTCAACGTTGCAGGTTAATATATTTATATTTCCAACGAATGTACATTTCTACGAAAACTCAAAACTCTCCTATGACAAAAAGCCTACTATACTGTTGAAGAATATTTAAACGAAATACAATTCCCACATTAAACCAACTAAAATACCAACAATCATACAATATACATTCACACACACTCTCCCTCATACACCCTTACACACCCACACTCCCTACCCGAAAACACACGCACACATACACCCTCTCCCTCACACACACACACACACATAAAGATATAACAAGAAATAGTATTATAGATATAATTTATGAAAGTCATACTACCCAGTGACATACGATAATTAGGAATAGGGCACTAATTCTAGCGTTCTCGTTTGTACTAAAAGTGCTGACAGCATAATACGGACCGCAGTGTTCTACGGCTTGGCACGTGGAATTGTTTAGGTTTTACCAGCGCACTGTGCATACCATTACACAATGCTCATTAACTAAACTTTTGTAATATAGGTACATGCACATACATTATTATCTTTATCTGCAACAGGAGTCAGGCAGGCGATGTGGGTAGAACATATGTTATTTATTTACCTAAAAGGAATAATTTGTGAAAGATAATTATGCTAAGTTTAGGTCGTGCTAAGTTTCCCCGTGGTGTGTGCCACGTGGAGGGAGTAACCTCTCTCTGTAAATTTCAAAATTCAAAGTTCAAAAAGAGTTTATTTCCATAAGAACAACATAGGTTACATTTGGAGAATGTCAAATCTTAAACTAACAAAGTCTCTCTCCCCCAAGCGAGAAAGAGAGGTGCAGACAGACATATATAAAAACATATTTGTAGGGAGGCTCAACTGGGCCTTAGCCATTCCGTTTGGGAAAGATGTCAAAGTCAAAGTAATTTATTACTGTAGATATTTACATATACTTAGCAAACGTCATTTGCCTCTTCTCTTCATTGAACCACTGTGGGAGAAGAAGGGCGAAGAAACTCCCACATATTGATTTTTAGATCTCTTTTAAAATTAGGTTGTGACTTGTGCTTAACTAATACAAATATGAAAAATTTAATTGTTATGATTAATAAGCAGGAATAAATAATTACAAAATTATTAACAGCAAGGCCTGTGTTGAGCCAGATTAACCCCATACAGTCCTGTCATTTAAGTAATCATGAACATTGTAATATCCCTTTTTCGACAAAGTCGCTTTAACATGCTTTTTAAATTGTTCAAATGACAATTTCAAAATCTCCTGTTGATGAGACTCTCATGTATTTTTTGTTATAATTTTTATCCACACAGCTGTAATAATTCATATTATAATATTTGTATTAGTTAAGCACAAGCAATTTTTAAACGAGATCTAAAAATGAATCTGTGGGAGTTTCTACGCCCTGCTTCTCCCACAGTGGTCCAATGTCTACATTGGACCACTCTCTAGAGTGGCAGAAAAATGACGATGGCTAAGTAATATCTACAGTAATAAAGACGTTTGGAATTTAGCCATCAATTTTGAACTTTATTACGAAGCGACTTATAACGTTCAAATAGCGGGCCTATTAAATAACTATGTATGACTTGCAATAGAGGACAAAGCCATATTAGTAAGACCTCTATGCCTTGAAAAATATATCGGAAGTGACGTCATAACAGCCTTGAACTAGGTCCTTACAACGCATTGTTTGTACATTTAAACAAATAGTTTTGTCACGTCGGTCTGTCTCTATGTACAGACTAGGAGACAAGCTGTCATACGTAACCTGCATTATTTGCATAGTCATTATGTACAAGGTCATTTGAATACAATAATACATATTATGTAGTTAAGTGCGTGTTGTCATGTAGATGTCTTTGAATAATTTAATGATCAACACAACTAGAGTTGCAAGGGCAAAATTAATATTTACCATTAGATACGAGTTAAGAATCTAATTGGAAAGTTTCTATTATTATGAAAATTATCCTTAATCATTTATGGGTTAAAAATATTTGTTTTAATTTTTATTTTAAATTTAATTTCCGCTCTTGTAAAATAATATTTGATCTAGGGTAGGTACCTAGTTTTATTCTCAATGGCTGTGGCGATGGGCTAGGTACAAATGTCACGCAAAATATTGTAACTGGCTAAACGTGGCTGAAACTGTCCTCTTCCACCCCGTATCGTAAAACGCGTGACGCTTTATTTTTCAGAGATGTTTAGCTCTCTTTTTACCCGACTGCGCCAGAAGGAGGGTTATGTTTTTCGAGTGTATGTATGTATGTATATTTCTTTGGCACGCACTGTAGCCTAAACGGCTTGCTGGATTTTAGCTTGAGAGGTGTCGTTAGATTCGTCTCAACTGTGCGAGTGTCACTGGGTATACCAAAATAAAAAATGGCCGACTTTTTGCGACATTGTATTATATGGACGTCGTTGTATTATATGGAGGACGTCGGGTAGACCGACAAGAAAACGCCTTTAATATCGCTCCGTACAATTTTATTCATAAAATTAGTCCAAAGTGCACCAAATGTACTATCGAACCATCTGAATCATGACCCACCATAAGCTTATTTTGCTAAACCCCTTAAATGCAAGTAGGTCGAAATTCGCTTGAAGGTTTATTTCCTTGGTAACGAACTTGTTATCATTTGATTAGACACTGACATTTTGATAGATCTTACAAGTTTGAAAGTTTCAAACGAATTATCAGGCAAGTGGGTCATGATTCAGTTGGTTCGATTGTACCAATTTTCATACAAAGTGTAGCAGACCAATACATCTTCAAGTGTTTTGTAAAATCTTCAACTTTTATATCAGTGAAACAGTGAAATCAGTGCAAAGTGTGACCGAATTCCGCTGAGTGCACACAAAATCGCACATTTCTCCAAACAACTACATCAACATTATAATAATTTCGTACGTGTACATAGTGACTTGATGGCGCACTGCGTTAACGTTTTGGTCTAATAGCTGAGCGCTCAATCGACCCCGGGTTCGATCCTCGCCCGCCGCATTCCCTTTTTCAATTTGTGTGTGCCCAGTGGCGCCCTCTGTGGCCTGCTACAACGAATTAACGACCACTACAATAATAAGACCACTAGCGCTATCAGCGGAACCACCAGACAACAACCCTCATCAAACCAATATGGAGGAGAGCGCTAATAGGAGTGAAAATAATTGTTACGCTTGTCGGGCCGACTTTGAGTTGGAAGAGAGTCGCCTGAGTTGTACGGTCGGGTGTTGCCGTAACAAATTCCATTTTTTATGCACCACTAACACCGAGGATCGTATGAGTCGAGAGGAGATTTGTTCATGGGTCTGTCCGGAGTGTAGGATTTCGATGAAAAAGGGAGGCGACAACACGCTGACACCCGTTGGTACCCCGAAAATACGCCCGTCGTCGTCCTTACTATAAGGAGCAAGACCCAGCATCTGGTAACCCCCGACATTGATTTCCGTACGACTGAGTATATGGAGATCAGAGAGGAAATCCGTAAAGTGCAGCAGGATGTAGCCGCAATAGCAGAAATGCTAAAAAGCGTTATTTCGTCTACGACAGGGCTTTCAGCTAAAATGGATGCCATAGTAACTCAGACTGAAAAAGTAGAGTCCAAGTTGACCACCCTAGAGATCAAGCACTCGTCGTCTCTGCAACAAGTGCCAATCCGCAGTGTCTCCCAGTCTACTAAAGCTGCACCTGCAAGAAAGAAGAAGACTGAACACGAAAAAGTATCTGCTGTGCGGGATAATGACGTCATGTATCGGGAGAAAATACAAAGAGATATACAGGGTGTCCCAAAAGTGAGCCGTCGCAGTGACAGCGAGGATGAGCCAAGCCTCCCAAGTCTGCTGAACATTACGGTCGGACCGGTCCCCGAACTAACCCTATCCACCGACCGCCCACGAGATAATGCTCCCGTTGTCGAAGCTGAAGAGGGCTGGACGGAAGTTAAAAAGAAGTCACACCGACGACCGCAATCTCTCTGCTGTACGGCGGGGCCCAGCGTCACGACCTTGAAAGCTGTAGAGCGTCGCAAATATTTACACCTTTGGAACATGATGTCGGGTCCTGAGGATGTAAAAAAGTATGTAGAGCAACTGTGTGCGCCTGAAGCGGTCAGTGTCGAGCAGCCCTCATCCAGAGGGGACTATAAGTCCTACAAAATAGGAGTTCCCATGAGCTGTTTCGACACTTGTTTCAGCATAGATATCTGGCCTGATAATGCAAGGGTGAGAGAATGGATGCCCTTTCGGGAATACCTCGAGGCCTACTACCGCTCTCCGAAAGTCGCAGCCACAGTCAAGCACGACTAAGACACTCTCTATGCACTATCAAAATGTCAGAGGCATAAAAAGTCGGTTGGCGTAATGGCAGAATAATTTGATTATTTTAGAGCACGACCTAGTCGCCGCAACTGAAACCTTTTTAGACACGTCCGTCGGCGATGCGGAGGTAACGGCGGGGGGCTGGAGCATACTGCGCCGGGACCGCGCCACCGCGTGCGGAGGCGTACTGCTCGCCGTCCGCCCTGGCATCACGCTTCGCCGACGTCGTGACCTCGAGACAGAAAATGGAGAAGATCTTTGGGCAACCTTCTCTCTAGATGGGGCCCAATTCACAATCTGCGTCGTCTATGTGGATCCCAGCATGATGAGAAATAAGAAAAAAAATACACAAGCCGAAAAAGACGCCCAATACCTTAGTTGGTTTACAAAAACCGAGGAGAACATGTCGGAACTAAGTGGAACTTTAATCATCCTGGGTGACCTAAATCTGAACAGTGCGTCAGTGTCTGTTACGAATTATTATTGTTTTTTTCTCAGTGTTTGTAGTCTGTATGAGACGAATGAGGTGAGGAATGCTCACGGTGGCGTGCTTGATGTGGTGCTGCTGCCGGAGACCGTCCGTGGCGTAACTGTGCGCACCTCCGTGTCAGGCAGCATGGTGCCACGCACTGACGCCTACCACCCGCCTCTCGACGTCATTGTGCCGCTGTTGAAAGCGCAAGACGCGGATGGACGATCCAGCCGTCTGGATCCCAGCAACATTCGCGGCCACAATGACTGGAACTTTGCCAAAGGCGACCACACAGTCCTGTATGAGCTCATGTGTAGCGTATCGTGGGACGATGTTGTCGTAGCTCGCGATGTGGAGACGGCAGTTGGCCGCTTTTACGATGCCATTTACGGGGTTTTGAATAAATCGATCCCCAAGAAGACCAGGCCTAACCAACCTTCCAGGCGGTATCCAGTGTGGTTTACTGGTGATATTATTAGGGATCTTGCCACTAAGGCAAAGCTCCATCGTAAATGGAAATCGTCGGAGAGGCCAGCTGACTACTCAGCATTCAGTGAGCTGAGAGCCAACATAAAGTCCCGCGTAGCTACAGCATACACGAACCATATGCTTAATATTGAAGGTAATATTAGATCTAGCCCGCGTGCGTTTTGGAAACATGTGAGTGGCCTCAGATCAAAGGGTGGTTTTGAATCTCGGGTCACGCATCAGGGGCAAGAGTGTGTCGAAGAGGAAGCAGCCGCCGCTTTTGCAGACTACTTCTCCGACGTTTTCCTCACCGACGTTCCGGCGTTTGCACCGGACCTAGTAAACAGTTCCGATGCCCCGCGCACGGCTAACTACGTCCAAATTTCACATGTTTCCCATAGGGATGTAGAGCAGGGACTTAGGCAGCTTAGGCCAAGGAGCGCAATTGGACCGGACAACGTCCCTCCTTACTTTTTAAAGGCCTACAGTAATCAGCTAGTTATACCGTTGGGTCACATCTTCAACTTAGCTCTCGAGCAAGGGAAGTACCCTACCAGCTGGAAGCTCTCTCGAGTCAGTCCTATGCCCAAGCCTAGTGACACTGCCTCTGTAAATCAATATCGACCGATTGCGATCCTGAATTCATTGGCAAAATTGTTCGAGTCAATCATATACGGTAAAATCTGGCCCCAGATTGCGCCGTTTTTATGTGACTCGCAACACGGATTCAGGAGTCGTCGCTCAGTAACCACCAACTTACTGACGTTAGTCGAGTTGGTCTCAGAGAGCATGGATCGGGGATGTCAGGTGGACGTCGCCTATCTGGACTTCCGCAAGGCGTTCGATAGAGTCGATAACGACGTCCTAGTGAAGAAATTGTGTGCCATTGGATTTGCCCCACGGCTGTTGGTTCTCTTCGCTGACTACCTGAAGAACCGCCAACAATACGTGCGACATGGCTGTTATGAGTCCCAGCCGTACCACACACGGTCAGGTGTTAGCCAAGGCTCGATCCTTGGTCCGTTGTTATTTATCATCATGATAAATGACCTGGAATCTGAACTGAAACACGCCAATTGCCTTTTGTACGCGGACAATCTATTAGCGCGACGTATACACTCGGCACTGAGTCTCTGACTCGAGTGTATTCGATGAAGGACCTCGGTGTTACGTTCGACCCTAAACTTACACTCCATGAGCATGTGAGCACTTTAGCCAAGGAATGCTTCAGAAGATTAGGGTTTGTGATACGGAATAGTAAGGGATTCCATAACTTGGGTGTGGTCCAGCTTCTATACACGGCCCTAGTGAGAACCAAACTTGAATCTAGCTCGGTTGTTTGGAATCCGCACGAAAGCTCATACGTCCTTATGCTCGAGAAGGTACACAAAGCTTTTCTTAGATACCTATATAAGAGGAAATTTGGATACTACCCTTACCTTTATCCATCCGATTTTATTTTAGGTATGCTTGGATTTAACTCACTAGAGGTGAGACGTAACACCGAACAGCTTCTGTGTGTCTGTGTCTGTGTCTGTGTGTCGATTATTGCGAGGCGACAGTGACTGCGCAGCGCTTGTCAGTGCCGTAAGCGCGCTTTACGTGCCTGACAACTACCTTCGCGCTCGTAGGCACCAGCTGCTAGCGGGCGGCTCGCACCGCACGGTGGCGCGCCTGCAGTCTCCGCTGGTCCGGGCACGGAATAGCCTCAATGCACTGTTGGCCGCAGCACCATTGAATGATCTGTTTGGTGATGCATGGAGGGATATTGTGCGAGAATGTGGAAGGTTCTGTGAGAAGATTGCATGATAGTGCAGTCTTGTAATTATTTTCTCGAATGTTTATGGATATAATGATAATATGCTAACTGCATTTATACGATTGAATTGAACTTATTATATTTGACATAATTATGGTAAATTAATTTGTAATAATTGAATTGTATTGTATTTTCTAATTTTGTATATTTGTGTCGACTTGGCTTTGCTATAATGGCACAAATAGATTATGTAAATAAATAAATAAAATAAATAAATATATTTTCATTTTTTTTTAACCTATCGAGTCGGGTATCAAAATAAAAAGTTTTATAAATAAAAAAGAAACTGCAAGATTGAAAATGCAGTCGGGTTATTTGTTTTTAAAAGAATCACACTTGTTAAAGGAGTTCGGATTAATATTAGAACAAGCGGTCAAGAAATCAAGAAAGCTTGTGTCCTACCGACTCGTAGCATAGCCATCAAGTGTGACCGATGCGCCGCGCCACCGCCGCCGCCGCCGCCTGGCGGCCGCCTGCGTAAGTTCAATGCTCAGCAAACAGCTGTTCGTCGGGGTGAGGTTTCTAAGAAATAACATATTTACATGACGATTTAGTACTTATTTGTCGTATATATTTAATTTTATTGGCTATTTATATTATTTCACTTTATTTTGAATAACATCCCAATAATTTATGGGCTTATAGCCGTGGGCTTTTTTGTTGAGAAAGAAATGGAGCGATCCCCTGTTAGCGATAAGCTCGCATTTTTTTTTTACAAATATTAGTTACTTGCTAACTGCACTAAGGCGAAGTGACTAGACTATTATAATAATAATAATAATACTAATAATACCTTGGACACTATTTAAACACATTGATCTAGCTAGCCCCAAACTAGGATTCCCTGTATTTTGGGATCTAGACTAGAAAAATTATACTTAGATAGATAAACAACAAAGACTAGGGTACAAACATCCGTTGTCACCAAACAAATATTTGCCCCCACCGGGACTCGAGCCCGGGACCCTTGGCTTCGTAGGCAAGGTCACTGCCGACTCGGCCATTCGGGTCGTCAATATTGAATATTAATTGAATTGACATTAATTTATTACAAAAGTCTAATTGAGGATAGCTACAGTTTTATCAGCTAATTCATTTGATAGAAATCTAACTCAATGTACATTTATTTTGCTCAAATTACTCAACATAATACTTTTTATCTACACACGTATCATAAACCCTCTTTACTGCGTTCAAAAACCGCTCGACGATCAGCATTATGTTAAACTACTTGGTAAAAACTCGTTTCGTATCTGGAAAACTACACATTATGGTCATAATGTGTAGTTTTTCTACATATAATGACATTCAAATTTCGAACGCCGACGCCCACCCGCGTGCCGTCCCTAGTTTGTCTGTGAAGTTGGTACTGACATTCAAATTTCGAACGCCGCCGACGCCCGTCTGCGTGAAGTTGGTACTACAGAACAAGCTAAACAATTGCAGAGCCACAATGCCGGTCAAACATGCGGTTCCTGAACACATCAAAGAGAGCTTATGATATGTGTGTAGATAAACTAGTGTATGTAACATACACTAGTTTATCTAATATCTAACTAATTAGGCATTATGCAGCAGTCACATAAACTACTATCATGAGTGCACTCTGTGTCCCTACCAACCCGTAAGCACAAAGGCATGACTTCATGAAAATACTTGAAGTAAAAAAAAACTCGCTCCGCTAGCGTCCCGCCGGGCCGCCACACTATGCTCACTCAGCTCAAAACCTAAGTATAGACTCTCACGATCCAGGCTTTGCTCGAGTTACTAGAATTAAGTTTCTTCATCTCTTATTATATATATATATCTCTTATATATATAACAATAGGTCTAGAATTGTATCTAGATCCGCCATTTGATGAGCGGAAACTTAATTGACGCCAACTGAATTTGACGCCAAGTTTATTTTTGAGTTAGCGATTAGAAACTGCATTTATATAATTTAAATAGTAATTTTGTGGTAATGAGATTTTTAAGCGCGGCGATGACGACTTAACCATAACAACATTATTACTGAGGTTATGAATTGAAACAAGTTCGTTTGATGGTAACAAATATAAAATTTTTGTTTGTGACGAGAGTTCAATGTCCTTTTTGTAGGACATGCAATTTGTACTTCGATCAAATAAGTTTGGGAGCAGACAGGTAAAAAGTTCCAAATAGATTTATTGGTAAAGTCCCCCATATAAAACTCTGATATATGTATTTCTTGAATATCCTATTTCCTCAGACAAATTGAATAGACAATACAATTGCAATTGGGGCATCTGCCAAAATGTATGCGATATATAAACATAAAGATGAAACATTTACATACAGGCAAATACATTGCTTCTGGCCCCACACTAGGATACCTTGTGTCGTGGGAACCAGAAACAGCGACATCTCACACATATAAACATCCAAAATAAATATAAGATCCAAAATACTAGGTTTTTTTCCTGTATCCCCGCCGGGGATCAAACCCGGGACCTCTCGCATAGTAGGCAGAGCCACAGAGGCCATCCTGGGTATAAGGGGAAAGGCTTGTAATAGAAGGCGTTTACGTTTGAGTGTTTGAAAATATACAAGCTTATTTCATTACTTCTCATCGGTATTGGCGGCATAGTGTATTAGCGGGTATAGTGTACCCAAGCAGCACAAGAAACTTGAGTCGTGGTCTCGAGTTGGGCAACCTACAGAAAGGACAAGAAAACGACCTAATTGACGCATGGCTCGATATTATTTACAAGCGATTACGCAAATGAATATGGGAACGTTGTGATATGAATGCCCGGTTTAAGTAGATTTTGGATTGTAGCTGGTTGATATTTTCCATCTTTTCAAAAAGGTTCTTTACAGGATAAAATTATTTGACTTTTGGACATCGTTTGAAGATTGTTTATTTAATTAGAATTGAGTGAAAGATTCAGAGGGTAAGAGAGTTAATAATTGAATGGATTAATTCCTGTTGACTGAGATTTTTGTGCATTTAAAAATCAAGGCATTTACTTATTATTTGGGAGTTGCTTCGCCCTTCTTCTCCCACAGTAGTCCAGTGTAGAGAAGGGCCAAAGAATTACATTTGCTACAGCATCTACAGTTATAAAGAAATTTTGATTTTGATTTGATATACGTAAAATACATAAATACATTATGCCCAACTTAATTTAGATCTGCCAACGCTATGTCTTATATTTTAGGCCAGGTTTGTCCATTTTGCAATCAAGCCCAAAACAGGCCAACACTGGCTCGTGGGTAAAATGCTATTATCATTTGTGGTTAATTAGCGAATGTGGCAAAAAGCGAAGATCTGGTGTATTGTGACTATCTACATTTCGCGGAATAGAATGATATGGACGGAAAACTCTATAGGCGCGTGCTTAACTTTTGTGCATATCCCTGATTTGAGGTTTCTTGGAAAAATCACAGGAGCTGGGATGCTCGCAAGAGCGCAGAATGCCGTTTTTAGCTTGTCGGCGGCGCCTATTTTGTTTAGAGACTGTCTGCCAAATAAGACATTATGCGCCCTATGAGTTTTCCATGAGTATTGAGCCCCTGTCATGCATGTCACACACAACATCTCAGAAAGCAATACATTGACGACCCGGATGGCCGAGTCGGCAGTGAGCCTGCCTACGAAGCCAAGGGTCCCGGGTTCGAGTCCCGGTGGGGGCAAATATTTGTTTGACGAGAACGGATGCTTGTACCCTAGTGATGGTTGTTTATCTATCTAAGTATAATATTTATCTATATAAGTATGTGTATCGTTGTCTAGTACCCGAGATACAGGGAATCCTAGTTTGGGGCTAGATCAATGTGTGTAAATAGTGTACAAGGTATTATTATTGTAGATAAACATTATGGCAATATTTGCAGTCTACTGCGTGTTTTTTGAAAATTAATATTTGACTTATCCAATAACACACGCAGTATTGTGCCAAATTGTCACTTTTTTACGTAGCCTGTGGTGTTTCGCCCTGCTGGGTAAAGGCCTCCCCACTCTTAGTCCACACCTTTTGCCTTCTCATCCCAATCCAGGAGATACATCTCCAGGTCCTCGCGCCATCTCTCATCGGACGACACGCATCCCGGTGGGGTCAAATATTTGTTTGAAGAGAAAGGATGTTTGTGCCCTAGTCATGGTTGTTTATCTATCTAAGCATAATATTTTTCTTTATAAGTATGTGTATCGTTGTCTAGTACCCAAGATACAGGGAATCCTAGTTTGGGGCTAGATCAATGTGTGTAAATAGTGTCCAAGGTATTATTATTATTATTATCCTCCTAGGCCTGCTTCTTCGGCGGCGTCCGGAGGCAACCAATTAGTGGCAATCTTTGCCCACCTATCTGGGTCCATACGACAAACATGTCCGACCCAGCTCCACTTAAGTTTGGCACTCTATGCACCCTCTCGGTAATACGAGTTATAGTTTCTGACATGGCCCGTGAACTCGACTGCTATCATACTGCGCTCCATAGCCCTTTGACAAGCCTTGAGTTTTGACTTTAGATGACGGGTCGGTGAACACGCGGTGGGAGAGGATAGGCAGGATACGCATGTTGACGAGCTTCCGCTTCGGAGTCAGCGGAATGTGGCTCTTCATCATGTCTTTCGTGGACTCATAGACATTGCTTTTGTGTTAGACAGCATCACGTTAGACTTAGTTAATATACGAATACGAAGTTTCTTGAAATAAACATAGATAACAAATTGCAGTGGGGACCCAACATAGATAAATTAGCTGGTAGATTAAGTTCTGCGGTTTACGCTGTTAGGAACATCAGACAAACGTCAGACACGGATGTGGCTACATCAAGGCTAGTCTATTTAGTTACTTTCATAGTATCATGTATTACGTACATTATTTTTATATCACAGAAAAGAGCTATTCGAGCAATTTACAATTTAAAACGCACAGACTCCTTAAGATAACTTTTTAAAGAAATTGACATACTAACTGTAGCTAGTCAATTTTTTTTTCAAAAATATAATGTGTGTACGCAAGTTCCTTACAACATTATCCAAATTTAGCGATAGCTGTAATGTTAATTTAAGAAATAATCACAGACTAGTTGCGCCCCGGTTTAGGCTCGCGAAAGTTAGCAATTCTTTCAAGGGTCAGTGCATTCTCTACTACAACAAGATACCTTTGGAGATTTTGAAATTTATATTACAATGTACATTAATGCAGATAATAGATTACTTGAATGACGCGACTGTATAGCGTAAATCTAACTCGATACAGAACTCGCTGTTAATAATTTTGTAATCATTTATAATAATTAATATTGTTAATATTTGTTTTAGTTAAACGCAACAAATTTTTAAAAGATCTAAAAATCGGTCTTTGGAAGTTTCTTCGCCCTGCCTCTCCCACAGTGATCCAATGTAGAGAAAATGCAAAAAAATACATACATGTGTTATACATGTCGACCTAACACGAAGACTATTCCTAACCTACCCTAGTGTTTTGCCCCAAAATATTTCTTTGTTCAATGAAAGTTGTAATTCAACCATGGCTATATATGTATATTTCATGATATAGTCAATTCTACGATATTGTTACGACACAACAAACAAACAAACTAACGAATCCTTGTCAGCGTTGATAGTGTCAATGGCTTTCATATTCTTTTGGCCACTTTAGCTCTCTTTTTGGCCATCAAGTCATTTAGTTTACTGCCACTATAAAGAATGGATTAAACAGCCACAAAAAGTGCAGTCGTGATGAGTGGGCCATAGTTACCAGTTTTCCTCCCATACACATGTCTTGGACTGGTCTAGGATTCCCTACTTACCAGTCGCCTATCGCACAATCTTTGCTTTTTCCACCTGTTAAGGATTTAGCTATTTATTTTTAGGGTTCCGTAACCGAAGGGTGCCAAACCGGACCCTATTACTAAGCCTCCGGTGTCCATCCGTCTCTCCGTCCGTCTGTCCGTCAGCGGGTTAGTTCATACGGATCCCGGGATCAGATCAAAGTTCATACGGATCCCGACGATTCGTTCCCCCGTCAGCGGGGCTGTATCTCAAAAACCGTAATGGGAAGAGTATTGCATTTTCCACACAATGGGTATAATTGAATTATACAATTAAATAAATTAAAGAAGGTCCCCACACAAGACGCCATTTTTCTTATGCGATGGTATTGGATGACGAGTTACTTAATATGGCTGTAGCGCGGCGGTAAATTTTCTGTCCATTTGCCCTGCTCATTGATCAAGTCTGCTCTGACATTGCTATTGCTACACTTGCTCACAATAGCTCGCAAATTGGAGCGATGTGGTGGGAGAATACCGACAATATCGCTTGAATGGCTTTGTCTCGTCTGGGAAGCGCTGTCTCCACCGCTTTTTACCACCGCTGATAAGGAAATGGGAATATTTAATCGCAAATCTTAAATACTGATTTGCAATTCATACCAAGCAGACAGAATACCAGCGCTATAGGTCTTCCTGTAGCATATGCTGAGCCGGAACCATTTCACCGTCGCCGTACACAACACAACTACTAGATCGACTGGTTTTCCATACGCAATGATTTGTATATTGTGGCTTATCGTTGGCACTACTGTGCCTCTGCCACACCGTAGTGGAGCGGACATGACGACGCTAGGTTAGTCTAGTTTTGTTTTCCCTAGTTTGTCCAATCCCTCCCGTGAAATATATAATATTTCTTAATGTACTAACCATAAGTTTACTTCTGGTATTATTTGTGTTCTGTTTTGTGTGTTGTGACGTCTGAATTAACGCTTATCTTATCTTATATCGAATACCAGGGCGAGGTGCCGGGTCTGGGTAGGTGAAGAGTATACCTCGCGCCACGAGTTATGAGCGGTGGCCTTGAATGCGCAGTAGTCACTTTTCAATACCTGTACAAATGCGCGATTCCCGCCAACGTTCTTAATTCGTGGCGCGAGGTATAAAGGGGGGTGAGCGAAGCGAAGCCCCTTTTATCCTTCGTGTTAGAGTGACATGTAAGAACAACAAAAAACTAACTAACGAATTAGGGTTTTTTTAGTTGTTGTTTTTGATTAAAAGATAGGTAATATTTGATGTGTATGAAATATTACCGATTAGAGCGAGTTGTGACCTCTCTTTCTCGCAAAGTGGGGTGAGAGAGGGAGGTGACAGCTTGATTAGTTCCAAAGAAACGTAGCGGGAGCTGTAAGGACAAGGACTGGGAACCGCTGCTTCCTCCGCTTTTTAAACCCCGACGACCAAAAGAGGGGTGATATTTATAAGTACAAATACGAGCTTATCTGTACTAAGAGATATCTTCCAGCAAACCAAATTAGGATGACAAAGGTCAATTACTGAACAGGGGTAGACCATATGTACAACAATATAATTTACCTAGTACATATCTAAATAAATAATGTAAAACTAAATATGCCTACATAATAGTAGTTTATGTGACTGCTACATAATGGAGCACAGTTACATACACTAGTTTATCTACACACATATCATAAGCTCTCTTTGATGTGTTCAGGAACCGCATGTTCGACCGGCATTGTGGCATTGATCATTGCTCTGCAGTTGTTTAGCTTGTTCAGCAGTACCAACTTCACAGACAAACTAGGGGCGGCGTCGGCGTTGGAAATTTGAATGTCATAATTTGACAAATTTTGGTACATAATGTATCAATATTCAGATGAGAAATGAGTTTTTTACCAAGAAGTTTATCATTATGCTGGTCGTAACGTGTGGTTTTTGGACGCAGTAAAGAGGGTTTATGATACGTGTGTAGATAAATAATATAATATACTCGTACATGCTAAATATATATACTTATAAAACATACATACAATCTAAGTTGAATTTTAGATATGTTTATTACAAGATCGGTTCAGCCGTTCGAAGATCGTCGACCATAATTCCGTTTTTTTTTTTCAAATTGCAACACCAAATAGGTTTGTAATTATTTTTTATATTCTTGGCGGCACCTGAGCCCATATTTATTGCATGGTGTCATGTTCGCGATAAAAGTCTGTAACAAGTGACAAGTCACTTTCGTCACACTGTGACCGTCATGTCGGTTACTATGAAAAAGTATGTGAAATTAGTTACGAAAGTATGTCACGCTTGTATTGTTATTGTTACATATAAATCATAACTTGTTATACTTTAACTGCTTTGATATTGATTCTCTCACTGAGGTTTTATTGTAACAAAGCAAGCAAACCGACTTCCAGTTCAAGACCTATTTCTTATTTCCCGGTCTGGATGCTAATGAAGTCTTTAAACTTTAAAAGTCCTCATAAAAACTTTTGCTGTACTTTTTTATTTTCATTTATTACTCAACAAGCGCTAAATCAATTTTGATAAAATTTATGTGGAACTACTTCTGATGTATGATCTACCAATCAACACAAGAATGGTGAAAATCGATTCATTATTGACGGAATAATCGCGTAACAAACATTAAAAAAAATCGAATTGAGAACTTCCTCCTTTTTGACGGACGGTGGACCAAAGCAGTCACAGTGTGGTAGTGGTGGTGGCCAAGGGGAGGAGGCTAGTGGGCAGACCACCTGCCCGATGGTCCGACAATATCATCAGGTCGACGGGATCTCATAATGGATACTGCTGCCACATGACCGTGGCGATTGGCGCTTTAGAGAAGAGGCCCATGCCCTGCCCATTAGTGGGTAGATAAGGATGTTCATGACGAAGCTCAGGGCCCATGATAGCTATGGGTATTCCCTTGTAAATCTGACGTCATATTTCGTCACCTTCGGCTAAGTTAATCTGTTAACCGATGATGACTTTTGCTGAGTTAGGCTGGGCATTCACGGTCAGTTTGGTCGACGATAGAACTGATTCGATCTATCGACGACGAGGCCATCGCACCGTGAGTGTGAAGTCATACGATGATTTTTTTAACGGACGCCAACCATGGTTTTCCGGGCGATCGTCCATCAAACTGGCCTTGAGTGCGCGTTCCGTCGTTTTTTCCATCAGTCGGCGATAATGCTGCCATTTTACCGCTTTCGGTGCTAGATCTAGCGGATTCATGGTAAATTTAGCGCGCATTTTAGAGAGCGCTTTTTAACTTTTTATATCGCATTACAGGAAATGAGTTCGGTTGTTTATAAAAGAAGCTCTATTGAATTAAGAGACTGGATATCTCTAGAGGGTTTTTTTTAAAGAATATATTTTTTGTTGAATATTGTTTATATTTTAATTTTAAGTTGTATTCTTTAGTTACAATGAGAGACATTTTCAAATAAAATAAACCGTGAATGAACGGCTTTAGCTGCTTTCAAATTGGGGCGGTGGCAGTCGCGCAACAGCAGCACACGTCTTGCCGCGGTGGCTTCATGTCCTAAATACCTCTTCAGGGCATGATCCAACGGGGAGTCACGTCATTGTTGTTTCTGCTTTCTCGGTATAGAAAGAATGGGATGGGTGCTTCCAACTTCCAATATGCGGCGCGACTGTTGCGCTGCTAAATGTGAAAGCGCTAATATAAAGCGCTTTTCCTCTTAAAAGAGTCACTTCCCAAATCCCGAAAAAATATGGTATGAAGACATCCTTCCTTCAATATTTGTCAACATTACATGTCATTGGGATGTAAAAATGCTGTTTTTTACCTAAAACTTGCTATTCTTGGGATTCTTGGGATCTGAAAAGAATGATGAAATGGTTCTTGCGACAAAAAAAATGGTATTCAAAATATCTTAACACTGTGTGTTTGAAATTAATAAATAAGAATAAGACTATGAACTTTTTATTTACAAAAATCAACTATGCTAGATTTAAAAAATAGACATTAAAAGTTTAAAATATCATTGACTGTGGCCCCACAATAGGCAGAGCCTGTATCGTGGGTACCATATTAAGGTTAACGGCTGGGAGAGATAATGAATTAATTAGCGATAACAACAACAATAAAAGTGGAAGTGGGCACAAAAAGTCAAAGTCAAAGTTCTTTATTACTGTAGATATTTACATATACTTAGCAAAAGTAATTTTTAGCCTCTTCTCTACATTGGACCACAGTAAACAAAAGCAGTATTAGCGCAAAAAGAAATAATAATGTAGCCCCATTAAAGTCCCCAGCGAGGGGCACTGGCCTTCACCCGGATACGAGTAGGATTAAGCCATTCTCCACCACGCTGGCTCGTATTTGCTCGATATTGATAATGGCAACAGGTAGACGCTTGAAATATTCACAGAATATTTAGTTGTATAAATATACTCTTTAGAAATAAATAAATAAATAAAAATAAAACAAATATTTAAGGGGGTTATTTTTTTGCCGTTTTAATAGATAATGGTACGGAACCCGTGGTGCGCGAGTAGGACTCAAACTTGGCCGGTTTTTTGAAAATCAATTAAGCCAGTCCTGCTGCAGCGACTGACTTAACAGCCATGTTGCAGTGAGAGCTGTTATTAACTTTATTTTAATATGGTTCTGTGCAAAACCACCCACAAATCAAATTACTTATTTTGCCTATACACGCGTCTTAAGCGGGAAGCGGATTGCCATACCTTGCGGGAATACCCGAAAATTGTGTCGCTCAATACATAAGTTGAAAGTTAAAAACATGCACTTACATGTACTACCTAGTCTACTAAGCTGAATACCTCATTGCAGACTGCCTTTGCACTGTACGTAACAATTATAACATGAACTGGATCTTGAAGACATTGACCGACTGTCGTTATGTAACGCGTTGGTAACGCACATCTACCAAGAGTTTGCGCGATCCGTAACTGGAGTTTCGTGTACATTGCGTGCTGGCGTACATTTGGAGTTTCAAACGGTGATGGAAAACATTGTAAGGAAACCCTCATAAATCGTATTTGACCATGATAATTCACATTGCAAGCTTATGGAAAACACATTTGCAAAAGCAAGCTTATCTTTAACAAGAGATTTATTTCAGCAAACCCAAGATGGAGAGGATAAATATATCGTAACTTTGATAGCCTATGCACACTTTTAACCAATATTAAAAAAGTGATATAATTGTACTTATGGTTTGTCGTGTGTAAATAATCTGCCTACTTTAAATGGATATTTAAATTACAGTAATTGACTAAAATTTAACCAGAATTATGGCGTAGTTGTATTTATAAATAGTTTTTCGAATTATTGTGTTGAGGAACATAAATTAGAAGAAGCAAATTGATTTTGTAGTGACCCCCTCTTTTGAAAAGATAGATAAATTCCTAAGCTCTTTGCAAATACTATTAAATATCTTGTTAAAATTTTGGATACAAAAAATAAATATATAAAAATAAAATAAATGTAGCCCATTAATGTCCCCATCGAGGGGCGCAGGCATTTACCCAGATACGAGAGAGATTAAGCCATACTCCACTACGATGGCTCAGTGCGGGTTGGTGGAGGTGTTTGACGACCACTACCACGTAGCGATACTGGATAACTCCGATAATGTATGTACGTAAGATAAATTAGTTATCTCATTGGTACTTGGTCAGTGTCCGAACCTGTATCTCCTGTGTGAGAAGCAAGCGTGAAACCAATTAGACCACGGAGCACGAAAAAAGAAATGTAAACAATATTTCGGGTCGGGCATGTCCTGGGGCGGTTTATTTGTTTAGTATTGTGTTTTTTTATTGTATTCATTTTTTATGCGTGTCTGGTAACAATATTTCTAGATTCTCTAAAGGCTTTTGATACGGTCTGTTTTCCCGAGCTATTTGATAGGCCGGGAAAAAACCCATGGGTGATCAACTGAGCCTAATAAAGAAATAAATAAATAAATATTAATCGAATAATAATAAATCGAACTAGGCCCATAATAAGCTCAATAAGGCTTGTGTTATGGTTACTAGACGACAATATGTTTAATAGAAAAAAATACTTATGTAAATACATAGAAAACATCCAAGACTAAGAAAAAAATATTCGTGCTCATCACACAAATATTTGCCCTTACTGGGATTCGAACCCAGGACCCTCAGCTTCGTAGGCAGGGTCACTAGGCTAGGCTAAACCGGTCGTCATGTCTGGTCATGATTTTGTTCTGACCGAATGACCGAAATTTCTTACGGAGTACCACAAGGCTCGGTCCATCCCTCTTCTTCTGTTACATGACCTGACCTTTTTTAATATGGAAATTGAAAACTGTAAAATTCAATGCTATGCAGATACAACACCAACGTTGATGGGAGATACTTGGGATGAGGTCCACAAATTAGCACAAAAGGAGCTGATAAAGTGAACCGCAAAGTGAAAGGAAGTAATCGTAGTTTGAAGGTTATAGATGGAGATGTGACCGTTAGGATCTGTTCTCGTATGTAGATTGGGGATAGTTTGAAAGTAATCACTGATTTGTACTGTATTTGTATTTATTTATTACTCATTTACAATAATCTCTTATTCTTATACAATAGCCCCATGAGTCTCATTTTTATTTATTTTTTAAACATAAAAAGAAAGTACTTATGAAATATTTTGTAGGTATAAAATGGAGTGTTAATTAAGCAAATATTTCTTTAACTTCGACGAAAACTTATGTCTATTTTTTTCTTGTCTAATGTCCACAGGTAAAGTATTTAGAAGGTATGGAATACGCTTTTTGAGCGTCCTGTCGCCATAACAATTATTACTCTGGGTACTTCATATTTACCCGTGGATATAGACCTAGTGAAATGTGCATTGGAGAATAGAGAGTGACTCTCTTGGCTGCCATGATTATTCATTAGAATTAAATATTTATGCTTTAAACTTACAGGTAAAATTTTACAGATTTTGAATAACTTACTATAATCTCCTATACAGCTGTTTTTTGTTTACTTGTTCTGCGGGGTACATTTTATTAAAAAAGGTTTTGATCAGTAGACATTGATTGAATTAAAATTCAGTACACTCGTAAGTAGATACATATCAACACCGTTGTGAGTTAGCGCAGGTGGTTGGGCTAAAAGCCCTATATCTCGCTTGGCATCGTTCGCAGTGCGACGGAGAACTTCAAAATGGCGGACTTTATTCCTCAATTCTTGTGAGTGACGAATAACTACAAAATAGTGGAAGCGGTCGCCGTGACGGTAATCAGTCGGAAATCGTCTTCATCATCACATATCAACACGCTTGTCCGCTTTAAGGATGGTGGTACTGGACTCAAACAGCAGACTAACACCTGCATGCACAGCTGCCCGCTGGAAGCCTGGCACAGTTAGAAAAGAGAAGATTATTTAGAAGAGATTATTTTTTTAAGTTTTCCTAAATTTTTCCGTACCTTGCAAAGGAAAAACGGAACTATAATAGGATCACTAGTTTTCTTAATAGGTATGATGTGTGTTTTCATCTCGTAAAAATAACTAGTTACAATTTAATTAACTATACTCATTAGTTCTGCCCCTAACAACAGCCACGACGAATAAAATTTTAACGGACACTCAGATTCTCAGAGCCTCAGTCATAGGAATGATATTTAAGCGGCACTTTATTTGAGCGGATTTCTGTGCATTACACCGCAGGTTTATTTCATCTTAATATCCAAGGCTTTGAAAATCTCTGCTCGCAATTAAGTTCAATTAAAATCAAACCAGTACCGACAACATAAACGTGAATCATAACAAAAAGTACTGTATTTCAACTCGAAGGTTGAAATTAAGTGGTTTAAGTTAGCGTTGATTACGTCTGCGTTGTAGGTTTTTGTGACTTGATCTTGTAGTTTAACGGCCTTACTAATAAAAGAAGTTATTCACGGTTTAACTTATACAGTGTTTTGTCCTTATCATACGTCGAGTAAATGTCAAATGTCAAAGCAAGACAAAACACTGTATAAGTTAAACCGTGAATAACTTCTTTTATTAGTAAGGCCGTGTGACTTTATCGGGACTATGTACTTGGTAAAGTAAGTAAATAGGTATTATACTCGTGTGACACAAACAGGTTTTAAAAGGGCCAAATCAAAGTCTGCTTCAGACCCTTGTTTGTAGCGACTAATTGTGATGGGCCAAAATATTTTTGTAGGGTTCCGTACCCAAAGGGTTAAACGGGAGACTCCGCTGTCCGTCCGTCCGTCCGTCTGTCACCAGGCTGTATATCATGAACCGTGATAGTTAGACGGTTTAAATTTTCACAGATCATGTATTTCTGTTGCCGCTTTAACAAAAAATACTAAAAACAGAATAAAATTATTTAATTATCTGTAAACCACATACAAAATAACGAATGCACCTGGTTACGCGTAAATTGAGTGTGAAAGTAGCCGCACCAATAACTTTGTAAACATCATTTTGCTATGACAATCCAAACTATTCACTCCACACCATCCCTACCATTTTACGGTGGTACGGAACCCTCTGTGCGCGGGTTAGACTCGCACACGCTTCGACTCACACTTGGCCGTTTTTTAAATTTATATCTCATTTTGAAATTCCGGAAAGTGACTATTACGGTTCCGTGTCCCAAGGGTGTCAAATGGGACCTTATTACTAAGCCTACGAATGCACCTGGTTACGTACATGGAGTGTGAAAGTAGCCGCACCAATAACTTTGTAAACAACATTTTACTATATAAAATGAAATCTATTCACTGTACACCATCCCTACCATTGTATGGTGGTACGGAACCCTTCGTGCGCGAGTTCGACTCGCACTTGACCGTTATTTTTTTGTTATTGGTCTGTATTTAGGTCACATTTTTAAATATGATTTAAATAATGTTTTTTTAGGTTTCGGGTCCGCAGCAAAATTGGATTTGGTCTTTTTAAGAGGTGTACTGTGTGTGGGTCACATCACAAAACAATGATATTATTGGGATTAAAACTAGTCTGGTCCTTACGAGGCTAAACGTACATTTAAAAAAAAGGTTTGGATTTGGAATCTCTCTTTTAAAAGCGGTAATTTTTTAAGTTCTTTCAATTGAAATACCTATTATTTTAATACATATATCTGGATGTTGATTGGCACATAATAATACCACCGAATAAAAAACTAATTGAGCGAACCACCACGAACAGCGGAATTTCATTGAATGAGCGAAACATTTACTGAATTGCGCGACTAAATTATTGATTTGCGCGACTAAATTACTGAATGTTTTATTGGGTAAGAAAGACTGTCGGCACAGAATACTTAATAGTACTATGTACTGTCGGGGCGAAATGGTGGGCCAGGGTAGGCGAAGGCTAAAAGGGGCAAGCGAAGCGAACTTTGTGTTAGGTTGAACATGTAAGAACAACAAAACCCAACACACGTTTTGTATTTTTTGTTAATCGAATAAAGGTTACTGTTTTTAGATTTCTAGTCGGGAAATTTAAGTAATTTTGTCAGGCGAAGCCAGCATTTCTAGTCGCGCTCATTTTATATCGCTATTTAGTAGGTCAGTCGGGCAAATCCAAACACTGAATTCATAGTCATACGTTCAAATACTACCCATTTTCAATGTTCTATTGCTCAATAACTATAGTCTCATTTACTGTAATCAAGAACATTAAAAGCCAATATAATATAAGCAATACAATGCACCTCATCTGAACAGCAAAACATGCATAGAGATAATTGTATAATACATCGATCAAAGGTAAAAAGAACCTCCAAGGAAATCTCCTTTCACTATCATATCAGTGCACGGAACATGTAGTGAATCTTATAAACGCAATCAATTTTATAAAAATCTCCTGTGTTGACCACGTATAAATGAGAAAAGTATCTGTCTTAGGCCCGACAAATAGAACGCCAGTTAATGCAACATTCTCGGATCAACTTTGGCAAGTTTTTACAGTTAATGCAACATTCTCGGATCAACTTTGGCAAGTTTTTACAGTTAATGCAACATTCTCGGATCAACTTTGGCAAGTTTTTACAGTTAATGCAACATTCTCGGATCAACTTTGGCAAGTTTTTACAGTTAATGCAACATTCTCGGATCAACTTTGGCAAGTTTTTATAAGGGTAATTTTTGGCAGACAAGCTGTCAAAGATCATGATTTCTGCGGCCAGAGACGAAACGGATCGGCAAGTTTCATAATAATATCACTCGAGAGTTTTGATGCCTAATTATGTACAGTTACATACACTAGTTTATCTACAAACATATCATAAGCTCTCTTTGATGTGTTCAGGAACCGCATGTTTGACCGGCATTGTGGTATTGATCATTGCTCTGCAGTTGTTTAGCTTGTTCTGTAGTACCTACTTCACAACAGACAAACTAGGGCCAGCATGCAGGCGGGCGTCGGCGTTCGAAATTTTAATGTCATAATTTGACAAATTTTGGTACATTATGGACATAATGTATCAATAATCAGATAAGAAATGAGTTTTTACCAAGAAGCTTAACATTATGCTGGTCGTAACGTGTGGTTTTTGGGCGCAGTAAAGAGGGTTTATGATACGTGTGTAGATAAAGGATTTTTACACGGTTTATTTGGTTTATGTTGTATTGTTTTTGTTTTCAGCCATGATACAACTAATACAGGAATAGCGGTGCAATCCTGTGAAGTCCACACTACGTCATAATTCAGATGCCACTAATACCCATAACTTGTTGTAGACAACTGAATATGACGTACGAAATCTTGATAGGTGGCATTGCTAATTCTGCATAACTTAAACTTTGCAGAACACAACCTAAATAATAAGGGCATAGTTTTTTTTTAATGACAAAATGTCGATAATGTCTTTCATGCTGCCTGTTTTTTCGCACTTTGAACTCAGATCTCGCAAAGGATATCTTTTGAGAATTTTGCAATTACACACATTTGTTTGTAATAATTGACCGAACCAGCGAAGCCAGTGAAGGGCTCCCTTTCGACAAGATAGGAGGCCGATTTTGCTTTCGTCTGTCTGTGTGTCTGTCAGTTCCGGTCTAGGGGCCACAGTTTACAAGCGATCCTCACAAAACTTGGCACACGTGTTCCTTGAATTAACAGTTTTTATTTGTCGAGAGCTTTTTTCGAACTTCTCCTTGGGAGGGGGGGAGGTTGGGAGTTATAACATCATTATTTTTTTGTACGGTTTTTTTTTTCTGAAACCTATCGTGTGGGGTATGAAATTAAAGGGCTTCATGAACCTTTCGGCCGCCTGTATTCTAAAAATCCAAGAAATATTTTCAAAACATACCAAGTTTGGACTCCTGGACGTAGGAGACGGATTAGTAATGAGGATCTATACAGACCGTGAGAGTGAGTGAAATAGACTATAAAAATTTTCGTGAAAAGTCAATAGATTGTATTTTAAATCGCAAAATGTAGTTTACAAAGTTATTGGTGCGGCTACTTTACTACTTGATTTTGATTGAATCTAAAATATTTACCTATAAATTGGTTCACAGTCCCCCCTGTTAGCGAGGTCTACTGCCCACAGGGCCACTAGTTTACTCTATCGATGGACATCAGTTTCATTTCTGGCCGCAGAAAACAAGATTTTATTCTCGACTCATCCCCTACTTAATATCACATGGCATTTAAAAAAATGTATTTCTCGTGAAAATGCGTTGGGTTTATTTAAAAATACAATTTGCATCATTATTTTTATTTAGGACTAGTTAACATTACAACTAGGCTAGTATTTTCGTATAATTTTTTCAAGATATTACTTAGAGTTATTACTTTGATTTGACCCAATTTTCTCGCAAATTTAGACCGTTTTTTGGCGGAATAAAATTACGTAATATTTGCCGAGGAAAACATTTATTTTTCATTTTATTTATTTGGAGAAAACACAGACAGCAGTGTGCCATTATATGAAAAATAAAGTGGTAATAAAACACAGAGAGCAGTGTGGCAATATATGAAAAATAAAGTGGTAATAAAACACAGACAGCAGTGTGGCAATATATGAAAAATAAAGTGGTAATAAAACACAGACAGCAGTGTGGCAATATATGAAAAATAAAGTGGTAATAAAACACAGACAGCAGTGTGGCAATATATGAAAAATAAAGTGGTAATAAAACACAGACAGCAGTGTGGCAATATATGAAAAATAAAGTGGTAATAAATACATGTTTACACTCCCTCCATAAACATTTCTCGCTAGGTGTTAACAACTAGCTGCTGTGGAGGTGACACAGACAAATGGAAAAAAAACAAAATACCTATATGCTTGCGCGCGCAAAAAACACAAAATACCTGTTGTAGGTAGGAATACAAAACGATGAAGGATGTATGTTAAATCAGAACTCTTGCTTCCAGTGGGAGTGTGCTCAGGTCAAACAGCCCTGGAAACAACCAAGTATATACCTACTAACCTACCTATGAAACACATGTTAGGTCCAGCATGCCAATAATGGACGCCCCCTACTAATGAAGTAAGATGAGAGAACGGAGGTAAAATGTTCAAATTAATAATAATACCTTGGACACAATTTACACACATTGATCTAGCCCCAAACTAGGATTCCCTGTATCTTGGGTACTAGACAACGACACACACACTTATATAGATAAATATTACACTTTGATAAATAAACAACCACGACTAGGGTACAAACATGCGTTCTCATCAAACAAATATTTGCCCCACCGGGACTCGAACCCGGGACCCTTGGCTCCATAGGCAGGGTCACTGCCGACTCGGCCATTCGGGTCGTCAATATGTGGTCGTCATATATAATATATATGGTCGTCAATTCAAGGTAACATCTGCACGTGGTTATCATAATGATAAATAGTTGTTCAGGGTAATATCTCGACGTAATGTATTTCTAATGCGTTTACTGCCAGTGGCCAACAAATATATTTATTATTCATGTAGATGAGATATGATGTAAGGCTTGGGGAAGGAAATGTGATCAAGTCAGACCTGGGTGAATAGTTAACAGGTTTTGGAACATTTTGCCTGTGGAAGTACCAAAAAACACATACTAATGGCCAAGCCAGTCAGTATACTGGTTGGCTAAGGCTTTTTTAATACTCAAAATGCTAGAGACATGTTTTTCATATGTAGGTGACCTTAGATGGGAAGGCAAAACAGAAAAGATTACCTTCTTAGGGGCGACTTGTAGCAGACTTTTAACAGCCGCTCAATATATATTTTAAATTTTGATCTCAGTGAGTACAAAATGGCAACAAATATAATGATCATCACAATAATTTTTCCTACCCAAAATGGGTAAATGACCACCAAAAGTTGCAGAAAATATCAGGGCAAAATACTGCGGTAGCTCAGGTGAAGGGTAAAGAAGGTGAGCGAAGCGAAGTACCCTTTATCCTTCGTGTTAGTTTGAACATGTAAGAACACATAAAATACCTAAAACATAAACTTAAGTAGGTACACAAAACATAAAAAGAAGTTTAGTGATAATTTATCCAAACACAATTTGGTGGTCGTTTACTAATTCTGGCGGTGTTTTCGAATTTATTGGTAGTTAAATAGGTGCGTTTTTGGTGATCGTTTAAACATAAACCGTACCAAACGTTTCTAGCTCTTAAGGTTATTTTTTGATATGAATTTTTAAAGAAACTTTGTTGATTTTGCGCAAATATGCCACAAAAAAAGATTGATTAATGTAAAATGACTTTTTTCTAAGTGCAACTGTCCCCCTGTCCCTCTTAAAAGCCCCTGTTACTTTAAAAACAGTTCCCTGCCTCAAACACTTCCCTGTCATAATTTTTTGGAAAATCGCTGATAACTCGTAAAAACGTATATACATTCAGTGGGCCTCCTTATCTAACTAAAATAATAGTTAATTTTCTTCGAAATAGAACACGGTGTTTTGTTTGTGCAAATGTTAAAAAAAATTGGCAGGACAGCATTTGTATGGGACCTGTACGAGCTTACGAATCGACCTTAACATAACTTTATGTACAACACGGTCAAGTAGCAGTTTCCACTTAAGGGATTAAATATGGCTAGAAATGCATTTTTAGCTTCAATTCTAGGCTAAACTAGACAACTTAAAAATGTAGGATAAATATATGTTATAAAAGGTCTATTAGAGATAAGAATGGACTTTTAAAATTACCGGATATCTGTTATATTTAATACTTAAAAATATTTTTCGCAATGCATTATTAATCAACTAAAGGAACAAGCGCTCGGAGACGAAATCAGTTTCCTATATGAAAATTACACGCAAAAATAGGTAAAAAAAGGGAAATTTTTTGGTTGTTTTATTTTATTTTTGATGTTATTATTACAGGAATTTAGTAATATTTTCTATGATTTTCTCGGTCTCGGAGCTCGGGCTGCCCCGCGGGGCTCTGCGCGGGAGCATGCGTCAGTCTGCTTCGACGCGATGCGACGTGTATTTGTTTTCTTTGTCTAATTCTCAATGCCATTGGCCTTTGTTCAGCCCTTAAGCGAAGAATGTTGTATTAAAACTGTATATATATTCAGCGGCTGTCAAAAGCCCCGTGTGAGTCGGCCTTAGGGAGTCAAAATGGTGGTATTTTCACATAATCCAACCTATCTTTGTCGGTTGTAGAATCATACCTCAGAAAATAAAATGGCTACTTATATGACATTATAATATTGGCGTTTTATTAGACAAACTAAATATTATATTAAACAACACTCAACGTCTGCAAATGTTGCCGTCATCAATTTTTGTAATTCTGATAATATAACATTTACATACAGGCACATACATTGCTTCTAGCCCCATACTAGGATACCCCGTGTCGTGGTAACCAGAAACAGCGACGTCACCACATGTAAACATCAATGACCCGTTTTATTCCCCCAGCCGGTATTTGAACGCGGGAACTCTCGCTTGAGAAGCGCAGCCTTGTCCGCAACTCGCAAATCCTACGTCACTCACACATCCTACGACACCTCGCTACGACCCACGCCTTCGGCTCGTGCTGTAAACTTCTCGGTTCGTAAATTTTGCAAACTCTTAAGAAATGTAACTATAGCCCTTCTACTCCCACTGTGGTCCAATGTAGAGAAGGGGCAAAAAATAGTTTTGCTAAGTACATATATATGTAAATATCTACTGTAATAAAGAACTTTGATTTTGACACCCTGCCTTAAGATCAAAAGACCCTCTTGTTATACGTTTGAAGCATCTTGTTTGTCTCTAGCACCCTAGCGCTCAAACGGCTGGACCGATTATAATGCGTTTTTCTGTTAATGTTAGAAGACTTCCCAGCGCAGCTTTTATAATAATAATAATAATAATCCTTTATTGCACAGAAAACACAATGGAAAGTATAACAACAACAATTTGCAAAGGTGAGCTTATTTCTTGAGCTTATTTATTAAGGGGATACCTCGTCCGTGCAAAGGTCTCCGTTACTCCAGGCAGAAAGACACGCAGTGTGAGAGGGACGGAATCGGGGACCAAATACAAAAAGTCGGATTCAAGAAAAAATAACCAAATAGCTGTGAAATTTTCCATACAGGTTATTTAGGTATTGTCAAAACCATCTATATAAATATTTTTGAAGTCTGTGTGCTATTCCAATTTGTCACAGAATCAAAAAATTGTAAATTTAGACCCTATTTCAATAATTATTTCTATGGACCGAAATTCCTCCAATCGCGTTATTGATATGATAACACAAAATCTAGAAAAAGATCCCAGAATAGTGATACTAAGTTATTTAACTTTGGCCTTTTTTGAACAGCAGAGAAATAACTTTAAAAATTCGGTCCAGTGCGAGTCCAACTTGCGCACGAAGGGTTCCGTACCACCGTACAATGGTAGGGATGGTGTGGAGTGCATGGTTTGGATTTTACATATCAAAATGTTGTTTACAAAGTTATTGGAGCGGCTGCTTTCACAATCCATGTACGTATCTTTATTTACGATTATGTATTCGGATTTATTAAAAAGTAGTTTATTAACACCTACCCTTATTATCATCCCCTCTTTGATAAGGTGCCGACAGAATACCAGCGTTGCAGGACCTGTATGTAGGCCCTGTGACACATGCTGAGTCGGAACCTATTCGCTGCTTCGACACACACTTCACGACGTCTATTCTATGTTTCACCTGTTTTATGTTCTTTTGTTTCTTTTTTTATGCAATGTTGTGTGTGTTTTGTAGTCCGAATTAATTTATTTCTATTCTATTCTATTCTATCCAGGTGCATTCATATGTTTGTATGTGGTATTGAAAGATTTGTTGTATGGGAGCCGCCTTAAATATTTATTTTATTCTGTTTTTTTATATATGTTGTTATAGCGGCAACAGAAATACATCATCTGTGAAATTTTCAACTATCTTACTATTACGGTTCTTGATATACAGCCTGATGACCAGTGATAGGAATAGGTAGGGCTTATTAACCTAAACTTCGAGGAACAGAAGCGAGAAGTGGAGTCGTCGTTAGAACTTTTATTTTTTGGGACAATAATTTGTCCTAGTTTTGGGCCAAAGTTTGAATGTATTAAAATAAATCTCGCAGCGTGCTAAGATATTTTTTGAGAGAATATGTAATAAATTTGCAGTAAAATATTAAAATTATATTTCGTATTTTTTCTGTCAATAATGATAATTAGGTGAAATTACTTTTTTGGTTTAATCGGTTAAGAGAAAACATTTTTACAGATATCGTTGTTATAGCAAGAAACGTGACACAAACAGAAAAAATAACTTACACGTGGACTCCGAAACTGGAATATAATTTTATTATTTTACTGTAAATTTATTACATATTCTCTCAAAAAATATCTTAGCACACTACGAGATTTATTTTAATACATTCAAACTTTGCCCCAAAAGTAGGACAAATTATTGTGCCAAAAAATAAAAGCTCTAACGACGACTCCACTTCTCGCTTCTGTTCCTCGAAGTTTAGGTTAATAAGCCCTACCTATTCCTATCACTGCTGATGACAGACGGACGGACAGCGGAGGCTTAGTAATAGGGTCCCGTTTTTCACCCTTCGGGTACGGAACTCTAAAAAGTGTCGATTTTGTCGATATATCACCGAAAGGTTTCATTTATTATTTCGGGATGGCTATTCTTTTGTCATAGTTATTTTAGTCACATGCATTAACATGGTTCTCGATTCAGCAGTAAAATTTATACTAATGATTGTGAGATCCAATACACAACCTCACCTTGGATGGTTTTGCGATCTACCGGCCAACGTCACGAATCGTGACGAAAATAAAAACAAAAAAACCAGTTCGAACCGACCTCGGATGTGATCTTGATGAAAAAAAACACTCGCAAAAGAATACTTCGATTAGTGGATGTGTTTTTATGAGGCGTGTGGTTAAACGATTACCAAAAAATTCGAAAATTTACTACCAATAAATTCTAAATGACTGCCAGAATTAGTAAATGATCACCAAATTGTGTTTGGGTAAATGATCACCAAACTTCTTTCTATGCTTTGTGTACTTGAGTTAATGTTTAAGTATTTTTTGTTGTTCTTTCATGTTCAACCTAACACGAAGGATAAAAGGGTCTTCGCTTCGCTCATCTAAGCTATCGCAGTATTTTGTCCTGATATTTAAAAAAAAAATTGGTGATAATTATATTTGTTGCCTTTTTATAAGTTGAAATTTTAACTTTACCAAAGATGAGTTGGTTCGGTGTGAACAAATTGAATATTCCAACCTTCAAAAAATGTCCAAAATAAAGTTTAAGATTTTAAAGAAAATGCATAGGAATCGCGTTCTTCATATCTGCTGTAATGGGCTAGCCCCTGTCAGGCAAAAACAAAGAGGGTAACCGAGATCACAAGCATGCCTTAAGCACCTTTTTATTTTTCTTGTTTTATGACTTAATTTGTTCTTCGCTTATTACCATTATCTCTGTCCTTGTCTTTTCCTTTTGTTTGTTCATCTAGGATCAATAACGAAGGGGATCTATGGTTTGGTAATTCGATAATCAGGTATCAGCTCATCGCCAATTCGCCACCGTAGCCAGAGGATAGAATCACTACGTTGGATATGAAGGACTAGCCCAGTTCCACTAAAATACGAATTAAGAATTCCCTGCGCTATTAGGGTCCATCAATTTTCACTTTTAAGAAAAGATTGAAAGTGCATTTCCTTTCTCGAACTTGATAGGTACCTTATATATGCAGTATATGGATTATATAATAATACCTAATAATACCTAATAATACCTTGGACACTATTGACACACATTGATATAGCCCCAAACTAGGATTCCCTGTATCTTGGGTACTAGTCAACGATACACATACTTAAACAACCATGACTAGGGTACAGACATCCGTTCTCGTCAAACAAACCTGGGACCCGGGACTCGAACCCGAGACCATTGGCTTCGTAGGCAGGGTCACGCCGACTCGGCCAATCGGGACGTCAAATACTTTTATTATAGTTATAATGTGCATGCTATATGCAATCTATTGTATTTTACATTTTAAGTAGTTGAAAGTAATTTTCGTACGTGTATACAGTTTAATTGCGCACTAGCACTGTCTTGTTGCATAAACTCCTGTCTTGCCTAGGTTTGCTGGAAGGAATCTCTCTTTAGAGATAAGCTCGCCTTTGCTTATAACATTTCTTGTAACGTCTGTACCTTTATATTTTCTGTGCAATAAAGAGTATACGAATTACAATGGCGGTTAGTGACATCACATAACACTTGGAGTGACAATGTTAATTGTTACATCACATCACATTACTGTTGTTATTGCACCGGCAAGTGTATTTGGGTCCCTGTTTTTTAGGGTTCCGCACCCGAATGGTGCCAAACGGGACCCTATTACTGTCCTGTAAAAATTACCAATCATACGATTATTTCATATGAGCAGTATTTTTAAGCGACTTAGCCTGTTAAAGATATGTTCTGATTGATCCTGCTTAGGGTTCCGTACCCGAAGGGTGCTAAAAGGGTACTATTACCAAGCCTCCGCTGTCCGTCCGTCCGTCTGTCCGTCTGTCCGTCCGTCACCGGGCTCTACCGGATCAACGGAAATAGGTAGAGCTGAAATGTTCACAGAGGGTGTATTTTCTATTGCCACTATAACAACAAATAATTAAACATACGGGATTTTAATAATTAAATGTAGTACCCATACAAGAGATTATTTGTATGGCCATTTACTTAGCCATTTTGTTTTATTTGTCTAATGGTGAACTTAAATGGACTCTCCCGATGTTATCGGAAACGATCTTTAATTGCGGGTATCGAATTTTGTGCTTAGTTGTTTGTCATTATACTATTAATAATTTCTCATTAGAATTATAATAAATAATATTAAGATTTTTTATCATATTTTATTTTATTTCTGTAAATAAGTTGCTCAATTTCTATCCACTTCCGGTTTCAATGAGCAAAGAGTTTCGTTAACCTGAGTACATAGTCAATTTCTATCCACTTCCGGTTTCAATTAGCAGTTTCGCCATAGTTCAATACTTACATATGTACATACACAAAACTCTTTTTGAATATTTCGATGTACGGCCAGAGAAAAAGAAGTATGCATAATGTATTCAGAGTAAAAGAAGCTCTCAGGCGTAGTAATGCGGCGCAATCTAGCCTGCACGGGCGGGGCAACGATTCTGTAGGTGCTTAGCGATTGTTGTAGGTAGCGCAGGTGCGAGCTAGATTGCGCTTTATTGTCGCGCAGCGAGAGTAGCTATTTATTTAAGTGTATTTGAGGAGTAATCTTTCTGTACGTAGCACTATTAAGGGATTAAATATGGTCAGAAATGCATCTTTAGCTTCAATTCTAGGCTAAACTGGACAACATAAAAATGTAGGATAAATATATTTTTATGTTGTCTAGTTTACTTTTAATGTTACCGGATATATATGTTATATTTAATATTTAAAAATATTTTTCGCAATGCATTATTTAACTAAATGAACAAGCGCTCGGAGACGAAATCAGTTTCCTATATGAAACTTACACGCAAAAATAGGTAAAAAAAAAGGAAATTTTTTGGTTGTTTTATTTTATTTTTAATGTTATTATTACAGGAGTTTAGTAATATTTTCTATAATTTTCTCGGTCTCGGAGCTCGGGCTGCCCCGCGGGGCTCTGCGCGGGAGCATGCGTCAGTCTGCTTCGACGCGATGCGACGGGCCTTTGTTCAGCCCTTAAGTATTCTGTGGTACGGCCTTCAATGTAGTTAAATATTATATTATTAAAAACTAAAAGAATATCCTCGTACAAAAGACTGCCGTTTTACGTTTTTCCGTGTACATTGGTATGGAACTCATCGTCTGCAGGCAGGTCCCATTTTCTACGCGCAATTGAACGGTTTCATTTTTATTGACCTACCCCGCGTAATAAATTCGGCGGCAGCACCTGCGGGGCCCTTATCTCACGTTCCGCCTGTCTGCCTGTCACGTACAGATGATATACTTACTCGTGAATTACTCGTTTATAAATTACCATACAAAGATCGCGCGGTTGATTTCGTGTTCAAAAAGTACAAGCATCAGTATCTATTCTGCACAACCCACAACCAACCACGAACAACACCGAATGCCTGACGACTACGATACGAATGTCTTGTGCCCAGACAAAGGAGCATTACCTTACTTACACATGTAATGAGATATATGAAAAGTGGAAAATGAATCAATAAAAAACTCTACATCTAGACAGTTCTATCGCAATACCTGTCAAATTGTTGTTTTGAAGGATGTTAGCTTACTTCAAATTGAAGATATACCTATATTTGTCACGGTAAGATTGTCAAAACCGTTAGTTCATAATCTAACGTTTTTCTCTCGTTAGTTTACAAACTATCGATAAATTGTATACTGTACCATACTGCTTACCATATGACGCGTGAACTGGTTTAAACTTGAATTGCAAACGAAATACCAGGGCCAACACTGCGGCAGATTAGGTGAAGACTAGAGGGGGCGAGCGCAGCGAAGTCTTCGTGTTAGGTTGGCATGTAAGAACAAAAGAAAGGTAAATTCTATCCCCGTCGGTCTGGTTTAAAATTTGCCGATAGTTTACAAAATAACGCGTAAGTTTGTAAACTAACGGTTTTGACAATCTTACGGTGACATATATACGGGATATGTCAAGAGTCAAGAGATACAGAATCTACCTTAACTGTTGGTAACGATTTGTCGTTACGGCGCTGGCGCACGAATGACGTAACAATATTATTGCTTGGATATAGCGTCATTCCTTTTGCAATACGGGGAGGCAGAATCAGATTCTTGGTGCAAAAATCAGCGTTCCACAAGGTTCCATATTGGGCCCCTTCTTATTCCTGGTAAACAGGATGACAGTACTCTATATTATGAACAGCTTTCCCCCCAAAAAATATAGGTCTCCCATAGTAACTTGTAATCAGCTGTTCGGGTCAATGTACATTGACCCGAACAGATCAGTGTTTCGTTTCGGATGACAGGTTTAGCTGTAGGTCCCGGCTACTATCGCAACGTGGTGTATGATCGCGGAGCAGGAAGAATTTCGGTCATTAACCTGTTATTACCTGTCTCTGTCGCTTCCACGTGAAAATATTAACGTCACGCTCGCTCAGACGGCGGTCATTGCACCTGTGCGAGCGTGACGTGATATATTTACGCGGGAGCGACAGAGACAGGTAATAAAAGGTTAATGACCGAAATTCCTCCTGCTCCGCGATCGTACTTCTAAAACCCCTCCATCAACCCGCACTGAGCCAGCGAGGTGGAGTATGGCTTAATCTTACTCGTAACCGGGTAAATGCCAGTGCCCCTCGGTGGGGACATTAATTGGCTTAATTTATTTTGTTAGTAAGTAGAGCTAGCTAAGCTAAGCATTCGAGTATTGTGCATAAGCTGCGTTCAATATTAAGAGGGCGGCGCTTCCCTCACGAAATTTCATATGATTAGCAAGATGAGTAACTAAAAACCTCCAAGAACACATGGCTCCTCACAAACACATGGCTCACAAAGGCAACAAGCAAGATTGAGCCAGTACTAACAAAATAATTATACCTTTTAACTTCACTTACAAGGTGGGCGCAGTATTTTAGCAGAGCGTTTAGGGGGGCGTATAGTCAATAAGGTGGGGGAACCTTTGCTTTAACTAGAGAGAGAGAGAGAGAGACAAGTTTGGTCCCTTTACCCTTAAAATTAAGCACTAATGGCACGATATCAAATCACAATACGAGTAACCATTATTTAGCATTTCATGATATCTTATTTGGCGAATTGCAAAATATTTAAAACATCGTAAGTTTCCAAAGCTGCTGACCTCGGTACAGTTATTTCAGAACGTATGTATACCGCTAGGTTGACTTTCTTATAAACACGTGCTCCATACAAGGAAGCGGGGCGAGGATCACACTGCGTCGGTGATTATAGAAGGGCGGCTTGGAAACTACCCGTGAATCCTCCCGGATATGATTGGTAATGTTCCCAAAATGGGAATATTCCAGGTAATGTTTCGAAATGGTGGGAGGATTCATTTTGAACACTCCTATCATCGCAAAACTTACTTGTTACATCTAAACTAAATTTAAACACACGAATGTTTAAATGTAGGTTTTTTTATGTAGTTTTTAGCAGTACCATGGAACTAGAAGGAGGGAGAGGGAACTCGGGAGTGCTTTCTAAGGCGTGCCTACGTCATTGCTTACTTCATAATACCAGCCCAAAGCACCTAAGATGAGTGGGTTAATTATTTTATCTACACACGTATCATAAACCCTCTCTGGTAAAAACTAATTTCTTATCTGAAAATTTGTACATTATGACCATAATGTACAAAAATTTGTCAAATTATGACATTCAAATTTCGAACGCCGACGCCCGCCTGCGGGCCGTCCCTAGTTTGTCTGTAAAGTTGGTATTACAGAACAAGCTAAACAACTTCAGAACAATGATCAATGCCACAATGCCGGTCAAACATGCGGTTCCTGAACACATCAGAGAGCTTATGATATGTGTGTACTGTAGATAAACTAGTGTATGTAACTGTACATAATTAGGCATTAATACTCTCGAGTATTAATGCCCTCCATTATGTAGCAGTCACATAAACTACTATTATAGTACCTACCTAAGGGTCTCATGATGAAAGGCGAGTTAGCAGTTAGCACTCAAATGAGTGCCTAACTGCCTACCTAAATCTTTATGTAATCGAATTAGGCACTAGATATTTATCCATAGAGGTCAACAGAACTTTATTTACAATCTGTAAAAGATAGCCTCTTGCTCTTGATTGTTCTGTTATTTACAGAATACGCTAATGTAACATTAAAACCACATAAAATAGCACCCAATTCATAATTATTTACAGTTATAGAATGAAAGTATTTATTATTCCAATGTAAGTGTCAAATATTCGGTGACTAAGCAAAACGTTTCACACAGATTTTAATTTATTTTAACCTCTTACTGCATACTAACCGATATCTAGTTTCATAGGTTTTGAACTTTATTACTAAGCAATATGATTGAAAATCGCAATCCATTTCGGGTAGGGCCCTGCATTACGGGGTTAAAAGCATGTAAACTCTCGGTATTAATTGGCCCATCGATTTCCTTGTATTCTAATCATATCTACAGCTGCAAAAAGGCGCAGTTACAGTGTATAAACGGACGGGAAATATCAATTGCATACGGGATCGTACGGGGTCAACTGATCTTTCTTTCGCGAGTTAAGAGCAATGGGACACTTTCAGATTAATCCTTCCTGGAGCACCAAATAATCGGAAACCAAAACAAAAAGAAGAAAAAAACACTAAATCATAAATAATAAAACCAAAACAAAAAGAAAAAAATATACGTTCTCTGGGAATCGAACCCGGATCTTCAAGATTACGAAACCGATACGAAACCGACTATGCCATCTCATATTTATTAAGAGCAGCGAAATTTATGGTGATATTGAATCATGATGTTATGAGGTATTTTGTAGGGGTAGGGATTTAAAAAAACAGTAGCTTGTAGGTATGGGAACCCCCTTTAATTTTCAAAATTGCGTGTAGTTCATTATTTGTTGCTGTTGCGGCAACAGAAATGCACATTCTGTGAAAATTTCATCTCTCTACCTATCTCGGTTGATCCGATACAGCCTGGAGATAGGCGGACAACTGAGGCTTAATATTAGGGTCCCGTTTGGCACCCTTCGGGCAACCCTAAAAAGACATATCGCCAAAGCTCTTCACATACGAGGTGGCAGGGGCACCGGGCAGAATTTCCGGGGCAGATGGGAGTACACCTTTTAGGGTCTTCTCCCATCTGCCCCGGGGTAGAACATTAGGTCGCCATCACCGCACCTGATAGTTTTAGGGTGTTACGTTGTATGTCTGTGTGTATGTGACACAAAGTAAAGCCTGGTGGCATCTCTAATATCCATTTTCACCGAACATACCCTTATGTCCACCCTAAGTCGTGCCCTAATCCATCCCTTAACTTAATTTCCACCCTACAAAGAGACACCTAACAAGGAAATACTGACGTAAGTGTCAGTTTGTCTATGGTCTAGTGTCGTGCTTCGGGTAAATTAACCGGTAAACACAGTTGTTCATGTTTGTCGTAATTTTAATGGACAATAGTTACATCTCATGCTTTTTAGGGTTTCGTACCCGAAGGGTGCCAAACGGGACCCTATTATCTGTCCGTCCGTCTGTCACCAGGCTGTATGTCATGAACCGTCATAGTTAGACAGATGAAATTTTCACAGATAATGTATTTCTGTTGCCGCTATAACAACAAATACACACAAACAGAATAAAATAAATACTTAAGGGGCTCCCATACAACAAACGTTTTTTTCCTCGTATTTGCTCGATATTGATAACGGCAACAGGTTAGACGCTTGAAATATTCACAGAATATTTAGTTATATATTCACTTTAAAAAAAAATAAATAAATTAAAATAAAACAAATATTTAATGGGGGCTCCCATATATCAAACGTGTTTTTTGCCGTTTTAATAGATAATGGTACGGAACCCTTCGTGCGCGAGCCCGACACGCACTTGGCCGGTTTTTTATTTCTTTATTGATTCAGCAAGCATTATCTTATTATGTAAAATACACGAAAACGTATCGCTGTATGGGGATTAATCAATGCCATTACAGTAAAAAAACTGCCAAACAAAATATCAGGTGTTTTTATTTTTCGCGCGAACATATGTTTTTTTCTGAACTTCTCAAGTTTGTTGCTTCATGCATGCTCTATTCGGTCTCGATGTTATAATTTCTCGGTGTGCAAAATGCCTAGAATTTTCTAGAGAAATAGGTGTATGCGCACTTATTGATAGACGAAAGTGAACTGATCGATAATTCTAACAAAATTTTGAAAACAGCAATATACATTAAAGCTGACGTTAAAATATCTGACGATACACGATGGAACCGTACAAATGGCCTATAGAATTTTAGTAAACTTTGCGAATAAATATCTCGATAAGTTCGAGGCCGCCTGGTAAGATTTGGGTTTGTTAGGAAATTGACGTCTTCAAGAGCTTCAAAGTCATCAATATTTTTTTCCATTTTAAGAAGAAATAAACACGCTAAAAACTTTTTGACAGCTAATAAAACGTGACTTAGTGGTAGGGGCTCGATATTTGGCATCCTAAATTTAGGGGGACCCCCCTAGCAGCGTAGGTCACACTTAAACGTTGTTTAAACCGAAACAACCACTTGGTAGCCCTAAAAATAGATAAAAAAGAAAAAGGCTTATGTTTAAACGATTACCAAAAACGCACCTATTTTACTACCAATAAATTCGAAATGACTGCCAGAATGGATAAATGTCCACCAAATTGTGTTTGGATAAATGATCACCAAACTTCTTTTTATGTTTTGTGTACTTAAGTTTATGTTTTAAGTAGTTTTTGTTGCTTTTACATGTTCAACCTAACACGAAGGATAAAGGGGGCTTCGCTTTGCTCACCCCTTTACCCTTCACCTAAGCTACCGCAGTATTTTGCCCTGATATTTTTTGCAACTGTTGGTGTTCATTTATCCATTCTGGGTAGGAAAAAAATATTTTGGTGATCATTATATTTGTTGCCAAAAAAAAAGAAAACCTGTTTCTAAGTCCTGGCGGGCGCAACAATTCTACTAAGTACCTACCTAACTAAATATCGTACCAATGGAGTCACAATAGAGTCTCATCTCACGGCCGCTTAGGAGACGTGACCAAAGGGAGATTGATTGATAGACGTTGGGTAGATAGCTGAGGTATTTATGACAAGAATAAAAGGCGTAAAACTTCTTTGGGCACTTTTACTCCGATTTTGTGGCCTAAAAACCGGTATTCAATCAATTTTGATTTCATTTTGTTGTTTAACCCTTTCAATGCCTTGTCGTGACATTTCGACTTGCCGATGACAAGTCGTGGTCACGAACGTAACCCTTCAATGGAAATACAAGATTTGTTTGTTGGCGAACGTGCTTAGCAGTGGGTTGGGCAACTTGAGACAAAGTGACAGACCCACATAGACTGGTTATGTTCAAATTGTCACTTTTGTATGAACGGCCAAAATATCGAAATGCTAATTGAAAGATCGTGAAAAATAAATACCTAGAAAATAATGAAAAACGGAATGGCTACAGAGCGGAATAGCTGCACAATTATAAAAATGAATATTTACATACAGGCATGTATCGCAGTTTGTTGGTTAAATCAGACATTTAATGAACTCTCTAGACCGTTTACTAAGTACCGACGTTTAACCAAGTTAGTTAACCAAGTAGCATTTTGATTTAAATAAAGCATCGTCGAAACCGTTTAATAATCTGTCTTACCGAAAACCGGCGTGTTGAACAGCTGATTTGCACAGCTTCTATCAGGCAAACCATTGAGGTAGCTTAGGTGAAGGGTAAAGGGTGTGAGCGAAGTGAAGCCCCCTTTATCCTTCGTGTTAGGTTGAACATGTAAGAACAACAAAAAATACTTAAAACATAAACTTAAGTACACATAAAAAATATTTATATTGGATATGTCTTGTTGCCTAGGAACGTTTAGACAACTCGTTAAACGTTTCGTTCACACACTTGTCCAACGGAATTTTAGTGACTTGGTTAAACATCTAGAGAGTTAGTTAAGTGTCTGATTTAACCAACCAATTGCAACACATACATTGCTTCTGGCCCCACACTAGGATACCCTGTGTGTCGTGGGAATACATATTTAAACATCCAAGATCTGGATTTTTTTTTCGTCGCCCAAAGCCATGCACAATGACAGTAATGTTTTTCGAGCGAATGTATATATGATTGATGACAAATAATCTTATTCAACACAGAAATCTCTTCATAATTTTGTAAATATTTTTTCCTGCGTAATATTTTTAATATGTAATATTTGTACTAGTTAAACAAAACCTATAATTAAAAGAGATCTAAAATCTATCAATTCTCCCACAGTGGTCCAATGTAGAGATGAGGCAACAAACAAATGACGTTTTCTAAAAATATGTTCATATTTACAAAAAAATAAGTTTTTTAAATTTTTTTGTTAGCACGCGCTATGGCCCAAATGGCTTGAAGTTGGACTCGTCTCAGTTGAGTGAAGACAGAGGCTACACATATATATTGAAGGTTACAAGACCAGGTACATTTATAAGTTTGTATGGGGTAATGAAAGAAAATGAAGTCGGTTTTTTTGTTTTTATAATGATTCCACTTATTTGCTAAATTAGTAAGGTAGGTATTGCTGTCAAAGAGAACCTGTTTAGGTAGGTACCCTTTATTATTTATCAAGCTGGTATGGATTTTAAATTTTCCTGTTTGCTACCAATTTGAAAATATATATGTATATGTAATTGATTTGCCGGTAAATTACAATGGAATAACCAACACGAGTTTTGTAAAGTGTGAATTATTTACACGTTTGTCAAACATAGTGGTAACTGCATGTTATGTAGTTCCAGGCCGCAGAACTTTTATTATATGCGATTTTTTTATTGACGTCGTATTCTTGAGTGTTGCTATTTTTTGTAATTTTTTTAAACCAACTCTTAAAAAGCAGGGGTTCTCAATTCGGTTATTTTTCTAATTTGATGACCTCTGTAACGTTGCGGTTCAAGGTTGTGTCTCCCAAGCGGGAGGTCCCGGATTCGAGTCCCGTCTGGGGAGTAAGACAAAAACCCCGTCTTGGATGTTATGCCAATATAAGTGCCTGTATATAAATGTTTATGTTCGTTTATGTTTATGCATATTTTTAACTACCTACCTACGTCAGCCATAAGCCGCGTAACCACAAAAAAAACAGCGTTTAACCTCAAAACGTCAAATCCCATACACTTTTGTTTTTAAACAAGTGTTGAACAGTAGTTTATTTTTTAGTGGTACGGCCCAATGAGTCTTTAATTTATGTCTGCAGGTACTTTATGAGAACAATTTAAATGACCACCAAAATATTTTTTTCCTACCCAAAATGGGTAAATGATCACCAAAAGTAGCAGCAAATATCAGGGCAAAATACTGTGGTAGCTTAGGTGAAGGTGAACATGTAAGAAAAACAAAAAATACTTAAACATAAACTTAAGTACACAAAACATAAAAAGAAGTTTGATGATCATTTATCCAAACACAATTTGGAGGTCGTTTACTAATTCTGGCGGTCATTTCTGGTGATCATTAAAACATAATCCGTACTTACTATCCATTTATTTAAACACTCTAGGTGGCCCGTACCTACCTACACTTAGTGTTATTTATTAACTATGTGCACCTGCTAAATTGATAATAATTCATTGTGAAACATATGTTGTTTAATTTGCTGTTACAATGCAGTTTTGCAAGGGACCAGAATTGGATACCACAAGGTCAGCGCTCGATGTATTGCAAAACATCAGAACATCACATGCGATCGGGGGGCTAATCCGGATTGTTCATTTTTTAGCCAAGAGATACGCTCGCTTTTTATACCTTCATGCACTGTCTTATTTGTCTGACTAAATTATAAGCCTAAGGACCATTACTTTAATTTTGGGTAAAAATATTATGTCGCCAATAAATTTTCAATATTCCTACCGAGACCTCCTGCGTTGGCGAAGACATAATGAGCCTTTAATTTAGTTCTGTTCTTTATTATGCTTTTTATTTAAAAACACAAGGTAAATTTTATTTCGTTACTGTGTGTACCATTCATATTAATCATCATTCATTGTGAAACATTTGTTATTTTATTTGTTGTTACAAATGTTACAATGCAGTTTTGCAAGGGGCCAGAATTGGATGGGACAAGGTCAGCGCTCCGATGCTGTTTTTTTCAATAGGTTACATCGATGTACCTACCTACCTTTAATTGAATATAGCTTACTTTGATTTAGATATAGCCATAAATACTGTATAATGAGTAGATAACACCACACACAAACCTCAGTGGTTTAAGTGGTGTTCAAGTAAGTAACTCTGTTATTTTTAATATGTCATTAATAAAATAAATAAAAAATAAAACCTATTAAAGAAAAAAATAATATCGGTACCTCAATCGGGAGGCTAATCGGATTGTAACTTTTCTAAGAGATGAGCTCGCCTTTGGTACACGTTTTGTCTGATTAGTCTTGACTAAACTATGAGCCAAAATATTTTTAACCAAAAATTTTTCGTTGAAAATATTTTGGCGCCATTACATTTTGAATATTTCTAGCGAGACCTTATTGAGACTACTGTATTCAAAAATATGCTAAGTATCAGCGTTGGTAAGTAGGTAGGTACAGTTTATGTTTTTACCAAAATAAAAGTTCCAATTGGAAAATACTTTTGAAAGCCTAATCAAAGCTTATATCTAGTAAAAATATGACTACAAATAAAACCAAAACTCACCAGTGGTATATTCCCATGTAACCTAAACTCAATGTTTTCCTAGAAACTGCCGATAGGACATCCAAAACATCCTTTCATAACAACCGCATTTGTATTTCACGAACAATAGCACTAGAAGCACTAAAAACAGAATTTGTTGGCGTCACAAAATGCAGCAGGAAACCCAATCGATGGTAACTACTATAGAATCCACTCTTTGGATTTGTTTTCATTGAAAACAAACAGTTTTTTGGGTTTTTTTCGGAGCGCGTTTACGCTCGGCAGCTATTTCTGTAGCGACGACACATCATTACGCGAACTCTGCTAACGAACGACTGGCCCATTGTTGGTTGGTTGGCTCAAAAATTTAAATTTTCAACCGCATGCTCGCCTATGAATAAGCACGTTGAATTTCTATTGTGTCAGCTGATAAAATACTTTTATCTACACGATAAATATATTTTAGGTTCTTTTGTTTATAAAAAAAACTTAATTTTAGGCATTTTTAGGTAAATAATCACAAATAAACAAAGATTTAAACTTTCTTGAATATATAACGTTATAATTTTCATAGAAACTAGTGCCATCTATTAGACGATAAATCATCACCATCTAGTGGCATATTTAAACACTTTAGTACAAGATAGAATACGCAGAAACCATGATTGAACGAGAAGAAGGAGAATATTCTATCCTTTTGTTATTCATAGAGCCTAGCGCCATCTATTAGACGTACTACCTAGTAGAATCGCCATCTAGTAATTAAATGTAACACTTTATCGCAAGTTAGAATACGATGAAGCAAGGAATGAAGGATAAATAGGAGGTAGTGTTCGACTTTATTAGAGAGGGCGCTACCGTCCTCTAGTCGGGGTTCGTGCTGTTTGCTACCAGATGGCGTAGGTATAGACGGTTACGACTGTCCAGTATCAGCGTGAACAACTTTTTTTCTTACCTTAGCTTAAGCATAGAAAAACTTTCCCTTTAAAATGAACTTTACTTGTCACTTCTTCAAATTCTCTCTCGACCACTCAGCTCCCAAAATGAACGCAGTTGACTAAAATTACGTTGCTCAGATCAAATCGGTGTCAGATATTTAAGGATTGTGTTCCTAGCCTTAACCTACCTCCTAAAAAGGAGACAGTTCTCGTTTTTAGGAGGTAGGTTAAGGTTAGTTTTTTGTAAGTTTGTTACGCGAATATATCGTATATTATGAATCGACTTTGATGATTCTTATTTTGATTGGTAGGTTATATACTTCAGAGATGGTCCCTCTTCAATTTGATCAAATTTGGTTTAGCGCTTTTTGAAAAAATCAACAACACAAAAAATATACATATAGGTACACAGATAAGGTTTTTTTTCCAATTTTATTTTTTATTAACAATGAAAGTAACCAAAATATATGAATTAAAAATAAAATAGAAACACTAAAAGAAACAACTACGCGAATAAACCACCCCGGGACATTGCCGAGGCTAAGGTTCCCATGACGCTGGCAGCATTTCCCCGCTGCACCGCCAGGGAGATCCTTTGCATCAGAAATGCCCCAGAGCGGTTGTCAAATCCTCTATCCCTTAGACGGCGCCCCAGATCCTTAATAAATATTTTCCCTTGTGTCCCCCAAACCCCAGTCGTCTCGAGCGCAAGAGGCACAAAGATGTAGCTTCCCGTGAGTGCGGCATACTTAAGGCACTTCTGTCTTGCGGCAGACTCGGCGGCTGCACCAGCGCGGGCCGCCGTCGACCCGACATGGGAGGCTGCAAATGTGCAGACGCAGGTCGCATCCCATAGCAGGGAACGTCCTCTCTCCCAAGGTACCAGGGTCAAGCCGTCCGGACGCTTCCCATCCGACCGGCACAAACCTGGCGGCTCCAACACACTAGGAACGTTGGCCGATACCAAAGCCCTACGAACGATGTCGTTTATTGCGTGGTGCCGCGAAAACCTGCCAGCGCTCCTGGTACAATGTAGGCCATGGCGACCCAACTCATTGACCCATGCCCCACAAACGCATCGATGCGGCTGGCAGATAGTGCAGCCCAAACGCAAAGCGACTGCCACGCGCAAAGTGTCGTCGTCCAGGAAAGTTCCCAGCTGGGGAGAAGGCATTGCGTGCAGCCACAACCCCGAGTCGGACTGACAAACGGCACGCAGGCGCGCCAATTCCGGCCCCGAACTATGAGCGAGGAGATCATCACGAATGACTTCGCACAGGACCTCATCCCAGGAGCGCTGACTACATAGCCTTTCCGGCAGGTCGCTTCTAGGACACCGGGCACGCCATAAGCTCTCCGCCTCCCCCGCAAAAGGAATGCGGAACCCGTCACCATGTATACCCAAGATGTGAGTAACGAGGTCCACAACACCATGCGAAGAAGCCAGAAAGCCAGGGAGCTCGGTGTCCTGCTAAGCGTCGAACACCTAAACCCCCGTACCTGATGGGCAGCGTGGCTTGCACCCACTGAGACGAGGACATCTCTACGTTGATGATGGGTTTTGGTTTGTGGCACAGATACTATAATACTATACAGGTTTGTGGTTCCCTTCAGCAAAATTTTGATAAGGACTTTTCCTGTATATGTCACCGTAAGATTGTCAAAACCGTTAGTTGATAAACTAACGTTTTTTCTCTCGTTAGTTGGTCAACTATCGACAGATAGTAAACTGTCGCTATCTGCTTATATGACGCGTTAGTTGATAAACTAACGGTTAAAACCGTTAAATAGTAAACTGGTTTAAACTTGAATTGCAAACGAAATACCAGGGCAAACACTGCGGTAGCTTAGGTGAAGAGCTACTTGTTAGGTAGACATATAAGCACAAAAGAAACGTAAGTTCTAAACCCCATCGGTCTGGTTTACTATCTGTCGATAGTTGATCAATTAGTTGTTTTGACTATCTTACAGTGACATATATAGCGGTATTTGCATCCCGACCGGGGCAGAAAAATAGGCTTGATGCTAGAACTTAAAGTCGTTTTTATTTTTTTATTTTAACTTGGTGAATTACTGACTTCTTCATTCATATAAAAAGCTGTATAAAAAGATGATTTCTGTTGCTTTCTCTGCAGGATCACAAAATGTGTAGCCAATTCCAAAGAGCCATATTTGACGTGGTAATTGTTAGTTTCGATACAGGGTTACCTAAAGACGTAGCCAAGCTTACCCGCGTCATAATCGATGCTTTTTATACATGTGACAGAAAGCTTGAAGTCATATTTCATTTCACATGGTAATCGTTGAAGTCCATAGACGTCCACAGATTGTGTAGCCAATGTCAGTTAGTCATATGTCATGTGGTAATCGTTAATTTCTGTACAGGGTTACTGAAAACGCAGCCATTTTCCACGTGGTAATCTTGCTTACTAAGTAGGTATACTAAGTGGGTAGGTAGGAAGACATAAAGGTGTGTCCCGTATTTAAGTGACAGTCAGAGCTACCATTATGATCATTATCGGCATATTCGTATTAGTATTGAGGAATTAATAAAGATACGCTTTTGTTTGCATGTACATTTATTTCCTATTGCAAATGCTACAATATTTAATTACTTTAAAAATCAGAAATCCATTTCGATGTAGCTTTGTATTTCTACACAGAGATCATCATTATGAGGCTTAGTTTAATTTGATGTAAGTTGTCTTAAAAGAAAATAAACAAAAAAAAACCGAAACAAAAAAAAGATGAGGAGTAAAATAAATATAACTACAAGTAACATCACAGTTGGAAGTAAGGTAGAGTTTCCAGTCTTGAAACATAAGTAAACAAAAAAAAGAAACCGAAAGAAACATGTACTCATGAAAAGAGAACTTTGCACAAATAAATAGGTACTGAAGTAAAATGTACAAAAAAAAAAGAAACAAGTAAAGTAAACGAAAGCACAACTTTCATAATTTTTCACATGCTGAATGATGGATCTATCCCATTATTCTCATTTTTACGCTTAAAAATTTCTTAGACTAAGTAGCAATGATTAGTGTTAGTTAAGTTAAAGTAATCTAGGTAGATACAGATTAGAATATTGCCCACTCCTGCCCCGTGCTTTAATCGGATGACCACTCTGCATTGCCTCTGCCCCTCCCATGATCCTAAATGCCGGTAATGATTCAGTGGATTCTTCTGATTCAACCGAATCGGAACGCATTTTAGTGGATTCCCATTTTGTCGTATCTGTCTCCGCTTCATCGGGACTTGATATTGGCGGTAGTTCCGTGATAGGGATTCCTGAATCTGTGCTGTCAACTCCACTTTCAGTTAGCTCTGCTGATGCAGAACTTCCTGAATAATCAGGTATGTCTGTTTCCCAATTTTCCGCATCTTTCTTCTCTTCATCGGGTCCTTGTTTTGCTGGTAGTTTGTTGTCAGGGGTTCTTACTTGTGTGCTGGTTACTCCAAGTCCAGTCAAGTCCATTTCGTTTGTCGCGGCTCTTTCACTTAGTTCTGCTGACCAGCCCCTTCCTAGACCCCGCCTTCCAGGCGTGTTCATCTTCGCACTTTCCCAATTTCCCTTCCTACCCAAGAGCAAGTTCAACAATTCCTGGTTCTTGATATTGGCAAATAAATTTGTTTTAAATTTTGGACCATCAATCTCTCCCTTGCTTACGATTGAGAAGTTATTATTGCCCAAATTATACTGCGTTTCGGCATTAAAATGTGGTGTTAGGAATCCATTTGACAATTTTGAACTCCCAAATTCGTAGACCGGCTTAGTCTGTCCATTGGGGAAATATCTATAATTCTCATACTTCGGCTTGTTGTACAAGACTTGCCCTTGGTAGACTACTGGGCGAGTGACGGTATATCTAACGACGCTGCCAGGTGAGACCTCACTGCTTACGTCGTTTCGGCTTGGCCTTACAAGTTTTACTGCTCCTGGAGTTTGCGTTTGAACGTTCTGTAATCCAAACGGATTACTTTTTCCAACGGGCACGACGCCCAATACTTGGTTAGATCCGCGCGTTACAAGTATGTTTAGGAAATAGGAGTGTGATGGTATTTTCAGTTTTGTGTCTTGGCTAAATAGCTTGCCTAGTCCTATGGCATCGCCGACCAGAATTGGTCTCAGTTTCAGTTCATGTGTGTCTAAAAGCTGGCCATCTGCAGTGACTAAAAATCCACGTTTTGTTATTAGTATACCATGACTTTTTAGTACACCTTGGATTCGTAGCTTGACGGCGCCAATATCGTATCCTGTGGAATAATCTACGTTTTCTAGGAGTTCAGACCCGAAAGATGCTAATTCCGTTTCAACCCAATTGTCGAAGGTGTGATTTCCTTTGATAATTTCTGGGTTGGTGTCAATCTCTTGAAGTCTGTGAAATAAATTATCAGAAATTAAGATGTAATTATTTAAATGGTGTGTTACCTTACCTTAATTACCTTAAATAAAATATTAAGACAAAGTTACAAAGTATTCGTATTTCTCCAAAGTCATTCAGCATGTAACAGAAAGCTATAAGTCAAAGGTTTCCTATTTCCTAAATTTTTTCCGTGAGGTTTTCCGATATTTAATAGATATTCAGCTACTCAGGGCGGAGACGAAACCAACAAATAAGAGAAAATTTAAAATCAGTCCAGCCCACAGCCGTTCTTCAGTTATGAGTGATTTAATAAAACTTACTCATGATCGGTCCCGTCTTGGCTTTCAAACGCTCCGAAATACTCTGAAAACAATTTTTTTAAATGGATTTATATCCAATTTTTACTATTCATTTGTATACAAAACTTTTTTTAAGTAATTATATTACTGATATTAGTCACTTACATAATACATACATAGCTATAGCACTGCGAATAACGTTGCATCCCTGACAGATAAGAATAAGGAGAGAAAAAAAGGATAATTACCCTTTCCTGAATCTATGTACAGCTGTTGTCCAGGCGGAGTATTAAGGAAGTCATATTGGTATTTATCTGCGTTTGTATCGAAGCCGTAGTAGCCGAAAATGTTTTGATTAAAACCAGGGTACAGTGGTTTGAACGGATTTGGTTTGAACGGATTCTTTTTATCAAAAGTACCTGATACTAAAAAGTTGTCAACAGTACTTGGCACCTCAAATTTGTCAACTGTACTTGGTCGTTCAGGTAACAACGTCGGATGATAGTAACTTGGAGGATAAGTCTGCACGTTGTCGAATGGCATTAAAGGCTTGTAGGGCTTAAGTGGATTGTATGGCTTAAAAGTCTTCTTGTTATCAACAGTACTTGGTAACTCAAAGTTGTCAACAGTACCCGGTACCACAAAATTGTGAACAGTACTTGGTCGGTCAGGCAACAACGTTGGAAGATAGTAATCTCGGGGATAAGTGTCGTATGGTTTCAACGGCTTGAGTGGACTGAATGGGTTATATGGCATAAGCGTCTTGGATGGCTTAAAAGGATTGTTTTTATCAACAGTGTCTGGTACCACAAAGTTGTCAACAGTACTTGGTAGTTCAAAGTTATCATCACTACATGGTACCACAAAGTTGTCAACAGTACCAACAGTACTTGGTAGCTCAAAGTTGTCAACAGAACCAGGTACCACAAAGTTGTCAACAGAACCCGGTACCACAAAGTTGTCAACAGAACCCGGTACCACAAACTTGTCAACAGAACCCGGTACCACAAAGTTGTCAACAGTACCCGGTAACGCAAAGTTGTCAACAGAACCCGCTACCACAAAGTTGTCAACAGAACCCGGTACCACAAAGTTGTCAACTGAACCAGGTACCACAAAGTTGTCAACAGAACCCGGTACCACAAAGTTGTCAACAGAACCCGCTACAACAAAGTTGTCAACAGAACCCGGTACCACAAAGTTGTCAACAGAACCCGGTACCACAAAGTTGTCAATAGTACCCGGTACCACAAAGTTGTCAACAGAACCCGGTACCACAAAGTTGTCAACAGAACCCGGTACCACAAAGTTGTCAACAGAACCCGGTACCACAAAGTTATCAACAGAACCCGGTAGCTCAAAGTTGTCAACAGTACCCGGTACTACAAAGTTGTCAATAGAACCCGGTACCACAAAGTTGTCAACAGAACCCGGTACCACAAAGTTATCAACAGAACCCGGTACCACAAAGTTATCAACAGAACTCGGTGCCACAAAGTTGTCAACAGTACCCGGTAGCTCAAAGTTGTCAACAGTACCCGGTACCACAAAATTGTCAACAGTACCCGGTACCACAAAATTGTCAACAGCACTTGGTCGGTCAGGCAACAACTTTGGAAGATAGTAATCTGGAGGATAAGTGTCGTATGGCTTAAACGGCTTGAGTGGCCTAAGCGGGTTATATGGGTTAAGCAGCTTGGATGGCTTAAAAGGATTGTTTTTATCAACAGTGTTTGGTACTACAAAGTTATCAACAATACTTGGTACCTCGAAGTTATCATTAGTACTTGGTAGCTCAAAGTTGTCAACAGTACTCGGTACCACAACGTTGTCAACAGTACTCGGTACCACAAAGTTGTCAACAGTACTTGGTAGATCAAACTGTTTAGGAACTGGATAGTAACTTGGAAGATTAGGCCTCACAAGATCGTATGCCTTCAATGGCTTGTTTTTCACACTACTAGGTAACTCATGCTGATATGGAGTCAGGTCGGGGTAGAAATAATCTGGTAACAATTCTTGTCCTGATTCATGTGAAGGTAGGAACTCATTTTCAGTAGACACAACGAAATTATCCAAGCCGGTAGTCGGTTTAACAAACGCTAGTAATTCTTTGGCAGCTGGTGTCTCAAATTTTAACTTTTCTGGAAAATTCGAATGAACAGTACCGAAAGTTTCCAAAGTACTTGGTCCAAAATCAGTAGTAAATGGTCTTGTAGGTAAAAAGGGTTTGAACGTATCAGCTCCAAAGGTAGGTGTAATAGGACCCAAGTCTGGGTATAAATCAGTTAGAAAATCTGGATGATCTACAGGTCTTGCTGAGATTAAGTTATTATATTTAGCACTATCTGGCATAACGGTGAAACCGAAAGGAAAATCGAATTTTGGGAGTTTATGACTGGGAAGATCTGGATGATAAGGGAAAGCCGGGGTTGGAGAATATAGAGGATCTAGGAGTTGAGCTCCAGAAGGATCGGTTAGAAATTCTGGACGATATTTGATATAGAAGTACAGATCCTTGCTCAATTTATCGAACACGGCCGGCAATTTTCCGGGGTACGAAACAAGACTTTCAAACAAAAACACGTAAGGATTTTTCGGCCTTACAAACTGATTTATAAATCTCTCTCTGTATCGAAGCACCTCATGAGCATTGTAAGACACGTATTTCGTACTAAAATCCGGAATATTAGGGAACAGTTTCTTTGACAAAACATGAGGATTGTTAGTTAATAAGTCTCGGAAAGGTTTCGACGTCACAGGTTGCAGTAAGTCGTGAGGCCCAAGTTCCAAATCCGGTGCTGAGAACTGTTTCTTTCTATCTGGGATGTAAACGTAAATTTTGTCTGGGTTTTTCTTGACCCTGTACAGTTGGATGACTAATCTTTCAACTTCATCTTGTCCAGTAGGATTAAGTGCTTCAGAGACTGTAGGTCTTCCAGTACGCAGGTCCAAGTTACAGTAACAATTTGACTCAACGTGTCCTCGTCCACTCCTTTCATCTTTGTTCGGTAGTTTTGAATAACCATCTTTGCCGGTAAGCTTTGGTAGCAATAAGTATTTCTGAGTGCCAAGCAGTCCTGCTCTAGAGTCTTTACTTTCGACGGTAGAGTCACTGAAATTGAGGCAAATAGATCAGTAATACCTTGACTTTCGATTTAATGTTTCTGATTGATTCGTAATTTACTAACAGCAGGTGTAGGGAAAAAACAATTACAGAAGATTAAAGTTTCCGAATAAGACAGCACAAAAAGTTCACACAGGCCTCTTTCAGTGTCTTGCGGGTTTCATCAAGCACATGGGATTTAACATGGGATTGACCCCGCATGCGGGTGCTATCAGTATGGCGCCCCGCGTGCCGCCTGACAAATACGCACGACATTGCAAGCGCACGGAGTCTAAAATCTTTAAAACAATAAACATAATAGATTACTACGAAAAGTAATATTGCATACCTTTCAGGTTCAGCCCCCTCTGCACTCAACACGAACGACGCAAACAGAATGACCTGTAATGATAATTAGTTTCGTTCTCACTTACAGCTCGACCTAATAAAAGATCAAACAACAGCAACATGGGGTCACGCTTTTTCCCACATGGGGTTGCAGAGGCAGTTGAACGCACGATTGTCCAGTTACATAAAAAATAGAATTAAACAAAATAGCAACTGAGAGAAACGGGGAATCAGTCGGATGATGCTGTAGCAACATTTTTCTTGTTTACGAGTTAAGGACCATATTTTTAACTGACTCACAAAAGGAGCAGGTTTACAATTCGTCGGGACCTATGATTTGTTTAACGTATGCTCATCAATTTTAGTCTAATTAATTTTAATTGTTGCTTTAAAATCTTAAGATAGGTTAAAGTAAATTTTAAATTAATGTCTTGCTTGATCTAATTTGAACTGTTTAAGTTTATGACTTGGTTCAGAGAGCGAAATCATCTGGCACAGGTATTTTCATACCTAAAAGACGGCTTCAGCTTACATAATGTTAATAATCATAGTTAAACAATAAACATATTTTCATTTTTCATACATTTTCAATTTCTCCAAGACGGATGAACCGATTTTTTTTTTTTGGATGTCTTCACCTTCTGATTGGTCCCATCTTCAGAAGGTCAAGATCTGACAATGTGATCCTGGAGAAATCGAGGGAACCCTTCAAATAGACCTATAGCCATTTTTGAAATTTTCATAGTTACTCGTACATTTACTCCCGGGAAGCATCATTTTGTGAAGTGGAGCTGATGATGAAGCCCACAGATGGCCACCGGAAGTACCCAATGCAAGGTAGCCTACAGGTTGTCATAGGGTGACTTTACTTAGGTTGCTCGGTAATGTATGCTCGTCATAATGCATAATAATAATAATAATAAATAATAATATAATGTACCCATTATAATATCTACAACCGGTATCATCCCCAAATCATTACACTCGTACTTAAAAACAATACATTTACATCCATCAACATATACACTACTGCAAAAGGCCGTTATTTTAAAGACTTGCAGGATCGTCCGCTACATCACGGGAAATTCATCTTAATCATTCATTCATCACTATGCACTTGGCTTAGGCCCGTGCCGTAAAATAACCTCCTATGAATAGGAGAGAAAAAGAAAGAAATAATAATAATAATAATAATAATAACTTGGACACTATTTACACACATTGATCTAGCCCCAAACTAGGATTAATGATGAAATGGAAGTAATGGTGACGTTACAGGAGAGCTTCTCAACAATTTATCAACGTCATTGAGGATCTGATGATCTGATCATAGGAAATCGAGGGAATTGTTTAATTAATGAAGACCCGTATGGGTATGTTTAGTATAAAATAGGCGGTATTGAATTAGGTTTCTTCTAAAGTTTTACTGTTTGATTAAATGATGTTTTATAGGGAGGTTCGCACTAGGAGGATCCTTGCAGGGTTATGTTAATTATTTTATTATTACGTCATTTTGCTTCCAAGTTTAAATGAACCAAACACGCAAAGGAAAATTTAAATCGATAATATTTACCTTGAGAACTTCCATTCCTGTTGGTGTTATTTACACGAGTCCATAGTGCAACATGTAGGACAAATCAATAGTATGAAAACGGACAATGGTCCTAGATTTTATAGTTTAAATAATTGTGCCAATCTAGTGAAACGAATGTAGTGTTCTTAGAAGCTAATGCTGGCACTAATTAAAGCGTGGGCAAATCTTAATGGTAATTAGCGTTGAGTATTGTTTAAAAAGTATTGTTTTTACGGGAAAAATATATTTTACTGGGTTTGAACTCAAACCTTGATACTGCTAAACTCGGTAGCTACCATAGTAAATTGTCGTAAATAATTACTTTGCGAGCATGCTTAAGTTGAAAAACAATTAAAATAAAAACTAAGTCTTGGTTTATTTTTTACATCTAATGGTCAATTCCACAACTGCTGCTCAAATTAAGTACAACTTAAATGTCATAGTGCCCGAAGGACCCACTCGTTGTTTTCATTTGTCGGCTAGTCTTTTCTGGTCTACCAGGGACATGTTGGCTTTTGCCTAAGTGCAGTGATCTTGACGGACCCTTACCCGGGGACCAGGCGTGTTCACGGGTCGCGGATTGCGTAATGGCCTCCTTCAAATGGAAGGAGGTTAACTGTGAATAAAGACATTACCCCAAGTAATGCTATGAATAAGCAGTCGCGAACGAGGGGGCGGCCCATCTAATCTTCTTAAAAGAGATGACGATCGGTGAGTTTTTTTTTTATGCGGACACTATAAATTACACGCGGAAGGCAGCCCATCTGACCTCCATCAGAGGTATGACGATTGGCGATGAGAGTTAGTGGTGTATGGGAACGTGGACACCCCAAAAATAATCACGCCCTGTGGGTGGTACGTGCGCAGTGCCCACAGTACCGGACCGGCGATGGGGGGAGGCAATCACAAGTTTCTTCCTGTTGACAGGTTTCGGATAACGTTTAGACGTTGTCAATGTATTACAACATTGACTGCGTCTTACGTTCTGCAAACTCCGACGAGGTGGGCGACTAGGGATGCACAAATTTCAAGTCTACTACCCCAGGAGGGTACCGGTGATTTAAAAGCCGGAAATTCCCTCGCCCCTCGGGGGGTTCGCGATTGGACCTTCCCCTGCAGGGTAAAGGCGGGTCGCTTTCTGGGGCCCGCCAAATTTTTGCGTCGATGGTGGAAGAAGAAGGAAGAGAGGAGTACAGGGAGGTGATTTCCTCTGCTGGTTCTGATGAAGCGGCAGCAGGAAAACCTCCGCCAAACAAGCTAGCTTTCTTGGGGGACAATGATTCTATGGATCAAAGTCTCCTTAAGAAATTTAACAGGAATCTCACGATCCAAGAAGAGGAAAGCTTATTAATGTCTCCCAAACCCGCGACAAAGTTTGTCTTTAACCTTGAATTGGTTCACAGTTAATAATTTATTGTTAATCGCTGGTAAAACCAAGTGTATCAAATTCTCACTTCAGAATGTCAGGCAAGTTGAGACCAGTTTAGTGTTAGACAACAGCACGTTAGTAAATGATACGAAGTTTCTTGGAATAACCATTATAGCTAATTGCAGTGGGGACCCCACATAGATAAATTAGCTGGTAAATTAAGTTCTGCGGCTTACGCTGTTAGGAACATCAGTCAAAGCACGGATGTGGCTACATCTAGGCCAGTATACTGTAGTTACTTTCATAGTGTCATGTCCTATGGTATCTTGTTATGGGGGAAAGCAGCGGATATTCAAACTATTTTTATTTTACAGAAAAGAGCTATTCGAGCAATTTGTAATTTAAAACGAACAGACTACTTAAGAGAGCTTTTTAAAGAAATTGACATACCAACTGTAGCTAGTCAATTTATTTTTAATTGGGAAAAATAAATGAGGAGGAGGGTAGATGAGGAGGATACTCTGTCTGATCATAGGCGTATAACCTTCCAACTAGACTATCAATTTGAGATACTAAAAATAAGTAATCCTCGGAAGACGGACTGGAGTATATTCTGCGACTTCATGGGCAAATGGAGCCCGACAAACATTTGGAACTAGAGAAGAGTTAGAAGAGGGGGCGAATGAATTAGGAAAAACTCTAATATATGCATACCACCAGGCATGCTCCCTTAGAAGAATTCCGTAAGGAAAAGGTCAAATATGGTGGAGCAAAGACCTGAAGAAGCAAAGAAAAAGAACTCGGAGAGCTATGAGGCCCTTTCAAGGGACGATAAAGATAGCTGGGATGAGTATAGAAGAGTCAGGAATGAATATAGCAAAACAAGACATAGAGAAAGTAGGAAAAGCTGGCGCCTGTACTGTAAAGAGATGAGCACATTTTCAGATGCGGCTCGGCTGGTGAAACTACTAGGAAGCGACAAAACATGCCAACTAGGAAGTTTGAAAATAGATGGAAAACGTATATCTGAACCCCAAACAGTGTTGAAAACCATGTTGGAGACACACTTCCCGGGCTGCGAAGAATATAAAGAGAGCAACATATCGGATCCTCAGGAAACATGAAAGGATCCACCAGATATAATAAAAGAAGAAAACTTAGAATGAGCCATAAATTCATTTGCACCATTCAAATCTGCGGGGCCTGATGACATTTTTCCTGTGCTTCTACAAAAGGCCTACAGATTTATTAGCAACAATCTGGCAGAACTATTTAGGAGTAGCATAGCGCTTGAATATGTCCCTCCTGATTGGAGGAGAGTAAAAGCAGCTTTCATACCGAAACCAGGAAATAAATCTTTCCAGGAAGCTAAGTCGTTCCGGTGTATGAGTCTTTCCTCCTTTGTATTGAAATCACTAGAGAAAATAGTGGACAGACACTTAAGAATATAACTCAATGAAAGTGCCTCTCCCCTACATAGCAATCAGCATGCATATGTGGAAGGGAAATCAACAGAAACAGCTCTACACAACCTAGCAATAAAGGTGGAAAGAGCACTAGAAAACAAAGAGTTTGCCCTGGGATGTTTCTTTGATGTAGAGGGACTTTCGACAAGTCAAACTTCCAAGCAATAGAAGAATCCCTTGAGCGGGACGGAATACATGAACAGTTAGCAAAATGGGTGGTAGCTATGCTCAAAAACATGGTGATCACTTTATATCTTGCTGGGACTAGCTACTCAATCGGAGCAAATTCCCACAAGGTGGATGCTTATCTCCACTGATGTGGTGTCTTCTTATAGACTCCCTTATAATTCGCGTTGCCAACATGAACATATACCTACAGGTATTTTCAGATGATGGGGCTATTGTTTTAATAAGAAAAGTGCTAAATACGATACGAGAAAATTATGAAGAACGCAATAGGAAAGGTCTTACGGTGGTGTCAAGAAAAAGACTTTGACCTAAACCCGCAGAAAACAAAGCTACTACTCTTCACGAATAAACGGAAAAATATTGAAATGCTTCTAATTTCGTTGAAGGGCACAAGACTAGAAGTAGTTCGTGAGATTAAATACCTAGGAGTGACCTTTGACTGGAGAATGAAGTTCGACACTCATGTAAAGTCACAGTGCGCTAAGGCCATTAGAGTCTTATTCCAATGCAAGAGAGCTATAGGGAACAGATGGGGAATGAAGCCAGAGATCGTCCATTGGATCTACACGCAATCATTCTACCAAGGATTCTATACGGATCAATTGAATGGTGGAAAAGAACAGAATTAACAACGACGAAAAAAGAGCTTGGCAAGTTACAAAAATTGGCATTTCTTATGATCACAGGAGCCATGAGGTCTACACCTACGGCATAATTACTAATAATGCTCAATCTAAACCCATTGCATGTAGAAGTAAAAAGGACAGCAACTGAACAATGGTACAGAATGAAAATTAACAAAGAATGGAAAGGCAACTCTATAGACACAGGTCATCCCTCCATTGTAGAAACGTCAGGTGGAAATTTGGCAATGCTATTGGCAAACAACGATCTAATAAAGAAGGAAATACGATTCGATAAGAAATACCGAATAACAGAAAATTGGGAAATAGAAACAGACCAACCGGTTGTAACTTGCTTCACGGATGGCTCAAGAAGAGAGAGCACAAAACTAGCAGGAGCTGGTTTTTGCATAATGGACAACAATAAATAAAACAAATCAATTACCTTGGGGCTATACGCCAGCGTGTTCCATGCGGAAATATACGCCATAATGGAATGCGCTGAAGCACTAAGGGAAACAGCAGAAATCAAAAACAAGATAGTAGTAATTTATTCTGACAGTCAGGCAGCTTTAAAGGCGCTTAGGCAACCAATGAATAAATCTGCACTAGTCAAAGAGTGTAAGGCCAGTTTTAACTCTTTGGGAAGAACATCAGAAATAATTATCGCATGGGTCCCTGGCCATGAAGGGATTCACAGTAACAAAAAAGCAGATGAGCTGGCAAGAAACGGGGCTGATGAGCGCTTTATTGGACCAGAACCAAGATTACCTATATATAAACCAAGAATGGAAGAACACCAAAGACTGTAGGCAGTCTAAGATGTTTATCTTAAGGAAAGACCCCAAAAATGCTAAGTATTTACTTAATCTTGGTAGGGAAAACTTAGCAATACTGGTAAGTGTGGTGACAGGTCACTGCAAACTAAATAGACACCTATCATTATTAAGGCTCGAACAGGACACATCATGCCCTCACTGTGGCTTGGAGGAAAGTAGACAGCACTTCTTGGGAGAATGCGTAATGGATTCAAACATAAGATGGCGAACACTAGGGATGGATAACATTAAAGCAGATGATTTGTCAAACTTAAAGTTTAGCGACAACCTAGAATTCATTAAACGAACAAGGAGATTTGGGGAGGGACATCTGTTGATCCAACAGAAAGCAGTGCCCAAACACTGGGAATTGGGTGAAATTGTCACGATAGAAGACCAATCACCCGCCTGCGGTTCAGCGGGCGTCCCACCCACCTCATAATTATCATCAATGTCATACTGGGGAGCTGACTGTCAGTGACCGAACAGGAGACAGTGATAGCATGACTTTAAGTACCCGTTAAACTTTGAGTGGTCGTCTCTGTAACCAGGGCTTGGCTTTGAAATGGAGGCCTTTTTAGCGGATTAAACTTTCGTAACCGAACCTGTGTAGTAAGCAAGAAAAATCAGCGTCAAAAAAGTATGCGAAACGAACTATCAGTGACTCTTATGTACAACGACATAAGGCTAATTTTATCTTAACTCGGACACTTTTTCACTCTGGTATGTATTCCTGCTTGAGCCACTGTTCATATACCGTGAATTTTTCAAACACGTGTCAGTGGCGAAATTAATCTATGTCGTTAACCGCCATTATTTAAGATTTAATTGAATTGAAATGTTTGAAATAATCCGAGGTAAATCAGAATAGGCAGGTCTCCACAGAGCACGCAGCCTCGCGAGGCATTTTCCGTGCGAAGCAGCTCGGCCTGGGTAGATGTGCCTCGCCCGAAGCATGCGCGCGCGCTTGATTCGGCGAGCGACCGACCGCGCAGCCGAGCCATGTGTGTCGGTTTTTTGATTTTTGTTTGGCTCAATCAAAGGCGTCTTCAGTCGTTTCCCGCGCACACTCTAGCCGCACGTGTTTTTGTTTTGTGCCTCGCCCGATCACAATGGAGATAGATCAGTGTTTGAAATTAATATCTCTCTATAGTGAAAACAAATAGCTATAGAATGCAAATGATCCTAATTACACAAATAGAGGGCTTAGAGAAGATGCCTGGTTAAATATTAGCCGCGAGATGAATATGCCGGTTCCTGATTATATAACGACTGGATCCAAGATTGCCTTCGTTTATATTTTTTGTCTTCTCTTTTTTATGATTTTATTTATAAGAATAAAAACAAAATCTGCCGCCACAACGCGTACATGGTGTCTTAACTCTCGACTGAACGACCGAATATGGCTCGGCCTTGCCGGCCGCGAGGATCCTCGGCCTGTGGAGACTAGCGATGCGCGATAGTGAATGATTTTGTGAACCGAATGATCCGACGACTACTAATAGTATTATTCGACTAGGAAATTAACGATCGCTAATCCTAATAATCGAATGATGATCACTTATTTTAGTAGTAGTAATAGATGGTTATTTTAGTAGTATATGTACCTACTTATATTATTATTGTGTATGAATTATTTTGTTGTGTAAACAGGTTGTACTCTCACAATCCACTTTCACAATCCTTTCCTATCTGGGTTCGCTGGTAGAAATCTCTTTTATAGAGATAAGCGCGCCTCTTGTACATATATTTTTCTTTGTGTTGTCTCTGTATGTTTGTTTTTGTGCAATAAAGTATTCATTCATTCATTCATTATTTCAACTAACGAAACCAGACAAAACCACTGTAGTTTGTATTGTATTGTAAAATATCGACCATAGGACTGAATCTTGCTTGCAGCCGCGTCACTGAAAGAAAAGCAAGCGAACATATTGAATAATCGAGTTTGACCAGGTTTGATAAATGATTTCCAAATCGCTAATCCGATTCGCTGTTGTTTCAATGATTTTCTCGACTGGCGATTACACATTAGTGGGGGCGCGTTTGTCAGTCGCAGTTCGTGGTTTTGAGGGGTTTTTGCGAATGAATTAGGTGATCCATTCGATTGCGTCAAATGATGAGTGATTTCATTAGTGTCATTCATAATCGCTCATCGCCAGTGGAGACACGCCTAATGAAAATTATTTAAAAAATACATATTTAATTGTGTTACCTTTGTGCTTCTCCTAGTTAGGCGGATCCTTAAACTAACTAATAATTCCGTCTGTCTGTGAAATATAACTCTAAGGTTGAAATAGCTTTTTTTTTGGTAAATTAGTCGCTTTTTGTAATAAGAGACAGATACGTAAAGTATATAACTGCTTAAAAAGGATGTACTTACCTAACAGAAATATGTAGTCATGGTTATATTTTAACGGGACAACTTTTACTATGCAATTGATTTGATCAGTTAATCAGAGTGCTTTTTTAAGGTTTCGTACCCGAATGGTGCGTCATCTGTCATCGTCCGTCCGTCCATCTGTCACCAGTCTGTATCTCATGATCCTTGATAGTTAGACAGTTGAAATTTTCACAGATTATGTATATCTGTTGCCGCTATAACAACAAATACAAAAAAAAAACAGAATAAAATTAATATTTAAGAGGGCTCCCATACAACAAACATTTTTTTCTTTCTCGTATTTGCTCGGTATCGATAACGGCAACAGGTAGACGCTTGAAATATTCACAGAATATTTAGTTATATATTCAATTTAAAAATAAATAAATAAATTAAATAAAACAAACATTTAAGGGGGGCTCCCATACAACAATCGTGTTTTTTTTGCCGTTTTAATAGATAACGGTACGGAACCCTTTGTGCGCGAGTCCGACTCGCACTTGGCCAGTATTTTACGGTAAAATTTGATCAAAATGTCACACTGTCTATTGTAGGCACATGGTAGGCACCGTAGTTTCCTTCATCTGAGATTGTAAAACAAAACGTAAGAAATCACTTGTGTCAGTCAAAGTCAAATCAAAATCTCTTTATTACTGAAGATATTTACATATACATAGTAAACGTATTTTCTTGCCTCATTCACCCATCAATTGCGTCATATTAATTATTGTAAATAATTATTTCATCCTGCTTATTAGCAGGAATAAATAATTAGAAAATTATTAACAGCGAGGTCTGTGTTAAGTTAGATTAAACCCATGCACTCTTGTCTTATGCCATCTTGCATTTTGTAATATCCATTTTTTAAATAAAGACGTTTTTACATGGTTTTTAAATGTTTTTTTTGTCGATAAAAGATCATCAACCCTGTTGGATATGAGCGCTATAGTGACTCTATATAGCACATATAGTATATACATTGTGAGTCACACACATCTATCTAATGTAGGTACTACCTGTATAAACACAAAATGGTAATTAAAAAATCATACCTATTGGCTTATTTGCTAAACAACATAGTTAATTCTTGTTTATGGGTATTTCATAACCATATCATAGAATTGACCAATTATAATGAAATGGTCAACCATGGTTGAATTAGAACTTTCATTGAACGAGGAAATCTAAAGGCTGCGAGCGCAGTGAAGCCCCCGAATAGTCTTCGTGTTAGTTCGACATGTATATCACAAAAAACATTGGGTAGTACTGAATAAAAATGCTTTTAAAAATACATGTTTCATCAAATTCAACCCTTTCTGACCATTTTATGAAATTTTATGCTTTGGATTTCATGCCTACTCATTTATTTCGCGTTGCATTTGTAGTTTCTTATCCACGCTCCCAATTAACTCATTTAACTACTATGATTTTACATTACTCAGTCCCGACATGATGATGAAAATACAGTTTAAATCCATACAGCACGGTCAAATTCGTCAAGCACTTATGTGTCTTAAGTTCTACAAAAAAATAAACTCCTGTTCAACCCGACGACGACGACCCGAATGGCAGGATCGGCAGTGACCCTGCCTTCGAAGCCAAGGGTCCCGGGTTCGAGTCCCGGTGGGGGCAGATATGTTTTTTTTTAGTCTTAACTAAATACAAATACATCACATAAACCACGGAGGTTTGCGCGTGATGTTGGCATTCGTGCGTACACGGTACAATAAACAAGAAATAGTGGGTACGAACACATAACAAGTTATCGCACGACATTCAGAGACGAGTGACGTACCGGGTAGGCAGTAGTTTAGCTATAAGATACTAAAAAATATTTTTTTAAATTTGATTTTTAAGGTATTAGGGGTGAATGAGGCTTTAAGTTCAGTAGGTAGACTGTTTATCTATTTATTTATGTATGTGTTTGATGAGAACGTAAGTTTGTACCCTAGACATGGTTGTCTATCTATCTAAGTATAATATTTATTTATATAAGTATGTGTCTCGTTGTCTGTATAGTGTCTATGTGCTATCTTCTCTGATAGGCGTATTTCTGAAGCACTGCTAGAGTTAATGGAGTTTCATTTTCCTGTGCGAGATTCAGCCATGAATCACCACTTGAAAGGGAAATTTCCTCCTTCAAACTCAAACCACAAACAGTTACTCATTGGTTAAGTTGATCTTATTTGTTTTTATTTTTTATTTTTATCCATGTGTGTCTGACTTGTAACGAGTACTCAAGATACAGGGAATCCTAGTTTGGGGCTAGATCAATGGGTGTAAATAGTGTCCAAGGTATTACACTCGTTTAAAAACAAACATGTATGGGATTTGACGTTTGATTTGAGGTTAAACTATGTTTAATATTTTTTTTTGTAACTTGGATACCGGATGAGTTAATTGCCTGTCAGCTAGGTCCCCATAGGCTAGGCTAGCTAATACTTTTAAAATATAGTTACATCGTCTAGTTATAATGTATTTATTTTTTCCTTATATGAAATTGATTGATTGATTGATGTGTGGTGTAAGTTAGCCTTAGACCCGAAAGATAAAAGCGAGTGGGGAATATATCGCAAGTCATAAATAATTATTTTCACATACTATATTTAGGTCACGGTAGGTGAAGTATTAGGTTGACATGTAAGAACTACCTACGTAAACCAACAAAGGTTTTTTAGTTGCTGTTTTTGATGAAAACATAGATAATATTTGATAAATTGCAAATTAGCTCTAATCGCCAATCAACTTTGAAAACTAACACATATTGTTTACCAATGTTTTTCTCCCACATATGTAAAATGTTCACCTAGTGCCCTCTATATTTTCCCTAAAACGTATTGGTTGCTTTCTGTCACTTCCTCTCCGAATACTTAAGTTGGGTTTGTTGGGTCACAACTATAATACAACCTGTGAGGCGGAGCGGAGCGAGGCGACCCCATGTAGTTTGGTATAAATAGATAGATAGATGATAGATAGATAGATAATCTCTTTATTCAATGTTACAACACACTTTTATAATTACAGACAAACCATCATTCAGCAGCACTAAACATTAAAACATGCATTGCAAACAGAGAACCGGCACTGACTCAGCAAAGTGTTTCAGAAGATCTGCAACGCTGATATTCTGCCAGAACTTTAATAAAATTTACACACAATTTTATACAAGCTTATAATAAATAATTAATTACAATTATCATATAATTATTTTATTACATGAAGTTGCATAATCTTGTGAAGCATAAAATACTAAGTTATATAAAGAAAGAAAAAAGTAGGAGAAAACATCGTTGCTACACAGCTATAACCTGCTAAGTGGATTAATTAAGATATGATAAACAATGAAATTGAGAAAGGTCGCTGAAAAGTCTTATTAAGTTAGGGTAGGTGCCAAAATTGGTTAGTATGGGAATTTAATAGGGTCTAAATTGTTGGTAAAAAAATAGGTATAGTTAATTTAGGATAAAAATGTATTTTCACTTCTCATGCTCGAAAAAGTACTACTTTATGCAGGATCTAGGCGACATAAAGTTGAATTTTATGCTCTTGTGCATAAAAGTAGCTTTTTAAATGTGTCTACACTAAGGCAGTGACCATTTAGCCCATACAGCCAAAAACAATTAATTGTACATGGATAAAACTTGCTAATTTATAATATTTCCATCCCTATTTGCATTTTTGATTTATAATAAGATAATACGAAAAAGAAACTAAATATCAAAACGTGTTTACCACAAAAAAAAACATTATTCCAAAATAATTTAAGAATAGGCTGTATATTTTTTTTCTTTGCCCGAAAATTATGCAGGAAAATTAAAAAAAGTAAAGTAGCGGGAAAGAAGCCGTGAACTTTTCGTATTGAATTTTCTCAAATTATTGTTGAATTCTCGCAATCGAAGTGAAAAGCAGAGTTTATAACTCGTCCACAAAACCATTTTTATCCTCGACATTACTATCAGCCCTCGCCTTCGGCTCGGGCTGCTAAAAGTCTCGGATAAAAATGGTTCGTTTTGTGCACTTGTTGTAAAATCTACTATTTCACTTCTCATGCTCGAAAAAGTACTACTTTATGCAGGATCTAGGCGACATAAAGTTGAATTTTATGCTCTTGTGCATAAAAGTAGTTTTTTAAATGTGTCTACACTAAGGCAGTGACCATTTAGCCCATACAGCCAAAAACAATTAATTGTACATGGATAAAACTTGCTAATTTATAATATTTCCATCCCTATTTGCATTTTTGATTTATAATAAGATAATACGAAAAAGAAACTAAATATCAAAACGTGTTTACCACAAAAAAAAACATTATTCCAAAATAATTTAAGAATAGGCTGTATATTTTTTTTCTTTGCCCGAAAATTATGCAGGAAAATTAAAAAAAGTAAAGTAGCGGGAAAGAAGCCGTGAACTTTTCGTATTGAATTTTCTCAAATTATTGTTGAATTCTCGCAATCGAAGTGAAAAGCAGAGTTTATAACTCGTCCACAAAACCATTTTTATCCTCGACATTACTATCAGCCCTCGCCTTGTGCACAAAAGTGGTTCGTTTTGTGCACTTGTTGTAAAATCTACTATTTTTTGAATATTACTTTTTATTCAATTTGGTATCAGTTAAAGATGCGCCTTAAATAAACCCTATCTGAGAGAATTATCATGAATGACCACGATGACCGTGAGTATTGGTGCTATAGAGAAGAGGCCTGTGCCCATCAGTGGGTCGACAGGCTGGGCACAGATGATGACCAAGTATTTCACGTACTACACCACAAAGTTCGGATTTACCAAGGATTTGCCAAGACCCCCAAGGAAGAATTCAGATTACGTCATCATGCCTGTGTTAGAGTGTACTTATCTGTGAATCACAGGGTGATGACGTATCGTGAATTAGTGGTTATGCTTCTTGGCTATGTTCCGAGAAATGTGATAAATTGAAAAATATTAATAATAATCGGTTATTATTAATAATTTTCAAGATTCATGATGAAATTGATAAATTATTCACTTTTTTTGATTATTATTAATATTTTCACCTTACTGATGATAAATGTAATTAATTTTCAAAAAATCATTCTGGTAACGTCTTTTTCGAGCAATAGAAGCGGGCGGGGGTCGCGGGTGGGTTCACTGTTGGATTGCATAATATAAAATGTTTTCATATATCATATTGGCATAAATAATTTGACCGAAAAACTAAATGTATTTTTTATTTGCATACACTCCGCTCTGGTTTTGCTTCTTCTAAATTCTAGCCTAACCTATAACCCCATTGAAATTTAGCCACAATAACTTACCTACTCAATCCAAATGTCTTGTTGGATTTATTACTTTAATCAAAGGCAGTAGTGAATTATTGATAATAATCAGAAGAAGTGATTAATTTCACAGTATTTATTTATCACATTGATCAAATCGTGCAGTAATTATTAATAATAATTGAGAATGATTAAAATGTACACAATAATCACTTTTATCGTAACTGCTATACCGATATGGTTCTACTATGCGTCCCCCCGACCCCCAATCGCTCGCTCTCGCCCTCGACGCGTCAGTAGAACAGAGACGGACGCTATGACGTCATCAGAGCGAGGTGCCATGTTAACATTAGCGTGTAGTACAAAATTTACGATGTAACTGTCAAAAAGGGTTTATTATCCACATCCTGTGAAACTCACTGTAAATTATGCTGATTATGACGGATCCCAGATAACCTCTTTTTAGGGTTCCGTAGCGAAACAAGGAAACCTTATGGTTTCGTCACGTCTGTCTGTCCGTCCGTCCGTCCGTATGTCACAGCAACTTTATGCAGAAACTATTAAGACTACACAGTTGAAACTTGGTATGTAGATGTATTCTGTGAACCGCATTACGGTTTTAATACAAAAATTGATAAGTTCAAATAATGAAAGGGGATTCCCATATATGGAAATGAAACCAAGTTTTTTTCCTCAAAACACCTTTAAAATGAAGTTGAGGTTCCTGTAACCACTTTTCCTCAAAGTAAATTGTTAAAGAGACAGACCCTTCCAAAGTGGACAAATGTATGTCTCCCCCCCCCCCCCCTCTAACTTTTAAAGTAAGAAAGTGAAAAATCTACAAAAATACATGCTGTTTACTCAATACACATTTTCAAGAAAATAATAGTAGTTTATCTACACACGTATCATAAACCCTCTTTACTGCGTCCAAAAACCGCACGTTACGATCAGAATTATGTTAAACTACTTGGTAAAAACTCGTTTCGTATCTGGAAAACTACACATTATGGTCATTATGTGTAGTTTTTCTACATATAATGCCTAATTATGTACAGTTACATACACTAGTTTATCTACACACATATCATAAGCTCTCTTTGATGTGTTCAGGAACCGCATGTTTGACCGGCATTGTGGCTCTGCAATTGTTTAGCTTGTTCTTTAGTACCAACTTCACAGACAAACTAGGGGCGGCATGCAGGCGGGCATCGGTGTTCAAAATTTGAATGTCATAATGTGTAGAAAAATACACATTATGGTCATAATGTGTAATTTTTCAGATAAGAAATGAGTTTTTACCAAGTAGTTTAACATTATGCTGATCGTAACGTGCGGTTTTTGTACGCAGTAAAGAGGTTTTATGATACGTGTGTAGATAAAATAATATAAGCACTTTTTAAGATATAAAAGATTTATTAAAAACCGCAGGGTTGCCAGACGTACGAGAAATCTCGTACCGTTACGAGATTTACAGCCGCTGTAAGAGATCGAAAATAATAAAAATCTCGTACACTTTTTTAGATTTCTTTGAATTGGCCAGTTTTGTCCCTGTAGTGAATGGGTTTTGAGTACCTAATACGAATTGAGTGAAAACAGACTTTTGAAATTGACTGTTCACAAACACCGTGTGTTACACTTTTAGCTACCGATAGAGTTAAAGGCCCAAATTGCAAGGAAATTACGTAAATTTCGAACCTAAATCTCTAAACTAATTAAATGTATACCAGAATTACATCTGACAAACAATTATAATAAAAAGAAAGATGATTTTAACAATATCCCTGACATTAAATATAGGTAATTAAAATAGATGATAATATTATTTGCAATACAAGTAGCAAGTACATAAATTCATTATTACACACTTTAGGTGTATATTTTTTATAGAGATGTAAGTAAGTAAAATTATTAGAATATGAATTTTCATATTTTCATTTGACATCCCCAAGCGCATCACATAATAGATAAGTAGTCTAAAATGTGAATATTACGTGTTTTTTTACAAAGTACGAGATTATGTACTGAAAGTACGAGATATTTGGCATCCCTGGTACCAGAAAAAAAGTCCAGCATCTGGCAACCCTGAAAAACCGCAAAGATAACTTTTTCATTCACACAAACACTATGAAAAACAAAGTTACAACAAAAACATCCAGTCTCATAATTACTTGCTACAACGGAACCCTTCATGGGCGAGCCCGACTCGTATTTGGTCATTTTTTACAGTGGTATATTGAACGGTAATATCGTAGGGAAGTGAGGGACAGCACTATATATAGCGCATAGCTTTGTCCCTCACTTTCCCACCATATTACTGTTCCTTTTCGGAGAATTAGGTAGGATGTCGCATTCGCTAGTATGACATTTAAGTGGCACTTAGTTTGAGAAGCAGTCAACGCATTCGGTAAATAGAGGATTTTTCGCCTGTCTACCTCTTTTAAGTAGGTAGGAATGAAAAAAACTGCTTGACATTGATGGTCATATTAACACGAAAATGTCAGAACGTCACAACAATCGAGCTTCGTGATCCGACAAAACGACTGAGATAAATAAATCTGACGCAAATAATAGCAAAGTTCAACTAACATGAACCTGCGCAATACATTAAAAGGAATGATCCGAAATAAGGATTCTTTCTCGGTAGGTGCGTGATAAATAATAATAAAAAAGGCAGTTGGGTGAGGTCCGTTGGATTGGATTACAAGTGCAAACCATGTGCGAACAAACACAGCGTCACGCCTTTTCACGATTTTTTGCGTGAAAAGGCGTGACGTAGCATGCCTGCTAGCCCATCGCTAAAACTATGGAGATTATGGAGGTTTCCCCGCGATGTAAGCCATCACCGATCGAACGTCCGTCCATTGTAGTCCGTGTAAAAGTACCGCGCAGTGAGTCGACTCTGACACTAAATAGTAGATTATTCACCAAGGGGATAAAGCACTGTTTTATGTCACAGGCGCGATATTGAATCCTGTACGCTTAGCATTGTACTCTTTACTTTCTCTCGACGTCGAAAGAGAGCTTGCCATGTCTATAATTTGGTCGTCCGTCTCCCTCACCCACGTCGCGGCGAGAGCGAGACACGCCGAGAGATCTCGGGCTCGATAGAGAAAATGACATTTGTTCATAGACAAGGGCCTTTCTCGAGCGTGGCATACTAAGCGTACTGAACGTAACGAAGGACTCCAGATTTATCTCACGAGCGGAGCGAGGAATTAAGACTGAGTCCTTAGTGCAGTGAGGGATTCAAGCATGCCCAAAACAAAACAGCTTTATCCCGACTACTTTTCGCACCTCCTGCGAGAAAATATAAAAAGCCAGTCTACTAAAAAACGCATTTTAAATTAATGTATGTTTGATACATAAGTCCAGTTGCAGCGACTTGCAACAATCGCGGGTAATGTGTTCCATCCAGATCGCCATGGCCAGCTCGATTTTCGAATAAGTTTGAGCTGCTCCGCCTCCGCCCCCGCCCCCGGGAGCTAGGCTGTGAGCGCCGTGCGTATTTCACGAAATAAGATTTTATGGCCATTGTAATAAGAACTATGAGAAGTGAAGTCACTTTAAACCCTGGAGTGATCTACGTTGTGACATAATGAAATTCAGTACAACTTAATGTCACCGCTAAAGCCTAGAGCTATAATGACCTGCTTTAGGTAAGGTTTGCATTATATATTTTATCTATACATGTATCATAAACCCTCGTTAGTGTGTCCAAAAACTGCACGTTACGACCAGCAAAATGATAAACTTCTTGGTAAAAACTCATTTCTTATCTGAATATTGATAAATTATGACCATAATGACCATAACGCCCGCCTGCGTGCCTCCCCTAGTTTGTCTGTGAAGTTGGTACTACTGAACAAGCTAAAAAACTGCAGAGCAATGATCAATACCACAATGCCGGTCGAACAAGCGGTTCCTGAACACATCAAAGAGAGCTCATGATATGCATGTAGATAAACTAGTGTATGTTACTGTACATAATTAGGCATTATGCAGCAAGCACATAAACTACTAAAATAACATTTTTGAGCAGCCGCCTGGTGCGAAAAAACTATTTTCCTAGCCGGGAATTGAACCCACCGTATTTAAAAAAAACACTCTATATTAGGACACTAGTCCGATCCGATAGTGTTAATAGCAATTAAGCAAGCAATTAATAAGAAATTGATCTGTGAAGTAATGTCATATGGTAAAAAGAGGAAAAATTTCATTTTCTAAAAAACCACTAATTCGAAAATGGTTACAATGCAGATGTAAGCAAAGTTTTTTTTTTAAATTGAGTATTGTAGTCCATAAGGAGTGTATGGATATTGATAATTTTATTAAAAAAAAAAACACACTTTCCGCTCTTTTGCAAAATGACATTACTTCCCAGAAATGTATGCTCATCAGCAACCCTATCAAATTATATAATAACACAGACGATTTGTATTCCAAAATCTGCGGGTTCGATTCCCGGCCAGGACATTTTTATGATGATTCATTTAAATCATGCAGTTTTGCTTTTAATCAAAATCGATGTCATGGTTCCTAACAACAAAATCTTCTATCCTCATAAAGTTTCCGATTTCGCCCTGCTGACTCTTCGAAATGGGCCAACCTGTATTTATGAAAGTAAATCTTAGTTTGAACATAGCAGCGTAGCCTAAAGCCAAAAGCTCTAATCGCAGGCCATGATTTTGGGTACTCGTCACTCTCATAACCTAGTTCAGAAAATGCCCGTCGACCCTATAGTGTATGATGGTAACATAATTTCATACAGCGAGAAGGCCAAGAATCTTGGGGTTGTATTTGATAAATGGTTGTCCTGGTCGCCCCATGTTTGTGAGGTTAGCAAACGAGTCTTTGCGTCATTTCACTCCCTACGGAGATTGCAGCACTCCCTGCCACGGCAGACTAAAATCCCTCTATACTACTATAAAATACTACCTTTAATCGACTATGCGGATGTTTGCTGGATCAGTGCGAACGAAGAACAACTGAACAAACTCGAACGACTTCAAAACCTCGAGATTCGGTTTGTCTTCGGGCTGCGCAAGTATGACCATGTCTCACAGTATCGCAAGGAGTTGGGGTGGCTTCCGATCCGCCTTCGTCGTGATATGCACATTCTCTCCTATCTGTTCAACATTTTGCGAAATCCCCGCTACCCCACATATCTTCCAGAACGTTTCGAGTTTTTTTTCCTCCAGGGATAGCAAACGGAGATCCCACACGATGTCTCTCCTTTCAATTCCTCTGCCGCTTACAAACACTCGTTTAGTTTAAGGGCGATCCGACTGTGGAACACACTTTCCAGCGCTATTAGAGATACTCTGCGGGACTATCTCTAATAGCTTTCACTTTTAAGAAAATATTGAAAGAGCATTTCCTTTCACTTTCGTGATAGGTACTTTTATATATGTATATATAAATGTTTGATATATATTTTATTTTGTTCTTTTGTATTTTATTTAGTATATACATCATTTATTACATTATTATGTTTTAGTTGTACACAATTAGATTGATACAGTTTTATTGCGCACTAGGACTCTCCTGTTACATAACCTTTCCTGTCCTGCCTAGGTTTGCTGGTAGAAATCGTCTCTTTAGAGATAAGCTCGCCTTTGCCCATAAAATGTTTTGTTAACTTACCATTAAGATTTCTGTGCAATAAAGAATATGAAATATGAAATCCGTATCTGTCTTCCCAGGTCCGCTTCTACCCAACCGATCCAGGGTCTGGTGCAGGAAAGGGGGGCGGCGCTGGCGGCTCTATCCGCGAATCGGGAGGAGGCCTAGGCAGATGGGGCGCCGCCAACGAGGAGGGCTACTTCTACAAGAAGCAACTAGAACAGTTAGAGAAGTTAAAGCAGAAATCTGATAAGGAGGAGGGGGAGACGCAGAAGGGCGTGGAACAGAAGAGTGAAGAGCCTTAGGGAACGTAGGGAGCGAGTTAGCACTCAACTTAGAAATTCCATTGCTTTTTTAAAATTTGGAATGTCGAAGTTGAACCGAGATTCTTACTTCCTTCAGGCCTTGGAGCGCTAAACCTAACATAAAACAAGTGGAATTATTATTATGCATTTTCTGTCAATACCAGATACAAATTCCTGAATGTTCCTGGTTACATACATGGAGTACGAAACTGGCCGCACCCAATAACTTTGTAATCTGCATTTTGCGATCTAAAATCCAATCTATTGACTCCGGTCTCCACAAATCCAATGACAACTCTTGTTGAATTCTGTAAAGCTGTTTATGCTGTGGCGCGTGCCAACTAAATGGACAGTAGCATATTTACAAACCTACATACATACGCTCGACAAACATTACTCTCCTGGCGCGGTCGCGTGTCAAGGTCACAATATATCTGTGTAATGCGACTGTGACCGTAATGAAGTCACGAATCCAGTATATTGATTGGTATTGCGATTGCAATTGCTATTTTATATTGGAATTGGGTCAAAAAATTGGCAAGTATACTTCGTCAATTTCAAAGATTTTGGGATAGACATTGAGAGACAGTATAACTTATTCTGTCTCTCAATGCCTATCTACGAACGAACTATCTTCAACGACCCGAATGGCCGAGTCGGCAGTGACTCTGCCTATGGAGCCAAGGGTCCCGGGTTCGAGTCCTGGTGGGGGCAAACATTTGTTAGTACGCGTGAAAAGAGAATTTTTTGAAGATATTTAAAAGGCACGTTTGACCTTAGTATGAAGTATGTCAAAAAACCAAAATAATTTATATATTAATAATCTAAGAGGATATAAGGCGCAATTGTGTGATTATAGAGATATCATCATTTATTATGCCGATTCCATACAATTTTTACCGAAAAAAAATCTGAGTGCGCTGATTACGATTATAAACCTGAACATTCATTAAATAAGGCATAAAGTAGGTATTCTCAATCGCATCCAAGCAAAAAAACGTCACTTAAAAAAATAAATTTTAATGTCTATGAAACGCGAATTTCAGCCCACTGTGCGTCGTGGTTGTGCCAAACAGCAGCCTAATGGCGTAAGTCGTCTGAGCTATGAACTTCATATAGACTTTTACGTTTGACACCTTGCACCAGCTTCATCTGTCAAATTGGTATCACGCAAGTAGCATCATAATGGAGGCCAAACCCAAGCTCATTGAATGAAGCCTAGAAGCCTTCGGTGATACCCCGCAATCGATGAAATTGTATGAGCATGAGATGAACCCTATGGCCCTGCGAATGGCCCTATGAAGTTCATAGCGTGTGTCTATACACACGCTATGAACTTCAGAGAGTTACGCCATAAGGCTGCAGGTCCATAGACAACTCATTTGAATATTAAAAGAGGATGTTGCGTTGTATCTATTGATTACCACACTGCGAATAAAATAAAACAACAACAAGTTAATGGAAATCATTAAGAAGGCTGAGTGTATCCTGCGCTCTACTCAGCACTTGCTACAATTTGAAGAAACATACACGCCTTTATTTTAGTTCGTACGAAATACTGTGGAAGAATTATAACAAATTATCCAGGATTGGAAATTATAAAGATTGGGCTCTAACCTGAAACAAAGACGTTTTGCCCAATGGAAAACACCCGGACTGAAACATGAATTGAAACAAAGACATTTTGCCCAATGGAAAACACCCGGACTGAAACATAAATTGAAACAAAGACATTTTGTCCAAAGGAAAACACCCGGACTGAAACATGAATTGAAGTAATAAACATTTTGCCCAAAGGAAAACACCCGGACTGAAACATGAATTGAAACAAAGACATTTTGCCCAAAGGAAAACACCCGGACTGAAACATGAATTGAAACAAAGACATTTTGCCCAATGGAATACACCCGGACGTAACATGAATGAATACAATCCCAAGATTGGTCTTTTAAGACTGTTAAATATAACTGGACAAGATTTAATTGAACATCAGACTTATGAAATGGACGAAAGACTTAAGAATTGGCTGCATGGTCAATAGACCTTTGCCTGAACCCTTGAGGGGCAACCTAAAAAAAAACAACAGATTGAAACAATTAAGCTTAACCCCGACTGACTCACATATTGAAAGAAAGAGAGTATGTTACGTGCATTAATACAAATCTCGTCTTGATAATATATAATTTTCCCTTGACTGCGATACTCTTTGACTGCAAACAAGTAACGTTTTCGCCACAAAATAATGCGCTGGCGGTCAATCAGGCAACTGCGGCGTTTACGGGTGACATACGTGAAATGTATATGCTTCAGCACCGCTCGCTTGGTACTGATCGTCATACCTGGAAGGTCAGGCTCGTCATTTACAATTTGTAATATATGAAAAGTACAAAATAATGTGAACAAAAGTATGGCGCGGCGGGACTTAGGTGTACCTCTTTATTAAAAATCATCTAAGGTACATTTGAGGCATAAAGTATAAAAAATTACCTTGGCAATAGTTGGAGGTTCATTGTCATAAAATAATTGATGGACTATTCGACGTATAGCTGCAAATACGAACTCTTCAAATTTGTCCTTGAAACTGCGTTTTAGACCAGGTTTTTTTTAGGACTTTTTAATTCAACATTCTCCTTGGACTCTTTCAATATCCGGTACACATATTTACATTTATTATACAGTAGTGACCACATATTGCTTCTGGCTTGGTACATTTATTTTATTTATTTAGGTTCGCCCACAGATGATACATTTTTGTTAATATTACACCTTGATTTACACTGTCATTAAACGTTTATCCGCTTACATTATTAAGGATCGCCCACAGATGATACATTTTTCTTAATATTACACCTTGCTTTACACTGTCATTAAACGTTTACCCGCTTACATTATTAAGGATCGCCCACAGATGATACATTTTGCTTAATATTACACCTTGTTTTACACTGTCTTTAAATGTTTACCCACTTGCAGGTGCTTTTGTTTAGAGCACAATTTTGTTTACAATTTTTAATTACAATTGCAAGAAAAAGAAAAAAAGACCTGAATGACAGCAGAAAACTACACGTGAATCAGAAAAAAAATACACAAAGTTAAGTTTAGTTTCTTCTAAGATAAGAAAATTTCCAACTTAGACCTAAAAGAAGGCAGGTTGTCATAGAAAACGTCGACGTCAAGTTTGGTACTTGAATGCAGCATTGTGTGAGCTTATGATTCTAGTGAGAGGTGAGTTTGTGCCTAGGTTAGTTTTCCAAAGTCGGGTTCTGAAGATTTTGTGCCGGCATGTGCGAAAATCTTCAGAACCCGTCTTTGGAAAACGGTCACGGAATTGAACATCGATTCCGCGACCGGTGATGCAGGCTTCTGTTGGCACACAGACTTGTATGCATTCAGAATCATTTTCTCAGTGACTCCAAATGAACAAAGTTGTGGATTTCTCTTGGGGTGGATGGTTGGGGATCCATACCGATCGCCGAAAACTGGAACGTAAGCAAAAAAAAAACAATACAACATAAAACGTAACAACACTAATACAAAACAACAACAAAGTAACAAGAAACGCTAGGAAACATTCGAACACTCTAGAAGGTAGGAAGCCGAATGCACAGACATAATAAGATATAAACATGTAAAAACCAGCCAAGTGCGAGTCGGACTCGCGCACGAAGGGTTCCGTACCATTATATATAAAAACGGCAAAAAGAAAAGACTTATTGTATGGGGGCCTCCTTCAGTATTATTTCTATTTCATTTTAATTATTTATTTTTAAAGCGAATAAGATAACTCAATATTCTCTGAATATTACAAGCGTCTAACTTTTGCCGTTATTAATATCAAGCAAAAACGAGCAAAAAAATGTTGTTGTATGGAAGCACCCCTTAAATATTTGTTATATTTTAATTAAATTATTTATTTTTAAAATGAATATAGAACTAAATATTCTGTGAATGTTTCAAGCGTCTACCTGGTGCCGAGTTATCAATATCGAACAAAAACGAGGAAATAATCACGTTTGTTGTATGTATTATAAATATTTAAATTATATAATATTAATAATAAATAATTATTTTAAATAAATATTAATTTTATTCTGTTTTAGGGTTCGTAGATAAACAAGGAACCCTTATAGTTTCGTCAAGTCTGTCTGTCCGTCCGTCCGTCCGTATGTCACAGCAACTTTATGTAGAAACTATTTGGACTACACAATTGAAACTTGGTATGTAAATGTATTCTGTGAACCGCTTTACGATTTTTATATAAAAATTTAAAAATTGAAATAACCATACATGGAACTGAAACCAAGAAATATTGTTTTCATCAAAGCTATATGTGCGGGGTGTCTGTAGATAGGTCTTTAAAAATTACGTTGAGGTTACTGAAACCATTTATCCTCAAAGTAAATTGTTAAAGAAACAGACCCTTGAAAAGTGGAAAAATGTGTGTGTGTGTGTGTGTGTGTGTAACCTAACCCTCTAACTTTTAAAGTAAGAAAGGAAAGATCTACAAAACATATATGCTTCGTATATCAATATTCACTTTCAACGAAAATTGGTTTGAACAAAATAGAATGTGCAGTTTTTAAGATATGAAACATTTATTAAAAATCGCAAAGATAACTTTGTCATTCATACAAACACTATAAAAAACAAAGTTACAACACAAACATCCAGTCACATAATTATTGTTATAGCGGCAACAAAAATACATCATTTGTGAAAATTTTAACTGTCTAACTATCATTGTTTATGAGATACAGCCTGGTGAGATGGACAGACGGACAGACGGACAGACGGGCAGACGGGCAGACAGATGGACAGCCTTCGGGTACGGGACCCTAGGGCCCCTGTACCCTCAGATAGTCTAGAGCCCCTGTACCCTCAGATAAACGAAACTCTTTACATTTTCTTACTCTGTTTTTGTAGCAAGTTTTTCCCCATGTTAGTTCCACACTTTTCCGATGCGGAACAGGCAAAGGACTTTCGTCCATACAGCCAAAGTATATACCATTGATATAAATCGAATTCAAATGAAAAGATTTGGCAATGAGTGAATAATAATATTAGCCAAAAAGAAGTAAATAAAAATAAATAAGACTTGAAAAATACACGCTCGATAATAAAGCCGATTGTGTCATTTCACTATTTATAGACGACAAGAGAGTGGTAACAGTGTGGCTCATGTCATTCTGTGGACTCGGTTTCTAATTTAGAGTCTTCGATTTGTATTTTTGTAGAAGTATTTTCCAATGCAGTAGAATAAAAATGGCTTCTTGGAAAATAATGAAGTATTCAGAACGAAAATTCATCAGAAATTTCCCTTTACTTCGTCTATAATTGAAGTTGGCAACGGGATATGAACAATAATTTTGACAGGTCTGATTGCTAATACCTGTATGGTTGTGTGTGTCACGGGAGAGCGACTTGCACGCGTCGCGCAGAAGTCTCCGTCGACAAAGGAGACGCCTAGGTCAGGGTAGACATTGGGTAGACCTCAGATAAACGAAACGCTTTGCTTAAATAGATGTAGCGTCCATTTTGGATTGCGTACCCTTTTGTTGATGGTTTGGTATATTTTTACTCTACTTAAAGGTGATAATAATAACCAAGTTGCAGCCATCATACACCAACACCTCGCATTCAGATACAAATTGATTGCACAAAAAACAGCCTACTATAAATACACACCTCAAACAGTTTTAGAATCAACAGACTTTAAACTCTACTGGGACAGAACTATAATTACAGACAAAACTATTCATTTCAACAGGCCTGACATAACTCTCCACGATAAACAAAACAAAACAGTATTTCTCATAGATATAGCCATACCAAATACACACAACCTTACCACAACTTTTATAGAAAAGAACACAAAATACACAGACCTTGCCATTGAAATTAAAACACAATGGCGTGTACAATCTGTCAAAACCATCCTAATAGTAATCTCATCCACAGGAGTCATCCCATACACATTACACACTAGTCTCAAAACACTAAATATACCCAGATCCACACACATACTTCTTCAAAAAGCAACAATACTAAATACATGTAGAATTGTACGGAAATTCATGGGCAAGGACCGTGATCTTTAGTAGATAAGCACTTGGCGTAAGCCCGTGTATCAGAACCTCTTTATTACAAGAGTGAAATGAAAAATTCATAAAAATATAATAATAATAATAATAATAATACCTTGGACACTATTTACACACATTGATCTATCCCCGAACTAGGATTCCCTGTATCTTGGGTAATAGACAACGATACACGTACTTATATAGATAAATATTATACTTAGATAGATAAACAACCATGACTAGGGTACAAACATCTGTTCTCATCAAACAAGTATTTGCCCCCACCGGGATTCGAACCCGAGACCCTTGGCTTCGTAGGCAGGGTCACTGCCGACTCGGCCATTCGGGTCGACAATATACTCGCCATGTGTATAGTTTGTCAGCAGTGTTGTTATTTATACGGCAATTGCCATAATATACGGCATTCCATGACTTTTTTTTAGATTATACGGCTGACTTTTTACTACCGTTGTTATGAAATACGGCAATTAATATAATAAACATTTCTTAAATACATATAATAATACGACAACTTTGTGTTTTTTTCTTTCATAAATACGGCAATTTGAAACTTTAGATACGGCAATTCAAAATTTTAAAATAACACCAACGAACTCTTCAATGGGGTTAAAAACTGAAAGCTTGTCATAGATGGCAGCACTGTTGAGTGTTCCTAAGAACCGCCATATTGTCTATTTGTTGTTGTTTGCTAAAGTATTCAATATTAGATATCACGATAAAAATGTATTCGACCTGTAGTGTAGCTAAGTTAAAAGACGAGCTTAGAAAACGGAGATCGTCTGCCATTGGTGACACTGGCACATCTGAAGTGAGCAAAAGGCAGTTTTTAACCCCATTGCATCGAACAGCATCTGTCGTAAACAAAGACTCAATATTTCAAATCAAACTTTCGGGAAACCTTATTTCAATTATAAAAGTGGCCTATCAGTGAACAATTATAAAATGTCATTTAAATTTACTTACTTACTCTGAGGGGTAGTCACATGGTAGACATGGTAGTACGTTCATACATTACAGAATCTGCTGTGTCTGCGCCGCCTGCGCCCCAGCTAGCATAAGCCCAGGCTTACTGTTGGTTCAACAGATATCCTTCCCCAAACATTCCTATTGTGAATACTGTACCATAGAAAGACCTTAAATCCTCAGATCAACAAAACTCTTTTGCTTACTTAATATCTCTATGATAGAATTATTGATAAAAAAAAAAACAAACACTCTCTTAGTCTCATTTTGTTGTTGTTTACAATTTCTAAAACAAATTTAAAATTCCATGTCCTTACCTAAATTTTTCGTTTGCCAAATTCCATTCAATATTCCGCCTGAATCGATAATATTCAAAACAAAACCTTAATCGTTTTTTTCCTGGTGCAAAACCCATTCCTATGACCATGGTTGGATTTTTCACCCTAATTGGACCGATACACCAGTTTAACCTGAAGAAGGATAGTTCTTATTCACCACAGTGCTTCGCGGTTGTCAAAGGGCAAATGGTTCCGAATAAAACCAAGGAAAAGGGTTCTAGAAAAGGGCATTTGGAGAAAGACAAAGAGAAGACACCAGGTTCAGCTCAATCCGAGAAAGTTGACATGGAAATCCGGGTGACCCAGAAACTGTAATAATAATAATAATAATAAAAATATTTATTCATCAAAAAACTTGGACAGTAAAAAGTTACAATTAAAGGTACTTACTTAGCTAAATAGATTGATACAAAGATAATGTGAACATCTGAGCCTGAGCTAGGTCTAAACCTGTATTTCAGGCTACAGCGCTCTTCCCTTAAAATATATAAAAGCTAGTTTATGGTACACAGAAAGAAACCAACAACAAAAATAGTAACATTTAAAATTAAAAACATGTACCTAAATTAGTAGTTATACTTATACAATTAACATGAAAAAATAATAATAAGAGAGTGGGTTAGTGAGTTTGTTTGTGAGAATATGAGATAGACGGTGTTCTTGATAAAAAGTTTATTTGGCTGTTTCCACTATTTTATTAGGAGCTTGGATATTGGATAGGAGGACCCTGTGATATCTTAACATGTTCAGACAATCATGATTCCTTTCTACAACTATAAACTTCACCTATGATGATGATATTTCTTTCTTTCAGTTCATTTAGAGCTGAATCCATATCGTAATCAGATTCGCTGGTCAGTAGGTGTTAGTGTAGCCCACTTAACGCCCACCGAAGGTAGACCTTCACAGACAGACTAAGATGGAACCAACTTCCATCCATCTCCTTCTCCTTCTTGTTGTTATTCTTCTTCTTTCTCTTCAGCATGTTCTTGTTCACTGCTGGACTGGGAGATTTTATACTTACGCCCGCGGGAAATACTCGATTCCATTGTTATCCATGGTTATTATCAAAGAGCTCCGTGGTGTAAGGGTTTGAATCCTGGGGCTGATCAAGTGATCATCATGTGCCAATGAGATAAGAAATTTATCGTGATAACAATATATGGACTTTCTAACGGAGATGTAAACATCGTGAGAAAACATGATTTACTCCATAGCTGCGGCGATGGGCTAGCCCTCTGGCACGCACATGAAGTATTGAGTAACTAGCCAAAAATGGGCACGATTGTGCCTCTGCCACCCCGTATAGGAAAATCAGTGACGCTATGTTATGTTATGATATGGTTATTAGATTATTTGATCAAAGAGATTCGTTAATATAAAGTTAACGGTTACAACCACAGAGCAAAAAGTTTCATTTTTTCCTCACATTACATGATTTATTCCAAATTCTAAAAATATAAAGTAGTCAAATGACAGCAAAACCCTGTCACAATACCACAAATATTGACAACAAGAAACTGAACATCTCCAACATTAGATTAAAAAATACGTACAAATGAAAAATTTGCAAAAAAACACCGCATAAGTAGCTATGGTCAATATCTAGTTACTACTTCCAAGAACACCGTATTCACCTTTGTCCCAAGCCTTGGCCATTTTTAACTATCTCGTGAAATTATACCAAAAGCAGTTCAGCAACAACTTACAACGAATTATTCTAAGATCAACAAGTATGATTCTCTTGAGGGCTTCTAAGTCTTACAAACTTTCATCAAAAAGATCTGACTTCCGAGTGCGTACATCCCAACTCTTCAACCTACCCAGGCACCCGACCTTCCGCGAACCAAATAGCGCAGGAGTTTCCAGGTTCAGAACCGGACTCGTCGCAGAAAAATACCGGTACTACCACTATCTCATGTCGAGATCCCAAGGGAGCGGGGCGATTGCGACTACGCCAATCGGTTATAGATGGACAAATGATACAGCCAAAGAAGTAACTCTACTTCAAGCTCTAAAGATCACTTTTCGGCTTTTAAGGCAGAAAATACGACTGATCCCCGAAGAAATGAATGGTATGGTCTAAATTTAAGATGTCTTGTAATTTGGCCCAGAGTGAAACGAAACAGGCATCATGGTTTGTCCAGCTAATGTCCAGCAATGTTGTAGTTAAATAAAAATATGGTGTCAATAAGTATAAACCTAATTCTATTTTTAGCTATAACATAGCCAATTCCCTTTGGGAGTAACAGAGGCATAGTAGTGACCACTGTTAGCCAGTTATTCAATTGCGTGACAGGGGGCTAGCCCATCGCCACAGCTATGGAGGTATGAAGGTTTCCTCACGACGTTAGAAACGGATCAAAACTGTAGATTTTAATAATAGGAGCGTTGTCGCTGTCCCTCTGTCTGCCCCTTAGACACAGATTATACACGGCTTATTAGGAATCACGTGATTTTCTATGTGTGTATACCTCGCGCCACGAATTAGAGCGCTGGGCGACGTTGTTTTTTTTTTTTGTTGGAGGGGAAAAAAATGTAATTACCCATGCCCAGGAGTCAGACCTCCCTGCTATGTCCGGGTCCCCACATATTGAGCGGGCATCAGCTCGTGTGCTATACGGACTAAAAACAAGCCCTTTGTGTTTACAGTTGTCTCACTAAGAATTAACTGCGAGCCATGGTCTCGGTATATGCTGAAGACTTTCTACCTGCAATTTGCCCTTTTGGGCGATATATATGAGTATATGATATATATGGGAGGAGTTTGCCTGCTTACCCGATTTTATGAGCGGACATCAGCTCATAGTCAACGGGCATGACAGCGGCATGTTAGGGGGGCAGATAGCCCCCGCTACTAAGAGGTAGTTATATATAATTTTTAAAACCTATCCTAATCCTAAACTACTTTATATTTGGGTCATTTAGGGGGGCTCTGACCTCAGTCCGGGAGGTTTAAAGGGGGAGGGGGAGATTGTGTGTTCGTCGAATCAAGACGGCGATCTCTTTCAATCCAAATTTGGTATCTGAGACGCTGTAGTGCTTCGGGAGCACAGCCTTCGTCATGTTGACGTGCCTGAGGGGCGGGTGGTGGTTGGGCTTTAAGAGCCCGTGGGATATCGTCCTCCGGTTCTAGGAGAATGTCTTTGGGGCGCCTTTTGAAAAGGTGTTTCTTATTTATATCTGGGGTCGGATCATAAAGGGATGCTTGTACTATAAGCGAGTTTGGGTGGCTAGATGCATTAATAAAGAAGCGTTCGGACGCTTCTTTCATATATTGCTTTACTGTGGGGAGTCTAAAGTTACTATGGAGGTCTACGTTGCGCATGTACCACGGGGCACCTACGGCTTTTCGCATGAAGCTGTTTTGTAAAACCTGAAGGGGCTTAAGGGAGTGGGAGCAGTGTGCATAGACTGGATTTGCATACGTGAAGACCGGACGGATGCAAGTTTTAAATAGAGTTATTTTGCAGCGCAATGGAAGATTGATTTTACTTCTCATGAGCGGGTGAAGCCTACTCATGTAGAAGGCTGCTATGTCGCGGACCGTTTTAATGTGGGATTTGAAGTTTAGTCGGGAGTCTAATGTCACGCCTAAATACTTCACTTTATTTTCCCAGGGGATAGGGCGGTCAAAGAGGGTGATTTCGGGTAGTGAAGAGGACGCGCGGTCAGCTCGAGTCTTACCCCATGAGAAAAGCACGGCTGCGCTTTTCTCGGGGTTCATCTCTATTCTCCATTTCAGAGCCCATTCACCGAGGTCGGTTACTGCTTTCTGACAAACGCGCGCCCTCTTTCTACTGGTGTAATAGAGCGCCGTATCGTCAGCGTAAAGGGCTAGCTCGACGTATGGCGTGCGGTGCGAAAGTGAAAAGAGGGTGGGGGAGAGAACTGAGCCTTGCGGGACTCCGGCGGTTATGGGGTGGGGCCTAGAGCGCGATTTTTCTACTCGATAGAAAAAACTGCGCTCAGTGAGGTAGTCTTTGATAATGAGTACAAGCCTATCGGGGAGGTTGATTTGGTAAAGTTTATAAATAAGACCATTGTGCCAAACTTTGTCAAAAGCTTTCGCTACGTCAAAGAATATGGCACCGGTATCTTTGGACTTTGCCGTTGTGTAAATGTGCTCCGTTATGCGGTGCACCTGTTGGACGCACGAGTATTTGGGTCTAAAGCCAAACTGCTTGAGAATAAGCCGTTCATAGACTTTGCCTATTGAAGAGAGTAAGCTAATGGGTCGATAGCAAGTGGGGTCGGTTCGATCTTTCCGGGGTTTGTGAAAGCCATTAACGTCAGCTTCTTTCCATGTGGTTGGAAAGGCACAGAGACGGAGGTGGCATTGAAAATTACCGTAAGAGAGGAGGGAGTGCACTGGGTTTCTAGACTATCGACAAGACATTCGGCTTTTTCGTCATCATCAAAGGCTGCGGGTTGGTTATCCCGTTTTAGGGGGGGGCATGGGAACAATCTCATCGGATTTGAGGTATTTACTGAATTTAAATATGGCAGTGTGACTTGGGGCTATGCTGGAGACAAAGTCGTTCATGCGACTGCCTCTGAACTCTCGCATGCATCTGGTAACCTCTCGTTGGAGGCGACGCATTTGAATTCTGTGATTGTCTGAGGGACAGTTATCGTAATCTCTCTGTGCCGCATTCTTTGCACTAGTCTCAAGTCCTCTCGGAGTTCGAAGCGATGGTTGGCTTGTACCGGGACCTCGCTAGAGGCGCCAGTCAGGGCTTCGTTGAGACTGTTGCCTATGTCAGAGATTTTGGCTTCTAGTTGGGCTCTATTGTCAATTTCTGATGTGATATCTAATCTTGGGTCCAGTTAGCTAAGAGCTTGCTTGAATTTACGGTTGTTAATAACGGTTCTGGTTTCAGTCGGTTGGTCGAATGGCCTGCCGAGATAGAATAAGACCGGTCTATGATCCGAGTGAAGCTCGCTAAGTACACTTTATGTCCCTGACTGGGAGGCTAATGTTTTTGAAGATACAGTAGGAGATAATGTCTGGTCTGTGGTCAGCTGTGTAGGGGTAATGGGTCGGGGCATAGGGAGCTATGACTTCGCAGTCATCGAGGGATTCGAGAAGTCTGTGTACTGTCCGTCCGTTGGTATTTGTCTCATTACAGTTCCATTGCTGGTGCTTGCTGTTGAAGTCACCAGAGCTAGGATAACTGTACTACCTAGTTCTAAGAGGGCTTTGATATCATTAGCTATCATCTTCTGTCCGGCCGGCAGATAGACTGATGCTATGACTATGGGATCGTGACCTGAAATTGCAATGCGGATGGCAGTTGCTTCGCAATTATCTAGTTGGGGGGTGACTATAGGAGTAACGTGCAAAGATTTTTTATAATAGATGGCGGTACCGCCTTTGGGGTTTTTGGGTCGGTCCTGAGTCGGTAAGCGGTCAGTAAGGAGGAGACTATATTTGGCTATATTAAAGCGCCTACGTTTGGGTTTGAGGTAAGTTTCTTGGACCGCGAGGATATCTATTTTATGTCTACTGAGAAGATCGGCGACTTCTTCTCTCTGTTTAAGGAGACTATCAGCGTTATAGAGCGCTAAAGTTAGACTGTGGGGCTTTGTCCGTCCGTTTGTCGAGTTTACTAAAATGGGCGTACTATACATGATGAGAATTTAGGTATAAAGGGTGGGTTGGTGGGTGGGGGAGGTGACGAAAGCTTATGTTAGAGGGGTGCGCCTGAAAGAGGCAATATTTGGGGGATATACTGTGGGGAGGTCGAGAAGACTTGGGATGAATGCCCTAAATGACCATATATTTGACAGTTATAACACTGTGAAATGATATTGTTGCATTTGGGGCTTTCGACGCTGATGTCTTTGAGACCGCAGAGGGATTTAAGGGGGCTAATCTGCCTACCTGTGGCGGAAATTACTAGAATCATGTTAAATGCCTTCGCAGGCCGGTACGGGGTTTTAGCACGGTGCATTCTATGGACTTCCATTACCGGGAAGTTTTTGGAGATTAAGTCAATTTTGATAACGGATGTGGGGAGATTTGTGGGGACGGGGCGGACTATGTATCGCAAAGTCCTCTCCTCGGGGAGTGAGTAAGTATGGAAGGCGATATGGTTCGCCCTCAAGAATTTAGTTATGGCGCTGTGGATATTGGACTCTGCCACCTGGACGCGGGTTCCAGCTGATGTAAGCGCGGATGTATATTTAATTCCATTTCTTTGTAAATGGATCGATTCCCGAGTCCAGGCGGTTTCGTCTTGGACTATTGCTGGTGGTGGGGGGCGAGCGCGGGGTGCGGGGTTGGTGGGGCTACGGTATTCGCGGTACCGGTGGGGGATGGAGGGCTCTGAAGGATCAGAGATCGAGGCGCAGGGGGGGCGGAGGAATTTGTTGAACGCGGTGTAGGTTTTGGGATTAGCGGAGACAGAGACATGACAGCGGGCCTGTAAATAAATAAAATAAAAATAATACGACCTGACTGGAACCAATCCAACCTGGGCACAACACACGCGGCGGACTGACCCGAGGGGGTCTCACGGGCGTGCGAGAGAGAGGTCCCTCGCACGCAGGCGTGGACGCGCGGGCGAAAGGGGGGGAAACACTTGCTGCCGGGGCGGCAGCGGGAGAGTAAAGGTGAGTCGCTGGGCAACGTATGTACAGGCCCTCTATGCTACTAAGCACAAGCCTCACACAAGCCTATCGCAGGCTCGCGCTATCTCTCTCTCTCCACGTCACTTCAGAGTCTGCGATAGGCTTGTGTGAAGCTTGTGGTTAAAAGCATTGGGCCTAGGTATTGAAGAGTTACTACTGCGCATTCAAGGCCACCGCTCATAACTCGTGGCGCAAGGTATACCATGCCGACCAACACGATGACGACGCTGGGGACGCTGATGTAGCGTGAGGTCTCTTATGGCAAACAAATGGCCCTCAATATCTCGGATAATGGATGTTTAAGTGGTAAATGATCACCAAAAGTATCAGGGCAAAATAGTGCGGTAGCTTAGGTCTTCACCTTCGCTTCGCTCACCCCCCTTTATCCTTCGTGTTAGATTCAACATGTAAGAACAAAAAAAAAACTTAAGACACACATAAGTACACAAAATATAAAAAGAAGTTTGGTGATCATTTATCCAAACACAATTTGGTGGTCGGTTAGCAATTCTGGTTTCGAATTTATTGGTGGTAAAATAGGTGCGTTTTTGGTGATCGTTTAAACATAAGCCTTTGTAAAATAACATTCCTCGAGACGTCACTTGGTCACAGTTTTGGAACGGTTGTACTTGAGGCTGGGTGTTTCCGATTATAAAACAAACAAAAAAACTATCATATCAATAATTGTTGCGACTGCCAGGAAAACCAGTTGACACTTGACAGTTTTACAGGTCAGCCAACTAAACGGCGAAGGAAATTTTAACAAACTACGCCGTAGACGACAAATGAAGGACTAAAGGTTTTTTATGGATATTTCAGTAACCCTGTGAAAATGAATTGGAATGACGGAATTTAGTTAGGAACACAATTATCTCAAAATGGTTTTCTTAGTTTGATTGAAACCCTTTTTTACAAGGCCAATTCCTAATTTGTACAAATCTGTACAATCGATAAAAATTCTGATTCACACAATTTTTGTCACGCATTCGTACAATATCTTCTGACGACTAATACAAGGCCAATCATAACAAATTGCTTACCGCAAGGAGCTCATATAACCTCAGGAGGTTTTTAATTTTATTTAAAAAATAAAAAAAACAAAGGTGTTAAACTAAATTAAGCTATATTTGTCCGTTGGCCCTCTCTTGCGCATCACGGTATAAATAAGCTTGAGATAGGACATGTAAATCATATGAACAAAACAAATATTAACATTTACATTCAGGCACATACATTGCTTCTGGCCCCACACTAGGATACCCTGTGTCGTTGGAACCAGAAACAACGACGTCACACACATAAACATCCAACACCTGGTTTTTTTTTGTATCCCCATCCGGGGATCGAACCCGGGACCTCTCGCATGGTAGGCAGAGCCACAACCGCTGCGCCACAGAGGTCGTCAAATGAATCAGCGATAATGTTTTATTTCGGCCATTTTTTAAATTTAATAATTTTGCCGATAGTACTAGGAGCTCTCATCTTTTCAGGAGACCTTTAACGTGCCTTTAACACAAAAAATTGCTATGGTCTTTGTACAACTTAGGAATTGCATGAATGAGTAATTGTAGGAAATAGTAAGGAATATATATTGAACGAACCAAAACTGTCAATACCGTTGCACAAAAACGTTTTCAAAACGCATATTCTCTAAAGGCAATGGGCAAAAGTACAATTCAACCCAATACAGCGCCCGATTAGTATTTTATTATAATTTAGATACATTGGTACCACGAGAACAAGCAGATGTAAAAATGTTTTTTTCCTTTAATGCTCAAATCAAACCATTTTCGAAATAATTAAACTTCTAACAACTGTCTGCTATCCTGGTACTTGTGCCTCTGCGACCCCGTACGGAAAAAGGCGTTTACAGTTTGTTTTTGACGACTACAAAAATGTAACTTTTCGCCGTGCTCCACCTGTACCCGATACCTGTAGGGTCAGCAACGCAACTCGAGTGAGGTGAGATTATCTCAACAAACAGAAATTGGCGCCCTGCTGCGTCCACGGAGCGTACTGCTACCACTCGCGATGCTGTTTCTTGTAACGACAGCAAAAGAGGAAATTGTCGAGTTAATTTAATTAAAAAAAAACGCATACCTAATAGAGGAGTATAATTAAGTGTTATTTTTTCAGAAGAGGGTAGGCAGAGAAAAAAATATGTTTTTTTGCTACGCTTCAAGGTAAAGAATGGTATCGCGTAAAGCTTTGTCGGCAAATCACCGTTGCGTCATTTTCATTGATCAGTTTGTTTCTGATCAACAAAACTCATATGTCCATATAAACTAGTGGCTCTGTGAGCTGGCGACGCCACGAGTCTGTTGGTGGAACGCTGAACTTCTAACATACAAACTGATGAATGCACGTGGTTACCTACATGAAATATGAAAGTAGCCACACCAATAACTTTGTAAACTACATTTTGCGATCTCAATTCCAACCTTTTAACATTTTACATAAATAATATAGCCTTTGTCACTCTTACGGTCTCCACAAATCCAACAACAACTCATTTGTTAAAACACCTTAAGCCCTTTGGGCTGTGGTGTTTATTTTTACATTTTACAAACCCATATTTCCGCCATTGTAAAAAAATCTTTTCGAAAAAAAATTTCATCGAGCAAAATCCAAGTAATCTTTGAACCTGCTCAAAAGTTTTTACGAGAATCGGTGGAGAAATGACACCTGTAGAGGAGAAAAGCCAGAAATCCGATCAATACATACGGTCTCGAAAAATTTGTTTGCAACTCAAAAGGAATCTAAAATATGGGGATTCTCAGCCGCGTAGTCCTGTCCTGTCCTGTCGTGACCTGTCCCGAGCCCCATCTGTGGATAGCGTTAGGGGTACGGTGGGGTCTGAAGGGCAATGTCAGGCAACGCTACGAATGCCGAGCTAAAAACATAACGTCACGGTTTTTCCTTTAGTCAATGGAACAAGATAATTAGTTCAAAAACTAAAACAGGACTACTAAAACATCGCGTTCTAAAGAGTATGCAGCCGGCGTTAGTGCTGATTAAGCTCTGTTTTAAAAATCAAGCGCATTATGCCAGGGTTGATAAAAATCTCATTTTTTTTGTAAAAAAATCGCATAAATGAATTTAAATGTGATTGTAAGATTTAAATAGTTTTTTTTAACATAATTAACTATTTTAATTTGGAAGTCAGTTATTTATTAAAAAAAACACAATTGTTGTTATTTTGATAGATAATTAAATAAACATATTATTATAAAATCTTATGAAATTATTAATAAACATGAACATAAACACTTACAGACAGGCACATGCTTCTGGCCCCACACTAGGATACCCTTTGTCGTGAGAAACAGCGACGTCACACACATTTAAACATCCAAGACCTGTATTTTTTTACCCCCAGCCGGGGATCTTACACGGGACCTCTCGCATGGTAGGCTGAGCCACAACCGCTGCGCCACAGAGGTCGATAAAATCTAAAAGTTCTTCAAAAAACTGTATTTTGTGTTATATTTTATTTTTAATTGGTTAAATATTAATTTTATTATATTTAAATTTAAATTGACGAAATTTATGAAAAAATACACACAACACGAAACTTGTGCGGATATACTCACACAAGTTTAGTGTTGTGTGTATTTTTTTTTTAAACACACTTACATACACACATATATACATACATGCCTACATACATACATGTAGGTACACATATGTAGGCATGTATGGTAGGCAGTACCGGGCAAACGCATAACCCTCCTTTTAAAAAAATATATTTTAAATTGGCTTCACCTATTCTGCTAACCCTACCTGGATGTCAGAGTTCCCTGGTTGTCGGGAGCTGTCTGTCTCCTCCTCATCAGGTACAGACAGCCGGCATCTTGATGAAGTCAAATATCACGGGACTGCGTTGATTGGAATCTGGTAAAGCACAACTTTGATATTAAGAATGCTTAAGATAATTAAAAAGATCATCTTTGGTATTTTGAGAAGGCGGGAAAGTTATGATATTAACCCTCGACGTAATAGAAGTGTTAGAAGTATGAAGCGGATGTTTGTCTGTATGTCTGTCTGTGGCACTGTAGCGCTCAAACGGGTGGACGGATTTCAATGCGGTTTCCAGCTCCCCTGCCATGCTTCTCAGCTATAACTTTGTCCACTCGATTAATGGTTTTTTGACAGATAAAAAACCCTACACTTTTGGCATCTGCAACGAGAAATATGTCTTATTTCAGAAGTTCAATAAAGGATTGGGCAGAGTTTATACTCATGTTTTATTAAAATCGGAAAAATATCAGCCTAACAAGGGAACAACTAAAGCAATCTTTAGACTGATTGGGTTTCATTAATGTGTCGGGAGTGTCAATGGACTAGCCCCCTGTCACGCAAAATAGAGTATTGAGCAACTGGTGAAACTTGGACGCAACTGTGTCATGCGTGATTCAAGAAGTCAAATCTAACGAGACTACATTGATATGATTGTCAGGGACAGTCTTCTGAGCAACTTTTAGTATGAAACCAATTTGATATGTGAAACTTTAATCTTCAATTCTCCATACATTGTGTGCCGGTCGGTCAGCGATATGTAAGTACGGAGCACTGACAGATAAAGTTGCTCTGTTCAACTTTTGAAAGTTGCTCAGAATGATGACCCCAAGAACCCCCTAAAATATGAGTTCATCTTTCTGTTATAAACAGTTTTGATACTCATAAAAATCTTATTGACATTTAGGTAGGTACCGGTTAAGACTGTTCGACAGAGACTATTTCTATATTATCTGTTATTAATAATAAAAAAACCTTGTCAGTTGTCAGTTGTACCAGCTATAGCTGTTTAGGTATACATAGTAAACATGGTTATACATAGTTAGGGTTGAGATGGCAATCGGGAGGACATGATTAATTATGATTTCAGTAAGTTGGGGCTTCCTCATCGCCCTCAAAGATCACAGTGGGATACATTAGTGGGTTAAGATGCCAATGAAGTGGACGGGTAACCCGATAGGGAATGGGGCGCGACATACACACTTGTTACATGTCTTCCCCGATTGCCATCCCAACCTATGTTATACCCAACCTATACCAACTTTACAGTACCGATTTCTTTCAATTTGACGTTTCACCAATGACAATAGCTTTAAATGGCAGCTTTTGACATCAATAATTGCACTCAGTATCAAGAAATTTTAATCGCTTTTGAAATTACGTAGTTACAAAAATTAAACAACACGCATATATTTGTTATGTTAATACAAAGCAAACGAGTCTAAAGTCGAGGGGTTTACTAGTAGCCGTTGAAGAGTTCCACTATCCACCAATCATCAGATCAGCTCGATACCCTCACTAATCCACCAACTACTCACCGAGACGATTCTAAAGAGCCCAAACTAGGTAGGGTAGGGTTACCGTATTTTATTGCAGAGTTCCTGTGACCACCATACGGCTCCATCATCAGATCAGCTCGATGGTGTCATAATATTGCATTGTTACCAAACTTAAACAATTAATCCTTTTAGCTCAATCGGAAACCGGAGAGAGGGTAAAATTTAACTTGCAAGATTTGTTTACCTAGATAATTACTTCCTTAGTTACAGCTGAAGCTAATAAAAACTTGTTAAGGCGATGATGGAATAAAAATGCGCTGTCGAGTGGAAGTGAGATGCAATAATTACTCGCGAATAAGAAAAAGCGGGATGCCAATAATGCACTCGCGACTAATCTGAAACAACGTAAGCGCCAAAACGTAAAAAAAAATCATAAAAAATAAACTACACAGTCAGGTCATAAGTTCTGTCACACAATAAAAACTTTTGAATTTAGAACGCTGGCCACAAAAAAGTTTATTGAATTCGAATTTCGAATTTTTCATGAAAATAAAAATGTGTACTTTTTAGAATTTTCCTCATTTTTAAATATGGAGTGGACACTTAAAGAAGACCGTGTCGCAGTTATTGCGTTGCATCATTGCGGTTAAGCGCGAATTCAGATTTTCGACTTACTGAAAAATTTTAATATAACCAAAAGATTCGTTTATCGTACCATAAAACGATACAATGAAGACTCTAGGGTAGATGACAGGTTAAGAAGTGGTCGCCCTCACTCTGTTAGGACTCCAGCAGTGATAAAAGCTGTGAAGGCGCAAATTCAAAGAAATCCCATACGTAAGCAGAAACTCTTGGCCCTTCAGATAGGGTTAAGCAGGACCACGGTGAAAAGGGTGTTAAATGAAGACTTAGGGCTTAGGGCATATCGAAGAAAAACAGGACATCGTTTGGACGCTCGTTTAATGGACCTGAGACTGAAGAGATGCCGCGCTTTGTTGAAGCGGTACGCGGGAAAAAAGCATCGGGAAATTATTTTTTCGGATGAAAAATTTTTTACCGTGGAAGAGAGCTACAACAAACAAAATGATAAGGTGTACGCACACAGCAGTGAAGAAGCGAGCAACCGTATTCCGCGTGTCCAACGAGGTCATTTTCCATCCTCGCTCATGGTTTGGTTGGGAGTCTCTTATTGGGGCTTAACTGAGGTACATTTTTGTGAGAAAGGCGTAAAAACGAATGCAGTTGTGTATCAAAATACAGTCCTCAAGAACCTTGTGGAACCTGTTTCTCATACCATGTTTAATAACAGGCACTGGGTATTCCAACAAGATTCTGCGCCAGCTCATAGAGCGAAAAGCACACAAGACTGGCTGGCGGCGCGTGAAATCGACTTTATCCGGCACGAAGACTGGCCCTCCTCCAGTCCAGATTTGAGTCCGTTAGATTACAAGATATGGCAACACTTGGAGGAAAAGGCCTGCTCAAAGCCTCATCCTGATTTGGAGTCACTCAAGGCATCCTTGATTAAGGCAGCCGCCGATATTGACATGGACCTCGTTCGTGCTGCGATAGACGACTGGCCGCGCAGAATAAAGGCCTGTATTCAAAATCGCGGGGGTCATTTTGAATAAACTTTATTACCATAAGAATCTATGTTTTATTAAGTTCATCTTGCTATATAAATGTTTACATAAATAATAAACATGTCTAAATTATTTCATATTGCACATGTGACAGAACTTATGACCTAACTATGTATTTCAGGGAATTAACTTTCAAATTGAAAATCGTTAGAAATAACAATTGTTCATACATTGCAATTATCACGCAGTCATATTCACTTACTACTGCGGTGTAATAGGATAAAACCATAAAAAAAGAGTTGACTTTGTATTTATTTTCTATCGAGAAAATTTTATCCAAACATGTTTTCCAATTAAGAATCTCTAGATTATATAGTCAAATTACATATACCAGAAATTAATTACGATTTGCCCAGTATTTCCTGAAAAACACATGAAAACAGCACCCCATATTTATTTAATCAGCGTCTTAAAATTACCAATTACAACATGATTGCGACACGAGCTGTCTTTGATTGCGACTGCGCTTGCTGAAGAGTTGTTCTGTAGCCTTTCTTATCTCTGAATTTCCGTCGCAATACTATTCAAATTGGCAAATAGCCCAGAGAGCTCGATTAAAATAAGCATGATCTGATGGTCGATAATATAAATTTTGACGGTTGGTGACAACTTCTTGTTTTGACCACTTCTGGATTTGACCACTTCTTGTAAAGACTGATTGATCAACTTTTTTTCGAAAGCGATTGGTGAAACGTCCATTTGAAGTAAGATAACTTCTTTTAAAACGTAGCTTGAAAGTTTGTGATAGGTATTTCTAGATGTTAGGGATAGATAATAGAGCTTTACAGTAGCTATAGTGGGTATATTATAGTTACAGGGGTGTAGTAGGGTGCTCCAGGGTCTGCAGCCGACCCGTAGGGTAGTCAGATCGTACTGGCAGGCATTCTATAAACTCTCACCGGTGGTTCCAAGTAGTCGTGCACACGACGGCCACACACCGGTACACCACGTCGTCTCGTGGGCTAAACTGTAAGCCTGGAGGCTTCGGCAGACAGGCTTCTACGCGGTCACCTCCCGCATGTGCACAAGTCTAACTCAGCGGTGAAGGCAGCTCACGCTGATAAGCACCGAGTCCTGGCGGACCCGGCGAGTTAGCAAGCCAATGGCGATGGCCTAGGGCGGCAGTTGAGGTTTGAAGTGACTGCCGGTCAGAGACTGCATCTGAACTGAACCCTCCGCCAGTCGTAGCGGTTTCCGTTCCACTGGGCCACGGGGGATGAGGACGAGAGAGGGCATCTGCGACGGCGCGACCGCTTATGCACTAAAAATACTCCTGCGCAGACGACTGCTTAATGGTGTGCTCATATGCCCGCAATGCGCGAGGATCTTCACAAGGAAGATTGGCTACACAAGCCACATGCGAGCACACGAGCGAGTTCAAAGCTTATGAAGCGGTCGCCGTGACCGAAGTCGGTCGGACCACTTATTATAGTGTAAAAGAATGCCTCGATCTTGAAAGAGTCAGTAACGATGTCTTCTGAATCTCATACCTCTCCGTGGAGTTTGGAGAGTGGTTGACTGCATCACAAGCCATACCCAGGTTTTGAAACGCGAAAGGTGAGAGATATACCTTCGGAAACATTGGTACAATTTCCATATTTGTACAAATGCATTGTCAGTACAAGTTTGTACAATTTTTAATGAGTAATTTTTCATATTTGTTCAGATTACAAATGTTTCGCTAACGAATACAAAAACTTTTATGTAAAAAAATAAGAACCTTTAATGAAAACATGCCACTTCAACATAACATAAACATGCGGCGTATGAAAAATTAAACATTAAAACAAAACAAAATTAACGACTTTTCAATCAACTCAATTATTTTTAAACACTTCGATGTTTAATTACTTGCCAATAGTTGATATAATTCATCAACAGCGTTGTGTTAACTTAAACATAACATGTGTTAACTTCATTCTTTCATTTAAAACTGCACAATTTGTGACCACGGTCTAAACCGTTGGAAAAATTTGAAATGTTTACCCAGGTAGCTAACTACCTGGGTAAACATTTCAAATTGTACGAATGTGGAATTGTACGAATGTGTAATTGTACGAATGTGGCATTGTACGAATGTGGAATTGTAGGAATGTGGAATTGTGCGAATGTGGAATTGTACTAATGTGGAATTGTGCGAATGTGGAATTGTATGAATGTGTAATTGTACGAATGTGGCATTGTACGAATGTGGAATTGTAGGAATGTGGAATTTTACGAATGTGGAATTGTACGAATGTGGAATTGTGCGAATGTGGAATTGTACGAATCTGGAATTGTACGAATCTGGAATTGTACGAATGTGGAATTGTACGAATGTGGAATTGTACGACTGTGGAATTGTACTAATATGGAAATTGTGCCAATGTGTCCGAAGGCAGATAAATAAATGTGTCTTGGATGAGACGACGACGCAGCTTCTGGTACTCATTGAGTACTCCTTTGTGTCGACGAGTAGACAGGGCATCCTGTAAAGCATGTGTTTGTAATGTAAACTACAACCAGCTATTTTTGTGACTATCTAGTTACCCATAATTTACTGAAGCAAGTGCCCAAACGCATCGGCACCGCCTTGACACATCAAAACGCCATTCGATATTCGATTTCAAAGAATTCAAAAAGAGAATAACCGTTGTAGCATGCGCGGGCGCTCAAAGCCGCCGCCATCTTTGAATCACCGCCGTGCGCTACCAAATAAAGACTTCCGAACACTATAGTGTATTCAGTATAGTGTTCAATTGATAATTAAGCTCAAGTTGCCTGGGTTTGATTCGGTGTTGAAGTTTTGCTGTGAAAGCGTATCGGATTTGTATTGCTGTATCGCATTAAACGTGATATACATATCTTACGGTTCTTTCTGGGGCTCTGTACAACAGAAGGTATTTGCCAAGTCATATTACCTAAGTACTATGTCGATTTACACCCTATGCTAACACTTTACATCCTTAATGAGAGAGTAGCAGAGGTTATGGAAAGACCTCTGCAGACGTAGCTAATGAAAATAAACGGATCAGTAACGCTAGTTAGTAGCTAGTTTACTTTGATTCACTTCCTGTGTAGTCAAACGGGACACTCAGCGCTACTGGTCGAACTTGTTTCCATATGGTGACGAGTTACAAACCGATTTAGTTTCTTTCCAGTTTCGCGGGCTAAAGGTTGATGAGACTACGGAACCTCTAATTGTCAGAGATCGACAAACTCAACCTAAGCAGATAGGGCTCTCCAAAGCAAGTGCTGAACGGGCTCAATAATTAAAACTAAATTAAATGGACATTCTGCACCCTGTGGAATTCGGCAACACCGATTCTAGTGCGGTCTCATTGCGATTCGTGATCCGCAGCCACAATGCAACTGAGATAATAGGTTGGGGATAGATGGTGGTAAGGAGGATTATCCGTCAAAGTACGCCGGTGCAGCCACCCAGGTTGTGCTGTTGGGCTAATGTTGTTTTTGTGTATTTTTAGAGTATTTTATTGTTACTTGTACCTAAGTTTGCGCATACAAACAAATATAGCTTTTCGCCGCCCGCCTTTTCCGTTGCGGGGAGGCAGAGGACAAATAGCCCCTATCGATTAGCAAGTTATCTGATAGGTAATCGAATTCGCCAAGAAGATACTTCGGTTGCTTCGCAAAGTTTTCACTATGAAGAGTTGTGTAAAATACAGATTTCTGAGTTCGATTCTATTAGGAAGGCAACTACTATGTGTTTTCAAAAAGTGTACCTCTATACAAATTCGCGAATTTCTTGCGTAAAACCTGCTTTGGAAGGTTACGCTTTCGCAAGCTATCCCTAAATCTTTAGCAGACTAACTCTATCTGGCTTACATTATAGGGATAGCTATTTTGAAGACACATTCGAGCCGAGGTCCTCTTTATGTTATCTACATTTTATGCTTGTTCTTATCTCCGATAGGACAGAAATCAGCTGTGACAACTGAATGAAGGGCGTCTTCTATATCCACACGCATGACCAGGGCAAATACGATTTTTGGCAGGTTTAGTAACCCATAATCACCTACTTTGATCACACCTATTCGGTCATATTGAAGTCCAGCCAGCGATATCGAAGTTTTAAAAATGAACGCCTCCGAAGCACGCATTTATTCCAAATTTGAACGCGCCAATGGCCAAACACCATTCGGCGCCGATTTTTTCTTAAATCTAGGTAAAGGATCGATACCGACTGCCTTTGTGCCTCATCTCAGCTAGGATTTACCAAATGCAATTGTTGCATGTAATGGATATGCACTAGAGCGCAAATAGGTTTGTGTCTGTGTATTTTGCCGACACCTTGACGATGTTATTGTTATTCAAGAGTTTTGTATTTACTTGTCGGGGATAATACGTTGACCGCTGGCTGTTTGAGATGCAGTCGGTGTCTTTGTTGCTTTTTAAAAATGGCGACCACTCTCGCGCTTTTTTCGTTCTTTATTCAAAAATCAAAATGTTTCTTTTGTTGTTCGGTGGTAGCTCTTGCTCTCTGGTCAGTAAGTGTTTGCAATAATTGCGATCCACTGGTTTCTGGCCGGACTCATGCTTGAGGGCATGGAGTGGAGTCCCGGTCAAGGAAAAATGAAGGTTCATTAGATCATGAATAAGGATGATAGCTCTGTTTTTGTATACGACATAAAAACCATGCGCCATTTTGCCTAAACGATTTTCGTTATTTCTTTTATGCACATATAGAATTAAATTGGGAAATTATTTACTATCTACAAAAAAATATACAAAGGCGATATCTCCAACAACATATTTTTTTTCTCTTTTTACAAAACAAGTCGGTGCTGTCTTTAATAAAGGAGCTTTAATTTCTTTACATTGAAGCGTAACATATTTTTTTATTGGTAGAGACAAAGTGTTGAGGTTACCTACCTTCGTATCTCTACTGCGGGGACGGGATAGCCCCCTGGAAAATGCAGATCCTACCTATTGAACTACTGGCTAAGGAAGGATAGCTTCCAATTAATAGGTTTAACAGGTCCAGGTTAGGCAGGTCCAGTTATCATATAATAAAATTAACTACGCACAGTGACTCAGCGTGGCCTGTGCGGGGCGTCGCTGGCCGCCGCCCGGTTTGTTCGGCCGTGAAATTGGAATGCTTCCAAGATACTGCTCCGGAGAAATTAAGGTTGGATGGAATGGCGGGATTTTGCGCGCTATTATTTCAAGTTTAAGGTTATACCGAGGGCTCTATTCCACTAGATAACGATTTAGATACAACACCAAACGCAGCGTCACGGCCTATCCCATACGGGATGGCAGAGGCACAGTCGGTTTCAAGTTTAGCTGGATTGATGTCCGCAATAAATCGTAAATCTATTAGTTACATTATAGAGAATAAAAAACGGTCAAGTGCGAGTCGAACTCGCGCACGAAGGGTTCCGTACCACCTTACAATGGTAGGGATGGTGAGGAGTGAATAGTTCATATTCATATTCTTTATTGCACAGAAAACATAAAGATACAGACAGTTACAAGAAGTTATATAAAGCAAAGGCGAGCTTATCTATAAAGAGAGATTTCTTTGAGCAAAGCTAGGCAAGACATGAGAGTTTATAAAACAGGATGTCCTAGCGCGCAATAAAACTAAACAAATACACATATGTACTTACATACGAAAATTAATTTTAAATTATAAATAAAATAAAACTAATATATAAAATATATACCTCAATTATATAAAATACAATAGATATAATGCACATACATATATAAACTATAATATATCATACATATACCTACATAGATATGGTACCTATTACGGAAGAGAAAGGAAATGCACATTCAATCTTTTCTTAAAAGTGAAAATTGAGGAACTATCCCTAATAGCGCAGGGAAGTGCGTTCCACAGTCGGATTGCCCTTAACCTAAACGAATGTTCGTAAGCGGCAGTGTTATGCCGAGGAGTTGAAAGAAGAGACACCGTATGGGATCTCCGATTGCGATCCTTGGGGAAAATAAACTCACAACGTTCTCGAAGATATGTGGGATTTCGCAAAAATATTGAATAGAAAAGAGAGAATGGGCATATCACGGCGAAGACGGATCGTAAGCCACGTAAGGAGCTGGTCCTTGCGATACTGCGAGACATGGTCATACTTGCGCAGCCTGAAGACAAACCGAATCCCAAGGGTTTGAAGTCAATCGAGTTTGTCCAGTTCTTCGTTCGCGCTGATCCAGCAAACATCCGCGTAGTCCATTGAAGGTAGTAGAAGGGACGGGCAAGGGTGATTTTAGTCTGCCACGGCAGGAAGTGCTGCAATCTCCGGAGGGAGTGGAATGACGCAGACTCGTCTGCTGACCTGGGGGCGACCAGGACAGCTAATTATCAAATATAACCCCAAGATTTTTAGCTTTCTCACTGTAAGTGATTGATTATTATATTCGACGACCCGAATGGCCGAGTCGGCAGTGACCCTGCCTACAAAGCCAAGGGTCCCGGGTTCGAATCCCGGTGGAGGCAAATTTATTTGATGAGAACGGATGTTTGTACCCTAGTAATGGTTGTTTATCTATCTAAGTATAATATTTATCTATGTGTATCGTTGTCTAGTACCCAAGATACAGGGAATCCTAGTTTGGGGCTAGATCAATGTGTGTAAAAATACAGGAATGACGGGCATATTCTGGATTGAGTATAGTGAGTGCCGTTTACCCATTACCCATTACCCATTACCCATTACACATTACCATGGCTTCAGATTTTCCCGGATTGACAAGCTTGACAGGTTGATAGTTTGGATTTTACATAGCAAAATATTATTTACAAAGTTATTGGTGCGCGGCTACTTTCACATTCCATGCACGTAACCAGGTGCATTCATAAGTTTTTATGTGGTTTACAGATAAATTAATTGTTTTATTCTGTTTTGTAGTATTTGTTGTTATAGCGACAACAGAAATACATGATCTGTGAAAATTTCAACTGTCTAACTATCACGGTTCATGAGATACAGCCTGGTGACAGACGGACGGACGGACGGCGGAGGCTTAGTACAAGGGTCATAGAAATATAAGTCTCATGATAATAGCTTATTTATTATCATTTGAATTTGAGAGTAACTATTAATTAAGTATGGTAAAAAGCTATTCTTAAGATAATAATATTTTTATTTTAAAGGCCTGGCTCCACCCAGCAATAACGACATGACAGCCATCGCTGGAAACGCCAAACCGAGAAAATTAAAGACCGCTATTGGAATTAGTCCAAGCACAGAGTAAAAAATATAGCCAAAATAAAAACAGTTTTTTTTCATACAAAAAATGTTCTTAAAGGAGAAATCCACTGACACATTCGTTTTTGCTAATCATAATACACAAATACTATACATTTTCATACAATAATACTTCAACTCATCTAACTATTACTTCTTTCACACAGTGTTTTGAGACTTGCCACCGAACTAGCAAATGATAAGTTTGAAAAGACCTTTCTAATGATATATTATGTGTTATTTGTCTCGGGGGCCAAAGCGCCCACCATCTATTTTTTATTTATATCTAATATTTATTTCATGATTCTAGCCAACGGAAACTACCCTTTCAGCCTTTGATTCCCTTGCAAGTATCAAATTCAGCTAATTTGCGGCATAAATTATTATTATTATTTTCGTGTGAAATTGTTATTGATATGATGATATATTTTAATTGAATTGAAATTGACTGACATTGTGTTTATATAGCGTAATAAATATGTCTTATTTTTATTACGCTATATACCTTACTCGAAACTAGAAAACAGGACATAATGGGATCCGACACAGGATTTTCCTAGTGTGGGAACCATGGAAATTTCTTAATTAGGACGTGAATATCTTAAGTAGAATCAAACTTTTCCTGTACCTGCCCTTGAGTAATAAGTACCTACTCCTGTAAACTTTTTACTAAATAAATAAATTGAAAAAATAAATAAATTGAAAAATTTAAAATTATATAATTTTTTGATAAATATTAATTACCACGACAAACTAGATATCTGTAGTGTTGTTCTTCTTTTAATGTGGCATGCTTACCACTTTTGAGGTTAATTTTGACAGTGTCAAGTATATTTGTAAGATCACAATTTGGTCAGGTTCCATATCGATAACCTGGAAATGAATGTCTCGAGAATAATTGGTTGCACCTCAGCACTATTTCCCTGGGACGTGAGCAACTGCCTCCCGTCTGTAATGTTGCACCTCAGCACTATTTCCCTGGGACGTGAGCAACTGCCTCCCGTCTGTAATGTTGCACCTCAGCACTATTTCCCTGGGACGTGAGCAACAACAGACCTGGTTATTTTTATTCATTTCAACTTGATCTTCGCGTTCCTGAGAAAAAAGGTCTTGACAGACGCACAATTATGGGAAGACTTCGTTGTCCGTCCGTCCCTCTGTCACTGTCTGTCTGAACCTTTTTCTTACCCTCATAGGTTCCTTTTATCCTTTTAAGTTACGGAACCCTAAGAAATAGAAGAAAGTAAGACAAGTAGAAAATTAATTAAATTACAATGAATGTAAACATTGAGATGTGACGTCAAAAAACATTAAAGTGAATTTTGAATTTTTTATACTAATTATGTTTATAAAATAAACAATTATTCAGAGGCTTCAACGTCAAACATGTATTTTATATTTTTGATTACTTTGTCAAGTAGCCAATAATTACTAAGTTACCTTTACCTTTGTGCTGCTTTAAATAAACCATTTAACTTTTCACGAGTATTGCGATCTGGGAAATGTTTTAACTTAGTAGCTTTGATATTATTTTACTTTTAGGCAATATATCATCAATGTAATATAATTTTAAACATAAAATTAAAAACTCCTTTAAAAAAAACCTACTGATCGCGTTTAGCACACCGTGCATATACTCAATTATTTCCAAATTCGTTACTGAAACTACAAGTAAAATGAAGTAACAAAAAAAACAAAAGAATCTTACCCATACATAATATTTTATGAGGTTATATTGGTAATTTCATTAATTTTCCTTAAGTGCAGATAATATTCAGTAGTAGGTATAGCGAGCATGCACCTCGGACGCTGCTTAAATTATCTGCATAATTGATTGACTTGATTGATTTGCAGGTAATATTTCCTGCTAGATCTCAAAACGAAAAAAGGAAACTAATCCAGTGATTTCGAGATCCATCGAGTGTCGATCACGAGGTGTGGATGGATCAATCACCGAGACAGCGCGCGGCGAGAGCGGTCAACGACCCGAAAAGCTATTTGTTCCATCTAGACTTAGGTCTCATTGGAGCACAAAACATTACAATGGCCGAAATATTAAAAAATTAAAAATAAAATCTTGAGACATGTTAGCCCTAAGCGCTAAAGTAGTAAAGTAGTAGTAAGTAAAGTACAGTAGCTAGTCAATTTATTTTCGAAAATATAATGTATGTACGCAAGAACCTTACAACATTTTCCAAACTTAGCGATAGCTGTAATGTTAAGGCGATGATGGAATAAAAATGCGCTGTCGAGTGGAAGTGAGATGCAATAATTACTCGCGAATAAGAAAAAGCGGGATGCCAATAATGCACTCGCGACTAATCTGAAACAACGTAAGCGCCAAAACGTAAAAAAAAATCATAAAAAATAAACTATTTCAGGGAATTAACTTTCAAATTGAAAATCGTTAGAAATAACAATTGTTCATACATTGCAATTATCACACAGTCATATTCACTTCCTACTGCGGTGTAATAGGATAAAACCATAAAAAAAGGGTTGACTTTGTATTTATTTTCTATCGAGAAAATTTTATCCAAACATGTTTTCCAATTAAGAAAATCTAGATTATATAGTCAAATTACATATACCAGAAATTAATTACGATTTGCCCAGTATTTCCTGAAAAACACATGAAAACAGCACCCCATATTTATTTAATCAGCGTCTTAACCTAAAAAATAATCACAGGCTATGTGCGCCCCGTTTTAGACTCGCGAAGGTTAGCAATTCTTTCAAGGGTCAGTGCATTCTCTACTACAATAAGATACCTCTGGAGATTTTGAAATTGCCATTTGAGCAATTTAAAAAGCATGTTAAAGCGACTTTGTCGAAAAAGGGATATTACAATGTTCAAGATTACTTAAATGACAGGACTGTATGGGGTTAATCTGGCTCAACACAGACCTTGCTGTTAATAATTTTGTAATTATTTATTCCTGCTTATTAATCATAACAATTAAATTTTTCATATTTGTATTGCACAAACTATTTTTAAAAGAGATCTAAAAATCAATCTGTGGGAGTTTCTACGCCCTACTTCTCCCACAGTGGTCCAATGTAGAGAAGAGGCAAAAAATGACATTTTCTAAGTATATGTAAATATCTACAGTCATAAAGTACTTTGACTTTGACTTTGACATTGACATATGTAAGGACCTAATATTAAAAACTGCTTATTTTATTTTGTTCAAACCAATTTTCATTGAAAGTTTGTATTGAGATACACAGCATATATTTTTTGTAGATCTTTCACTCTCTTACTTTAAAAGTGAGATGGGGGGGGCACATTTTTTTGCTTTGGAAGGGTCACAGACTTGACTAAACTATAAGGATTCCTTCTACGGAACCCTAAAAAGATACACGACAAAATGAAGGTTTGAATATTGTTACCATTTAAGTTGATCAAATATTTTATTTATCACCATCAAATTCAAATTTGCCAATACTATCATCGCATACCCTAGGATACCCTGTGAGGTGGGAACCAGAAATAGCGATGTCACACACATATGAACATCTAAGACCTGTTTTTTTTTCTATAGCCGGGGATCGAACCCGGGACCTCTCGCATGGTAGGCGGAGCCGCTACCACAGTTGTCATTACTGTTAATTTCAAAAACTTCAATTACACGAACAATTTACTTCTCCAGAAAGATTTCTAAGGATTTTTTTGTAACAAACAACTCACTTAACCCTTAAACAGATTATAATAATAGCGTCTACGCTTTTACGAGATAAATAAAAGTAAAACAACAATAGAAGATACAATCTTCAAAAACATTGTTACGCGCTTTTCTGTTGAGCTTTCAGCTTTTTTATGAAATGTTGATGATGTTTTTGAAAAGTAATTATCCAGAAAACATATAAAAGAAAATAAAATGTAAATAACCAGAAAAGCCGCCCTTTATAGGTATTTTTAATACTTTTAATATTTTTTAGATATTATTTTGTATGAAGTAGTATTACAATTGGAGCGCAGTACGCGGTCCGTTCTGCGAACACTGAATGCTGCGCTCCATTGTTCGTAAAAATAATAATAATAAGTGACCTTGTCTGAGTGCCATAGGTTAGGATAAGCAGGATGTATATGTTACCGTAAGATAGTCATAAGCGTTAGTTGATCAACAAACGCTTTAGTTGATCAACTATCGATAGATAGTAAACCAGACCGACAGGGTTTAAAATTTACGTTTATTTGTTCTTACGATTCGATCTTACGATGTTGATCAACAAACGCTTTAGTTGATCAACTATCGATAGATAGTAAACCAGACCGACAGGGTTTAAAATTTACGTTTATTTGTTCTTACATGTCAACCTAATACAAAGACTATTCGGGGGCTTCGCTGCGCTCGCCCCCTCTAGTCTTAACTTAAGCTACCGCAGTGTTTGCCCGGGTATTTCTAGTATTTCGTTTGCAATTCAAGTTTAAACCAGTTTACGATTTAACCGGTTTTGACCGTTAGTTTATCAACTAATGCGTCATATAGTAAGCAGTACGCTACAGTTTACTATCTGTCGATAGTTAACCAATTAACGAGAAAAAAATGTTAGTTTATCAACTAACGATTTTGACTATCTTACGATGACATATACACCCAATTGGCTACATAAAAATAATACCTTTGGCATTTATCATGTCACCACAACTTCTTGTGTTATGTTATGTATGACGATAGGCTTAATCCTTGTCATGACAGCAGCTCAGACCACAATGCGATTTTGGGAACTCAAACCAAATAGAAAATTATTTCGTCCACTCCATCCCAAATTGACTTTTGCCCAATAAGTTTTTACAATGGCGGAGCCAATTCACCATTCTGAATCTCTGACTACTGGGCGGTCTTTCACAAAAAATGGACATTTATGACGTTCTGTATAAGTTTGAGGACTTCTGGCTTTTGACAATTGACAACACTACCTGGGTGGTTTCGACAATATTTTTGTATGTTTCACTTTCATTGTATGGACGATCTAATAGTGATGGAAAACATCGCGAGGAGACCTTCATATTTCCTTAACAGTTGCGATGAGCTAGCCCTCTGTGACACAAAATGTGGCATTGAGTAACTGGCTAAACTTGGGCGGAACTGCGCCTCTACCACCCCGCCTGGGACAGACCAGAGGCTCCCCCCGCCTCACGCCCTCACCGCCTTGCCACGAGCTCACATACAATTTGTGTCTTTAGGGATTAAATATGGTCAGAATGCATCTTTAGCTTCAATTCTAGGCTAAATTAGACACTATAAAATGTAGGATAAATATATGTTATAAAAGGTCTATTAGAGATAAGAATGGACTTTTAAATTTACCGGATATCTGTTATATTTAATACTTAAAAATATTTTTCGCAATACATTATTATTCAACTAAGTGAACAAGCGCTCGGAGACGAAATCAGTTTCCTATATGAAACTTACACGCAAAAATAGGTAAAAAAGGGAATTTTTTTGGTCGTTTTATTTTATTTTTAATGTTATTATTACAGGAGTTTAGTAATATTTTCTATAATTTTCTTGGTCTCGGAGCTCGGGCTGCCCCGCGGGGCTCTGCGCGGGAGCATGCGTCAGTCTGCTTCGACGCGATGCGACGGGTATTTGTTTTCTTTGTCTAATTCTCAATGCCATTGGCCTTTGTTCAGCCCTTAAGCCTCAGACTACATCGGATAGTTTTAATCACGGACGCTAGGCGCCCGCGCAGCTCTTCCGAAGTCCTCGCCCTGGCAGATCACAGATTGGAGCGAAATCGCGCTTTATTGTGACACTTCTACGTGAGAAACAGAGATATTCGTCCTCCTCTCCTTATTTGTGTGTGTGCGGCGCGGGCGCAAGGAGAAATCGCGTCGACTGAACACACCCGTATAGGAGAAGGCTCTGTGTTTATTTTGTAGTTGGACAATGCCTAGATGTCTGACAAGGCTGGGAGATTCAATCCCATCAGCTAATTAACCAACTTCAAACAAGGAGGGCGTTCTTAATTCAGTTGTATTTCTTTTTATATTTGTTACCTCGAAGGTTTAGCGACTAGTATTGTTTAGGCACCGAATTAAAAAAAAAATCACAAAGAGCAGTTTAGTAAAATTTTTTGAAAATAGAAATCTGTCTAGTAATTTTGTTTCTTAATAAAAAAACTGGAATCACGATGCCATTCAGGTAAATGAAATTGTGTGTATATGATTGAAATAGCTTTCCTGTGACTTTTCAGTGGTGATATAGATAGATTTATAAATTATTTATTCATTATACGGCACAAACAGACAATTAAAAAAATACCTGTATAGTTAAACCAAAACATAAAGCAAATATATCAAACATTGTTGAAACAACAATGCGACAATTACAGATTGCACAATTACAATTAACGTTCGGTAATACGATACGAGGTACCGAACCTCGTACATAGTACGTCAGGCTGTATGGTCTTAAACCTTTGCCTGCCTGATAAGGCGAATAAACCAAAAAAAACAAAGTTACGGGCCATTTTATGATTTTTATCTGCTGCAGAAAAAATAGGATAGAGCGAAACGAAAAACTTCGAAATATTAGCAAAACATTGTTATAAAGATAAATGTTGCGATATTTGAGCTTTTTATTTGATAGATACTTGTATTTTTGGGCATTTGGACAAACCTTTAAGTACATACATTAATAATAAAAACTTCAAGAATTTTTCGATATACATATATGGACGAGCTTCAATGAGGCCGGTAACAGATAATTTTTGAATTAAAAGCGTAGGGAACCAATTACAATTTGCACACAAAAAAAATTGTGGTTGAGGCAACCTTGTGGTATAGTGATTGTGCTGCGACTATAAAATGCCCCTGACTCAGGAATGTCCACTGACCGAATCTGTGACGCTGATATTCTGCCAGAGCCAAAACGCACGAAACATCGCTAGCCCAAATACACATTCATGTAACTTATAATAAAATTAAATGGAATAGGAATTAATAGTCATGTAATTTCAAATTGTGAATGAGTGTTATATAAATGTGTGATTTAATTAAAATTACAAGTGGAAAGAATTTTTGTATTGTGATAACATTGTCATTATAATTAGATTTGAGAATTATTATTGTATCGTATTAATAGGAATCAATGTGATCTCAGAGTGGGCAATGTAGGATTAAAAATAAATATTATGTCGCGTATTTTTTTTTTAATTCATAAGCTTGCTAGTTACATATACTGTTTCATCAGCCTTCTGTTAGAGTATTACAAATTACGAATAGCTTAAAGATACCTTGAAGAAAGATTTCTTACCTGTGAAAATGTTATTATTGCTTCATAATAACATCGAATTCGATGTTCTTATTACATTCAAGTTCCGAACATCTAAAAAAAAAACAAAGCAATTTGATTTGACCTCAATTCTAATATCAGTCGAGATGACGGTCTATTTTTCCAGATGTCGATTTCCAGAATCGTTATAGATGAATTCTGGCTACAAATATCGTATTTGACTGTCAAAACACAGATTTCGTAGCCTCGTTTTCGTTTATTTAGACGACATTCGCGTCCCGAGCGGTGAGGGAGAAATCAATTCGGATTTGTTAAGATTATTCATTGCGCAAGATTGCCATTTGCTGCGTAAATAATCTAATTCTAGAATTTAGAAAACAATATTAAATAACTGGCTAAACGTGGCGCTACTGTGTCTGTGGCACCCCGTATGGAAAACTGAGTGACGCTGTGTTTGTTTAATTTGTTTATAGTCTTCTATCGGTGATAAACTGAGATCGGATATCGGATGCGTATTTACATAATGTTAAGGTGTAGGCTATTTATGAAATTCACTTTTTTATCGAAAAAATGCCGCGATTCCGGGTTCGACTATTAAAGTGAGCTGATTATTATAGAATCAGAAGTATATTTTATAAATTTATATATAATATATTTTATAATTAATTTAAAAATAATAATTTTGAAGCGGCTTCCATAATTCTATAATTTTAGGTAAGTGATCAATCAATCAATCAAATTGTTTATTTGCTATAAATATGTGTAGATATGATCTTAAAGCCAATTGGTATGCATAAGTATCAACATATTCACCATTTGCGAGTTGGTGAGCAAATAATATCTATAATGACGACCCGAATGGCCGAGTCGGCAGTGACCCTGGCTACGAAGCCAAGGGTCCCGGGTTCGAGTCCCGGTGGGGGCAAATATTTGTTTGATGAGAACGGATGTTTGTACCCCAGTCATGGTTGTTTATCTATCTAAGAATACTATTTATCTATATAAGTATGTGTATCGTTGTCTAGTACCCAAGATCCAGGGAATCCTAGTTTGGGGCTAGATCAATGTTTGTAAATAGTGTCCAAGGTATCATTGATTTTTATCTATACAATGTCATATATTTTTTTTAGTAATATTATCAATAGGTTACAACTAAGATTATCCTTTAGATGCATCGGAATATCCGAACTCTGGTTATAACAACTACTAGCTGGCTAGTTTCAAGAAAACATCTCACATTCCTGTCCGAGGTGAACTAGTCGGTAGGTACACTCAACACTGTCATATTATCACATTGCCGCTTATTAACTTACCGCACATTTAGTTATGTGGCCTAGGACGTCTAGTCTAAGCACCAAAATAGAGGGTTTGTTCTTTGAAAAAGACTTCCATTTTAAGGTTACTACCTAAATTGGCCACTAGGTATGCCTATCTTGTTTATACGGTTAGGGTCCGACTTTCCAATGAAAAAATTTAGATTTTGCAGCAATTTTTTACCCCCTCAGGGTGGAGTTTTAGGAAAATCGTCGTTAGCTAGTTGATATTGATGTAAGATAGTTGATGCTTACGAAACATAACACCTTTGCAATTATTTCAGCCAAATTGGAATTGTTTTCACTACCTCAACCACAGACTTGAATCGATCACTTCCACAGTTTCAGTTCAGCATCTATAAAATATTAACAGTTAGCATACTTCTCACAAAGGCCGCAGTTTGAGCAGCCATTTGAGAGCATCTTCGCCTGCAGAGACATTGGGCAGAATCAATACAGAAAGTATGACGTTAAACTTCTAATATTTGAAGGAAAATGATCATTAATGACTTGAGCGACCATGAATTATGTCCCTCTAAGACAGTTGATACTTTCTTTATTCACTTGGCCAAGTAAATCCTTATTTGCCATACCATACCATTTATTAGTGTTCCATGTTCAATTGTGTCTCTATTCCGCTCGGGCTGCGCGCGCGCCGATATGCTCAGTAACTGACAACGTCTCTATTTCGTGCGCCGTTTAACATAGGACAATGATTGTTTTGTGCATTTTAGGTCTTAGGTATATCTTTTAATAACCACTAGATAGCAGAACATAATACTACTTTATACAAGCTGAAAGTAACGCGTCGCACTTTATTTTTAGTTTAGAGACTAGATTTCGCTGCATTTCGTATATAAATATTCGCCACCTAGCTATACAGGTATCGCAAGGTTTCTTGGTACCTGAGCGAGGTCACCCTCTCTCCTCTTGCCCATGTATTCACCTCTCTTTCCCGTGCATCGCTACCCTCTCTAGGCTTGTACATAACACCTGCAGTAAAATATCTAGTGTTTTAGATACTCACACAAATATGCGTAGAATTGAAAAACAAGACAATTAAATAATTAAAAATTATTTGATATACTGTATCTATAACGATGATATACTGTATCTATAACGACCCGAATGGCCGAGTCGGCAGTGACCCCTGCCTACGAAGCGAAGGGTCCCGGGTTCGAGTCCCGGTGGGGGCAAATATTTGTTTGATGAGAGCGGATGTTTGTACCCTAGTCATGGTTGTTTATCTATCTAAGTATAATATTTATCTATATAAGTATGTGTATCGTTGTCTAGTACCCAAGATACAGGGAATCCTAGTTTGGGGCTAGAGCAATGTGTGTAAATAGTGTCCAAGGTATTAAGGTATTAAGGTATTAAGGTAAGGTATTTGTATATTTTAGTATTAAAATTAGCTGCTCCTTATCAAGATAAAAATCACACGTCGGCCGCTCCCCATCAAAGGTCTCGAAACATTTTCGGGTCGAGTGAATCGATTACTCGATTATATTCGATTACTAAAATGTCGCCCCGACACCTCGCCGGCGCAGGTCCCATCGATCATCGACAACTTTCTGACAAGTGCTTCTCAAAATTTGGAATTCAAATGATATTCACACAGTCTTCCGCAGTAAACAGGCACGTAGGGGAATTGTTTCTGGACCCACCTCAAACCAGAAACAACGACTTTTAGATTTTTTAAAACACACATGATACGGATTCTGATAAGACATGATACAGGAAACCTGAATTTGGCGAAAGAAATTCTTCTATATTTATTTTCTTGATTATTGGCGGTCTAACAACTGTTGATATCGCCATTGTCACGAGTTTTTATATATGTCACCGGAAGATAGTCAAAACCGTTAATTGATAAACTAACGCGGTACTTGATCAATGACAGATAGTAAACCAGACCGACAGGGTTTAGAATTTACGTTTCTTTTGTTCTAACATGTCAATCTAACACGAAGACTATTAGAGGGGGCGAGCGCAGCGAAGCCTTCACCTAAGTCTTCACCTAAGCTACCGCAGTCTTTGCCCTGGTATTTCGTTTGCAATTCAAGTTTAAACCAGTTTACTATTTAACGGTTTTAACCGTTAGTTGATCAACTAACGCGTCCTATAGTAAGCACCACGCTACAGTTTACTATCTGTCGATAGTTGACCAAGTTACGAGAAACAAACGTTAGTTTGTCAACTAACGGTTTTGATTATCTTACGGTGACATATCGCTTTCGACAACCTGGAAATGTTAAAGTTGATTTGTTGCTCGTTACCACCACCCAGGAAGGACGTGAAGGGCTATGGGATCCAAGTAGGACCAAATTTTCTCTTTACGAAGATATAATGTCATGGAGTCTAAAGACTCTGTATATGTGATCGCAAATTTGGATAGATTCTGACGCAGTTTCTTTTATTAGAATGTTGATTCATTTCTTATGCTGTCCTGCAAAGTTTGAGAGCCGCTCCCGCGCTGGGCGGTCGCGCGACATCTCCCATCTCAACTAATTATAATTATCTGATACACGTCGATTATTTCCGTATAATTAGCTCGTCCTCAGCCGGGAAGACGGCCATTTTATGAATTATCGGGGTTGGTTTGTGGATGAAACATAAAGGTAGATGATATACTGTATCTATAATCTATCTATACAGGTGACATTTAATTGGCCGACCATATTTTGGGGAATTATAGTAGCCATAATTATGAACAATTTTTCCTAAGAAACATTATGGTCACAAATGAAAAAATAAATTCGTCGCTCAGTCAGTACATCGACCCGATCAGCTGATTACAAGTTACTATGGGAGACCCAATTTTATTTTTCGTTTGCGACCAGACGTTTCCTGGGGAAAGTTGTTCATAATTATGGGTTTTATCATTTCCCAAAATGTGGTCGGCTAATTAAATGTGAGCCTGTATAAATAAGATAAATCTCAAAATGTGTTGGTGAGCGCAAATCCCGCCAACGAATGGACGAATTTGGATCGAATTTTTTACTATTTGTTGAAGTCATATATTTTCCTTTCATTTTAAATCGAAAACAGCCAGTTCCTTTGAAACGTGTATGCAAATTCATACATATTTATTGCACAAAAATCACACACAGTACACAGAACATATTACAAAGTGCTTGACTTTCTAAGGTATAGAGATATTTAAAGAAAAATTATAATATGCTTACCTATGAATTTGGCGATTTTTTTCACACATCCAAAAGTTCATAATTTAAAAAAGAAAATAACTAACATTCAGTTTGTTAATTACAATTTAAACTTCAAAATCAGTTCGTCCAAAATGTAATGATAAGATTCGTAATATTTTTTTACAGCTGACACTTTTCAAAAATTCAATCAATGTTGCTGTTAGCTAAATGTTGTCTCTCTCATATACACAGACTTTTATAAAATTAGGATTTGTCAGTCCTAAAAAAAATGCAAAATTGTTTGTACTGAAAATTGAGTTTTCTTCAATTTCTCCTCACGAAACGCTGATTTCGTCTAATATAAACGTAAAAAATTAAGCATTTCCTTCCATGGTAGGTGATATTTTTCTTAATTTATTCTGGCCACACTGTCTCTTTTATTCATTTCAATGTACTACACTGGACAGCAAAAAACCGAGCCACCCGACAGGTCGTTACTACGTCCTACTTCTCCCACAGTGGTCCAATGTAGAGAAGAGGCAAAAATGACGTTTGCTAAGTATATGTAAATATCTACAGCAATAAAGACATTTGAATTTGACTTCGAATCAGCCCATCTTCGGTGCAACGAGTTTACAGACGAGGAGAATCGAGCCATCGATTTCCACCTGGGTTCAGGCAGGTTCAGAGCTGGCGCCCTAGTTCTGCGGACTCGCTGTCTGACGCTGTTCAGCGCCAACAAAGTCTGCGTGATGAACGTCGACGGGTGATAAGTGCGTATCTACACTTCAGATGGAGACTTCGGGAATGAAGCCTGACTCCAAGAAGGGCTGCAACTGGTTCAGCACTTACGGCTTGTGTTTGCTAAGGAGCACTACGATACGACATTGGAACTTACTGATGAGACCAAATTGAGTCTTCAAAGTGGCGTCAGGTCTCCTTATCATTACTTGAAGTTCAAAATTCAGACTTTATTGGACCTGTCGGAGATTCCGCAGAACAGTTAAGTTGATATACCGGTCGGCTGCGGCAGACGGCAATCGAAGGCTCCAGTATTCAGGTATCGTCTGCTAACTCGTTGCGTCGAAGACGGGTTGATTCGATGTCGTCCATCGACCCGATGGTGCCCAAGGCCTGCTGAAGCCAAGCTTCAAGAGCTGGAAATACGGAATACTGATTGGCACCGTTTTTTTTAAAGATTTAATTTGTTTTCGGTTAAGTTTCTTTTTAATTAATGCTGATTACTAACGATTGACAATTTGAAAAACGACGTGTCTGTAAAATCTTTGATAACTAACGAATTGATTTATAAAGCCTAAGGTGTTACCATTCATTTTAATCTTCAATAAACGGTCTTTCTTGAAGTATAATTTTGAAAGATGTAGCTGTTAGACTTTGTGAGGAAATTGATTTCGAAAGTAAAGTTATAATATAATAATAATACCTTGGACACCTTTTACACACATTAATCTAGCCCCAAACTAGGATTCCCTGTATCTTGGGTACTAGACAAGTTATCGGGTGCCTCGGTTTTTAACTGTCCAGTGTATTTCATACCATGTGTTAATGTAGCTCGGACGTGCAATGGCAAAACCTAGCGAGGGACAGACGAAAAAAAAAACGGGTTTTTAATTAATACATAATTTTAGGAGACTACCCACGAAATTGGATTGTCAAAATCACAAAAAAGCGTTGGAAGCCAAAATAAAAGATCAAAATAACATAGCAAGTCCACCACGATGAAAAAAATGCCTCAAAAACCTTTTATCTACACGCATATCATAAATCCTCTTTCTGCGTCCAAAAACCCCACGTTACGACCAGCATAATGTTATACTACTTGGTAAAAAGTCATTTCTTATCTTAATATTGATACATTATGACCATAATTTTGTACTACTGAACAAGCTAAACAAGTGCAGAGCATGTATCAATGCCATCATGCCGGTCGAACATGTGGTTCCTGAACACATCAAAGAGAGCTTATGATATTTGTGTAGATAAACTAGTGTATGTAACTGTAGATAATTAGGCATTAAAACTCTCGAGTGATATTATATTATGAAATTCGCCTTCGGCTCGTTTCATAAACCCACTCTCGAGTTTTAATGCCCGCCATTATGTTTCAGTCACATAAACTACTATTCTAAACCTATTAAGACGCATCAACTATTTTAAAACCTAGCAAATTCATTACTAGGTTTTAAAATGGTCAATGCGACTTGCTAGGTTAAAAATATGTTATGTTCTGAGGCCTACTATACGATAAATGATTACTTAGATGATAAAAACGTCTGGTCAACTGTTGTTCCAAATCAGTGGAATAGATTGTAATTAAGACTTATGTATGATTATTTATATATTTAAAAGAAAAGTGCAACAGATACGATTCCTGTGGAATTTTTTCTGGCTTTTCTTCTCCACAGCCTGCGCCTGCGTACACTGGTAGTGAACCTGCCAGCCATAATAGCTTTGACGCCGAAAAATTATTTGTAAAAACCTTAAGTCGAATAAAATATATTTGACTTCTGACTTTTGAGGTTCGTAAATGGGTTAGCAAACATCAAATGCGCGCGCTAATTTTAGTAATGACACTAATGACCTCCGCCTGCGCATCATTTTTCGTGTTGATTTCGAAATCAATTATAGTTTTATCATGCGACAGTTTTCTTGACCATCAAAGATCATCAATAGAGTGAATAAACCATGATGGAGACTGCCGAATCAGTAAATACCGCGACAAATAATTTTCACGGATTTTTGAACCTTGAAAGCGTCACTCTTAAGTAGAAACCTCACCAAGGGGCACACGCATTTGACGGCGGATAGTGTACATGGAATATAGAAACCAGATCAAACGGCAAGATACGGTTTATGATTTTGCTGATTATAAAAAGGTTATTTTGAACTGTTTGTTTATTTATTTACTGATTACAAAGTTTACAGCACATGCGATACAAATAAGACAAAAAGGTATACTTATCTTTGGCCAATTACATACTCTCATTATTTAAGACTAAGCAGGTATGAATGTATGAAAACATACAGTAAAAAAACTAGAAATAACATTGAGATGGTGGAAGTCTAAACATCTTATGAGTGGGACAAAAACAAAGGAAGGCCTCGTCTCGTTGAGCACTTTTTTTACTGAATACGCTTGTTGAAGTAAAAAAAATCATCCATGGAAGCCGAAACATATTTTACAAATCGTAACCTGCCTGCCATGAAAAAATCGCCAAGAGGCATAAAAGAAACCAAGAAAGACGGGGTTATAACAAAATTAGTTCCTTTGATGCCAATTTATAGGACAGAGGTTTGGATTGGTTTACCTATTCTTCTATCTTCTTCTTTTATCGATATCTTTTATCTATCGTCTTCTATACTTATAAAAAAGAATCGAAGTACGTTCGTCTTACTAAATCTCTAAAATGGCCCCATCGGTTTGTATTATTCCTATTTGGTTTCATTCTCCTCAGTCCAGAGGAGGTGTAGATAAAAATAAAATGCAAAGAAACAGGCAATAAATCTAAAAGTATTTTGTATGGCAAGTTCAGTCTCTTTCGCTATATGGCGTTGGAAGCAACAAATCTAGATCTGCTAGCATCACTCAAACTCCTTCGTAGTTGATCAATTAATTTAATAAACTAGCTGATGCCCGATCTTCATCTGCGTGTTCCTATTAATTATCATTTACTGGGATAACGTTACCCTTCTTCTAGTGCAGTCTTATGATAAGTATATGTTAATCTAGCTCATAAACTATATCTGTGCTAAATTTCTTTTAAATCCGTTCAGCCGTTTCAGCTTGATTGGGGCACAAACACACAAACATCCAAACATCTAAACATCGCTACTTTCACATCCAACTAAGATTATAAATGTGGTCACGCTCTTTTTTGGAAGTGGAACTTATGTTTGAAAGAGCAATGCATAAAGTTAGTAAGCAAAGAGTTTCGTAAATCTGAGGCCTCATGCGTATTATGCTCAACAACGGGCCCTATAATGTCGATATGGATTTCAGGAACCTATTCCAAATTTTCCAAATTTCAAATGTCTTTATTACTGAAGATATTTACATATATAGGTACTTAGCAATCGTCGTTTTTTGCCACTTCTCTACATTGAACCACTGTGGGAGTAGAAGGGCGTAGAAATTCCCACAGATTGATTTTTAGATCTCTTTTAAAAATTGCCTGAGCTTAACTAATACAAATATTATCATATCATTATCATAATTAATAAGCAGGAATAAATAATTTCAAAATTATTAATAGCAAGGTCTGTGTTGAGCCAGATGAACCCCATACAGTCCCGTCATTTAAGTAATTTTTCGACAAAGTCGCTTTAACAAGGTTTTTTAAATTGCTCAAATTGCAATTTCCAGATCTCCAGCGGTATACACGCGCTACAGTACAACATTTAGGCAGAAAAGGGTCCCGTTTGGTGCCCTTCGGGTACGGAACCCTAAAAATGATGTGGGAATATGTCTCAAAAGAATCATAACTTTAAAAGTCTGAGGAAATGTATTTTTTTCTATTAATCTTACAAGTCTATGGCTAAATATCTCGGCACAACCAGTACCGAAGGTAGCAAAGCCTGACGACAAACATATTTATAATTTTCTATCAAACAACGTTTACCCTTTCAAGACCCCGGGGTAACAAAAGGCCAAAGGAACGCCGACGCCACAAAAAACCCTGCCGAATAAAAAAGAAAAAATAATCCGCCCCAAAGTATCACATAATAAACTTAGTAGCAAGTGAATTTTTGGAGATCGGGTTACTTATTCGGGGTACTAAATGAGTTCGGTTTTAAAAAAAACTCTCGAAAAGGTTCGTCATGTTGTTCGAAATTCAAACATGACGGGCGACGTCAGCGGCCAGTCATAAAAAAGGCTGGATGCCGTTTTACTCTCGATATCTTTTATGGCTTGCTTAATTTAATACATTTCGTGCTTATCATTTTAATTATATAGCGCTAAATATGTTGGTGTTAAATGGGTGTTAAATACTGCTTAATTAACTTTACCTACTGTAAGCCACATTAATGATTATGTATATTTACCTATTCGCCAGTCTTTTAAAGGACCATGCAAAATATTTTATATGGGCACTGATCCCACCCGTCAACAAACACTATGTCATCGGCTTACATGTTCTAGAATTAACTTAAGCGTATTTTTAGCACTCATATCAACGGGATTTTATATAACTATGTACAAAACGGTTATATATATATATAAGAAAACCCTATACGTAGGGCAATTCTCGCCATAGTGAAACATCGTAATTCCAAGACAGAATCGTTGAGACATGTTTCGTTGCTGGTGGTAGTTGTTGGGACTATATTTTGCAGGGTCCTTTATAATAATGTTATAATACCACATTACTTGTTGATTGATATGCAGGTTTTTTTTTCATGAAATACAATAATTCCACAGCAATACTGCACGGAAAATAATACTTATCTCCTGGATTACATTACATACCTTCTCATAACAAAGCCTACTTAATTATGCATTAATCGCGCCGATTCTAAACGAAATACGACCAACAGGATATCGAGATAAGCGACTATTAAAAAATCATATCCCATTTCGGTGCAAGCCCCATGTTACAACCGACCTTCTTGCTCCGAAATAAAAGGCATTTCGAAAAACACTGGCCGTTAGATTGAGATCGTGATAATGAAAGGAAAATAAAAGGAGCGGGATATTTGAATAAGGAACGGGTCGTGTCAAATGAAACGTCAAATGTGACAGTTTCCGCTCGAGCGGTCCGAAATACAAAGTTGTACGAACATTGAACTTAACTTCTGAGAAGTATGTCTGAGGCATGCAGTTTAGGGCATCTGGATATTACGCATTTCACGGCCTGATTATGATGGTAGGATCAAGGTTGAATGATTTATTCGCTGTGAGTTCAGAGAATCTATAAATAGCAGGATGTTTTGTGCCCAAATTTCGAATTTCGATTCGTCAATTTTACAAAGAGATTTGTAATTCCTTATCCTCAGATGTTTGAAATAAATGCCAGTTCAGTAATTGTAAATGGGTTCCGAAAGTCGCTAAATGCAGAAGGTAACAGAAAGTTAGTCATATTTTGGACGGTTGTTAGGGTCATACATTTTGGGCCTGAAGGTCAGCTGATTTGTATGGGGAAATGGAAAATGGAGTGCTCTAATTACATCAGTTTCCTATTGAAAGTTGTTCAGAATTATACCACTAATAAACCATTAAAATATGACTACACCAGCGCAAAAGTAGACAGTTAACAGATAAACAATAGCAATACATTTTGCTGAAAAATATCTCTTGTAAGTGTTTGTTCATTATTTAAAAGTTATGTGTGTGTTTAATAAGTAGAGAGAAACTGAAATAGCCGGGTTGGCCTACACAATGAAGAAATTACGAATAAAATAATAAAACGAAGAAATCAAACAGCAATTTTCACGATCATAAATACATTTCTCCTGTCTGTATAAGAAAAACTAATAATCTTTGAATCGTACACATTGATATCGATGTACGTTTTTAAACCTTGAAGGCAGGGGTGGCTATTATTTTGTCAAATATCCTTTGGAATTAGAAAACAGACCGCCTTCCCACACACCCACAATAGGGACCTTCTGTTTGATTTGAAAATATGAAATAACTTTGTAAACAACTGACGGAAGTGACTTAAAAGATCATGATACTTGTAAACGTTGGCGCTTTTTCCTCGAAAATACAGGATAATATTTAATAAGTTGACCAAATTTTGGGTAATGATAGTACCCATTATTATGGACAATTTTCCTCTAGAAACCTGTTGTCGCAAACAAAAAAAATAATTTGGTGTACCATAGTAACCTGTGATCAGCTGATCAGGTAATGTAGTGAGGATCAGCAAAAAATAGATTCGCGAACATATGTACTTTTGAGAAAGTTCTTTATAATTATGGGTGGTCTCCTGCATAGCAGTAAAAGATGGGCGGTGAAAAAATCTAGGCCGTTGCTGTGCTAGTTTTTTTAATCACATTAATATTACCATATATACGGATTACTGACAAAAGCGGGCACAGTTGTACCAGTGCCATCCTGTGTGTGAAAAGTCGAGATGGCACTACGTTGTTGTTGTTGTGGTTGTTTAAGAAAACGTAGACCAATCTATATCAATAAAGCTGAATCCCAAAATAGAATTGATAGATAGAATTGATTAAAAAAAAATAAAAAACGCAGAGAACAGCCTAAATTTTACAAAATTATTTAGTATGGGAATTTTATATGAAAATTACAGGCGGTGCGTACGGCATCCAGTTCAAAATTTTAATTTTAATGTTTCATTTAAAATTTGAAGCAGCCAGCATTCATTCTCTGCTCTTCACGGGAACTATTATATTAGGTCCTTACATATGAAATTGGCGTGTTGTATGGAGAAGTTGAAGTTAACTCAATTTTCAGTACATTTTTTTTTTTTAGGAATGACAGATCCCAATTTTATAAACTTTGTGTGTATGAATGAGACAACATTTAGCTAATAGAAAATTTTATTTAATCTTTGAAAAGTGTCAGCAGTAAAAAAATATTACGAATATTATCATGAAAATGGATGACATTTAGGAGGCACTGATTTTAAAGATAGCATTTTAGTTATCAAACTGAAAATTAAAAGAAAATTTAATAAGTAGATGTAAAGTATTGAAATTAATTTTAAAACAATAAAACAATAACTGGAAATAGCTATTGAATTACTCGAATTATGAACTCCTGAATCTGTACGAAAAAATCACCAATTTCATATTTAAGCACACAATAAATCGAAAAACGCGCGAAGCCACACAACGGGCAGCTAGTGACCAATATAACTGATCTTAACAACCCAGTAGTTACTTACATATAGGCAAGAAGGCGAGACCTCAGAATTGCGTTTGTGTGCTTGCAAGGCGAAAACTGAGAAGTGTGCGTCCGTGCACAACTGCACACCTAAAGCGCTCTACACTGTAGGTGTGCCCGAATTTGAGACTTGAAGCGAAGCCGGCCACTCACATAAACTCATTTCTCAGGTCTCACCTTCTCGACTTTCCTTTCATGTCACCACACAAAAATCATGCAAGTATCAACACCACTCAATCCACCTCAATAAGAAGCCTACTTCACCGAAGCGGACTAACTAAATTAGGAGTTTTGTGAAGTGAACTATGAAAATAGGATTTCTTCACTACCCCTCGCCCCTCTGGTGATATTACCTCAAGCAGAGGGGGGGATTATGGAGATTATCATACACAGATAGCCATGACAGATGACTACCGAAATTTGGATTTTTAGTTGTAGAAAATAATTACGATGTTATATTTTTAGAGTAAGGACATTGTAGGTATATAGGTATCATAAGTCCTATTACTGTTTTGGTACGGATATTAATAAAAGGCGACTTCTGTGACGTAGGGTTCGAGATTCTGCCTCTTAGCGAGAGCTTCCGGGTTCTAACTCCGGCCGGAGCGTAAGAAAAAACCAGCGTCTTGGATATTTACATGTTTGTGATGTCATTGTATCTGGTTCCCACGATCGTGTGGCCTCACACAAGCAACTGTTAAAAAAATAGGTAAGTATTCATGATTTCATAATTTCTTTATTGCAGACAAACAACATTTAATTAATATAAATACAACATATATAAATGGTAAAAACATATAAATAGTGTACTAGGGCGAGCTTATCTCTAACAAGAGATCGTTTCCAGCATACCACGTAAGGATGAGATGGGTTGATTGTGGAGTAGGGAATTCTAGTTTGCATGTTAAAATGTCGCTCATTCCTTTTAAAAAGCTTTTATTTAACGTGCAATCTATGTTGTATGTAACGTGTTTAGGCGCGTTTGCTTCCTTTGGTTCTACACGATATTGATTTTCATGACATGGAGCTCCATGTCATGAAAATCAGCTGTTCTGATGATGGAGCCAGAAAACGACGCAACCCTATCGAGTTTTAGCTCATTTAATTCGTCTTGACAAGTAGGTTGGTCTTATTTTTTTTTAAAGTGACGTCTCTAGAGTTTCCCTAATCCCCCAAGGCGTTGTGGTGGCACGGAATACTAATTTTATTAATTATCACCCGATTTCATTATGTGATGTCTCTAACAATTACTCTTCATAAATTGCCATTCTAAAGTTTTAAGAGTCAAATCACTAGGTCTCCTTATTGAAGAGCTGTCTAAATTAACTGTCTGTTTTACAGAATGTGTTATTGAATTGACAGAAGATTCTAGAAAGAAAGAAAGAAAGACAGAAACATTTATTATAAAGACAGTGAACACACTACAATTACAACAAAGAAACAAAACACAGAGATGAAAAATAACAATGACACATATGATAAAATGAAATGACAGTCGTAGTGTGCCACTGTCATTATAAATGGCGTCTGGCTCAGCATTATGTTGAAGGCCAGGCCTTCAACGCTGATTTTCAGTCAGCGCCAAGTGTTGCCTCGCGAGCGTCCCAGACCGCGGCGTGGTATCCATATATACATAAATATAAAGAATAGGTAACAATAATGGTAAATATAGATATGGCTGTTATATTATGATACATACAAAAAGTTAAATAAATAAACATGGCCCGCGCTTTGTAATCCATCTTTTCAATAATTTTGTAATTTTTGTAATTTGTAATAAATGTCAGTGTTTGGTTTTCGGTCCCGCTGGCAATGAGCGAGAACAGACTCAAGTCTTGTTGCGGCGTGAGGTTGGTACGGGGGGGAGGAGGAGTCTCTGCTCTCTGCATTCTCGTGATACTGAATTGACAGAAGATGTGAATCTAGCAGCAAGCTTTTCTGGCAGTAAATTAGCTCCATTTGACAGCTTCTTTTCATGTAAATTGACCAAACAATTATTGTATTAGACATAAGTACTTGAATTTTGAAAAGAGTATGCAATGTGTTTCTTGTGCATTCCTCACATTGAGGACAACATTTCGAATGCACCTAGGCAGGTAACTATTTTTCATTTTAATGACTGTTTTTAAGAGGTTTTATATTAGATTCTCTATGTAAAATCCAATGAAAATAAACGATTTAAAACTGAAACTGAAACTATCATAAAACATTGTGTAATGTAATTAATTGATGGGTTTGATTAAATTTTAAATTTCTTTTCTTCTTTTTATAGCATTTTATCTACCCACGTATCATAAACCCTCTTTACTGCGTACAAAAACCGCACGTTACGATAAGCATAATGTTAAACTGCTTGGTAAAAATTCATTTCTTATCTGAAAAATTACAAATTATGACCATAATGTGTAATTTTTCTACACATTATGACATTCAAATTTCGAACGCCAACTCCCACCTCGTGCCGCCCCTAGTTTGTCTGTGAAGTTGGTACTGACATTCAAATTTCGAACGCTGACGCCCGAAGTTGGTGCTACAGAACAAGCTAAACAACTGCAGAGCCGCAATGCCGGTCAAACATGCGGTTCCTGAACACATCAAAGAGAGCTTATGATATGTGTGTAGATAAACTAGTGTATGTAACTGTACATAATTAGGCATTAAAACTCTCGAGTATTAATGCCCTCCATTATGTAGCAGTCACATAAACTACTATAATATAATATATTTTTTTAAATTATTATTAATAGCGGTTCATGGACTGTTACATAATGAAAGGCTTTAAAGTTCCAGTGTGGGTTTATGAAACTCACCTATCGGCTTGTTTCTTAATAACATATTTTTTTTATTTACATACAGGCACAATACATTGCTTCTTACCCCACTCTAGGATACCCTGTGGGAACCAGAAACAGCGACGTCACACACATATAAACATCCAAGACCTGAGGTTTTTTTTTTGACCCCCAGCCGGGGATCGAACCCGGGACCTCTCACATGGTAGGTAGAGCCACAACCGCTGCTCCACAGAGGTCATCGTGTACAGTTACAGATGTGTTCAAGAACCGCATGGTACGACCGGAATTGCAGCATTGGCATTTAATTTCGAATAGAACGTCATCAACGTTTTTAAGAGATGTTCGAAATTTTAATGTAACAGGAACATCGAATTCGATGTTATTATGAACCAATAATAACATTTTCACAGTTTAAAAATGTGTTCTAAAAAAACAGTTTCTTTTGAAGCTCACCACTAAGTTTGTGCTCGTTTTATTCGTCTTAACAAGTACTTTGGTCCTAGCTGATATCCAGGGTCTGATGATGGAGCCGGAAGGTGGCCATGGGAACTCTGTAACAAAACTAGGCAACCCTATCGAGTTTGGGCTGGTTTGATTCTTCTTGGGAAGTCAAGACGAATCAAAATCGAAGAATCTTGAAAAGGTGGGTTATTCCCAACTCTTACAGCAGGACCTAAACCGCACAGACCTGTTTTTTCCTACTATTCTTAGTACAAAAAAAACAGGGCTGTTCAGTTGAGGTCCTGCTGTAACCCCTCAGTATTCTGTCAAGACGAGTGAATGTCATCTGAGGGTATGGCCGAAACAACTTTTGGAGCTGGCAGTTGTTCTGGAACATGCAGTAGGGAATGGCGCTTAAAATGCAATGAACAGGTTAATAAACATTTGGATATAAAAACACAGCGGTAACTTTTTTTTTATTAGTTTTGTTTGTCGAGAAAATTCGATTCTCTTCAACCCTGCTCGATATTGCTCTATAAAGATTCACATTGTATAAAAGCTTGTTGCGTGAATTATAAAGATAAATAATTATGTAATTTTATCTTGACATAAGTAAATCTAAGGGAAAAAGTATGTATTTAAAACAAGTTTAACATCTATACAAGTACATCTCGTACATTATGACCATGATGTGTAATTTTTCTACATATTACATTCAAATTTCGAACGTCGACGCCCGCCTGCTTGCCGCCCCTAGTTTGTCTGTGAAGTTGGTACTGACGTTCAAATTTCGAACGCCGACGCCCGCCTGCGTGAAGTTGGTACTACCACAGATACTATAATACTATTGGTACTACAGAACAAGCTAAGCAACTGCAGAGCCACAATGCCTGCCGGTCAAACATGCGGTTCCTGAACACAAGAGAGCTTATGATATGTGTATAGATAAACTAGTGTATGTAACTGTACATAATTTGGCATTAAAACTTTCGAGTGATATTATTAAGAAACTCGCCTTCGGCTCGTTTCATAAACCCACTCCCGAGTATTAATACCCTCCATTATGTAGCAGTCACATAAACTACTATTATGATTGTTATGTTATAAATTGATTGATTTTAGAGCATTTAAATGAAACCTTTGGTTTTATTTTTACTGTTAATTTATTCGCCTTCGGCTCGTTTCATAAACCCACTCCCGAGTATTAATACCCTCCATTATGTAGCAGTCACATAAACTACTATTATAATTGTTATGTTATAAATTGATTGATTTTAGAGCATTTAAATGAAACCTTTTGTTTTATTTTTACAGTTAATTTATTGCATTGTTTATGCATTGTTTATGTTGAGTCACACTTGGAAGGCTGAATAACTTAGACTATTCCTTATAGCTACCTACATCTGTATGCAGTTTTCAATGTTTTGCAAAAGGGGGATAGTTTCTCGCGTCTGAGGAAGTGCTTGGCCCACAGCCCTGCACGGTCCCCCTGGGTATTGCTAACGAGCAACAAAACGACACTAAAATCGAGAACCTATGTCCAAATACAATGAAATCTATAAAACATGTGACATTTAAGAAATTAACCTTAGATGTTCGACTGCAATTATTAAGATATAAAAAACAGGGAATGGCGTTGACGTGCGTTTGAAGCAACAGGGCCTTAAAACATTAAGGTAAACAAACAAACATGTTTGTTTACCTCTTACACTAGCTGCGGCGTCAAACAAAGCCGCGAGATTATCAAAATCGACCGCCTTGCGCAAGCGCATACGATAATCGCTACAAAGTTCGCCGATATTCAAGCTAAGCTACAACATTGCTCGCCCATTGTAGTCCTTATAACGCACTAAAAAGGACTCTACAATCCAGAAGGGTGGAGCAGGAAGAAAAATGCGGCTTTATAGAAGATTTTTAAGGAAGAGGAGAAGCGGTATGTTTTTAACAATTTTAACAATAATAGGTTATTGTTAATATAAGTTGTAGAGTTAGCGGCATTTGGAGAGCTTTGCCGACACTAGGATAAGTGCCAAAAAGAGTGTACCTCACAATAGATGACTGTATTAAGTGTTGTGTGTCCTATGCCCTGGCTCATATGTGTACCAGAGGTATACAGGTAAATGCTCATACCTGTCGTCTTACGGGGTAGTCAGAGAGGTAGAGAATTTAGGGACGAACAGAATGGCTGAGTCGGCAGTGACCCTGCCCACGAAGCCAAGGGTCCCGGGTTCGAGTCCCGGTGGGGGCAAATATTTGTTTGATGAGAACGGATGTTTGTATCCTTATAATTATATAGATAATATTTATTTATATAATTATGTGTATCGTTGTCTAGTACCCAAGATATAGGGAATCCTGGTTTGGGGCTAGATCAATGTGTGTAAATAATGTCCAAGGTATTATAATATAAAAAAAAATGTTAAATATTAATCTCAAGACCATTTCAATTCCATTATATCAAATACATCTATTGAGACCTATGTCTGCGAGACGTGGATGATGACGCAAAAAGACGAACTAAAACCTACTGTTTTTGAACGAATGGTCGGTCTTCAGGCAAGTTTTCGGCCCAGTCCGCAAATATGACGGTAGATACCTACTTTTCGCTCAGTTCCAGAGTGTATCACGAACTGGAGGCGCTAATTCACAAAGGCTGAGATGGCCAGGTCATCTGGAAATAATGGATGACACCAGAGATGTCAAAGCCATTTAATCTCACACAACCTCTCACACACACTCAATCACATTCATACGACACACACACACACAGGTTCATCCACTCATCCACTCCCTTTTTTCTACTTTTTTACTTTTTTATTGTAAATAATTGTCTCTTACAATAGTTTCAACAAGTTGTATTTAATTATTCAGTATTTGTGTTTGATCTATGTTACTTAAATTAGCAAATCGTATTTTATGGGAAGTGCACTGTAGCCTGAAATACAGGTTTATACCTAGCTCAGGCTCAGATGCTCCAATTATTATGTATCAAAATTTTAGCTAAGTATCTAATAATGTAACTTTTTCTAGCCGTGTTTCTGTTAAATAAATAAATATTATTATTATTATTTGGAACCCGCAACAGAAAAGACCCCGAGGAAGACCCAGGATGCGGTGGCAAAATTGTTTAGAGAAGGTCTGAGGATCATCGGCAAGAAAACATCTAGGAGAACGGAGGCCAGAGACAGAGCGAAATGGAAGAAGATTGTGGAGGAAGCCAAGACTCGCAAAGAGGTTGTAGCGCCGCTAAAAGTAAGTATATTTTAATGAAATGTGTTAAATACATATACAGTTATTTATAAGATACAGCATACCTACCTATATAAGTACTAAGTTGCCTTCCTTATGCTCTGAGCTTGCGCTAAACTCAGACAATTTAGCTTATTGGATAATTTGGACATAACATTTACATTTTACATTTATATACAGACACATACATTGCTTGTAGCCGCACACTAGAATACCCTTTGTCGTGGGAACCAGAAACAGCGACTTTACACACATATAAACATCCAAGTCCTGGTTATTTTTTACAGTATAAAATTTGTTAGCAAGCTACTTAGCTCTGGTTGAATTGCTAGCAGCAACTGGCGGATTGAAGTTAAAAGAGTTGATACAAAGACAGCGCCACCTAGTTTAGGGTAGCGAAACATAGTCCTCTTGTCCTCCTCCCTACACAAGAGGGATAGAGGGCTACATAAGTAAGTGTGTAGAGTGCAGAATACCTCCCATTTATTGCGAAAAACCGTCAACAGATGTCTGTAGGCGTCTAAAAAAACACGGAAAGCACTTTCCATAAAATACAATGATAATGAATGAACAACTGGAAAATGGAAAACTTGCTAAATGACTGTGCCTCTGCTACCCTGTCTGGGAAATCACTTGACGCTATGTTCTTATGTTTTGTTTATAAAGCGTTCAACAGGTTAAATACAGGTAATTTAACCCACTTTACGGTAATAGGGAACATGTTGTGGAAAACATGTTCAAGTGGTTAATTTGTGAATCGCTCGCGTAATATTTATGTCACGCGAGCGATTTTTTTTACTGATTTTCCTTCGACATCCGAAATTTTTAATTTTTCAGTCATTCGATTGCAACGTGTGGTCTAGACCAATCGCTGCGTAAGTCGAATAGTAGAATAAACGTGAAATGCGTCAAAGCTAATGAAACAGTGACAACACAGCTTAGACTGTCTACGATTTTGCTGTCTTCGCGCGTTTTTTTAAATTGTAATACATAACGTCAAATATTGTGACATTTGCGACAGATGCAACAGCCAAATTCGTTCCATATTGTTGCTAGGATTTAGTAGGTAGCTTACCTGAACAGACACTGTAATGCAGCTTATAATATAAGAGCAATTTAACGCTCCGTTTCCCGCGCGGTATTTACCGGTTTTTACTTTTTCTGCGTGAAACGGACAAAAATCAACATTCCCAAATTTATTGGCAACAACTATGACGAACGATTTAAAAATGCACAAAATCGACGTCATGAGACTTGTAAGTCGATCATGACATAAGTCGCATGCGGGATATTATGTCACGCGAGTGATTAAAGATAGAGCTCCATATTTCTATAATTTCGGCGATCGACTAGCTAGACCCTGTGACGTAAAATTGAGTATTATTATATTTAAGCGGCGCTTTCTTTGAGAAATAGTCTATGTGTTCTGTGTAACAATTCCATCATCAAATTCTACGTAATCCGACAACCAGGAGCCATATAATGACTTTCATTGCAACACAAGTGACATTGAAAAAAATATATTAATCAGAACACGATTGTTTTACAGAGCTGACTATCTTCAGTCGCAGTCTTATTCTATCTATTTTGCTTGCGATGTGAATGGTCCATTTCGAGACTGAGATCAGAAATAATTACCAAACTACTTGATGATCTATCTCTGGCTTTTTAAAGTATGGCTGCGTTTCGGAAGCTGTTTCGGTCCCGGAGAAGTTGGAGAACGAAGGAGCCGGACCGAGCGGCTCCCCGCCCGCCGAGGACTGCTTCGTCGCCACTGGTACTGCTGGCAGCATCTTGGCAGGCCAAGCCGCTGACCCTGACGTTTATTTCCCCCTTTTTGTTCTTCCACGAAAACTAGTCCGATTTTCGCCCTGGAGATGAAATCCTGTTCTCCCTCTAAACCATCTCTCATCTTCTCCATCAGCGAGAGTAAATGGGGTGAATTGAATAATACCATCTAAGTCCATTCTGATTTTGTTGATGATGCATATGTGTGCGTGCATGATGTTTGATATGAAGATATTCGTGCTAGGAGCCCCATGGTGAAATGGGTTTCACGCTTGCTTCTCACACAGGCGATGCAGGTTCGATTCCTGACCATTTACCAATGAGATAATTAATTTAATAATAATTATAATAATTAAGTACATTATACGGACGTTCTAACGGTGATGGAAAACATCGTGAGAAAACCTTTATTACTCAATAGCTGCGGCGATGGGCTAGCCCCCTGTCACGCAAAATTGAGAATTGAATAACTGGCTCAAAGTGGGCACAATTGAGCCTCTGCTACCCGTACGGAAAAAGGCATAACGCTGTGTTATGTTATGAAGATATTCGATATCAAGTTGAGTGAAGTCAAAGCAATTTACGCTACGAGTTAATACAATTTTCGAACGCAAGAATAGCGATGCAACGCTTTATTAGAGTACGGTAGATGTCTTCAGAACGCATTTTGATTAAGATTGATATTTTGAAGGATTTTAATGAAGTAAATTGCTAGTTTGACGGTTGTGGCGGCTCCAGAAAGACACCCTTCAAAAGTGTTTAAAGCCCACTCGTAGCCAGAATAATTACGCAACTATTAATATAAAAGAGAAAACAAATAGAAATAGAACTGATACACAACAATAAAGAGTGTATAGGACCCTCCAGTGGCTTACTAGCAGTAGGGGAGGACCCCTTCCTAATAGTGTTGGGCCGAGAACTGTGGGTTGAATGTTATCGATGGAAATTATGCTGTTGGAGTTTGAGCTTTAAGAAATGAAGGAGATATTTTTCAAGTACTTTACAAAATAATAGAATATGCAGTTTATTTACTGTAAATAAACATAAATTAACCCATGGCTTCAAACCTATAATGAGAAAATTACGTTAATAGAAGAATATGTGACTGCTACATAATAGAGGCCATTAATACTCGAGAGTGGGTTTATGAAACGAGCCGAAGGCGAGTTTCATAATAATATCACTCGAGAGTTTTAATGCCTAATTATGTACAGTTACATACACTAGTTTATCTACACACATATCATAAGCTCTCTTTGATGTGTTCAGGAACCGCATGTTTGACCGGCATTGTGGCTCTGCAGTTGTTTAGCTTGTTCTGTAGTACCAACTTCACAGACAAACTAGGGGCGGCAAGCAGGCGGACGTCGGCGTTCGAAATTTGAATGTCATAATATGTAGAAAAACTACACATTATGGTCATAATGTGTAATTTTTCAGATAAGAAATGAGTTTTTACCAAGTTTTACATTATGCTGATCGTAACGTGCGGTTTTTGTTCGCAGTAAAGAGGGTTTATGATACGTGTGTAGATAAATGAATTTATGTGGCACTTGCCGCTGTCTCCTGGAACCTATTTTTTAAATATTTTAATTAGATTTAAATGTTGTTTTCATTTTAAATGTTGTTTTCTTGTTGTATAATTAAATTTTTGTTTACGTTCAATGAAATACCCCTGCAAAAAACAAACAGTTAAAAGCTTTTATGGTGTTTTAATTTAGTGACTATTGTCAGTTATTTTTGTCAGTTGATTTGTTTATACTTATATGCATACTTATAATGTTCACGTCAGTATTCCCATTACGGGGTTAGTCAAAGTCAAGTTTTAAAGGAAATATAGGTATATTTGTGTGTAACAGTAATCTGTATTCATATTTTGATTTTGTAAATAAACTTTTTGGTCTGTTTTAGGGTTCTGTACCTTAACAGGAAAATGGAACCCTTAAAGGATCACTTGATACCCATCCGCCCGTCCATCCGTCCACCCGTCCATCCGTCCATCCGTCCATCCGTCCATCCGTCCATCCGTCCATCCGTCCATCCGTCCATCCGTCCATCCGTCCATCCGTCCATCCGTCCATCCGTCCATCCGTCCATCCGTCCATCCGTCCATCCGTCCATCCGTCCATCCGTCCATCCGTCCATCCGTCCATCCGTCCATCCGTCCATCCGTCCATCCGTCCATCCGTCCATCCGTCCATATATATCTACGCGTCCTTTTTTCTAAAGAACGCGTAAATATATCAAAATGAAATTAATGTCGATTGCTGAGGGCATTGGTTATGAAATTTAAGTTGTGAAAAATCAAGTATCAAAAGATACCGCCATATATGTCAAAAAAATCTTATTATTTGCAAAGGAATCAAACCTTTAGTGTACTTCCCGTTGTCGTAGAATCATGAAATTCGACACGAAGTAAGGTCTTAGAGCGCAAAGAAAATTCCGAAAAAAATAATGTTTTATATCTGTCTGATTGTTTGTTTTTGCGTCTGTCTGTCTGTCAATATTCTTTGTCTCAGAAACGTACCACGTTGAAATTAATATCTATTACTTAGTTCCGTCGCCCCATGAAGTTCTGAAAAATATCTAAAATATTCAAAAGATACATGCTGCTTTTGGTGCATTATTGCTTAATACTCGCAAGGGGGTCAAAACTGATACGGTACTTTCCGTTGACCTAGGATCATGAAATTTGGCAAGAAGAAAAGTATCACAGAAGCTAAAAGAAAAAATCAAATACCGTATATTTTCAGTTCCATCACAAAAAACAATTTGTGCGGAACCCTCGGTGCACAAGTCCAACTAGCATTTCGCCTTATTTAATTGATGTTTTAATCAATTTACATTATCATTACTCATTTTCACATACATAACTACACTGGCTCAGATATACTCATACAACCACTACTCCACAATCCAGCACATTGTTTTGTACCATTTACAAAGAAACTATTACACCCCTAGTGTTTATCTTTGACATAGTGATTTAAGTTCATGTTCTCTTTCACTAATTCGATGTAACGTCTTACGGCCTTACTAATAAAAAAAAAAATCACGGTTGTTAAACCGTGAATATTTTTTTTTATATATTGTTTATATATTGTATAAGTTATTATACAGTGTTTGTCCTTTTCATACGTCGAGTAAATATCAAATGTCAAAGCAAGACAAAACACTGCATAAGTTAAACCATGAATAACTTCTTTTATGAGTTAGTGCCAGGAGCTATAAAGCAGATTAGCACTATTCTCCGATTAACTTTGACAACTCCATACAAATTTGTATGGAGTTGTCAAAGTTAATCGGAGAATAGTGCTAATCCTCTTTATAGCTAGTGGGCCTAAGGCCGTTAAAGTGAAACTCATCAATAAGATCGAAATTTCATTGGCACAAAATTATTTTTTATCGACATTACCCCATCCTTATTCGGAGGGTGGCATGATCCCCCGATACAATTACGTCCTGTACACCACTCGTTATAACACAAACTCCTAAACACACTCTTAAATCCAACAAAGTAGAGTTCAGAATCCTCTAACCGTTCCCTAAACTTTCACCGCTTCCAATACGGAGTTTAAACCTAAAATACCTTTGCGTACCAAGCCTTTCACTTTTCAGGAATTATTTTGGTATTACACAAACCATTTTGAACTCTTAGACGGTTAACGTTATATCTATTTTCGTTTACGAATGATCTTCGTTTCTATAGGCTTAAAACTCAAGGAAATTCTAAGCTTACAAGGTTCCAGAATTGCATCCAGAGACGATTGTTCGAAACAATTCGATATTTAGCCGATTATAACCGTTTCCGATTTTAATGCTCTTAGAGAAGTGTCTTTTCTGCCCCGGACTTGAAGATGGGGGCTGGTGAAGTATTTATGCCCCGGACTTGAAGATGTGCTGATGAAGTATTCGCCAAGTCTCCAAAGTTCGCGGGATATTTTAAACTTCTGGAGAATTTCCGTTCCGCACGAAATCCAGAAAGATTGACTGTTTTCTTGGATTGTTATATGAGTATCGATGATATTTGTCTACTTGTGAATTTGCGACGTTCGGTATGCTCTATTTTGCGTGACAGGGGACTAACCCATCGTCTCAGCTATAATGTCTCCTTCATATCTCTAAGCTCGTGCACTATTTTTATGTATTTCCTGTTCTTGTAATTACTTGTGTGTAATAAAAATATGCATATCTCTCTATTATTTTAGGGGTTGGTTAGGGCCATCATTTTGTACAACCTTCAATATGAAACCAATTTGATCTGAGCAACTTTGTTTTTTACTTCTCTACACATTTTGGGCCGGGCGATCAGCTGATTTACATACATAAGTGAAAATAAAGTTGCTCTGATCAAATGATTTTAGGTTTAACGCAACACAACATGGCGTCACCTCTTTTCCCATACGGGGTGGCAAAATTATGATCATTTTGATGATCATTTTGATCCTATCGCAGCAGTTATGAAGAAATGAAGGTTTCCTCACGATATTGCTATCGTCGATAAAACGTCTGTTTAATGTACCTACTGAAGATAACTTACTGAGTTGCATTAGTACAATCGGCAAAGAAGTTCGGTTTGCAGGGCACACAAATGCCACTCTTTGTGTGCGTAACGTTGCGACACGAATCGCTGACTTGAATGTGTGTGCGTTACATTGGTCGTCACAGCACAGTCACAGATATTATAATACTGTCTGAGCATACAATCACTATGTGTCTTCGTTGAATATAAGACTAGTTTTTACCGCTTCCTACAGAGTGGACGATAGCCCAACGGGTTAGATGCCAGACTAATGACTTTGAGGTATTGAGTTCGATCCTCTATCAAGGAGGGAAAAAGCATGGTGATGTTTTTTTTTAGATACTTTTTTTTAATTATTATTGATCAGACCAAATATTTATTCTAGATTAAGGGCCGGTTTCACCACTGCTGATGAAGCCTATCTGCCAGTTAAACTTAGATTTTTGTATGGCGTTATTTGACAGATAGGCTTTATCAGCATGTGGTGAAACCAGCCTTATTTTTTTCATAATAAAACAAAATTATATTTCGTCCTAATAATAATTTATTACTAGTTTGTTATAATAAACTACACTTAATTTACTTATTTTAGTTTTAGTCAGACAAGGACAGATGTCGCAGTTGATGATATATAAGCTATGAATCAACATGCTAAGCAATTAGAAATTATGTGATAACTTCTAACCTGAAGTAGCAATAACATCATAGACATATAAATCACCTTATCTTATGATAACACAAAGCTTTCACATATTAATGGTTATGTTTTATTTAATATCTTAGTGGAGCTCCTTCTCTTACTATTATTTGTTGTAGTCTACTTCTCATGCCAGTGACCATATTCCAACACATGTCAGTGCCTCGCATTATCTCCCAGGTTGAAGTAACAACTTCATCTAAATTAGACCTAGATCTCACATTCGATGGATCCCAATTGAGCACCATATGTCCCCATAGATTTTCGATGGGGTTTAAATCAGGGCTTTTAGAAGGCCAGTCAATAACTGTCAAGGATTCTTGCTTGTTAAACCATTCTTGCACAATATGGGCGCGATGCACAGCGCAATTGTCATGGACAAAGTATATATGCTCATCCGGATATACAGTTCGTACGGTTGGTAACATGACGTTCTGTAAAATATCCAAGTATCCTTGAGCAGTGTTGCGAGCACTCACTTGCACTAATTCACCGGGGCCCATCGACGACATCCATCCCCAATATCCCAAAGTAATACGGCCACTACACCTGCACGGTAGAATGTTTGCTAAACTATATCGTTCATTATTTCTTCTCCACAGTATTTTACGCCCATCCTTGTCTGATCTAAAAGTCTTTTCATCACTAAAAACAACAACATTATTACACCAATCAAAGTCCAAATATTCACGGGCAAACCGCACTCTGTCTTCACGATGCTCATTAGACATCATAATCTTCTTCGCTGGTCTCCGACATCTTAAACCATCAGCTCGTAAGTGATTGCGAACTGTTTGTAGTGTTACATTATGAAGTGTCGCCGTAGACCGGGTGCTGGCAAACGGATTGCTGTTATGCGCTGCAATGATGTCGCGATGGCGATCAGATGCAGCTGTGTAGGCTACAGGCTGTGGGCCTGGTCGACGACTTTCAACATGTCCAGAATCTGCATACCTATGAACCCACAGTTGCACTGTTCTTCTCTGTAAAATAAGAAAAAAATACAATGAAGTAGTAACACAAGGTATAATTATAATCATAATTTATAAAAAACCTTCAAATTTATTTTTTATATGCATAACTCACCGATATCATTAAACGTCGTGCTATCTCGCTAATTGAAATGTTTTGTTCATACAAAACAATGATTTCCGCCTTTTTAAAAGTGGATAGATGACTTTCCATGATAGATAACAAATCTCAATCACAATTTACAAGGAACGAAATGCAATACAACTAATGCTGAGAGCGCGCAGACGCAAAACAATTTTAAAGAGGGTAGCTGTTACATTTTAAATAAAGAAGGTAGACTATGGCCTTTTTACCGGGCAAGTTTACAACTCTTCGAACTCTAGTTTGGTTAAACAATTGTAATCAATTTATATTCGATGCTATGTGAATTTAATAATACTCGTAGCTTCTAAAAAATAATTTCCTTTGAGGGATCGAACCTTTATCTACATATCGTAATTCTAGCACCTAATCCACTAGGCTATCGACTACTTTGCATAAAGCTGTGAAAACTTGCGTCATAATCAATGAATGTATGGGATCAGAAAAACGCACACAGACGCGACATTAACACGAATACTGTGTTAGTGTGCATTGCTAATCGTAGCTATTGGCAACGTTACGCACACAAAGACTGGTGTTTGTGTGCCCTGCAAACCGATCTTCTTTGTCGTGTGTACATGGCCAGTACTGGATTCAAACCTGCATCTCCTGCGTGAAAAGCGAGCGTGAAACTAGACCACGTATGTTAAGCTGTCTTTATTATCTTGAGTGCCAGAATCAGCTTTTAACTTCACATCTCAGAGCAAGCTACGCTCGAGCTCAATACTGATAACCATACAAAACAATATCCACGGTTGTGCGCATATGCGCTCGCGCGCAAATATGCGTTCGCGCGTATAACGCAGTAATTGTGCGCGCGTCGTGTGGAATCACCCTTAAAACATTTACAATGGGTATAGCCAATTACAGGTAGGTACGGTCACGAAAACGTTGAGTTACCCAATTACATTACGATTATAGACCCTATGAGGCATGAAATAAGCACAGTAAAAATTACAGATAACTAAAGACCGCCTGTACATTTATTATCCACACGTATATTTTTTATATCCAAAATAAATACAAAAATAATCTTTAGTCTATAATGAAAACATTTGAATTTGCTTTTAGATTATTGAAGATCTGTAACGCCTGGGCGCGAATGTCAGTTGTGATTGTGGCAACTCTTTTTTTGAAGGACAGTCTCTCTCTCGGTAGAGTAATGACAGCACCTATGATATTTCACCAGTACTCCATTTGAGCTGCACTCCTTACTTTTTAGGCATCTCTGGCAACCCCATATTAGATATTCATGGATAATGTTTGTATCTCTGCAGACCAACAAAATGATTAATCTCTATGAACAAATGAACTTTAATATTATAACACGAGTAAAGGCAACTCTAAGTTTAAACTACTTAACGATACAAACTTGATAAAAATTACACTCATTTGCATAAATAGTACCTACCATTAAAATATAAACAAAGCATTCACAAGCTAAATGGCGCAACAGAGATAATTCAAAATTATATTTTCTATTAGTTCTATTTTCAAACATCGACAGCGTCGGGAAAATGCCGTCGGGAGGTTGCCGACGGTCGCCGCGATCGCCATTCTCCCCTCCACCAATCAGAACGCGGTACACGCCCCAAGTTAGAAAGAGACTGCGCTGGGCGGAAAAACCACGCGTACGAGTGAGCAAACAAGCGTGCGTGTGCTTGTATGTCGATGGGGGAAATATGATGCATCTGTGTTGTTTTAGTATCGTTTTCTGTTCGGTTATTTATGCATTTTTTGTGTTTTCGCAATAGGTAAGAAGAGGATTAAGTATATGGTAAGTTGGTACTGTGTACGTGGAAGAACGGAGTGTTTCTCAGAATTATTTTTATAGTAAAAAAGTATCTGTCGATCCATGATGATGAAGTGTTGCTGTGTGCGTGTTTTCCAGTGAAGGGGAAATCGCACCAGATATTTAAGCGTCACATTCAGACATTCAGACAGAGTCCTTACTTTTGTTATAATGTTTCTTATAGTACGGATTAAATCCATAACATTTATTCCCTTTTTCTCCCCTTAGTAATTTACACAGCAGAGTTTAATGTTAATATTCTCCTTCATTAAAATTGTTATGTATTCTGAATTCTTAATTTACGAATTCATGGCTACAGGCAATGGTTAGGGTACATATCATTATAAATTTCGTTTACAAAAAGTGCAAACATTGTTTGTAATTGTAAAGCGCTGTTGTTACAATGTTTTTATTGTTTGTGAAAAAATTTGAATGCCATCTATAATTCTAGACATCATTTTGCATCAGAAACTAAAACTTTAATTACTGCAGTCTGTATTTATCATCATCGTTAAGTAAGTTTACTACAGTTGTCAATTTATATAGTGTGCTAAGGAAAACAAAATATAAAATTGTTAAACTAAACTCCTCTGCCCGCATCCTTATCTTGCAAAAACCAATTTCGTGATATCAACCTCGAAGCAAAATGCAGAAAATCTATTTTTTACAATTTCTCTGAAACCACACGGCGCACAAAGCGTCGTGGTTTGCGATACATACCGCTCATCAAATTGGCTGCATCCCGTGATAATCTTCAACCTATCGGTGAATAGAATAGTCGCTCTTTTTAATGCAATTTGAGGTGCAATTTAAAAGCGCTTGCGTTTCAAATGACATTATTTAAAGCATTGAAACGTTTTGATCACGGTTTATCAATTCACAAGTTATACCAATTTCAATGACTATCGAAGCTTTAATTCTTGTCTTGTTATTTTCTTATTGTACTTACCTAGTTTTGTTCTTCTCAACTTAAACAAATCAATTGGCTGCCCAAACAAAAAACAATATCCAATTTGACATTTGCATTATTTCAACCGCAACACCATCAAAATATTTCATACACTAATATCTTAAATTATCTCTTTCGGTGAAAAGTCTTGGAAAAACCCCATATGTCGTGGCGAAGGCGCAGTTTAAACATATTTTCAAGACTACATTTTGCATAATATGGGGCTAGCCCATCGCTGCAATCGCTATCTGTGGCGAACATTTTCAAATCGCTCCTCCGCCTGTTTTAGGGCACGAAACCGACCTATCGGCAAACACAAAGCGTTACTTAAAGCCCTTACACGGGATGTTGTGAGTGGCCAGCGATGCGTGTAAGGTGCTGCAGCTGTGCCGTGGGCACCCCGTGCGATATGCTCTGCAGCGTGCGCAGATTCTCGACTGTTTGCGCGTAATTCCTTTAGTAATTTTGATCAATCTATATCCAGTTGAAGTTCAGTAATCACATCCACAGCAAATCATAGCGCCACGCCTTTTTCTATACGGGGTGGCAGAGGCACAGTCGGTTTGGTCGGTTATTCAAAACTCTATTTGGCATGACAGCTACCTACCCCATAACTGCGCATATTCAGAAGTTTGTTGATCAGACTCTGATTTATTTGGGTTTATTAAAATATTGATATTATATAATTCATCACATTTATCTAACTAGGAGATCATATTAAGTTAGAGCATTTAAGAGTTTTGCTTGCACAAAAACATCAAACCAAAAGCGGTTAAAAATGTGAATCAATTAAGCCTCTCCATATGACCGCACAATGGCTTAAAGTCGTTCACCTTTGTGTGATGTTACAAAACGTACCCCAAGAACAATCCTTTGCAAATGCGAAACTACAAAATAAAGTTATCGATGCGTAAATTAAGGAACCGACTCTATTCAGTCATGGTCTGAGTACAAATAATAATAAAAAACTTAAAGAAAATACCTTGGCCCTGCGTATCTAGATGTCCCGCTGTGGTATCGCACATTGTTCTTAGACAAACACTTTCTTAATACAAGAAAAAGGTCTATTATTTGTTTTTTTTTACCAAATCGGCCGTGCTTTTGTTGCGACGATTTTCAAGCTTGAATTTATTTCAAATCGCAATATCTTGAAAACAGCACCAACCTTAGCTTTGTATCAGTTTTATCCGCAACTTTTGGCCGACATCGATGAACGCGTGGTGAATTCTGAGTAATAAAAGTGACGTCTCAATTGCATTGAAGTAACCAGCCGTAACAAATACCATGTCATGAAATCACGAAATCTGACAATAACTAAGAGTAAGCGTGAAATGAGGCCGGTACAAATTAGGGCTAACTCATTATTCGCGCGATGAGCGTGACGCTTGCCGCGTGGACGCCATTGTTGCGAGCGTGCGAATGCGTTTTTGTTGATTTTTGGATATGTTCAATTTGTAGTCGCGCCCGCTTTATGATTATGATGTTATTTGGCAGATTAATTGATTGTGATGTGACCATTTTCATGCGAAAACATGTACAATGTGCATTTGATATTTAATGTTATAACAACTGTTTTAGTGCGAGTTGTCCGTTAAAATACATTACCTACCGAATTTGACTACCGGCATAGTAAATAATAAAATAAAACCCTTTTTGCTGAGTCGACGGACGTTTTATTCTCGACATTACCATCAAGACTCGGATATAAACATTTAGGGGATGAGCAGATCGGTAGTTAAATGTCGTATTTACCAGTTTACGATGGCGGACAGTCGAGCAGGAATATCGGCCAGAGCCATTACTACGATACTCAATACCAAATTACACCGAAATAGAACACCCGAAACACAAAATATTTCAAAAACTTTTTTTCCAAACGCAAACATTTTTTTATTAGTTTTTTCCAAATTCCTAACCTCCTCCTAAAAACATTCAAACTGAAACCTCCAAACTGAAACTCAGTAATTCGCAGCAATTCCATCGACTACCGCGTCCAACGTCGAGCCGAACGACGCCGCTGTGTGCGTATTTGCCTCTGTGTGCGTCGCCCACCCTACACTACTACAGGGGTGAACACGGCCCCACGTAGCCCCGCCTCCGATGCTCACACGGCTGACTTAAAATCAGATGGGTCGGCCAGTCGCTACCGAGCCGTGACATCGTGAACGGTTCGAGGCTTCCGAACTCGAACTCAATACTTTAGGGCATTCGGCGATTACGCGCTACACTGACCATTAGCGACTGCGATTTTCGGGCATTTTCGAGTTTAGAATCGCTTATTGATTCGGGATTTGACTGTGAATGTTCGGTTTTTATGTGTAGTGTTTAGGGTGTGTGTGACTGTGCAACGTTGAATTAGGTAGGTGGTTCTTAAAATATTTATTGCAGCGACTCTTACTTATAATCATGTATGCTTTACTTGGCGTTCGCTTCGAGTTTTCCTCCCGCCGCTCCTACCCGCACCCCGCACGCACAGGGGCCCGTTTTGCGTGCGAGTTGCGGGTGAGAGTGGCGGCGGGAGTTAACGGCAAATTTGAAGAGAATTGTTAGTAGAAAGACCCGTACTTACATACACAATTGCACAGTAAAGATAAATATTCAGTATAGAGAGGTATACCATAATATAAACTTTATCTGATAATATCTTCACCCAAGGAGAAATAACGATGAAATCAATAAGATAGAGCAAACGAACAATTTACGTGTAGGCATTCTCTGATTCACCATAAAATATTTTCAATTATATAGATATTTTTTTGGCTGATAGTAATAGATTGTTTTTATTCCAAAAAACTAGTATCTGCAATACCTAATATAATTATGTTAATATGTTAAAGACAAGATAGAAATATTCCAAAACAAAGACGACATTGGATATTTTTTATGATCATATGTGATATCTTTCTCACCATAGAAAGTAATATTCAGATTTTTACTAGATACATAATTTACTTATCGTTATCTGTTAATTATCAGCCCACTTTATTTACAGCCAGAAAGTTTGACTCAATCTCAGATATTCGAACTTGATTTAAAGTAACAAAAAATCGGTTATCCACTCTTCAGTAACCTGATATTTTTGTTTGGCCCAAGGCATCCCGTGCGGGTTTTTAAAGTGAAATTGAACTAAATTCCATTGTCGATAATAATTTGTAATAGTAAACATTTGGCCTTATTGTGTATTTTTTGTTACTGAAAATCGATATTTTATGAGGAAACAGATATTTGAAATTTTACATTTACGTATCTTTACCACTGAATGTATTACTGATATAACAGCAGGCGTTAAATTAAATCTAACTTTATTTAAAAATACAGACGTGTACTTATTTTGTCTTGATTCCAGTATTAGCAAGATTTTTACTATGTTTAGTTCTATTACAATTAGGTTAAAATATAACATTGAATTTATCAATTCTAAAAAAACATTCAAATTAAATTATCAACAAAAGGGAAATATTAAACTGCACAGCAAATATACTGATTTACACAGCAAATATCAGGGTAAAATACTGCGGTAGCTTAGGTAAAGGTTAAAGGGGGAAAGCGAAGAGATGTCCCTTTTATCCTTCATATTAGGTTGAACATGTTAGAACAACAAAAATACTTAAAACATAAAAAGCGTTTTTGCTGATCCTTGTTTGCTGTGAAAATCAGTATTTTTGATGTGCGATTAAATACTAGCCTAAACAAAATAGAATTGTTATACAAATAAATTATTTCTACAAATTGTATTCAGTGACAAATAAGTAAATAAGTCATCACAATCGCAATTCTAATATTCTGAAGGTTCAGCGTAAAAAGTATTTTTCTATTGAGAACACATCGGTTTGAAGTCCCCGAACATCGCCGGGGCCCATTGTTAAAACGGCGTACGTCCGAAATTTGTAAATTCGTTAAATAGCGCTCTCAAGAGCTCGTATTGTTGAGAGCAAATAATTTCTGCGGTAAGCGATACTCGGGGCACAATAGGTGACAGACATTGATGTGGGACCGGGCAATTTCGTGCCAATGCTCTCTCTATCCAGGAGTGCGCTAAAAAATGAGTACTTTTTTCTTCTTGATAGCAAATTTGTGAAAAGGTTCGAAATTGTAAGACAGCTATTTAATAAAAAGTATTACCTAAATTTTCTAGAAGTTCTACAAAAAACAACGCCACAATCAGCTCAATATTTTCATAAAATTTCAATGTTACCTACATTTTTTAATAAAACGTTAAAAAATCTTGATAAATGTTTTGAAAACTTTTTTTTAGAACATACAGGTAGATTTATGTTTGTAATTAATTTCGCACTAACTTCCTACACGACCCAAAGTACACGATTCTGATAATATATCGACGCCGCGACATAACGTCTATAAATCCAGTACTATTCTGCCTATTCAACCGTTACCGACAAAGTCCTGTCACCGTAGAACTGTTCAAATACAAAAGTGACTATTATTTATACTCGAAACGCTATCGTTTTTAAGTGTTGACATCCCTATTATGAAACAACTCCCAGGGGTGCCACGGATCGGCACTTTTATTTTTTTCCCAACTTTAATGACATATTTTTTGACATTGCAGCCGTTGATAGTTTCGTACTTTTCACTAGCTGTCATTACACGGTGTTGAAAAGGAAAAATATCTTTTCAAGTGATAATTTGTGACAGCTTCTGTGAATAAGACTTACGCTAAGTAAAAAAGAAAAATAATTAGTTAGGTACTTGAAAAAATAAAAAAAATTACAATAATAAGCCAAATCTAAATGCATCTCTTTAGCTGACCGACTCCTCGTGTTACGATATCAAAGTCTTATTAATACTTATAAATAAAATAAAAAATATCGTTGATGGGCTCCAAATAACACCTACACTCTCAGTGGCATCACCCTTCTACCGATGAGGCTTAAAAAGGATTAAGATACCGCCTTTTTAAAAGTAAAAAGCTTTGAATATATCGCGCTTATGGATATTTTCACATCTTCGTTTTTTGTTTCAAAATGTCGCTTTTAATGTGATGATGACACCATATTCAAAAGGTTTATTTTTTCCCATATTCTTTGCTAATTTATGTAAATCATATTTAATCGAAGCCCATATTTGAGGGATAATTTTACCGTACATGTTACGCGCTTATAAAATATGTTTTTGAAAACTTCAGAAAAATCCCTGCGGCGTTATTAATAAATGGCACATCGTAACATGAAAGATATTTTTACTACCCCTATGCAATGAACAGTGCAATATTTGTGATGATTACAAGAATATACTACATAAAAGAAACTTGATAATCAATTAAAACATATATATAATAAGATATTTAACGTTACTTACAGTTTACCTTCTAGTGTATACTTAAATCTTTTATTTTTGAAGTAAGACTTTAGAGGTGGCCTTGTCCTCTTGCGGCCTTAACCTCTCATCAGTGGGTAATTATAAAATTCCCTTACAATTGTTGTTGGCGGATTTCTCCATTCCCACAGCAGAGGGGTTAAGAACGGACGGACGAACAGCTTTTACAGCGCATTGATTTTAAAACGCTTTTTAACCGGGTGGATTATATTAAAATTAAAGTCGTAAAAAAGAACGGTAATTAGACAGAGTAAAACGTAAATAAAAAAAAGTAAATAAACCAGTAAAGAGAAATAGAAATAAAATAATTATATTTTAATTAATTCAAGCAGTATGGTTTTCCTTCGAAATACTGACAATTAAACATGCCACACTCCCTTTAATGTTTTTTTTAATGTTCTTCGTCCGTCTGAACTGGCTTAAGCTTCCGACCAAACAGCCAATTCTTATTTATTTATTAATTCGTTTCTTGGATTCGTGGTTCTTTTCTTTTAACTATAACGAAAACCCAAAAGGAGTTCAATTATCATCTGCCGTAGACAACAATTTTTCTACTTCGATGACGTGTACTGCGCTGCATGAGTATTTTTTTACCGCTTTATATTTTTTTCTCGGCTCCTAGGGCTATCATTGGAAAGGCCTATTCTACACAAACAATAGCGAACTGATGTATCGTGCCGACATGGAATGTGCGGTCTTCCTACTGTGTGTGGTGGGCCGTCCCGACCAGAGTTTGGTTGGGTACGGTTAGAGTGCAAGTCATAGGAAATATTATATTCCCCTAATACAAGTTTTCTGAAAACATACCCGGGGATTCCTACTATTTGTGTTAAAATCTGACTTGAATAAACGAATTTTTGAATTTTGAATAGGAATGAGGTTTAAAAAATACAATAAGGAGTGGCAGAGTACCAAAATTGATAAAAATGGGTGGAAAAGGAATTAATCCGTGATTAAGAAAATATGAGTGGCGCTGCTGTATGGTTTATAGTTTTTGTAAACAACGTGGTATGTAAAAGGATAAGTAAATAAAAATATATCTTAAGGTTGATTATTAACGATATATATACATTGAAGATATATTTTCTCTTATTACAGATAAGCTGGATTTTTACTCAATTTTTATGTACCTCTTGTTTCCTTTATGTAATTTGTGTGCCCTAGAGAAATTAAGAATTATAAAATGTTACAATGTATTTTGTTTTTAATGAAACAAAAAAAACGAGAAGTCTGTATTGCTATCTCTACGCGTCACTCTTCCACGTCAGAGGAACAAGTCGTAGCAGCCTCTTTCGCTGACTGTACGAGCGATGCACTGACGCCGATTTATTTTTATTCTGACAGTACCCTGTCAGGCTCGATGGAGCCAAAAAAACTGATACAGGCTATCTACGGTAGCCAGTGTTGCTAGATCTAAAACCATAATTTCCGGGGGAAAAAACAAAGGGAAATAATAATAATAATAATAATAATACCTTGGACACTATTTACACACATTGATCTAGCCCCAAACTAGGATTCCCTGTATCTTGGGTACTAGACAACGATAGACATACTTATATAGATAAATATTATACTTAGATAGATAAACAACAATGACTAGGGTACAAACATCCGTTCTCATCAAACAAATATTTGCCCCCACCGGGACCCGAACCCGGGACCCTTGGCTTCGTAGGCAGGGTCACTGCCGACTCGGCCATTCGGGTCGTCAATGACACTTATTCGCAAGTTTTCTAAGAAATATACAGATAAACATATCATCAAATGCTTTACGCAAAGCCATGTTCTATCCGGACATGGGGAAAAAAAAAGTAAGATGATCTTTAATTCACAACGAAATACTATTCGTTCAAGCATCATTCATCAACATGTAAAAAGCTGGTTGTCGCATCATCGTGCCAAGTAAAAAAAGGAAGAGCAATTCAAGAAATTATGCATTTTTTATCAACATCATTAGCTCAACTCAACAGATTAAGGAATCCACAGAAAAATATGTAATCATCAATAAATCCAGATCTTTCGAAACCGGACATATCCGGAATTCAGTCCGTCTAACGGGATCCCGGTCGTTAGCCAGCTTCTATGCAATCTGGCACTTTGTGTGCAAGAGAATAGGTGCTTAATTACAAACGAATAATGATTCATTGAATTGAATTCTATTTCACTGATAAGCTTGTATTTGATTGGTAGCTCTACATTAATTTGCAGTAGGTAGTTATCAATATGAAATATTAATTTTAGTACAAGCGATGTATTTGGTTTCTATTAATTTACCGAAGTACTTGAAGATACACAGTGTGTGTAACAAACAATGGATAGCACTCTAAATGTCCGTACGAAGTCTGTGTTAGTGTCAACCCTAAATAACGTACAGTATTTAATAACCACAAAAAAAGTATTCCGTTTTTAGAGATAATTATATTTTAGGGTTGCCAACATCAAACGTAAACGAAATGGCATTAAACATACAGAATACCTACTTCACCATGACTTCAAATGTGACATACAATCAGCACAGTCTCGTAATTATTTAGACCTACACATTTATTACGAATGCCTCTCTAAAAACCTTTTTTTATTTAAAAAAAGGTTGAATAGGAGTCCCGCTTTGACGTGTGCCTACCAAGGAGGGCCCTTGTCGAAAGAGGATGCATGTTTTGTATGTACGTTTGTGACTTTTTGAACTATAGAGCGCGCTTTGATGAGATGCGGTAAATGCATTGCATTTATTTTTTTGTTTGTTGGCGATAGATGTTTTGATCAAAGGAATGTAAATGCTAAAAGTGGCCTGACGATAATGATGATGATTTTTATAGTGACTGCTTGGCACGCGCAAGTTGACGTCGGAGTCATGCTGCCACTCTAGTCTGGTACAATACGATTAAAATCAGTTAAATATTCGGCTTTTCTGGGTTATCATCGCCTAAATCCGGAGTCGGAAATGACACGAAATACATTACCGCGACTTCTTTTATAAACGCAATGTAAAGCACCTGCCGTGATGACATTGCTAATAGGTAGACTAAGAAATGAGAGAGAGGGAGAGAGATGAGGGATTCACGACAATTTCCGAGGTTGGCCGAATCGTTAACTGATTTAAATCGTATTGTATGACGTTTATGGCTCGTGTGTCGTTAAAATTAGCAACTCCATTCGTGGCGGTTGAAATTTCGGACATAATCGTGTTAAAATAAAGTTCATAACAGTTCACACAGCAACATAGCTGTTACGTCATTCGCTTCAGCTGCACATTGCGAAATATTTTGTGTTTTTCTTCTATTTAGAAACTACTGATTATTATTATGATTTCAAATACTACGTTTCAATATATTTTTGAATACTTTTGACGCAAGAACCATATTAAAATTACTTTTAGATCCCATACACTTTTTAGGTGAAAACCATTTATTTAGTTGTTCACATAGTTCCTATTGACATTATTTTTAAACGCTTACGGATGTCATAAATAAAACACTTTCGTTATTTTTTTGGATTTGGAAAGTGCCTCCTTTTGGAGGAATAACGTTTCAAGGACGGGTATTCCACAATAACCGTTATTTGAGTAGTATTCTTTAGATCGGTCATAACAGCTCAGCCAGATTAGAAACACATCAATAGTTCTCGATATCGTCTTTCTGACTAGCAAGGACTTAACAGATACTTAAGAATTCTTTCACGAAATTCATCCGCCATTTACAAATCAAACAATATAACCCGTACCGTAGCAAATCGATGCAATCGCAAACTAATAAAAAAACAAACATCCTCATTTAACTCAAAGAAAATCTCGGAGGAAAAAAGAAACTAGAAACCGGATTTATCCGGATAAGTTCAGAAGACGCGAAGATTAGCAGCACCTGCGACCGAAGCGAGCCAAAGTGGGGTCTAATGACGTGTGAGCAACTGAGAGCTCTAGGGAAACCCGGACCTGAGACTGTATGGAAATTAGTGGCGGAGTAGGGCTGTGAAAAAGTTAGAATTCCATCATAGTCATTGATAATAGAAACTCTCCTCTCTGGTTTTTGTTTTATGTATATGTTATGTCAAATTTATTATATTTTGGAATTCTATAAATTCGATCGGTGGGTTCCTCATTCATATATATTTATGCACATACATATAACACATTGACATTTACACAATTATTATATTTATATTATATTATATTTACAATCACGATAAAGATACTTCGAGCCGGATATGGTTCGTCCAACTAATATTATAAATGTGAAAGTAGGTGGTGATGTTTGCATGTTTGTGTGTTTGTGCCTCAATCACGCTAAAACGGCTGAACGGATTTAAATGAAATTTAGCACAGAGACAGTGTGTGAGCTAGATTAACGTATAAGATACTTTTCATCCGACTGCACCAGAAGGAGGGTTACGTTATCTCGGTAAATAATAACTCCTAGGAACAAACAGATGAAGTTTCGGGCAGCTAGTAAGACATAAATAAGACCAGCTCGTGTACATTTGGGTCGACTTTTCAATACACCATGATTTCCAGACATTTTTTTTTGAACGTATCCGTTTGGCAAAAATACTTCGGTCTGTCCGACTGTCCGGCTGTTATCCTCTAAAGATCTCTTTTCTCAACCCATTCTCGTTTGATAATTATACGGATTTTATTCAATTTAAGTTGTGGAAATTTTCGAATTGGTTTACAAAGTTATTGGTGCAGCTACTTTCATGCAGCACCTCCGCAACCAGGTGCATTCGTAAGTTTGTATGTGGTTTTGTAAGAAAATGCAGTCGCGTTACTTGTTTTTATAATACGTATCGCTCGCGCGCGACGTCTAGCAACCCACAGAACCACTAGTGTGATTGATTTGCCAACCTAGCGTCTGAGGCTCTGTTGCACTTTTTTGTACGCCATTTGTAATTCGTCACTAATCTACATAGTAGGTGAATTTAAAAATGTCTACCCCGACTCTAACGGTAAGTTGCTCTCAAAGCTTAGCTGAGTAAAAGTTTTCCTTTGACTGCGCCCTCCATCCAGTCTTACAACTGAAAAACCGTTTTTTCCCGCGTCAGTAGGTAACTGTTTGAAAGTCGTATTTTTAAAGTCGTTTAAAGATGCTTCGCTTAATTGAGATTAGTTTGTCTGTTGCGGTTGTTTTTTCACATCGTGGGGAAACCATCATAGGTAACATACTTATAGATGCGGATGGGCTAGCCCCCTGTAACAAAAAATATAGTATTGCTAATGAATTGCTGCTTTGACTATAAGTTAGGCTCCCTAGGCCGGACGGATTCCTGAACACTCACTACCGAATTCTCAAGGCGTCAAAACTTATTTCGATCTCTTATCCGGTTGTTGTCTTAATTTCAAACTAGCTTTTCTGATGAGTTGAGTCGCCTCTAGAAACGGTCACTCGCCTTGCGTGTATGCTTACAACATTCAAGACATCGCCCTCATGATTCGCAAGAAGTATTACCGCAAGATAATACATCATCGGAATCGAACCCGCTGTCCAGTCTTATCGGAGAGATCGTCGGGCCCTTTGACTCGTCTTGGCCCCACACATATCGGGTTACTATAAACGTGGCGGGCCGATACAAAAAACTTCATGTTTCTAATTAGCGTAATGAGTGAAGGGATTGTTGAAATGATGCTCGGGTACTGTTGGTTGAGTTACCCTAATGCAGTAAGATAGGCAGTGTGGCACTGGAAGTAAGTAAAAGTTCAATGATTGGGTAGCATCGCACAAGAAAACTTAACCACTGAATATAATAAAACTAAATCAAAATGACGATAACTCCTATGTCCGAACGTGGATACGAACCCAGAACCCATAGATTGCGAAACCAATATCAAACCAACTGCGCTACCTCAAGCATGTAGTAGTTTGCGAAATCTACGATCATATTTGAATCATGTTATATTTATGGTAGTACATTATTTATTGTATTATTTGGAGTATTGGAAAACTGGCTCAAAGTGGGCACAAATGTGCCTCTGCCACCCCGATTGGGAAAAGTCGTGACGCTGTGTTATGTTATGTTTTGTTGCTGCAGCGGCTACGAAATACACATTCTGTAAACATTTCGACTCTCTTCCTATAACGGTTCACGCGATACAGCTTGGTGACAGACGGACGGACGGACGGACAGCGGAGGCTTAGTAATAGGGTCCCGTACAGTATACTCTCTATATATGTTTACCTCTTATGATTCATGATCTCTAAATAGTGTTTGGGACCGAGAAGTCAACTAATTAGTATGCATTTCATTAAGTTTCTTTACCATAACTGTTTCTAATAAAGTTAAAGTTTTTGAACAACAGATTAAAAACTCTATATTTTTTGTTACATACCGTACACACATACATTCACATTTTTAATTTTATTTCTTTTTATCGTAATTACATTCTAAAGAACAGCAATACTCATTAAAAAAAAGGCAAATATCTCCATTTATATTGAATTCAAATTATTTATTTCCAGTAATTACAGAATGGGAGCTCCGTGGTCTAATGGGTTTCACGCTTGCTTCTCACACAGGAGATGCATGTTCGGTTCCTGACCATGTACTAATGAGATAATTAATTACGAACGTTCTAACGGTGATGGAAAACATCGTGAGGAAACCTTCATTACTCCATAGCTGCGGCATTGTTAAAATCATGGTACACACACAGACACATAATTAAAAATCAAAAATAAAAAGTAAAATCAAATTATGACAAAGAAAAATTAACACAGTGAAAAAATAAAAATACAAATAAATAGTAAACAAACATTGGGGTACGGTAGAGATCACTATGTGGTACTGTGACTGTACCGCGACGATGAATTGGCCCTGACTCAGCAATGTCACAGACGAATCTGTGACGCTGGTATTCTGCCAGAACCAAAAACGGACGAGACAACAATACCACATAGGGGAAATATCAATAGTAACCAGGACTTGAAAAGATCAAACGACTTGTCAAAGCCTAGATTCTACCTGAATGTATCGTAATATAATAATAATAGCTTGGACACTATTTACACACATTGATATAGCCCTGTGTAGATAAATATTTTTCACACCTTTCATTCGGAAAAGTAAGTTTTGCTCCACGACGAGAGGGAGCAAAATGCTACTTTTCTGTTCAAGCTACTTTTTTAATTTATTCATTGGCATGTAGCGCAATGCCAATAGAACACAAATCTTAATAAAATAATCGATTGCAATTTCATTTTAATCGATTAAAAAAGAACATGTTTCATATAACGTTGTTGAAGTTGCAAAACAACGTTATATGAACATTTATGAATTCTTCGCAATATTTAAAAAAAAGTCACAATAAATTATATGTTTTACTGAAATCAAAACTATTGATGACTGTTATTGCGATATAATGAATGTTGATATCCGATACCATTGTAATATTCGATTCGACTATTTTTACACATTACTAATTTAATAAAAAAAATCCGCATAGTCGGTGTGAAAAGTTGTATGTGTCACTCAGGAGCAAAATTATTTTCGTCATGGGCGTTAATGCTTGAATCCTTCGTTACGCTCAGGATTCTAACTTAGAATCCCTCGCTATGCTCAGGATTCTATCATAGAATCCTTCTCTTCACTCTGGATTCAATGTACCGCCCTCGCCGTAACTACATCATTTTGCCCCCTTATGACACAAATAACTATTTCACACCTTTAATTCGGAAAAGTAAGTTTTGCTCCACGACGAGAGGGAGCAAAATGCTACTTTTCTGTTCAAGTTACTTTTTTAATTTATTCATTGGCATGTAGCTTTTACGCAATGTGCCAATTGAACACAGATTAAAATAATAGAATGTAATTATGAAATTACATTACAATCGACAACGATGACGTAGTCGATTAAAAACGAACATGGTTCAAGTTATAACTTTAACAACGTTATATCAAAATTTATGAATTTTTCGTCATATTTAAAAAAAATGTCACAATAAATTATATGTTTTACTGAAATCAAAACTATCGATGACTGTCATTGTGATAGGTATAATGAATATTGATATCCGAAACCATTGTAATATTCGATTCGATTATTTTTACACAATAGTAAAAGTACACAGGAATATTTTATCTGTGGTGACCTTTCCCTAATGCTTCACAATCCATCATTATATAAAAAAAAATGTTTTCGAAAACATTGTTCGATTACTGTAAAAGTGGTAAAACTATAATTCAAAGTATAGTTTTTTTTTTAGAGCAATTTAAATTTTCCTCATAGTCGGTGTGAAAAGTTGAATGTGTCACTCAGGAGCAAAATTATTTTCGTCATGGGTGTTAACGCTTGAATCCTTTGTTACGCTCAGGATTCTAACTTATAATCCCTCTCTACGCTCAGGATTATATCGTAGAATCCTTCCCTTCACTCTGGATTCATCGCCGTAAATACATCATTTTGCTCCCTTGTGACACAAATAACTATAGACTTCTTCGGCAATTGGAACTGTAAGTAAATTCCTGAGCCATAGAAGTCCATAAGATGATATTATCAATTATTATCAATTATATTCAACCAGTACATAGTGAATCCGACATCAATGTATTTTCAACCACATTCATATTGGCCGAATGGCCGAGTCTACAGTGACCCTGCCTACGAATCCAAGGGTCCCAGGTTCGAGTCCCGGTGGGGGCAAATATTTGTTTGATGATAACGGATGTTTGTACCCTGGTCATGGTTGTTTATCTATCTAAGTATAATATTTATCTATATAAGTTCGTGTATCGTTGTCTAGTACCCAAGATACCGGGAATCCCAGTTTGGGGCTAGATCAATGTGTGTAAATAGTGTCCAAGGTATTATCTCACTGGCCGAAAAACAAATAATAAGCAGTTGTGAACACGGAGCCAATGCACCCCTTTATCGACACATCATATCGATATGGATAGTCATCACCAGTTGTTACAGCCAGTCAAACCAATCCTGACTACCGTTTGTATGCATCTCTACGGGTGGTACGGATCTATACGATAACTCTATCATACATCTCCAGTAATGATCGAGATACTATCGTGCCGCAGCTATTTCGAATACGCAACAATAGATGGCGCTTTCTTTATACAATTCCGCGGTCTCATCTACCAGTTATACCGTCTTTAGTGCTGTCCCTTTTACTCCTACGGGGTTGGAATGGGAAAGATATAGCGATTGATTGTAATTGATGATGTGATTGTCTAACAAATTAAGGTCAAAATTTCTTTTTAGTAAATCGTGAATTTCCTTCTTTTGCAGGTCACGAGAGGCGCCAAAGAGTAGGTTAAGCAGAAAGGCCAACACAGTTTTGGATCAAAGAAATAGCCGCAGAAGGAGTAAAAGACTTGGTAACTTGCAGTATTATCGGTCAAAGAGTACCATATAACTTACAGATAGTTCCAGCAAAGAGTAGGTAGCCAACATACTGAAAAACTAACACGGAACTGCGCCGAAAGATCTTTCAAAGAGTAGTTAGCACAGAAAGAAAAACACTAACCAAAGTCTAACAACCGCAGAGCTGCCACTCTACTGAAGCCTCCAGGGGTAGCGCTTCATTGAAGGCTCCGGGGGGGTAGGGTGGCTCTCCACGGGGGGTGGGGTCGGCCGACGCCGGCGCCCGCGCACGCCGCCACGACGCTGGTGGGGGGACTGGTGGCGCCGCCGCGGGAGCCCACCACGGCGGCCGAGGCGTTTTGGAAGATGCCGCACAAAGGTGAGAGTTTTGTTGACATTTAATACACTATCACTGAGTTTCAGAAGCGATAATGCTGTTGGACCTTTTTCATAGGTTATCTTAAGGATATGTCACCGTAAGATTGTCAGAACCGTTAGTTTATAAACTAACGCTTTAGTTTGTAAACTATCGACAAATCTTAGACCAGGCCGACAGGGTTTAGAATTTAGTTTACTTTGTGACGCCTATTCGGGGGCTTCGCTGCGCTCGCCCCCTCTAGTCTTCACCTAAGCTACCGCAGTGCTTACCCTGGTATTTCCTTTTCAATTCAAGTTTAAACCAGTTCACAATTTAACAGTTTTATTAAAAACTAACGCGTCAAATCATAAGCCGTACGGTACAGTTTACAATTTATCGATAGTTTGTAAACTAAGAAAGAAAAAACGTTAGATTATAAACTAACGGTTTTGACAATCTTATGGTGACAGATATACCCTGTTCGCCAGATCAATCGCGGTTTCACGTATAAAATATAGGATCAATCTCACAGTTACGGTTTATACATAACATAACTTGTGAAACAGAGGCCATCAATCAATCTTCACTAGGCTCGTCTCCGCCGAACAGTTCCACCGGAGATAAACACAGGTTGACATTATCTTTGTTCATAATATTCCCCGAGTAATGGTCAGCTAATTGTCATTTTTTCTCAAGGAGTACCTGTCAAAATTTCTTGTTAGTGGAATGGCGAATTGGGGTTAGTGGTGACCTAACTATAAAACCTTAATTTTCAGGAATTTCATAGTACTTAAAATCAAACTCAAACTCAAATAATTTAATGCACTTTTTCCGACTTGTTAGCTAAAAATAGCACCTTCGTCGCTTGATTTTGGGTTCTCAGGCGGAAACATTATATTTCTAACTCGTTCGAAAAGGCTCTTTACGAACCTCGCTACGACCCTCGCCTTCAGCTCGTGCCGTTAACTTCTCGGTGGGTAAATATAAGCCTTTCCGAACTCGTGTGAAATGTACTATTACAAGTCAGACACTGATAAGGAGAAAAATAAAAAAATAATCAAATATGATCAACTAATCTAATGAGTAACTGATTATAGTTTGAGTTTGAAAAAGGAAATTTCCTTTTCTGGCTGAATCTCGCACAGGAAAAGGAAACTCCATTAACTCTACCAGGCTTTGGAAATACGCTCGTCAGATTTTTTTAAATTTTCGTAATTTTTTATGCCACAATATAAATAAATATAAATATAATAATAAATATAAATAAAAATAACCTAATGTAATAACAATATTACAACATCGTATGTGTAAGTGCCAACTTAGTTAACCTAACCTACCATTTTATGTTCACAACCTCTCCTCGCACACACGTTTTCGTAGTTTCCTTTGTCAACATTAAGGCTTTGTTCACGTGTCTGCGGTCCACGCAAACAGTTTTGCTTACTTATAAATTTGACAGATCAGAAGTTAGCGGCATCTCAATTGTTTATATGGAAATATGACTGATTGCGCGGCCTGCCAGACGTGAAGCTAATTTATTGTTACCGTGTGAACATCGCGCATTTTCCCTCGTTGTCAAAAATATCCAAACAAATTGCCAAATGTAAAGATTGATAAACTGTTTACAATCTTTCAAGATGTCCTTAATTCGTAAATATTTTCGTCTCGCCAGCCAAACTACTTAGTCCAAATACAACAGAGTTTCGTAAACTTGGCGATACTGATACAATGAACCGCAGAATAAATAATAATACACAAGTTTGCAGCCAGCACTGCCAGCCAAGCAAACGGAGCGTGACATACTTGTCACATTAGGGGCTAGACAGAGATAAATAGAGCGGAAAAACGAGCGAGCGAGCGAGATGCCACCAGTTGTCTCTGTCGCGCGGTGGAAATTTGATTGAGAGCCTTTGGTTGGACTTGTCTGCAAAACGAATAAATTTTGAATTGTATCACAGTTTCCTGGAAGTTTTCTTTTTAGAGATAGGCTGGCCTTTGTATAGGTATGTTGTTTCTTTAATATTCTTCTATATATCTGCCGTCGCCATTTGGTTAAATGGGGCACTTAATTAATAGCCCGGGCTGTTCATTAGGGACCGGCGCTTAAGCACTTGGCTGCCTTTTGATAACAATAAAGCAACCTACCTTTCGGAAAGTCAGCTTTTCGATTTAGAAGAAGAAAACCGGCCTAATTAAATTTTGCAAGGGGCGTTAACGCAACAGCTGATTTCTGTCAGAGTCAATATGAATGAATAGCCGAAATATGAATAGATTATGAACAACATAATCTTATGAACAACTTATGAACAACATGATCGGAGTGAAGCGGAGCGGAGCGAGACGAACCCATTCGTTAAGTCATTTGCGCTTCGGACTTTTAGGCGTGTGATTGAATGCCGGCCCTTAGTGCCTTATTTTCCCAAATGTGGCGACATATCTAAAGCTATATGCAGCAAAGAATGAAGAAAGAATAAACATTAAGAGAACATAAAGAGAAGGGAGCAGAAGTCTTAAAAATGCAAACATGGCGCCATCTCCTTTATGAGGTGGCGTAGTTGCCCACGTTGAGCCTAATTCAATACCGTACTAAAATGACTATAAATTAAAAAAATTAAAACGTCCCCGACACATTAATGGAACCTTACGGCTAAAATTTGGTTCACTTGTTTCCTATTTAGGTTGATAACTTTTGAACCTCTGATATTAATAAAATATATCGACGAACGTGAGACCCCTATTCCGTATTAAGCTGAGAACTTTCGAACTAGGGTAGAACGACCGCTAGGTTTCCACGGACAGATATACAGACACACCGACCCACAGAGGCTTTAAACTATAACAACACCTCACCTGGTCGTTGGGGGATACATATGTGGAAGTCAATCTGTGTCTCAGTCATTCATTATTTCTGACTTATGTGCATCATCACCAAAATCCGTCCACCCGTTTGAGTGCTAGGGTGCCACAGACAGACACACCCACAGATACACCCTCTCTCTCTCACACACACACACAGGCAGACACCCACTCTTTCACACAGGCGTAAACTTCAAACTTATAACAACCCTCTTTTTCGTCGTCTCTGACTTGTACCATATCACCGATATCCGTCCACCCGTTTGAGCGCTAGGGTGCCACAGATAGACACACTCACAGACACACCCTCACACACACACCCTCTCTCACACACACACACACACACCCGCAAACATATCCTCACACACACACACACACACACACGCAGACACACACACAGATAGATAGACGCCTCAAACCTATAACGACACTCATATTAGGTCCTTACATATGAAATTGGCGTTTTGTATGGAGAAATTGAAGTTAACTCAATTTTCAGTACAAACATTTTTGTATTTTTTTTAAAAATGACAGATCCTAATTTTATAAATTTTCTTTGTATGATTTAGCTAACAGAAAATTTTATATAATTTTTGAAAAGTGTCAGCTGTAAAAAAATATTACGAATATTATCATGAAAATGGTTGACATTTAGGAGGCACTGATTTTGAAGATAACATTTTAGTTATCAAACTGAAAATTAAAAGAAAATTTAATAAGTAGATGTAAAATATTGAAATTAATTTTAAAATAATAAAAAAAAACTGGAAATAGCTATTGAATTACTCGAATTATGAACTCCTGAATCTGTAAGAAAAATTCACCAATTTCATAGGTAAGCACCCAATATTTTTCGTCGTCTGGGGTTAAAAGTCAAAAATTTGGCTGACTTCCGTTTGTTCTGTGGCGATTATTCAGGTGTCCAAACCAACTCACAATGGCGCTAAACTGACAAACTCGAATCCAACAGCTCTTGTGGTGGCTGTAGATTCCATTTTCAAACACACTTTTTTAATTAGTTAAGTTGTGTCGCCTCCAGCACCGCTCCCAACTCCCGTGGCGCTGCTCGCAGTTCGGTTCCGGTTGTCATGACAACCGACCGCTTGTTCGAGTTTTCTTCAGGGGTCAAAGCACTTTGACGACTTACTAACTTCAGTAGGTATAGAACGACACCTTCACTGTGAGACCTCTCGCCATATCCCTTTCTGTATGGCGAGAGGTTCTTTGAGTAGTCGGCCTATAGGTTTACCAATGAATTCGGTAGTATAGAAGTTATGTCTCTCAGAAGGCTTTGTATTGTTTTGGGAGGAAACTTGTGCTTAAGACAATGATCCTTTGTTTCATTACTATTACACCCTCCTGTATTTAAACAAGTTTGTTCGACATTTTGATACGATCTCATACGATAGGCTAGCCCCCTGTCACGCAGAAATGGACAATGACTGACAAGCTGAACGTGGATGCTATTTCAACTGCTAACCTGAAAAGTATTCGGTGAGTCCGGCTGATTCTTCAGATGTCTTCTAAACCAACCAAGCTAAGTAACTAAGTAAAAAGCTAGCTTGAATGGTTGTCGCACAAGAGAAATCCAATTTCAAGTTATTTGTCAGTTCGTTTTGAGGCCTCTGGTACTCCACAGATTTCACATTTCAAATACAAAAAAACCGGTCAAGTGCGAGTCTAAATCGCGCACGAAGGGTTCCGTACCACCGTTCAATGGAAGCGATGGTGTGGAGTGAATAGTTTGGATTTTACACAGCAAAATATTGTTTACAAAGTTATTGGTGCGGTTACTTTCACACTCCATGTACGTAACCAGGTGCATCCATAAGTTTGTATGTGGTATTGAAGAATTGTTGTATGGGAGCCCCCTTAAATATTTCTTTTATCCTGTTTTTTAGTATTTGTTGTTATAGCGGCAACAGAAATACATAATCTATGAAAATTTCAACTCTCTAGCTAGCTAGGTTCTTGAGATACAGCCTGGTGACAGACGGACGGACGGACGGACGGACGGACAGCGAAGTCTTAGTAATATGGTCCCGTTTGGAACCCTTCGGGTACGGAACCCTAAAAAAAACACCTACTACTGCAAAGATCGGTGGAAATTATGCTGTTTAAAACTTACTTGAAATAGACCTCAAGCTATCAAAGTAACTTGATAAGTCATGCGTATTAAAGTAACATCCACATACAAATGCATTAAGTTGCTAAGTAAGCAAGTCACACAATGACCGTACCGAAACTTAACTTATGATCGTTAACAGTACTTCACTAACGATTCCAGAACTTCAAGTTAAGCTAAGTTCTAACTTCGTAACTTAGACTAGCCAGCTTCCAGCCTACACAAGAAACGACCTAAACTTGTACTTAGAAGTAGCAAAGTTACTAGTCAGGTACCTTGTTAGCAGTTTGCTAGATGCATCGCATATGGTAACATTGTAAACTTCATTTAGGTAAATAAATGACCGTTTTTTTAATTGAAAAGAAAACAAGACTGAGCCATATCTTACCACGCCTACTCAGTGCGGCTAGCATTTTTCAACGGCCTCCAAATTTCCATTCACCTTATGAAATATGCCTTATGAAAACCTTAAATTGACGTGACATGATAAAGATAAAGATAAAGATAATTTATTTGTGAACACAGGTTATACACATTTACAGATGTCAGGTAAGTTTTTTGAGCGCAGTGTTTAACAAGTTTAACAAAATCGGAATTTAAAGGAATTTTGAGGCAACGTGTTCTTTGTCATAGACATGTCACGCCGCGTTACATGTGGGCACCACGACGAAGGTTAGCTTGTTGACCGTCCGGCGTTACATGTGGGCACCACGACGAAGGTTAGCTTGTTGACCGTCCGGCGTTACATGTGGGCACCACGACGAAGGTTAGCTTGTTGACCGTCCGGCGTTACATGTGGGCACCACGACGAAGGTTAGCTTGTTGACCGTCCGGCGTTACATGTGGGCACCACGACGAAGGTTAGTTTGTTGACCGTCCGGCGTTACATGTGGGCACCACGACGAAGGTTAGCTTGTTGACCGTCCGGCGTTACATGTGGGCACCACGACGAAGGTTAGCTTGTTGACCGTCCGGCGTTACATGTGGGCACCACGACGAAGGTTAGCTTGTTGACCGTCCGGCGTTACATGTGGGCACCACGACGAAGGTTAGCTTGTTGACCGTCCGGCGTTACATGTGGGCACCACGACGAAGGTTAGCTTGTTGACCGTCCGGCGAAAGTTCAGGGTATACGGACTTCAGCCGAACCATTTTGGTTCTGGTAGCTACCTAACTGTGAAATACTTACTATTACAATCTGTAGGATAGATATCTCTAACTCAGACACGAACTCGACTCGCACTTTACCGTTTATTAGGCTTAGAGAGTATGAACTAAAACGATTAAAAAATTGGTATATTTTTTGAAAAGTTATGAAAGAATCTTTACTGCAAAACTTGTTGAAAAGTTTCCCTACCGTATTTCAAAACTTTGGTTACTTTGAGTATAATGCTATTGTCTGAAAATAAACCACTGTTATTGTTTTATTTGTATGGTATAAATATTTATACTGTCTTGAAAGTCTCCTTAATGCTTTTGTTGGTAGATAAGTTTAAGTACCGCTATTTAGCAAACCTTACTAATTTAAATAAATAATACGTTTAACACATTAAAGCAAACAAATAAAATGCTATATAGCGTCGCGCCAATTCCCACTTGGGGTGGCCGAGGCACGATACGCCCTCGTTTGGATAAAACACCAAAACACCAAGAACGTTTATCTTCGCGGAACTCCTGATCTGACAGTCTCCAAAAATTTTCCTGACAAGGGGAAAGCCCCTCGCCGCAGTTTTTGGTATATGGAACATTCCTCACGATGTTTTGGGTCAACTAACATGATTGACAAACACAAATCGCAGGTGTCACCAACCTTTGTCGCGAATAACGATCTTCAGCTGATTTGAATTCTCTGTCGAAATGACGTCGTCGTTTGTCAATGCCGTTTTTTTTTCTTTTTTCCACGGCTAAAAGTGCTAAAGGGCGTGGCGGACGTCAAACGCAATAAATTACGTCAGAACGAAACAAACGGTCGCCTCGCTTGTGAATGGATGAATTCTGCCGTCATACGTTACTGTGGGGAAAAAACTAAATCGCGAATGTTATGAATTGTGTGTTTTTGAGTGGCAGTAATAACGACAGCTTTTAGGATAAAATTAACGTGTGATAATGGTCATGTCAACATTATCTATAATAAGCAGCTGGATGTTTTAACCTTTTAGTTGCCATTTTTTATAGTATCGTTTGTAGTACCTAGTATTTTTGTAAAGTTTCCAACTATAGTAAAATTTTCTAAATGATGAGTCTCACTGACAACTCGATATCCAATAGTTATAGTCATGTATCCACATCTTAAACATTGTTTGCTGTTTAATTTTAGTGTATACTAACTTCAACTTGGCTTCTTGAGAGTCCCGATATAAATACAGTTTAAAAATACTTACAGAAATTATGACACCAAATACTGTAACAAATTATATTTAACTTGAACGATAAGTTTAAGCTGCAGCCATCACAAACAGGATTTTCCGTATTCAAAATGGCGTTTATCGTCACAATTAAAGTCTCCCCTATAGATTTAAGCGGTTCATAAACAGATACAATAATAATAAGAAGGGTAACTAATAAGTGGAGGGTATGTCTGTTCGTTTGTCACCTGGCGCTGTTTGGACAACCCCTGTCATATTCAGGGTTGCATCCCCTATGTATATACTATCAACATATGGCATATTATGTGCTAGTCTTGGTGCTTGATTACGGACTGGGGGGCTTAATCAACCGGTTGGAAAGATTGAAATATAGTTATATAGAATATCATTACAATCAAAATCTTGTGTTATTTTTGACTCGAACAAACTGAAGTTGGCCGCAAATTAGGCTTTCTATCAGTCAGAAATGTCTATATCGAACTTTTATGAACTATGTAAAATACAAGAGTTACCTACTCTTTATTGCTGACACAGCTAACAGTGCTCTCTACTTTCGCGCAACATTAGTCACACCACACATCTGCAGAATTAATTGAATTTCCTTCGCCGTACAAAAAAAAACTACTACTACACAACAAATTATAGCGCCGCGCCCATAAAAGCGTGGATTAAAAATAAATCGCTTGAATAAATTGCACCTCTGAAATTAAAACGCCTCCCTCACATCGGTACACGCGTTGGGGACTATTCTGTACTAGGGGGTGCCGGGGGCAAGAGGGGGTAAAGTGCGAGGGACGGGGAGGGGCGCCTATTGTCCATTGTTCTTTTAACAGCCGCGTGCTTGTTAACGCGTGCAGACCGAACGTTGGCGACGCCTGCCAAAGGGTAAGAGGAAACTTCAAGAGTTTTCACGCGCCAGATCTGTAATTGCTCGCAGAAATAAAAGAAAAAAAAAAAAAAGGATTCTGTCGAATTATGATTAGCAACTAATCCATTTTACGAATTCTTTCCGCGAACCTCTGCGGAATTACAAATTATCCGGCCGTCGTTTGCGTATGCGCGTCACGCCCGAACAAAATTATACCCGAAGGCGCAGGAAAAAACCCGACAAACGGGCAAAAAGGGACAAAACAATAAAGTTTCTGTCCACCCCAATCAAGCCTGCCCTAAATTCGCCCACAAATTGCATTCAATTGTTCACTTTTTACCGCACATAAGGGAAGGGGGTGTGAAAAGAGGAATTATCTTGTGGACCAATGATTGGGCGCATCTGACTAATTTACTATGGCGACTTATGCGAGTGTATTGGATTGAGAAATGTTGAGGTAATCGTGTAAATCGTGTGTGACGGAGACTAGAATGTTTTCCACGGTATATGATTCCACGCTATATGTTTCCACGGTATATGTTTCCACGCTATATGTTTCCACGGTATATGTTTCCACGGTCATGTTATTCATCATGCTACATTGCGTTTACGCCACCCGTAAACAGTTTCACAAATTATGTTATATTCAGAATAAATCGTGTTTTCACTTATTTTATCTGACATATAAGATTTATCTACAACATAATTAGTGAATCAGCACTCAGAGTCGCAAGTGACAATAACTGGAGCTCTATAACCACAAAAAATCAAATTGGGAACATGTCTGCTGAAGCTGTTGCTTGAAAAAAATTCAAGGATTAAAAACCTAAGTATCTAACAACGTAAACGTAACTTCAAGTATCGCCCACAACTGTACCTAAGATCTTTCAAAGAACAAAGAAACCTTTTGTCAAACCGAAGTTATCGCAAATCTCCGAAGATTAGATAAAAATTGAGGTTTTGTTGCACCGCGGTCGGCGAAACCCCTTTTTTGTGGATTCGAAAACGTTTTTTAAGCGGATTACTTTTTTCAATACCGCTGCCTTTTGTGCCAAAATCTTGAGTATCAAGGGCTTCTTTCTTGTTAACTTGACGAAAGGTATTAATTAATTATTCATGCCACAGACACTTAACAATTTAATGTTATTATTATCTTACAGAATTTCTGAAGATCATAGTACCGATCTTCTATTCCATTTATTCATTCCCCAAATTTCAGCTAGACTGCCAGATAACTGTAAATAACTGTCAAAGACACTACGTCTACATTATTATACCTTGCCGAAGGCTCGGGCTTTGAAAAAGGGAAGGAGCGATACAAGTCGTCACTTCTTTCTCTATATCACAAGCCGAACCTTCAACAAAGTTTAGCATTGCTTGTTAAGTTGACTATTTCTGAAGACATGATACCCACTACGCTACATGCTATCAATCCTGGAATCCTTGAATCTGTCGAAAATTTACCTGAAATAACATATATTTTTTGTTTCCTTTTCCCAATAAAGAGCCATGGGTCCACACTGGGAGCCAGAGCGGCAGAAATTGCGGCAGCCCAACCTCTAGGCCCCCATATTACGTAGGTACGAGTATGTTTCATCTATCACGGCAGAGTTAATTGTGCACCTGTCAAAGATGCCACTCTTCTAAGGTATCAGAACTTCTTTGTTTGTGCAAGTTTCTCGATGGGGAAATACCCGAATTCAAACGCTAACTTGGGCAGGGAAAACCTGTCAAACAAATCTGCGAGACCATTTGGTCGGATAATTTTTGAAAGTTGGAGTTGTTATGGCAGGATTTCCATACCGAAGTCGAGAAACTTGCTAGAAAAAAACTTTTTTCCACTTTGGGCAACTTGTCAGAAAAAACAAGAGATTACTTGCATATCACCAAAAGAAATCAGAAAATATTCTCAACATACAAAACTCCCGTCTAACAGTATGATCAACGCAGTCAAAAGCCTTTGCCAGATCCGAAATTAACTCTACCGTGTTTTGTCTATCTGCTGTGGTGGTGACCAGGATAGAATCCTGACCTAACCGTTGCTTGTTCCAGATGAGCTCATGCACAGCGCAGCGATGGGCGGAGGAGGCCTATTCGGGTGCTCCTCCGCCGGACACTCTGGCATCAACCAGCTAGGCGGAGTCTATGTCAATGGTCGCCCACTCCCAGACTCCACGAGACAGAAAATAGTAGAATTGGCCCACTCAGGCGCGCGGCCCTGTGATATAAGCAGGATATTACAAGTGTCAAATGGCTGTGTCAGCAAAATACTTGGCAGGTCAGTTGAGTTTTTTGAAGACTACGCTTAGAGCCAGTCGAGCTCGCTGCTGATGGTACTATCCAGCGGATAAATTTAAAAGTTTATTTGTCGGATAGTTGCCCGCAGCCTGTGAAATTGTGGCCCATATCATAAAGCGATTTGACACCTCCAAACTGGCAACTTTGGTAAAAATTGGTACAGTCAGCATCAGATAATATAAACACGCTAAGCTATTCAAATTGATCTACACATCCACAACCAGAAACATCTATGCAGCGAAAGTCTCAAAATGATGTCAACATCCATTTTGACGCTGAGGATGTTATCATAATTTTGAAGGTGTAGATATTTCTGGTGTATATGATGTGTAGATCTATTTGAGTATTTTGCGTGCTCACATATATCTGATGCGGACAGTCCAAATGGTGCCAGTTTAGATTTGTAAACTTGTAACTTGTTGCTTTATGAAATGAGCCACTGGCCTTAAGCGTAGCTACAGACGAATCAACTTTACTGTGAAATGGCATTTGGTGGCAGCTTTTATTTGACACTTTTTCGTTATGTTTCTATGTTTATCTATCTTGTAAGTAGCGCCCCAGTTCAGTTCACAGTCAAATTGATGCATCTGTATTAACTTTGTTCGCTAATAGAGAAATGATTTGGCATCTGCCCAAAATCATTTATAACTTACATGCCTAGGATATATTCATCTTGCTCGCGAATTCCATAGAACTGCCATTATTGTGTCAAATTGACGTTATCAAATTGAGGCTTTGCGGCTGACAGTCTCGGCCGACTGTCATGTTCCAAGTTGGACACGCCGCAAACTAGTGTTGAAACCTACGCCATTTGATTGCTTTTAGGATACAATTAATTTCATTCTATGGCAGCTAAGTCTAAATCGAGCGCGAACTTGAACGACAGGCCGACCGATTTGTATGGAGAAGTGTAAAATTAATTTGGTGTTGACGTAGTTGTTCAGAATGATGTTCCTCGTAACCACCTATGATATTACTTAACTTTCTGTTACTCCCTGTATAGCAATGTTTGGTTGCTATTATTGTCTGGTTGCTATTATTGTTTTTATATTATAATAATAACAGAAAGGACTAGTCGTATCTTAGGCGGTCATTAGGGACATCATTCTGCAGAACTGTTATATTTGATCAGAGCAATTATATTTTCCACTTCTCCATCGGAGCGAAATCTTCAAAATACTCTATATTCGCGCTTGATTTCGGCCTAGCTGCCATATTATGAAATCAATTAAACCCCAAAAGGTTTCAAATGGCATGGGTTTTATAACCGTTGAGTGTTTGGACCAGGTTCCATACTAATTTTCCCATTGCCCTTTATATGCCCGAAGGCAATATTTTGCTCCATGGACTGTTTTCGGCGCAAACTTTCAGCCGTAAGAACAAACCGACACATTTCAAAAATGTTGATCAATTTCCACAGTGTATGAGGAGGTTGAAGATATTGTTGGCACTATGAATGAGTGAGAGATATGAATATTGTGTTTTGGGCAGCTTTCATGTCGTTTCTCTATTGTCGTTCCATGGGCATATCATACAATACAGGCATAGAGCGTGAAGCACAGGTCTCCCCTTCCAAAATAGTAATTTTAATACCATAGACTTATCTCTTTTAAAAGTTAAGCAATAGCAATACTTTGCTTCGCGCCTTTTCCCATGAGGGGGGGCAACGGAACAGTAGCCTTATCATGAAATACTGACATCTGGGAATATCGATCGCTTTTAAATAATAGAACTCGCAGAACATCGCAACATCAAGCAAATAGAACACGCAGAACATCGCAACATCAAGCAAATACTCAATAAAAGTCATCTCTTGGGAAATAAACGAGTTTTGTCAACTCTTCAAAAAAAAAACTTGAAATTCCTCGATCGACAACCTCTGGGGCGCTGTGGTTGTGGCTCTGCCTGCCATGCGAAAGGTCCCGGTTTCAATCCCCCGCTGGGGATGAAGTAAACAAATCAGGTCTTGGATGTTTATATGTGTGTGACGTCGCTGTTTCTGGTTCCCAGGACACAGGGTAGCTAGTGTTGGGCCAGAAGCAATTTTAATGTTACATGTTATGGCTACAGTCCCACAGAAGACAGGCAAGCTATGAGAAGAGAATATGTTCACTTCGTCAAATGACAGCTGGTAATAAGTTCCAAGTTCAAAGATTAATTCAAATTCCACCCAAAATGACCCCAAATAATTAAATTAAAACTCACCAAAATCTTTAATTCAACACTCTCGACAATGAACGGGTACTATTACAACAAAACCTATTGTCGTGTAGTTACCTTTACAAATCGATACCAGTACGACACGGTCCTAGCACGCGATGGCAAATTGACAAAGTTCCCATAACACCGCCCAAGGAACCGCACAATGGGTCGCACAATGCATCGCCCTGGACAAAATTCTTAATTCTCAAAGACTTAATCAATAATAATAGTTTTGACTTTGCATTCCCATAGAAGGCATTGTTTTTGTTAGTTGCCCTGCCCCTACAGGGCACAGGGTGTCTGAGAATCGACATTTGCCGCTGCTGGGTGCTGAACGGAGCCAGGGGAGCCCTAATTTCGATGGCAATTTCATTGTTTGATCGCTTGATTTTATCTCGAAATCGTGTGGATTTGAGACCCCCCCAAATGTCGAAGAATGACGGGAGAGTGAAATGGAATTGTTCTACGTAAGCTTTATTGGCGGTGATACGGTGCTGCTTTTGGTGTTGTATGCGTTTGGCTAAATCCCTCGTATGGAATTCTCCAGAATCTTCTAATTTTACTAGGTATCGAAGACGTATTTGACTGCTGTAACGACCCGAATGGCCGAGTCGGCAGTGACCCTGCCTACGGAGCCAAGGGTCCAGGGTTCGAGTCCCGGTGGGGGCCAATATTTGTTTGATGAGAACGGATGTTTGTACCCTAGTCATGGTTGTTTATCTATCTAAGTATAATATTTATCTATATAAGTATGTGTATCGTTGCCTAGTACCCAAGATACAGGGAATCCTAGTTTGGGGCTAGATTAATGTGTGTAAATAGTGTCCAGGGTATTATTATTATTATTTTATAGATACTTTTTAGGAATTGTCAAAACGGTAATTTTGTTCACGAGTTCTATGAAATACTAGCAAGTGACGTCATGGTCAAATGCTGTCTTTTTTAAATACAACTGCTGAAAATATACCATTCTGATATTGTCGGACGTTTTTGTTGAAACAGGTTCAGCTTGAGACACGTTTCTAGATTTATTGGACTAACTTGTCAAATACCGTATTACATGAAATATTTTGTAAATACTTTGTAATCAAGCTGAAAAGCAGCATATGTAAGTACATATTCTAGTCTAGACAATACAGTTAAAGGTTTTCAACAGGCAACACTTTACAAACTGTGGGACAAACATCAAACAATCGAATCAAAAAGTCACATCGCACAATAAAAATACAAAATGCTAAAGACGTCAATCAAAGAAACTAAACCTATTTAATACACGGTGTGCCTTTCAGGGCTGTCCCACGACCGCCCCTAAATAAAAATAAATATAAAACATTATTTCTAGTAATTGGCACCCCTACAGAGGGACCCCGCTTGACGCCACTTGAGTACTTCTTATAGGAAAGTTGCTTGCGGAACCCTAAATATTGCCCTCTTTGCACATGTTGTTATTTTGCGATGTTTTGCTTGTTAGGGAAAACAAATTGGGCTGTGGGAATGTTCAAAGGATAAAAAATATATGACAGGAACGCGGTGAAAGCCATCAGAAAGCGCGATGATCAATGAGGAAATGCCATTTTGGTGGAGTCAAAAAGAAAACAGAAAGTAACAAAAATAATTTTACTATGGGTGCACCATATTTTTACCAGTCCACCAATCCAAATATGTTTCTGCAGTGAATTTGTAGAAGATTGCTATCTAATTTTCTGTTTTTGATTATCTATCCGAAGCTCCAATAGTTAAGCCAATATATCTTCGACGACCCGAATGGCCGTGTCAGCGTGACCTTGCCTACGAAGCCAGGGGTCTCGGGTTCGAGTCCCGGTGGGGGCAAATATTTGTTTGATGAGAACGGATGTTTGTACCCTAGTCATGGTTGTTTATCTATCTTAGTATAATATTTATCTATATAAGTATGAGTATCGTTGTCTAGTACCCAAGATACAGGGAATCCTAGTTTGGGGCTAGATCAATGTGTGTAAATCGTGTCCAAGGTATTATTATTATCTAAATTAATTTTCCTTTACTATTTAGATTCTCAAAAAAAACAATAGGTACCCAAAACCTATAGCAGCAACTATAGCAAAACGCGAATTTGTTTTAAAACATTTGCAATATACGCTCTATCAGAGATCACACAACCCGATCTCAATCCCCAAATGCCCTGCAAGGCGTCCATTCTCACATTCCCGTCGTAGCTTTATTTTATCCCGCCAATTATTGTTGTAGGGTTCCTTAGGAAATGGGCTAACGTCACGGGACTCCTAATTAAGGAGGGCCCCCGCTGTTACATGCTTGTACGGCTCTGTTACCCTTTTGGGGAAAAGTCAACGTGTTTCTGCGTTTTGTTATTGCTTAAGTGGGCCGATCTGTACCTACAGCATATAGCATATATAGCATAACTTGTGACTGAAATATGTGGAGGAGATCTATCTTTGCTGTCTTACTGCCGATCCCAATAACCTATCTCTATCCGTATTCTGCAGATTACTCATTACGTTTGACAGTTGCGCAATGGGATTTATGTCAAATCTTAAACTAGCAGTCCCAAATCTGCAGATTATGGATAGAAGATAGGTTATTGGGATCGGCCATTAATCTTTCTATCTTCTGGACCTTCAGAAATCGTACAGAATCATTCTTTTTAAACATAACGCCTTTTCCCAAATGGGAACCTTTCTGAAATCCTTTTGAATTACGAAAAAATTAAAAACATGTGAGGTAACTGCTCTGGATTTCTATTCTCGTAAATCACCTCTGACCCTTGATCAAGCAAACACCCTTTGATTGAACTCAATAACTTTCCCTGTAAGAAATTGAGCTGATGAGCTGAGTTCGTTTCGTTCGCTGATCTGATCAGAGATTGTTTTTGAAGTGGTTTTCAAATGTTACAACGCTTCGCCGCCCCACCCCCACTAAGCTGCACTAGAAGCATTGCCTACGGCTATTTTATATTGCATATAAAGTAGATGATAATTTTGATGCATTTCCCCCTAGATCTTAATAATATTTAATGGCTAACAACGTTTTGGGGAGGCTGCCGCGATGGGCTAGCCCCCAGTCACGCAACATCGCTAAACGTGGGTGTAACTGTGCCTCTGCCACCTTGTATGGGAAAAATCGTGATGTTTATATTTAAGTAGTGAAACTAATATTTCTATACATTTTAAATAAAGCCTGAAGAAGTAAATGACGTATTCTTTTCGAAGTCGACATTCGCAAAAGACGCTAAAGTTGGTTTGAAACTTGGCACGAATTTTAAAAGGTTAGAAAAACTTTTGGTTACCGCGGACAGCTTGTCGTAGCAATTTTTCGGTTGATATCATGCTGCAAAGTATTCTGTATTATCTAGCTCAGCTGCAATCTACCACGAAAGTAAATTAAAACACGAAATTTTTGTCGAAAATGGTCCGCGCCAAAATCGTGTACACTTCGCCACTTGGCTTCAGTGATTCAGTATTCAAGGCTCAACTCAACCGATAACTCAAAGTTTGACAGATATCTACTCAAAACCAAGCTGTCGCTGCCTCTCGCTCGGGAACTGGCAGCGGCAATATTACGTTTAAGCGGCACTTTATTTGAGCAGCAGTTTATAAATTCGGCTTTGAGTCTATGGTTTTGAGAGAAAATCAATCTGTGGGAGTTTCTACGTCCTATTTCTTCCACAGTTTTCCAATGTAGAGAAGAGGCCAAAAATGACAGTTGCTAAGTATATGTAAATATCTACAGTAATAAAGACTTTGATTTTGACTTTGACTTTAGAGTTATACAGCATTCGTTGCCCAGCGCGGCGCGGGTTTTGTCGCTGGAGGGTGAGGGAGATAGCTATATATAGCGGATAGCTCTGTCCCTCACTTTCCCGCGACAAAGCTGATGCTGCTGATCATTTGGTTTTGGGATTGAGTGAGAGACATGGATGCTTGCTCCTGTCGATCAGACATTAGAGTTTCTATTCTACGCATAGACAAACTGGTAAATTGTAACCTTTATTTGACCTGCCCCCTTATCAAGGTTGTTCAATAAACGATTACAATATAAAATATTACTGAAATGAATAACAGTTTTCCGGAATCGGATCGCGCCCAGCTCCAAATTTTACGTTACTAACTGGCTTTAGAACTTTTATTTGGCCTTTCCCCTTTATCAAGGTTGTTCAATTAAATAAATAGAAAACTTAACTGTAGTAGAAGTATTAGGCCCTTTCTTATTCCTGGTATATATTAATGATCTGCCTTTCATGGTGGAGAAATTAACTGACATAGTGTTGTTTGCTGATGATACTTCACTGGTCTTCAAAATTGAAAGACAAAAAGGAGAATTTGATGATGTTAATGGTGTATTGTCTTTAACCTTGAATTGGTTCACAGTTAATAATTTATTGTTAAACGCTGGTAAAACCAAGTGTATCAAATTCTCACTTCCAAATGTCAGGCAAGTTGAGACCAGTTTAGTGTTAGACAACAGCACGTTAGAATTAGTAAATGATACGAAGTTTCTTGGAATAACCATTGATAGCAAATTGCAGTGGGGACCCCACATAGATAAATTGGCTGGTAAATTAAGTTCTGCGGCTTACTCTGTTAGGAACATCAGACAAAGCACGGATGTGGCTACATCTAGGCTAGTATATTTTAGTTACTTTCATAGTGTGATGTCCTATGGTATCTTGTTGTGGGGGAAAGCAGCGGATATTCAAACTATTTTTATTTTACAGAAAAGAGCTATTCGAGCAATTTATAATTTAAAACGAACAGACTCCTTAAGAGAGCTTTTTAAAGAAATTGACATACTAACAGTAGCTAGTCAATTTATTTTCGAAAATATAATGTATGTACGCAAGAACCTTACAACATTTTCCAAACTTAGCGATAGCTGTAATGTTTACCTAAGAAATAATCACAGACTATGTGCGCCCCGTTTTAGACTCGCGAAGGTTAGCAATTCTTTCAAGGGTCAGTGCATTCTCTACTACAATAAGATACCTCTGGAGATTTTGAAATTGCCACTTGAGCAATTTAAAAAGCATGTTAAAGCAACTTTGTCGAAAAAGGGATATTACAATGTTCAAGATTACTTAAATGACAGGACTGTATGGGGTTAATCTGGTTCAACACAGACCTTGCTGTTAATAATTTTGTAATTATTTATTCCTGCTTATTAATCATAACAATTAAATTTTTCATATTTGTATTAGATAAGCACAACCTATTTTTAAAAGAGATCTAAAAATAAATCTGTGGGAGTTTCTACGCCCTTCTTCTCCCACAGTGGTCCAATGTAGAGAAGAGGCAAAAAATGACGTTTGCTAAGTATATGTAAATATCTACAGTAATAAAGTACTTTGACTATTCCTTTGCCTAACCACGATTATAATATTAAAGATTACCGAAATAAATAACAGTTTTTCCGGAATCGGATCGCGCTCTGCTCCAAATTTTACTTTACTAACAGGCTAACATGGACTAGTTTGTGCCTCTACCAAATCTTTCGGGAAAAACCGTTACGCTTCTTTAATTTATTGTTACGTATATACTAGAAAAACTTTACTATAACATTCAGCAGACTTCGCTACCAAATCTCCCAAACCGAGATTACAATCGCTGTACCTACTTCACTTTTTTCTTCATAACTCTGGAAACTGAATCAAAATGTAGCCCCCAGGGTTCTTATCGGAAATAACCTTGTACCACTCGAACCACAATAGCTAAGTAAATACAAATAGTCGGGTATTATTTGGGTATTATCGACAGATGACATAACGTGCGTGGATTCGCGTTTGGGGAGCGATTTGTTTTCTTTTAGGGTGACATTCGGTTTGGTCGGGAATTAACCTCAATTTGGCGATGTAAGTAACTGTATATTTTTCGGTATCACTAGACAGCGGGTTTTCGGAAGTCCGGAACGAAATCAAAGTCAAAGTATCTTTATTACTATAGAAATTTACAAAGTATACTTTTACACGTTAATTTTTTGCCGGTACACTGTGGGAGAAGCAGGGCAAATAAACTAATGGTCTAAGAAATTAATGATGCACAGTTGACAACCTAACGTTTAATGGAAACTCAAACGCTCGGAAATGACAGCGCCAATGTAGCATTTCAGCAGGTATGCTAAAATACAACAGTGAAACTGAAAAATGCCATTGGCGCTGTCGTTTCGATACAACGGAATATGGCTTTGGTTTTAGTCAACCTTTGAGTTGACAATTGTGTAGCCGCATCAGCCTAAACCGTGCATCTAGAGTCTGGACACGCTGTACAGGGGTTCCTTATGCAGCGTAGGGCAGCACTAAGGAGGTATTTGACGAAATTCTTCCCCTAAAACGGGGGGAAATGGGTGATTACGGTTTGTAAACTCAAAAAAAATAAAACTGACTGATGAATCTGAAATTTTGCAGTTAGGTAGTTTATAGATGCGAGACGACAGTTCACATTAGTTATTTTTTCAAATTTGCCCCTATTAAGGGGAATGGAATGGGGGGGGGGGGGTGAACTTCGCAATTTACGTCATTGACCACAATCTGTGTCATTGACGGACAACACACAGCCTACTAACAGCCTAGAAACTTTGTACAAGGGTTCTTTATCTATTACGGGAAGAAATGGGGGTTTACTGTTTGTACGAAAATCAAAAACTACTTGACACACTGAAGCACTTGGCACATCAGGTAAACATATAAGCGACTATGAACATATTTAGTGACATGACCGTATCAAACACGAAATTAACAGTAAAGTAAGAAGAAACGTGTTTCTTTCAACGTTTACCGAGATGCTGTGGTTATAAGATATATAGAAAATGTTATTAAATCTTGGTACGCAACCATTTGTGTTTGACTCGCAATTGGTTATTCTTACACGAATCCATGGGGGTGAAGCTACGGGCAACGGCTAGTTAAGAATAATATAGTAAGATAGCAACATATATGCCTCCAATGATAAGTAGTTCATACATCTATCATATCCCAAAATCGTATCCGTTGATATTGTATCGATCTCTCCCAACACAATAGGGGTGGGCCTTCGGTTCAAGATGACATTTCCTCTCCTGATTGATAGACACAATAGAATAGACCTCACCTTTGATACTACAAGTAGGTGTATTGACAGAAGGTATTTGAAGTAATATTCGTGTAATTACGGCTAAATAAGGTTTGAGTGAAGGTTTTGGAAATGAGGTTATTGAGAGTTTTGAAAAATATAATTGATTATTTAGTATCAATAAACAAATGCAAATCAAATGCAATATCACTAATAATAAATATCTAGAAATTACCTCACAAACAATACAACACAAATAATTGAATTAATGAGATATGCTCTGTCGTTTATTTAACAAGTGACATGCTACTTCTAGAATCCGATTTTCAGAATCTTTTCTCTTCTGGGAATATGTTTTCCACAGACAGGGATGGATTTTCAAACATAAAACCTTTGCAAGGCCTTCGCTCTCGCCATTTTCCCTTATCCAAACTAAGATCAGCATTACGAACAGATATTACGAGACGGGCTCCATCAAGCCCCGCGCCATCGGAGGCTCCAAGCCGCGGGTGGCGACGACTCCAGTGGTCTCCAAGATCGCTGACTACAAGAGGGAGTGCCCTTCGATCTTCGCGTGGGAGATTCGCGACCGCCTGCTCAGCGAGAATGTGTGCAACAACGACAATATTCCTAGTGTGAGTACAAGTGCAACTAAAACTTATATAAACGGATTACGTAGATACTACTAATGGAAAGTAGATACGCGAATGAAGCTGGAAGGATGTTTGTTACGAGTACTTTTCATGTAATAACTAGTGAGCCGAGTTGAAAGTATAACCCTTTAGCCCGGCGAATAGATACGTTTTGTTTAAGACCTGGATTATCACACTTGCTCATGACTCTCTTTGATAGTTTTATTTATATGTAATCCAACTTTATCTCATCGACCATAAATAAAAAAGTCCATCAAATATCAATAAAAATTTCACGCAGGGTTAAAAGCACAATAAGCACGTCAAAATAGTTTCAAACAATTATCAAATCCAATATTATATTTCTAGCATATGCTTGGGTGTCTATTATGTTGAAATCTAAATAATCTGGTCAAAATTCTCAATGACAAAACAAATTCTTAATCCAATTTTGCAATATTTAAAATTACAAGTTTGTATAGATATCTGCCATATGTTTCGGATTGACACGGGTCCTTTGTCCAGCTTGGGGTCTTTGCAAGATGGACCCGACCTATTCAATGAGATAGCCCATTCTGCACATAATTGATGATGGCTATACAAATTTCTGTTCAAACCGTTTTATTGGTCTTTTTTTTGACTATTAAAATAGTTTATTATGTTTTATAGACTTCTTAGGTCTGTGTTATGGTGTTTCTTTCATTACACTCATTGACAATGGTGGAGATTTCCTTAGTGAAATTTAGGCTTTAGCTTAAGACTTTACGTGCCACAGCTTATAACAACCACATACCTGTTTGGTTTGCAGCAGTTACATTGTCGTTAGATATAGGACACTCGACAAAGATTTCTAGATAACCAGCCTGACACCTAAACACACGTGTCAGCACACCGCAACATCCTATCTCACAGTAACAAAAAAGAGCCCTATGAAAAACATATCTCGTACGATTATAAATAAAGCCGTACTCAAGTTGACACGGCCGGTAATCGAAGCCGACGTTTTCACAAAGCATTATAGTCTGCATAACACGACATCTGCCCAGCCAATAGGCGAGCAAAAAATGTCAATAGCGCGGCAAAATTGTGAAATTCCATTGAGTATCTGGCCAATTTTTCTCTTAATAATGTCACAACTTATAGATCTGTTGCGACCATCGCACGGTTATAATGTAAACACTTGGCCTTACAATGGAACACGCTGGGTCAGTGATGAAAAACGTTTTTGTGCCCCAAGTCTATTGGTTTTGTGGAGTTACGACGTTCTATCTGTAATGATGTGCCCTATTGAGATTTATTTTAAAAAATAGTCACTTCAGGCACGGAACTACAAACATCAAATTAATAAAAACAAAACAAACAGTAAGTTTCGCGAATCTAATGCAAACTCAAGTCAACAATCCCAACATTGCAAAAACAAATATCTTTATGTTAATACTGTCTGCCGGCATAGCATAACACATCCACAGGCTCGAAAGCCAATCAATAATTTCAGAACGTAGATATACCTATCTACTCAGGACTCACACCACCCTACTTCACGTAACGAGAGAACGAAATTTTCACCGAAAGACCGCCAGCGAATACCCGAGAAGATTCGGCGGCAAAGGGGCTATTTTTATGACTGTCATACCTACGCACTCGGCCCAGTGGCCATGGATGAAACAAACGTATATTACACACGTGTGTTAAAACGGGACAAGTATACATAGTGCGTTGCGTCCGCCACTCATAACGGTCGAATGGGCGTGCGTGATGCTTCTTACCGACTGGGACGCGGACAAAAATACGTTGAACAATCGTTGTGATTTGGCGCAAAATGGACGTAAGCGCCAAACGCGTTTCAAACCGTCCTCTGTATCCCATTTTAATATTTTTCATCAGTGTGGGTTAGTAGAGTCAACAGATTTACGAGTGTAAGCTAAATTGTTGTTTTGTTTGGCGTGTTTCATATTTGTGTGCATTGTTTACTCGAAAAGCTTCGCGTCATGTCTTATGTTATGACAATCGGTGACAGTGATAGGCAATTGTATAAATATCAGACATCACATAGCGAAAAATACACCTAGCTTTAAGCATATCTGGCGCTAGATCTAGAGCTATGTCTTCTAGATCTACCGCTTAGATTTAACTTATCACTTCACACAACAGTGAGATAAAAATAACAATTTCGTATGCTATATAATCCCCACGAATACAGAACAAGATGGCTTGCATTCTAAGTCTACCGAGGTGCACTGAGACCTACACTTTTAAATACTCATACAGTTCCTTACCAAATACTCTATACAAAGTTCTACAAGAATCATTTCAAACATTGGAAGACTGTCAGTCACCAGTACTTAGTACTTACGACATTTTTCTCCCGAATGTCTCCCCATACAATTCCGCTTGGTAGCACCCCGTTTACGCGTGAGTGCACAAAACTTTTGCTGTCTCGCTCACACTCGTTATTATATCGTACAGATCGACATTCCGGTATATCGCTGACCTTGTCGCGGGGATTAACGTCAGTTGGGGAGGCACAGGAATTGACGGCATTAAGTCTGGTGCTATTTTTGAGATACGTGTACAGACAGACGCTTCTTGAAAAGAGTATTATAAAGCCATAAATATAAAAAGATAATACAGCTTGCAGTTCGAAAAAATACATTTCCCGAAAAACCACATATTTATAGATACAGTTAGTTTCAACATTAACACCACAAATCTATCAAAATCCGTTATTTCGTTATCCTTCGGAAGACGTAAAATGTAATATTAGATTGTAGAGATATTTGTTCAAGTGCTTATCAAGTAATTTAAATATCCCCTAATAATAACGGTTGTGCCCACATTGTGCCCGTTATTAAATACTCCATTTTTCATATAATGGGGCTAGCACAACTTCGCCTAAGCACAACTTATCTCCTAAATGATCGAAAAGCGATAAAAACTAGTGTTTCCTGACCTCCGCGAAGAGTCTACATCCAGCTTGTTTCCTGACCTCCGCGAAGAGTCTACATCCAGCTTGTTTCCTGACCACCGCGAAGAGTCTACATCCAGCTTGTTTCCTGACCTCCGCGAAGAGTCAACATCCAGCTTGTTTCCTGACCTCCGCGAAGAGTCTACATCCAGCTTGTTTCCTGACCTCCGCGAAGAGTCTACATCCAGCTTGTTTCCTGACCTCCGCGAAGAGTCTACATCCAGCTTGTTTCCTGACCTCCGCGAAGAGTCTACATCCAGCTTGTTTCCTGACCTCCGCGAAGAGTCTACATCCAGCTTGTTTCCTGACCTCCGCGAAGAGTCTACATCCAGCTTGTTTCCTGACCTCCGCGAAGAGTCTACATCCAGCTTGTTTCCTGACCTCCGCGAAGAGTCTACATCCAGCTTGTTTCCTGACCTCCGCGAAGAGTCTACATCCAGCTTGTTTCCTGACCTCCGCGAAGAGTCTACATCCAGCTTGTTTCCTGACCTCCGCGAAGAGTCTACATCCAGCTTGTTTCCTGACCTCCGCGAAGAGTCTACATCCAGCTTGTTTCCTGACCTCCGCGAAGAGTCTACATCCAGCTTGTTTCCTGACCTCCGCGAAGAGTCTACATCCAGCTTGTTTCCTGACCTCCGCGAAGAGTCTACATCCAGCTTGTTTCCTGACCTCCGCGAAGAGTCTACATCCAGCTTGTTTCCTGACCTCCGCGAAGAGTCTACATCCAGCTTGTTTCCTGACCTCCGCGAAGAGTCTACATTTAGCTTGTTTCCTGACCTTCGCGAAGAGTCTACATCCAGCTTGTTTCCTGACCTCCGCGAAGAGTCTACATCCAGCTTGTTTCCTGACCTCCGCGAAGAGTCTACATCCAGCTTGTTTCCTGACCTCCGCGAAGAGTCTACATCCAGCTTGTTTCCTGACCTCCGCGAAGAGTCTACATCCAGCTTGTTTCCTGACCTCCGCGAAGAGTCTACATCCAGCTTGTAACACCGCAATTATTAAAACCCGACAACTTTGCTCCTACTCATTTGAATTCCACCGTCACTATACTTGCTATTTTTCCTCTTCTAATGCTAGAGTGTTCCGGAGCCCGGTAAATGTTCCAGCGTCTATCGTTGCTCGATGGTAGTAGTCGTGAAGCTGTGCCTAAATATTGTAGCTTTAAATCCTCTGACAGTCGGGTCGGCCACTAGATCGACACCCCTCCATCAGTGCTTACTGAGCCACGCTTCTTTTATAGATATACCGGGTCTTCAGTAAGTCTTCAGTAAGTAGACTTACCGAAGACCCGCTTGAAAAACGAAGAGGCATATTCAAAATTTCTTTACTACTACATATATTTACATATATTTTGTAAACGTCATTATTTTGGCTCTTTTCTACATTGAACCACTGTGGGAGAAGAAAGGCGAAGAAACTCCCACTGATAGATTAGATTAGATAGATTCGTAGCTGACTGCCATGTTCCAACCTCATGCAGTGGTCTACTTAAGAAGTCCCATAAATGATACGTTAAACATTTACAGAATGAAGACCAAAAGATGTTACAGTTTCAGGCCGAGAAAGGAGCGCACCCTTTTCGGTAGAAAGCCCAATGGGCCACAGCGCAACACGATACCGCCAAAAACTCGGGCTACCGAAGTGCATTTCGAAGGCTTCAATCCATTTACACCATTATATCACGATTTCGGTCCCTATGATATAAGGAATAAGAACAAATAAAGCATAACAGGTATAGCTTGGCTGTTACACGGTCCCCGTATGTGGTTTCGTTTTCATTTTAAACATGCAGTGGTGTATTGTTACGAAACTTTTATTCGGTTAAATACTTATCTGGCGGCTCAATTAGTTGTTATCGGTTTAAGCGTTTTTGTTGTTAGTTGCCTTGTTAGGCTGTTGAGTTACTGTTTTATTCATTTGTGTTTATTCGAGTTACAAAGAATTCATCATTATCAATAACGTCCAGGTATTAACCAGAAACGTGTTTATAAATACAATATCGATAAAACTGTTGAACTAGAAATATTGTGGAAAGCGGTCTGCTATCGATTATTATTAATGTGATAAACAGTATATCTAGACAGAGCCCTTTACTTCATATACAACACAAGTACATACCCATCTGCATCCAAAGCGGATTAAAATCAGCCCGGAGATAATCGACAAAAATCCAATCTTCAACGTTAAACGCCGACAACAAATTTAACAGCCATAATGAACTCTCTCCTCTCTATAACCATGAACTATGCAATCTCGGCGCCCTAAGAGAATTGTAAAAAAGCCCCCCGAACAGAAACCGCGCTCACCCCATTGCGAAACCGCTTTTCGACATACGCCTCCCCGGGGTCTTCGTAGGTTAAGCTGCTACGTTGAAATGTTTATAGATAATACGAAATAGTAATTCTAAGCGGGGATTGCCTCGACCCCTGCGCGGAGACTGACGGAATTCGTATTCATCTTAATGGCCCTTGTCCGGATATCTTGTATCGGTTTGATGTTGAATAGGCCACGAAAATGGGAGGAATAGCTTAATGGCAATCGGGACTCGAGTGCACCTCTCGAAAAATTTTGGGGATTTTTGTCCGCAATGCTAATGACCGCTGTGCAACAGAGACAGATTATTTCGCTGTTCTAAAACATGTGTCACCGGATTATTAGTTTTAAAACATCTCTTGGGGTGTCAAAGAGAGGTGTTTTTTTACTATTCGATCTATGATGAATACCTCCACTAACGAGCCGAATGAACCGCGTAAACTGGTCTAGTTTACCCCATTTTTTCCCACCGGACCACCGGCAACGTCTGATCTCTAACACTATCGCTCGCTAGATGATCTATCGGCGTGTCCGACGCATTGAGCTGCGTGCGCGCATCCCACGTGACACCTGTCAACTGTCACTTATGGCGGGAACGCCCGCGCGCCATCTCGTGATAAGGTGTATGGGAAATTCCGTCGCAAATATGATGGGTCCGGTTTTTATGATGGCCGATAAGATTTATTAGGTTTTGTGTATAATTAAAAGGCAACAAATATAATGATCACCAAAATATTTTTTTCCAACCAAAATGGATAAATGAACACCAAAAGTTGCACAAAATATCAGGGCAAAATACTGCGGTAGCTTAGGTGAAGGGTAAAGGGGGTGAGCGAAGCGAAGCCCCCTTTATCGTTCGTTTTAGTTTGAATATGTAAGAACAACAAAAAATACTTAAAACATAAACTTAAGTACACAAAACATAAAAAGAAGTATGATGATCATTTATCCAAACACAATTTGGTGGACATTTATCCATTCTGGCAGTCATTTCGAATTTATTGCTAGTATAATAGGTGCATTTTTGGTAATTGTTTAAACATAAGCCTAATTAAAAGCGTTTTTGAACTAATTTATTTGATTATTTTGAGTTTATTGGGCTCGTTGATTAGATATCGAACTTTATTAACAGTTTGCATCATTGCCACCCCGTGGGGGAAAAAGCGTAACGTGACCTTTGTGCGCCTCTGAACTGTTATTATGCAAAACATACAATTATAAAACAAAACTTAAATATTTACACCATTTCTCGTATGACTTTACAGAGGCCAGCAACCACCCTCACCGTGTTAGTTAGGCAAGTCAAGGTCCCCTTCACCTTCTTCTATTTGTGCCTCTCCACCAGCACTGGAGTTTGCCGGTCAACTCCGAAGATTCCTCTCGGTTTCCCGCCCAAGGTCCCCGGCCAACCACAAAGACACACACTGACTCCCTGCTGTTCCCCAACACCAAAAGTATGACGCAGCGAGCCAGCTCAAGCCGAAAAGCTGGTCACTACCGTGTAGACTGACATCGGATACCGAAGGCACGATTTCGATTTCATAATAACTCGAGCATAACCGAGCACTCGAGACAAGACAAGGCGAAGGAACCCGATACTGATGTATGTGAGGTATGATAAAAACACGCGTGCGCTCGTAAGGTAATTAGGATAAGCAAAACTAATCGAGGTTAGCGACGTTTAAACTAATCGAGGTTAGCGACGTTTATTTGGCACGCTGTCTGAAACTGTGCTGCTGTGATTTTCTTTTTTTCTTTGCACATAATCGACATTATCACTCCTATATAGGTATATATGTCACCGGAAAATAATACGATCCGCAAGTTTATAAATTTCCTAATATTTTCTCCGCAAGTTTATAAATATACTAACCTAACCTAACCTAACCTAACATAACCTAACCTAGCCTAATATAATCTAGAAGGCAGTTTATAAATTTCCTAGGAAATTTATAAACTTGCGGATCGTATTATTTTCCGGTGACATATATATTGTTCTCATTTATTTATTTTGTTAGATTATTATTTTGAGACATCTTATTGGCAGTTATGGATACGATGTTGTAATATTGTCATTACATTAGATAATTTTTATATCGTACATTGTGTAATAAAAAAAATATATGACGAAAATTAAAAAAATTACATCCCCTTAGATGTAATTAGAGGGCGTATTTCCGAAGCACTGGTAGAGTTCTGGAGTTTCTTTTTCCTGGTGCGAGATTCAGCCATGAATCATCACTTGAAGGAGTTTCCTTTTTCAAACTCAAACCATAATCAGTTGTGTAGGTACTCATTAGTTTAGTTGATCATATATTTTTTTCCATGTATACGATACTTCAGTAAGTGTTTAAAAGTGCATTATTTTGCTTACTTGCAATAAATGATTTGAATTTTGAGTTTTTTGAGTTTTATACCTTGCTTGGCCTAAATTGACAATAAAACTCAGGAATGGGGGGCATAAATGCAACCAGTTTTCCTAACCCACACAATAATTTTATATCTCTCGCTACAAATAATATTTTCGATCAAAACTCCTAATCCCAAAATTGCTCATACAAGTTGCGTCCCTTCTCGAGGCGCACTACAAACTATTTAAACTAAGAGGTTTTTTTTATTATCTAAAACCTTTAAAGCCCCGATATACAGACAGTGTAACGTACATCGCGCTCCGAAACTGCCGAAACTTTTAGACCCTTGGTACGCATCGTTGATCCCTAATTTAGGGGTCTCAAATGAAAAAAGTTGTAAGTGCGTATAAAACTGCAAGGAAAGCGACATGTGTTATCCTTTGCAGCGTTTTTATTTCAAGCGCCATAGAGATTACAGTGTCTGGGGTAGTTGTTGTATGTTGGGTAACTTTTTGTCAGTGTCAGTACTGTTTTCTTGTTGTTGAAGATATTGAACGCACTTTCAGTAACATGAAAACCAATAGCCAATAAATAAAAATAACCTTTTAAATATTTGAGCGAACATCAAAACAATTAAGCGTGTCCTTACCATGACTTCTGATACTTTTTTTTCATTCGGCCAATTGTGTAAAAATAGTACATTACTTCAGAGGGAAGAAAGTGACAGTTCCATACCGAGATTATGGCATTTGCGCCACGAGCTTGCGAGGGGCGCAAACCATTCGAGGTATGGAACTGTACTTTATCCTGAGGTATGTATAGTGCTTTTTATTACACCTACGAGGAAAATTATAGACATAAATGCATCCATATTTTACAAAAAACACAAAGATAAATGCTAAATCAATCGAAGTTTTTGCGAAAATGCGCGGGCTTTTCCTTTTTTTATTCGCTCGTTTCTGGAGTAGGCTAAGATCATAAGGTCATGCAGCCACTTCTTCCGTGATTCCGCGCGTTTTATATACAAAAATAATTTCGTTTTTAATTTTCTGTATGCACCAAGGAGGTTGGTAACTGGTAAAAAAAAAACTGTATGTGGCCAGTAACAATTTACTTGAAATTTAATTAGTAGACAGTTAAAGTCTCTTTGCAGTATGACTGCTGACAAATAAAAAAAAAAAACCGGGTATGTAATGGAATTTCATACATACTTCCCACCCTTGGGTCGGAAGGATTTTCATACAAACTTCCATACCTTGGGATGAAAGGATTTAAAGGGCGGGATAAAGGCGTTTCTTCCCTCTAATTGGTATAATTAGTATGTATTTTCAGAGCAGGTGTGATAAAAATATTATTTTTTATATTTGTTTGACATCTAAGAAGACATCGGGCCCTTATTTACCAACTAACTTCGATCCTGTTTTTTTTTTTTGTAGGCACACTACATGTATACACTTATCCCACACTAGAAAAATCCGTATCATGGGACACTGCTTAAGGTTACATCGTGCCTATTTAAGTAATATTCTAATCTAACATGCATTACATAAAGTTAAACATGAGAATAAAAAATAAAAATAGAATAAAATGATACGATATAAATTGATGATGATACAATTTTGTCGCTCTTTGATCTCTAAGTCATTGCCAAAAGAAGATTCTCAACAGATTCATATTCTGCAGTTATTAGCCAATTATTCAACTGATTTTTATGTATTTTGCCTCGTTTATTTATTTCTAGTAAGTACAATTAGTTTACTGATCTTGTTGTAAAGGTATGGCTGTAGATACCAAAAGAATCCCCTAGCAAACATGGTTTTGGTTATAGATACATCAAGTCTAAAATTACGTGTATTGTTGCTATAGTATGATGAGCTTAGGACAATTCGTGACATTAGTGAATGAATGAATAGTTTTCTTATGCTTAGCAACTTATTGATACAGAACAAAAATAGATAAATATTCTCTTTATTGTCAATTTGCGTATTTGGAAAACTTTTCAATTACGTTTAAATTACCATCATTATCAATTGATTTGAGTTCCTGATTAAGGGCTCTCTGGTCTGCCGTTGACAAGGATCCGCTCCTCATATTTTGTTTTCAATTAATGTTTTTATTTGGTTTGACACCCGAGAGGTCTGGGCCATTTTATTTTTTTTATTTTTCGTCTTTTACCTTTCTCTGGCTTTTTTCCCTTGAGTAACGTATCGTGAATGTGACGGAAAACGACAGGCAAACTAATTAGCAAAACAATTTGTATTAAAAGATACGTTTTTGAGTGACAAAAAATGGGGCAGCTGTGCGCAATGATGCATCAAATGGAACTGGAAAGAACCGTTAATTTCAGAGATTCCTCAAATAATGACATCTGTTTAAATAAATAGATCAGTAACGAAATCTAAACCGGTTAAGCATGAACAGTTTTCACGATCGATGGTTCTGACGTTAGATAGTTTTTAATAGAGGTAAATAGGTCGGTACACATAATATATACATAATGTTTACCTTCTTACAACTGTAAGAAATTTATCATGAGTTTGAAATTAATCTGGTCAGACGCGTACATGAAATGATAGATTTATCGGAGAAAAGTTTTTAGGTAAATATCCAACGGAATCCAACAGATTTTAAGCCCCTTTGCTATTAAACCAGCACGTGCCATTCAGAAAATATTATTTATCAAAAATAAACCAGGCCAGAGGTTTTTTTTTCCAGGTAGGTAGGAATTATTCTGTTTTGAAATTGTAGTCGCGGATTTTCAGACATTATTCCAGTATTTTGGAATCTATTTCATAAACCACACTACGCCGATCAATCTAAAAAATTCCGTCACATCTACATAAATTAATATTACAATAGAACCCTTTTCAAATTCGAATAGAAACGTGTACACGGCACTTAATCTTGTCCGCCTATCTGATTGGCTAGGGATCTGTCAGAACCAGAGTTCGTTTTTTAAATGCATATCTCCTATTGGCTGAGGCCGATCGAAAACCGAAATGTTTTCGGCGTTAAGAATAAAGAGATCTGCCTTTTTATCTGATTGGGAAAGGATTTAAATCCGGTTTAATTGGTTTTTGTCATTCACTTATTAGGTTTTTTATTTTTTCGTGTTGTGTGCGGTGTGCAGCCAGTATGAAATTGGTTCCATCGTTAACCTCGTGAGGAGGTGAGTTCGAAAACAGGTTGTTGAAGATAGAGTAATTCGGAAGTCTATATCATTTCTCACGCTTTTGATGTGGTAGATATCATTAATCTTGTCGATATAAGTAATTGCGTCCATCTGGAGCCGTTACAAATCAGTCTGATTGGAACTTCTGTTTTCGTTCCAATTGGTGAAGAGAAAAATATTAATTAGAGATGCCCGCCTGATGGGCTTATACCGAAATATTTATATCGACAGACATAAGAATTTTAACTTCGAAGTTTAACTGATTTTCAAGAGAGGAAATGCGTAGTGTTGTACATTAAGAAACGCTTTAGTAATCATTCACCAAGTTTAAAACTTTAAAAAACCGACTTCAAGTTCAAGCCCTATTTCTTCCGCCCCGGTCGGGAAGCGAATGAAGTCTGTGAACATGAAAAGTCTGCATCAAAAATTTTGCTGCTCGGAACCACAAACCAAAAAGTCATCTGTGTATTTTTTTTTGTATTTGTCGATTTTTTCAAACAGCGCTGAATCAATTTTGATAAAATTTGTATGAGACCACCTCTGAAGTATGACCCACCAATCAAGACAAGTATCATCAAAATCGGTTCATAATTAACGGAGTAATCGCGTAACAAACACAAACAAAAAAAAACAGACGCATTGAGAACCTCCTCCTTTTTGAAGTCGGGTAAAAATGAGCAGTTTTCCTTGAAGCTCTTTAAAAATATAGATGTATAAAAAATACTGTCATAAAAGTAACATGTACACGTATATCGAGGATAAATTAAACTTCACATAGTACACTGACGCTCAAAGCCATGTCTGTCAGTCGTTACAGAAATGACAGTGCTATTTTAGTCGCATATTATTTTAGCAGACCTATGTGAATGCGACCACATAAAATGAAGGTAATTACACACTACACATGTGTATAGTATACTCGTATATACTTATACAATCCTCTGCTCATAATCTTCCATTAGTGGAGCCAGGGATTAAATCCAATGCTTTCCACCGTTTCACAACAACGTTGAGTTTAGCAAAACAATTTAGTGTTCGCGCGAAAGTTTGCCGGTTTGGAAACATATTTGGTATTATGTAAACTTACAGATAACGGGAAAAACAATGCTTTTATACCTCTGATAGTACTGGTGTGACTACTAGTGGCTAACTTGAACTCACTGCGCGACAAAAATATATCAGGTAAAGGAAACATTTATAGGCAGGCGGTGAGATAGCAACTTGTCCCTTAAGTTACTTCCTTCGTACTTCTTTTTATAAACATGACTGAGAGAGCATTACGTAGTATCAGCTCCTACTAACGTAGTTAATCTAAGAAATTTCACAAACAAAAAGCTTGAAATTTAAGAAACTTACCTACGTAATCCAAATCTCGGCATAAGCACATAAGTAATTACCAAAAGTGAAGGACTTACCTCAAAACCCTCAGAGACAAACATAATAAGAACATTGCCATATTGCCATACCGTACCAGTCTGGCACAAAGGATAACATTCGTGTTTTTGCGCGCCCAACAACCAACCAACCCTAAAGGGGGTGAGTTTTCCACCCTATCACAGGGAAAAATACATATTCCCCGTTGCCCATAGCAACAGAACGTAGATAATATCGAAAGGGACGCCCCAGATGCTGTACGTAACGTTACGTATAGAGTGTACTTGTTTAGATAAGGTACTAGTAGGGTTTCCAGGTGGGTGGGTCTTTGAGAGGTTAAATATCTATCTTATTTGTAACCAATTTTTGATGCGATTATGTCTCTAAGAAAAAAGTTGTTTACAATGATTAGTAAAAGGTTCCTGCTTATTCATGATAATTGTTATTGTCACACCTTGTGCAACAAATATCTAAAGAAGAGGATGTATATAACCTTTTACTTCTGATATTTGAAGAAAAAATGTCGTTATTGATAATGAGCGAACATAAAAAACCTGCCAAGTGCGAGTCGGACTCGCGCACCGAGGATTCCGCACCAATCACCGTTTTTTTGTGATGGAACTACAAATTTAGGGTTTTCGGTTGTTCTCCTTCGCTTCTGCTATAAGACCTTGCTTCTTGCCGATTTTTATAATAATAGGTAAACATGAAGTATCCTGTAGGTTTTTTTCTTGCGAGTATCAAGCGTAAACGGCGGTTTTTTCACAACTTCAATGGACAATAGACCTGAGTAATTAATAATAATTTGAACTACCAAGTTGGAGGTACCAACCTCCTCGCGTTCCTGACAAACAGTGTCTTGCCAGCCAGACACAAAGACGGACAGACGGACAGACGGACAACGAAGTGATGCTATAAGGTTTCCATTTCATTTTAAGATACGGAACCCTAAAAATTAAGCATTTCCTTTCATGGACGACCTCTGTTCGCTGCGGTTGTGTCTCTGCCTACAATGCGAGAGGTCCCAAATTCGATCCCCGGGATACAGAAACAAAAAACTTCAGGACTTGGATGTTTATATGTGCGTGATGTCGCTGTTTCTGGTTCCCACGGCACATAGTATCCTAGTGTGGGGCAATGTATGTACATGTTTTTGTTAATGTAATGTCAGGCGATACTTTTTTATTCATTCGGTGAATCATGTTTTACTAGAGTATATGAGGTTCTGAGGTGAGCGCGTGAGGCTTCTCTTACCAGAAGCAGAACTGCGCCATTTAAAAATGTTTTTCTTATTCTAGAAAGATCATTCTCGTGATGCCACAAAAATCAAATCAAAAATATCTGTCACATTTCCAACAAGATTGGCCACCCTACCCACAAGAGTTTTTACGCATGCGTTGTTTTTGGGCAAAAGTAGGCAGATATTTAGGGTTTTGGGCTCGGTGGGGTTAAAAGGTGGGGTTAATGTCTCTCTTGGCCTAAACCGAAGCCCTTTGAAGGCGATTGCAATTTTAGTATTTACACCAGATTTAAATTACATGTTAATTTATCATGGTAGGGTTTAAATGTATTTATTTCGTATTGACTAGTAGGAATCTAATAGCTTTTGGTAGTAGTGGTTATTTGTGGTTATTCTCATAGGTCTGATATGTCCGATTTAGGTATTACATTTTTTAATGTCATTCCAATACGATTCCTATGTTGATTAGGAAAATCTACTAATATTAGATTTCTAACTCAAATCCTAATTCTCGTAATAACGAAGGCGACAGATAATTTCCACTTTGTCCCATTTAAAGCACAGGTACCTGATTAAATAAAGTTTTTTTAAATATTATTAGGGGAAAAAACAATAACATGTAACACAACAAAAAAATATAGCTCTAGAGTTAGTAGCGGATTTGTTTACGACCAACTATTTTATTACTAATTTTCTCGTCAACGCGACACTTTACTTCTATAAATATTACTTATTTTAAAATCAAATTTTAGGTGCTACGAAGTTCACCGAGTCAGCTAGTATCAAATAAAAGTCACCTGTCAAAAATACTGACACCGTCAAAATTGGTGACAGATGTCCAAAAGTTTCATGAAGGTTGGAAGGTAACATTATGTGAACTTAACTCTGCCACCCGATCTGAGAAAACTCAGGTTGTTGTGACGTACACGGTTTTACTGTGTCTCTGTCACTCCAGCTGGGAAAAGACATGTTACATTAAAGACCTTGATCGATCATAAATTCAATGACAGAAAGCTTTATTTAGACTTTGTTTAACTGTAAAACTTTATGCATTGACAAACCTAACATCAACATACTCGATTTTCGAAACAGCTGAAACTTCTTTCTTCGAGTAATTAGAGTTTTGCTGCCTTGCAACAAAATCTAAAGATTAATCAGTTCTTCATTCTTCTTTGTGGCATATCTTTTGGTTGAGTTGACCTAGAATTTAGATTTTTTCCACAATCTAACTTCCAGGTCAACGCGGATCTGAGTAATGGCTCCTAATTTGAAGAACTCATTACAGATGGCTCCGGTGTAGTTGGAGGCAGTCTATCTGTCAAAGTCATCAAGTTCTATTTTCTTCTTCTTAAAATAAACTAGTTGATGCCCGCAACTTCCTCTGCGTGTTCCTAGGAATTATTATTGACCGAGATAACGTTACCCTCCTTCTGGTGCAGTTGGATAAAAAGTATCCAATATGCTAATCTAGCTCATAAACTACCTCTGTGCTAAATTTCATTCAAATACATTCAGCCGTTTTAGCGTGATTGAGGCACAAACACACAAACATACAAACATCCTAACATCGCTACTTTCACATTTATAATATTAGTTAGATGGCAACCTAACCTCATTCGAGGTTTATTTTGCCAGCGTCCAGTGTATTTGAAAGACCACGTGACGTGTTTTTGAACCTAACCTAAGATGTATTAAACTCTTTGCCTCTGAGTAAAATGGTCTCAAGTTCTTCATAGACGTACGGACGGCTAACGGTGATCCTATAAGGGTCCTTTATTTATTTTATCTATATACGTATCATAAACCCTCTTTACTGCGTCCAAAAACCGCACGTTACGACCAGCATAATATTATACTTCTTGGTAAAGACTCATTTCTTATCTGAATATTGATACATTATGACCATAATGTATCGATTTCCGACAAATTATGACATTCAAATTTTGAACGCCGACGCCCGCCTGCGTGCCCCCCCTAGTTTGTCTGTGAAGTTGGTGCTTCTGAACAAGGTAAACAAATGCAGAGCAATTATCAATGCCACCATGCCGGTGGAACATGCGGTTCCTGAACAAATCAAAGAGAGCTTATGATATGTGTGTAGTTAAACTAGTGTATGTAACTGTACATAATTAGGCATTATGTATCAGTCACATAAATTACTATATTGCACTTTACAAATGTTATCTATACTATCTATACTAAGGTACATACATATATACATAATTTGTCGAAAATTGATACTATGGCCATAATGTACCAATATTCAGAAAAGAAATTAGTTCTTTACCAATTAGAGCATTATGCTGGTCGTAACGTGCGGTTTTTGGACGCAGTAAAGAGGGTTTATGATACGTGTGTAGATAAGCTACTATTATGGTTTGGAATCTTACAATTAAACAACTTTTGAGGATTGTTTAAACATAGACTCTGGTAATCTAACCTCCGATTTCTGAATTGAGAATTTCACTAATCAAATACTGAGGTATCGTTCTGTCTCTGCAGACGTCACAAAAAAGAACGTGACAGAACAATACTTACGTATTAGTGAATTTCTCAATTCAGAAACCGGCAGCTTTTTTTTTTCGTTTATAGACAATTTTACAGAGTAAACATAACAAAATTGTTAAAACACTATTTGCACCTACAGGTATCATCAATAAACCGAGTGCTAAGAAATCTGGCGTCGCAAAAGGAGCAGGCTGCGTCTGCGCAGAACGACAGCGTGTACGAGAAACTGCGCATGTTCAACGGCCAGGCGGCAACCGGCTGGTGGTACCCGGGGCTGGCGACAGCACCGGCAGCGCCAGCCATCCCGGCGCCGCTGCCGCCCCAACTGACAAATCGGGCGCCCAGTGCGGATGAGCATAAAAGAGGTATGTCATACCAGGCATAAGTTTTATAGGCTTTAACGCAGCTGATGTATTGCTATTATATAGCAGCGGATAAAGAAATGGGATACATGAACATAAACATAAAAATTTACATACATTGCTTCTGGCCCTACACTAGGATACCCTGTGTCGTGGGAACCAGAAACAGCGACGTCACACACATATAAACATCCAAGACCTGTTTTTTTTTTGTCTTTACCCCCAGTCGGGGATGGAGCCCGGGACCTCTCGCATAGTAGGAAGAGCCACAAATGCTGCGCCACAGAAGTCGTCAATACAATTCAAATGGGAAATATTAAACAGCACATCAAAAATACTGATTTGCACAGCAAAAATACTGATTTTCACAGCAAATATGAGGGCAAAATACTGCGGTAGCTTAGGTGAAGGGTAAAGAGGGTGAGCGAAGCGAAGCCCCATTTATCCTTCGTGTTAGGTTGAGCAAGTAAGAACAACAAAAATAATTTAAACATAAAGTGTTTTTGCTGATCCTTTTTTGCTGTGAAAATCAGTATTTTTGATGTGCGATTAAATACTAGCCAATACAAATGAGACGCTGTGCAATATTGTCACTGACACATTTTGACATTATGAGAATTGGGTCGGAAACGTGAAGTGCGGCGTGACTCGATTTACGGCATTCCTTAAAAAAAAAAAAATGGTAATTAGAATAAAAATTCCAAACATTCACCCAAATAACTCGTTTCCCATCATAACATTAATACATACATACAACTAACATAAACGTCGGTCAAGTGCGGGTCGGCGTGGCCTACCAACGGTTCCGTACCATCGGAAAAGAAATCTTAACCACTCAAAATGATTAAACCGGTCAAGTGCGTCTTGGACTTCGCACATTTAGGGTTCCGTAACAAAATTTAGAATATACGCCTAAAAATGAGGGAATATTAAGAAAAAAACAGATTTACCAATATATTGATATTTGTTAGTAAAATAAAAGTAATAATAAACATTATCACCAAATTTCAAAATTTCTTCCTTACAACATTTTGTAAAAAATGCTCACGTTGGTGGCTTCTCTTTCCTTTATTTTCAAATATTTTTTAAAACAAAAAATACAGTCTATATCTACTCAACGATACCCCATTCAATGAGGTTTTAATTTTTTTTATCGCCCTATACGGACGGACGGACCCGTGAGTGACAACAATAGCTCGCCATTTGGACCTTTCGGGTCCAAATACCGGACTAGAGAACTACTCGCATGCCCCAAAATTCGGGTAAGGAACCCTAAAAATACTTCGTATGCTTTCTTATAAGGTGGCACTACGATTCTAGGCCCTATGACGCATGAAATAAGACAAAACCAACTTACAAAAGGTGTGTCTTGAAAACCCGTGACTTTTCCTATTTCCCTTTGACTTTGAGGCACCGCATTTTTGCCGTGAAACAAGAAAGTGGGTATATTACATGTTACAGTACCTCTTCTGAGGAAAATAAGCCTTTGATTCTGCAGAGGATTTGATTTGCTTTGATATGAAAACTGGGAGTTAGGCAATACGTTTGTATTGTACGAAGAGGAATATGTACCCACAGGTTCCTATATATCCTTATTTGGAAACGACTGTAACCTGTTACTGTAACTCAATTATTTTATTCGTTGTTCTCGCACTAGTGCCTACATATATCGTGTGTTAAATCGTAAAAGTATACTCGTAATTGGATAAAATACATCTAAATTAGATGCACCTTTAAAGAACCTAACCCAATTAAAAAGTAAAAAGTTACACGTAAAATATGCACTCGGTATGGGAAAGGTGTGTCTGTCGAGAATCCCACAGTTTAACCTTTCCATCATGCGCCACTGTCCAGGCATAAACCTTCAAAGATTTAACCCGTGAAGTCTCTTACTTTGACCTCTCTCAAGTTTCCACGTTCGCGTCGTCGTCGTCGAGGCGTTGTTTGGCCACACCACGTGACCCGAATGAAAATGAGACTGCAAAAAGACATTTCCGCCAAAACGCGGCGGCCATCTTGTGGCTTTGTTTTTCTTTTTTCCGTGTCTGCGCGTCTTTCTATGGTGCCTGGTGTTTACTGCTTTCACTTTTCTGTTTGTGAAGTTTTTGGTTTAAATTAATAGTCTTTTTCCCGCTACCAATAACGCCTAATCATCAATCAATGCATTGCAATACAATATAAACAAAGTACGCATAAGACTTTATGATTTTTGTGAATGGCCCGGAAAACAGGTCTTAAAATATTGACTCAGGAACCATGTATAACCCCTTCCGGTAGGAAATTAACAAGGTTGTATATCGCAAAATAGACGAAAGTCAGAGGTCATTGACATGCCATCGTAACTGGTGTGTGATGTGAGGATATCTATTGTGTACTAATCAACAATGACGCAATGTAAATATAGCGATGTTTGTTGAACAATCTATCGGGAATTCCGATTTTACTATGGTTTCTCGATCGCGATTTTCAAGTCGCAAAGTAAAAAATTAAAACAAAACAAACACAGCATCACATCTTATCTTAGGTTGGCAGAAGCACAGATCGACCCACTATTAGCCAGATATGCAATACAACATGTTGTGTGAAACCTCATCGCCATAAGGATGTTTATTTACATTAAAATAATCTACAAGGATTTTGTTGTAGCTCAGTTGGCTTTAGCGATTGTAGTGTTGAGTCTGCAGAGTGTGAAAGAGTACTTTAGTGATCGTTCACACTACACAGCGTGATAGTCGCGCGACTGCCGCGCTGCGAATACGGCATATTACCGCCCTTGGGAGCAATCGATTACTATTGCTATTCAAGTTCCATACGCGACCTGGACGGCGGCTTTACTAAATACAATCGCCTTTCTTCAATCGGGCGATACTCGCGATATTCCCGCGCGATTAGGACAAAACCGCAAAGAAAAAATGTCTCTGGTATATTTTACCTGGCAGTTGAAAAAGGTTTACCCTGAGTTCTGCTTTTGTAAGCTCTTGAAACTAAGTTCACCTTCTAAAACATGAGCGGCCCAACCTTAGAATGATTAGAGGGATTGATGGCCATGTGTTACCATGTGTTACATGTGCATGTGGCCACCCGTTCCATATGATAGTTCGCTAAATAAAAAAGCAAGAGCAAACGAAGTTTGCCCGTTGGAATCCATTTTCGAATCTGAATCGCACGGCTGAAGTATATTAAGAAGTGTGTGTGAATCTAAGGGCGGCAGTCCGCCATAATGTGGAGCACACTTATATTTCTAGCATAGGTACCTAAATACTTAATTTTTATTTAATTTTTTATTCATGGATAATCGTTACTAAGGTAGGTATTATAATTATGTCGGATGTCAAAATGATCAATCGGAAACTTATAATATTGGACAACTAGAGCTCATAATTATAACAAATTATCGTTAGTACGGCCCGATGTTAGTCAATTTATCAAGTATATTACGGACACCATTGGTCGCAGTGGTCACAGGTAAATACTGATTGTTTAGAGTTGGTTTACTGGTTGGTCAATGTGAACAATTGTGACCATTCTACAATTGGCTACACTCGGGTCATTTGTCATTGGTACTGTGGTATCAATGATGACTTGTTGATTCGATAGTTTGATTAGATTTTGGTGCTGCACTCGAATTAAAAAAATTACAAGTTTAATAATAAAAAAAAGTTATTTTTTTCTTTACTACTTATCAACAGTCGACCCTTTTTATTTTACAAGTGGGTATTAATTTACAAGCACGTTACCAGCCTATTTAAAGTCTCAATTGAAGTTATAAAGTCGAATCGTGTCGAATAAAATATTTCAATACTTTTTTTTTACTTTTATTTCGCTTACAACACTCAGACAGTTACTAGGTATGTCAATTGAATAAGGAACGTGCCAAAACGGTATTTAAAATTCAACGGCCCTTAGAACTTACACAGACTATTGTTGTGTAACCATGTGTAAAATGTTTTATGCATTCTAAGCGAA